>OV656856.1:5869200-7119200 GCA_927399475.2 Acleris emargana | reverse complement strand
TTTACGACGCGCTGGCCTAGTTGGTAGTGACCCTGCCTACTAGGCCACTATTTGTGTGATGAGCGCGAATATTCGTTCCTGAATCATGGAAGTTTTCTTTGTATTTATGTATATATTTCTCTATATAAGTATTTATATCGTTGTCTACCTATACGTACCCATAGTAAAAGCCTAGAGCTTAGTTTGAGACTAGGTCAATTGCTGTGACATTGTCCCATGATATTTATTTATTTATTTATTAAATGTCCGCTCGTAACTACTATACGACTAATCCTATTTTAATAAATTATACGTGGTTAGATTTATCTTAACCACTAGAGTGTCATAGGCTATATTAAAATGATTGAAATTTGAAATTGGTGTATTAAAAAATATATACATGATAAGTAATATTACTTTTACGACTGCATCCAAATAGCGGTTGGGTTTTTTTAAGCTTGCTTTTCGTTAGACTTGTTTATTGCAACGTTTAACGGGTATTGTTCGATTTGTATCAAACGTCTATTTACATCAATGAAAACTATTTAATTGAAACTCAGCATTTCGGACCTTACATAGATACATACCTTCACGCTTGTAATCCCAGAGCGGGGTAGGCACAGCTACAGAATCACCAACAACTCTAAAAACTTGGTAATAATTCTGTAACCACATTTTGCACACTTAGGCTAAGTTTAGGTTAGAAAATTAGCTCATTAGAAGTTTTAAGACTTGTTGGTAATTCTTTAGCTCTGCCTACCCCACTCTGGGAATAAAGGCGTGAGTTTATGTATGTATGTGTAATTAGCTCACTTGGAATAAATGCAGCTGAAAATGTTTTGCCTATATACGCGATTTTGAAATCTTGATTAACTGTGCCAACATTTTTTTTGACTACGTAGAGTCAAAGTTATTGAATGAAAAACGAGTAATGATTTAGTGGTTTAGAAAGTAAGTAGCTTTCTTAGATAATTATGTGTATTTTATTCAAGGAAACTGGTAAAACCTTCTACTTAAACTTAAATTGTTATGTTACATTCATAAGTCTTGAAAACAGGACTCTTTGCAACGGCTTCTCTAGTAGCCCATCAATTAAACTCCAAGACCGTACTTAACTATGTTCCCCATACTACACTATTCCCTTCGGACAAACTACCTCGTACTTTACGTAAGGTTTCCTTAAAATTTCGAAACACGATAGCTCCTCGACTTAAAGTCGTAAGGATGCTTCAAGTAATTGGAAACTATTTGTCGTATCGAAAACCGGAACCCCCTTTAAATACTACCTAATTCCATGAATGTATTTCACAAAGTCGTAACCTCCACTTTCACGATATTGCACTTCATCCTTGTTTCCCTTACATTTAAATTTCAATTCCAAGAAGCATGTAACCAAGGGTGGGTATTATATTTATGAGTCGAATATAGACTGGTCGGTCCTTGCCTCAGGCGGTAGGATGTTGTTAAGGATAAGATATTGACTAAATATACATACGTAAACAGACATCGAATAAAAATACAATTATATTATCTTGTTTTGTCAATATTAACAGGATCACTTGATGTGTAGGTACTCATGTTTCGTTTCTGATAAATATAAATAGCCCAAAATATAATGTGTGCGTTTCGCTATTAACACGTAAAAACGTTTCTCAATTTATAAGTAAAATAAAAATATCAATACCTTTTGTCCCACTTTCTCCAGTATGGATCATTGTTAAGGTCAGCAGCATGCGATTCTTTAAGTTTTGTTTTAATCATAGATTGCTTTGTGATGAGCATTTCTAAAAAAGTTTGTACATTTCATTAACGACTTTAATTTGCAAAAAAAATTGCAGGTTGGTAGAGTGAATGAAGCTGAGCCTAAATAACATAGTCTCCCAAAATGTCCTCATACATTTGTATGAAACTTTCCTTTTTTGTTACCATGAACCAAAGAAAGTTAGTAACAAAAAAGGAAAGTTTCATACAAATGTATGAGGACATTTTGGGAGACTATGTTATTTAGGCTCAGCTTCATTCACCCTACCAACCTGCAATTTTTTTTGCAAATCGAAGTCGTAAATGAAATGTACAAACTTTTTTAGAAATGCTCTGATAGTGAAATCATCAATAAAAACCACTGCAAAATAATGATGTTACTGAATTAACTATTAAATTACTGCAATTGGTAAGGTGCGTGTACGATCACCTATTTTCTGGAAAAAATTGCTAAGTATATCGTCGGGGATACTGCAAAATCGCGTAACTAACAAATTTATGATAGAGCAAAATAAACCTTACTGTATCATTAAAAAGGTGCATTTTGCTTCACCGACGATATTATGTGCTTTTATTAAAGATATTTTCAAATATTTTGTACCTACTTAGGTACGTAGTTTTGGCTGAAGGGGCACTCGATAAATAGGTAATGATAAAAAAAACCATTGCTTTGTCGGTGTAATTTTAATGGATAACTATGCCAAGTTACAGCTTCGGGGTACCAAAAGACACTGAGTTAATGGAGAGACGGAAATGGCCAAACTTTAAGGGTTCTTAGTTTGACTTCGTAACCCTAAAAAGGAAACATTACCATCACACTTACACGATACCTAAAGTTGGGTTCACACTATAGGGCTCCATCTGATTGAACTGCGTGGCAAATTTACAGGACTTGTTACGTTAAATGTGGATAGAGTAAATCTTGCGCTCGGAATTGTTCTAATCGCGACTGTGCATCGTAACTTAACCTCGTAAGGTCCACCATACTGAAAAATGGGAGTTTCTTGTAACTAGGACATTGAATCTACAATCAAGGGAATAAAGTTCAATTGAGACTGTTCGAAAATGCCATTATACGTTAATGAACATAGGTAAATAAACCTTATTCTTATTGCGACAGAGTTCAAAGTAAATTGCCTTGATTATGTACATCCTATTGCACACTGGGCCTTACGGGGATAACAAATACCGTCCTCATATTCGCACCTTCAGAGCAATAGTGACCTAATTCAAAATTTCAGCTTTGAAACTTCAAGTCTTAAATTTATAATTATAGAGTCCAAATTCGTAATTTAAAATTTCTCAATTAGGTCACTATTGTTCTGAAGGTGCGAATCATAACACACTTAACTGACATTATCACGGAACTATGTCACTATGAAACGTCACAAATGTGGACCCACCTTAAAACGCTTGGATGGGACACACAAGCACCTAAACACATTACCAAGAAAACCGACCTTTTGCATCGCCTCTTTACTAACTTTGTTGCAAAGGCCTTTGTAGCAGCTATTTGACACGCTAAAAGGCAGAGTGGGGACTTTACGCAGGGTCCGTACATTTTTACGACAGTTTTTTTTTACTTTCACTTTGACACATACTAAAAATTCTTAATACTTAGTGTATTCGTGTTCAGTCCCAATTTGAATTAATTTGGTGATGATGTTATTCAGCGTTTTGGTTTTACAGCGACATCTAACGGGTAATAGAATAATAAAAAGCGCCATCTTTTGTCGAGTAGCATTTATATATCCAGTTTTCATAAGATTTTTAAAACGCCTTATAGGGTATCGAGATAAAAAAGAATCCCGTTTATAATGTGAAAATCTGTTAAGCCATTATGTCTGTTAAAATGGAACTAACAAAAAAACAGTTTCGCATTCAGAAATAACAGTAACGTCTTGATTTAAAAAGTTTCGCAAAATCTGTTTGCCATCGATATAAAATTAGATTTAAACTATTTACATGCAAATAACTTTTGACGAAACGTTTCGGCTGCGACAACAGTCCTTTGTTTAGACCTAACACGAGTTAGCATATTCATCTTAATTAACTTAGGTGTTGAAAATGCCTACAAGGTTAATTAAAGGAGTACCTAGGGATTCATTATGAATGAATTATTTACGTGTTAGATTATAAGTCAACATGCATGCATGCTGCTAGCATATCGTCGTTGAAACTGCGAAACCGCGTAAGTAAGTAACATTTTAAACAAGGAGCAAAATGCACCTTTTTAATATTTCTTATTAGGTTAGGTTAGGTTAAGTTAGGTTAGGTTAAGGTTTATTTTGCTCTATCATAAATTTGTTAGTTACGCGGTTTTGTAGTATCTATATACTGACGTTATTATTTATGGCACAACTAGCGTGCGACTTCGTCCGTGTAGATTTCGACTATCGTAATTTACTCGTTTTTTTTTGGGATAAAAAATAACTTCTATGTTAATGCAGGGTATGAGCCATCTCCGGGGAGCCTTTCGTTTCGTCAAAAAGTTTTTGCCAAACTGATTCATTTCCCAAACATATCATTTGACCAAACTGCTTTTTTTCCGAAACTGTAAATATTTCAGGATTTATTTCAGGACCATCGTGTAGAACCCTATAGGTTAGGTTAGGTTAGTTTTATAAAAACCCTGCAATATTTACAGCACCGGAAAAAAAAAGTTTGTCCAATTGCAGCGTGAAGGAGTACCAAACTAACACACAAACTTTCGCATTTATATTATTAGTAGGATACCATGACGGCGCGCTTGGCCTATACTCCATTTTTTTTGGTACTTATTAAAACGTAAAAAAACCTAAGCACGTGGCTCTGTTGAACAACCAATCAAAACTGTTTTGTCAAGCTTGACGCATCAGTGTTCTGCTTCTATTGGCTGATGAACTATATGGCTATGTCGGGTGTTTTTTTTTGTTTAGATTTAGTTCAGGGAGGTTATTACGACATAGCTATGCAGGTCAGTTTACGCTGTGAGAAAAGGACAGAGCTATATAGCTGCTTCAGCTGTGTCCTTTACGCTCGCTTTAAAATGAACTAGTAGGTACCTAAACAAATGAAGCCTAGTTGGTAGTGACATAATAAATAAATAAATATCAGGGTCAATGTCACACCAATTGACCTAGTCCCAAAGCTATAAGCTTGTACAATTCGTACTAGACAACGATATAAATACTTATATAGAGAAATATTAACGTTTATATTTGTATAAAACTAAATAGTTGTAAGAAACCATAGTGTATTAAATACCTTGTTTTAGCCCTCTTATGTTGCTATGCCTTTACAGCGCGTCACAAGTATACCTGATTATTTATATACCCTTCACCTGTAACCTGTAATGTGACATGCATTAAACTTTTTCTATTTCATAAAAAACATTCCTGAGTCATGGATGTTTTCTATGTATTTAAGTATATATTTCTCTATATAAGTATTTATATCGCTGTCTAGTGCCCATAGTACAAGCCTAGAGCTTAGTTTGGGACTAGGTCAATTGGTGTGACATTGTCTCCTGATATTTATTTATTTATTTCCCTTAACTGGGAATCAAAGACGGGTCCGCTTGTTTCAGGGTCACTACCAACTAGGTTAAACGATTCGTCGTCGTCATCGTCCTCGTCGCCATAATAGTTACAACCTGTTAAAAAAACGTTAAGTAATATTTAACTATAAACAAGTTTTTTTCCAATATTTTGTTTACTTTAAAAATAAAAACCTTTTTAAACGGAACTCCGAACGCTGTAACCATTTTTTCACCCCTACAAATTGGAGGGTGACGACGGGCGAGATTGCCGGGGAAATCGTTTCAGCTTTTACCCCGTCACCCTATTACGGGGGTAGTTAAGACAAGGCCGTACGCCGCACAACAAGAGGGGTAAATTATGGAACACATAATAAAGAATTATTACTAGGTACTACACTATACTTCATAATTACTGTATAGTAATAGGTAGTATGCAGGCATAAACTCACGCCTTCATTCCCAAAGTGGGGTAGGCAGAGCTAAAGAATTACCAACAACTTTTAAAACTTGTTGATAATTCTGTAACCACATTTTGCACAAATAGGCTAAGATGTTTACCAGCGTATTAGTGACAGGTTGCAAGCCCATCGCCTAACAGTACTACAAGCCTTTATTCCCTTAGTCGCCTCTTACGACATCCACGGGAAGAAATGGAGTGGCACTATTCTAACCCGGCAACCACACACGGGGGATGGTAGTAGGTAGTATAAGCATTTTAAATCTAATGTTGTTACCTATGGACTATAAAATGCTTCGACTACTAGGCACTCTACTGTACCATGTGTATACCATAGAACTGTGTGGGCGAGGCTGCACATGTGATCCCTTAAGAGGATTGTGTTGTGAAGCCCCGCTAAAATTGCTTAGCTGTCATAAAATTCCATACAAATTTAGCTCCGGCCGTTAACGTTTCTCACCCCCTAAATCAAGTACGATTTCCAGATTTTTTGAATATGTTGTAGTTTTGTTAAATAACTAGATCTGTACGTTTCTGTTGTTTGTTTTTAAAATTTGTTTCACTTTAAGAAGTATTTTCGTGGGAAGGAAAATGTACAGACAAAGTTTTTCATGATATCTACAACATGTTCAAAAATCGTAAAAATCGGACTAGGGTAGAGAAACGTTTTCGCATTTTGTAAGGACATTATTCGCTCGATAATCTTCTTAACGGAACCGTATAAACCGATAAAATGCATCTTTTACACTTCCTCTTCCTCTTCCTCTTTTTTTTTGTTTATATAACGTGTGGTTGCCGGGTTAGAATAGTGCCACTCCATGTCCCCGTGAATGTCGTAAGAGGTGACTAAGGGAATAAAGGCTTCCAGTACTGTTAGGCGATGGGCTTGCCACCTGTCACTAATAGATACACTGGAAAACATCTTAGCCTACTTGTGCAAAATGTGGTTACAGAATTGTCAAGAAGTTTCTAGACTTGTTAGTAGGTAATTCTTTAGCTCTGCCTACCCCACTCTGGGAATGAAGGCGTGAGTTTATGTATGTACTCGTATTTCATGAAACGTTTTTATGTCATGACACTAAATATGTATAACCAAACTATTATTTCTGATGTCCGTTATATTTGGACATGTTTTCGATATATTTTGTGCCAGCACATTTACTGACTGCTTTTGTATGGCAGCCTTTGTGCGTTAACCTCGTTAACCCTGATTAAGAAGAGAATTCGCGAAGACTTGTTCTGACCAGTGTTAATCAACTTACTGGCAGTCACGTTCCATTCAACTTATCATTTTAACGACCTTTTATATATAGGTAGGTACAGGGGGCTTCCAGAAGTTGCCCGCGACTTGTTTGTACTCGGTAATCTATTTATACATATTATGAAACAATAGAGACGCACTGAGCGACAAGCGAAATAATGACATGTGTTACCAACTAGACAAAATTGTAAAGAACTTTTTTATTGGTTGTCAAAAAAGTCATATTTGTAGGCAATTGTATGGGAACAATGCAAGCGTTTCTAATTGACAACTGTGTAAAACTCATGCTTAATGAGGTTTCTCACAAAACCATAATTTAATGAAGAAAAAAAAAACGCGCGCTCTGGACTAGTGGTTGGAATGACGTCATTTTGTATGTAACCGCCGCGTTTGGTTTTTTAAGTCTTGCTCTAGCTGTGAATTAATTAGTAAACGCGATTAAGCTGGACAATGAGCTAAGTTTAGCCTGGCCATTAGCGACATTTTTTTCAGAGCACTTAAAAAAAAAAGTTATTAATTATGTGATGACCCATGATGATGATGATGATGATGATAAGTGGGGACGCCCAGCCGAAGCAGGCGGGCAGTCGATTCGGTCAGCCGTTCATTCTGCCCTATTCCCCTCAGTCGTGCCTCAGGTTACTGGCCCGGCGGCGCTCCCATCCAGCATCGATCCCATCTTCCTGTCTTCCTACAGAACAACAGTGCGTCCCGTAGGTTGATGCTTTTGAGATCTTCTGTGGACAAAACGTCCTCTCCGAATGTGTGGTATCTCAGTGACGAGTACATGACACACTCGGCTAGGACGTGTTGACTAGTTTCCTCTTTGCCACAGTGTGGGCATTGAGGGTTCTGTTTAATACCTATTACCGTCAGATGTCTGTTGAGCGGACAGTGTCCAGTCAGAATTCCTGTTAGTATGCTTAGGTTATACTTACCCAGGTTTAGAAGGTACCTTGTTCTGTTTTTATTAACCCTTCCTATCATGAGTTTGGATTGTCTGCACCCTTGCGTCATCCCCCATGCCTCATTTGTTTTCTTTTCCATTCTTCTGGCGATAACTCCTTTGGTTACCATCTCCGATATCGGTAATACCGGTTCCGGGCCTAGGTATTGTTGGTCCGCACCTGCTCTGGCTAGTTCGTCTGCCTTCTCGTTTCCTACTGCTCCACTGTGTCCTGGCACCCACGCCAGTGTTACATGGGATGTGGTGCCTAGAGTGTTCAGTTCATTCCTACACTCTTGCACTAGAGATGATTTGATCACCGGATTTTCTAGTGCTTTGAGTGCCGCTTGGCTATCTGAGTATATTATAACGTGACTTCCCGTTACATTGCTTTTTTCTTTGAGGCTCAGGGCACACTTCATGATGGCAAAGACTTCTGCCTGAAACACACTGGTGGAGCCCCCTAGTGGTATCGTCGTGTGCTCATCTGATTCTTGGCTATATATGCCCGCTCCCGCTCTTTTGGTTGAGGATTTCCATGAACCGTCTGTGAAGCATGTCACTTTGGGTTCTGGTATTTCTCTCTCCCAGCTGTCTCTCTCTCCTATGTGGATTCTGTATTTCTTGTCGAACCCCTTCCTTTTCTTGATTAGGTCATTGTTTACCATGAGCATATCCATGTTTGACATTGACTCTTTCTGTATGCTTGCGTGTCTTTTGTCCATCTCGGACCCTATCCACTCCCTGCTCGCTTTTATTCTATACCACTGTTCTGTGGCTCTCTTCTTCACCTCTATGTGCACCGGGTTCAATCCTAGCCTGATCTCCAGGGCTTGTGTAGGTGCTGTTCTCATTGCCCCGGTTGTCATCAGACATGCTAGTCTTTGAACCTTTGTTAGTTCTTTGTCTATATCTTTTATCTTTGCTCTGTGCCACCACACGATGGCTCCATATAGGAGTCTGGGTAGGACCACCGCTCTGTAAATCCATTGCGTTATCCTTGGTCTTAGTCCCCATCTCCTTCCTATGGCTTTCCTGCATTGCCACAGGGCTATAGTGGCTCTTCTGCATTGCTCCTTTACATGTGTCTTGTATAGCAGTTTGCTGTCTAGTACTACTCCAAGGTATTTTATTTCCTTGAGTGTTTCTATCTCTTCACCTTTTATTTTTATTGGTATTAGGACGGGCAACTTTCTTTTGTTGGTGAAGAGTACTATTTTCGTCTTTGTCGGGTTCAGGTCTAGTCCCCTGCTCTGACACCAATTTAGTACCTGTTTTATCCCTCTTGTCATTACTTCTCTCAATACACTGAGGACTTTTCCCCTCACTAAGAGTACCCCGTCATCCGAATACGCTTGCATGTGTATACCTCTTGTGTTAGTTTCTCTTATGAGCGAGTCTAGTAGGAGACACCATAGGAGTGGTGACAGACAGCCTCCTTGTGGGAATCCACGGCTCGTCTTTATCCTTATTGAGTCTCCCCCCAGTTGTGCTGTGATCGCTCTCCCTTTTAACATGGCCATTATCCATCTCCTAACTGCGGGGTCTATGTCATCCCTCCGTATACATTTCTTTATTGCACCAAAAGTAGCTCTGTCGAATGCTCCCTCTACGTCGAAGAAGCATCCCAGTGCCAACTCCTTGTCTTCTAATGCTCTTTCTATCCTTGTAGTCAGGTTGTGCAGAGCTGTCTCTGTTGATTTACCTTCCATGTAGGCGTGTTGATGCCCGTGTAAGGGTAGTCTACCACCTTGCATGCTTGTCCTTATCTGTGTATCTATGATTTTCTCCAATGCCTTCAAAACGAATGATGAGAGGCTTATGCTTCTGAAGGATTTAGCGTCCTTGTAGTTTTTCTTGCCTGGTTTAGGTAGAAATATTACCTTTACCTCGCTCCAGATTTTCGGGATGTGGCCTAGCACCAGACTTCTTTCATAAATTTCTTTCAGATGGTTCCAGATGTATTTCAACCCCTTTTGTAGTAGTGCGGGTATCACTCCATCTGGTCCTGCCGCTTTGTCCCTACAAAGGCGAAGGAGTTTATAGCCCATTCCCCCACTTCATCACTTATCTTGAGGTTCATCGTTTCCCCTGCTTCCCTTATCTCGTTATTATTTTCTACTGGAGCCTCATGTAAGTTGTCCTCCCTGCAATCGGGAAAGTGTATTTTTACCATGTGCTGCAGTACTTCTTTGGGGTCCGTCAGTTCGGTCGATCCTACTATCAGGCTACCCAGTTGGCAGGTTCTCTCGTTCGACAGTACCCTTACTAATCTCGCTGCCTCTGTGTAGCGTTGTATCTCTCCCGTGAATGTTTTCCATCCCTGTGCTCTCAGTTTTTCTCTAGTATTAGTATATTTGTTCCTAATGCTTCTGTACTCGTGCCAGCACTGATCATTGTTCCTTTTCAGAGCTGATCTTAGCGCTTTACGAGATCTCTTCCTCAGTTTCTGTATCTCTTTATTCCACCACGGCTGTCCTTTGTCTCCGTTGCTCGTTTTTTCTGGACACGCCGATAGGTAGGCTTTTGATATGGCCTTGTTCAGATCTTCTGCAGCTCTGTCCAGTTCCTCACTCGTTTCTGGTCTTCTATGGCTCGGTGTCCATTTACTCAGTATGTCGTTATATTGCTCCCAATCCGTTTTCCTAGGGTTTCTAATTTTCGTTCTTTCCGTGTAGTAGTCCAGGCCGTACAGTAGTCTTCTGTGGTCCGACATACTGTCCTCCCGGTCCACCCTCCAGTCTCTTACATGTTTGCCTATCCCCCCTGAGGTAATTGTTATATCCAATACTTCCTCACTAGCCCTGGTTACAAAGGTTGGGGTTGTCCCTGTGTTATGTATGTCCAGGTCATTACTTACAATAAATTCTAGTAGTGCTTCCCCCTTCTTGTTGGTGTCGGTGCTCCCCCACACCTCATGATGTGAGTTTGCATCGCAGCCTACAAGAATGGGTGTTTTCTTACCTTTATATCTTATAATCGTTTCCTCCAATTCTCTAGTTGGCGCGTTGCTTTCACCTGGGATGTAGCATGTTGCCATCGCTGCTTTGATTCTCTCTCCGCTCCTTGTCACGAGGTTGATTTCTACCACGACTAGGTCTCTGAAACATATGGTCACAAGGCATCCCATATTTCTTAAGTCTCTACTAACATAAATGCATGCCCTAGGGGGTAACTCACCATTTCTTTCGAAGTGTAGGTCACCCCCCAGGCTTCCCAGGCCTGTGACCTGGTTTTTCCATACATATGGTTCTTGCATCAGGACTATATCAATCTTTTCCCTTACTATGTATTGACATAGTTCCGACATTGCGTCCTTACAATGCTGAAGGTTTACTTGACATATTCTTATTTTTTTGTAGTTTGTGTTGTGTGTGTTGTTGTGTAGTGCTGGTTGTTTGTCTGTGTTGTCCATTGCTGGTTGTGTTTGTGTGTAGTATAGCTGCCCCCCGTTTCCCTAGGCTGAGGAGCCCCCCTCGGTTTCCATCCGTGTTGGATGGTCATCGACCGGGGCTGCCTCTGCCTGGTTTCCGGGTTGCAGCGCTGGGTCGCCACAGCTGCACTTGCAGCTACAGCTCCCCCTCCCACCCGGGGTCTCTGCCTCCACATCTTTCCTCCGAGGCTGAGCCCTGACCAAGCGCGCCCTGATGCGTGTGGCTTGGAAAAACAGCCATTGGCTGGCCTCCGCACCCCACGCATCCTCTACGCTCTTGGGCACCGAGTAGCATACCCGGATACCCGTGGCCAGGTTCTCCCGCCCCATCTGCGTCCACTCCTGGAGTTTCAGCTCCCCCTCCCTGTCCCAGTTTTGGGCTCTCAGGTAGAGGAGCGGATCCTCCAGGAGCTCCTCCGGCGGGCCTGGGATCCATACATTGACCCGGGTGTTGCTCAACATCCGGGCCTGCAGCCTATGCCCCTGAGGCTCCCCCAGGTCCTTCTCAAGAAGCCACTCCCTCGCCTCTGCCGTGGATGGTGTCACAAGGAAAAATCCCTCTGACACCAATCCCGACATGGCGAACTGAAGTTGCCTCCCTCGAACTCCCTGCTCCTTAATCGCCTCCGTAATGAAACGGCTAACAATTCTCCGGACTTCGGTCCCTAGCGACTCATCCAGCGGTACACCGTCCACGCGGCAGATCGCCACTGCAAGCTCCCGTGTTTCCCTTGCGGTCGCACGGGTGCTCGCGAGCGAGTCACCGCGGTTTGGTCTCTTCGCTGGAGGCCGTGTCGAGGGTCCTTCGTCCGGGTCAGTTGTTTGCCGCTTCAACTTCGGCGCCCTCCCTGGCGGTGGGGGCCTCACCTCCGCCTGAATGTGGCAAGGGTTTTCTCCCGCCGCCATCGCTAACCTATGCTGGTTCCTCCTAGCCTGTCTGGCCTTCTTTTTCCCTGCCTTGGTAAGTGGTCTACTAAACTCGCCTCCCTCCGTCGGGGTTGCCGCCGTGGCGGTTCCCTCCTCCGAAGTTGATGGTGGGTTCAGCAGACGCTCCTCGTCGTCCAAGGACAGGTTTACTAGGTCACTCCACGGCATCTGCAGGGGTCCCCCTTGCACCTTCTTGTTGGTGCTTGGCATCCCTCCTGCTTCTGCCCCTTCCGCTCCCTTTCGCTCTGGCATCTGCAGGGGTCCCCCTTGCACCATCTTGTTGGTGCTCGGCTTCCCTCCCACTTCTGCCTTTTCCACTCCCTTACTTTCATCTTTTTTATTGTTAGTTTTATGCTCCATGCTTGTACATCTAAAATATTCATCCGACTCGCTCCCCACCCTCCTCGGAGCCCTCCTACTGGGGATGGTTTGACCCATCAGGGATACGAGTCCGATATAGCGCTCCGGGGTGAGCTGTCAAGTGAGCCCGCACGATGTCAAGCCCTCCGTCACCACTACAGCGACTCGGGGCCGTACTCCGCCGGCTACTGACCTCATCACCACAGAACGCTCGCCCGCGGCCAGAATACTGTAGACGCGACAGCCGATTGATTCTGACTGGCTGGGCCAGAACCTCCCGTGTGAGATGAATCCCGAGCCAAAGTGGCGTGTTGTTATCCGAGGGTAACTACTCCGACCCTCTTCAAACTCAGCCTACCAGGATCTCGTTCTCCACCCGTACGGGTCCCCGCGCACGGCACAAACACACGTGATGACCCATGTATGCCATTATTATTTTATAATTGCTTTTCGTTTACTCCCACTGACTTACCAACAGTGATCTACTTTAACTACTTACAGCAGAAGTATACAGCGCTCATCGTCCCCACGACACTAACAAGAATTTTAAAGAAAAGGTACTAAAAAGAATTTAATCCGTAAAAATACTACGTTACATTTAAATCCAATAAAGCCAATCCCGCCAAGTTGTGCCGCTGCAGTCAATTCAATATTCCCGCAACTTCGGGAAATCGACCCACGTAACGACTCCTTCTAAGTGCTGGAAGTCGGTCGAGGTGGAAGTGCTAAAGGCAACTATTTAAATGATATACGAGAATGTATGAAAATGAAGTTATAGAAGGAAATCGGTGAACGTAACATTGACTTTTAAACAGTTATACTTAAGATTAAATTGATACGATAGGGTTTCTTAGGCTTTACATCGAAACGAAAGAGACGAGCTATTCACAAAATATAATAAAGCATTTTAAGAACACTCTGTGTATTTGCAATAATAATCAGTGGTTCACCGGTCGTTATTTTAAACGAAATCCGTCGTGAAAAGAGAATATTTAAATTTATTAAAACGGTACAGCATTGTAAATAAATGGGTAGGTAATGCACGCGCGTATTAATAATCCATTGATGGCCAGTAATGTATGAATTCGAAATTTCAAAGACCGTATTGTTTACTGGCTGGAAAGTTTTATTCGAAACACGAAAGTTATTCGCTTGGAACCGTTTCAGGTAAAATAGAGTATGATTTACGAACGGTTAACGGTAAAACTATTGGGGAATTTTTAATACAATTTCGCTGCTATTTTGTGGATACTTTTTACTTTGTAGTTGAAACTTTGGACGTTTATTCCTAAATCAAGATAAATTCGGCAATATTTCTTGGGAGTTTAACACAAACTTTAGGTCTAGAAAAGCATTTTGAATCGTTTTGTTTAAATTTAAACTTTGTAGTTGAAAAGGCGACGCATTTGGCACGAAAGAAGTAACTAGGTAGATAGTTTAAGTAGTACAGTCAGCTGCAGAGAAAAGGTACCCCCCCCCCCCTGGTAAGGATCGATTTTTTTCAAAAACCTGTGGTTCAATTTATATGATTTTTCGGTGAATTGAAGGTTTTACTATTGTCTACACATTAACTCAAACTCATTATAATCTAACCATAGGTATTCGAAAAAAAACAATCCTTATCATGAGGGGGGGGTACCTTTTCTCTGCAGCTGACTGTACATTAAAGTTGTGGTATTTCATTTACAATTATTGATTTAAAAACAACAAACCAAAATTAACCTAACTTACCGAGACTAAAATAAATCGGAATGGTTTCTATCAAGAAATTAAATACTTGGTATTAATCAAATAATATAAGGTAGAAAATTATACATAATAAAGAGCCAGTAGAGGCCTTAATGTTTGACTTAATATCTTAATCGATTATAAATGAACCCAAAGATGACTGTTAAGCTATTCAAGTACCGTTAAAAAGCGCGGGAAAATAACGAAATTCCCTAGCCATTTGCTGGCCCATAAATCCACGAAACACTCCACTCGCATTGTGCTGAGTCTTATACCTCTCTGTTTCTTACAATGGGTTATTTACTGCTGTTTTCATTTTAAATACTGCTCACCCCATTTGTTTCGACGCTCTTTGGTTTCGTTACTTCAATTCAAACGTCAATTGAAAACTGATGCATATTAAAAGGATAACTTAGTTTGCTACATTTTGAACCTTACATTTTTATGTAGAGATTGTTATTACGCCTACACGTCAGGGTGTTTGAGATAATTGGTTAAAAATAATGTGTGCCTGTAATTTATTTTGTTTACCCGAGCGGTTCTATAAAAGTATACGTTACTTCTTCCATACGATGAGTATCTAATGTGAGTGAAAAAAAAACACTTATTTATTACAAATTTTTGCCGAGTTATTTTACTTAGTAAAAAATAAACCAGCATTTCGTACTGCAATTGTACATTAACTTACAACTTTTTTGAAACGTTATTTACATGCTTCATTTAATATACGAAACATGCTTAAATATTTCCTCTTTCCTTGATTCCTAAGAAGCAAATACCTATTGCCTGAAACATTTTATCAAAGGCCTGTCTCAAAGAATTCCTTTAAGGCTGAGCTGTTCCTGGCCCGATCGGTATTTACAAAGGTTTTTTTAAAAAGAAACCAATATATTAAATTCTTAAGTTAGCGTTCCTTTAATATACAGTATCATAGATTTACTTTTATTTAGTTTCGTTTTAATTTGTGTTATTGTATGCTTATCTATAGATATACAGGTTAATATTTGACTTCTAAATAAAGGAACACCTGTCTGACAAAATTGTTTATTTGCAAGTTGTATAAAGTTATAACAACATCCTGTATCAAGAAACCGCTTTAAAATCAAAATCAATTTCCGATTAGCCTTAGAATAAAATCCAATTTTTCGCGAACATATCTATCAATTCCCTGAAGAATCGGTTCGCGCTGTTCGAGTTACGGAAAAAGCCGTTAGAAACACGCCGGGTGTTTTCGACCCCCGGGGCGGAAACTTTTAGTTCCGTGACGTATCAGAGCTGAGTGCTGAGTTTCCTTATTCCATTTTATATGTTTCTAATATTTAGGAGGCGTGAGCTTGGTTTGTTTGGTTTGCAATTGATATGTGGCACTTTTTTTTTTAAATTGGCAACTTTTTGCTCTGTCATCATTTGACTACCGAGAACAAATTAACGGGTGAACAAATTTGTGAGCATAATATGTGCCTTACCATTTTTCGTCAAACCTAGCTAAGAAACATCCAAAATCAACAGCTTCCTTTAAACAAAGTCCGTCTCCAAGTCAGACCTTCCGTTAGAAAGCTACGATGCACAGAAACACTAATATGCAGACACAAAGATAAAGGAATACACACGTTAAACTTATTGTCACCCTATATAATGCCATAGAGACTTAAATGCCTAGAACTTTTCCTTTAGAAGAACACTGCATCCAATTAGGGTGTCTCGAGCAACTGCCCGTCAGTGAATTTTTTCCTGTCAGATAAAGAGGCATTTGTAAATGACGTCGGATTGAGTAGTGAACCCTCTATTGATAGAAATTGATGCCTTGTCTGCGAGGAATCCCTATCGTGTCAGAAGGAAGGTTTGAAGACAACGGGGGTGACAAGTTGCTGTAGTAACCTAATTTGGGGCAAGATTTGTTGAGCTACTTGTAGGTATAGTAGGCACGTTTGTATGTAACTAGCTTTTGAATGTGTCTTGCCTGCATAGATGTAGGGCTTCTTGATGTCGGTAGATACTAGCCGTTTTCGATCCTGGGGGGATATTATGACCTAGCTTAGGAGTTCAGTTAACGCTGAGAGAAAACGACAGAGCTATATACGTAAAATTAAGTATGAATATAGTTTATACCCTAGATTAACACAAAGGCCACTTTTCATCGCATTGGACTTCTACGCAGATGAAGTCGCACGCAAAAGCTAGTAGTTAGCGTTCCGTACCCAAAGCGTAAAAACGGGACCTTATTACTCCGCTGTCCGTCATCTGTCTGTCTATCTGTCTGTCACGAGGCTGTATCTTACGAACCGTAATAGCTAGAAAGTTGTAATTTTCATAGATTATGTATTTCTGTTGCCACTATTACAACAAATACTAAAAACCGAATATACAAATATTAAAGCTCCCATACAAAAAACTTGATTTTTTATAGATAATGGTACGGAACCCTTCGTGC
Source organism: Acleris emargana (assembly GCA_927399475.2). Classification (NCBI taxonomy): domain Eukaryota; kingdom Metazoa; phylum Arthropoda; class Insecta; order Lepidoptera; family Tortricidae; genus Acleris; species Acleris emargana. The sequence continues at coordinate 7,102,397 of OV656856.1, read as the reverse complement.
GCAAGTCCGACTTGCAAGTGGCCGGCTTAAAAAAAAACCCTGGAGTCAAGAGTCTGAATAAAGCAGAAACATTTGCTGGTCCGTCCACAGAGCAACTTAGCCAGCTTAGAGCAAGAGCAACAAAAGCATGGTTACATTGCATGTAACGTTGTACTTATAGTGACCGATTTTTATAGCTCTTGACAGAATTTTAAACAAATATCGTGCTCAAATCAACTGGGACACAGACGCAGGTGTTTTATATTCGCGCCAGAGCACCGCGCCAACGTATTTCAGTTCAGTTCATTCGAACAGGCTCGTTTATTTTGTCCGCAAGGAAATCTAGACAGTAAGGCAACTGGGGAAACTGTAGAGCGGAAGGTTTTGCTCACGTGCGTTAATTATGCATAAAACACCCAAAAGCGACGATTACAGGTTAGTTGTGTGTAAATTTCGACGTAAAATGGACCATTTTTTATTGTTATTGAGTAGGGAAAGGAAGGTTAGTTGATTGCAAGTTCATGTTTTTTATTATCATCATTATTTTTCATCATAACAATACAATACAATAGAATAGAATAATTTATTCATCAATTCTTGAATAATTACATTTAAGATTTACATAAACATAAAGTACACTAGAAGATATGTTAATAGTGTGTTAATTCATTTACATTATGTTTTCAATTAAAATATTCTTAAGTAGGTACTGGAATCCTGACAGGCTGGCCACGTCTTTAACGCGCTGTGGGAGCTTGTTGTAAAGAGTTGACCCCATCTCTTGTGGGTCTTTGTTCGACATGACCAACCTTCTACGAACTTTTATTAGGCGATTTGCGTTTCTTGTATTAAAATTATGTAGGTCAGTACCACACAAGTAGGAATTTAGGTTGTTCTTGACGTACATTATGATACCGTGTATATTAAGAGACCCCACAGTCAATATCCCCAAGGTTTTGAATAGAGCTCGACATGATGTTTTGTGTGGCACCTCTGAAATAATAAGAAGAGCTCGCTTCTGAAGTACTTGTACTCGTTGGCTATCTGTCGAGTTTCCCCAGAGGATATCACCTTTTGAGATTATAGAGTGCACATACGCGTAGTATATCTGTAACAGTGTTTAAGGCAACACCAACTTCTGTCTGAATTCTCTATGTCTCAATTCTCTATTTGTCTGGTAATTCGTCGTTTGTCTTAGATGTATTTAACTAATACCAAATAATATCTTGTCCATTAGCAGCCCTGTTTCAGAGTGCTTGAGAGGTATCGGGAATGTCCTTACCAACATAAATCCTCGTCTGTGAGAGCCCGCACCGTCTCGCTTGATGGAACGTTAGTTCCAAGTACGAATGGATGCCTCTTCAATAGGTGTTGGATCCTTTATTTGACAATGATTATAGCCTTGTTTTTGTATCAATGTTTGCTGGTAAATACTTATCCTTCGAGCCTTCATTCTTATCTTGAACTAGCTTCTGCCTGCGACTTCGTCCGTGTAGATTTCGATAATCGTTATTACTTCAGGAATTTTCCCGAGATGAAAAGAAGTATGTGTTGAAACATAGTATCAGGTATATCCGTTCAAAATGCTATGTAAATCCGTCCAGCTAAAGTCCGTTGCAGCGTGAAGGAGTAACATAGTAACAGTAACACACACACACACACACACACACACACACACACACACACACACAAACTTTCGCATTTATAATATTATAGTGAAAATATCGCTTTGCTGTCTTCAAATAAATGCTTTCGAACCCAGTGAATGTTTATCTTGATTTAACTCAGCTAAGTGTAAAACTTAAGATTGTATATTTACGATTCTTACTCGAACATTATTTTATTTAGTTATTTGTAACTTTGCTTTATCATTTTTCATACTGTTTTGCAACATAATTTTTATAATTAACGTTGGTAATTATCTTGACTCTTTCCTACTTTAGGTTATTCGCAGCTTTAGCACGTTCAATAAATCAACAATATAGATGCGATCCCTCACTTAAGGTTGGTTCCATTATGTTCGCCGAGTGTAGCGGCTGAGTGTGTCATTCATCATTTATGTCATTGATGGCTATGTATTTACATTTATATGTAAATATATAGCCATCAATGACATAAATGATATATTTAGTTTTATAGGTCAATAAAAAGTTCTATTTTAAACTGAAGGACATTTAACTATGATGCTTTTCGTTCGAAGTATAGGTAAAATAAAGCCTTTTTGCTGCTATAAGTGAGATTTGTTTTAGGGATATCCAGGAATGAGCCTGTCTCTTAAAAAGATTAATGAAGATAAGAGTCCAGTGGATTAACCCGAAATGTATATTCCCATCGCGCGTTTCATTACTTCATAAAGAGAATTCCTCCGCATAGTTTTCGGGGAAGAATTTCAAAGGTATTTTTTTTAAATGACAAGATAAATTTATTAGCCTTTACCGCATAAATGAGCATAACATCTTTGATGTAAATCTGTTAGTAGTGTTATTAACTTCTGGACTAGGTATGCAAACAAATTAAAACACTTTTATTTTTACTAACTTAAGATTGTGAATTCAGCGCTAAGTTTTATGACTAATAATGAAATTCTGTAAGTTACCTACTTATCCTTTATTTTTCATAACACATACAAAAAACAATATTATAAAGTACTAATTAACTATAATAAAACTAAGCTATTCAAATATTAAAGATGTAAATAATAATCACCACAATAAAAAGAACTCCCCCTCTAGCAGGTCCGCTCGCGGCATGGACCCTATGACAGGGTTACTTGAAGACATTTGGCATGCTATCTTTCTCTTCGTTCCAAAACACTATATTGCAAATATGTACCACTGCTTTCTTTCGCGGGTAAGACACTGTTTTAATCTGAAATTTTACAGTTCGCAGCGAATAATTATTATAATGTTAACATATATTATGTAATGCAATTATTTCAGTACACTAAATTGCTTACATACATACATACACACACTATTATTTACCATTTAGCGACAGATATAAATCAAAATATAACTCCCTTTTTTCACCTTTATAAATACTACTACACGCGAAAATTACATAGGTACGAAATTACATGGTTCTTAGCTTTAATCGAGATATCGCACTAACTAAGGCGGTTAGATGTAGTAGACATGTTCTTTCCTTGTGACCCTTCAGATATGGTTTCCTTACTGCTGCACCACGCGACTGTGACAGGCTGTATTCTACAATGAGGTGTCAGTTTTCACAACTGATGCCGCTGCTCGAGCGCTCTCTCATGCTGCCAGGAAATTATGGAGAACGATTGCTGCTTTTATAACGTCGGAAACTCTGTTGTCCTGCTGATCGGTATTTTTTGTTGGAATTAATGATTAATGAGTGTTCATGTTCTATATTAAACTTTTATAAACTAATAAATTATTTCATTTTATTTTACCAGCTTGATATGTAGGCATAAATAAATATCAGAGGACAATGTCACACCAATTGACCTAGTCCCAAACTAAGCTCTAGGCTTGTACTATGGGTACTAGACAACGATGTAGACACTTATATTGATAAATATATACTTCAACACATAGAAAACATCCATGCCTCAGGAACAAATATTTGCACTCACACACAAATATCCGCCCCTACCGGGATTTGAACCCAGGACCGCTAGCTTTGTAAGCAGCGTCACTACCAACTAGGCCAGCGCGTCGTCAAAATAAAAAGACAAAAATTGTGTTTCGGTTTTAAGAAGCATTCGTAATGATCTTATCTTTTCGGATACACTTCGACCCTGATCTTTTGAGCAATTATTCCATCTTAGCCTATTTGTGCAAATTGTGGTTACTGAATTATCAACAAGTTTTTAAAGTTGTAGGTAATTCTGTAGCTCTGCCTACCCCTCTCTGGGATTACAGGCGTGAAGGTATGTATGTATGTATGTATTAACATAACATCGTTCCTTTCAGCGTCGAGAACTCGAGACCGACGGTCCGTGGGGACCCGGTGCTATTGGCTTTTTAAATTAAATTTCGAAAAGGCTAATAGAAACAATCGCAGACCACAGAGCTGGCAGCTTTCTCAGACAACGCATAAGCATTGCTATACGCCGAGGAAACGCTGCCACCATCTGTGGTACAGTCGAGGTCACTTTAGTACCTTGTCTATTTAATATCATGTTTAAACTGTCAACATGAATTTTCACAGCGCTTAAAGTGACAAGGTACACAACTTATGAACTCGAAAGTAGGTATTTTGCCACGGGGGCCTTCTCTTTTTTAATTTAGTTAATGTATGCTTTCTTTTATTTAGTTTGCCATAATTTTAGTTTTAATTTGTTATTATTTTATATGTAATAATATATAAACTACCGGTACTGTTGCGTGTCGTCGAGGCCGTTAAAATATTTTTGAAACGTCAAGATTACTTAACTATGTGGTTGCAAGTCATATACAACAACTAGCGACCCGCCCGCGGCTTCGCCCGCGTGGAATGTATTATACATATAAACCTTCCTTAAGAATCACTCTATCTATTAAAAAAAACCGCATCAAAATCCGTTGCGTAGTTTGAAAGATTTAAGCATACATAGGGACAGACAGCGCAAGCGACTTTGTTTTATACTATGTAGTGATAACATTATTCGTACGGTTTTCCTCGTTTCCTCGAAAATTGTAATTCGAACATGATGACAATCCTTTTTAAACGGATTAAGTCCAATCCCGGGAACCTCAATCAGCGCCGTCAGCAGACGGAAAATTAAAAACAAAACGGTATAAAGCAAACAGAACTTAATTTGTGTTTTAATTCCGAAAGGGTTTGTTCTAATTATTCGACTTAATTGGAATTTTGTCCGGATGTTCCAGAGGTCTATTGGTATGAATTAGGGAAAAGTTTTGCCCCTCGACTGACGGCGGTGTCCGTTTACATTGGGACACGCATGTTTTTAACAATATAGGGTGTTGTCAGGGAGCCTGACGTATAGCCAAAATATTTGGTGTCAAAAGTCTCCCAAATTATAATTTCCCATAAAGCAACTTTTGTAATTTTTGTTTCATCTCCGGTATATCGAAATCGCTTGTTATGTCTATAAGGTTAGATTATACTTGTAACCACATCAATAAATCAACTGCAATAGGAAATTCGTTTTTGGCAAATAAAACTCTGGGAAATGATGTATTTGTGGAAAAATGGAATACACCCGTGTTGTCATCATCGACTAATTAAGAGTCTACCGAGATAAAATTCGTAAGTTTGTTCGATGATACCTTAGGTATTGTTTATTTGGTATTTATGACAAAATACCATGTATCATTTCATTACAAACATGAGTAGAATCGGCTAAAAATTGTGACGTTCAGTGCGGACTGAGCTATAAGTTCACTTTTGTATAAGTTCAGGAAATATGAATGGGCCGTCTGTAATCTTCACTAAGATCTTTTAGTTAATATCAAAGAAAAGGTTAATAAAATTAGGTCCGGTAAGTATTACCGCAGAAAAAAAAAGCAAAGTAGATATATTTAAATTTAAAAAATTCAAATTAAAAAATCATTTATTTCGGACAAGGTCCATAACGTGTTAGTAACAGTAATACTTAAATCTAGGTTTAGTATTAGATTAACATAGGTAACTTTTAAATAAGGTTTTTACACAAGGGGACAAAATGTAGCTGCACCCAGTGCTTTAGCCACGGTGAGTCCCACCGGTCGGCCAGCGTGCACAGGATGGTATTCGAGCTGGTGCGCCACCGCCTCAACAGCGAGCTAAATCACTTCCTGATGATCGCGTGGAAGCCGTCAATCCGCCCCTCCGCGAACATACCTGATGCGCTGCAGTGTCGCGGCAGCCCGAACACCACAATGTATGCGTTGTTGTACTGTACTCGCAAAGCACTGTATGCCCGTTGCGTGTAGCTGATCCATAGACTGCACGTGTAGAAAGACTGGCAATATGCTTTAAAGATCGTAGCCTTCACCTGATCGGTACATCGTGCAAACCTACGAGCCAGCATGTTACAACGCACAGCCAGTGCTCTGCGTTCCCTCTCAATGTCCATGTTGTCACACATGTCGTCAGTGACCCAGTGACCCAAATATTTAAAATGCTTCACTTGTGCTAAGGGAGTACCACAAAGAATAACAGGTGGAACACTGTAGGTTTTCTTACCTGCTTTAAATAGCATAATCTCGCTTTTATTAGCATTATATTTGAGCCCGTGGGCCTCCGCATACGACTCATTTGCGCAACAAAGTAATTAAACCACCCACTGAGGGGCTCAACAGCACCATGTCGTCCGCGTAGCTTATGTTATTAACGCGCACTCCATCGATGGAACATCCTACACTGGCACTGCTGAGCTCCTCCAGCAGTCGGTTCATGTACAAGTTGAAAAGGCAATATAAGACGGCGAAATCATATTTCCTGAAATAGGTATTGTATTTAAATTTGTGTGCTTTGTACAATACAGTGTTCAGATACATTACATACTTACCGCCATTAATTTTAATTAAAAGATTCCAAAAATTCCATTTCATAATCTAAGTTGCCAACCAGAACTCAGCATTTACATATTTGACCGAATAAAGTTAGACAATTGAATACTACCTACTCTTATTCAAATATCGTAACTTTTAAATCGAAATTCGTGCGGTTATTCAAAAAGCGTTCCAAATTAACGGTAAATTTAAATGGAATCGCATTAAAAAACAGTTGTGCCACAATTAGCAATGTAAATACGGGTTCCGGCCGGTGCCCGATTCTTCCCTAATTAGACAACGGACGGGATAAGGGGAAATTAAATGCTTCGGCTAATATTTGGAACTGGATGAAGGGTGCTCGTTTCTTGGATGGTTGGGGAATCCGTTACGGGTTGCGATGCGGCGTTTAGTTAGTTATAGTGGTGCCAGCTGCAATCCTTACCCATATCCTAAGTAGTATTATAAAGCGTATTACTCCAACAAGACGGAGTGACGACCTTGTAAGGATCGCGGGAACGCGGTGGATGCGAAAAGCACAAGACCGGTCTGAGTGAAGAGCCTTGGGGGAGGCCTATGTCCAGCAGTGGACGTCTTTCGGCTGACATGATGATGATATAAAACGCTAAAGTTTATTTGTTTGTTTTATATTAACGGATCAACGCTTCAACCGATTGACGAAATAGTTTATAATACATACATACTTACATAAACTCACGCCTTCATTCCCAGAGTGGGGTAGGCAGAGCTAAAGAATTACCAACAAGTTTTAAAACTTCTTGATAATTCTGTAACCACATTTTGCACAAGTAGGCTAAGATGTTTCCCAGTGTATTAGTGACAGGTGGCAAGCCCATCGCGTAACAGTACTACAAGCCTTTATTCCCTTAGTCGCCTCTTACGACATCCACGGGAAGACATGGAGTGGCACTATTCTAACCCGGCAACCACACGGTATAGTTTATAATAATTATAATTTATTTCATAAAGCAAAGAGACACGAAGTGTTATTATTGAAAATATGATATGAACATAATTTGGCATCTTACTGTTTTAGTCATAATAACGGAGACAATTTAATCCTCATTATTTAAGGCCAGTGCTTATAATAGGAGATGAGACCTGTTTATGGCATTGGCAGACGTTGGGTACTTTTTGGCACGGAAAATTGGACTGTACCCAAAGGAATAGCAATAAACGACGTCTCTTCTTCTTAGAGTTACACTCAGCGCTCAACCACTTAACAAAATTAACTAGATCATCGATACATAAGGCCAAACAAATAGTTTGAGTCGAATAATTATACCAGATCCTTCAGGAGTATTGATAAATGATAAAATGAAAAATTGTTTATTTATTTTTCTTTCTTACCTAGCCACAGACAAGGTTGAGATCTCCTTTTAAGTATAAGAATACCTGTGTCAGGAGACCCCGCCGATTAGCATATATGTAATACATTAATATTATACTACATTATTATTACTACAGTTAGCATTAATACTAAAATAATATATTACTATTATGTACAACCAAGTACGATACAGAAAAAACGGGAATACCTATATTAAAATTCGTTGTTGAATGTTTTTTTTTTTCGAAACCAATGTTATGCTGGAGCTGTTTTACAATAAATTACTTTAGGTACTTACGTAAGTTAGGTTAGGTTTGATTTATAAGCAATATAAAAATAAAGGTTTCTATCAACACATTGCATTAAAATTAGCGATTTCGATCAAATCAAATTATCTAGTGTACTCGTACAGAAAGGAACACTCTACATACATTAGTTACGTAGTGATCCGATTTCAATGATCTCGACTGCATGTTATATACGTAATTACTGATCAATCACCGCTCAAGATTGTCCATCAATGCCTGATCAAACAAGCCATTGACCGCGCAATCGTGGTGCATCTCGGTACAATTAGGTAAACAGGAAATTGGGTGTTAGTGTACCTAGTTAATACAGATGTAGTGAATAATGTTTTGCCATCGTTTTTTGTCGGATAAGTTCGTATTGATCTTGTTTTCTCAATTAGCTTATCGGTGGGTACTAAAGTTGACTGAGACAGCATGATAAAAATGAATTTTCCCGATAAAAAACGATGAAAAAACATTATTCTCTACATTTGTATAGTCGAGCAAGGTTGTGAAAGACAGGAGCTTGTAGAATTTTTTGAGAGTGATTTCAAAATTAGAAATATTTATTTAGTTCCTATTATAAAAAATAAAATAAAATCATTTATTCTGTAAGTAGGCCCTGTAGGCACTTTTACAAGTCTGAATCTACCATCTACCAGCGCTTCAAGAGACCATTGTTGAGAAGAAGCACCGCAAGAAACTCAACAGTAAGCCATTTTTTTAAATAAAGAACTTATTACAATACTAAACATAAGCTATCTAATTTAAATGTCACAGGGATGTACAGGTCCCAGTAGTAATAATAATTAAATTAATAAAAATGTCAGGTTAAAATAATAATACAATTCCGGAGATGTAAAGAGTCTCCAAATGTCAAATTAAAATTAAATATAGGTAAGTAGGTAATTAAACAAAAAAACAAAACAACAAACACAAACAAGGGAGATGTAGAAAGTCTCCACGGTCAATTTTGGAGATGTAAAGAGTCTCCAGATGTCAAATTAAAATAATAAGCATACAAGGAGATGTATATAGTCTCCACGGTCATTAATAATTGTAATACAAATAATTCAGTCCCAAGCATTGTCATCATTTATATAATCTTTAATGCTATAATACGCTTTAGAAATTAGTTGACGTTTAACGTAACTCTTAAATTTATTTACTGATAAATGAGTAACACTACTTGGGAGCTTATTATAGAACCTTATACAATTACCCATGAAAGAGTTTTTTATTTTGTGAAGCCGTGTAAAGGGCACTGCGAGCTTATGTTTATTCCTGGTATTAACATTATGTATGTCACAGTTCTTTCTAAAACTACCGATGTGTTTATGAACATGCATAATATTTTCATAAATATATTGACTGTATACGGTTAATATATTCGTTTCTTTGAACTTATCTCTAAGCGAGTCTCTATGACCCATCTTGTAAACAGCACGAATAGCCCTCTTCTGTAGAACAAAGATGCTGTTTACGTCAGCACCACTACCCCATAGTAAAATACCATATGACATAATACTATGGAAGTAACTAAAATAAACTAATCGAGCGGTTTTCAAGTCTATTATATTCCGAATTTTATTAACTGCAAAAACTGCAGAACTTAGTCTATTCGCTAATTTAGCCAGATGAGGACCCCATTGGAGTTTGGAGTCTAACGTTATTCCAAGAAATACTGTATCATTAACTAGGTCTAATCTATCATTTTTTATAGTTACAGTAGTTTGTCTATTTTTCACATTTGTAGTCATAAATTTAATACATTTAGTCTTTTTCTCATTCAGTAATAAATTATTAACACTGAACCAATCTACTACTTTTGATATAGCATTGTTTACATCGATATTAAACTCCTGTTGTCGTTTGACTTTAAATACGAGTGAGGTATCATCAGCAAACAATACTATATCATGTTTGTTAATTGGGGATATTAGGAGCTTTTACAAATTGGTATATATAAGAGATTCTAATTTTAAGATAACTTAACGTTTACTTTGATAGACCTGAAATTGGCTAAAGTTTCCTTTTCATAACAAAACTATATGACCATCGAGCATGCATGCATGCAGCATGCAGGATGCATATTTGCTTGCAAGTTCGTTTGGCAATAGGCATGGAAAATATTATTTATACGGACTTGCTCTTATTAATAAACATGGAATAAAGGACACAGAATAGCTTAGCAACTGTTACTCCAAGTACTAAAGCGTAAGCTTATAATATTTGAATCTTAATAGTACTCTAATTGGCCTTACAGAATGTATTTGTTGCAAGAATATGCAATAATACAAACAGATGCAGCATCGTTAATATAAAGAAACGTTTTCTAACGAGCTAAGTACTGGCGGCACGAGCTTTTACTGCATGTTATTATTATTTAATTGAGTACATTTTTTTGTCCCCACTCCCGCTTGTTTGCGCTCCCGTGCAGCGTACAGAATGCAAGCAATTACTGCGCTTAAAGCATTGCCTTTGTCTCCTTGTTATTGTTTAATCTACAACTACATGTTCTAAGATGACATTTCACTCATAAGATTATTTAATTAACGTGATGTTTAGAGCTGCAGTCTTGAGATTTTAGTCCTGAGATAGGAAGTAACCCAAATTAAACGAAAGAAGTTGTAAACTGAAATCCGTTTATGAATAAAGTAAATTAATGCACAATGAGGAAGTAAAGTGCTAAGTTAACTTTAAACTAAGGATTATGAATTAATGAATCACCAAAGATATTATATCAACAAGTTTTTAGAGTTGTAGGTAAATCTGATGCTCTGCCTACCCCACTCTGGGAATGAAGGCGTGAGTTTATGTATTAGGTATGTGTATGCAAAGATATTTTATGCAATGTTTTAGAATTACAGGCATGAAAACGACAAAATTTGTTTATTCAATTGCATGAAAATTTAAGCGAATGCTTAAAACATTTTTAATCCGCATGTAAATTTTATGTTCATAAACCAAAGAAAATGTATAAAAGCTCAAACCCATTCCGTTGAGAAATCGCTGCAATAACAAAACCTAATTGGCACATACGATGCACTAACGTAAACAAAAATTCATTTTTAATCTACCACGAGTTCGCAACATCTGAACCCACGTCCGTACAACCCAATTCATACTTTAATCGCACCAAATAAGATTTATTCTTGTATAAACCAGTTGGTTATAAAATACACAGTTTACAGTAAAGACTGTATGATGCTCACATAAGTTTCATATTCGTTTGAACGTCGCATATTTTAATATATTCACCTTTATTTTTGTCTGCATAGAATTGTTTTTTGTTTAAGAACGCAATGTTCGTATTAGTGAGAATGGAACAACAAGTGCTGCGAAGCGTGTGTTTCGTAATCCTGCGCTACATATTTCACCACTTAAGTACTTGGAGTGCCACTCGAGGGCTTACTTAGCACTGGATGAGTTAGAGGTTATTTTACGAAGAGGGGTAAATTAACGTCTCTTGTTACCTGCAAAAGTTTGACGTATGCTTATTATCCTCAGATGCAAAAGAACGGGGTTGGAACGTGATTCCTGTCTGTCTGTGTCTGTCTTTGAAATTTTGGCTCCCAAAATGATCTGATTAATTATATTTATAATTAGGGCCGAGCTGGCATAGTTTTATGCTATTTTGAACTGTACTTTAGTTTAGTTTAGTTTATTTATTCATCAATGTAATAGGGTAAAGTCACCAGTAGTCAGCCAGAGACCAGTAGTCGACCTTATAATGAGTGCGAAGAGTGGGAAATATATCTTTCGTACTCCTCTCACTCATATAAAGTACAGGCAGAGGCTGACTACAGGTCTCTGGCTGACCACTGGCGACTTTACCCTACATACATACATAAACTCACGCCTTCATTCCCAGAGTGGGGTAGGCAGAGCTACAGAATTACCAAGCACTCTTAAATAAGTTGTTGATAATTCTGTAACCACGTTTTGCACAATCAGGCTAAGATGTTTACCAGTGTATTAGTGACAGGTTGCAAGCACATCGCCTAAGAGTACTAGAAGCCTTTATTATTTCCTTAGTCGCCTGTTACGACATCCACGAGAAGACATGGAGTGGCACTATTATAACCCGGTGACCACACAGGTAGGTTTTATTAAAGTTTAATTATTAACCGTTTTTAATTTTATTATTTACACATACTTTTTGAAGGTTTCAAGTGTGCAGAATCTCTATTCTTCGCGGTAAAATCATGTTGCCTTTGAAAATCGTATTGTTTCAACTCGACCGCCATTACTGTTCACTGTCAAGTAAATAAGAGCTATCGTAACGTTGACAATACTATAACAAGTCAAAAGCAATAAGGTTTTACCGTGTAGCATCTCAGCCCTGCTGGTGCGGTTCAAAAGATACAACCATGTGACAGACGGACGGACAGACGGACGTAGAGTCATGTGGGGCAAGTGTGCGCACTTTTTTTTCAAGCTAGTATCAAAATCAAATTATAAGCATGAAAGAAAAATGAAAATATGTATCTAGCACAGTATTTATTTAGGTAATGATTTAATCAAGAAATTATCAATAAAACTTTGCCACTTCGAAGAAAAATCACCTTAATTCAACCAGCTCAAAATGCGCACACTTACCCCATACTGCGGGTAAGTGTGCGCAGTTAAGAGAACTTTGTGGTTTTTTTAATATTCTTAGCAGACTGATTTTGATCAAACTTACCTCATTTTATTGAGACATAATATAGCTTCAAATGATATGCAATATAAAAGGCTTAAATACATTTTTAACAGATATAAAGATCATTTACTCGTGTCAATTTTCGCCATGACAGCAAATTTTACCTTTACGGCTTCGGATTCTGAATATTTTCTTTTTCAAGTGAACTAATGACACCATCTGGGTTTTTCTCGCATAAACTAATTCTCTACCAACATAACTTTAATTTGTCGACACATATCACAAACTTCTCCCTCCCCATTCCTAAACAAAGGGGTTGCGCACACTTACCCCCTGCGCACAGTTACCCCACATGACTCTACAGCGTAACCTTCGTATCAGGGTCCTGTATATGCACAGTTTGGGCACGGAACCCTAAAAAAGGTAATTAACTCTGCTTTAAAATTTAATCTAAACAGATTCAGGAGCGTGTTTACATCAGAAAGTTAGCACTTGTTGATGAGTTGAAGCGGAATCGGGAAACAACATGGTTCCCGCGGTAATTAATACAATCGACACGCATCAAATATGTTCCAGAAAGTTCGAAATTGAGAAGAAGCAAGCTTTAAATGCCGGACTGCATGTTTTGGTATATAACTGTATGTCGTATATTAGTAGTTTACGTGACTGGTGTATAATGAGCAGTGATCGGATTTCACGGTGCAACACTGCGGAATATAGAGTAGTAATCTTAATATGGATATGACAAAAATCCCGGGATCTGGTTCGAAAAGAAAATGCGATTGTTGGGATATTTATAAATAGGCATAAGGATAGGATTTTAGACGTGTAAAGAAATCGATTAAACATATAAAATATTGAGAAAGTAATTGTATGCTATTTCAATTTCATACAAACTAATAAAATATAATATCTGTGTGTAGTGTGGTGAACTGATAATGCGTACCGTATTATATATTTTATTTATATTCATACCCAAAGACTATTTGGTAGATCAATTTTAAACAGAGTATAATAAAAACTAACTTTTTATTAATATATTTACCTAAATTACTTTTGTCAAAATATTTATTTTACATGTTTAAATTGTATTGAAATTTATTTGAAGTCATAAAATCAGAATAATATTTAACAACCCTAAGTCCCGGAACCCCAGGGCATATCCATATTAGCATAATGTTTGAGGTCATTCACCCCGTGTTGCACCGGGATATCCGATCATTGATAATGAGAGGCTTTAATACACGAGTGTTTTATTGCGTAATTATGGGTACAGTCTCTTACATAACTTAATCTACATGCATATCATAAGTTTTCTACAATATGTGAGAAACCTGTATCTGTAGTAGTCCTACTTGCTCTGTATGTTAATGTTTCCATTAAAGTATCGGTCACCGATACTTTAATGTGAACATTAAGATGCAACCACATCGATAACCGATACCTACTTTAACGACATGCAATACTGTAATGTTAACATTAAAATACAACCACAGATACGTGATGGTATGGATATAGATTAACCATAATGTATGTTAACCCTTTAGGACGCCCCTCCAATCTAGGTACTATACCTCCCTACAGTTAAAGTACATATTCAACTGAGTTGTGTATTAAGCTATACTTATTAACTTTATTATGATGTTTTATGAAATATATAATAAATTATTCATACATACATACATACATACATAAACTCACGCCTTCATTCCCAGAGTGGGGTAGGCAGAGCTAAAGAATTACCAACAAGTCTTCAAACTTCTTGATGATTCTGTAACCACATTTTGCACAAGTAATGATATTAATCCCCCTGTGTCACGAGTCGAGTGAAAATATTTAGCATAAAATTTGAATTAATTCCGCTTAGCTAGACGGTCGCAGTATTTTTACCAGTTCAACCACCTCATTATCATAATTATGACGTCCAGAACACGTCCAAGTATCACCATCATGATGGATCCCGTGCTGCCAGCATCCAGAAGATACGCGCAGTCATAAGCTGTTTGATTCTTATAAGCAAGTCACTTCTTAAGAATTATGAATCGACTCTTAAATCACGTAGACCTACTACGTGATTTATGCTTCAGTTCACAATTCTTAAGAAGTCAAATGTTCTAGATATTATGAAAAACTAGTACGTTTTCCTTATCAAAAAACCATTTCTTGGAAGGATACAAATAAAAAATAATAAATAAACCTACTTTAACAACGACAACAAATTAAAAAATCGTGGAAATCGGACTTGATTTAGGCATGGGAAACGTTATTGTATGGAAGAAAGACGTACAGACCTAGTTTTTCATAATATCTACAACATATTGAAAAATTGTAAAAATTGGACTACATTTAAAGGAAGCGAAATGTTACCGCATTTTGTATGAATTATGTAACCTTCTTATTCCTTTTAATTTGACGATCGAATTAACACCGATGAGTTCAAGTTGGCCCCTCGGCGTGTAAACGAAAATCAGACTCGAAATTAGCATATAATATTGCTTGTATTGCTGTATTATTTTTATTCCCAATATTTGGACCACAGATAAATATGATTAATGCGGGTTACATTTAGGACAGTGGGTATAAACATAACCATCGTGATTCATATTTGTTTTTTTTTAAATTCTTATAATGATTTATAATCCGAGATATTAAATATTTAAGTTTAAAATTTGCCACAATCAATGCCGCAAGTAGTAATATTTAAATATGTCGTAAAATATGTTTTATTTATTTATTAGGTCTATCATAATATACCACATTAAGGAATGGCTGCTCACCTAAAAAACATGTATGACTTTTAAATGACATCACTTACTACCCAAACCGCATTAACCTAAGTACCCAAATCCACGGTTTATTTATTGGAAACTGGCATAAATTATACCTGCAAATATCGTAGGTCTACCTTATAGTATACTCTCTCGGCATTAGTGAAACATTAATTACATAGTGAAGGGAATCCTAATTTGCAACTAGAATAATAACGTGGTTGTGCTCAATATGTATTAATGAATTCCCTAAGCACGCTCACCGAGAGGGAGAAGTGAGTGGCTGGGAAGATAATTGTTTTGAACCTACGCACACTAAAGTCGTACCTAAGCTTCGAAAACTGGATCGCCTTAAATCACCGACTCTCATTTGATCGAATGTAACCTTTCATCGAATTTTAATTCTTCGAAACTTAATTTGCAATAACCCGTGTGGTGGCCGGGTTAGAATAGTGCCACTCCATGTCTTCCCGTGGATGTCGTAAGAGGCGACTAAGGGAATAAAGGCTTGGAGTACTGTTAGGCGATGGGCTTGCAACCTGTCACTAATACGCTGGTAAACATCTTAGCCTGTTTACCCAAAATGTGGTTACAGAATTATCGACAAGTTTTTAGAGTTGTTGGTAGTTCTGTAGCTCTGCCTACCCCACTCTGGGAATGAAGGCGTGAGTTTATGTATGTATGTATGTATGAAACTTAATTTCTGACTGTCAATGAAATGAAAATTCGGCGAAGTAATACATTTTATGGGACCTTCGGAATTAGGTGTGGACAACTGGGAACTTTTATTCCCAGCTATTCGGACTCTTAGACTAACTGTGTTCATTTATTGTCTACTTACTTAAATACATTAATAAAAACTAATACAGTTGAGACAAATTAAAGAGTGCGAACAGCAGGGAATAAGAATTCTCATTTTTGCACACTGTGGAAAACTAGGAATTATTATGTCCACACTGTAGACAACTGGATTTTTTATTCCCAGGTGTATACTTACAAAGAGGTGAATACACCTGGGAGTAGCCCTATTTTATGAAATGAATGTCCGTGATTCAAGAGTAAACCTTCAAAAACTCTAACGTCACCCCTGACCACAATTTAAATTGCAGTGATATTAACTTTAATTTTATTAACACGACAACATTCAATTTAATCTAAAAATGTTAACGAGTTCAATTCTTATTATACAAGCATATTTTTTACAACGTTTAATAACCGCAGTGTTCTCCCACACCATAACACATAAATGGAAGACATACTCGCTGATAGGGTGGATATTAAAAATTACAACCTGCTCATAAATATTGACAGCTACCTGTGTCCATAAAACCGGATCCGCCGCCATTTTAACGACGAAATTTCTTTAATTCCGCGACATAACTTCGCCATAATTCCAGCTATTAGGGCACAGCTGACAAATTGCAGTTACCGACTTTTATAGGCCATTCTGTACTTTTACTGTCAATGTTCGAGGTTGCGTTTTGAATAAATTAACATTTGATAATTTCAAGTTTGGGCATTAAGGATTTCATTGTCTGTAAGTGTATTTACTCTGTTTAGGTACCTATACAACTTAAAGTACAAATAAACAACGCTTGTATACTTATCGTCTGAAAAGTTAGTGCGTTTACTTGTAGAACCAAGTATCTGGCAGGACTATTATTTGTTATTATTATTTTTGAACCAGTTACTTACTAATATTGGTGGCTCGTTTGTTTGTATGATCTCCCGGCGTCTGTATTCTCGGAATCGTATAACCTTGGTATTTTCAAGGCAAGAATGAATAGGCTTTTTTCTGGGTAAGCGTGAACCACCCTCAACCTCGTCGTCACTTAACACCTGGGGCCCTAGACAAGATGCATTACGCCGAGTCGCTTTTCTGTTCGTTTCGTTTTTAAACCAATCGCGTCACTGCTAGATCACGTGACTTTTCGTATTACGTGATCTAGCAGTGACGCGATTGGTTTAAAAACGAAACGAACAGAAAAGCGACTCGGCGTAATGCATCTTGTCTAGGGCCCCTGGTGAGACTGAGGACAAACGCCAACACGATTAAAAAAAAATACCCGTAGTTGTTGAAGCTCTTATTACAGTTGAGTATTTTACGCGCGAGCGTGTCCTTAACACTTTGACTCTTAACAGTGTACTTTATCACTTTTAGTGCCAGCAACCGCTGGGCGGGTTTTCTGTTCATAGGCAATTTTCGTTAGAAAGGGAATAAACGCAGGAATAGGTTTGGAGGATGGCGCGTAGCGCTATGTGGCAGTGAATGAGTTAGCCATGTTAATACAAAAACTTTTAATTTAAAAAGAAATCTGTATATGCTTGTTTAGGACGTGTTAAATTTTTTCCTAGGTACAGTCAGCTGCTGAGAAAAGGATACCCCTCCTCCTGGTAAGGATCGATTTTTTTCAAAAACCTGTGGTTAAATTTATATGATTTTTCGGTGAATTGAAGATTTTACTATTGTCTACACATAAACTCAAAATCATTTAAATCTAACGACAAGTTTTGGAAAAAAAACAATCCTTACCAGGAGGGGGTATCTTTTTCTCTGCAGCAGACTGTGTACTACCTAAGACCGTCAGGATGGTCGGAGTAACATTGAAACGTTAATTATAAAATCTAATAACCTCTTCTATTTCCAGTGGTGGACTGTGAAGTATCTCCGTGGCACCAATGGTCGGTCTGTGACACCCAGTGCGGCGCTGGGAGCATGGTCCGCAGCCGGCGGGTGATCCGGGCACCAGCTCGTGGGGGGAGGCACTGCCCCACCCTGGTGCAGCGTCGGGCGTGCCAGGAGCACCAGGGGTGTGGAGACGACAGCGACGTGCCTTTGCGAGGTGAGTAGAAGATGAAGGCAAGGTCATCCTCGAAGTAAACGTGGGCTTTAAAGAGTATAATATCAGGGGCAGGGGACAATGTAATACCAATTGAAATAGTCCCACACTAAGGTCTAGGCTTGAAGGTACTAGACAACGATATAAATACTTATAATAGAAAATATATATACTTAAATTCATGGAAAACATCCATGACTCATCATGTCAGCCGAAAGACGTCTACTGCTGGACAAAGGCTTCCCCCAATGACGGGGGGGGGGGGGGGGGGGGGAATGCCGTAGTTGCCACGCTCGGCAGGCGGGTTAGCGACCGCAGTTATACCATGTAGTCCGCGGAGGACGCTGCTGCCCATCCTCCGGTTTATCCCTTAGTCGCCTCTTACGACACCCACGGAAAGAGATAACAAATAATTGCGCTCATCCCACAAATATCTGATCTTACCGGATTTGAACCCAAGACCGCGTCGTCAAAATGGTATCGATGGCCTAGTAGCTTAGGTTAGTAGGTTCAGTCGCCACGCATCAATCAATGGATATTTATTACTTAACTAAATAATTCTCTTACGGTGAATGGAAACCATCGTGATGAATCCTGCACTTTCGAACTGCTGAGTGTGTAGAGGGTACAGGGTATGTATTTGTCTATATAACTTTGTTTATCGTTGTCTAGTACCCATAGTACAAGCCTAGAGCTTAGTATGGGACTAGGTAAATTTTTGTGAGATCGTCCACTGATATGTATTTATTTTATTTATTTACATCCTAACGGGTCGTAGTGTAGGCCCATCTGCTCAAAGGCAAACTGGCTCGCAAGCTCGTCCGTTTAAACCAATACTCAGCCCGCGATTGCCTACTTCACTGCCTAGGCAATAATGTACTATTAAAATGCTGCTACCGGCTATGTGTCGTTGCATTGCTGGCACTAAATGTGCAAGTACCATTTTGTGATTCGCTAAGTTACTTATTTTATCTTTGAGCCAAAGTTGAGCTAGACGAGGTCCTTTTCTTTAGTCGAGGTTGTAACACTCTTTCCATTCGTTTCTGTGTAGTAGCCTATATACTCGTGAGTACCTACGTTATTAAAATGATAAAAACTTTATTGGACATCAAAAATTGGTGATAAACAATATCGTATTTCCATTAGTCCCCTAATAGTAATTGTGTGTTGACAGATGAGACGGCCATGATTCTGCCCGGCGCGCTGTCAGCCAGCCGCCACCCCAACGCCACCGTGGACATCCGCAAGAATCTGCGCCTACGCAACCCCGACGACCCTGAATCCAACTCACATCGGGAGTAAGTAGAACACATCGTAGAACGAAGACAAAGGAGGGTGGGCTAATATGACCAATGGGGACAAGTGATATGTCTCTGGATAGGTAATTCTATTACTATGGCAGGTAGTTCGAAATTTTTGTGTGATAAAAGTTATCGCCATGCCAAGGCGGTGTTTAATATGTATGTATCCCGATATTCCAGATTTTTTAAATATTATAATTATTTCATATGGGGACAACAGATTTATTGATGTTAACAATTAAAAGTAAAAACTAAACTTATTTAAATAAAAATAAAACTAAGCTACTCAAATATTGAAGATGTAAATAATAATCACCACTATAAAAAGAACACCCCCTCCAGCAGGTCCGCTCGCGGCATGGTCCCTATGACACTGGCTGCATTACCTCTCTGGATAGCTAGCCCAATCCTTTGGGAGAGGTAAGCACCAGCTCTAGGATTATTTCAAGTATCCCGCTGCAGAAATCGTTGCAGAAAAGGATATAATAAATAAATATCAGGGGACAATGTCATACCAATTGACCTAGTCTCAATTTAAGCTCTAGGCTTGTATTATGGGTACTAGACAACGTTATAAATATTTATATAGAGAAATATATACTTAAATGGATACATAGTAAACATCCATGACTCAGGAACAAATATTCGTGCTCATCACACAAAAATCTGCCCTTACCGGGATTTGAGCCCAGGACTGCTAGCTTCGTAGGCCTACGTAGGGTACGTAGGGTACCTGCCAACTACGCCAGCGCGTCGTCAAATGACTTGGCGTCTCTAATTACATTAACGACTTCAAGCTATATTTTTTTGTAATGGGTCCTTAATTATGTTCGTGGTCGTTCGTATCAGGAATATTGTTATATTACGGTGTGGCGATAAAACAACAAGTGAAATTAGGCCTTAAGGTTGGCAACGCATTTGCAGTTTTGGGATTGCAGTCTTGAGAATGCCAATGTCTATAACTCTCAGATCACACTCACCATCAGAGGCTTTATTTTACTCAGTAAAACCATATTGCTGACTTGCAACGTATTTCAACGTTATGATAGCTCTTCTTTACTTTTCAATAATGGCGGCTTAGTTAAAACAATACAGTAGCATTACAAGAGTGATATGGTTTTACCAAGTAGAACACAGCCCCACAAAAAATATTAGACAAGTGAAAATTCATGAGAAATACCAACTCTTAACATAACACAACATGGCCACCATAACTACTCAACTTATAGTCAACTTATTCAAACATTTACATCCATTTCCAAAATTAAACCAAGCCGTTTTAAATTACACTATTATGTTAATAACAAACGCATACACCGTATAAAACCCAAACAAATCACGTTTAAAATTTGATTTGCGTCGCAATATTCAACAGTAATCAAACTAGACGCAGTTTGGTCTGTTTTAATGAGCAAACATGTCGCTACCGCCGGACAGAGCCGGTAAACATGCCCCTACCCGGACACGCAAAAGGTCCGGGTTATTTTAGCGATCAAAATGGCCCCCGCTCACAAATATTTGCAACGTTTGCGCGTTTAATATAATATTATTTCGCTAAGCTACGACCAAGGATTCTTGGGTTGAATTTTTGGGAAGTAAGCACAAAGTATTATTTTTATTCTGTAGCTATGTTATTAAATACATATAGTATGTTCATAATTACTTTAGACGCAAAATTATAAAGCCCACAAGATAAAAAAACACAAATAAAAGATTTTAAGTAACTAATTTCATTGATTGTGAGTTTTGATAGTTTTTTAAATATTTTAACTTCTAACACTAATAAAAAACTTGCTATTGCAATTTCGACAAATGAAACCATCCAGATTTAAAAAATCGCGTCACGTTGAGCAGAATTTCACTGTTTTTTTCATGTTTCATAATAATGATTAACTAATCGTAACAAATCATTATTATTTAGTATACAAAACAACTTTAAACCTAACGCGCAAATCAACAATTTACTCCGTGCTACTATGCTATGCTAGACGGAACGATTTTTCAGTTTGGTTCGAACACTCCGACGTACACTTAATGCTTGCACCCATATTTCAAACCAAACTCCATTTAAATTTCCGGAGAGAAATACGGTCACGTTTTTGGATTTTGTTTCTCACTTAAGCGCGAGTACCTGTGATACCACTTGGGTTTAAAACGACTTTTCCCAGAGATCTACTTGACTATTTTATAAAATCACTATTCGCAATTTTCATCAAAGTGGGTTAGAACTGGTTTCGGGGACGCGATAACAAAAAAATAATTATATTTGCTCGTATGATAGTATGGATACGTTGGGCGGATACCTTTTCAGACTACAGAAAAAATGGCACAACATTTTCACTGTTACGTATCGTCCCAGCATCAAATACTTGGTCACAATCTTATTCAATTTTCCGGAAATTGTTTCAGGTACTGCGTAGAGTTCCAAGTGACAAAAGTGTCGAAGGCCTGTCACGCGGACTCGGACTACAGGGCCCTGCGGGAAGGTATGAAAAGAATGTAGACACGTGTCAGCTTTGTTATGAGACGTTCTTAAATAGTGAACACGACAATGTATACAGGGTGTCGCAGAAATAATATTTGGTACGCTAGAGCATGATACGAGTATGATTAGTGATAGGGAATAAGTAGATACATTTAGTTTATTGTAGTGGTAATCACAGTTTACGGGGGAATAACGATTATCGAAATTAACGCGGACAAAGTCGATAGCTACTAATGCAATATGGATGTTCAAGATTTTTGTATTGGGTTTTTATTTCTTACACGCAGCAAAGAATCGAAGTTTTTTTTTTGCAGTGTCAGGGGGCCAGAGTCTGATAGGCCATTATTAACGATAGCTATAAACGACTTCTTAGCGTACGAAGTCACATGCAAAACCTAGTCGATCATAAAATAGCTGGACTTCGATTTAAGCCGACCGGTCGGATCACAAACGGGTAAAAGCCCTTTATTATCTTCACGAGTTTCTGCAATATCGCGTATCCATCCATAAATCATAAAGTATAAGGTCACAAAAGCAATTTATTTTGAATTTTCGATTTGTTTATCTTGTTATGATTTATTTTGTGTAACGACATTTTACAAAGTAATTGAAAAGTGGTGCACGTATGCAGTATTATGCAAGATGCAAATTGTTGTATTACTTACTCTAGTCTAAATTCATCATATCTTTTTACCGTTTTAGAAATTTAATCCATCTACATATAATATAAATTTAATAGGTCTCAAAATTGATATCGAAATCCAATAGTAATGCAAGCTCAGCTCGCATTTTCTAAAACCATATTTACTAAAAATATATACTTAAATATGATTCTGAAATAACTTTTATCTAGCCATGCTTCTAATTACCCCTTGTGCCCTCTTTTGGTACCCAATTTAACGTTTTGTCTTTGTTTCTAGGAGATAAAGTGTGCGTCCTCTGCGAATCAGCAGCTCTGCGTCGTGACCTTAAATGGCGCTGCGGGGGCCATGGCGTCACGGGGCACACAACGCGGTTCTACGCCCTCGTGGCTCCCCACTGCCGAGGCAAGTGGCAACGCGCCGGCAGCCCTGACAAGCGTAATCACTGCTGCGCCAACCCTGACTTCATCTTCGTGTAGACCACCACGACACGACTTGTAACTAGTTCCTTCTCAAAAAGAAGCGACTTGAAATCCTTTACTGTTGCTTCGTCAATCTTTTGTAATTTAGGGAAGTCGTTAATATGTATGAATTTGTTATTAAACGCTTAAAAACACTTAAAATATGTAATAGTTTAAGAACTGGATTCGGTCTAAACCTGCGGTGCGACCCACACGGATGAGTTGGAAAATAAGTAGGGCGTTCCCGAGGGCAGTGTACTGGGTCCATTACCATATCTGTAAGATAAAAATAATCATGCCGTAGAAACATCACATTAAATCACCTCATACGCTGATGACCTATCATTAATTAAAATCGTTAAAAATGGCAATAAAGTCAGAACGCTTTTGGATTGATTCCATTGAAAACAAAAACTACATACATACATACCTTCACGCCTGTAATCCCAGAGTGGGCTAGGCAGAGCTGACAAACAAAAACATTGTATATTTCTAATGTACCTTTATCGAAACTACAAAATTCAAACAAAACATTTCATAGACTATTTTCGCCCTCAAGTCGTGAATTAAAAATTGAAGGGATGATATCTATACCACTCTAGTTTATGTCTAATTTTGTTTTAATCAATAATAATTTCTTCAAAATACAATTATAACCTCCCTATTGTCAAACCATTGTTACCAACAAAAAACATGAAAGAGACCGCAATTTTCTTGTCATTCCCTGGTTTCGCTTTGATGACGAAACTTTTTCCACCCCAAAGCCACTGTACTATTGCCGATTTTACGATAAACTTTTAACCAGCCATAATAAAGTTATAATGCAGTTCCAGAATACTCCCATTCTTCGCTTCCCCATTGATGTTACAAAGTATTCAACTTCAATCAATCTACATCCAGCGTTGTGAAACCACTTCTGTTCCTTAGTATTTAAGGTCGGTTGTAGATCCACGCTCCAACTTTGTCTTTTGAGCACAGTTATACGGTAGATACGGGCATGGTTCGCTAGTTAAAGGATGCGTTCCAGTTGAATAACAGTCAAGTAAAGGGAAAAAAACTGTATTACTTAACATATTTTTTACTCCTTATACAACTCAGTACTATGTTCGGTGATGTCTTTATATGCTTAATTCACTTTATGTGTGTAAATCTGTACCTACGGCTACCTTTGCGGTATACTAGAATGTACAAAAAACAGCGTAGCGATAATATCAAAACTAGCAAAGTGAATAAAAATTCGGGTAAGACAATTTTTCAAGAGTAACTTCACTTCTGCAAAAGTGAAAAGATACTTTGAAAACATTGCAGCACTTTCTACTCATAAAAGTTTATCGTGGTTTGAATTTGCTGAAGTTATTCAGAATAAGGGTTCATGGTGAGACCGTGCCTCGGAATTTTAATTTACTAACACTAGCGAAGGATGTTACGTACACATAGATCCCTGAGGGTCGCCACGTTAAAATACTTTACATTTAAAACACGTTCTTAGACGTCTCCGGGGTGTTTTTTTTTGTTGCAAATAACTTACTCAATAGAAACCGTGGGTGACTAAACGATTAACATAGTAATATGGTGTCGCTTTATGAATATACTTGGGCCAAATATCCCCAGGGTCTTGCAAAATGACCATGGATCGCTTTAAACTACGCATTGGGACTAAATTATATAGTAAATGCACGTGGATTGCGAGACTCAATAACAATATATATATACTCGTTTGGTGACCCTTAAAAAGCTTTTCACGGTACCCTCTGCACGACACTCAATTATAGTCCATTGTTGCAGCGTGATAGAGTGTATTGAAATGATAAGGATGATTGATGATTATGGGTGTAGGAATTTTATTTTACTACAAAAAATCGCCTGGCTTTGATCCCATTCGGCTGGAAGCCGAATCGGCACGAGCAAATAAACAAGCATTAAAATTTCAGAACGCTGGATTTTGTGTACTATTTATTGGCAGCTCGGGGTATATTGCTCGAACGGGGAGTGGATTTTTATTGCTACTTTTTTTTTGGTTTCAAATTAATTTACTGCGCGATTTCGTTAGTTGATTTTAGTGAAATAAATAAATCCTCGTACATACATCATACAGTAACAGCGCCAGTTCAACGTCGAACGTAATTTGATCAAGGACTAATAGTAAATAACAGTCCGAGGTCAAATTATGCTGGCGGGAGAGTAAGATAAATAATTGTTGCTTTTGTAAAAATGTATTTACTTCATATAGAGCGGCCATGTTTATTAAATAGACTTGAATTTGCTACGACGTAGATGATCGTAGGCGCCGCGTAGCAGATCGCGACATAATATTCGTAGCTGCTACATTAAAAAAATAATTACAAACCTTTCTAACGCCAACCACGGATACTTGCACTTTTTTTCAACACGTTTCACAAATTATTTTGTATAAAGCCATACTCTTTGTTTAATATAGGTACACACTAATAGAATAGCACAGATATAGTAAAAATAAATTGTGTAAAAAGTAACAGTGTGTCATGTAATATTGATGTAACAAAATATGTCGTAATAATTCAATAATTAAAAAGCATAATGTTCTGTAATGCTTTGTATGACCTTAAACAATTATCGTAGGAAATTAAATTTGTTCAACAAAAAATATTTTGAACGTTGCATTTTTTAGAAAACTAAGTTTGCATCAAACAGGTAAAGTATTGTAAAATAGCCTTAAGTGTTTAGTATTAAGTGCATTTTATTGCTGAATGAATAAAAATAGCATCAATTTAAATCATGCTGTATCTTGAGCTTCTCGGGTCGCAGAGTAAAAATGCGTCTGTAGTTACGTTTTTCTTGGGTTAGTTCCCGATTCGCCGGATTCTTGTTTCGTCGGATTCCCGATTCACCGGAATTTCATATATAAAATATGTGCCAGTCTGAACTTTTCCTTCAAGAATCCGGCGAAACAAGAATCCGATGAATCAGGAATCCGGCGAATCGGGAACTAACCTTTTCTTGTGACCCAACTCAACAAAACGATGTAGAGCTATTTATATCACAACAATCTAAATAAACACAACCCAAACTGTTCGAATTAAAATAATATATACTGAAATATCGTGTATCAAGTTTCCTTGGTTTATAGGTAGGTACAGGATGTTGAAGTTGCAATAATCGAACAAACATATTAGGCATATTATTACTTTGTAAGTATTTGCAGGTGTTAACATAAAGTCAATGCAAATAATTATAATGGTTCTGATATTAGAATTTTAAATGGTGAATTGAAGTATATTTGTTATTACGCAATTATTTAAAATAATACACTAACATTAACATTAGATAAAAAGATACGCTGAAAAGTCAAAATCAATGAAATCTGGTCATTGGGTTCACAGTTAAATTGTATCTATATTGTTACTCTTGTTTTGTTTAACATATATTTCAAGCATACAATTACTAAGTACATTCATTACAACTGAATGATTGGAAATGTATTTACTCATCTACATATTTATTCAAATAAGTTTGTCGAAGCTTAGTGATACTTGATATGTTAGTGTTAGTTCCAATTTCCGCAGTAAATAAATAATATTCCGTAATTACAATACCTGATTTCTGAATACATATCCAAAACAACTTGTGTAAATAAAATGTTATAATAAACGCATTTTAAAATTGTTACTTGTTTTATTATAGCATCACCCTGTATGTTAAGCTCCGGTAAACCGGGCTCCGTTTATAGAGTAATACAAAATAATGTTTCATGACCATTACATCTCCATAAGAGAAAGGAAGCTTTTATTAGTCACTTATTTAGATCTACATGAAACCTCAAATAAAAGACAAAATAATCGTTTTTTACTATGGTAACAACTTACAAGTATATAATGTAGTGCATAATACGACAACTTGTTTTGTCGGATAACTTCGTTTTTCGTTTAGTTTTTCCCAATTATCTTATCGATCGATGAAAAAATAAGATAAATACGTTTTTTTCCGACTACATCAGTAAATGCATAGATAAACTTATCCCAAATTAGGTTAAAAAAAGGGAAACGAGAATTACAAAAAGCGAAATTACTTAAAGATTTTATTTTATTTCCGTTAACCCTGTATGTTTTTGACATATAGGTACAGTCATCAGAATGGATTTATATGCTAATATGAATAGTCAAAGTGATGCAATACGTGAAAGCGTGAAAAGACTAAGGATTTAACTGATTACGTCACTTTGACAGAGCACCATAGACGCGTAGAAATCTATTCTGATTGATTGTAGAGATTTTTTTATAGAGATTTTTCAGTTGTCAGATCAAGATATTTGATACTAAGTAAGTAAACCAGCCTTCTCTTTTCTATTGCAACTCCGATTATTAATTTATTTTTAATTTTAACATTCATAACATTTTAAGGGTAAGACCACTTTTCTACGAGTTTACGTACCAAGCACCATGTATATCAACGACCCCGAAATTGTTTTCAACCACAACACATTCGCTCACCAACCCTTAATTTAACAACAAAACAAATCGTAAATTGCGAGTTAAAAACTTTACCGCAAAATAATTGAGTAATTTCAAACTCAGAGGTACCGAACCAGAAGCAAAGTTAAAATATATCCATTGTTTCTCTTTTCACAGTTTCCAAAGGATAAATTCAATTTCGCCAGTGATTAATGAGTCTTGATACAAATAAAGAAAGAAACAAATATGATTAATTGCTTGGACCCTGGGTTGACAACCTCTGCCATCAATACGGACAATTGAATGAAATATTTGAGGTTCACATTTTGATTTATGGGAGATGAAAAATTACAATTATTCAATAAGGAATAGCGCGTCGTAGTCACATCATGCTGTAGTTAATTGAACCACAAATTGCATATTGTGAAATACATTTAATAATATTAATAAGTTTAGAATCTGTAGTCTGTATTCCAATTACTATTCCAATTCTCTTAAAATGACCCTCGTATTTGTATTTTTTCTCATTCGCTCTCATAAGCGCATATGCTACTCTACCCGAGTTTACCCGAACTCGAAAGACTTTAATCTATATAATAAAAATGAATCGCTAAATGTGTTGCTAAGCGCAAAACTCGAGAACGGCTGAACTGATTTGGCTGATTTCTTTTTTGTGTTTGTCAATGTCAGGACAAGGTTTTTATGACAGAAAATAATTGAAAAATCCACCTGGAAAGTCATGAATTTGCAGTATGGAATTAATGTTAGTGAAGATCGCGGGAACGCGGTGGATGCGCAAAGCACAAGACTGGTCTGAGTGGAGAGTAGGGAATGCAATTTAACCGGTTATTAACCGGTTTTGTAAGAAAATAACCGGTTAAAACCGGTTATAACCGGTTATGGGCATTCCCTAGTGGAGAGCCTTGGGGGAGGCCTATGTCCAGCAGTGGACGTCTTTCGGCTGACATGATGATGATGAAGTATTATGCAAAGATCAGGGAAGAATCTCACACAATTTGACCTAGTTCCAAACTAAGCTCTAGGCTTGTACTATGGGTACTAGACAACGATATAAATGCTGACATACTTAGATAAAAAAAAACCCTAAATACGTAGAAAACATCCCAGACTCAGAATCAAATGCACTCATCACACATACTTGCTCATGCCAAGGTAGTAGACAAGGCTAGGTTAGCACGTTCCCTGTGCATTGCATGCATATATGATGCATTTTGTCGTACAAACGACACGTGACTTCATCACATGTGGGGCGCAATTCCTTGTAAACTTGAAGGGTTATAAAAATATGCACGTTTGAGCTAAAGCAATATGGTTGCTCATGTGATCGGACATACCTATGTATATACAAAAAAAAATGCGGGCACGTATGAGCGTCAATATTTAGTTTCAATTACACAATGAACGAGTAAAGTTTAATGTGACTAGCGATATGTATGACCACAAAACACATTATGATTACTTTTTTTTTTTAGTCATATGAAGGCAATCGAGCTCACAGGCCACCTGATGGTAAGTGTAAACTGTGACCCATAGACATTCGCATTCACAAGACTGCAAATGCACTGCCAACCCTGAGGACTAAGATGGAATGCCTCTATGCTAGTCATTTCACCGGCTGTCTTATTTCCGAACCGGAACACAACAATGCGAACACTGCTGCTTGGCGGTAGGTTAATGGATAAGATGGTGGTACCAACCTGGACGGACCCTGCACAAGGTCCTCCCACAAGTTATGCGAAACGATAAAGACTTTCGGATACCAACTAGTGTATAGTACAACGGAACACCAGCGCTGACTTTAATGCCAGCATTACGCTGAGTTGGGACCATTTCGTGGCCAATTTCTTCTTGCATTTTTTCTGTTCTTTGTTATGAATGTCACGAATAAATTATTTTATTTATTTCTTTCTTTCTAAACGATTTTAATTACGAACCAAATGCATTTGGTCAATGTAAACGTGCCATAAAACTGTTACCATGTAAGGACATTATATGCTAGTGAAACGACTCGTTGCCGTTGGCACCATAACACCACATAAAATACACAGTCAAATTAAAAACCAGAGCCTTTATTTAAGTCAGTTAAAGAAGAAATTGTCCCCACAACATCGTAAAAACTTTTAACTAAGCAAAACAAACGAAACCGCATTGTTAACGCTAAACACCCTCCTTGTCTGGTCACAGGCAGAATCTCTTTGTCCCACAAATGAAAAGTTTAAAATTTCAACAGTTTTCCCAACATTTTGCGGTGTAGGTGTTTCCTTTGTAAAGCCCAGTTTTTGTGCTTCCGTGAAAAAAAACGTACCTTTTTCATCTTGTGTGAACAACAAAACATTTCATTATATAAAAGGAGCTTCAAACAAATACGGAAATATGGCGCTGTGATAACGTATAATTGAGGTAAGTAATCAACCTTTTTTTCACGAGCTGAAAAAAATATGCTTTAAATTCTTATCTGAAGTCTGTCCCGTCACTCATGCAGTGGCTCTATCTTACTCCGTAAAACCATACTTTGGGTTTGTACTTGTGTCTCACTCGCTCTTCATAAGAGCGTATGAGGGCGAGTGAGAGAAAAGTATAAACCCAAAGCACCTTCTACGTGCTCACAGACTGTATTTGTTTTTACTGAAAGTAGATACGATGCAGTTATTTCCATGACACAGCCGACGAAGTCCCGCTGCGCCGCTATTCTGCGTAGATTGGACCTTCGAGCGTGATGAACTCTAGCCTAAACTAAAGCTACCTACCTAATTTAAACCTAAACTGATATGCTATAATTTGAGCTTGCAAATTGTCATTGATCAAGAATTTGTTGAGAAATCCAATCATATTTCCTATGACATCCGGGGCTACTACGTATTCAATTGTAATCATTGCAAGCATATATGTCGTACCACATTCTACAAAGACAATGATTCGAGCCTAAATCCTTGCAATTCTCCTGGGTGGTTTTACCAGCTACTCAGCTATAATATTACCAACCGCTCGACCGCAGGGTGACAGAATATCTGGTTCGTGCTCATGAATTCATGAATACACGCTGTAGTCGGTTGCTTATAATTATAAATGTAATATTAGAATGAACTACGTTTATCTCGTCGCAAACTACAATAATCACTAGGCATCGGAGTTTTTGTCGCACGGTAAGACTAATAGCAAGCTATGGAGTCGTCATTTGCCATAAATCTAAACTCTTATTCATATTCATACTCATTTATTTAATTAATTATTTAGGTTTTTTTATAAGCAAGGACAACAACGTTGACGAGTTTAGAAACGATTATTTAATGTTATATTTGGAAAATAAATATTACAATAAAAAATAATTACCATTTTTATACTGATTTAATTACGAAAATTTATAAACAAACAAAAGATACATTAAAACACGGCAGAAGGGAATGTCTTAGTCCACACTAGTGGCGAATTGTATGTAAAAATTGTTCAAGTTATGAATTTATAATCTAATAGATTTTTTTTTTTTTATATAACTTGACTAAGATAATTAATTAATTATACACGACCGACCGCTAATTTTCTATTAGATTATAAATTCATAACTTGAACAATTTTTACATAACCCCTCTAGCCTCTAGGCATTTTAAGATACATACATACATACATTAAATCACGCCTGTTTCCCATGGGGGTAGGCAGAGACCACTTCTTTCCACTTGCTACGATCTTGACAAATTTCTTTCGCTTCTTCAACATTCATACATCGAGTCATGCACGCACGTCGGTTTCGGGTACTTAAGATTCGGCCCTTTCCCAGTATTTCTCCGATTTGATTCGAAAAAGTACGCCTAGGGCGGCCCCTTCCGACCCTTCCACTCACTTTCGATCTGTATATCTCTTTCGTCAATCTACTTTTCATCCATCCTTTCCAAATGACCGAACCATCGAAGCATGCCCTTTTCAATCTTAGTCACTACGTCTTCTTTCATTCCACATTTCTCTCTGATTTTTTCATTTCTAACTCTATCAATCAGTTTCACACCACACATACTACGCAAAGAACGCATTTCAACTGCATTTACACGACTAACATGCTTGTCCTGCCACACCCAACATTCACTACCATACATCAGGGTAGGGGCTAGCACTCCATTGTGAACAGCCAGCCGGGCTTTTTGTGAAACGCCCTGTCTGCTCACAAAGGAGTGCAGGGCCCCATTAATTTGATTCCCCGCATTCACCCTCCTCTCGATATCCTTCTCACACTTACCATCTCTTGTAAACATACTTCCCAGGTACACAAATTCGCTCACTTGTTCTACTAATTCACCATTTATATTTATCACGCACTCAGTCATCTCCTCATCCTTCTCTATCACCATGACCTTGGTCTTGGCAACATTTACTTTCATCCCCTTTTTCTTAAATCCCTCATTCATTACTGTCACCATCTCCTGCAACTCAAGTACCGATGAGGCAAGTATAACTTGATCATCGGCATATAAGAGGCATTTGATTAGCAACTCTTGCATACGCAAACCCTTATCATACTCTTTCAAATCCCACATACAACTGTCCATGAATAGATTGAACAGCCATGGTGAGGCAACACAGCCCTGTCTAACACCTTTAGAGATATTAAACCAGGCCGAGTATGCCCCATTGATCCTGACACAGGCTCTGGAGCCCTCATAAAGGGACCTCAAAGCCTGCACCAGGTTGCTGCTCACTCCATACATAGACAGCACCGTCCACAACTCCTTTCTATCTACCCTATCATAGGCCTTTTCCAGGTCCACAAAAGCACAGAAAACCTTTTGGTTCACAGCCACGAACTTTTCTGTGATGGACCGTAGTGAAAAGACCTGATCCGTACATCCCATTCCCTTTCGAAATCCCGCTTGTACATCCCAGATTTTGTCATTCGTAACATTCAATACCCTTTCTATTAGAATCTTCGCATATACTTTGCCGACAACACTAAGGAGGCTGATACCGCGGTAGTTTTTGCAGTCTTGCTGTGACCCCTTTCCTTTATACAGAGGGACGATAACGGCCTTGACCCAATCTTCTGGGACTCGGCCGCTATTCCAACATGCATTGAAAAGACGGTACAACAGACTACCCACCAGGCCATCTCCTCTCCTCAGCATTTCTATCGACACTCTATCACAACCTGCTGACTTTCCCGCTTTCATACTTTTTAAAGCTTTCATGATTTCACTCATACTAATCACACTTTCATCTTCGCTACTTGCATCTTTACTCATGCTTTCTGGCTCACGACAAATATCTTCGCATTCAAACAAGCTTTCAAAATAAGTTTTCCATCTATCAAGCATTTTTTCTTCCTCACATATTAAGTCTCCAGACTCATCCCTCACCGCGCTTAATTTAGTTTTCTCTGATTTCCCCCGAGCCGATTTAATCAAGCTCCAAAAGAGTTTAATATTCGACCGGAAGTTGTCAGAGAAACTCCTATCATACTTTTCATTCAGTAAATCTTTCTTTCTAGCCACAACTTCTTTCACTCTTTTCTTTGATCTATTATACTCTTTTTTCTTTCTGTCGCTTAGATCTTGTCCTGGATCTACAGCTACAAAATCCAACCAACACTTTTTCTTCTCTTTCACGACATCATCTACCTCTCTATCCCACCATTCCGGACGTTCATTCTTACTTTTTCTTCTTTTTACTACACCGCATACTTCAGTGGCCGATTTGACCATGCCATTCTTCATAATCTCCCATACATTATTTACATTATTCTCGACTTCACTGTCATTCATTTTATTAACACATTCAAAACGATCTTTCAGCTTTCTTACGTATTCATCTTGTATAACTTCGTCATTCAGTTTCTCTACTTTTATCCTCTCTAACGCAGTTGTCGGTACGGGAACACGATGGCGCCAACGTGTGAACAGACCCCTTACTCGTGTTACCACTAAGTAGTGATCTGAACCTACGCTAACTCCTCGAAATGCTCTGGTATCTACAACTTTGTTACGCAACCGTTCATCCACAATCATCAAGTCTATCATAGACTTCTCATTCTGACGTCTCCACGTATACTGATGAATCTCTTTGTGATCAAACAAAGTGTTTGTCACGCAGAGATTCTTAGCCAAACATACATTGAGAAGGCATTTGCCATTCTCGTTCACTCGCTCATCACCATACTTACCCAGTACCGATTCATAACCATCCCTTTGCACGCCTGTCCAACCATTAAAATCGCCTAGCAAAATAATCCTCTCATTCTCCTTGCATTTTGTTGAAACCTCATGCAAACTTTCCCAAAACTCCTCCCTTTCTTTTTTAGATTTATTCGTATCTGGGGCATAAGCCCCAATTACGAATAAACGGGTGAGACCTACCTTGACTCTCACCCAGAGAAGTCTTGGGCTCACACATTCATGCTCTTGCATACATTCAGCCATTCGCTCTGTGAGTACGATGCCAACTCCCTGACGACCGTGCTCGGATACCGGAACTCCGGACCACAAAGCCGTCAAGGTTCCGTGTGTGGACGTACTCACCCCTTTTTTCTTCGTCTCAGTCACACATAGAACATCCAGCTTTCTCTCTTTCATCATCATACATACCTCATCTAATTTATGTTCCATCCCTCCACAAACATTCATCGTAGCAAGGCGGCTTTCAGCGGCCCGCTTTTTGCCAACCCCCCTGCGAACACAGCGTGACGCGTGGCAAACGGCATCGCCGCCGTTCCGATCCCCGGAGGGATCCGAACATACGCGCACTATTTTGCCCCCCCCAGAGTACGAAGGGCTGCCCAGGCTAGGCCTAGGGAGGGATTCTCTGGCATTGCCAGTACCCTCCTGGGGTATAAACTTTTTAAATGGTGCTCGCATGGTCCATTATGCAGGGTCGGGTTTGAATTTGGAGTTTTCCTTCTCCTAGATAGGTAGCAGCCCAATGCTAACGACGCCTATCCCGCCGGGTTTGAATTCGGAGTTTTCCTTCTCCTAGATAGGTAGCAGCCCAATGCTAACGACGCCTATCTCGCCCGGAGGAGATCTTTCCTATGTAATAATCCCTTAATCGCCTTCTACGATACCCGCGGGAGGATATGGGGTGGTGCTATTCTACTCTACCGGCACCACACGATAAATTAAATAAATGAGTATGAATATGAATAACAGTTTACATTTATGGCAAATGACGACTCCATAGCTTGCTATTAGTCTTACCATGCGATAAAAACTCCGATGCCTAATAATCACACATAACAAATGTATTTTGAGACAACCTTTTGTTGCCGACTGTACTTCTTTTGGACAGTCGTCCGTCATCGACTATTCTAACGAGCTCCAACAAGGCGGGATGTTCATGCGTCATTTAGGAGTTCGTGGGTGAATCAACTTTTAAGGTACTCCTTTTCTTTTGCGGTACCAAAACTTTCCTGGTGACTTATCATTAATAATAATGTATGAATATTAATATCAGACCACCAAATTTACAGACCTTACACGTTAAACACCTCAAATATTATTTAATCTTCGAAAAAACCTGGTAACTCAGGGGAAAATGCACATTTTCCATACAAAACCTAGGGACAACATCGTCCGCTGCGTTACCAACTATATTATTATTTCAAACTGTACTATTTTTAAATCAAATCATTTCAAATGCTAGCCTAATTGTCTGATTTATTAAGCGTGTAAGCTACGTCGTTGGCAAATATATAGTTTTTCTAAAAACATATAATTTGTGAAACATGTCGAAAAATGGGGAGTACCTTAGAAGTTGATTCACCCTCCAATGGCCACCCTGCGTCTCCACCATCAGACCAGCTAGATGTTGCTATATTATTGTATTTTCATTTGAACTAAAGGTGTATGCATTTTTTCAGCTTCATTGGAAGTCGGGACGTGGCCAAATTTAACTTGCAAGATCTTGCAAAATACCAGGGATTTTAAACTGAAATGAATGAACTTGTCGAGTCGGTCGAAATGGTTGCAAAGGAATTTGTTTGAAAAAAAAAATGTTTTTACGAGTTACTCCGAAGTTATTTATTATTTATAGCCAAATAAATCCATACTAAGTAATGCATAAGTAACTTTGTTTGTTTGTTAGATGCGTTTTCACAGGTTAACTGCTGAACCGATATTAATGAAATTTGGTTTGAAGATAGTCGAAGTCGTAACCGCAGGGTAATAATTTGCTAGCCCAAAAAAAACGATTCCCGAGGGAATAGTGCTAATCGACTTCTACGAGGACAAAAACAAGTTTCCTTACAGCAAATGTGCAGTCGAGTGTATGCACTTTAGTACCTTGTTAATTTAAGCGCTGTGATAATTTGTGTATGGCAGTTTGAACATGACATGACATTAAATAGACAAGGTACTAAAGGGACTAGATTAACATATCTATGAACTCGCCTGTAGTCCTCAAAGTATTCTATACTCTATGAATAATCACATTAAAGTCGAAATGCTTCTACTATTAACTTGCAGATAGCTGAGTTTCTAAGTATTACAACAGAATTGGGATAGGCCAAAAAAAATAACACTGTTTTTACATTCTAATTCAAAAGAATAGATCATTTTAAGAGACCTATTTCTTTAATTTTGTATGTGACCCAATAGTTTTGTTTCAATATCTTGATTTATTTAGCAGACATTTTATGGATGACATGATTATTTTAAATTTGTGTTGGCGTTTTCTAGTAAATTACAAAAAATAAATGATGTCTAATGATAAAAAAAGACTGTAATAGTGTAATAAAACATACTATTTCCTATACACCTGGGAGGGCTTCAAGCCAAAAACGAAAGTCAAACAAAGGTCAAATATACTTTTGTCGAAGATTCCAAAATAGATAAATATTTCAAAAGCTTAATAATCGAGAACGGCTTTATAACCGTATTCCTCGAAATGGTTTTCAAATTAAAGTACTTAATTAAAAAAATATGAACAATTCTTATTAAACAGACGTAATAGTTAAATCGCTATAATTTAAAAAATAATGCGACCATTGTCGTTAGAAACGAAATCAATTGATTGTCTTTCACACAAAGTTGGTCGCCATGAAATTTAACCCGGTTCTCGGTAAAGTATATTTGAAGGATTCATCACCACTGAATCACGAGTTCGGTTTGAAAACTCGTATTTTTCCTGCAGCATTCCTTGTGTTGTATGAAAATAACAGAACAGAACAGTATTCAAAATTCAAAAAAAATGTGTAAGAGTAATTTGTAATGCTTGGTGGGACGACAGTTGTGTCCCACTATTTAGGAAACTAAATATCTTGCCACTGCCATGTTTGTACATTAGGGACGCATGTGTCTTTGTCAACTCCCACCCAGCGTACTTTAAGAAACGCAGTGAAGTGATACCGAGGAAGACAAGAGCACATATCATGTCCCTTTTGTATAAACCCCCATGTCGCAAAGATATCTATAAAATAAACATATTTAATATGAGCATAATAATTTTTAATAATTTACCAGAGAATTTAAGAATTTTGTCGGGAAATAGATTTAAGTGCCTGTTGACGAAATGGTTGATGGAGAAATGTTTTTACAGTGTCAAGGATTATGTAAATTTTAAGCAAATATGAAATCAAATACTTTAAATGATGATTTTGACCATAGTGTTAATTTGTTTATAAATTAGTAATGTAAATAATAAAATAGAAATTGAATATACCTAGGACATTTGTACGCCGCCTGCTTGCATGCTGAATACAAGTGCAAAAATAATTATAACACCTTATAATACTGTATTCTGACAAATAAATTATTTTGATTTTGATTTTTGATTTTGAACAGAACAGAACAGGGGACAATCTCACACCAATTGACCTAGTCCCAAACTAA
Organism: Acleris emargana; assembly: GCA_927399475.2. Classification (NCBI taxonomy): domain Eukaryota; kingdom Metazoa; phylum Arthropoda; class Insecta; order Lepidoptera; family Tortricidae; genus Acleris; species Acleris emargana. The sequence continues at coordinate 7,064,939 of OV656856.1, read as the reverse complement.
GCTCTAGGCTTGTACTATGGGTGCTAGACAACGATATAAATACTTAAGTAGAGAAATATATACTTAAATACATAGTAAACATCCATGACTCAGGAACAAATATTCGCGCTCATCACACAAATATCTGCCCTTACCGGGATTTGAACCCAGGACCGCTAGCTTCGTAGGCAGGGTCACTACCAACTAGGCCAGCGCGTCGTCAAAAAACGGTGGCATTGCAAGGCCAAATGTTCACAGAAAACCTAGACTCTTGAATTTTATATTTTGCAATTTTTGCGTTCAGAAAATTACATTTCTTGTCCTCTTTGACGACAGTGTTGCTAAATCCAGGGTTTTTTTTTTATAGCATTGGAAGGCAAACGAGCACACGGCCACCTGATGGTAAGTGGAAACTGTGACCCATAGACATTTATATTTTTTTTGATATTGTATCGTCCTTTTTGACTTGGCCGCCATTATTATCAATTAAATAATAGTTATCATAACGTTGACAATACGATAACGAGTCAAAAGCGATATGGTTTTACCGAGTAGAATAGAGCCCGAAGACTTTTATTCCACTATTGCTTGCCTCTCTTGCTCCTTTATCGTTTTCACGCTGTCGGCGTTATATCAGCTCTTACTGTCAAGTAAATAAGAGCTGCCACAACCTTAGCATTATGTTTATTATCTTCTATTCCAATAAAAGCACTCAAATGCTTTGATAACAAATTAAAGAATAGGTAAAGTTTCCAAGGAATTTTACGTACCTTGTCTAAGAGACTGAATTGAAGTTTTTCTGGCGACAAGTCTTTTTTTCTAAATATAAATCTAAAATACTAAACATACAAATCTTATATTAGCTAGTTTTTTTATTCTTATTTATTTATTCATACTTTATTGTACAAAATAAAAATGTGTACAAAATGCGAACTAGGTCAAAACAGTAAATTAAAAAGAAGAGTCTAATAAAACTGAATATTTTTCTTGGATTAAAAGTAATGCTCCGCAAGGACGTTGTTATATAAATCACAATAAATATAGATCCTTAATGGCTCCATCCGAGCCCAAAGCATAATTAACAAAATCATTAATCGCTTCAGGGATGATAACGCTTTGTCTTTGATATCAAAAGTGATTTAGTCGTCGTTTCAAGGAAATTCCTCGGGGTAATACTAATATCCTTGTTTTATTTCTATTAAAAACCGTTAAAATTCGAAACGGACTCTTAGATACAGAATTAAATGGTAACTCGTTAAAATAATTCAAACCACCCACCAAAAACACTCAGTTAATTTACTTTTTGATATTTTTCATAATTATCCTAGCAGAACATGGTGGATTTGTGTTTTTTTGTTGTTATTTTTATTTTATTTTATCGCATCTAAGCCAGAACAAATAATGCAATTCTGAGCTTGACCTTCATTTATGTATCACTCTTTTTCATGACACATTGTAAACATAAAAAAAACATACATAATAATCACGCATAAATATATTAAATCACGCAAGTTTCCCAGGCAGGCAGAGACCTCTTCCTTCCACCTACTACGATCCTGAACAATTTCTTTCGCTTCTTCCACATTCATTCATCGCGTCATGCACGTCGGTTTCAGGTACTTAAGATCAGGCCATTTTCCAGTATTTCACCGATTTAATTCGCAAAATTACGCCTAGAGCGGCCCCTTCCACTCACTTTCACTCTCTATATCTCTTCCGTCAATCTACTTTCATCCATCCTTTCCAAATGACCGAACCATCGAAGCATGCCTTTTCAATCTTTTAGTCACTTTTTTAGTCCACATTTTTCTCGGATCTTTTTATTCCCTGAATCAGTTTCACACCACACATACATAATACAACCCTTAAAACAGACGGATGGCGTAATGACGCCTCGTTGACACCCTCTGGGTACGAAACCTTAAAGAGGCACTGACTTATCTTGTTCAAAAAGGTTGTCATTACCACGTTTCTTTTTACTTTTCAGACCCTAATCTGGGGTAGAATTAATTCTATCCAGGGTGAAACGGCAGGGATGTTTGGGCTTCTTTGTCAACATTTAATTAATTCAGACCTCAGTTTTATTTAGTTGGAACCCTTTGGTGGAATAAACAGCGACCTTTCCTCGAAGTGTTGTATAAAGCTGGTTAATGCGTTGATAAACGGATGTTTGCGGTTTTTTGATGAAAAAACAGGGCTTAAATGAAAATGTGTTGTTGAAAAGATCTGTTATACTTTAGTGTTGACTGTGTTTATCAAGTTAATCGTAAGATATAGTTTAATATTGAAGTTGATATAAATTAAAGTTTCAGTTTTAAAAACCTCGCCGAAATTTCATCATATTGTATAAAAAACTAGCTTCTGCCCGCGACTTTGTCCGCGTAAATTTCGATTATCGTTATTTCCTGGGAAACTTTAATTTTCTGGGGTGAAATATAGCCTAACTATTCGTTAATCCAGGGTATAAGCTATGTCCATTCCAAATCCTTCCAGCTGTTACAGCGTGAAGGAGTATCAAACTAACACACACACATACACACACAAACTTTCGCATTTATAAAATTGGTAGGATATGTTTTAAAATACATCTTTCGTAATCTACCACTTTTACGAATGGCCTATTCAATAACAACAATTTTACAAATGACAAAACCAGAGAACAGAATTAAATGCCTCGCACACGTTTTCATGTTTGTGAACAGCTATCCTTTGTTATTACCGAGTTTAAATGAAGGCTTGTCTATGTTTGAAATACCTGTAAACCAATTAAATTAAAATATGCCAGCCGTTTTAAAAACGTGATCAAAAGACACGCCAACCTGTCCAATTTTTACATTATATTTTAAATTCGCATAAAATATCAAAGTACTCATAATTGACAACAATTCATTATGTGCTAAGGTAGTAAAATAAAATACCTGTGGGTGTTTACTTGTGGGAGGACCTTGTGCAGGGTCCGTCCGGGTTGGTACCACCATCTTATCCATTAACCAACCGCCAAGCAGCAGTGTTCGCATTGTTGTGTTCCAGTTTGGGGATAAGACAGCCGGGGAAATGACTAGCATAGAGGCATTCCATCTTAGTCCTCAGGGTTGGCAACGCATTTGCAGTCTTGTGAATGCGAATGTCTATGGGTCACAGTTTCCACTTACCATCAGGTGGCATGTGTGCTCGTTTGCCTTCCCATGCTATAAAATAAATAAATAAATAAATAAATATACCGTTTCTAGATTTTACACTGCTGATTACAGTAAAAATATCTTTGGATTTTTTTATGCAGTACTTTTTTTTATATTTAAGAAAAACCGTAAAAAAGTTGGGTTGTGAATGTTAGGAATACACTTATAGTGCCCTTAGTCCATTTATTTAAAAAAAATATATACAACTGTCATGTTAATTTTTATCTGTCTGACGAATGAAACTCAAAGCAGATGCAAAGCAGTAAACGCAAAATAGTTTATTTATTTTAATGGCGTCTACAAATTATGTAATTAATTAAATTACGCAAAATAACAAATTTGTGAACGAACGGCAGCGAATGATTGACAAGTGAGTGACATGACATGACAGTCAGTTCTGTATCTGTTTAAAGTTACTTTTTTTATTTTATGTCATGCTAAGATCACGACATCAGTATTCCTAACTTTGGATATACGGTCTTTTTAATGACTATTTCTTTAATAAATTATTAACGACGAATTTAAGTTAAATAAAGAAAAACTGAGAAATACGGGTAGTCTAATTTTTAACCAGCTATTATAAACGCTAAAAATAAATAACGCTTTTTCTTTGAAATGTTGTTAATTATGGGCAAATCATATTTCGAACCCGTCCTTATCAACCTAAAGAAGCCACCCACATAATTATTTATATGACTGCACTTAGAGTCAGTTAATGACGATTAAGTCCTAACATATTTCGCGGAACAAAGTTAACCCGAAAAAAAGTTAAGTTATTAACTCGTTCCTTTTTCAAACTTGGTCTAAGAAAAATTGTCACTAAGGAACGACTTATCGTCATTAACAATCTCTAAGTGCAGTCATCTAGATAATTATGTTGAGTGGCTTCATTATGTTGATAAAGACGAGTAAAAAGGGGTCAGAGTGCGTTTTTCATACTAGAGATGCTTTTAGTGAAATCTGATAATGGATACACCGAGCATCGATACAGAACTTCCAAAGTACCTAGGATACCTAACTGATTGAATCTGCGGCTAACGCCGGAATTGATAATGTTCAGAAAGACATCTAAAATGGCAATAAAATGTAAGGAAATCCAAATGCTGACCCAAACTCTCTCGCTGTGAGATAAGTTAGGTATCTTAAGAACTTGACCTCGTCTTTTGAACCTCGGAGTATCTATCATTAAACCTCACTCAAAACAACCCCTGGCCAGGAACCAAGAAGGCTCCGAAATAGCCTCGTTTGCATGAAAAACGCACTCTGACTCGTTTGTTTTGTGCCTGAGTGTATGTTTGCCAAATGTATCGTTTCCCTAACGTTTCATTTACCAACCCGCTGTGTTTTCTGTGATCGGAAATATTTCAGGATTTTATAAAAATCTAACCTAACCTAACATATTATACTGTTTTACATGATGATACTTAAATAAATCCTGAAATATATACAGTTATAGGTAGGGTTAGGATTTTGGTAGCATTTCTGGTTATAGAATCCATGGAGCCGCTATTTCCTAATTATTATAATACATTACACTTTGATTTTGACCTTCAGTATGGTCATATTTCAAAATGAACTGATCACATTTTTATTTCGGTTTTTCTGTCCCTACTAATATTTGCTTGTTTGTAACGCTTTCACAGCAGAGATATCCTCCATACCAAAATTCATTAAAATTGGTTTATCGGTTTAATGAATAAATTAATTATAAAATATTAAAATACTGAAGGTCATAATCAAAGTGGTACCGTATCACAATAAATAGAAAATAGCGACTCTATGGATTCTAGAACCACGATTTGCCACCAAAAGTCCTAACTCTATTTATAGGAAAAAAATGGGTTGGCAAATGAAAAGATTGGGAAACGATACATTTGGCAAACATAATATTTCGGCCAAACGGCAGGCTCTCCTTGTCACAGCTTCAATAAAAGCTGATTCATATAACAAACAGTAGACATTTTTTTTAATTTGAATATCTATAAAAATAGGTTTACCCTTGAAATCTCGACAAACTTTTAATCGAATTTCAGTTCAAAGTCAACGTTTCGCATTTTTTCATTTGATCGAATATTCATTACTTCGAACATTTAAATGGTGTATTTGTGAAACACCGATTTTTATTTGGTAGAAATATTATTTAATATATACTTTATTTCGCAGATTTTTATGTCATATTTTATTATTCCATATTTTTTTGTGTGTTGTAAGTTTTACATGGTAGGTAACTAACCTAACCTAACCTACCTCGGACTCCGTGAGCGTGTCGGGCTTCCAGGTCATAAAAAAAAACCCTAACCTACCTCGGACTCCGTGAGCGTGTCGGGCTTCCAGGACATAAAAAAAAATAACCCTAACCTACCTCGGACTCCGTGAGCGTGTCGGGCTTCCAGGTCATAAAAAAAAAATAACCCTAACCTACCTCGGACTCCGTGAGTCGAATCGATTTGATTTAATTCTTTGACAATATGTTATTTGCCCATAACTTGTACTTAAGTATGTTTTTCTATCTTGCGAGAGTTTGTTTTCTTTTTTTCTTAAAATATGTAATCTAGTATGAAACTATGATATGAAGTAGTTGTATAATAATACGTTGTATAATAATACGTTGTATAATAAACATTGATATTTTGTTGTTCTGTCTTTTAAATAGTTTATTAAATGTATTTTTAATTATTTAAAAATCCTTGTACCGTTTTCTAATAATTGTTTTAATATGTAATGAATAGTCGATGAAGCCATAATACTCCAAGAGATAATATTGATACTGAATATTCTATGAATCGTTTTCGATGAAATGAAATTCGATGAAAAGTTTGTCGAGATTTCAAGGGGCACCCATAAAAATAACCAACATATAAGCCTCCAAAGACTTGTTCCCTTCCCAACTTTTTCTAGCAAATCAGAATTAAACATGGATTCATTAGCGTATTGGCCTATTTTAAGTTTAATTAAATTTGTTGGTGATCTCTCTTAAAAATTCCAAGCTTAGTCCCTATTGCCTCTTAAACGTCTCTTTGCCTAATTATTGTGGCTGTATGCTCGTTTACCTTCGCCATACCATAAAAAAAAGTGCCCGCTTTGTGATCAAATAATACTTTTCTGTCTGATTTATCAAGGTAGTTTAAATTATCTAGTTCACCGAGAAGTACTAATGTAAGTAGAAGGTATTAATAGTCCAAGAGCCGGCGTCCGATTTGCTCTAATAGACGTAATGAGTTGAGGGAGCTCCGAGCCAATACTGCTTTATTTAACTCTTAGCATTGAGCTACGAAACTTTAAAATTTTAGTGATATTAAAACCATATCTTAAAATGTAGCCTTTAAATTATCGTCTCTAGTTGTTCATAACTGTTTTGAAAAAAAAATAAGGTCTAACTTACCCTTTAATTTGGCACAAAAACGTTTCGCAAACATATCATATGGGCAAACGCAATTTTTTTCGAAACTGTAAATATTTCAGGATTTATTTGAGGACCATTTTGTAGAATCCTATATATACTACTCAAAACAAAATAGGGGCCACGGTATATTCTGCATACAAAAGAACTGTTTTCGGAAAAGGATTATTATAACAAATTTTAACCTGTAAGTTTTGAATTTAGTATCATTCGAAAGCAATGTTCTACTTACAATGCAATGTTCTACTTACAAGCTAAGTTTTTAAATTTTTTGTCAATTGTTTTGTTTTTACCGTGCGTGTGTGTGGTTTTTAAAAAAGTTGCTTTTTTTTGCTCATTTTGTATGAGATTTGAAAATTGATTTAAAAAACCACACGCATGGTAAAAACAAAACAATTGACAAACATTTTAAAAACGCAACTTGTAAGTTGAACATCGCAGATTTCGAATGATACTAAATTCAAAACTTACAGGTTAAAATTTGTTATAATAATCCTTCTCCGAAAACAGTTCTTTTGTATGCAGAATATACCGTGGCCCCTATTTTGTTTTGTGTAGTATAGGTTAGGTTACTTTTAACTTTGGCTCATACTAAATATCTTTCACGATAGTCTATTGTAAGATAGTTGCTACTGATAAATGTCAAGACATAAATTGTAATTCGTTTATCAAGGGTAATATTATTTCCTAGTGGTTCAACCAGATCAAATATCTACTTTGTTTCAGCTATCTTGTTTTTTTCTAAAAGAAGATGTAGGTAGTGACTAAGATTGAAAAGGGCATGCTGCGATGGTTCGGTCATTTGGAAAGGATGGTTAAAGAAGATTGACGAAAGAGATATGCAGATCGAAAGTGAGTGGAAGGGTCGGAAGGGGCCGCTCTAGGCGTACTTTTTCGAATCAAATCGGAGAAATACTGGAAAAGAACCGAATCTTAAGTACCCGAAACCGACGTGCGTGCATGACTCGATGTATAAATGTTGAAGAAGCGAAAGAAATTTGTCAAGATCGTAGCAAATGGAAAGAAGTTGTCTCTGCCTACCCCTCTGGGAAACGGGCGTGATTAAATTTAATGTATGTATGTATGTATGCTTCTTTATTGTAATCAAATCGGCGTTGTAGTAGCTAACAGTACTTTTCATCAAAGTTAGTCTAACACTTTCACGTGCCTAAACTGTGCTTAAAACCCAGGTCTTACACCTTGGAACTAAATCTTCGTAGCAGAAGACTTCATTACAACGTTAGTTTGCCGTCGATTTTCCCGCCTCGCTCCCGCTTGGCTAGACATGGCTGTGCTAGACGCTAACTCGATTTCACTATTGGCAGCAAAACGGAGGAAGAGCTTCGACTAAATAAATTGCTAGAAAGTAGCTAAGTATTAGAACGTGGGTAGATTTGACGGGAGTAATTGAATTCATGAAGTGTTTTCTATAAGCTTTTAGCGATTAAATCGATAAGAATGTTATAGGGTATATAGATTTTTAAGCCACTGGAAGAATTGAGAGTGACTGGATATTAAGAACAAGTAGGTACTAAAATAACTTACTTGATAGTTATTAATATTCATAAAAATATCATAAAGTGTTTTCTATAAGCTTTTAGCGATGAAATCGATAAGAATGTAATAGGTTCCATAGATTTTTAAGCCACTGGAAGAATTTAGAGCGGCTTGACTGGATATTAAGAACAAGTAGGTACTAAAATTAGTTACTTGATAGGTATTCATATTCAAAGTGATGTTAATATTGTGGGGGAGGAAAATTCCTACACGCATTGTATTTGTTGTAAACTGTGTTTCTTTGCTATGAAAGTTTTAGCATTTCATTTTACTGATATTCGACGACGCCGTTGACCCAGTTGGTAGTGACCGTGCCTACGAAAGTAGAAGTTGCAGGTTCGATCCCTGGTAAGGGTATATGAGTGAGAATGTTTGATTTTGAGTTTTGGACGTTTTTAGGCATTTATGGTTCTATGTAAGCAGTTATGTTTTCGTTATCATTGGATAGTACATGCTTAGAACTAGTTTTTAATATCCTTAGCATTGTGGCACCGAGTAAAAAGTGTGTAATAGGTAGAGTAAAATATCAAACATTCCTGTTGTCATCGCACGTTAAAGTAATTTCATGACTTATTTATAATTCGGTTTCCTTGACTACCTAAATTCCAATTTTAACTGACAAAGCATAGCAGAATATAATTTTATGTCTACAATAATTTGCAGAGAAAATCCCTGGCTAGGAAATAAATACAAGGAATTATAAAAGCGGATCGCTCTGACGGGTGGGCTGACGTTTCGTAAATTCCTATTCGTCGAGAATTTCATCATGTTTTGTTTGCTTACAATGCGGACTAGTAGAATGTCGTTATATTAAAACTAAAAATTGTTAGCTATGTGCAGATCGCCCCACTCTATGGGTGTGTATGGGTGTGTCTATGGGTTAGGGAAGATGGATGAGAGTACGTCATCATGAATGTATGTATATAGATAGGCCATGGACAAAGTACCGGTTAGTGCATAATGTTTTTCCATCATATTTTCTCGGAAACGTTCGTATTTGTCATGCTACTTCAGTCAACCTGAGCTTACTTTTTCTCTGTGCTTTTTGCACTGTGACCGACTGAAATAGCTCGACAGACACGTTCAGACTAGTACAGATTGTACTGCCTAGACGGATCAAGAAATAACTGGTGATAAACTATGGAGTGAATTGTTGCTTTTAATTAGTTTATAGTGTGTTATTTGTGTTTGTGTGTTTTGCGTAGTTTTGGTAGAACCTCTGTGATGTGAGTTATTGTATTTTAAGCTGCGAAAGCCACAGTGCTCGAAAATATGCAAACGTAACCTTTCACCGTTAATCTTTTCTCATGATAAACCGCTTTATTAAAGTAGGTGCTCAATGACAGAAGCTTTGTCCGCTAAAGGTGATATGTGATTTAGTCGGGTTATCTGTATTGCTATCTCAAAGGGTATACGGGAGCAGCTTGTCTTGGTAATACTTTGTCGACGATGTAGTTTTTGTATAACTACTCATTGTTATAAATTAGTGTCAGCCGACTCACTACTTACGATCAAGCCACACAGGCTTCTGTAAGCATTTAATATTTTGCATTAGGCATGTACAGAATAATTTAAAAATGTATCAAATAAAATATATTAATTAGGTAAATGAAACAAGGAACATTTTAAAGAGGAATTAAAACAAAACTTTTCATAAGTAGGTATTATGTTTATTAGTCCCTGTGTAATTAACACCGAAATTATAACATTATTCGAACCCTATCCAAAGTTATCTTAACTAATGAATATTTTTTTGGTACCGGCGTCTCTTCGGACAGAAATAAACCTAAAGGAACTAATTTAATCTTCTAATAAAATATATTTTTTAAAACTACTGTTAAAATACGGTCGTTATTACAAAAATATAATCGTATACCCCAGAACCCCCCACAACAATAAATAACGCTTAAAAAGACTAACAATTTTAATAAATTTAATTATTTCTCAATAAACAACAGAACACAATCAACCAAGGGCATCCCTGGAACATTCTAACTGCAAATGAACTGCCTATGACTTTGGACCATACTGGTGACACTTTGCATCTGCTTGCCCGTATTTCCATCCTTCTCCAGCATAATCTTATTAATAATGTTGGCACAATCTTTGTTCTCAATAATAGTCACGTGGGTACCTTCGAAATAATGTACGGTTACCGTACTGTCCGTGAACTTCTCGAGACCGTAGTTTTCATCGCAGACTAAGTTCGGTAGGTTCTCTTTAGGACGCAAAAGGACGATAGGCGCTTGGATCTTCTTGATGTCCTTCGAGCTGTAGTTGAGGACTACTTTGACCCTGTCGTAGGTGACGCGAGCGACGCTGGCAATGAATTTGGGAGAGTAGCGGGCGTCTTGTATGGGAGAAATGTCAATAGCCAACTTGACTTTCTCCTCAAAGTTTTCAATATCGTTCATTTTCTCCATTAGAGTGGTGGAGACCTCGTTATTGGGTGCCACGACATCGATGGTGTGGCAGATGAGGCTGTTTTGGAGCTGGGAGTCGTTCTTGTAGCTAATGACCGTGGTGAGGATCCCCTGGAGGAAGTCAGGAGCTCCGTCTATGCAGAATACTAGGCCGTTCTTGTGACCTGCACAAAAAAACGATAAAGGTGAGGTCATACAGTAAACATGGTTGGGTCAATTTTCTAGGTATGCTATTGCATCTACTGTGTAACATTACTGGGCCTCTATTCAACACGGTAATAGTACATTACTACAGACGCCGGGAAGTAGGTGGTTGCAGGCCGAGTTCATATAGACGGCCGAGCGAAGCGAGGTCGGATAGTTACGAGGCTGGCAACCCCTTTTCACGGCGAGGTATGTATAGTGCTTTTCTCAAACATATGCAATGAAATAAAAAAAAACATCACTCAAAAAACATTTGTGTAATAGGCATTAACGCGGATATTTTTGGTCCGAACCACACAGATACAAAAAAAAACGATTTTCAGCTATTCAGCCTGTTCATAAAACCAGCTGTCATGACTCATGGCCATATTAAAATTAAAAAAAAATTACTTCCCGGCCTAGGCCTTCAATTTTGTATGAAATTCCTTTACAGTTCTCTCGAGTTGTTCCGTCGGGAACGTGGCACTTTGAAGCCTAAAATAACTAACATAACGCCGACATTAACTACATAGCATGTTTGAGAAATAGTACATTGTTGCCTAGGCGCGGAAAGTAAGGGTTTTCCTGACGAGGTGGTTAGTAGGCCGAGCAACAGCGAGGCCTGCTAAAATACGAGTCAGGAAATCCTCGTTTCCGCCGAGGCATACATAATGCTTTTCTCAAACATGTGAGGAAATAATACAAATACATTTCTAAAAAGCAAGTAATTTAATTTAATTCACATTAAAAGTTATGTTGGTCATGTTTGGGCAATTTGTAAATAAAAACTTAATAGTTTTTAATATAGGCGGTGTGGTACCTATTTCGTCGCTTTCGTCGCTTGAGCTCATTTTTTATAGTAAGTATTTCACACAACAAATAGTTTAATATTCGGTTTCACAATTATATTATGCAGAATGAACGAATGTTACCGACTGTCAATTGTTTTTAAATACTAACCATAGACATTGGAATGCAAATTCAAAAAGAAACACACGCACTGTGCTAAAAAAGCCTTGGCTGTTTGGAATTTTTGTCTTGGTCCTTTTGATTTTGTATGCAAATTGACAGCATTTTTAAGAAATATATGGACATGGACGGAAAGTGTTTTCATATGGTTTTTTTACTCCTAGGAGTAAAATGAGGCTCTTTCCATCCTTGTGTTTCAATCGGAAAACCGTATTTTCCGAGCATGTTTGAGAAAAAACCATATCGTGTTTGAGCTTTTATCGTATTGTCACCGTTTTGATAGCTCTTATTTACTTGATAGTAATAGCGGTTGTCGTCATACAATACCATAACAGATTAACTACGATATCGTTTTTCCCGCCTAGAATACCGGCCCTGTATTGATGTCGAAAATGGAAAAGCAAAATGATTTCAAGGTGCAGAGGGAAAGCCAAGCAAGCGCTTTTATTGTTTCCGGCAGTAAATGCGTTGAAAATTAATTTCAAAATGTCCAAAGTAAACTCCAATCGAAGTTTTAACCTGAAGTCAACCACTTAGGCTTTAAATAACTAACAGTCTACAAATGGCCGGTCTCAAAGTAAAGTTAATAGTTTGTTAAATAGGTATTCTAACTTGAACCAAATAAGTTCCACGGGGAGTTTAAGTACTGAGCACCAAAGTGGATTCTAGTGTTAGTTATGCTTCTAATGCCTGAAGTACTACTTTGTTTTATGTTTACTTTTCATATTCAACAGAATCACAGATTCTTCTTCTCTCCTCTTGATTTGATATCATTTTAGGATGTAAGCTATGCGCAGAAATAGAACGGTGTGGACAAAACCAATCAGAATGTAGAGATATTTTTGACAGATTGTATTTCTTGATGGGCCTACCTTCGGTCTCCAGCTTAGCAGCCAGCTCCAGCATGAGCTGACACCCGAAGCTGTATCCAAGGAGGGTGAACGGTCCGCCAGGTTCCAGTCTCGTCCTCACCGACTAGAAGTAAACGTATGATTAAGACATGCAATATAATGTGCCTAGAATCTAGAAGCAATAAGCTTTTAGACTAATTTTACAAGACCTTTTTAAATGTTTTTTTATTACATAACTATCATTTTGGATTCTACTGTATTATCAATAAAAATAAATTAAAGTTAAAATTTTCAAAACCGCGCTAAAACGTTTTTGTCATGGCGCTGGCCACAAGTGTGACGTCACGCACAAGTAAACAATAAACAATAATTTGAAGAGATATGCCCTTATGATCGGTGGATACTTGCGTGTGACGTCACCGGAAAATAACCACGGCTGCAAACCAATCAACAAATCGTATAGCATTTCTGCCACAGATAAAATTAAAAAAAATATTACTTTTTTTTTCGTGTAACTAAAAAAAAATAGAAATTTGTTGTTCTACGTTATTTTGATAGGATTACCACAATTTGTTGTAAACATATTTTCAATGTTGACAAATTGCTGACCCCTGCATTTTATTAATCTAGAGAACAAGGGAATTAGGGAGAAGTAAGAAATGGTGTACAAGGAGTTCCCTGGACGTTTCCTTTTGTTTGTTTTGCTCTAAGGTTTATTTTGGATTTAGCCTGTCTTTTTTCTTTTGGGTTTCCTTTGGCTGTCCTGGATAAATTCGATTTCTTTTTCCATTTGACAATACCAAAATGTATTTCTAAGACGTCCTGTATGCGGTTGGGTCTTATAATTTTGCCAAGAACCGACCTCATCAATACTACCATTCTAAATAAAAAGGACGTATGCGCAATTTATTAGTCAAAGCAAATTGAACCCCCATTGTTAAGAAATAAGGTCACGAATAAACACGCAGTTCTATGAGACATGTGCCATTTTTTCTAAGAAGGGCTAAATAGTCGTTTTTTTTAAATTTAATTAATTAACTAGAACGGTTACAAACCACTTACACTAATTAATGAATAGATTAAAACTAATTCTTATAAATTAAAAAGTAGGTAGGTAATTCTATAAATCTCTTACCAGGTAAAGCCTGTTGACCATGGCCTCCATATCCTCGTTGAGATGCTCGACTCCTAGCTGCAGCACGCACACCTTGCACTTCAGTCTGCGGCACAGCGGCTCCATCACCGTGGCGGCACCTTCCAGCCCAGGCAGCATGAACATCGGGGGGTTCTCTGTGTCGTGGATGGCTTCGTGACCCTGGGAAGAAGGTTAAGGTTACGTTAGATATACCTAAATAACTACTTTTTTTTCCGTGGATCACGTTTATCGCTATTGCCTTAGTAACTGTCAAACTTTCCGGCATAAAATGTATTCTAATTTCTAATCCCGATGTCATACTGCAAAACCGCGTAACTAACAAATAAAGATAGAGCAAAATAAACCTTACTGTCTTATTAAAAAGGTGCATTTTGCTCCTTATTTAACATGTTACTTACGCGGTTTAGCAGTTTCACCGACGAAATGAGTTTTGTAAAATGTGTATCTTTGTCTTTTAATAGCGCAATCTTATGTTTATGATCTTAAACTTACCAACGCATTTATAATATTAGTAGGATGTTAGGTTTTTGTAGAGTTAAATAAGTTACACTATTCAAAATGTGTTTCCAATCTAAAGTGCTACAATGCGTAAAATTAAACTTGATTAATATTTTAAGTAAATCATTTTTTTATCTTACTGGGCATTTACTTTAGTTTTTGGGCAATGGTAAAGCTGCACAACAATAACTCTGAACCAAGGTGACACCCACGTCGTAAATATTTGCACATGTCCAAATGCAAGGGAAATGCAATTTAGGTATAATGTATTAAACCGATTTTTAGTGAAAATACGTAAATTGTTGAGCAGGGCCAATATTCTACACGGCAAAACCTTATTACTTTTGAAGTGATATCGTATTACGATAACTTTTATTTACTTGATAGTAATCGTTTTATACTCTGTAGATGCCATGAGCATAAAATCTAAGCACAACCGTCCCAACTTACTTAACCTTTTTTCTTTTTAGTTATGAGAACTAAACTAAAAGAATCTTGAAAGAAACAAAGTGAGTAACTTTCAAAGCACATTTTTTGCTAAAAGCTTTCTGCTTATAAATTTAATAGGCAAAGAAAAAAAGAGCACTGATTGGAAAATTCATTTAAAATTAAGTCCTACCATTATTCATAGTATATTTTTTATTCAACGAGAAATAAACGAACTTTTCCACTTTAGGAGTAAGTACGTAGGAATCCATAATGAAACTAACCATTTCGGGAGAACTAAAGCTTTGCATAAGCTCGTGATCCCGCATATTTAAAAGCTCTCTAGTCAGTCTGCGATGCAAATTACTGTTCGGTAAAATAATTGCGAGGAACAAAACGTCCTGTTAAAAAAACCATCCTTATTTAAACGAAAGTGTGATTCAATCCGGGTAGGTATATATATGCTTCAGTTAGCATTAACATTAATATCATTTTGACCGGTTTTGATATTTTTAAACTCTAGTGTATAAAATATGGAATCTCATCGTATCATCAACATAACAATAAACCTTTTTGCTTCTGTTTAGAGAATGAACATTCTTATGGTCTTGACTCCATACAATACTGATTTTATCGTATACCAATACTCATTCGTTCACCAAGCCATCCTAAAACCTGGGACAATGTAAAGCTCTTGTTACAAGTACACACGTTAACTAGTGGATACTTGCGACTTCGTATGCGTAAAATTAATTTACCGGTATATGTCTTGTAGTTGGGAGTCAATTTTCGAAAAAGCCTTTATTACTGCCTGGTAGGTCAGTCAGTCAGCCTCGGAAGAGCTTCATGTTAAGCTGATGAAAGTTACCTCAGTGCCATCGGTGACCATAGTGGGCATGTAAATGAAGGGTTCGGAGACGAGGCGCTCGTCGCCGAAGTTCCTGACGAGGACCCGGAGACCAGCCGCTTCTGCCGCGTTGGGGCGCGGGGCCGTCGTCGACGATTCCGCCTCGCGCTGTGCTGTCAGCTCCACCAGTCTAGGAGATAGGAGATTTATTAGTATAAGAACTGTCAGAATGATTCAAAATTCAAAATTAAAAAAAAACTAAATATTTATTCAGTAAATTGGCCACATGAGGGTTCTTTTACACGTCGGTAAAATGGAGTGAATCTACTAGCGCTTCGGACAAGACGCTGCGGAGAAGAAGCGCCGCAAGAAAATCCAGCAGAACAAGTCTAAGGATACCAACATCCTATACCTGCATGTTTTTTATGCCAAAGGGAAAGCAAACAACACACAGGCGACTTGCTATTAAGCGAGATTGGTGACCCATAGATAATTGAATTCTCAAGATTACTGTCTTAAGGCTGTATTCCTAAAACTTCTTATCAATTTTGGGGCAATTGCATGCATTTATAATGGAATTCCCGAAAAAAATTATACTGATTTAAACCTCTGTTTCTTATAATTCTGTTCTCACGAATACTTTATTTTACAGGGATACGAACAGTCAGAAGAAATTACAAGTCTAAAGACGTTTCATGCTGGTTCACTAAAATTGGTTTTAGTTTAGGCAAAACGTCCAATACGTCATCAATTGGCCTCAGAACCAACAAACACCAGTTCCATTATCAGTATCGCATATTGATTCTTCTTCTAGAGTGTACCATGCTAACTCTAACACTGGAACAGGTTTCTGGCACTCAATCGGTGAAAGGAATATAACAATTGATACTTTTCTAGGTACATACTTGGCAAACGTCAGCGTCCTGATGTCCTGAGCAGTAAGGAAGATCTCAAACTCTCGCTCGAGCGTCTGTTTGATCTCAACGGCCATCATGCTGTCCATTCCAAGCTCAGCCAGGGATACTTGCTGGGAGACGGTCTTCAGGTCCTTGATACCTGATAAAGAAAGGTTATGCTAGAGGATATAGCATGGAAACTGACAGTTCAAAGTAACGTTAGATAAGTTTGAGAATGTTTTGGACAAATCCGCGATGTGCAAAAATAAAACGCCAAATCCGCTAACTGCCCTAGGATCATTTTAAATATTGGACAGTTTACTTAATCAAAATTAATTGATGTGATGCAAGCACGCATTTGAGTTTAGCAGAGGCGATTACGTCATAATGTTTGTGACCCAATTACAGATAAATGGCTCAAAGTATTTTTGTGAAACTTTGGAACACTCCAATACGCGAACGAATCGAGATAGGCTTGACAACAGTAAGTTAGGTAGGAGGGATACCTTATGCTAGTAAAACTAACTAGTTGCCAAAGATTACAATGACGATAGAAAATCTTACTTAATCATTTGGTATTACTGTTTTTGTTATCTCACCCATAATCTGCGCGATGGCATCCACCAGATTGCCACAGCCAGAGCCACCGGCCTTTTTCTCAGCCACGACGATTGAAGAGACGATTGGAGCGTCCTGCTTCAAGAACTTGTCCAGAGCGAGGAGACACGAGGAGATCCTCTGTTGAAGGGTGCCTCCAATCTCTAGCTGAACGTCTTCATCTTGCATATCGGCTACAAGACCCACCTGAAGAAATAATTGAAGTTAGTTTGGATTCCAATCATATTTTTTATTTTGCATCACATAGTACTTTATAGTTCCTGCTCAAGATCAATTCAGCCTTGAATAGTCATGTCATGCTCAAGTCGTCTGTTAAAAAGTGGTTTTCGTAGCTAAATATTTGTGGCAAATATTTGTGGCAATAGATGCTACCAAATCATATCTGTATTTTTATATCATGTCATAAAAGAGTAAAGAAGACAATATCTTACGTCTCCGACTGCTCCCCACTGAATGGCCAGGGCTGGGAGCCCCATCTTCTTCCTCCACTCGCAGATGCGTTCCATCACGGAGTTGGACAGACCGTAGTTGGTCTGACCGGCGTTACCGCGGCCACAGGACACTGACGAGAACACCACGAAGTCCCTGCAAAGTGGATGTACTGTCAGTCCTGAACGTGAGTGGTTGTTAGTATTCACTGCTCAAGTAGCTACACAATGACCGAACATGTCAACAAGCAAGTTCGTCTTAAGAATACTATCATTTTAGACAGTACGATTACGTACTCGTAATCTCGTACGGATATCTGAATAACTAATGTTAATTGTTCCATTTTTATAAGTACACAAGCAAAAACATATTCCAAGAAACTTACTTCAATCCAGGGCATATCTTCTTTGTCAGTTTATCCAAATGCATAGTCACTAAGGCTTTAGGTGCGAATGACACCTTGAAATTCTCTGGTGTCTGATTTTGGAAGATCTGATCCTTCAGCACGACAGCAAGGTTGAAGACTGCTTTGACGGTTCCCATGGCCAGGGCCACCTTGAGCATCTGTTCGCAGCCAGCTTCCGTGGTGACATCGTGAGTGGAAATTTGGACATTAGCTCCATAGGCTGCCCAAGCACTGGTTCAGGAAAAAACTGATTATAATCGTGGCATTTAAAAAGCGAAATTTATATACTTACGTCGAAAACTTAAGTAATTGGGATTGTTTATATTTTTACAATTACTCTACTTTGAAAACCATTTCGAGGAGTAAGGTTTTGAAGCTGTTCTAAAGTATATTTAAACTTTGTTTGACTTTCTTTTTCGTCCTGAAGCCCTCCTAGGTGTATCTTACGGGTTTGGCGAAAACCTCTTGAAATAGTATGTTCTAATACACTATTATAATAATTTTTTATCATTAAATATCATTTATTTGTTGTAATTTATTAGAAAATGTCAACCTAATTTTAAAATAATCATGACACCCATAAAATGTCTCGTAAATACATAAAGATATTAAAACAAAACTATTGGGTCAAATAAAACAATGAGGTCTCTTAAAATTACCTATTCTTTCGAATTAGAATATAAAAACCGCAAGTTTTTTTTTTGGTCTATCCCAATTAGAAATACTTTCAACTATTGCGAGATACTAACCGCATTCTTGAAGACTGGTAGCCGTTAGTGATGCCTCGGCGAGACGTGAGCAGGATGCGGCGCGCGTTGCGCATGATGAGCCAGTCGGCCAGCTCCAAACCGAAACCGCCCAGCCCACCGATGATCACGTACACTTTATCCTGCTCGCACATGTACCTGGGACAAAATAATATCTTAGGTACTCTTTGTCTAACGTACGTAACAGGTCTTCACACCATAGAATGTGACATCGTTTGTTTTAGAAGATATAAGGCCGAAAAAATTAAGCCGGCTGGATTCATTTCTCGGTGTGTGAAGCTCTTAAAACGAGACTAGCATAAAAACTCGCCACATAATAAACGTATGTTTTAACAGTAAAATTACTCAGAAGTCCTGGTTTCTGACTTATATGCTGTTACGTTTTACGCTTAATAACTTCTAAAAAATAGAAGACAACTATAAGTTTCAAAAGAAAGGGGAATATTAACCTAATCGCAGTCTTAAAGTCAACTTCTTCGTACCATGGTTACGGTTATGCTCATGGCGATGGACTCCTTTTTCCACACTTCGCTCGTGTATGTCGGGCCATTAAAATTATTCGTCCCATACAAATATATTGCTTAATTACCTTGGGTATTTACGGATATAACGGATCACCCACGCTTACTTTGTTTTTCTCGTCTAGATTAGTCACAGTTAAAACATGTTATTTTCTGTGCAAATCTTAATTTCATTCTTACCTTGGTGCTGCATCAATGGGCAGAGCTGATGGCTTGACAGTCCTGTGGCTGCGCTCATCGTCCCGAATTTTGATAATCACCTGAAATAAAACATAATTAAAGCACATAAGTAAGAAAAAGAAGCATATCTTGAAACTAATGCTTATTTATGGAACGGGTATCTTCAGTGATAAAATCAGATTGTGTACCACTGATACCCATAGTTGGTTAAGGTTCGTTGCACCAACCTTGCCAATGTGTTTGCCCGCAGCCATGTATCTGAATGCTGTCTCTACTTCGTGCTTCTCGAAAGTGCAGTATGTCAGCGGACGCACCGCACCTGACTCCACACCGGTGGTGAGTAAATCTTGCAGTCTCTGTAAAAAATCGGTATCTTTATGATCCATTACCCATCCCACTTCTAGTCTAAAAGAACTGAACAAACATACCTACCTAAAGTTTTAATATAACAAACGCAAAACGATAAGGTAAACTACCATTATAACAGTAAAAAATATAAAATTGATTAAACTCTTGTGGCATATAAGTATTGCATCGACTTTGCAGTCAAATGTGAAATGTCTACTCACCCTCCTAAATTCGAAGGTCTGGTCGAAGATGTAGTCCAACATGATGCCGTGGAAGGAAGTCTCCTTGAGGAAGAAGTACATGCCGATGGGAGTGTTGTTGCTGATGTCAAATTTGCCAATCTCGAGGAACCGGCCGCGGTAACCAAGGCAGCGCACTGATGCCTGGGAAATCAAATTAATTTTGATGATAGTACTATTCAGCTACAAAGTTGTATAGGAAAATAAAACAGTGACCAAAGCTTGAGCGTAACAGCCAAACAATTTATGTTGCAATTAACAAAAACAGAAATGGCTTGAAAAATGCTTCAAACTCACTTTGAGTTAATTCAATGAGCAGGAGACAAGAAGACTTTGAACATTTGATAATGACTTCAAATTCAGCATCATAAGTTATTGTTGAACTTCATTTGAACCTTTCTTACCTGAAGTTTCTCGTCGGACAAGGAGTTGAGCACCATGTCGACACCTTTTCCGTTGGTCTCTCTGCGGATCATATCTTCAAACGATGTGTCACGAGAGTTACCGATGTGACTGTCTGTTAAAGAAATACAAGAGCATTAATATGTGTTCGCTTGAGCATATAAAATGATGTTAGCATAACATGCAATTCCTTGCTCATTCACTTTTGATAAATAATAAGGAGTATTATTTACGTACGAGTATGTACATACACATTAAATCTGGCTCGTTTCCCAGAGGGGGTAGGCAGAGAGACCACTTCTTTCCACGAATCAACGATCCTGCCAAATCTCTTTTGCATCTTTCACATTCATACATCGATTCGTACATGAGTATCATTTTCTAACTCTCAAAAAAGGCTCATAAGACCAGGGCCGATATTCTAGGCAAATCAAAGACGATATGGTTTTTACCGGCTAGAATAGAGGCCTAGAGGTCGCCTGAATTGGCTATCTGAATGTCTAGAATGTTAATTGTACATTCTACATGGTCAGAGTGGATCCGAAAGGGAACATAAGACAAAATAAGACCCTTTCTATCTATGGTTCTACCAATAACCTCACCTTTTAGGGCAGGGAAGAGCTTCTTGATGAAGGCCCGCTTCTCAGCCGTGCCGACGGTGGTGAACACCTCGCAGCCGTAGTGGAGTGCCACATTAATGGCCGCCTGCCCTACGCCGCCAGAACCCGCGTGGATCAGAATTGATTCTCCCGCCTGGATCTGACCGATCATCACCTGGGAAACAAGATTTTTAGGTAAGAAAGTTAGTTTAAATTAGGTAAATTAAGACTGCGCCGAGCGTACGCCGGATGTCAGTGGCGCCCTCATTATTAATATTGAGTTTTCTAATAAACTAAAGTTTTTTCTTGAAATCGGACGATGTTTTTTTGTACTACAAATGAAAACACAACTTATAGGATATATCATATAGTTTACTAACAATTGACCTTCGAGTTATCAACTAAACGGAAAAAAGTGGCCACCTTTTCCCGTTAAGCTGACTACTCAAAGGATAACTGTTATCAAAGTTTATCACGTATCCCATAAATTGTGATTTTACTTGCGCTACAAAAAAGCATCGTCCAATTCCATGGAAATTCTTTAGTTTATCAGAAAACACTATAATAGCAATGAGGGCGCCACTGGACGCTCGACGTTTGCTCGGTGCAGTCTTAAGGTTCGCTATGATAAATTGTACTGATATTATTGTGCCTACTATTTTTTAAATCAATAATAAATTGATTTCTATTTTTACTAATATTATAAATGCGAAAGTTTGCTTGTTAGTAGGTTACTCCTTCAAGTTGCAATGCAAAGGCTAGACGGATTCGGATAAAATTTGGAATGGAGACAGCTTATACCCTGAATCAACTAAACTACTTTTATTTCGACAAAAAATAATGTACCCGACGGAATAATGATAGTTGAAATCTACGCGGACGAAGTCGCATATGGAAGCTAGTAAGTACGTAAACAATAGATTGATCAGTAATTCCAACAGTCTATAAGAAACTAGATTTGTAAAAAAGATATAAGGTTAATACATGCAAAAATTATATCTTTTATTTGAAACAAATGGGTAAGTACTTTATATTTGCGTTTCGTGTTATATTAAAGATAAAATCAAATTTAAAGCAAAATTAACCCTTACACGTCGTGGTGCTTGTGTGTGATTGTGTTAATTGGAACAAAATTACGACCGTTAATTCTTCCCTGGTAACGTTTGACATACCATGGAATAATAGACAGTTCCGTAGGCGACCGGCACGGTGGCAGCTTCCTCGAAGGTCCAGTCGTCCGGGATGCCCCACATCAGAGCCTTGTCTCCTTGTACCAGGTTCGCCATGCCTCGGTTCTTTACCATGCACATCACACGGGAACCGCTAAAAGAATATTGTCATGATATAGATCCACCAAACCGCATTGTGAATATTTTGAATTATATCTATTAAAATGTGAAACAATATACCCCTCGCTCGGTAGGTATACATCCAAACACAGTAAATATCATATTCTAAGGAAGTAGGTTTCTCAGCATTTTTTTACTTTCTCCACATATATGAAACTTAGTATGTAGATAATACAACAGTCTCAAGAACTCTACTAGTTATATTATTCAAAGACTGACAACATTGACGATTAATTGCGCAAAACTATAGTATTACTAGAAATAAAACTTTAATGTACATAGACGACTAGTGCCAATTATCTATCAGTACGCTAACAACACCGAAAGGTTTTTTACGACTGTTTACGTAGAATTTATTATTATTATTTAGATATTCATTTAAGTTTCTATAAATTAGGTTTTTTACATATTCAAATATAAAGGTAAAATAACAATACCGATACAAAAAATAAACATTATAAAAAACCTAATCTACGGGTGCCGCCAGCAGCGGGGCAGGGCTCAAGCTACCGGTGGTTAGGGCTGCAGAGAGAGGAACCTCCTCACAATGCGTGCCGTGTCGAGGAGTACTGCCTTCTGTATCTGGCCCTTGATCCAGCCATCTAGCGAGAGTCTCTTGAGGTGTTGGTCGAGACTCTTCGCTATAAGACCGTTTGCCGAAACAACTATCGGGACAATGATCGTCGAGTCAACATCCCACATGGTGGTCACCTCGTGAGCCAAGTCAAGGTACTTGCTGAGCTTATCCTTCTCGGCCTTCACGAGGTTCTCATCATGCGGGATGGTGACGTCGACGAGCACTGCCCGGCGTTGAGATCGATCTGTCAACACGATGTCAGGTTTATTGGCGACAATAGTCCTGTCTGTGATAACAGATCGATCCCAATAGAGCGTAGCACGACCATTTTCGAGAACTGGCGCCGGTGTGTATTTATAGTACGGCACTTCAGACTCAACAAGACCGTATTGAAGAGCAAGCTGCTGATGAATGATCCTGGCTACGAGGTTATGTCTGTGCAAGTACTCGCCGTTGGCCAAATGCGAACAACCGGAAATTATATGTCTGAGGGATTCGCCGGGACAACGGCACGCTCGACAAATGTCGACCGTGCCATCCCTCAGAATATATTTCCGGTAATTGTTCGTCATTATGACCTCGTCAGCAATTGCACAGGCAAAACCTTCGGTTTCCCCAAAGAGGTCACCAAACCGTAGCCAGTTCACGGACGCTAAAAAGTCTACGTCGGGCCTTGTTAGGGCCCGGTAGAAGCGTCCGTGTAGCTCCTTGCTCTTCCATACGTTCTTGCGGTCTTCAGTGCTCAACACTGTTGGTCTACGCCAGTTTTCGTTTGCCAAGGAGAGAGGCGTGAGGCTCCTGTCTACTGCAACCACATCACGATGCATCCCACACTCATTGCCAAGGAAATAATCCCTGAGATTGCACACCTCGCGGTTATGGAGATTCTTAGCATTTAAAATGCCTCGACCTCCACATTTCCTCGGGATGTACAATCTCATGACAGATGAGCGTGGGTGCAACATGCGATGTGATTTGAGCAGTAGGCGGACCTTCCTATCCAGGGCGTCCAGCTCAGTCTGAGTCCATCTTAGTATGCCAAAGGAGTATGTGAGCAGCGGCATCACCCAGCCATTGAAGGCACGCACCTTATTGCCACCCGACAAAAGACTGTTAAGAACTTTTGTCAAGCGGCAAAAGAAGCGCTCCTTCACTGACTGCTTGACATCGCCGTCCATAATACCCAAAGACTGTGACATACCAAGATATTTGTAGGTTTCAACTTCGGAGAGAGATCTGAGGGTCATTGTCTCAGAAAGCTGCAAATTAGATGAATTTACAACTTTCCTATTATTATTATTATTATTAATTAGCCCAATATAGTGTCCCACTGCTGGGCAAAGGCCTCCTCCCTTGATTTCCACACCTCTCTCTCTGTGGCAATCTTCGGCCAATCCTTTAGAAAAACGTCCAAGTCATCCCGCCATCTCCGCTTGGGTCTGCCTCGCCGTCTGTAGCCGTCCTGGGGGACCCACCAAGTAGCTGCATTGGCCCACCTTTGTGGGTGCATGCGACAAACATGCCCGGCCCAGGCCCACTTTAGCTGGGCAGTCTTTCTCCCAACATCTTGGAGCGCGGGTGGTGTTTCGCACGTAGAATACACGAGGAAAAGTTAAATCTCAGTGCCCCCGAAGTTCTAAGAAGATGCCCCAGGGTATTCTTAAGGAAACGTTCCACAGTTTCAACGGCATTGATTTTCCTTTATTGCCTAACGATAGGAAAACAGCCTGACTGTCACCTTAGCGTCGAAATAAATAACCGCCGCCAATGGGGATGAGCCTTGGGACTTTCCTCATTGGTGCCCATATTTACAATTGATTTTAAGATTTCCTTGAGTGGAAAAATATTAGTGGTAAGTTTACCACAATAAAACCTTTTTTTTTTTATTACCTCGAGAAATTGAGCACAGAGTGTCAGGACATGAGAAATTTAACAGATATTATCAGTCTGTTATTCTTCGCGGGAACGCATTGGATGCGATAAGCACAAGACCGGTCTGAGTGGAGAGCCTTGGGGGAGGCCTATGTCCAGCAGTGGACGTCTTTCGGCTGACATGATGATGATGATGATGTCTGTTTGTAGGATTGCTATACTCACTTGCTGGTCCTGCCAACGATCTCGAAACCTTGCACGCACTCCTGCGCAAGACGACCGCGTGCCACCGCGTCCACAGTGACACGACCCGTCGCCGTCATCACGTCACGGAAGTTCAAAGCTGCGCAGTATACCTAATAGTCCAACCAATGTTTAAGTATAGTTCAACAGTTTTGAGACGCTTTAGCTAACAGTTAACAGACAAAGATTAAGAGGATTGAGAAGCGTCGCTAAAATCGCGAAACTGTAAAAAAAAACACAAAATAGAGCTCCAGCCGATAACGTTTCTCATCTCCTAAATCAAGTCCAATTTCTACGATGTTTGAATATATTATAGTTATTATAAAGAACTAGGTCGATTCGAAGGTCGTTATAAAGAAACGTACAGGACGTTTCTATTTTTGTTTTCCAAATTAGTTTCATTTGAAGAAATATTTTCTTGGAAAGGAAAGTATAGACATAGTTTTTATAATATCTACAACATATTCGAAAATCGTAAAAGTCGAACCTGGTTTACGAGGAAAGAAACGTTATCGTATTTTGCATGGATTTTTTTAGCTTCACAATCCTCCTGATAAGGGTAAAAGGGACTTAAAAAATAACTTATAGGGTAAAGTCACCAGTGGTCAGCCGGAGACCAGTAGTCGACCTTATATGAGTGCGAAGAGTGAGAAATATATCTTTCATACTCTTCCCACTCATACAAATTATAGGCAGAGGCCGACTACAGGTCTCTGGCTGACCACTGGTGACTTTACCCTACTAGTTATCCTCTATAATATTCGGTATTAAAGCGAAATCCAGTTTATTCTTGGAGTAAGTATGACATGTACTGTTTTTAAGTTATTAAAGTAGTTCTAGAGTGTGATATATGAATACCAAATCCAGTTGTATTGAGGAAAGGCCTTTGTCGTTAACATTTGGAATTTTGAAGGTGCAGGTGTTGGGTACGGAGGTAAGTATACTTACAATTGATTATTACAGATATACAATTAAACTTACATGGATCAACACGTGTTCATTGTCCTTGAAGACCATGTCATGCTTGAGTGGACCCTCCAGCCACTTCATCGAGGAGAGGTCTCCGATGACGACGGTGTTCACGTAGGCGTGGTCTGCTTTGACCGTATCCAGGTCACCGAGGAGTAAGTGGCGGTAAGTGCCCCATTGCCCCTGGAGGTATTAGATTAGTTTAAATAGATAGATGATTGTAGTATATGATATTTTGACTCAGGCTTTAAAAGATGAAAAATTGCAATGATGGTTTAGCAGTGTTTTTTTTTTAAATATGTGTCATTATATACTTACATCCTGGAAAACGTTTAGCGCCATATCCTTGTCGAGTTGTTCTTCATACAGCTCCAAATCTGAGTTAAACTGCGGGGCTGATGGATCGGAAATATAGAAACCATACACGATCTCACCACCGGGTTCTCTTCTTAGACAATTTACTAATCCTAGCAGACCATTAATATGCTCGTCTTGCGCGTATAGTACAATCTTCTGTCCCTCTTTCATTTCTTCTTTGACTGTCTCAATCCAGGAGTAAGAGTCGTCTGAGGCTGCAACCTTGATGAATTTAGCTGGTTTAGCTCCGACTCTCTTTCTTAAGAGGACCAAGTATTCACAGCCGGTGTCGTGGACACTAATGATGTCATATTTTTCAGCGTATTCTTTCGGGTTCGGGCGTTCCTTCTCTCGGCTCATGATGAAGCACTTATCCTTCAGTGTTGAAACCGCTTGCTGCAGAACCTGTTGTATAATAATAATAATTCATGAAAATTTGATTACTTAATATAAAAATCTATCCTATAATGTAGAAATTTTAACTCTAATAATACTTACATCAGGCCGCGCCAACAGGTTAGCTCCGACAAACAAAACAGTATTTGTTTCGCCTGATACCTTCTTATTCTCTACAGTGACGTTAGAAGGCATTTCTAGGGTCTCTTCGGAAATCACCAGTAACTCTGCTTGCATGAGCGGCATATCACCCAAGACATCGCCGATTTTCTCAATCAACGGTTCGTAACCATTGTTTTTATATTCTTCGTCTACTAATTCAATGCTCTTCACCTTGAAGACTTGAATGTTCTCGAGGATTATTTGGATATCGGCACGTAGAATGTCTTCAACCTATATAAAGGAATTTGGTTTAAATATATATGAAATTAACTGAAAAGATAATGCTCTGAGGTGCATCTTAACGTCAATCAAGAGCGGTATAACATTCCAACTTTAAAGTGATGAATTAAATTAAGATATATGCAATGGCTTAAATTCTTCCAATGAAATAGCATACATTATAATGAACCCGGAACATGTAATTCTGAAGTAGCGATTTACCGTGGGTGCCATTCGCGACCCATAATTTCGTTTGGCTTAATGTTCGTTGGACCTAAATTAATTATTTTATTTATTTATTAAGTTGGTTAAAGTTGTCATATAACAACACTTAAAAGTTTTTATCATCATGCGGAAATGGTTTCAGGACCAACGTTGAATTAGTACAAATGTCGATTAGGGCCAATGATTATTAGGGATGAATATAGACCCATTTACCGTAGCAGGGTGGGCTTAGTGTCTTATTAATTGACAAAAGTATGTAAAACAGCTTTTCTAACAATATATTATTCCTTTCCGAATAAGATCAACAGGGGGGTTATTATGACATAGCCATGCAGTTCATTTAACAGTGAGCGTAAAAGATAGAGCTATAGTAGTTATATAGCTCTGTCCTTTTCTCTCAGCCTGAAATGAATTGCATAGCTACGTCAAAATAACCCCCCTAAATCAAATCATCATCTTGAAATTGAATGCACCTACCTTCATCTTATTCTTTCCGAAGTTCGGAATAAATTCGTTTTTCTCGAGGACCGGTACGCCTAGGGGCACCCTCTTTGAAATGGGTGTCGCGTGAAGTCCACGAATTTCTACACCACCAGCCCTGTTAAAAGAATATTAGAAAATAAGAAAACATAATGGTTGTTAAAGTCAACAAGCTCACTAGAAAGGATATCAAATTCAGAATGTAAATTGTATAATTAAACAATATTTGACAAGACTTACCTGATAACACCAACGTCAGGATAGACACGGACTTCAAACGACTGCCGACTGGATTCAGGGTTCATGCTCGATATAGCGTTGTAGTGCATCTTGGCGTCAATCGAGAGCTTCTCGATCCTCGTGGGGACGAAGAGACCGCGCGTGTCGTGCCCGATGATCTTGAGTTGGAGCATGCAGTCCATGAAGGTGACCCAGTTGTTGACCCAGGCGAGACGGCCGCGGCTACCTTCCATGTTGCAGCCAAGTACTCCACGGAACAGACCGCTGAATCAAATAATACATCATCAATGTTATGCATGAAACTATTGTTTGGACCCTGAAACTGCAAGACATAATAATATGTTCTTATGTTTGATCTTAATTTTTGAGCATTGTTTTTTTTTAAGATTCAAATTTAGCCAGTTATTAGAGTGAAGTGGCGTGTGGCAACCCGGATCAATCAATCAGGGTCTGTCAGTTAATAATCAATTTAAAATGATAATTTTCTATCATGTTATTTACATACAAACATTAAATCACGCCTGTTTCCCAGATGGGTACGCAGAGACCACTTCTTTCCACTTGCTACGATCTTGACAAATTTCTTTCGCTTCTTCCACAATACATCGAGTCATGCACGCACGTCGGTTTCGGGTACTTAAGAATCGGCCCTTTTCCAGTATTTCTCCGATTTGATTGGAAAAAGTACGCCTAGGGCGGCCCCTTCCGACCTTTCCACTCACTTTCGATCTGTATATCTCTTTCGTCAATCTTCTTTCATCCATCCTTTCCAAATGACCGAACCATGTTATTTGTTTTTGTTATATTTGCCATATAATTTACCTGTATTGGTAGCCCCTGAGTCGGAGCTCCTTGTAGAAGTCCTTGGTAAGCATGTGTTTCACGTTGGGTCCGGTCGTTTCTGGGACCGGTGGCAGCACACGGTAGTTCTGACCTACGTCCTTCTGCGCGTAGATACGACCTGTCACGATGGACGCGCCGCTCTCGACGATCTGTGAAAGACAAAGTATGAGGATAAATATACGGTGTATTATGTATATACAGGGTGTACAATCCAAATGGGTCAGTATGGTGAAGTCGGAAACTATGAGAGATAGCGAGATCTGTTCTTAGGAACCATGACGTCGATTTTAAATATAATAATAATTACATTCAATTTTTTTTATTAACTCTCATACATAACCGGGAATCGAACCTGGTCAATATTTTTGTAACCCCGTTAAGTAAAAAGGACCAAAGGCTATGAAATCTTGTGTAAACACAACTGACAGTAAATTAGACTAAAATGCCCACAGTTTTATTAATTTGCAAAAAGTCGTGAATAATATGAATCGATCATCAATTATCTGAAGAGACCACTTATGCATATCTTATCTGCATCGGTATTATGCATTACAAATAGGGTTTATTTAAAATTAGAACGCATTTGTTCAGCGGGCGTACCAATTCATTTAAAATTTGAAAATGGAATACTGTTTTTGGAATTAACTTCAAATGAAACACGGCTTTTCATAACCTCCTCGTGTTGATTTTTGATAACTTTCACATTATTATTGTGTTATGTGTTGTGTACTGTTTATAAAATGCGTTTAACGATAATTATCTTATTGGTGGGTTTTTCTTTCAATTATTTAAACAAGATTCCATTAGTGTTGTGCTTCTTGCGACTTGCAGAATTTATACGCATTGATTTTGACCAGGTTCGATTCCCGGTTATGTATGAGAGTTAATAAAAAAGTTTGAATGTAATTATTATTAAATCTAAAATCGACGTCATGGTTCCTAAGAACAGATCTCGCTATCTCTCATAATTTTCGACTTCACCATACTGACCCATTTGGATTGTACACCCGGTATATTAGGTGTATACTGTGTAAGTTTTTTTAAACAAATGAGTGAATAAATAGCTACGAATTGACCTAGTCCCAAATAAGCTTTAGGTTTAGAAAAATGCATACAAAACATCCAACACAGAAAGAAATACTGGGAATCGAACCTACTAACTACCTCGAGCTTCGTAGACAGGGTCTTTACCAACTAAGGCAAACACATCGTAAAATTAAGAAACAAAATCGTACAAAAACCCGACACTAACAGTGGACATGATACTGCTGGAAAATTGAGCTAAAGTTTCAAACTTTGACTAGGGTGTACAGTCAACAGCATAAATAAGTGATCATTTATGCACCTTGTCACTTTAACGTTGTGTTTGAAATGTTTCACAACATTGTGAAACGATTGAAAGCGACAAGGTACAGAAATGATCACTTATTTATGCTATTGACTGAACCTACAAAGAAAAATAATTAATGTACCAACCTCAAAGTTCCCGCTTCCCTTTTGGATCATGATAATGAACTCCAAGTTTCCATCCTTGGGAATGTTGGTGGCTCTCTGGAACCGAACGTTCTCGAAGACTACTGACACCTCAGTGAAAAGTTCTCCCAGCATCATGCCGAGGGTTTCCCACACGAGGACCAGATATCCAGTAGCCGGGTAAAGATTACGTCCTGCAGCAAATATAAGAGGTTATTTTAAGGGTGCATTGAGTCATTATATTTTACAGGCCACTATACCTATTATAGAAAAAGCTACGTGGTAGAAATTTAGTTCAATTCGAATTAATTGAAACAAAACCGCAATTAATCAAGCTTGAAATTTAAATGACGATGTGGTTTAGAGTTACAGAGGCCTTCATTAGAATTTATTTAAGTATTATTTGGTAATAGGTTTTAATATACGCGCTGCATACCTACAATTTAAGTAACTTTAACAACTAAACTAAAATATAGAGGTACTAGCTAGCCATTAAACTTGAGGGATACAATTTTGGCTTCCTTGTACAAGGTGTATAGGAAAGCCTGTAATCTCATTTAACCTAAAATATTACGAAAGTCTTAGGTAATTGGACTTGAAACTAATCCCAAGACACCAAGTCATCCGAACAACAGACCTAGTTGTTAGCATTCCCAATTAAGTAGGAAAGTTTGTTTGCGATAACATTTTAAAGTTTATTTTCTTTTGAATTAAAAATAGCCAGTATCTTTTCTTTTTATACAGGAAAATAGAGTAGGACTACGTAAAAAGTACTTTGTATCTTTCTATCTATTGTATCTTTTTATCTTTGTATCTTTCTATCTTTGTATCTGTGATTTAGTAATGACAATAAAGTAAGAGTTAACAAAATAATAGTTGAAAATCGGACACGATGGCGTGCCATTGTGGAGTTCTTTGTCCAACAGTAGGCAGGGTCTGATGATAATTATTGATGTTGTTAAGCAATAATAACATACCGTCCACAACATGTCCAGCCATGTACTCGCCATCCTCGTCAACGATGGACATTCTGACCGTACGCTCACCAGACTTCATCTTCTCTTGAGCTTTGTAAGATGTTACGTACCTGTGTAAAAAGTGGTAGAAATTATTCGATAATTAGAGACGTTTTGTTTATTTTAATTTTTATGTATAACCTATAAACACTTGATAATATTATATATATAGTTTCTTATGGCAACGGAAAAGGCAAACGATTAATAACTGAAACCCATAGAATGCAATGCAATCCTAAGACTGCAAAATAGAGGCCAATCCTGAGGAATAAGATGGAATCTATGCCAGTAACTTTACCGGTTGTCTTACCCTACATTGGAACATACCAATGCAAACACTACTGCTTGGCGTAAGATTAAAGGATAACATGGAGATAGCGCTCTGAACGGATTCTGTACTAGTTCCTATTACCACTAGAAGCAATTTACTTCGACCGAAAAATAATCGCAAATGTTAGTAACATTTAGGAAAAAACAATCGATATTAATACCAACACTCAATTTGTCTTCATTATGACTTGGAAACAGTTCCCTGTTTGATAACTAAGTTAGCTATATTCATCTTAGAAACCAAACCAATCCGTCTAGTTTCTTTTAATTAAAACTAGCAGCTCGAGAATTCGAGCCTGCCGGAGCCGGGTCCACAACGACCGCACGGGATCATGTTTTTTTTTCATGTGTTAAACACTGCTGACTATACAGTTTGTAGTTTTATCATGGATAGGGATACGCTATTAGTTTGCGTAGTATATCCAACGTAATAATGATTCAGAAAGAAGATACACCCCACAATATGTGTATTTTTATAGCTTGGAATGAAATTGGTGACATTTTCTATTTTTTACCCAAAAACTGCTGCTACACAAACTGTTGCTATAATTGTGATTAAAATTAGTTTTTCCATCCGTCACCACGTCATACTTATTTTTGGCAAGGTATACAAGAATGCGTGTAAAAGCGAAGCTAACGTAGCTACATACAAAGTCAACCCGCATGTGTAGAGATAAAACCAACGCGCGTGGAGCGGAGCGTCTAGTGCATTTTGTGATGCGTGTTAAAAGAGCTCTGTAGGTAATCGCCCCGTTCCGCTTTCAGTGAGCACAGGCATCCGTTAACGCATGATTATAATCTGATAATTCTGATGTCTATGAATAAATGCTCTGCGTTACGCCTATCTGGAATTTGTTCTCAGGACTGCATTTGTGAAGTGGTTTTGTATTCGGATGCCCGCTTCAAGAAGCGGTCTTATTTAATCAACAATATCACACCAATTGACCTAGTCCCAAACTAAGCTCTGGGCTTGTAGGTACTATGGGTACTAGACAGCGAAATAAATAGGTACTCATATAGATAAATATATGCTTAAATACATAGAAAACATCCAAGACTCAGGAACAAATATTTGCGCTGATCACACAAAAATCTGCCTTTATCGGGATTGAAACCCACTACCACTAGCTTCGTAGGCCGGGTCACTACCAAATAGGCCAGCGCGTCGTCAAATATTCTTAATAAAATAAATCAACACAACAACATTCTCAATTTGAACCCGTTCCCTTTATATTTTTCCCTTTAACAACAAAATACTCAAGTCAAACCGCCCGGTGTCTGAGCTTCCACCGCTTCCCTAGACAGCTACGCAGTTGGTGTGGCACCAACTAATAACGAGCGACTAATATTAATCGTCACGCATCCGTCTGCGGCCGCAAACAAATCGCTGCCTGTGATCCATTGCGGCCACTTTGTATGTGTATTGACTCCAAACACGCGCCTGTATTACATATCCAAATACTCGTTTCGATAGATATTTGTGACTTAGCAAAGTTCTACATAAGTATTTATCAAATTTGAAAGTTGGTTTTGACTATCGCACGACAAAACCAAAGAACTGATTTTGATTAATTCCGTCTTCCAATTTGTACGCGTGTGAAGCCACGGTAAGTAAAATCTTATTATAATATTAGGACAAAACATTAGAATGTTATCTTAAGCAATATTTCTATCAAGGATTAATTAAGGACTGCTTATCATCAAGAGATCTTTCCGCCGCCCGTTTTATTTATATTAATGGTAAATCTAGATTAGAATAAAGCTTTATTAATTTTATTTCAATTTGAGGTTGTTATTTCGGCATAAAATGAGAACAGTCGGCAATTAATTTGATATTTGTGAAATGTTTTTTTGGGGGAACGATAGGATACTCATGCTATATTAGATAGATTAAATAATACTTTCATCTCTCGGGAATCCGCTGCACTGTTTCTAACAAAATAGTTAAGTTGAAAATCTATCGTCATTATTAGGTAATTGAAATGTTTACCTTTTTAAAATCCCAGCACAACAGTCAATACCGCAAACGGACCAGCAACTAACCACTCATAAATAATAACAGTGGTCTTACCAGTCTTCGCTATGCTCCCATTCCACCAGGTGAGCCATCATCGGCGTCCCTAGGGAAACCGGGAACTGTACATGTGGGTAGATCTCGGCTAGATGTGGGTTCATTCCAGCCTCGTACATTCTGGAAGAAACGGGAAAAAAATAATTAAAAAGTCTTAATTGGACTTGAAAATACAATTTAAGAATACATAATCGTTTTAACCCATTCTTTTTATATAGGCCACTTCTAGCAGCTGGATTTTGAAGCGTAAATACTTTTGCAACCCAAAGATTTGACATGCGTTGCAAACCCTGAGGTAGTCCTGTCACGGGTTAGCTTACTTCCATGCGAAGGAACACAACAATGCAAACCCTGCATAAAGTTGTTCCACTGCTCAACGGTCATCATGGGCCGTCAGCTTAAAAAAAGAAAAACATTGAAATATACTTACTTTCCTAAAGCAGTGAGGAAGACTTGAACATTGTCATCGTGTCCCTTCTGCGTCAGAGGTATGTTGACAACGTCCTTCTTCAGAGAACGCCTCAGGATAGCCTGGAGCAGCCCGTGGGGAGCAATTTCGATAGTGATTGCGTTGGAGTCAATCAGGCGGGAGGCTTCTTCAAACAGCACTGGGCTCTGATGAACAAGTACAAATATTCTCTTTTATTATGCGCCATAATAAGCCTAAGTACCTATATTTACTATATCACTGCAAATATGTCTTGTAATTATTTATGTGCAACAAAGAGTTTACAATGTAAACTTTACATACTAATGTGAACTCCTAAAACCTGACAAGTTCTAGGCAGTTAAGAGGTTAAAGCTATACGAGTTCTGTAGCTCTTTCCCTTTTCCTCACTGATAATTTAAAAGCTTATAATACAGCTAGGAATACTAAAAATCTCTACACTCCAATACAACATTCGATTTCCTTCTATCTTACCAGTAAGTTGTTAGTGTGGTATTCGGCAGAAGAGAACTCAGCTCTCTTGTCGTTCCAGAACTGCTGGGGCACCGAGGTGGAGATCCACCGCTCTGAGCGGGGCTTAGGGTCAGGGATCACCTTCTTCAGATACTTGAGTAGGGTAGGACCTAGGTAATAAAAAACGGCTTAGTGAAAAAAAAACTGTGGTAATATAAGACCGGTCTGAGTGGAGAGCCTTGGGGGAGGCCTATGTCCAGCAGTGGACGTCTTTCGGCTGACATGAAGATGATGAAAAAAAAAATGGAGTTAAGTAGATGAACTCAAATTAAGGTTTTCGGTGGGAGCGGATCTACAGCAGCTGCAAGCATATCTTTGGCAAAAGTGTATTTTTGGTACGGAGACCAAAACAATCCTTGGGTTAGCGAGCCATTCAAGTCTTACAATTAATGGTGTCAAAATCAATTGGAACATAAAATTTTGAGGAAAGGACATCTCTTACATTGCCATTGTCTGCACACTTCTTTTTCTTATTCTTGCTTTATTTACATATTTCCAAAAAGTAACTGGTTAATTTAAACCTTGGTTTTTTCTCTCATTCTTCAACTGCCTTTCCTTTACTCACCAGCTTCTGAGATGTATCTAGAATGGTACGCGATGTTGGAGCACGGGACCTCCTTGGCGAAAATGCCCTTGGCTGTCAGCTTGCCGACGAACTCCTTCATAGCATCGGATGGCCCAGAGATGGTACTAGACTCTGGACCGTTGCGGCATGCTACCTCAATTTCGTGAGGGCACATTGTCTTCATCTGTTGATGATATTATTAGTTTACCATCAAATATTCTTGGTTTCATTGGTGCATCTTATCAAATAAGTAAATATTTAAAAAAAACGGGCTTGAGCTATGATTACTTTACATCAAACCCAAGATCAAACTTTTGAGCTTATCATACAAATATTTTTCCTTATCGGGGATTAACCTCGGGACCGCAAGGTTTTAAGATACCTAGGGTCACTACCAATAAGGTTATCTGTCGTCATAGTCATCATGATTATGATAAGCAAATTTGTTTTATCCAAGCAAAAGTATAGTAAAAAAATATGAATTATCTATTGATAAAGAACTTGGTAGTCCTTTACGTTGAATGTACCTGGTTGTAGCCAAGACCGACAGCTGCCATGGATCCCTTGATGAAGGGTGTCTCAACGGAGGCTTTGCCGCGGTAATAGGCGGCCAGGATCATCTGCTCCGCCGTGAAGCAGCCATCGGCGTACGCGCAGCCTAGCTCGCCCACACTGTGACCTATGAAAGTACGGTAAATTAATTGATAGATGGTTTTTAGGCAAGTACCTACTTGAGCCAATGTTTAATACATCCAAATATATAATATTATTATGGGATAGTGAAAATAGGACGAGGGGAATATAAGATATTATATTTCTCCAATAAATACAGATGGAAGAAAAAAATATAATTTCGTTGCTAACTATTCGTTTTTTGTTTTGGTCAAAGTCATCAACATAAAATACTTAGTGAAGATTTATACCACTAAATATCGTAAGCTACCATCACAACCGTTGTTTTAGACGGTACTTACCAACGATTCTCTTCACGAGTGCACCAGAAATAAAGCTATTAGAGAGACGTGGTACGAGACACCAACTGCCTTCCTAAGCCAAGAAGCGTATCTTCAATGTCCGCTAAAGCAGATTCAATTCTCTCGTGCTAGTAATAGGGTTGCGATTGTTATAGTAGTTTTATCGGAGACACTGCCATTTGGATAAGCAAGGCAGTAAATAAGATTGTACTAAAAGTGTATCGACGATACAGACGATGATCTTACCAATAATGTGATCAGGCTCGATGCCAACAGCCTTGAGCACGTCAGTCAGGCCGATCTGCACGGCGGCAATGCCAACGAACGAATTCAGGATGTTGTCGTAGATCTTCGGGTCAGCCTCCGTCACAATCTTCGTCAGGTTCAAGCCCATAGGCTCCAGGGCTTTGTGGCATCTGATATATACAAAAACTAATTTAACTATCGCTCAGATGAGGGAGTTTAGTCATTCTACCAGGAGTTTAGAACCTATAAGGTTCTGCTCCAAACTGGCTGGTCTTACGATCAGACAGAAGTTAGTTGAAATTAAAGGTAAGGAATTTGCAAGCTCCAGAAGGAAGATAGGTAGTCATAAAGAATTAAAAAGTTGAACGGCCGGTTTAGTTGCTCGAAATATTAAGCATCCTGACAAAATAATCTTATAATGCTTCTTTATTGGTTTGTTCTTCTACATATTAAACGAACGAACTGTTTTTATTTTAATCAAAGGTACTTTCTGACTATCTATCGTAAGTCTAAAAGCTGACAACGTATTCTATGATAATGATAATAGTGTAACACCCTAGTTCATTAACGCACTATAAACCTATATTAGTTAAAGTATGCTTTGTCACTTTCTGTCAAATGGAAATTTCATAATGACTGATAAGGACAGAGCACATTCTCAGGACACTATAGTTAGTTAAATAGTGTTGTGGAGCACATACGATTTCACTAGCTTGCATCACTACCTGCCGCTAGCTGTTTTTACACTATTCAACATTAGTGCACTAACTCACCTAGTGCTCTGCAATTTGTATAATCCGCTTAAACGGGTCAAATCTTTAAGTTAAAGCATGCCCTTAAAACTAAAAGGAATAGCTTCTGTGCTCACTTGTGTATGGCGGCAGCAAAGATGGGCAGCCTCATGAGCTGTGTTGCCATGCCAGCCCATTGCGAGCCCATTCCCGAGTACACGAACCACACAGGCCTTCGGACTCCTGAGAAGTACTCCATACTGCGGGTAACTGCTTGGGCATTGCCTGGCGTGGAACCTGCATGAAACAATTACGGCTTAAAAAACGAAACCAGTTTTTGGCGCGTCACAATTTTTCTAAAGTGATAATTTGAATAACTGTGTTCTACCGTTACTTTTAGCTTTGATGCATAGAGGTGCAATATGAAACGTTGCAGTAATAAATCTATAACATCAAACGGTAAAATTAAATAAGAAATTAGGGCAGGAGTACCCTAAACCGAAGCACATGTAGAAAGAGACTTATCAGGGTAGAGCAAGCGAGGGAAATTTATCTGGATTGTATGTAGTAAGTGGAAGAAAGTGGTCTCTGCCTACCCCTACGGGAAAGAGGCGTGAAATTTGCTAAGATCAGGTAGGTAATTAATTTAATGAAAAATAATAAAATAAATATTATTCGATTTGGCACATAAAAAAACAGGTTACAAGCACAAATAGTTTCTTAACCTAAATACATTTTTTAATTACGGCTAAAACGGTCTCCACTTACAAAACAAAATGAGCTGGACGTGCCTACATTCTAGTAGTTAAATTTTTATGTAAAGTTTCCATTGTTTTTACGGTCTTCAGGTATAGCTGGTCTTACATCCGTAACTTAATCAAGACGCGCTACAGAATTGTGGTCTAACGTTGTTAATAATACTTACGCAACAAGCTGTACCCTCTGACAACATGCCCTCCGATGTCCTCATCGTGGATGGAATGCCATAGCCGAACCTGCTCCGCATCTAAAGGTCTGCTCTCAAGGTCATCCAAGATCTTGGCTACGGCAGACTCCGTACGGCCTGACGCACAGACCAGGCGAGGCAGGGTGTCCTTTGGCAAGCCGTGGTTCACCTAGTTTTAAACATAAATTAGAAATCTTTAGTACGTATAAGTCATAATCACTTAGGAACAATACAAGATAATCACGTTAAAATTTCAACAAGACATGGAAAGCTTCTAATTAAGGCCATATCAGTTACGCAATGTATGTCAAAAAGCATTTTTTTTAAGCCATAGGAAGGCAATTGAGCACACAGGCCACCTGATGGTAAGTGGAAATTGTGACCCATAGACATTCGCATGCACAAGACTGCAAATGCACTGCCAACCCTGAGGACTAAGATGGAATGTCTCTATGCTAGTCATTTCACCGGCTGTCTTATCCCCGAACCAGAACACAACAATGCGAACACTGCTGCTTGGCGGTAGGTTAATTGATAAGATGGTGGTACCAACCTGGACGGACCCTGCACAAGGTCCTCCCACAAGTAAAGCATGCGGGCTATCGACCAATGAAACTAAGCCTTTATGAAGGAAGGATTTAGACTTACTTTAGGTCTAGCGATGTTCTTCAACAGCACGTGAGCATTAGCACCACCGAAGCCGAAGCTGTTGATGGAGGACATGCCCTTGTTCCACGGGTGCTTCTCCGTGACCACCTGGAGGCGGCCGTCGATCAAGGGCGCCACGCCCTCGCGGGGGACGGAGTAGTTCAGGTTGGGGGGGATGAAGCCGGTGGTGTAGGCGATGCACATCTGTTGACAACGATGGTGATTAGTCTATGTGGGGTGAAGGAACCAGTAATGAACAAGGACCAATGATGGACACTTGATTCTTATGGTACAGATTTTCAGGGTTATTATTCATTCATTCTGCCACCCAAGTCCAGTCAGTCGCGGCTGCTGCGCTCACGCTGAAGCAGGGTAGCTGCTTTCTTAGGGTTGGTTTACGCTATAGTGCTCTATCGGATCGGACTGCGTGGCAAATTTATGCTACTACGATGCTAGCTAGCTAGATTTCCGATATGGAGTCATGAGTTTTTTCCATGAATTAAATTATTTATTTCTGTATATTGGTTTGTTTTATCATTATCGAGTACCAGCTACTATACCAGCCTAGAGCTTTTTAGGACTAGGTAAAAAATGTTTGAATACTTTGTGGGGTGAACGACCAATAAATTCTGCATGCTACATTTTATGTCAACAAATACCAATTGTTGCCGATATGGACCCATATCGGATCACATGAAAATTTGTAGTCCTAACATATTGTTATTCATAATCATGACATGACGAGTCATAATATGTTTTTATTTCAGGATTTTTATAAAACTAACCTAACCTAACCTAATCTCATTTACCGGCTAGATGATTAAAAAATCCGGAATTTAAATTATTTCATTAAAAAACACTGTATGTCTTGCAATGATTATAAATAACCATACATTCGAACTAAAATAATTTGTGAAACAAAGCACGCCCCATTAGGTTGGTACAGTAAAGGAAATTGATTCCTAGACAATTTTGGACTATGTCATAGTGACATTATCAATCAAAACGTAAGAGACTTCTTAAGATTTTATTTACAGTGTCACTTTGACAAAGTCCAAAATGGCCTAGGAATCAATTTCTTTGACTGTACATAAGCCAATTTCGCGTAACCAAGTAAACATTTGTGCTCTACAATGTTTTCCATGAGGTACCCGCTGCACTTTGTTACTAGGAAGACAATACGATACGCCTAGTTAATTCCACTACTGTAGGTACTTATTTACGTATATACTATTGTCTCGCACCTTTTGGCTGGCTGCAAGCTTCCCCGTTGAATTATTCTCCGCAAAGACGTACAATGGCCAGCTTTTACAAAAGCTTTAAGTCCGACTTAATATATTACAGTGAAATTCGCTGGAGCTTTCTCCTATTTGGGGAAAGCGCTCTATAAGCTTTATTCTCTGAGGCAAATAAAAAGAGTGCGGTTTTAGCGGAATTCAAATGTTCACCTTCTTTGAGAGTTTTGTTGTCTAGCACAGTATATTATTTCAGAATTTTACGAAATTCTTCTTTACGTTTGTTAACAAAAGTCTTTGTAGGGTGGCCTTAAATCGATTCTGCTTGAGGTTGGCGGCTTCAAAGAGACGGCGGCAGATTAAAGAGAAAGTTTAACGATGTATGTAACGCTAAATACATGAAAAAAATTGCTAATTCTTGTAGCTTATTCGAGACTACGAGTAAGTAGGTAGTGCCTTGGTTATTCAATTAACATGGCAACTGTTGTAGGACAATCAGTTTATTTAGGTTAGGTTAGGCTACTTATCTGGTATTTAATTGTCCTTGGGTAAACCGAAAAGCCGTCTAAGCCATGTTGTTGGGACTTCTTTTATCTCTATATGGGTGATGGTGACCGCTCTGCATCAGACAGCGCGTCACCCAGTGCGACATAAAAAAAAAATGGCTCACCTTGGCGACTGAGCAAAGTCCGGAGGCTGGTTCGCTGTGCCCTAGGTTGGACTTGATGGAGCCGATGAGGAGCGGCTTGTCACGCCCCGTGCAGAACACCTCGTCGATGGCCACCAGCTCCTCAGGGTCACCCACTTTGGTTCCTGTTACGTTAAAAATAAATAATACAATACCTCTCATTAAATACCACAAAAATACACCAGGTGGGTTATTATGACATAGCTATGCAGTTCATTTTACGGCGAGTGTAAAGGACAGAGCTATGGCAGTGTATAGCTCTGTCCTATTCTATCAGCGTAGCTATGTCACAATAACCACCCCGGTAGGTAGTCTGTGTTATGACGAATAGGCAAGTGGAGTTAAATATGGCTGAGTTTATCGCGGGATAAAATGTGAATAAAACATACATCTCTCTCTGACACTTATAGGTACTATAAGCACGAGAGTGACGGATACTTTATCTACATCTTGTCACGCGATAAACGCAACCATGGACGACCTTTATGCCTAGCGAAGATGCAAAGGCTGCTAACGTTTCTGTTTTGTATCAACTTAGAGTTGGCATAAACGTTCGACGCGATCTGTCATCCATCACCTTAGGTCAATCCTACACATATTATTGTCGGGTTCTAAAATCGCTAACTTAGAATAGTGAATTTTCACTAGGCCACCTTATATCGGACGCATCTTGGGACGTCCATCTTACTTAAGATTAGTTGTTAATATGGCCACAGAACTATAGTGAATACGTTGATTTTTATGTGTCATCAAAATAATTCATTATTATTAATGTATTGACTTGCTTTCACAATAACCTACGTTTTAATTATAAATCTAAACGGAACAATGGAACTAGAAACCCGTTTTATTTCGCAACTCGACTAATAAACAACAATCACGGGCGGCGCACGAACGGTTTTCAGAAATTATATTTACACTCTCCGTAAAAGATTTATATTAATAAATTAATTAAGTAAATTAAAATCGAAATCATTTAGTTTGTTGTTTATTGTACCCTCATCTGCCGTCCATAAGAAAATGGTAGTATAAGAATATGAGCCTTATTACTTTGAAAGGCAGTCTAGACAAATACACCATCATTATTGCATTTACGACATATTTCCAGAAGTTTACGTCCTTTGTGTGTGCTAGATAAATGGTTTCTTTTTATTCTTCAATTATTTCGTCCTATATCACAAGCCAAAGTCACCGCATGTCTGTTTGCGCTTATGTAGGATTTCATCTTTGAATCCATTTCACGCAAGGATTTTAACCTATAATATCGACAACACCAGGATTTTAACCTATAATTCCGGTACCTGTTTCTATTGCCTTAGAATCATAACAGTTGTTTTCAAACCGCGTTCCATCATGCCGATGACAACTCCCTTCTTCTTATTCTTATTTTCCTTGTTTTTTGAAGTATTGTTGTTACTGTTTCTGTTATATAATGTTACCATGTTATTATGTGTTTTTATGTTATCTTATTACTTGTACTTGGTGTTTGCATCTCAAATTGGTGTTTAATCACAAACATACATACTTTCACATTATTATTAAGTACCTACAAGTCACTGTTTGACTATGGTTAACTAATATTTTTGTCGTGTAGTTCATTCTCAGTCCTCACTAATTTATTGTAACGTGTCTTTGTGAGAATTGTTCATGCGGTCAAATTTGTTAATTAAGATTGATTTACCTTTGTACTTAC
Source organism: Acleris emargana (assembly GCA_927399475.2). Lineage (NCBI taxonomy): Eukaryota > Metazoa > Arthropoda > Insecta > Lepidoptera > Tortricidae > Acleris > Acleris emargana. The sequence continues at coordinate 7,022,557 of OV656856.1, read as the reverse complement.
TTTCCTATATTTGTATCCTGATTTTTCTCCTAATAAAAAAAAAAAAAAAAAAACACGTATTTGTAAAAAAAACTCCCACATTTATTTGAAACAGCCAAACATCATTTTAATATTCGAAATAAACATAAATTATTAGTCACTTCTCACCGCACAACAGCATTTGCAAAAAGTATGTTCTGGATGGCTGTACAAATTTATAATAGAATCCCAGACACGTTCAAATTGTATAATTCTGCCCTGCAGAGCCTAAACCGCAGTAAGTGCAAAAAGTTCATTTCGAGAAAACGTAAAAAATGTCTATGAAAAGTAATTTTTCTACCTTTCTAATGTTTCTTGTGTTAATGATTGAAAGTCAATCATTAAATCAAAAAACATTAGAAAGGTAGAAAAATTACTTTTCATAGACATTTTTTACGTTTTCTCGAAATGAACTTTTTGCACTTACTGCGGTTTAGGCTCTGCAGGGCAGAATTGTGATAAATTTAAATCTGTATTAAGTAAACTTGTCTACACTGTACAAGACTTTTAAGAAAATGCCGGAAAAATGTAATACTTATATATTAATTTGAAAAAGTAATTTATTAGTTTTTAATTTTTAATCAATCAGAGAAAACTCAGGGGAAATCAGGGGAAATCAGAGAAAACTAAATTAAGCGCGGTGAGGGATGAGTCTGGAGACTTAATATGTGAGGAAGAAAAAATGCTTGATAGATGGAAAACTTATTTTGAAAGCTTGTTTGAATGCGAAGATATTTGTCGTGAGCCAGAAAGCATGAGTAAAGATGCAAGTAGCGAAGATGAAAGTGTGATTAGTATGAGTGAAATCATGAAAGCTTTAAAAAGTATGAAAGCGGGAAAGTCAGCAGGTTGTGATAGAGTGTCGATAGAAATGCTGAGGAGAGGAGATGGCCTGGTGGGTAGTCTGTTGTACCGTCTTTTCAATGCATGTTGGAATAGCGGCCGAGTCCCAGAAGATTGGGTCAAGGCCGTTATCGTCCCTCTGTATAAAGGAAAGGGGTCACAGCAAGACTGCAAAAACTACCGCGGTATCAGCCTCCTTAGTGTTGTCGGCAAAGTATATGCGAAGATTCTAATAGAAAGGGTATTGAATGTTACGAATGACAAAATCTGGGATGTACAAGCGGGATTTCGAAAGGGAATGGGATGTACGGATCAGGTCTTTTCACTACGGTCCATCACAGAAAAGTTCTTGGCTGTGAACCAAAAGGTTTTCTGTGCTTTTGTGGACCTGGAAAAGGCCTATGATAGGGTAGATAGAAAGGAGTTGTGGACGGTGCTGTCTATGTATGGAGTGAGCAGCAACCTGGTGCAGGCTTTGAGGTCCCTTTATGAGGGCTCCAGAGCCTGTGTCAGGATCAATGGGGCATACTCGGCCTGGTTTAATATCTCTAAAGGTGTTAGACAGGGCTGTGTTGCCTCACCATGGCTGTTCAATCTATTCATGGACAGTTGTATGTGGGATTTGAAAGAGTATGATAAGGGTTTGCGTATGCAAGAGTTGCTAATCAAATGCCTCTTATATGCCGATGATCAAGTTATACTTGCCTCATCGGTACTTGAGTTGCAGGAGATGGTGACAGTAATGAATGAGGGATTTAAGAAAAAGGGGATGAAAGTAAATGTTGCCAAGACCAAGGTCATGGTGATAGAGAAGGATGAGGAGATGACTGAGTGCGTGATAAATATAAATGGTGAATTAGTAGAACAAGTGAGCGAATTTGTGTACCTGGGAAGTATGTTTACAAGAGATGGTAAGTGTGAGAAGGATATCGAGAGGAGGGTGAATGCGGGGAATCAAATTAATGGGGCCCTGCACTCCTTTGTGAGCAGACAGGGCGTTTCACAAAAAGCCCGGCTGGCTGTTCACAATGGAGTGCTAGCCCCTACCCTGATGTATGGTAGTGAATGTTGGGTGTGGCAGGACAAGCATGTTAGTCGTGTAAATGCAGTTGAAATGCGTTCTTTGCGTAGTATGTGTGGTGTGAAACTGATTGATAGAGTTAGAAATGAAAAAATCAGAGAGAAATGTGGAATGAAAGAAGACGTAGTGACTAAGATTGAAAAGGGCATGCTTCGATGGTTCGGTCATTTGGAAAGGATGGATGAAAGAAGATTGATGAAAGAGATATACAGATCGAAAGTGAGTGGAAGGGTCGGAAGGGGCCGCCCTAGGCGTACTTTTTCGAATCAAATCGGAGAAATACTGGGAAAGGGCCGAATCTTAAGTACCCGAAACCGACGTGCGTGCATGACTCGATGTATGAATGTTGAAGAAGCGAAAGAAATTTGTCAAGATCGTAGCAAGTGGAAAGAAGTGGTCTCTGCCTACCCCTCTGGGAAACAGGCGTGATTTAATGTATGTATGTATGTAATTTTTAATTTGTTGTTTATTTTTAATTTTATTGGTATAGGTACTAATTAACAGTGCTATTATTTTAAATATGTACTTATGATAAACATTGTACACCATTTTATGGTAGACTGTAGTGGAATTAACTCGCATAATATGTTTTATCATCTCACCTACAGTTAAACAATAAAATATTATGATTTTGATTTAGATTTTGATATTTCATACGTACGATGTGCGTAGGTTATTTAGGTACGAGGATAAAAAAGGTTTGCTACAGTAGAGTAAAATAAGAAGTTTCTTAGGTTCTAAATTGTCTTTAAGCTCACGTTTGAGCCACAGCGACCTGCCACAATGTAGTTTTTCCATCATCATAAACAAGGCAAATTGGCCTCGCGGGCATTTTGCACTTTAAACTTGGCCAACGCTTTACAGTTTAACATCTGAATATCTTTTGTTAGAGGGGGCGAAGAACGATAATAATAAAAATAAATAACTGAATAAAAAGGAAGCTTTAGAAAACCCGCCTGCATATTTTAGTATTAGCAGACGGGTAAAATGCCACAATTTGTAGATTTTACCTCTGTCTGTAGTGTGTTCTTATCTGGATAAGTAACTTTCAGTCGATACAAGACTGGCGCAATACCATACATAATTAATTACATATACAGTAACAAAAACAGAAAGGGATTTATTGCCCTCTCAACATACATACTTTTCCTTAAGATAAACATACAAAAAAACTACAATAACTCTTAACATGCCAAACGAAAATATAAGCTACATTATCGAGGTCTTTAGATTACTTAAACTAAGCATTGTTCATATATATTTTTTGCACTGTGAAAAAGTATTTCAAAAAAAGGTGCTTATCGTAGAATTACGGACGCTATTTCGCTTTAAAATACAATACAAATCTTCTTTTTAGTATTCGGAGTTAACCGTCCGACTAGTTAAGTAAATACCAACTAAGCCACGACTCGTTGCTTCGTCAGCTGCTGTTTTTTCCATAAAAATCCGTTTTTGCATTTACATGTAAAAGTCGACAATTTTTTTATGATAAATATAGTCACTTATAAAGTCTTTTACAATATCATCCATGGCGATCTAGTTTTTCAACTAACACTAATATATTTTTAGGGTTCCGTACCCAAAAGGTAGAAACGGGACCCTATTACAAAGACTCCGCTGTCCTTCTGCCCGTCTGTCTGTCCATCTGTTTGTCACCATGCTGTATTTCATGAACCGTGATAACTAGACAGTTGAGTGTTTCACAGAAGATGTAACGACGACGATGTGATTGACGACGCGCTGGCCTAGTTGGTAGTGACCCTGCCTACGAAGCTAGCGGTCCTAGGTTCAAATCCCGGTGTGGGCAGATATTTGTGTGATGAGCGCGAATATTTGTTCCTGAGTCATGGATGTTTACTATTATTATTATTATTATTTCATTTATTTCGAACAACAATGATTCAATTAAAATACAATTGATAAATTAAATTAAATTATAAATTAACTAGGCTAGAATTAAATTACACATAGAACATAATATGTCAGTTAACTTTATAAATAATCTTAGCAACTAAAATGTATGGCACTGCAGTGGTTGAGATAAGCCCCATCCAGCCTGCCCGCAAACATAGCCAGGATGGTGTTCGGGCTGCCCCGCACCCGGCGGAGCAGCGAGGCGGCCTTCTTGCGCATGATGGCGGCGAAACCGTCCGTGCGCGCCACGGCAAACATGGCCGACGCACTGCAGTAGCGGGGCAGCCCCATCAACACCCTGAACGCATTATTATATTGCACGCGCAGTGCGCTATAGCTTTTTTGCGTGTAGTTCACCCACAGATTGCTCGTATAGAAAGACGTGCAGTAAGCGCGAAACAGAGCGACTTTCACCTCATCCGAACTACGAGCGAACCTGCGAGCAATCATATTGGCCCTCACAGCCAGCGCCCTGCGCTCTCTTTCTATGTCTGCGTTGTCCTTGAGGTCAGAGGTGATCAAATGCCCCAAGTATTTGAATTGCTCAACCACTCTAAGTGGACTTCCATTTAACTTAATGCAAGGAACCGATAAAAGATGTTTCGCTCCCACGCCAAGGACCATCATTTCGCTCTTAGTGCTGTTATATTTCAGGCCGTGTGTGCCAGCGTACCTCTCACAGATCGCTATAAGTTTGGCCAGACCACACGGCGATGCACTCAACAGCACCATATCGTCCGCGTAACTAATGTTGTTGACACAGACTCCGCCCACATGGCATCCGACATGCGTGCTGCTGAGTTCACCGACCAGGTCATTGACGTATAAATTGAACAGCTTCGGCGAGGTCAAACCCCCCTGCCTGACCCCACACTCCAACCCATACGGTTCCGATAAAGCACCCGACCATCTTACGCTATTGACCTGACCCTTGTACCAGTTTTTAAATAATGCGATGAACTCTTGTGGTACCTTCATATCCTTTAGTTTTTTCCACAGAATATCATAGCGGACCAGATCAAAAGCCTTCGACAGGTCTAGAAAACAGGCATAAACGGGCGTATCTCTGTCGACATAATACCTGACAGTCTGCTTGAGACAAAGTATGGCACTTTCAGTCGACAGTCCTGGCCTGAAACCGAACTGGTTGTCATGCAGCTGTATATACCTGTCCAACTGTGAGTTAAGCAGACTGTCAAGTACTTTTGCAATGATAGTGGCCAACGAAATAGGTCTATAATTGGTAGCATCAGATATATCTCCAGTCCTGTTTTTAACAATCGGTACTACAAGCGTTTTCATTAAGTCGCTAGGCAAATAGGAGTGGCTTAAACAAAAATTAAACAACATCGTCAGGACCCGAGGTAAATGTGGCCCCGCACACTGTAGATGTTCGATGCTGAGACCATCGTGACCCGGAGATCTGCCCCTCGACATTTTCTTTATTGCCATGGCTACATCTTTAACAACAAACATATTACCCGTTAAGTTCCGTCTATCCTTGTCCATGGCCTCAGCATCGTCCACCTCCCGTGACGGTCCTAAAGGTGACACAACTTTAAAATTCTCTTTAAAAAGCTGGGCAATGAGTTTGGTGTCATTAAAACCATTGACGCTAGCGGGAAGGCCAGGCCGAGTGTTCAGCCGGTTTGTGGTTCTCCAAAAATTTCTAAAATCTTGCTCTGAGTGAAGAAACGCTAAGCGATCCATTTTAATTTGGTCTTCGTTATTTTGACACCACTTTAAACGAGACTTAAAAACTCGTCTGCTCACATTCATGGCCTGGTGCACCGGACCTGATTTAGGTCTATTGCACCACACCCATGCCTCATACCTTCGTCTAGCCTCCCCGTGTGCCTCGCTAACATATTTATTCCAGCCTACAACAGTTTTCTTTTTTATGTGTCTGGTATCAGAGTAACCTGTGGTAGCTGATTGTTTAAGAGCCTCCACTATATTAAAATATAAATTATCAATGGCACTTTTGTGGTTAGTATCTGAACAGCTTGTATCACAACATTCACGAAAACACGCTGGAAAATCTATTTGCCTTAATCTTTTATGACACTCGTCGGTGAACACCTTTATTTGCCTAGCATTTCGATTTCCCCATACTACCTTGTCAAAACTGTTACATCTATTATGGGACTTAATATTTATGATGCTCGTCTTACATTCAATCACAAGGGGATAGTGATCTGACCATAATACGTCATACTTAACATATATATTGTCAATAGTACATAGTGCTGACTTAGACACCACACAATGATCAAGCCACCTATTTGAGCCATGAGCCTCGCTAGTAAAAGTGTAAGCTCCTGACACCAAGCCCAAATTTTCGACATCCGCGCACTGCCATTGTTCATTTCGACAAAAAGTCATAAGTTCCGAATAGAAAGGTTCGCCAGGATGCGCGTTAAAATCACCGAGCACGTATATGTTTTCAACGTCCTCGCTATCCACTAAAGCACTTACCGCACCAAGGCAATCCGTGTATTCCGGCAAGTTATCCACTTTATCTGTAGGCATATAAACGCTTACCACTAAAAGTGACCTTCCCTGTATAACAACTTTGATAGCGCACACTCTTGGATTATTGCACTTTATCACTGACACTCGTTCAAAAGATTTCTTACACCAGAGAAGCGCAACACCACCAAAAGGACGTCCACGCAATATGCCTGCAGAGGTGTCCACCGCGGAGGTCCCCGTGCAGTTAAATTCCGCATCAATGCTATCCAAAAACGATATTTCATTAGGCAGCAACCAAGTCTCCTGTAGTGCAATTATATGAGACGATTCGCATAATTCTTTAATGCTGTCAACTGATCGTTTTATATTTTTACAGTTAAAACTGACGAGTCGAAGTAAGAAATTGTTGTCCATATTATATCTTAGTTTGTGTCTTTCAAGCCATTCACAGCATGTTCTTTATCAGAATAACGCCGCTTAAAATTTATGAACCGCCTGAATATAATTCCTTGCGGCCACACATTATTATCCAAAAATAACGACATTTTTTGTTTAAAAACATAAAATTTATAAGCATTATGATCAGTGTCCCTCTTAATATCAATTTTTTCGAGTACTACACTCTCATTAGTTTTCAGTAAGATATAGTCTTTTATGTCAGACTCCCTTGTGTCCTTGTGCACATTAGATATAAATATAGGAACTTTTGTATCCGCCGCTTTGAACTTTCCTAATGCGTCACATGCTGCACCAATTTTACATGTAAGTCTATTTTTAGATTTACTTTTCTTAGGCCCCGCTACTTGCCATTTTAAATCTTGCCTCTGTTCAGTAGTTTGGGTAAGTGGTTTACCAGTTTTCACTATTTCAGCTAGGGTTTTCGTGACAGACGGCTGCATTGTGTTATCAACGTTATTATTATTGCAAATATGCGCGGAACTGTCAATCAGCTGATGCTCACTTAAACTCGTCAAACCGGTATCGGGCACCGCCGCCCGCACTGCCGGCGGGCTACCAATATCGCGCCCGGCCTGCTCTTTACTTCTACCTCCCCGTTCATGCTTTAAGTGATCCAAGTCATTAGTCTGCAATAAAGAGGAGTGTTTCAACATTATATTGCTGACCTCTAGTTCCGTTCCGTCTAGGTGAGGTAAGCCCATTGGTCCACTATCCAAGCAGGCGCCTCTTTTCATATTTATGTTTCTATAACACGGTGACCCCGGCAAGGATGCAATAGTCCTTTTACCATTATTAATCTGACTCTGTAATTCCTCGAGTTGGTTTATTGTTACATATTTCGATTTCACGACTTCCAAGTCCGATCGTAATAAGGTAACTTCCTTTAGAACTTGGGTGACATCAAGATGGTCAAAAGTCACCGGAGGAAGTTTATCAAGATTTCTTGCCACAAAAATTGGCAGGATGTCCACATCCGCCGTCTTAAATAAGGATAAAATGTCACGAATATCCCTATTTTCTTTTCCTCCGCCTTTTCGTAGAATCTTACGGCTGTTGGATGGCAAGGATTCAAATAATAACGACTTCGAGTTCTTTATCTCTTCACTGTTAAAAGTCGAAACACATATTTTAATCAAATCAGGTTCATTCACTATAGATATTTTGTTTTGCACATAAGCTAGAAGCTCGTCAATAACAATGTTACAACTCGTACACTTTAACGTGGATGACATTTTCGCCTTCGGTAACGGTACGCATCCGCTGCGAACGGCTGCGCGCGAGCGATACTATGTATTTAAGTATATATTTCTCTATATAAGTATTTAAATCATTGTCTAGTACCCATAGTACAAGCCTAGAGCTTAGTTTGGGACTAGATCAATTGGTGTGACATTGTCCCCTGATATTTATTTATTTTATTTATTATTTTATTTTATTTATTTTATTATGTTGCCGCTATAACAACAAATACTGAAAATAGATTTTTATATTTAAGGGGGCTCTACAACAAACGAGATATTTTTGCCATTTTTTGCTAGTGTTGTATAGATAATGACACAGAACCATACGTGCGCGAGTCCTACTGGCACTTGGCCATTAATTTTATACCTTTCATATTTTTTATTAATCGTCTTGCTTTCATACATGGTATAAAAATTAGGCCCCCATATTTATAAAAATCTTACGGAACCCTTATTTCCTTCTTGTGACATTCCGACTCGCACTTGGCTATTTTTTTTTGTGTAATAATATTGTGTATTGTTCAAAAGTATCTCTTGCCTATGAAAGTTTATCTGATCGCCCTTATCATGCAAAGCATGAACTTTATTCCCCGCCGGCCGCGGCTGCGTTAAATCCACTTAGAGCTCCGGCGAGAGCACAAAGCCACGCAATTAGTTTATGTTTAGCATCCCACACACAATGGACCTCGATAATAGAACCAGCGAGTTCCGTGAAATTCACGAAAACGTTAGCGATTTTTTTTTTGCTGCTATTTTAATTTGTTCATTCGACCGACATTTTTCGGGTGTCGAACTATACAGGAATTATTAACCTGCCAAGTGCAAAGCGGTGTTCAATAAGGCTTTTCTAAATACTACACCTTTATTATTTCATTTCAATTCGTAAATATGATTTTAAATATTATAACCATTTGAGGGAACAAAAAAATTAAGTTTTCTTATTAATATAGATATTTATTATTGGGGGTTAAGTTATTTGAGGTTATTACTAAAAGCAACCTTTTTTTTAAAGTCAAATAGTAGAAATGAAACCTTTATAATGCATTTCAAAGCAATATAAAGGTTTCATAATGTTGATATGATATCAAAATCGATACATAACTTCAAAAAATCAAAACATCTTCAAAGAATGCATCCAGTATGCAATTTGATAATCCCCAACACGAGCGAACTTTATAGACTTCAATAATTATGAGTCTCAAAAAACAAGGTTACAAGGAAAATATATTATTATATATTCATCATTATTTAAATATTTTTTGTTTCCAATATAAGCGTAGTTAGAAAGACTTATGTAGACGAGTGTGCGCTATAACACTATTATGAAACATTATACAACAGTTAAATAAATTACTGGATATTAAAAGCTCCGCTGAACTACAAAGAAATGTCTTAGACACCGAGAACTAATTACAAAATTCTACAACACTTAGTAATAGTCGGAAAAAACCCGCTATTGTAGAATACCTTCTAATAAATTTATGTTTCGCTTCAACAAACTAGAAGGAATTACGTCCAAGTCCCAGAGCAAAGCAATAACAAATACAAAGAATACTTGTAATCCATTCAGTGCTCGGAGCCAGCTAATTGGGTCCATTTTGAATGGATTTTAAAGGATCGGGCGCTGAACGTGTTAATGAGTCATTTAAATATGAATTAGCTAACAACTGCACTTTGCACTGCAGAACACACATGTTGGAAACTTGGTCCGAGTAAGTATTCTTAAAAGAGCGTTGATTTCATACGAGCTAGTCCATTTCCACTTGTAAATGTCTAGCGTCTTTAAAAAAACTGGCCAAGTTCGTGTCCGACTCCCACTCGAAGGGTTCCGTACCATCGTAAAAATATCAAGATCGAGTAAAAAATCACCATCTAGCTTGGTCGAAAAGATGCAGCCCTGTGACAGACGGACAGACGGTGGAGCCTTCGTAATCTTAAAAAAGTGATAAAGGACTTTCTTCATCAACTTCATAACCAAAGAGGGTAAACACGTAATTCAACCTTTATAAGGACTTTCTTCATCAACTTCATAACCAAAGAGGGTAAACACGTAATTCAACCTTTATTGGGCAAATAGTGAACAACCTTTTTCAACACGGATGAAACCGCGGGCAGAATCTTTTTATATTAATTTCAGCTAACTTTGAAAATGACCACTTTAATTCTAAAGATGTTTTGCTAATATCCCAGTGAGCATTAAAGGCATTTTCGTTCTAATATAAATATTAGTTTAGTTCCTCTAACCCCCAAATTATTTAATACCTATTATTCTTAGATAATAACCTACCCAAGACCCCTGTCTAACCCTCACTAACCTTACAATTTAAAGAGCCTCAGACAACAATGCCAATTAGACAAGGTACGAGAACAAAGCCGACCATTCAACAAGACAGATACAATTATCGCTAAAAGATGCTGTGACTACACAACTCGGTTGGGTTCTAGCAAATTCAATTTGTAGGTTAACCATGGCTTTCCAACTAACTAAAGAGTAAACAATGCGAGGCTTGGAAATTATATTTAATTTATAATCAAGAATGCAAGAATGCATTAAATTATACAAGCTATTGCTCCCGACTCCGTTCGCGTCCATTTTTCATAATTAAAAGTAGGTACCTACCTATCATGTCCTTGGTCGGAATTAAAGATATAATTTTACTTAATTTTATTAAAATTTAAGTAGCTTTACAGCGGAACAAACATATTTATAAATAGAGCTACTTTCGCATTGTTTTTCATTAAAATAAAGCACGCATTAAATGAACTTCTTCTTTACTTCTAAAGGGTTAGTTTCATGTCTTGAGACACGTATTCAGTTACATAAATATTACAAATGTAAAATTATAAAGCACTTACTTTAAATAAATTCTGAATGATGATTTTACACTACTTAGTCCAAACACGTTACGCTTTCAAGAACTACCTAGTCCAGATCAATATAAGAGAAAATTCATTAGAATGAATAAAGTTAACTTAATTTATATTTGTAAGTTCCTTTTAAGTTTAAAAGTTTTTCAATTTATTAACAAACGGTAATAAACGGTAAAAAATGAGAATCCTTTTTTCTCTGGAAACGAAACTTTTAAAACTGTCGGCTGATTACACAATCCTAAGTGACAAACAGGTCAGGCAAACAAAATGATTACGCAAAAGGTTCACGGGTCTTATATCGCCACGATTTTATCGAAGAAAATATACCAAACGTAATGTGTGCATTTGTCCATTGAAGATAGGTCTGGTTTTGATATTTGCTACAACATAATTTAAAAACGGGCACGAATATGTCGGACCATGCTCACAGTAGGGTTCCGAAGCCGTTACCAGAAACAAAAAAAATACCTCAAAAAACAACAAGTAACTTTCATTTTAAGTTATTTGATGCTGTCTTACATGATTTTTGATAGGTATCAACATTTAAGACGCCTGTATCTCAGGAATCTATCAAGTCTACTTAGTCATGATAGTTTTCATAATTGTAGTTTTTTTTATCAATAATGGGTTTGCGTTTGACCTCGCTCTCATCAGATGTTAAGTGACGACGAGGTCGAAGGTTTTCGTTACACGCTTACTCAGAAAATGCCTATTCACTCTTGCCTCGAAAACACCAAGGTTATATGATTCCGGGAATACAGACGCAGGGAGAGCATTCCACTCCTTGGCATTGCGAATAAAAAACGACACAGCCAACCGCTGCGTGCGAACCATTGGGTATTATACTACATGTGGATGAAAGCCTTCCCGGCGTCTAGAAGAACGATGTGAGAAAGTAGAGGGTGGGATCAGGTCATGTGTCATCAAGCAGGACACGTAACTCTAGCAAAAATCACACTTTTCGGGCTTTATAATTCCTAGACAGTCCCCCAAATGTATCCAATGATAACTCACTCACTCGATGACATAATATAAAAAAATACTTATGCTGTCCTTGTATGGGAAGAGGTACTAAATTTACAAAAAAACGCGCCCAAATCTATGGCATATGGTAGACGAACACACAGATACACAAGTATACATATATACTCATACAAAGACACATGTTAAATTTATAACGTCAAACTTTTTTGTCGAGGTTTTTTGTAAATGCTTACCCGTGCCATGAGCCTCAACGAACTCCATGCTCTGCGGAGGCACGGAGCACTCCTCGTAGAACTCGCTGAGCAGCATCTTCTGGATGTGACCAGCTGGGTACGTGATGCCCTGTTCTTTGTACCCGTCGCAATTCGTCTTGGCGTGAAGAAGTTGGGCATACACTCTGCAAAGTAAGGTTACGTTTCATTTAAATTTTCAATCAACTCCTGTTTAACCATAAGGCCAACAAGAGTGGAACAGACTCTCGCAGGTTCTGAACTCCTGGTAATAGAATGACTAAATAACCTCATCTGAATGATTGACAATTTAGAACAGCTTGACGAACTGGATAACACCTTTGGAACACTGGCGTACCATTCGCGGTTGACTTTTATGCCGAGGTCACACAACACAAAGGCCAACTGATCACTAAAAGCCTTCCAAATGTGAGAACAGTGTCAAAAATAGTATTCATTTTAAATATTCCCCGGCGAAAGTTGGAGAAATTTGTTGAAGATACTTAAGGATAAGCCGGCACTTTATTTTACTGTTATTCGGCACGTCAATTGTGGGAGATGTAAGCTCAATACTCAGAAAAAATATGCTGGCTAATTAACTGCTGTTTTACTATTGTTTACCTTCTGGAATCCTTAGCTTTCTGCAGGAAGCAGACCACGATAGCTTCTGAACGAGCATAGCCGTTGGCGCTGTTGTCAAAACTTTTGCATCTGCCATCGGGGGACAAGACTCCTAACCTGAAGGAGAAACATGTTATTAATGCAACGGTTAGGTAAACAAGTAGGTAAGCTTAGTTACTCATCGCTTATATCTTGCGATAACTATGATCTCTTCCAAGCCAGTTAAATATTTCTAAAAGGTACTATTCTTATTCTAGAAAGACCCAACAATTCTTCACGTGTGAGAAAACATCGTAGTACATTCCTACATTCACAATTTTAAATTTTGATCATGCATCACCTGTTAGATTGCAACTTATCGAGTTTCCTTCTTACAATTTTGATCCTAAAAAGCTTCCAAGGAAGACGTTCCTTAAGCAGCACATTTTGACATAATAACATTAAATATATTTCTCAATTTACGAGTATAGCTGTACATAAATTCTCCCATAAATTACCTAGAGAACTGTAGCGACACGTAAGGATGCAGACAAAGATTGGAGCCTCCGACGATAGCAGAGTCGCAGTGGCCGTCTCGGATGGCCCTGAAGGCGTGCTCCAGGGCGTAGAGGGAGCTGGAACAGGCTGAGTCCACGGTATAGGAGGGACCGGTGACGCCGAGCCAGTAGGAGACACGGTTAGCCAGCATAGCTCGGGAACAACTGTGAATTAAAGAGGCGTTTTACTTCCTTGGAGGGATAAAAATAAAAGATAATATGTTTATAATATTTACATAGTATGGTAGTGAATGTTGGGTGTGGCAGGGCAAGCATGTAAGTCGTGTAAATGCAGTTGAAATGCGCTCTTTGCGTAGTAGGTGTGGTGTGAAACTGATTGATAGAGTAAGAAATTAAAAAATCAGAGAGAAATTTGGAATAAAAGAAGATGTAGTGACTAAGATTGAAAAGGGCATGCTTCGATGGTTCGGTCATTTGGAATGGATGGATGAAAGAAGATTGACGAAAGAGATATACAGATCGAAAGTGAAGGGTCGGAAGGGGCCACCCTAGGCGTAATTTTTCGAATCAAATCGGAGATTTACTGGAAAAGGGCCGAATCTTAAGTACCCGAAACCGACGTGCGTGTATGACTCGATGTATGAATGTTGAAGAAGCGAATGAAATTTGTCAAGATCGTAGCTAGTGGAAAGAAGTGGTCTCTGCCTCCCTCTGGGAAACAGGCGTGATTTAATGAATGTATTTATGTACATAATATACAATGTAGTCGCTTCCGCTGTCTGTTCGCTTAGATCTTTTGAACTGCTCAACGGATTTTAATGCAGTTTTTAGCAATAGATAGAGTGATTAAGGAGGAAGGTAGGTATATAGCATTATAGGTGATGTATAATACTTTCTGGTTTATGTACGGGTGTCACAGAATACTCACAAAAAGCAAAGCGAGGGCGGGTCACTAGTAGGTTAGTATAGGTAAGTATATAAAATCCGGTCAGATGCAAATCGGACTCGCGCACTGAGGGTTCCGTACTGCCGAACAGTAGGTTTTATTTTATTTAGGTTAGAATTAAATTTTGAATCGAATCAACGCGAGCCCAGTTCACACCTGAGCATTTTTTAGTAATTGTTATTTTTCTTCAGACATTGTACCAAACCTATGATAATGCTCTAATCTATCATCAGGGATCGGATATTCGGATCGATATTTGCCTATACTTTCGCACCGGCTTTGTTGTTCAGATGTATGGAGGCGGACTCAATCATAGAATTCATTACTAAATTTTCTGGGATTTCAAAATAAATAAATTGCACCGGCATTAATTTATAATATTTTTTTTAAATTAACTGTTTGAAGTAATTTTTCATGTATAGATTTACCAAATGTTATTTAATTTACCTTTAATTCATTAACCTAACGAATTTATAGGAGCAAAAATGAATGTTTTATCCTACAGGTAAAGTAATTATTATATTAACATTTTGTAGAATCGCAGAATCCCGGGACTAATATTATTAAAATAATATTTTTAAGAAGCCGACGCCATGTTTGCCTTTCTTTATCCGGGATTTTGCCAACTTTAGGTAAATATCGATCCGAATTTCCGATCCCTGTCTATCATACATTAATTTTTTTCACTTTCATTTAAAAAAAAAAAAACTATAAGTAAGTATAAGTATATCTGAGTCATCTGAAAAAAAACAACCCGCTATCTATCTATTACGGTATCAAAAGATACGGCTGTTTTAAGACGGACGGACAGGGTATGCATATCAAAAAAGGGTCCCGTGAGATAGTACTGGGTTGGCCTAAATTATTTCAGTTAGTACGAGTAATGTGTCAATTAAACTGTAAGAGAGAAAATAAGGGCATGAAAGTAGGAAATAAATATTTAAAAGAAAAACTCCCTTCTCACGTAACTCCCATCATTTCTTATTAACTTAAACTAGGTCAGGCCAAGTTTAAAAATTATATTTTTCTTGCATCGGAGATATTCTTTCTTTTTATTAGTTGACTATTTGCACTTCTCCAATTACGCACTATTATAATTTTTTTATGGATCTAAACTCAATCGTAACGAAATGCCATAAAAATCAATATTGAATACAAACCATGTTGACTTAAAATGTTTTTTGTTTGGAAGAAATGGAAAGTTTTGTTCGATCAACTGCCATTATCGGAAGCTTCGTCTAACGGTTTTGATTTCAAGTCACGGGAAGAAAAGTTCTAGTTTGATTCTCTTGAAGTGTTTTCTTGAACTGAATCCTTTACTTTATAAATCATAATAAATATTCAACAGTGTTTTAAGTTTATTGAAGAATTCTTCAAATTTTCTCTGTGTTCTTCAAAAACAACTTTATTATACAAAATTGAAAGGAATCGTAACAAATAAGTAAAAGATAATAATTGTATCTTGACTTTACGTAACTTAATAAATAGACAAATTTAATTAGAAATTAAATTTAGAATAGATATATTTTATCTTTTATTTATGTTTAATCTTTTAAAAGTACCTTTTACTATATCAGTATTAACGTCAATCTGGGCTTCTATTCTACTGGGAAAATGAATGAATATGGCCTTTGACATGTTATGGTATTGCCGAGTAGAATAGACTCCCTATTGAACTGCGAAGATGACATAAGCGAACAAACAAATTAGCATTTATAATACTATGGTTTTTTTGGGGACAATTTCACACAAATCGCACTAGTCCCAAACTAACCTCGGGCTTGTACTATGGGTACTAGACCACGATATAAACACTTATGTGGAAAAATGAATGCTTAAATATATAGAAAACATCTAAGACTCAAAAACAAATATTCGTGCTCATTAGGAAGGGGCCGCCCTAGGCGTACTTTTTCGAATGAAATCGGAGAAATACTGGAAAAGGGCCGAATCTTAAGTACCCGAAACCGACGTGGGTGCATGACTCGATGTATGAATGTCGGAGAAGCGAAAGAAATTTCTCGAGATCGTAGCAAGTGGATAGAAGTGGTCTCTGCCTACCCCTCTGGGAAACAGGCGTGATTTAATGTATGTATGAATGAGTTCATTACACAAATATTTGCCCATACCGGTAATCGAACCGGGACCATTAGCTTCGAAGGCAGGTCGGTACCAACTAGGCCAACGCGTTGTCATAGTGAGAAGTGAAGTAATTGCCTTGACTTCAGTGTCTGTGTTAATTTTCACAGTTCAACTTAAAATGCTTTTTTAACTCAATATGTAGCGACAGTTCAAATGAAACTGTAGCAAATTAAATGAAACGGGAACGCTGACTGACGAGGGAATACTGAAATTGAAATAGTTTTAAAATATAGGCAGTTGTTATTTATTGATAGGTTTGGGGATAAGACAGCCGGTGAAATGACTAGCATAGAGGCATTCCATCTTCGGCCTCAGGGTTGGCAACGCATTTGCAGTCTTAGGATTGCGGTCTTATGAATGCGAATGTCTATGGGTCACAGTTTCCACTTACCATCAGGTGGCCTGTGTGCTCGTTTGCCTTCCTATGATATAAAAAAAAAAAAAAAAAAAAAAGTTGTAGTTTTATCATTCGCAACGAAATGGAATTTGAATTAGTAATAGAGATTATTTAAAGAATTATCTCTAAAATGTATTAAATCAGTATCTTCAAATAGGGAACAAAACATTACTTTTGACTATATTCGTGTTAATAAACCCTTATAAATATTGAATATTTCGCTAACGTTTCACTAATTGGGAAACCAAATATTTAGTTTAAAAGTTAAAGCCTATGTTTTCCGGGATATTGGCTGATGTCGGACGTTTATTTGATGTTGTATTCCAGCTTTGGAATATCGTGTTTAATAGTGAATAAATACCAAATATTTAGGTGAAAATTATTAACTTGAATTTGATTAACACCATGATACTCGACAAGTATCTTAGGCCCGTTTTAATAAACTGATCTCGACTTTAATACCCGTCTCAAGATGCGTCAAAAATTACCGTTTTCTATGGCTTGACGTTGACTTTGACGTATCTTGTGACGGGCATCTCAGTCAAGATAAGTTTATTAATACGGCCCTAAAATGCCCGTCTGTATTAAAAAATAAGCAAGATCAGTCAGAGATGACAATGAGGAACCATTTACCTAGCAGTGGACTAATGGATTGAAATGATATTGAGGACTACCATCACTTAAAGGAGAAACTATCCTTACCCAGTGATACCGAAGCCGTTGACCTGCATCTTCTCGTAGAACCACGTCTTCTCGGACTCTGAGAAGCAGGCACCAACAAACACGCCCACTTTCTTATTTTTGAGCTCCTTGGGGTTCACTCCTGCAACAGAAAAGTAACGGTATAGGTTGCCATAAATACAAGGTAAATTTAAAACTTGGGTAAAAAAATAAGCTAACACACACCAGGGACCGGAACCGCTTAGCGCGAAAGGGGTTTTCGATATGCTTATTGTTACAAACCCCAAGGATGCACTAAGCTTATCGTCGACTTAGCTCAACGAAAGAGCAACCAAACGATACGGTTTATTCGACTAAGCGCTAAGCCTATCCCAATACCTTTACCTTATTCAAGCTTATTCGAACGGTTTCAAGCTGGTTTAACCTCTATGCGGAAGAGTTTAGGCTTATTATTGAATTACCTAACATTTGATAGGGTGGCGGCAAGCAGTAGCTGCTTAAGCGAGACGGCGAATTGAGCGGAAAAGAGAGAGACGATCAAAGGGGTAATACCCAGTCAATGCTAAGCGCTTAAATATTAAACTACCGAAACCCTAATGAACCGGGTAAGCTCTATGGATGCGGTTAACTACTTCAAAGGGGTTCGCCCTAACGTTAAGGTGACTCAATCATAGCTAAGCACATCGATTGGCTAACCGAATGATAGGCTAAGATTATTTATTGATAGGGTTAATCAAATGAAGGGGTATTCCGGTCCCTGACACACACACATTATGACACTAAATTTTTTGCACGCCGTATTGTCGGTACAATTATGCTGGACTCATTGTTATGTTAACACCACCTGTAATTACCATATTCTTGCAAATAAAAAATGATACTATTCTTTTATTCTAGGGTGTCATTAGAGAGCGGTATAGGTGTTTTTTTTTTTAGTAAATGGCCTCTTGCATGTAAGGTGGAGTCTTGTAATTGCAACTATCTGGTTATTGCAACTGACTTAAATAACTCCCTCTAGCATCACTGTTTTGAACAACGACAGGCTTGATATTGCATTTCTTAGTATAGATGAACAATATCACGACTGTCTTTGTTCAAAACAGATCCTAGAGGTAGTTATTCAAGTTAGTTGCAATAACCAGACAGTCGCAATTACAAGACTCCACCTTAGTTGTGTACAAAACTAATATGGAATTTACGTCAAATGTCGAAAAGTCTATGTACGAGTATACAGATATGCTACAGCTACCTTTACATGTAAGAGGTCATTTACTTAACTTTTTCACCTATACCGCTGTATGACGATCTTAATATAGCGGTGAGTTCAACACCTCGTATTGTGTGAATATGGTGTATCTATTTAAATATGTGTATTATAAATGCTATACTATAAAAAAACAACGTTGCCAGCCCAGGTTTTGTAAGACAGCTCTACAAAAAATCTAAAGCAAATCACTTTTGAAGGTACTGTAAATATACCAAAAATGTAAGCAAACGGAAAAATGTTAACGTTGGAATTATACCCCGTAATAATATTTTCGTAATCTATACGACGAGAAATTAATTTGGCCAAGAATGTGGAAATTTCGTTCCGATTCCGACAGATGCCGTTTCTTCCGTTTCAATATTCCATTAAGTAATATATTAGGAAGCGTCCTGAATTATTCACGATTCCATCAGGATAACCTTCGGCGATAATTAGAATGTGCCTTTTATTAGAGTGTGTTTTGTTATTGGTAATTAATTATCGTGTAATTTTAATTAAATTAATTAATAACATTAAGCAACAACCAAATTGTTCAATTCATTATAGGTTATTTTAAAAGCCCTACTCACACCTGAGCATCTTTTAGTAATTGTTATTTTTCTTCAGACATTGTACCAAAACTATGATAATACTCCAATCTATCATACATTTATTATTTCACTTTAATTAAAAAAAAAGTATATCCGACGTAATAACACATATCTGAATCATCTGGAAAAAAAACAACCCGCCGTCTATTAAGGTAGCTAAAATATCGTAATTACTTGGTATTAATAAATTTACTCGATATTGATGTAAAAAATAATATCGATAATTATTTACACCTCATAAAATCTTCTCGCGCCTCCTTAAATAATATTGAAGGAGAATTCTTGTTAATAATTAAATTCGGATCGTAAAATCAAAGTTCTTAAGCAGATAAGATGTCGACAGACAGACAGCCGGGATTACAATGGCAATTAATGTTACACTTTTATACACCAAATTGTACTCAAGATGACGAATATAATTTGAATTGTAACGAAGGTGTACATTTATAATGTGTTGAGAAAAGTTTGCTCTAAATTATTACGAGCGATACAATAAAAAAGAAAGTTGTAATCCAAATATAATACTTTTAGACCTAAGGAGTTTTTGTCGTTTTATTTTTTATCGCATAGGAAGGCAAACGAGCACTCAGGCCACCTGATGGTAAGTGGAAACTGAGACCCATAGACATTCGCATTCACAAGACCGCAATCCTAAGACTGCAAATGCGTTGCCAACCCTGAGGACTAAGATGGAATGCCTCTACGCTAGTCATTTCCCCGGCTGTCTTATCCCCAAACCGAAACACAACAATGCGAACACTGCTGCTTGGCGGTAGGTTAATGGATAAGATGGTGGTACCAACCCGGACCCTGCACAAGGTCCTCCCACACGTCTTTCCGAGTTTAAAAAAATATGAGTCAAAGAAGAGGTTTTCTCTTAATTGACATATCTATACATATTTTAACAAAGTAGGTTTCATGTCGTCTGTCTCTTCTTATGTACGCTTAGATCTCTTAAACTACGTAACGGATTTTAATGCAGTTTTCATCTATATATAAAGTGATTTAAGAGGAACATTTCAATGTATCATGATTTGGGTAGGGGTCGGGTTGCATAAAGTTTAAAGTCATATTTTTGATGGGCATACAAGGATTCGTCATACTCATCATTGCGCATAACTGTAAATTGTCATACATTTATGCGCATAAAGTTTTTAATCATAATGTTTAAGAACATATTGTGTAACGCGCATAAATTTGATGCGCATAAAATTATTTAACCATACTTTATAATGGTATGGCTTTATAAATAAACTTTTTCCGCTCTTTTATAAAAAAATAACCCTAACCTATCCGCGATCCGAGTCGGTTTTGGCACTAACTTTATATTATATTAATATTTTGACTTAATAAATGTATGCCTTTCTACATTATGATTAAACCAATTATGACTCCGTACAATTATGACAAGGAACAATTATGCCTAGTATAATTTATGCCAAAAAAAAATATGAGCATCAACTTTATGCGTAAAGTGTTATGACAATCGATATTATGACAATAGTTGTTATGCGACCAGACCGCCACTCATCATGATTTATGTAAGTGTGTTACACAAACTTCACATAAACCGAAGAGAAGCTCGCTAGGTAATCATTGTTTAAATTCCATAGAAGGCCCATGAGCTGTTAAAAGCATTAACTAACAACCATGTACTAGTTAAATCACAAATAAACCTGCTGATTGTTACTAATAGCTGTCTTATTAATTGATTCACTGTTCTACTAGACGGACCTTTTATTAACCTGCGAGTTTAAGTTGTCCCGTCAAAGCATACAAAAAACGTTTTAAAGCGAGCATTCTCAATTATGTAGCGTAATTTAGTGAGCCCGTGTGGTTGCCGGGTTAGAATAGTGCCACTCCATGTCTTCCCGTGGATGTCGTAAGAGGCCACTAAGGGAATAAAGGCTTGTAGTACTATTAGGCGACGGGCTTGCAACCTGTCACTAATACGCTGGTAAACATGTAAGCCTATTTTGTGCAAAATGTGGTTACAGAATTATCAACAAATTTTTAAAGTTGTAGGTAATTCTGTAGCTCTGCCTACCCCACTCTGGGATTACAGGCGTGAAGGTATGTATGTATATGTATTCAGTGAGCAAGCCTAGCCAAGATGCAATACTGCTAACGTTTCTGTTTTCTATCTATTCAAAATGGAGTTCAAATCTGTCATCAGCTTACGTCAATCCTAAACATTTTGTCGAATTTCGAAAATCATTAAATTGGGATAGACCCCAACTGCAAACCGGTTTTAAACGATCAATTAGCGTTATATATTGGCACACATAGCTATTTTTTCCAATTTATGTCAGCTTAGCGGAAAAATCCAAGTCACTATTCATAATGTTGTGTGTATAAACGCGGGAAACACGTCCAATGTAAAAAAAGCCGTATGTTATACGCTAACTTGACGACATCATGCATGTTTCATAAAACAGTGAACAGAAGTGGCAAAGTACCAAATCGCCAAGTGAATTTCCAAGTTGATTCTACGCCGCAGTCCCACCCTACCCGGCGAATATGAAATGAAGAAAATTTAAATTTTAAGAGCCCAAGTGGTCGCTGCGACAATATTGAGTTATAATCACTCCAGTTATATCTCTAATGGATTTGGAGATAGGGACGTGGTATAAACTTGGGTTTTATGTAAAAATTTGGTAATTTCAGTGCCTTCTGCGGAGTTTGTTGAGTTTGTTTATTGTTTCAATGCGTAAGTTAGAAGATAAGGAGTTTTAGAATTTCAATTTTGTAATTTTACTTGTGGATAATAAAAAGTAAATCTCGGTAAGTAAACAACAAGTGCGCATACAATTTTAATGTGGGTTTTGTACTAAAGAAAATTTACATCGCAAGGTTTAGGTATTTGTATTTAGTATGGCTACTAAATATGAAAGATGCGATAGTGCATATGTTTGTTTCGCCTTCGTGATTTAACACCTCAACTGACCATGCAAATATAGTACATGGATGGCTTATAGCCTGGAGATGGCCTTAGAGTACATTTTATTTGCGAAAATTTTACAGTCCTCAAGGAATATTATGCGCGGACGGAGTCACAGGCAAAAGTAATCCCTGCGATTCCGCTCGCGTAGAAAATGCAATGTATATAACATTGCATATTTAGTTTTTGGGTTAGCTGGAAGAGATCTCATTTAGTCATAAGTTCGCCTTTGTACATTAGTTTAAATTTTATATTGTAATATTTATATTTTTGTGCAATAAAGAGTTTACATACATACATACATTTGACATAATGTCACTGCGACACCGTTCTATGCTGGGTCAGGGTTCCATTGGGCTGATAGAACGTAAGTATACATATTTTAACAGTCTTATAAAGTAACGAGAAAAATCTTCGCAGCAACGTCCAATCCCATTAACGTAAATGACAATCAGAAACACTTCGCGCCATTTCCAAATTAGACCCTTCGATAAAAAAACCTCGAATTGAATCCCTCGATCGGCTGGAGAGTAAATGCGAAAAGGGACTTGAGGCTTCGAAGAAATTGCCATCCAATGACCGAGGCGTATTCAATCGAGTTGCGGATCAAACAAATTGCCCTCATTATAGAAGAAAGTAATTCAGTTTTAACAAAGATTAAGGCGTATACAGAGGGTAAGGTAAATATAACAACTTAACATTTTTTTAGTATGTGTACAGAGGGTAAAGTAGGCGAATATAATGATGGTTAGTAAGGATAATTGATTTGAACAACAGCAATTGACATAAAAATAATACAATCATAATCATGTCAGTCAAAATTTTTTTTTTTTTGCGGGGACTTAAAAGCTGGCTCATACAAAAATGTGTATATTCTATGGACCAGTATTTTAATAATTCTGATTAAATTGTAATAACCTGATGTTATTGACATAACTTATTCTCATGATTTCCATAATTGATAATATTAAACTTAACCTTGTAAATTCAATTGGGAAAATTATGTAGCGTACTCGTACTTACCTATATTTTACGTGCTGCGTAACGGCAGATTATGTGTTGTCAATGTAATTTTATAAGACCTTTCTGTACACCATGATCTATGTAAAATAAAGTTTTTGATTTGATTTTGATTTTAAATATTTGAGAGCATTTCTTTTTTCACACAAACATTAAGAATATTCTTAGAAGTTTCCAAGAATTCCGCTTCAGTGCGTATTCACAATTTTTTTACGTGTTTTATACTTTGTCCGCGAGTCTGGTCTTAGAAAATGATGTTTAATGTTTAATATTTAATGTTTATTTGGGCACAAACGGTACAAGTAAAGAAAAAAAATTTTTCAGAAAAACTTACATAACACATTGACCAGTGAAGTTGCCACAATTAACTAATACAGTACAGAGTTACACGTCAGAAAAAATGTGTGCATACATTATATTAAATTAAATTACATGATGATTAATGATGTGAAGTCTCCACGGAAAGAACATGTCTAGTCACCTACCACTCAGATTCAGATATAAATCTTTAAATAACTTGTATCTTTAAAATTACGTACGAAATGACATGGTTCCTAACTTTCAAATCGCGATATCTCGAAAAGTTACTAATGTGACTAGACATGTTCTTTCCGTGGACCCTTTATGTAATATGACTCTGTTGAATAATTCAAAATAATTAAATTCTATGTGAACAAGAATAGGTTAAATTCGGTCCTCGCGAGCCCATTCACCCGGACAATTCGTTCGTTCATTCATTCTTGGAGCACTAAATTAGACCGCAAATGACACTTTAATTGGGCAGAAATGCTACGGTTTGGCACACATGAAACAAGAACCCATACTTACATTACATACGTAGGTATGTAATAGGAGAACCCAAATAACAATCTATTTCTACCGTCAAATTCAATAAATATCTTTTGATATTTGTACCGTAAATAAGTTTCATGTAACCTTAATTTTTTTTTTGTTGTAACATTGTAAAAAATATATCTTGTTATATGTATAAGAGTCATTAAGTAAACTAAAGTTTTGTTTTTATATGCCACAATATTTATTACTGTCTACTTTTCTTAAGCGGTCGTCTTTAAGACCATTTATATCTAATTGTTGCACTTTGCGTAGATTTCGATTATCTCTTGAACTTTGAAAGTTTTTGGGATGAAAAGTCAAAATCTGTCAAGGCGTTACAGCGTGCAGGAGTAACATATTAACACACAAACTTTCTTGTTTATAATATTAGTTGGGTAGGTAATCTCAACTCACTAACACGCTCTAAACGTCTAATAAACGTATAAAAACACGTCAAATTAACCTGGTTCGTTCAAACATTATTAAAAAGGCTTCTCATTTTACTTTACACGTTACTCGGCACGCAATGCTCTTGCAATATCACGTAATTCCATAAAACATTTTGTACAGTGTAATAAAAACTCCGTGGTGGGCCGCCGGGTTTCTTATTAACTGACAATATTTGTAGGCCTGTTCTGTTTAGTTAATTTAGAACTAATCTATAGATATAAATATGGATTCACTGTTATTTATATATAGATGTTAAAACTAAACTTATTTAAATTAAAATGAAACTAAACTACTCAAATTAAAATAAAACTAAGCTACTCAAATATTAAAGATGTAAATAATAATCATAGCTATAAAAAGAACACCCTCTCTAGCAGGTCCGCTCGCGGCATGGTCCCTATGACACTGGCTGCATTACCTCTCTGGATAGCTAGCCCAATCCTTTGGGAGAGGTAAGCACCAGCTCTAGGATCTCCGGAGGTGTCTATGAGCCGGGATGACAGAGCCTTCCCCCAATAGATTAGTCCTAAATTGTATTTTAAAAAATCTACTTATAAAAAATCTAAAAGATTGATGCTCGATGGTAAGCTTGAGAGTAAGCATCACATGAGACCGACGGGATCAAGCATTGCATAAAAACCAATACCGGTGTTCCATGCTAACTAATTCTAATTTTGACATAATTACTTTGACACTGTTATTAATGTTATTATGGTAGGCATGCGTGAGGTTTTCTCGATTTGAATGGTACCGTTCGGGGAGAAAAGATGGCCGCTTGAAAAATGTCCGGCTTTTACTTTTGATCTATTCTGTTTACCGATTTACTCTACTCACTTGACATTAGCAAAATCTGAACCTGAATCACTCCTGAATTCCGCGGCGGACCGCCATTAATAAATAAAACCAGCCAAGTGCGAGTCGGCCTCGCACACGAAGCCGTACCATTATCTATACAACATTAGCAAAAAACGGAAAAAAATCACGTTTGTTGTATGGAATTATTTATTTTTAAAGTTAATATACAACTAAACATTTTGTGAATAATTCAAGCGTCTATCTGTTGCTGTCATTAATATCGACCAAAACACGTCTGTTGTATGGGATAAATACTTATTTTATGCTGTTTTTAGTATTTGTTGTTATAGCGGCAACAGAAATACATCTTCTGTGAAAATGTAAACTGTCTAACTATCACGGTTCATGAGATACAGCCTGGTGACAGACCGACGGATAGACAGACTGACAGCGGAGTCTTAGTAATAGGGTTCAGTTTTTAGCCTTTGGGTTCGGAACCCTAAAAAAGAAGAGGTTTTTCTCATTTATATAATAAATATATTACTTAATTACACCTACCGGCGTCAATGACAGCTTCATACGACTTCTCCAGCAAGATCCTGCACATGGGGTCCATAGTGTGCGCCTGCTTGTAATGCACGCCGAAGAACGACGCATCGAACTTGTTCACATGGTTGATCTTGCCCGTGCGCTGCGGGATTTCGGGGTGGGCGAGCTTCCATCGACGAGCGTCGCCTGATATCAAGTCCACCTGGAGAAAGCGAAGAGGCAATGAAAAGGGTACATTATGTCTACTGTGGATGTTTTTACTAGTACGGGGTCATAACATGATAGCCAGTAGGTATGATGAACATTGATCTACCATAGAACTGTGTTACAGTGACGATATGATTCAAGTCGTAAGAAGTGTCAAATAAATGGTTTTATATGTCTATACCGTTCTATGGTGGGTCATGGTTCTATTGGGCTGAGAGTAAATAGTCGTCAGTATCCGAAAGCTGCTGCATCAGAATTAAAGATCGCTGGTTTTTTACAGGAAACAAAGGGCTCTATTATAAATCGAGAACCTGCAGAATACAATCACTATAAGAAGACGAAAAGGTACTATTAAACCTTGCAGTATTTTTTACTCCCTATAATGATTGACTTAATCAGGGTTACTGACGGTTCCCTCTGAGTTTCGGAAAAATGCTGTTTTTTTTTTAGTTTGGTCATGCTGGTAAGAAAGGTATGATTTGTATGTTTTCAGCATCTTTGCCTTGCACTGGAACGCCTTTGGATCGAAACGATTGGTCACGATACGGTGCCGCGTCGTGAAAAATTATGATTTCAACGCCAAAATTGACAGTATGACGTGGTACGATGCGCGGCATGACGTTGCGTCGGGGGATTGTCACTCAGTGGTTCAAAATCTCTATGTAAAAACGTTTGCAGGACTTCCTCAAATAATGAAGTACCTTTTCCATTCTCAATTTCATTCAGCAGAAACTCCAGGTGAAGATGATAATTCAACATGAAATTTCCTGCACAAATGGTACCTTGTTAAAGAGATTCTCCTGCAGGTGTATAACGGAGTCCGAGTCAGGGAAGTAACCGGAGACTCCGGTGATGAGGACCTCGTCTCCAGGCGGCGGGTGTGAGAGCCGGTGGCCGGACGTCAGGCGGTCCTCGACTTTCGTGGTTGGTGCCATCTGAGGAATGGAAAGAAGTAAGCAAGGTGTTTGCAAAGGAGAGCATTTGCTTCTTTTGGTTTATTTTATTTTTCGTTGATTGGAGGTCTAGCAGTTTAAGCTGTGGATTCTTTGACAGTAATGAACGTTTTATAAGTATAGATATACGCTTTCGATCAACAATATATGCACACGAGATCAAATCTTAGGCGATGGGCTTGCAACCTGTCACTAATACACTAGTAAACATCTTAGCCTGATTGTGCAAAACGTGGTTACAGAATTATCAACAACTTATTTAAGAGTGCTTGGTAATTCTGTAACTCTGCCTACCCCACTCTGGGAATGAAGGCGTGAGTTTATGTATGTATGTGTGAATGAGATCAAATTGTGGAACTTTCCTAGAAGTTTGCTAATCTTAAATTAGGAAGCCAATGTTCTGTTTCCATTCAAAAATTAAGAATGAAACCGCGAACCGCTTAAGTAAACGACTAACCTAGTCCTGACCAGAACATTCGCTACAATACCGACTAAAAAACTTCCACTACCAATGTTGCTTACGTATGTGATTAATTTCTAGAAATTGACAGCTAGACAACAAACATTAACCCTTAGCTATTCCATCAAACACACGAAAATAAACCCTAACGGACCGTATTAAGTGTAAAGTTACGTGGGAACCTGGTGAATGTAAATGAGCCACTGTTTACTGATTTAACCTTTCCGAGGTCAATAAAAGCGGGTAGTTAATTATTCGATTACATCTACATATTAATTTTACATTTACAGTATGCTAAAATGCTTTTTTTCCGATTGGTTGAGTAATAATTATAAAGGCGCTTCGATATAGGCCCGTTGGGGCTGTTAGTAACGGCAGGAGCGATGCAATATGCATCTATAATTCTCACATTACAATAAGCTGAAATTGGACTTTATAACCTACATTTTATGATCATTTGGGTCTTTTCCTTTCTTTCTCTTTTACTTTAACGGGGCTAATTAAGGGTTATTATACTCGGCAAAACGTCCAGTACCATTATTTTCTCGAAACATTTTTCATCGAACGTATTGTTTTTTATTACACAGAATTTTAATTTCATCGAAACCTTGTATGAGTAAATTTTTATTTATGGTTGCAAGTATATTCTAACCTAACCTGAGTAATGAATTTTTAAGATATCCTGATAGGTAACATGGTTTCAGAAGAATCATATTTTTTTATTAAACGCGTAATTTAATTGCTATCTAAAGGTACGTTTAAGTGAGAATTGTGTAAAAATAAGCTTGGAATTTTGAGAATTCCGGATTTTAATCAATTCAGCATTATGACTCTTCGGAATTATGTGGTGTATTTTTAGATTTCTTTTCTATCATGCATCTGATCAAGTTATCTGATTCCAATCATAAAGAAACATCTAGACATGTCATAATTTTTATACCTAGCTGGCGTTTGGTGTTTTACCTACCGTGAATGTCAAAAAGTTTAACTAACCACACAGGTTACAATAAAAAAAAAATGCCTAAAACTCATGATAGCCTAGGTCGTTTCCGACCTTTCTGGTTGGTTGTATTTCTTTAACGTTTTTTTAAAATGACAATTATATTTCTTGAATGGTTAAAAATGTGAGTACACACCATGGTTTGCCCAAAATCTAGATGATTCTAGAAACATAAAACGCGGTATGATCACCAACAACAAACACATTTAAATAAGTAAATAAGCGTAGTACATAATCAATGAGGAGAGGTGCTCAATCGGCAGAAGCGTGAAAATTGAAGGCGTAGGTACCCACTTATGTAACCCTACGGTCATTGAACCAGGCAGCTGTGACGTCAAACAGAATGAAAATAGATTCCAATATTACGCATTTTTTACAA
The DNA here is from genome assembly GCA_927399475.2 of Acleris emargana. NCBI lineage: Eukaryota > Metazoa > Arthropoda > Insecta > Lepidoptera > Tortricidae > Acleris > Acleris emargana. The sequence continues at coordinate 6,993,712 of OV656856.1, read as the reverse complement.
AACAGGACCGACAAATCCATATAATATTGGTATCTAAAAATATTTAGAACAGCTGACCACTAATATTTAGTTAGTTTCTGCTGTCTGACTAGGGCCAAATGAAAATGTCAGGTTTAAAACGATCAATTTAACTTTTTCCTGCGAGTATTCTCGGAAATAAATATATCTCTATATTTCATTAAAGGTGGCCTGGCTACTCATAATGGTGCTAAGGGATTTTAAAATGCATTTTATGAAATTTTCTCGCTTATGTGGTAAAAAGTAGATAGTTCAACTTGTGCGTAAAAAATCATTATGATACACGATGAAATATTTTATAAGTATCTGTCTTTGCTTACGCTCATGACATGAATCATGATACTATATGTAGTATATTATCATGGCAACTATCTCGTATCCTTATGGCTTATTTTAGTCTCTTCTTGGACAATATACTATTACATACGAGTATATCACGTTATATTTGTAAAGCTTGTGTTCCTACAGTCCTTGCCAAACTGAAGCACGTTATTACTACACTACATTGACGGGCTACATTTTTCCCGTGTGGTTGCCGGGTTAGAATAGTGCCACTCCATGTCATCCCGTGGATTTCGTAAGAGGCGACTAAGGGAATAAAGGCTTGTAGTACTGTAAGGCGATGGGCTTGCAACCTGTCACTAATACGCTGGTAAACATCTTAGCCCATTTGTGCAAAATGTGGTTACAGAATTATCAACAAGTTTTTAAAGTTGTAGGTAATTCTGTAGCTCTGCCTACCCCTCTGGGATTACAGGCGTGAAGGCATGTATGTATGTACATTGATGGGCTTATAGGGAATATGCTTGAAGTCTCTAGCTCCTGTATTTTCTCGTTTACGATGCCGTAGCAAGTAACACGATCGGAAGAAACTTGATAGAGTATTAGAGGTAACGTCTCGTTAAAACTGTTCCTGATAAAGTTTATAATGTACTTCTCACTTATGCTTTTAAGGACTTATTTGTAGTTAAAAGGCTTTCTTATAATCTTCTGAAGACGTTGGATAATATTATGAAATGTTAAAAAAAAAGATGCGTGGTGTGCGCACTAAAACGGATCTTATGCACTTAAGCATAATGCCTTACTTGTTCGAATACTATGACAATATCCTAGCTTTTCTTGGGTAATTTACTCCTTTTTAGCCGTTTAGCCATACCAGCCGTAAATACCGTAATAGTATTTGTAGCGTGGCATTTAAGTAAATCCAAAGGGATTTTGTTTCTAGATGTTTCAAAGTGAGACGCCTAGAAACGTCCATTAAATCGATCAACTTAAGAAAACAAAATAAAAACTGTATAGCATCGTGGCTCCAATTGTTTAAGTTTCCAATAGCGTTGGGAAATGGCAGGTATTTCAAATATAGAAAGATTAAATAGTAAAGTTAATTTTATGCAAAATAACTGATGGGTGTTTTTAAATAGGTGTAATCTGTTATCTAATAGAAATATCACATTAGAGTCTTCATCTACTACATATGCTTTGATATGCTGATGACTTTTGTAAAATCTGCTTTATTTTACACAAAGACTTATTTATTCTCTTTTTTATTTATTTATTATTTATTAATTTCTGAACAAATCGGGTTTGATTTAAAAATAATGACATAACGCAGAGATAATTCAAAAGATTAAAAACAGCAGTTACTGTCCTAAAAATAAACCTGAACTCACCTTATTCTCACAAAACTTTCACAAAACTGAACGAACTGTATTGAACCCGCTACGTGGACACCGGCAGGCACCCACTACTCGTCTGGACTCGCCCGGTGCGCACGAGTTGTTTATAAAACGAACAGTTTAAAAGTATTTACATACAGGGTGCTCTTTAATATTAATACGGTGCAATAGTACAACCGACTACGATACAGTTATTCTATTAAATTACAATGTTCTAGTGACGTTGTTTAGTCGATTGTTTACTATTTTGACATTTATACTCCAAACTCTCGAAAAAGTTTTTAAACCTGGTAATTACTCCAGTGCAATAGCATCACAAAAAAAAAGAGAGAGAGCATGATAAAAATATATTTCCCAAAGTGACACTGGGGTTTTCTGTCTTTATTTTCGCTCAGTTAAACCTAAATACGTTCTGTTATTCTTTTAATTACTTACTTTTTAACTTGATGGACGAGTTATTATCCGACGAATTAAAGTTGTCTCGTCAGAGCGTTCAAACAATATTTCAGGGAGCACATTCTCTATTAAGTAACGTCGCTAGCCTCGCTCACTCGATCTACCAGAACATCTCTACCGTTTTTAAGATAATAACATCTCTAATATCTTTCTATACTGAATAATAAGAAGTCAAAAATATACATACATATATCGACGACGCGTTGGCCTAGTTGGTAGTGCCTACGAAGGTAGCAGTCCTGGGTTCAAATCCCGGTAAGGGCAGATATTTCTGTGATGAGCGCGAATATTTGTTCCCGCTCTCATTACAGAAATGTTTTCTATGTATTTAAGTATATATTTCTCTATATAAGTATGTTTATCGTTGTCTAGTACCCATAGAACAAGCCCAGAGCTTAGCTTAGTATATATAAAAAGTATAGAAATCTTATTCCGAAAATGTAAGACAATCTGCTCTATTTACTTGAACTAAAGCCTCTTACACACTGCCGACGCATCGTTTCTATCAGAGGCTTATTTCCCGGGCAAACAGATCTTACGAATCGCTAAGCCCGCCCGCGGGCGGGACGTCACGCCTAAGCCCGCGATAGCTACAATACCACATTAATTATCGTTACAAACTTTATAGTTGCGGGGTAAACTTGTTTGGTGCTCGATTGGATTTGAGGGAGAATGATAACAGGCTGTAGCTTTCCTTAAAAAAAAAGGGTGATTATCAGAGGCTGGAATTATCGTAGCACTTTTAAGCTGTCATAGGGACTTTTCGTTTATCGACTCTCGATATACATGTTTTATCGATAAATAATTTAATTTAATTATAAAAGTATAGGTAAATAACAGACGGTATTATCGCTAAAGAGCGATTTCTTTCAGAAGTTTTGAGTGGTATGTGAAAATGTGAAGTAGAGATTTGGCTGGTACTGTACATAACATGATATCATTAGGCTCGATAGAAAATCCTGTTGCAATTTCTTTCGATAAATGTAAGTTCTCGAAAGTTTGTATCCAAAGGTTATCTCGAAGAATAAAATTTTAATCCACGATAAGACTGCCTGTTGTTTACTTTACTCGTAATCATATTTTAAATACTGTATTCTGTATTTATCGATACGTATACATACATATTATATATATCGGAAGTCGATGACCGAGAAGTCTCTATGACAGCTCAAAAGTGCTACGAGAATTACGGCTTTTGGTGATTATTGACAACAGCAACTATTAGAAATGGTGTTAGTGTGAACCCGGTATAAGTGACTAAACAAAGATAAATATTTCTCCACTAGAGGATGCTTGTGGCTGCTGCACGCGTAGAATTCGTATTTCACTGCTCTCCCCCATATCTACTCGTTAGGGGTGATCCTACTTAATGCACCTCTACATCACTACAAAATATTTACGTTTCTACAAAGTTCTAGATAAAATTGGAACTTAGAAGTTACATACCTATCAGATTTATTTTTATATTTACATTTACAATTGTAATAAAAAGAGTAGAGTTGAATTAAACCATATTTTTTTTTATTTACTATGTATTCTTGTAGTGTACAGACTGCACACTACAAGTATATATCTCATCGCGTCAAATCTATTTATTTATTTATTTTATTATGGCAACAAACAGTCATTACATTATCAGATGTACAAATTGCACTGGTACTAGTTCAAAAAAAAGACAAACTGTGCCCAAAAGAAATACTTAAAATCAAGTTAATACTGTTAAACAAATTTATGAGCTTACATTACTAACAATAAGAGCTAAACAATTAGCTCTAGATACAAAAGGGCCCTATGATACAAAATAAAAGAGCTAAATTAACACATTACATATCATTTACGTACTGCCGATGAAGTCATTGTACAGTGATCGAAGTAATTTTGACGAAAAATGTATGTTTCGGCAGTTCGCAAGTGACATAGAAAAATAAATTTGTGTTTACAATATGTGAATTTTGCAGTCAAGGAGAAAAACGTCCCAATAATCGACATCTTTAATCTTTTTATGTGAATTATTGTACAAAAAAAAAACATATCCGTATAAATGATAATGTGATAATAATTATATGTATACACGGACCTTATGGCCAGTGGCATAAAGGTGTATAGATATTTTTGACGTCTTGGGAACTTATATTATATATGTTTATGCCTTTGGCTGTACAAACATTTCTTACGTAAAATGAAACAATTTAGTTATACAGTTAACTGAGTTTTGAATTATTAATTTTATTAGCGACGCCCAAAATACAGATCAGGGACCTCTTTCAGTTCAATGACACCTTTAAGCAAACGTATGAATTTGGCATCCCCCTGTAACTTTCTTTCAACGTCGATTTAAAAAGTTTCATGTTGCTGGCAGTGGATAATTCTCGATGTTGTGGAATAAAACTGGGCCTCTACTACGCGGTATATCAATATTGCTTTTGACTCTTTCTGGCCGTCATTACTAGCAAATACCAATCGTAACGTGCTAAACGCAAGTAGAGGCCTCGACCAAAGTCTTAACTACTCTCAAATAATTCATAACCGCAAAAAATAAGTCAATTGATAATCGATGCACATCAACCACTTTAACGGAAGTGTTATTACCAATTGTTTGTCCGTGTATAAATAGCGGTTTTCTTCCGGGATCGTCTTATTTTCGCAGCAAACCCCACTCACCTATCAATAGTAGATTATATCACGAGGGTTCAAAATGATATATTTACGGCGAGGGCGGTTTATTGAATCCAAAGTGAGTTATATAGCAAAATGTCGAGCTCAGCGAAAGATTATAAAGTAGAAATCCAAGTGATTCCGCCTAGGGTGTAACCAATGTTACTAGGCAAAAAGTAACATGTGCCTACCTGTTTTTTTTTATAAACTTTAGTAATAATCCCATCATATATAAGTAATGACTTGTTGGTAATTCCTTAGCTCTGCCTTCCCCACTCTGGGAATGAAGGCGTGAGTTTATGTATGTATGTATGTAATCCCCTCATCATCTGTAATACTAACTAAGAATTATCCTTCATTCTCAAACCATCACTATGCCTTATATCATAGAGCAAAGATTGGTAGAAAGCTGTATAGTTACCTTATTAAAAACATATAGTAATTTAGGATACTTTATTGTGCTTAGATTCTTTATAGATTTATATTCTTAATAATAAGAGAGTAGAGACTGCTCGATCCCACAGTCAAACCGTGCAAACGGTTTTGGGGGACATATGTTCCTATATATAATGTAATTTCACCTTTTTAATAAATAAATAAAAAATAAAATAAAAAATATAAATATATAACCTCATAAGGCCCAGTGTGCAATAGGATGTCATAATCAAGGCAATTTACTTTGAACTTTGTTGCAATAAGAATAAGGTTTATTATCCTATGTTCATTAACTGAAAATGGCATTTTCAAACAATCGAAATTGAACTTTATTCCCTTGACTGTAGATTCAAAGTCCCAATTACAAAAAACTCCCGTTTTTTCAGTATGGTTGGGATTACTAGTCTAAAATAGTAACGTAACGAAGTGACTGACTGATAGACAATGCACACTCAAACCGCTGGACCTGATGACTTGATGTTTGGAGGAAGTATTCCTGGGTACCCTACGGGTGCACTAGGAAAGGATTTTCCGAAAATTGACGACCAACGGGAAAAACTAGGGAGAGAAGCAGGAAATCAATTCTACGCACACAAAGTCGCGGGAGTCCTCTAGTTAAAACAATATAAATTAAAAATTAATAACAATTGGATTTCCCCTTCGTTTAGAGCTGATATCTCGTAAACATGCCAACCGATTTTCATTTGCCTTACGAGGTTAAAACAGTACCGTAACGAAGTGACTGACAGATAGACAATGCACACTCAAACCGCTGGACCTAAGGACTTGATGTTTGGAGGGAGTATTCCTGGGTGCCCTAGGGTTGCACTAGGAAAGGATTTTCCGAAAATTGACGACCAACGGGAAAAAATAGGAGGAGAAGCAGGACATCAATTCTACGCACACAAAGTCGCGGGAGTCCTCTAGTTAAAACAATATAAATGAAAAATTAATAACTATTAGATTTTCCCCTTCTTTTAGAGCTGATATCTCGTAAACATACACATACATACATACACTCACGCCTTCATTCCCAAAGTGGGATAGGCAGAGCTACAGAATCACCAACAACTCTAAAAACTTGTTGATAATTCTGTAAACACAATTTGCACAAACAGGCTAAGATGTTTACCAGTGTATTAGTGACAGGTTGCAAGCCCATCGCCTAACAGTACTCAAAGCCTTTATTCCCTTAGTCGCCTCTTACGACATCCACGGGAAGACATGGAGTGGCACTAGTCTAACCCGGCAACCACTCGGGATATCTCGTACACATGCCAACCGATTTTCATTAAACTTAGCTAAGAACCACCGCTAGAAAATAGGCTTTTAAATAAAAAATATAGCATTCAAACCGAGTCCTCCTTTTAAGAGCGACGGTGCCACAGACACACATACATAGTGGTCAAAAATTCTTACACCCTCTTTTTGCGTTAAGGGTTAATAGTACATTACTACAGACGCCGGGAAGTAGGTGGTTGCAGGCCGAGTTCATATAGACGGCCGAGCGAAGCGAGCTCGGATAGTTACGAGGCTGGCAACCCCTTTTCACGGCGAAGTATGTATAGTGCTTTTCTCAAACATATGCAATGAAATAAAAAAAAAACGATTTTCAGCTATTCAGCCTGTTCATAAAACCAGCTGTCATGGCCATATTAAAATTAAAGAAAAATTACTTCCCGGCCTAGGCCTTCAATTTTGTATGAAATTCCTTTACAGTTCTCTCGAGTTGTTCCGTCGGGAACGTGGCACTTTGAAGCCTAAAATAACTAACATAACGCCGACATTACATATTTAGCATGTTTGAGAAAAACACTTTCATACTTAAAACATCTGTTCTTGCGGACCACTAATGCGCATCAGAAGTATCTACCTAGGGCGACATTTAATGGACCCACAAGAGACACAACTCCTCACTGCCCAAAGCATCTAGAAATTCCAAGACGCAACGGGCCTTTGCGGTGAGCTCTCAACAAAAGATCAGCAATGGTCGAAGTGTCACACAAGGCGCATCTCAACCCCCGAATAATAATAATACTTGAAACATAAACAGGTATTATCTAGCCGCAATTAGAAAGGGATTAGAGGTGACAGATTTAACATACTCTTACGTCAAAGTGCATATGAATTGACAGCTATTCCAATCCCAAACTAATCGCGGTTTCATAATATAAATGCATGGTACAATCCAGTCATACACAATTTTCCCAAAAAAACTGTAATTTCCAATAAAGTCCGAGTGTGGTATTATGCGTTGACTTTGTACGGTACGGTATTGTATGTTAACGAGGTGTTTTCAGCTTGGATGGGAACCCGTGACCCCGCGCGACTACATTACCGGCTACGCGAGCCATTGGATATTTTGAAAATATACATATTTCCGAACTAGCAGTTCTTTAGGCTATAAATAAAAGTCACGATCACATCGCCTTCATTCCCAGAGAGAGGTAGGCAGAGCAAAAGAATTACCTTCAACTTTAAAAACTTGTGGGAGGACCTTGTGCAGGGTCCGTCCGGGTTGGTACCACCATCTTATCTATTAACCTACCGCCAAGCAGCAGTGTTCGCATTGTTGTGTTCCGGTTTGGGGATAAGACAGCCGGTGAAATGACTAGCATAGAGGCATTCCATCTTAGTCCTCAGGGTTGGCAACGCATTTGCAGTCTTGTGAATGCGAATGTCTATAAGTCACAGTTTCCACTTACCATCAGGTGGCTTGTGTGCTCGTTTGCCTTCCCATGCCATAAAAAAAAAAAAGACTTATTGGTAATTAAGTAACCACATTCTGCACAAATAGACTAAGATGTTTACTAGTGATTAGTGACAGGTTGCAAGCCCATCGCCTACAGTACTACAAGCCTTTATCCCTCACTACATCCACGGGAAGACATGGAGTGGCACCATTCTATCCCGGCAACCACACGGGGTAAGGACTATCTACCAGGTAAAAATGCTTGGCCTAAATTAGGGGACATGGTTTCTGTATGAGAATGTATCGAAACTTTTTATGTGGGTTGTCTTGCACCGTCATATGTAAGTATACTCGTAACTTGTATAATTTCTATATTTTTTTTATTACTGTTTCTTATTAGTTCTTGTGAAAATTCTGAGTTTTGACACATTTTCCTGCCCAACAACGCGTAAATATATTTATTTTTTGTTTTATATGTAAGATTTATGTTTTATATAATGCTATACCCGGCCCGGCGAACCTTGATCCCTATGACATTGACAGTTATTCCTACGACACAACCTTGTAGTGGCGTCACCGTTACATTAGAATCGAATTGGAGGCTTCTAAAAATGGCATTTATTAATTTTAGGTAGATTTATGCCATTAAAATGATATTCCGTTGGAATTATAACAATTCTTAACATTTACGAGAAATTATCTCAATCAGACTTTACGTTAACGTCCTGCAAAAGTTACTTCGAAGGAAGATATCGACAAGTGCGGAAAGTATCGATAAATAAATGTCGATAATGGAAACGAGTGTACATAATTTATAATCATTTAAGTTATAGGTGCTGAATGTTAAAAAAGTTACATGAAATTGTTTTTATTTCACTCAAATTTATAATTATTTCTGGGGACACCAGTTTTTGTTTCATTTAAAATTAGGTTTTATTAGTAGGTATCAGTTTTCATGTGTGATGTGTGTGTGTGTTCTATTGAATAGAACGGAGCGCAGCATACATACACTCACGATTGTATACCCAAGAAAATAAAAAAAATAACCGTAGGACTTTTGTCAAATAAAACAAAACCTGTTCAGCGATCATTTATTTATATATTTATCTATATCCTATTTCATAGTTACTCGTCGAGAGCAAAAGAGATAGTAATAGACGAAGTTCGAATAACGGACTTCAAACTAGAGCACACGTTTACCAACGTGGCTGAATGCAAGTCACGCCTTTGCCTATAAAAAAGTTAAGTTACATCGACACGACCCATCACTAACATAAACTGTCATAGGGATCAAGGTTCGCCGGGCCGGGTATAGGTTAAATAGTACAATATCATTAACAATATTTAAAAAATGACTGACTGTTTAGGTTCTTGCGGCGTTTCGTCTCAGCAGTGGTCTCTTGCGAAGCGATGGTAGGAGTTTTGACGTGCGGCCTGATTACGCTTTATATCTTTTTTTTTATCTTTATATGTCTATTACACTACACCTCTAAAATCTGTTTTAAAATGTAGGCTAGTCAAAACCTTACTGGACCTTATTGCATAGACGATAAAGTTCATAACAAAATGAGCATTTTTTTATGCGTTTTCCAACCATGTTTTCGATCCCCCGGCGCGCGAGCCCGACTCGCACTTGACCGGTTTTTTATCAAAACAATACAAATGATCTTTATTGAACACCAAAAAATAACACAGAACAGTACATTTGAACAGAGATGTACAAAATACTTTTCGAAAAGTATTTAAATACAAAATGCAAATACTTTTTTAATATAGTATTTCAAATGCAAGATACAAAATACTTTTGCCTTTTGTATTTAAATACTAAATACAAAATATGTATTTTCAAAATATTTTATTGAAATAAAATACTTTATGGTAAAGTTACTGGTTATCTTTATTTATTAAAGATTTTAAAACCACAAGCTCTTCAAAAAGAGCATCTCAAGAACCATTTGTTTTGGCATTTTTTTAAAGACATTTCGAGCGAACAACACAGAAATAATGAAATAGCTGCCATCACTGCAAAACGTAACAGTGACTTTGAGGATTGTCAAGAGGGGTCCCTCATATATTATTGGTCAGGTTTTATATGCGTTTTGTTTCATCTGTCATTTTGCGCATAGACTTTCAAAGCTGCTGCGCCACTAGTGGCCATTTTTTGTTTTTACTGAATCGCGGAATGCTTTAGAAAAATGAAGCTAAGAATAAAAAAGTATTTTGTATTTTACAAACCATTTTACAAATACAAAATACGTCTCGAATAGTATTTCAAATAAAATACAAAATACTTTAAAAAAAAAGTACTTAAGTACAAAATCCAAAATACGTATTTTGTATTTGTATTTTAAATACAAGTATTTCAAATATGTCACAACTCTGCATTTGAATTATAGGTACACAACAAGCGGTCTTACCGCGAAATAGGAATCTCTCCCGGACAACCATGCGTGTCTAAATTTGCTCTAATCTTGCTTTTATTGAATTATGTACATAAGCGACTAAGGGAATATAGGCTTGTAGTACTGTTAGGCGATGGGCTTGCAACCTGTCACTAATACGCTGGTTAACATCTTAGCCTATTTTTGCAAAGTGTGGTTACTGAATTATCAACAGGTTTTTAGAGTTGTAGGTAATTCTGTAGCTCTGCCTACCCCACTCTGGGAATACAGGCGTGAAGGTATGTATGTATAAACATTGTTTTGCAATGCAGCGTGTAAATCTTCAGTTAATGGAACTCTTTTAATTGCGTCTAGTTTGGATCGTGTTGCTGATCACCCTCCCCACCCACCACCCTCCTCTCCCTTTGAAAATCGAAGTTCGAAGTAACGTTAGCTTTATCCCTTTCTCTCGATTTAGTTTGGATGACGAGCGTCAGGGATGGAGCTAACGTAGCTAGAAAAGGCGTATCTACTATATGAATTGCATTGAAAATCCAACCTTGTTATCAGATGCAGCAACAGCTGCGTCGAGTGCGCACGAAGCTGTTGCTGCATCTCACAATAAGAATAAGCATATATTTATTGCAAAACCATGTATCATTACATAGATACATACCTTCACGCTTTCATTCCCAGAGTGGGGTAGGCAGAGCTAAAGAATTATCAACAACTATAAAAACTTGTTGATAACTCTGTAACCACAATTTGCACAATTTGGCTAAGATGTTTAACAGTGTATATTAGTGACAGGTAGCAAGCCCATCGCCTAACATTACTACAAGCCTTTATTCCCTTAGTCCCCTCTTACGACTTCCACGGGAAGACATGGAGTGGCAGTGGTAACATTAAGATGGACAAATTAGGTACATAATAGTTCCAACGGTGACCCGCTCAGGGTGTACAATATGAACTTAAAAAATATAAAATATAATTCATGCACTAGGTTTGCTCGTTTTTAAAGTCAAAAAAATCTTTGAGATTATAAAACACATTATTGATAAGCCAGGTCTTTAAGTGGCGCTTGAATTTAAGACCATTTAATAATTTAATATTATCGGGAAGATTGTTATACACTCTTATCGCGCTTATAAAAGTATCTACTATTATAGAAAGCTTTATTTTTCATTCGTGGTAATATTAAATTGTGTTTATACTGAGAGCGCACGTTGTCACGCGAGGAGTACTAAAATAATCACTTTTATTTTTAACAAAGTTACATAACTCGTAAATATATATCCCAGTAAATGTAAGAAAACCTTTATCCTTAAATACATCTCTGAGTATTACATCTCCGTGCATGTGAAAAAAAAATTAATGTTTTGGGCACAACACAATCAAATGCCTTCGACATGTCAAGGAAGAGGCTGACACAGGGCTTTTTATTATTGATCGAATCCCACAAATTAGAAGTATCGCAATAGTTTTGAGTTACAAAATAATTATTAAATAATGTAGCTAGCTACCAAAGGGTCCTCGATGGATTTTCCATTATTTTCAATACTTGTTATTGTTGATCTCATTGAGTTTATATTTGATGAATATTGCTTAATTAACGTCCATGTCGCTTTGGTTTTATTACAACTCTCTGTTATGAATCTATTATTTGTTAACATTTTAGAATTTACATCTTAGCCTATTTGTGCAAATTGTGGTTACTGAATTGTCAACAACTTTCTGAAGTTGTAATTCTGTAGCTCTGCCTACCCCGCTCTCTGGGATTACAGGCGTGACGGTATGTATGTATGTATGTATTTTAGAATTTCGGATAACTTTTTTTAATACTTTTGAGTATTTAGTTTAAAAACTTAAGTAAGTACTTTTGAAATCTTATTTTTTTTGTGTCATGGCTTTAATACGCATAATTATGGCGTTTGTTTTTACAAGATTTGACAATACCTCGTGTTTTCAGTTTTGCTTCTTTTTGTATGTGACTTTTTTTTTAATGGTTATACAGAGATTGAAGATTAATAAAAACAGTTCCACAAATTTACTATATGCCAGATTTGCATCGAGATACTCATATACTTCTGAGAAGTTAATCTGAGCTAAATATTTTATAAATATGCCAGTATACATATGAATCCTCCTTGTATAGATGTACCAGAATGTTTCGCTAAAACGCAAGTTGATAGCTAGTTTGATAAGCTGTGATAACTAACATAGATGTAAGGATAATCTCTTCTTGTCACTAACCAAATGAATCATAGTTATTTGAAATAAATTATTTGAATTTGAATAGCAAAGGGCTCAATCTGCTCATTTCAAAACTATTTTTTGATTAATTTTCTCACGAACTTTTTGATTTATGGCCAAAAAATTACCATTCCCCCTCTTTTCTCTGAAGTTTTTAAATCAAAAACATCTGAATTAATCCGTATAACTAATTATTGTTATTTTATGGGAAATAAAAAAGGGGTGTTCATAAATAACACTTTTGGAGAAATAACAAAAAAAAAAGTATTAAAATGTAGTCTAGTCAAATTGGACCTTATTGCATTTGAAATAAAGTTCATTAGAAAATGAGTATTTTCATTTGCGTTTTCCAATCATATTATCTTAATTACATACCTACGGAACCCGACCGTCGGTGCGCGAGTGCGACGCACATTTGACCGGTTTTTTATTTGCTGGTTTCATCTGTCATTTATATTAAATACAGTGCTGTTTTTGTCGGAACATCTCTAGTGTGTGTTGCGAATTTGTTAAACATCAAACAAAGAGATTGTTTTAATTTTGCATAACAAATAGAATTCCGTGTTCGGAGTCAGTGAAAATGATACAAAACGGTGAATCATACATACATACATAAACTCGGGCCTTCATTCCCAGAGTGGGGTAGGCAGAGCTAAAGAATTACCAACAACTATAAAAACTTGTTGATAACTCTGTAACCACAATTTGGCTAAGATGTTCAACAGTGTTATATTAGTGACATGTAGCAAGCCCATCGCCTAACAGTACTACAAGCCTTTATTCCCTTAGTCGCCTCTTACGACTTCCACGGGAAGACATGGAGAGTGGCACAATTCTAAGCACAAACACAACAAACACGTGCTTAGTGGTACAGTCAACAGCAACATAAACTGATGAAATAGGATCTCCTAATAGTATGTACAATAAATTAAGTCAGAGGTCACTGACTATTGTAGTTTAGCATAAGCAAATTAACTCCTCAAGCGTCACAAGTAAGTGATCAGATAAAACTCATTTCCAAATTTGAAAACTAAGTGGCATGCTATTGTAACTCCATGTATACGGGTTTGGTTTTATCCTAAACTAGCGGTGCGCCAGCGGCTTCGCCCCGCTGCAAATTCCTGACTTTCCCGATGGATTTTCAATTATTTTCTATCATAAAAACCTTGTCCTGACATTGACAAACACAACAAAAAAGAAATCAGCCAAATCGGTTCAGCCGTTCTCGAGTTTTGCGCTTAGCAACACATTTAGCGATTCATTTTTATTATATAGAAGATAACAGCTTCGGGTGTTACTTTGTATGCAGCAGTAGGCACTGAAGCTCTAGGTTCACAACTTGGCACAAAGCAAGAGATCGATCCAGCTTAGGTCTAAGCCGAAATGGAACGATGATCGACTTGCCTATTCAATTAGTCGAATGTACAGCTAGAGGCCTTGGACAAGACGGTTAACGCTAACGTAAAACAGTTTTCGAAAACTAACGGCATTGAATGTTGACTGGGGTCCTAGTCGAAAAGGGTTTATACTCCGTTCATGTATATACCCTTTTTAGGGTTCCGTAGCCAAATGGAAAAAAACGGAACCCTTATGGATTTGTCATGTCTGTCTGTCTGTCTGTCCGTCCGTATGTCACAGCAACTTTTTTCCGAAACTATAAAACTATGCTGTTGAAACTTGGTTAGTAGATGTATTCTGTGAACCGCATAAAGATTATCACACAAAAATAGAAAAAAAAAATGGGTGTTCTCCATTCTTAGAACTGAAACTCGTTTTTTTTTTTCATCAAACTCATACGCGTCTATGGACAGGTCTTCAAAAATGATATTTTAGAAACCTGGGGCCTTAGGGGCCCCCAAGTAACACATTAGCTGCATAAACGCTGGATTATTGGTTTTATACAAGAGCTGCTACTTATGTAACCGGAATAGAAAAAATAAACAAACGTATATGACTAAATATATGGTTTCATTGTTTTGCGAAATATTCTCCATGGTGATCGATGCACTTTTGCATACGTAGAAACCAATTTTTTAAGCACTGTTTCCACTCTGACTGAGGTATCTCCAAAACGTGCTGTATGAACGCGTGTCGACGGCATTTTCACGGGTCGGAAATCGTTAACCACGTTGAAAATCATTGGGTGCCAAATCAGTTCTGTACGGTGGGTGGATGACTCGTTAATTCTATATTTTGAACTTCCAAAAATAGAGTTTCGCGTGATGTATGACAACTGGCATTGTCATGGTGAAAAATGATTCTGCGTCGCTGGTTGTTTTTACGTATTTCTTCAAATACTTCCAGCATACAAATGGTCGTGTACCACTCCGAATTAACCGTTTTACGATTTTCTAGTGGCACTATAGCCACATATCCATTAATATCAAAATAAAAGAACTAATCAAAATTAGGAGCTCACGCCCTAAGTGAGCCGTTATCTAACTGGTATTCTTAATCGAAATATATAACAGCCTACAATGTCCCACTGCTGGGCAAACGCTTCCACCCTTCCATCCACGAAGCCCTATCTTGGGAAGTGCCCCACCAGTCTTGATTGAAGGCATCCACTTCATAACAACAGCTCAGCTCGAGGGAATAATATGGTTAATTTAAATCTAAGCGGACAATGTCGCGGGCAGAAGCAAGTGATAAATAATTATCGCTGAGAAAAATAAATACACTTTAAATATGGTAAGAAAATAAATAAATGTTATAAAAAACCAAAACCGCCTACAAAAACGCAAAAAATAACTTCTTTTAAAGTGGTAGGTAATGGTGGGTCAGTCCGACTGAAGTCGGTTTTTGGTTAAATAATAATTTGTGAGTCGCCGACTTCAGTTAGACTGACCCACCATTACCAACAATTTTCAAAGAAGTTATTTGTTGCATTTTATTTTATACTTTTTAGTGATCATAATGAGCTATTAAGTATGTAGTTCCACTTCTTAGTTGATATGAAAGACAAGACAAGACATTTCAAGCTCGCTCCAAGCACCACCGTGGGATAGCTACCTAGATACCTAGTCATATTTAAACGATTAAATGTCCTTCGTTATAGTCGCTCAACTATATTCATCATCAGTTCCACTTCACCAAATAATACTTTATTAACGCAAATACTGGACTTGTTACCAAAAATACGAAAACCGCTAGACGTATGCATAGTAAATTTGGGGAAAATTCCCTCAATCCCTCACGGATCCCCTCATCAGATTCAGATTTGGTGACAATGGGAAATATACTCTATGAAACCAAAAAATTATATCAAAACCGGCCAACTCTGTAAAAAGTTATGGTTGACTTGAGAACCTCCTCTGTTTTTTTTCGTCAGTTTTAAAGTGTTTTTCGTGACGATACAGACTGTACCTATTGTATGTATTATTATTATTATTTATCTATTTAATGGCCGCCGGTCGCAATATCGAGCAACCATTTCTGACAATGTCAAGTTTAAATTTTACAATTACATATCAAAACGAAATAGCCCAACGTTGTAGGTCGATCCTCTAGCCTCCGTGAAGCGATGTAGGTAGAACTTTACGAAGACCAGATGGGATTTTCTTGGAGAAATCCTTCCAAAGGCGATTCACGCGCAGGCATACAAGCGTGTTCAAACTTGAATTCTTCATAACCCCAAGAGAATCCTTGTATGTATCCAGTCACTGACAATAGTGTCATTGTGTCATTTCAGTCATTATCTGTTACATTGCCAAATTGAAAGGTGTCATAATATTCATTATAAAAACTATCAACTGTGTTTACTGGCTTTAGTTATAAGTAATAAAAAACTGTACTTACACATGTAAATGTAGTCGTTGGGAAACATTTTTGCAACACGGATTGTAATGTTTTTGCGTTAAAATATAACAAAAAAATGTTAATCTCATGGTTACATTTTTGCATCTGACAGTAAGTGAGAAAGCCAACGTTCTGTCAAAAAAGTATCGGGAATTTGTGTTTCACCTGTCATTTAGATTAAAGACAGAGCTGTTTTTTGTTGGATGATCGCTAGCGTGTCTAGCGAATTTCATAATGGACAAAAACTTCGAACGAAGAGTTGGTCTCAAATTTTGCATCGCAAATAAAAATTCGTGTTCGGAGTCGCTTTAAATTTTACAGAGGGCTTACGGTGAATCGACTTTATCAAACAACCGGGCAAGAGCATGTCTGACCATGCTCAGTGTAGGGTTCCGAACCATTACATCACAAAAACTATCTCAAAAAAAAACAAGTAGGTATGAACTAATTCTCTATTTAAAGTTATTTGGTGGTTATTAGGTAAATTTAGTATGTATAAACACTTAAACCGTCTATATCTCAAGAATTAATCAAGTCTACTTCTTTTAATTTTGTTATATGCGCTTACATGAAAAATATTTTTAAGATTTTTAGTATCAGTTGTAGTTTTGGCTGTAGGGGGGGGGGGGGGGGGGTCACATCTAACGAAAATGAGCGATTTAAAGCTTAATATTTCATAAACGGATCCCTTAATTTTAAATTTGTTTTCACCACCGGCAATATTTTGTAAGACCATTTTAACGACACCTCCCACACTAAGGGGTAGACGAGAAAAAAAAACCCACGGTAAATAAAAAAAACAAGATTATATTTTACCACTTTGTTGGCGTGACTAACAGTCTGTATGGACATTCATGCCAAATTACAGCTTTTTAGTATTAAGACTCTCTGAGCTAGGCTGTGGACGGACGGACATGGCGAATTTATAAGGGTTCACAGTTTGGAAACACACGTGCTTATCAGTGGTACAGTCAACAGCAGAAGAATCTGATGAAATAGGGTCTCAAAATAGTGTGTATTAAATCAGAAGTCACTGACTATTATAATTAGTTTAGCATAAACAAATGAACTCCTAATATTTCACAAGTAAGTGATCAAATCACACTTATTTCCAAACTTGAAAACTAAGTGACAATCTATTCTAACTGTTAAAGTCACTGTTTCAAATTAAACTGACTCTCTTAAATATCAATAATAGTCAGTAACATTATCAAACTATCACATGCAACTCAATACGGGTTTTTGGAACTTTATGACATCTCATTATCACCTCGGAATACAAACTTGTATTCGATATTCGTTATACAAACAAGCGAAAAAACTATAACACCGCTTATTTCCTTCAAGGGTTGAAATAAGTTCATCTTGACTTTTTGCCAATATTGGGCATAAATTATTTTTTACTTTAATTTTCCTACTTATTTAATACATCGTTATGGTTTACTTTTCGACATTTTTAAATTTTATTTTTCTTTAGCCTGTCACTTGCCACCTAAGTAAAAATTTGTAATTCACTCCATGCATAGGTACATATGGACTTGCATCATTTTGGTGCACGAAATAAACAAGAAAAAATCCAAGTTTTATTTTTAAAGAAATTATAAGTACTTAAACAAGACAAAAACTAAAACAGACGTGTGTAAATTACTTTTTCGCTATATTATAACTCAGTTTTAATAGAAAACAGATACTTCATACATTTATATTTATTGTTATGTTCATGTGGTTTTATTATGTAAATAAAACTGCACTAAGTACATACCTACCAAATCGTTTATTGTTTTATTTAATAATGACAGAATGTCATGGTGTCTGTGCCACAAATTTATGTGGAATGGAAATTAAAAAACAGGACTTTGCCGGCCTAGGCCTGCACGATTTGTATGACATTCCATTAACGACCTCTTGTCCTAGCCGCACCTGAAACGTCATACTTTGCAGACTATTATAAGGATCATAATCATAACATCAATATTTATTTGGATGTTTGAGAAAAAATGGTTACCTGATATGCAAGGCTGCAAAGTTATTTGACGAGTGCTGGAATTGAATCCAGAGCAATCGAAAGATCTTTAAATAGGATCCTGTAGCGTGGGATTCAAAGGCACGATGTAAGTAACTTTTCTCAAAAATGACCGGAAAAGTTGACATTACTAACTCCATACTGAGACGCAAAACACATAGTTTACAGAAAGGTTGCAAATTTAAAAAAAAAATACATTGCGTGCTCGCTACACAAGCCCGCAATGTTGCATACAAATTTCATTGTTATCGAGTTGGTAACTTTTTAATAAGTAAAAACGGCCATAATAAAATCAGGGCTCACTCGCAAGCTCGTCCGTTTAAACAAATACTCGGCCCGCAATTGCCTGCTTCACTGCCTAGGCAATAATGTACTATTGCTGCCTTGCGATACACAATCACATGGGTTCTCCTCTACTGGCTCAAACAATATTGCTTTTGACGTGTTATGGTATTGATTTTAATTTAGCCATTATTGTCAAGTAAATAAGAACCGTCAAGGCAACGCATTTGCAGTCTTGTGAATGCGAATGTCTATGGGTCACAGTATCCACTTACCATCAGGTGGCCTGTGTGCTCGTTTGCATTGCCATGCTATAAAAAAAAATAAAAAAAAATAAGTCGTAACGTTCTTAATAACAATATGATGACATGACAAAGGCAATGTGGTCTTGCCATGGTGAATAGAGTTTCAGCTTGTATTCACGAAACTACGCCTTCCGCCTTCACCCCCACTACATCATCATCATCATCATCATGTCAGCGAAAAGACGTCCACTGCTGGACATAGGCCTCCCCCAAGGCTCTCCACTCAGACCGGTCCTGTGCTTTTCGCATCCACCGAGTTCCTGCGATCCTTACAAGGTCGTCACTCCATCTTGTTGGAGGCCTACCTACAGATCGTCTCCCGGTCCGCGGACGCCACTCAAGAACCTTCTGGCCCCATCGGCCATCAGTCCTGCGAGCGATGTGCCCCGCCCACTGCCACTTCAGTTTAGCTATTCTTCGGGCTATGTTATAGCCCGAAGAATTAGTACCTTAGTTCTACTGCGGATATCATCATTTCTGATTCTATCACGCAGAGAAACCCCGAGCATAGCCCTCTGCATAGCCCTCTGAGTGACCTTGAGCTTTCTTATGAGGCCCCTTCCCCCTTCCTTATAGGGATGAGCCCCCCACTACATCGACTTTAAATACAGTCGAACTCATAAGTACCTGTACATTTTAGTACCATGCCGCAATAACGTATTAAACTGAGAGTGGCTTGAATTTAGTGTTTTAATAGCTGCGACAAGGTACTTAAATGTTTAGCTACTTATGAGTTCGACCATACTTTCCAAGGCTATAATACACTTTTACAATCAGATTTGGACCGACCTTTTAGCTGTTGCGGTGCAAACGTTTTATACTCGGTAACGGGTAAAACTACAATCTCTTTAAGTGGCCACACCTCATTAAACTGCTGCAATGGGGTAAAAGTTAGATAATGCTAGCCATTTCATTTCAACAGAGCAAGTTTTTCCTAATTAGTATTCTGCCAAGCTTCATAAGTGCTTTCTAAATTCTATCACTGAAAAAAAACAATAGACAATCACATGCATACATATGTTCACGCCTGTCATCCAGTGGGTTAGGCAAAAACTATGGAACGCCAGGTGCGCCTGTCTAAACAAACAACTTTCACTTCCTCTAAGTACATTCATTAACCTCCAAATATAGACAACAATAAATTACATACATACAAACATACATTCACGCCTTCATTCCCAGAGTGGGGTAGGCAGAGCTACAGAATTACCAATAACTCCAAAAACTTGTTGATAACTCTGTAATCACAATATGCACAATTAGGCTAAGTTGTTGAACAGTGTATATTAGTGACAGGTAGCAAGACCATCGCCTAACAGTACTACAAGCCTTTATTCCCTTAGTCGCCTCTTACGACTTCCACGGGAAGACATGGAGTGGCACAATTCTAAGCCGGCAACCACACGGCACCGCACGGCAAAAATAAATTAATAATATTAAAACATCAAGTGTGAATTTCTGCACTCCTATACTGAGCCAAGGCGCATGTGAAATTAATTCATAGACGCATATTAAACTCTCATAGGTTATAATAAGGTTGGATATGCAATACAATTCATATAGTACATGCATTTTCTCCTTAGGAGGGCAGATTTGTACGTTCTTAACCAGTAGGCGGTTTTCTTTAACAACTCGCTTTTGAACTAATTATTAACCTGCGAGATTAAGTTGTCCAGTCCAAACTTACAAACAACATTCAAGGGCGTGCATTATCAATTAAGTAGAGTTAGCGCTCGAGTGAGCTTGCACGTTTGACTTCGCTCACTCTTCAAAAACAAAATACAATAATAATACATGTATATTCAAAATAGCTTTAACCTTACTTTAACCAGAGTAACGTAGTTAACGCTCTTTTTGATTGCCTAGATGCCATACAATCCAGCAGTGGGTTCAGATTGGCATAGCAATATTTCGGAATTATAATATGAAGATGCTATAATGTTGGCAACTCTAACAAATTGTCAATGAATTTTTAAACAAAACGGCTCCTACACCGGCCATGGGGGTTATTATGACATGGCTATGCAGTTTTACGGTGAGCGAAAAAGACAGAGCTATAGCAGTTATAGTTAGCTCTGTCCTTTTCTCTCAGCGTGATCTGAACTGCATACTTATGTCATAATAACCCCTCATGACACTTTTCGTGCTTGACGGTCGTCGAATTCACGTGAGCCATTTCAATATCGTTCCATTGCTTTTCTTTATTATTGCAATAATTATAGCAATTGATTTTATGTGTTAGTAATTGGGTGAATATTTAGGCGTTTCCACCGCCGACATTGTTGTCTTCAATATATTGACTAAAATAATGATAACTACTAGCTTCTTTTGATGTAAAAAACAGCAAACTGGGGGATAGTATGCATTCCATTTAAAAGAACAAGAAGGTTATTAAGTTTATCTTGAATAATATGCGAAGACAATAATGACGGCGGTCAAAACACCGAATAATCACCCAATTCCTTTGTATGTAGGTACTTAGCTATCCCTTATTTGCATACCTGTGCTAACTCGGGGCACCTCTACTAAAGTGATGTAGCAAAATATGTTATCGACAAAAAATATATCGATGCTACTGTCAATATCTAAATGATCAAAATTCATTCAGTATCAGATTTGACGTGACCCGAGACATTATATTTTTTTCGGGTGAAAACTGATATTACATTTAAGGCAAAATAACTTTGACTCACGTAGTTGTATGTCAGGATATTCCCTAGTTCTAGCGGATTCGTAGCGGAAAATTTATGAATTAATTATAATATATGGCATTGACAGTAAATTGTCATTTTGATTGAAATGACATCCGCATACTATTATATTAAGAGGCTCGATATCAGATATGATATTTAACTTTTATAGTAATCGAGAATTTTCAATGAGCACATGTATATCGACATCTTTTTTATCGATAACAAATCCCTAAAACGTGCCCCGAGTTAGCACAGGTATGCTTATTTGTAACAAACCCTCCTGTCAGAACATGGTAAAGTGTTTGACAAGGGCCAGGAAGACTTTGTACATGATATATTATATTATCGACTATAATAGTTCGACGTTTCCCTTTACGGATACACGAATTTAATTCTCGTGTAAAATGAAATGTATGTTTTTTCACTTTGAAAAACAAAAAGGCATAAACAAAACAAAAAAAGGTCCCTAGTATAAAATAAATAAATAAATATCAGGGGACAATATCACACCAATTGACCTAGCCCCAAACTAAGCTCTAGGCTTGTACTATGGGTACTAGACAACGATATAAATACTTATATAGAGAAATATATACTTAAATACATAGAAAACATCCATGACTCAGGAAAAAATATTCGCGCTCATCACACAAATATCTGCCCTTACCGGGATTTCCAGGACCTCTAGCTTCGTAGGCAGGGTCACTACCAACTAGGCCAGCGCGTCGTCGTAGTATGAAATCTCAAACAAATTAAATACCTACACTGCTCGATAACTAAAGTTGGAGTTAACTGCAGTCACAAAATATTATATTTGAATGAAACTAGGTTTGTACATTTCCTTATTGTTATAGCGTGATTTGACTTACTAGTTTAATTTTGTTCCTTTTATTTTTACCACATAATGTACCAATAATATTTTTACGGAAGAGCGGTAAAAATAATACCTACCTAATAAGAGGCAATGTTGTATAGTTTTACATACAGACATAAACTCACGCCTTCATTCCCAGAGTGGGGTAGGCAGAGCTAAACAATTACCTACAACTTTAAAAACTTGTTGATAATTAAGTAACCACATTTTGCACAAATAGACTAAGATGTTTACCAGAGTATTAGGGACATGTTGCAAGCCCATCGCCTAACAGTATTTGAATGAAACTAGGTTTGTACATTTCCTTATTGTTATAGCTTGATTCGACTTACTAGTTTAATTTTGTTCCTTTTATTTTTACCACATAATGTACCAATAATATCTACACGGAAGAGCGGTAAAAATAATACCTACTTAATAAGAGGTAATTTTGTATAGTTTTATTAACTGTTTTTTTTTAATTTTCATTATACAACCTATATTATGTCGTCACTTTATTCTAATATTTCATACAAATAAGACGTGGGTGCAGAACTCGCGGTGCTTGAGTCCGCACTTAACCGAATTTATTGTCATGAAAACATGAAAGTTTCATATTAACCGCGTGTAAAACGTAAAACATTCATAATTAGCTTAATTATATGGTTTTATCATTGTACATATTTAGTATGTTACTCATTTGTCCTCTAGTCTTGTGCATCATTGGCATGAAAAACGAATACAGAGGCTGAAATTAACTTCAACGTTTTAAATAGAATAGGTAGTATATCCGAGAGAGAACATTGAATTTTTCTAAAAAAAAAAAACAAAAAAACGAAACATCATATTCAATTTTAGGAATAATGTTTTGTTACCTACATACGTAATTATTCATATTTGCTGTCGCGGTGAACAGCAGTTAGTTTGTCTCGGCGGAAAATAATAAGTCTCCTTACTCTTACATTTATTGTCAACTTTACCGCTACCAAAGTATGTTTTTCTTGTTCTAATTGCCCCTTTATATCCCCTAGGGTGTAAAACTCAATTTCGGTGCCTCAAAGGAGGGACCAAAATTATTAATTACAATCATTATGTTCCACATTTTAACGTTATTTGAAATGACAAATACTTTAGATTTTATTTGAATTTGAAACTATCCGACTCAAAACGGCCTAGTGTCACAGAAATCAGACAGGAAATGACCCAATCGACTTTTGGTGACGAACTCGTGTCGTATTTGTGGGGCATTGACTTTGACTACAGTCATAGGAGAGGACTAACTATTTAACCAATTAATTTATACATCAACTCAATAACGTATGCGCAACCAAAGTTTAAATAGTTACGAGTGTTAATGACATTGGGTAAAGGTATTTATTTCGTGGCAATTTTGTTTGTATTGCTTTGAATGTCGAAGTAACTAAATATCTACAATGATAAAACAATATAATTAAGCGAATTATGTTTTTTTTATTAATATCAATTAATAAATCCGTACAAGTGTGAGTCAGACTCAAGAACCGCGAGTTCTGCACCCGCGTCTTATTTGTATGAAATATTGGAATAAAGGTCGCCATAATACATATAATATGTTGCATGATGAAATTAAATATATACATATGTATATATATATATATAATTATTCAAAACTAAAAATATAAACGTGATAAGTAACTGTAGGTATTAAGAAACACCGCTCTTCCGTAATAATATTAATAATATTAATATTAATGACCGCAGGGCAGCTAGTGGCGAGCTGTTGGTGAGTGGCGACACCACGGACCTGAATGCTCCCGAGGGTAGGTCCTGTTTCTCACCACACGCTAGCCTTCACCGGCCGGCTGCGCTGGACAATGACGAGGAACAGACCCTCACCTCTGGCTTGCCTTTATTGGCCGGTCAGAGTGGAGTCCCAAGAGCTATATGCTCGAAGGGTGGATGTGTTGCATAAGTGGTGGTCGTTTAAAGTCCAGAAGCACCTCTCCACCCTTAGTCCTTCTGGAACTGTTACCTCCCTGCTGCTATATATATGCGGCTGTTTCGGGAGGCCCATTCCATTGAGTTGGCGAGTCACCGCCTGCCATTTCAACCAAAGTAATTAGCATTGGCCAGGCAGGCGCCCTAGTTTCATCAATAGCCTAGTTCACCAATCCATATCTGTTCATTCATAGAGCCTATTTTAATACTTCCATCCTTCTTAAATAGTCCTACACTAACCGTTGGTTGTCCGTGGGAGCATACTTCTATAGTTTGAACTCAGGGACAATCGCCGGTTGGTGTCCCATCACTTTACTAAATTAAACTTGTCTAAAGGGCCTCTGCGTGATGGCTTCGTCTCCATGTACGCCTTCCAAAGGTCCGGGACTCCCATAGTCCCGTGATTGGTAAAGACATACAATTAATAATATTATTGGTATAAGTGGTAAAAAAAAAGAAACAAAATTAAACTAGTAAGTCAAATCAAGCTATAAAAATTAGGACGATAAGCGTGCAAATGTGTATGAGCTTTGTGCCCCTTTATAACACCTCGCAATATATATATTTATGTTTTTCTGGTTCTTTACTGTTTGTTAAAGCATTTATACGTAATACTATGCAAAAATATGCAAATGTATTTTGTAATAATTAAACGTATAATAATATTAACGAAATTGTTGATTTTAAATTTACCGAGTCTCATGGTTACCCTACTTCAGAAGTTAAACTGTCATACTGCCTCACTCAGAGACGTCAATTAAATTTAATACTTGATTAAAGTTGCTGCTGTCACTTTATTTGCTATGCCAATAGAATAAGACAACACGTCACTAAACCAGCATTAAATTTAATTGACGTCTCTGAATGCGGCAGACAGACCCTGATACTTTCATTTACATAACCACGCGGTTAGTAATTTTTACTCTTTCAATAAGTTATTGTTGATTTTTGAGTTAATGCACTGAATTTGCCTTTAAATGCTGCGTTAGAAACCATAATTTCTGTTCCCGACCTAGGATTTAAATTTAAAATAGTCCAAGTGGCAATGCTGTCGTATTTTACCAACCGCAATACAAAAGTTTGTATTGTTTTTTTTTCTTTTATCTTAAATAACGTTACACAAACCTAACACATAAACAAAGGTAGCATTTTAGGGTTGATACATTTTGCGTTTTTATTAATTAGATATTCAATGAACAGAAAAACGATGATAACTAGTAAAAGTAGTAAAGTAAATAGCATGAGAAAAAAATGAGTAGGTAATCGCTGCCTTTATCACCCAATGGTTAGCTAGAAGAGAGCCTTTAAAGGAATAAGTTTAGTTTACTTGCCTATTTTGTAAATATTGTATTGGGATTTTATGTTTCGTACACGGGTACATACATACTTTAACGTTATGTTCCCACAAGGTTGTAATGAATTTAATATTAATTCCAAAGCTGGTCTTACAATTGGGCCTGAAAACCGATTCAGCCCTAAAAGCGCTTTCAGCGTTTAACTTGCCTGTAAAGCTCTTAGAAAGCTCGGAAAGCTCGACTTGACGGAAACGCAGCCTCCTTCATTACGCCCTTACAGATCTCAGGATTGAACCCTCTTGCTCTACCACTTCATACCTTATTTTCTAGGAAGTAAAGAGTTGAGAGATGCATTTAAGCGATATGGGAAGTCTACGCTTGCAATCCTTGGCAGTAATTCAACACTTATTTGAAGGACTATTTCTTACCTAGATGCAGTAAAAGACGTACGTAACCAGTCAAGTGTGAGTCGGCCCGCGAACGAGTGTTCTGTACCGCTGCTGGCTCGACGGTTGGCCGGTTTTTATTATTTGTTGTTTTATCTTGGGTTCGCAACATAATACACCTAATTTGACGCTTGTTTCAGTTTCATCATCATCGTCATCATCATTATCAACAACAACATTATCATCATCATCACCACCACCATCATCATCATCATCATCATCATCATCATCATCATCATCATCATCATAATCATCATCATCTTTTCCCTGTCCCCCACTAGGCGAGCTCGCCACAACATGTGGGTATTTCTCTAGACCGAGCCATTTTGCGTGACTTCGGTGGCCGTTTTTTTTTTGAAAATTCTTATTTAATGTAATACTTTTTTTGAACTAGCTTCAATTTAATAATTTTAGGTGGCAATTTGCCTCGGATCGGCCTTGTGCAGCCCGAGATATTAAATATTTAAAATAAAACTGCCACCGAAATCAAAAAAGGACCCACTGAGATCAATATCTCAATAAACTCCACCACCGAATTCAATACTGCGTCCACCGAGATAAACATTTTCAATTAAAACAAAATAAATTTGACAGTTCTTCTTTATTTTTTGATATTTAGGATTAACATAATGATTAATACTTTAATTATTTAGTTGGACCCATGTCTGATCACAGATAATAGGTAATTGAATTTAAATAAAAAGTTTTTTCTCTAAATCTTCTCCTGATCAGCTGACCTACATATTTTTCTATAAGTAGTAATTTATTTGGTTAGAGTTTCGAGACCAGAATACATCTCGAAACTCTAACCAAATAAATAACTTCTGATTAACAACGCACATGATCAAATATTAATAATCACAATAAAATAATGTAACTAACAACAAATATTTACTAACCTACATTTAATAACTATTTATTTAGGTTTATTACAATGAGATCAACAATCAACGTAAGTGGTTTTTTAGGTGGCTTACCCCAAAAGCGAAATTAATTGCAGTTCTCGATTTAGTCAAATATTTCATTTTAATGCAAACAAAACATTGTTTTACTATTGGGAATGTTAAATGTAACACTGTTTGTTTACACACAATAAATTGAAAACTGTAAGAAAATGCTTAGGGTGGACATTGCCTATCCTTTTCTTTAAGCAGTTCGTAAAGCGTGGGGTCACTTTTTATTCTTGCTTTCCGAGCTCGTTCGCATTTTTTTCTTTCAAGTTTTTGTTCTTTTGTGAGCTTACCCATTTTTATATCTAAAACAAATGTCGTAGGCGTTAGGTTGGCGTAAAAATCAACAAATAATTTTCTTGTATTTCGTAAATAATTGATTTCCATGGATGTAATTTGAATTCGGTGGTCAAAAAGACCACCGAATCCACGGAGATCACACCCACCGAGATCAATATATAACGATTTTTAACAATTATGAGAAGAAGAAAAATAATAGAATATTGAGGTTTTTAATTATAAAACTCATCCCTTTGGGGGTATTTCTCATCTGGTTCACTTTTCACAAAAACTAGAAATTCTACAAATAAATCGCACCACCGAATTCAACAATCAACCTATTCGAAAACCACCGAGCGACGAACATACCTCGGTAAAATCTGCCCAAACGCCGCGAGACACGTGGGCTCCCTCCAGCAATAGCGGCGTGACTACATGCTTCCCGACAAGCGGGCAGCGTAGTACCTAACATTTTTCGGTAGAGGTGTGCGTATCGTTTTGTAAATGCCACTGTAATCAAGCACTACTCTCGGACGTATCGAAATATACGATACTGCTCTTAAACTGTTCTCATTTATTTATTTTGATATATATAATGTGAATTGTTAACTATATATACACATGTGAAATAATATTAGATATTATTATTTTAGCTTAGATGTTGCTTTTCGAATTATTTTGCGAAGAAATCTGCATTGCGGACTCTCCACCGATGTCAAATTTCAGCACTTCATTTTTTTTTTCCTCAATTTCATAAATAGTTACAACAAGCTTTATGTATGCTCCATTTAGCTTAAAGTTTATAGCATATGCATATTTTTTTGTGAAAACGTACGGTTTTAAATTCAAGCACTTTTTGCCCCGAACTCGAAAAACTTATGATCTGGAGAAATACCCATGTATTCTTCTTCCAATCTTCTCTATCTGCTGTCACTCACACCTTTCATACACATGTCACATACACATACATACATACATACCTTCACGCCTTAATTCCCAGAGTGGGGTAGGCAGAGCTACAGTATTACCAACAACTCCAAAAGTTGTTGATAACTCTGTAACCACAATTTCCACAATTAGGCTAAGATGTTTAACAGTGTATATTAGTGACAGGTAGCAAGCCCATCGCCTAACATTACTAAAATCCTTTATTCCCTTAGTCGCCTCTTACGACTTCCACGGGAAGATATGCAGTGGCACAATTCTAAGCCGGCAACCACACGGCAAATACACATGTCAATGTGAATGAGTGCAATAAATATATGAATATATATGAATATATAATATATCGCACTGCCAGATCAAGAGTGTAGTAACTCAAAATATAAATGTATTTTAAAATCAACTTTAATACAACGTCTATGAGCTTGAAACAAAACCTACAATGATTTTGAGTTGCTACGGTTTTGATCTAGCAGTGCGATATATATGTTTCTCATAATCAATCCGAACCTTAACTCATATCTATCCACATTCATACTCATCACTCTTCTATTTATGTTTCCTTCGTCCCTCCTCAAATCTGTAGGGCCAAGGGGAACATACCGTTTTAAAAATAAAAAATACTTTAAAAATAAATGTGATTAAAAATGTATAGAATGACCTAACTCTCATCCTTTAAAACGCTACACCCGACTGCCACAAACACTGTATATGTATGTACCTACTTAAAAACAAAAAACAGTTAATTGTATGGGGATCCGTTTACTAGTTTTTTTTTCATAGGACAGCGTATGGGATGGAGTAAAGCGAAAGAGTGATACAAGAATCATGTTGCTCGCTCTAAGTTGTAAATGCGTTTCTTACAAGGGCCTTGGTGGGCCTTTTGGAAATTCGCTGTTTTTTCACAATATCCGAAAGTGTAAACAAACAATATTATTCAAAATCGCTTACGTTTGTATGTCGGTCATGTCATGAACCTTTTAATATTTTACAATATCAATTATTTATGCCCCGCTGCTCGTTCGTTTACCTATACGAATTCGACCTACTTGGACACTTTACGAAGGTCACCTTATAAGGTCAATTTGTGCTTCATACGGCATTTCCCACGTATGTATAAGTACCTATTACCTTATCAAAACACCTTTCAACGAATCTATCATTACGCAGAATTTTCATTTCATCAAAATGTATTTCCCGCCACATGAGTTTTTTTGGCAGTCACAAGTCTAACCTAACCTAACTTACGAGGTAAATGTTTATATCCTGAAAACGTCATGGTTCCAGCAGAAGACAGCGTGAGATGAAATGAAATTCGATGAAATGATACAATAGATGAAGCGGAATTCGATAAAATTATGAGTAATCCCTACACATATCAAGATAATCTGTTCGTTTCTTAAATTTTCACAGCTTACCCACTGAAGCTATTTTAATATGTACATACATACATACCTTCACGCCTATAATCCCAGAGTGGGTAAGCGGAGCTTCAGAATAAAATACAACTCTAAAAACTTGTTGATAATTATGTAACAACATTTTGCACAACTAAGCTAAGATAATAATGTTGTTATTAAACTCTGCGGGAAACACTAGTTCCCAAGGAAAGGAAATTGAGAGAAACGGTTTCCACGTGGATGGAAAAAGCAACTTACAGTGAATGTAAAAAAAATGGATATTTGGGTCTGTGTATTTCAATCACGACTAAACGGCGAATTTGGATGAAGAGTACACAATTTCTCGTTATCCTGGATTGGCACGTGGGATACTTCTTATCCCAGATATTTGATAGTTCCCAAAGAAAAGCCTTCAACGAGTTCTACATGCACATACATACACACAATCACGCCTTCTCTAAAAAAATATGTATAATACTGTAACCACATTTTTCACAATTAGGCTAAGATGATTGCCAGTGTGGACATAATTGACAACATTTCAAAAAAATAGCATTATTGTTTTTTCGCGTTTATAATAGCTGGTTAAAAATTAGACTACCCGTATTTCTTGGTTTTTCTTTATTTAACTTAAATTCGTCGTTAATAATTTATTAAAGAAATAGTCATTAAAAAGACCGTATACCTATACAAAGTTAGGAATACTGATGTCGTGATCTTAGCCTGATATAAAATAAAAATAAAGTAACTTTAAACATAAACAGAACTGACTGTCATGCCATGTCACTCACTTGTCAATCATTCGCTGCCGTTCGTTCACAAATTTGTTATTTTGCGTAATTTAATTAATTACGTAATTTGTAGTCTCCATTAAAATAAATAAACAGTTTTGCGTAGAATCGAAAGCGTGTCGTTAGAATCAAGTAATCCGTCAGACAACATGACAGTTGTATATATTTTTGAATTCCTTTGGTAATAAATGGACTAAGGGCACTATAAGTGTATTCCTAACATTAACAATCCAACTTTTTTTACTGTTTTTCCTAAATATAAAAAAAACTACTGCATAAAAAAATGCAAAGATATTTTTACTGTAATCAGCAGTGTAAGATCTAGAAACGGTATTTTATTTTACTACCTTAGCACAAAATGAATTGTTGTCAATTGTGGGTAAAAGCTATTTTAAAAGAAGTACTACCTCCATGTAGAATTTTCATCGCGTTTCCCTGGGGAACTGACCCATTTTTTAAATCATGTTCTTTTCTAGGGTTCAAGCTATCTATGGTCGGGGTAAGAAAACCTTCGTCAGTTATCTTTTTCATTCCTTTGTCAAGTCGTAAACTCTTAGTACCTTTTGAAACTAAAGCATTACGCAGACAACCGCACATAAAATTATACTAACATAGTATGATAACAAGGTTCAAATTAGTGCACACCTTTGACCTACGTCTAGTTTCATATCAACATCAAACCTTTTTAATGGCCTATTTAGTTATTTCAAACTTTTAATTAGTTACGATATCTTCTGTTTAATTGTCAATGTCTGTCACTGTCACATATTTTTGCAATAATAATTTATCGCTCCGTCGTGTAATTTCGATAATGCCGAGGAATTTAAGCATCGAAGAAAGAGCTGCAATTATTGCGGACCATGAAGCTGGGTATAATATTAGCGAAATTTCGTCAAATCTCAACATAACCAGAGATACTGTAAGGTTCTGGATCACCCGACACGCGGAAGAGGGTCATGTTACTGATCATCGCCATACTAATTCTGGACGCCGCCCGACCCTCACCCATGACCATGAACAATTAAACTTTATGAGGCAAAAATATGAAGAAAATGGTTTTGAGAAAACTAGTTTTTTTGCTGAAATGTTTGACGTGTCTCCAAGAATAATTAGAAATGCATTGCACTCAATGGGACTACATCACCGCCGTCCTGCCAAAAAAGTGGCTTTAACTAGTGCTCATAAAGCTCAACGTTTAAGTTTTGCCCGATCATATTTAAACTTCGATTGGTGTCACACAATTTTTACGGATGAAAAGAGCTTCCAATCATCCCAACATGGTAGACTACACTTGTGGAGAATATTTGGAACGAGGTATTCGGAGGACCATATTGTGCCAAATTTCAGTTCTGGACGCATATCTGCCAACATTTGGGGTTGGATGTCTGCTGATGGAGTAGGCGAGCTTGTTGACCTTCCGCCTAGGGCAAACGCTGCAAGTTACATAACTGTTCTGGAGGACAGCCTGCTTCCAAGCGTTCGTACTGTATTTCCGGCTAATGAACTAACCGAGTTCAATTATGTCCATGACAACGCCCGTATCCACACAGCACGTATCGTGAACGAGTGGTTCCATCGGCATCCTGAGGTGGTAGTGATTCCTTGGCCTGCAAAATCAGCGGACATAAACCCGATCGGAAATCTGTGGGGTTTGATGGTGCAGCGGTGGGTAAATAACAACGAGAGGAGCAAAGCAGCTGTTGTTGAACATTGCCGAAGTGTTTGGGAGGGCTTTAGAGGAACCGACATATGCTCTCGTCTTGTTGGCTCAATGCGAGAGCGAAACCCAGACCTGGATGGGGTTTTTTGTCGGGTGCTGTGATTGATGCGAATGGCGGATATACTCGGTTTTAGTTAAGTTTTGTTTATTTGAATAAATTTTACCATAGTTGAAAATTTTGTTTAGTATTTAATTTACTTTTACTAACTATATATCCACGAGACGGCACTATTGAACATGAACTCTAGCCGCATACTCGTAAACAAGATGACACAGTTGTTATCGTTATCTCTTTCATAAGATACAAAGCAATTATCCTAATCTCCGATATGACACGAGCATTCACGAAGCATAATCCTTCGTGAATGCTTTGTAGTCTAAAAAGTTGGTAACCTTTAATTTGTAACTGTCGTCCCGACTGGCGGCGACTGACAGTCGACTACCGACTGCAATATGTCATACTCAATCGGTAAAGCAGAGTATCGCTCATTCTGAGCAAACGAAAATAGATCTTAAGGTGACGAACCTTTTCTTACCCCGACTGTACAGTCAGCTGCAGAGAAAAGGATACCCCCCCTCCTAGTAAGGATCGATTTTTTTCAAAAACCTGTGGTTAAATTTATATGATTTTTCGGTGAATTGAAGATTTTACTATTGCCAACACATAAACTCAAAATCATTTAAATCTAACCACAGGTTTTCGAAAAAAAACAATTCTTACCAGGAGGGGGGGTATCCTTTTCTCTGCAGCTGACTGTACCAAAATTGATTAGTAAACAGTACAGTGTTTGAGCTATAAATGTATAACAAACAAACAAACTATTCCTTTCGCATTTATAATATTAATTTAATACCGTAAAACGGGGCTATTTGGGAACCACGAGGCTATTTGAAACCCAAGTAATTATAAGCTTTTAGTTGATATATTTTTGTCATGGCAATAATAAATATAACTAAAAACTTAGCCTGACAACAAATTTTACAGTTCTAGCATAGCCATGACAAAAAATATATCAACAAAAGCTTATGATTACTTAGTTCCAAATAGCCCCGTGATTACCAAATAGCCCCATTTTACGGTACACATAATAAAGTACTTTAGGTATATTTTGGTAATACTTATATGTATCGTAGAGTAGAAACATTTCTGCAAGGCCATGTTGAATGTTAACTTGAATTTCATGAGACGCAGACGGTTTCCGCCAGGGCGAAATATGAAATACTCTATTTCAGCAAGTTATTTTAGGAATGGCTGTTTCCATTATGCTACGATAACGTTATGGAGCCGCTAATTACAGCTTTCTAGTACGAATTGTCTCTGAGCTAGGCGGACGACGACTAGACGGACACGGCGAAACTACTTATAAGGGTTACGTTTTGTTCATTTTGGCTATGGAACCATAAAAGGTGGTAAGTAACTTAAAATCGTGAAAACAAAATGTTTTTAGTGTACCTCCCCTATACTTAACGTGGGATGTTTTTTTTTATATTTTTATATTTTATACCCCTCGTGTCGTTGGATAGCTTTTTCAAAAATATTATGACTTTGTGGACACAATTTTTCGATTAAGGGGGGATACTTTTATGAAATATTAAGCTTTAAAGCGCAAATTTTTGTTAGATTCAAATTTGAAAGTAATTCTACGCGTAGGTACAAACTCACGGACGTCAACTATAATTGTATAATAGGTTGGTCAAGACTACAATTCTGCCCTCCTGCAGTATCCCAAAATCAATAACCACAGCAGCTTTAGTTCTCTTCTCTTAGTAATAAGGTTGATATTGCTACAGGAATTTTATCTGACATACTGCGTATTAGCTTAGGAGGGCAGAATTAATCACTTCTTGGCTCGTATTGCTAGTACCTACTCGATGGCATAAAACCACTTTCAAAAGGGACCCTAAGATCAGTTTGGGAAACTTAACCGTAAAGTTCAGGCGCGGCATTTTGTTTTTCTCGTCATACTTGACAAATTTTGAGGCTTAACGGCTTAAAAATAAATAAAAAACATTTATCTACAACAATAAACACACTGAGATAAAATAATAATACCGTCAAACGTGGATACTTTGGATAGTTCTGGTTCAGAAATCACACTGGCAATACAGCTCTTTGGTATGGTCCATCTGTAACCGGAATGCGTTGGGCCTGTTTTGTGGTTTATTTTCTATAAGTAAATCACCCTATCCAAAGTACCCACGCTTTTTTTTTGGCATTGGGAAGGCAAACGAGCACATAGGCCACCTGATGGTAAGTGGAAACTATGACCCATAGATATTCGCATTCACAAGACTGACATCCTAAGACTGCAAATGCACTGCCAACCCTGAGGACTAAGATGGAATGCCTCTATGCTAGTCATTTCACCGGCTGTCTTATCCCCAAACCGGAATACAACAATGCAAACACTGCCGTTTGGCGGTAGGTTAATGGATACGCTGTCTCAAGTATCCGTGTTTGATGGTATCTAAAAATAAAGATAAACCAGACAACAGGCACAGCGGTAATTGTTGCAAAACGGTGCCACAACTCAGCAGGTGCTGGCCGTGAAGCCAACGCTGGTCTTCCCTTAGTGCGTACTAAAACTGTGCTCTAATTGTAGGTAAAAATAAACTTTAACATGAAGAAGGAAAACGAAGGCGACCACCACCAAAACTTAAAGTAGTATCTGAGACACGTTAAATGTACAATCATAAAACGCAAACCGCAAGGTCTTGCTACACTCAATAATTACTCATTCTTTTTTCAAATATTCAATGCGAAAATATCTTCTTTTGAATTCACAAGTGTGTACGTGTGTAAGTAGAGTGCATAAGTGTGAGTGAGAGTATGTGCATGTTGTGTGTTCTGGTGTCAAAGTCAAAGTAAATATTGTATATTATCTTATTGGTTATAGTTTCCGTTCAACTCAATAAAAACATGTAACTCGTGGTTAACGGTGCTGACCACACATTAAGACTGCGCCGAGCGTACGCCGGATGTCAGTGGCGCCCTCATTATTAATATTGAGTTTTCTAATAAACTAAAGTTTTTTCTTGAAATCGGACGATGCTTTTTTGTACTACAAATGAAAACACAACTTATAGGATATATCATATAGTTTACTAACAATTGACCTTCGAGTTATCAACTAAACGGAAAAAAGTGGCCACCTTTTCCCGTTAAGCTGACTACTCAAAGGATAACTGTTATCAAAGTTTATCACGTATCCCATAAATTGTGATTTTACTTGCGCTACAAAAAAGCATCGTCCAATTCCATGGAAATTCTTTAGTTTATCAGAAAACACTATAATAGCAATGAGGGCGCCACTGGACGCTCGACGTTTGCTCGGTGCAGTCTTAATTAATCCGTCATTCATAGAGAGTAATGTTATATTTCATGAAGTGATTGTTTGTTAGGCTTTTTCGCTGTGACAATGGAGACGGTTACCCCAGTACACTCACGTACCTCGGAAACTCGAGATCAGTCGAGATAGCACAGCATCCCGCCAGATAAACCTAATGGCGTGCTCTCGGAAAAAAACGGTGATATCAAACTATTAAGATGAGGTGAGAGAAGCGGCGGCGGAGATAACTGGGTTCATATCGTGGGCGTGTGAAGTGTCTTCTCATCGTCAGACAATAATACACTTAACCTAGTAAAAATATACATTTTTATCTGAAGAAAGATATCGTGTTTTGGAGATATTATAGAGAGACAGGCATTAAAAATACCCGTCTTTAACCTTGGTCTCCCATTACATGAAATATAAATTGACGTTTTTACAGTTTTCGATATAAATTATTACTCGTATTAAATATCCAATCATATATATAACCTGAAAGAGATCCCATATTGTATAACTGTTAGCTTATACGTTTCTGAAATAAATAAATTAGTTCACATAAGTACATTTAACACTATCTCCATCAATGCAAATATGTCTTGTAAATGTTTATTCTGTCTCCTACCTCTGCTACTATTAAATGAGCAATATGCGGGAAAATTCGTTTTCAACCCGAGCGTCTTCCAGGCACTATACAATAGTATACATATATAGCATACTGTATATATTATGTGTTAACAACATAATATAGCATACTATATATGTTGTGTGTTACGTTATCCAATTTTTTCAGATTGACGTAAGCTGTCAGAATTCTATAGATTTTTTCAGTTATCGAAAATTGTTTACGTTAGCGTTTTATTTGACGTAATATCCTATTTTTATCGTTGCGATAGCTCTTATTTCTTTGACAATTATGCCAGCCGAGTTAATAACTGGACCATGTCACGTCAAAAGCAATTTGATTTTGCCCAGTAGAAAATAGGTCCAGATCGTTTGTCAATCAATTCTCGTAGTTGGTTTAGATAAATGGATGCTGAAGAACTAAACAAACTGAAACAGTCAGTCGAATTCGTATTGGAACTCGAGTTTTAAGGATTCCGTTTTTTATCTGGATTGGTTGGCTTAGATTAATTCATAATTCATAACATAATTCATAATTATTTATTGATCTCTTTACAAATGACATACAAAAAAAGAAAAAAGAACATAGTTTGCACAGATTACAAAGATTTTACGCTTACCCAATACAAAATACAGTGGTTCCTACACTAGGCCCACCCTGTGTCGTATAGGTAACCAATTGCTGTTTGAGTTGCCAAAATGATGCGAAATGAGAACAAAAAATAATACAAATGAAAGAAGTTTGGGAATTATATAAAACAAACAAATACTAAAGAAGTCTGTTTAAGTTAAAGTTATAGATTATTATATTAAAAATGTGAGTGCGTTGTGTATGTGTATATGTGTGTGTGTGCGTGTGTGTGCATGTGTATGTGTGTGTGCTTATGTCCATCTAGACCATCCCCTTCAAAATGTTAAACTCGCTGAATACGAGTATGTGCTGTGCCTTATCTGTCTAAACCAATTATAAAGTTTAATAAGCGAACGGTTGGTACGGTACCATACACGCACTAGGGTGGTGCAAAAAAAAGTTTTTTTTTTATTTTCCTTCTCCACAAGGGTCTTTTTATTCGATTAGACTTTAAACACCCCTGTGAAAAATTTGAGTGAAATCGGATAATATTTAGGAGTCGCTATGATTTGCAATTTTTGATAAAAATTACCAGCATAATTTAATGTCACTTTATGTTTATTTCAAATAAACTATTCGTATTAAAAAGTGCGTACAAAAAAATATATATGACAAAAATCGCCAAATCATAGCGATCCGTAAATATTGACCGATTTCACTCAAATTTTGCACAGGGGTATTTAAAGTCTAATCGAATAAAAAAACCCCTGTGGAGACAGAAAATAAAAATAAAACTTTTTTTTGGACCTCCCAAACATTAATGTTATAATAAGCATAAATAACACACATGTAGGTTCTGTCAAGAGAGAGAAAAGACTGCAATGCACATCCTCTGTTCTTGCGGACCACTAATGCACAACAGAAGTATCTACCTTCGGTGACATATCATATCATGGACCCACAAGCGATACTCTCTCTCTCTCTGCACTGCCCAAAGCATCTGGAAATTCCTGGACGCAACGGGCCTTTGCGGTGAGCTCTAAAACAAAGGGCTGCTACAAAAGATCAGCAATGGTCGAAGTGGCTCACAAGGCCAATCTCAACCACCACAATAATAAATTAAATAAATAAACTTTGAATGTATGTTAGTTAGTTAGATGTTAACCATCATCGTTAAAGCACACGTTTTCTACCAGCCTAGTAACTTTGGAAATGCTTTAGTTATGTCCAATTTGTATTCTGTATTTTTCTAATAATCAAGACATACAAATACAAAATACAAATACAAAATACAAAATATTTATTCAGTAAATTGGCCACATGAGGGCTCTTTTACACGTCGGTAACATGGAGTGAATCTACTAGCGCTTCGGACAAGACCATCATTGCGGAGAAGAAGCGCCGCAAGAAACTCCAGCAGAAGGTCATTTTTTTTTCAATGTTTAAATACAATAATACTTAAAAGTATCTAAATTACATTACAAGGTAATAAAGTAATAAATAATTATTTTTAAAACTAACACAAATAAAATCATTACAAATGTAAAGACAATAAAATACAAATAAAATACCTAATGTCTAGGAGAACAATATGACGAGGTCTCTACGTCAGGAACGATAATTAAAATAATTAACTGAATAACAGGTCCTTGCAAGCGTGAACAGACCGGACCCCACAGACAGCACCCGTTCACGAGTATGACGCGTATCTCAGCCATCGCCTCCCTCAACCATGTGTTCGGGACGGTGGCGACCCGATCAACGACGCCGCCGTAAGCAAAGACCTTAGAGTGAGCATGACATGCCCATGCTGCCGGACAAAATATATCAATAAAAAAGGGAACTGTCCGGCGAGAAACATCACAATGTGTTCTCATTTCTTAAGTGTCTTGTGCACAAGAACCAATAATAAAATAAAAATACTAACAAAAAAGGATACATTAGGTAAACTTAAATGTCTACATCATTGGCTTAAAGGCATTTAACAATAAGCGCTGCTCAGTTCTCACATATTAGATATATTTCTACTCAAAATGCTTAAAATTAACCACAATTTCAGGAATAGCTCATACTAGTTACTTAAAAGCGTCTTTATCATCTACGAAGTCATTTATAGTATAATATGCCTTACCCAGCAAGCAGCGCTTAATGCGAGACTTAAATTTAGTGAATGGCATATTGACAATATCGGTAGGTATCTTATTGTAGAAGCGTATACAGTTCCCCACGAATGATGTGCTTACTTTACGAAGACGGTGACCTGGGACTACGAGTTTATCCTTATTTCGCGTGTTGAGCTTGTGAACGTCACGGTTATGCCTAAATTCATGTATGTGTTTGCGAACATACATGATATTTTCAAAGATGTACTGCGACGCGACAGTAAGAATATTAATTTCTTTAAATTTATCTCTGAGTGAGACCCGTGAACCCAGCTGATAAATAAAACGTATAGCCCGCTTTTGTAATATAAATATGGCCTGGATGTCAGCCGCTTTTCCCCACAACAAAATCCCATAACTCATAACACTATGAAAATAACTATAATACACCAGTCTCGCTGTCTCGACGTCTGTAAGTTGGCGGATACGCTTTACTGCATATGCTGCAGAACTAAGTTTACCCGCAAGGGTGGATATATGCGAATTCCATTGCAGTTTTGAGTCCAAGGTAATACCTAAAAATACTGTTTTATCTTCGAATCCCATTGTCTCATCCTTTAGTCTTATATTATTCCCATTCACTCCTATCACATTTGATAAAGAAAATTTCATACACTTGGTTTTCTTGGCATTTAAAAGTAAGTTGTTGGCTGTAAACCAGTCAACAGTTGTTGACAACGTGTCATTTATGTCATTAAAATTTGCCTGTTTTCTATCTACTTTAAATAAAAGTGAAGTGTCGTCGGCAAATAGAACTATTTCATGTTTGTCGCGCACAACATAAGGGAGATCGTTGATATAAATCAAAAACAAAAATGGGCCCAGAATTGAGCCTTGAGGCACTCCCATAGCAACAGCTGATCCCGGGGATTGCGTTCTGTTTATGTCCACCCGCTGAGTTCGGTGAGCAAGGTAAGAAATAATAAGATTAAGGGCACCGTTTTTGATACCGTAGTAGCTTAGCTTCCGCACTAACGTAACGTGATCAACACAGTCGAACGCCTTGGATAAATCACAGAAAACTCCAATGACATCTAGTGATTTTTCCCAGGCATCAAAGACGTATTTAATTAGGGTCGAACCGGCATCTGTAGTTGACCGTCCCTTGGTAAACCCAATAATACCTATCGTGTTTGACAATTTTAATAAGTAGTTGTATTTTGAAATAGTTTTTTTTATGTAACGGTTTTTCAATTATTTTGAAATTTTCTCTCCAGCCTTAGTTTTTAAGATAACACAAATTATTTTCAACTAGAATGTTTTAAATCACGAACCTTTTTAATGCATTTGTGCGTTGCGTGACACTGCATAAAAAGTAGTATTATTATATTTTTTAATTATTATATTTGTATGTCTTTACCAATCACGGGACTATAGGAGTCCCGGACCTTTGGATGGCGTACATGTAGCCGAAGTCAACAAGCCCTTTAGACAATTTTAATTTAGTAAAATGATGGGAATTAGGTAATTATAATAATTATTATTAGGTATATACGAAACTAAATTTTGTTACCTTACCTACTTAACTTACCTTATTTAAGAATTCCTCCCCGTGTGGTTGCCGGGTTAGAATAGTGCCACTCCATGTCTTCCCGTGGATGTCGTAAGAGGCGACTAAGGGAATAAGGGCTTGTAGTACTGTTAGGCGATGGGCTTGCAACCTGTCACTAATGCGCTGTTAAACACCTTAGCCTAATTATGCAAAATGTGGTTACAGAATTATCAACAAGGTTTTTACAGTTGCTGGTAATACCGTAGCTCTGCCTACCCCACTTTGGGAATGAAGGCGTGAGTTTATGTATGTATGTATGTATTGATAAACATACTCCAATATTGTTTTCATAAGAAGCCTCCAAGTTAAAGGATTAAAAAAACATGTGCCTCAGCGATCACTTTTAATAAACTTAAGTAATAACAAAACATTATTTATACGCACTGCGAGACGCCTCAGCGTTTTATGAAGCGCCATAAATTTGTTCTAAGACGCAGAACACGGCGGCTCGGCGAAAATAACCTCTTAAACCTGAATCGCAATTATTAGCGGTACGCACTGAGCGCTGAAACCGGCGGTTTTTTAAAGTGTTTTTTTAACAGCATATAAAAACCATTTCACCTTACCTACTTCGCACATCGCTTAAATAGCCTAAAACTAACTAAAACTAAATTGTCTAATTTTAAGACATAGTTTAGACGGCAGATTTAATCAGTGCTATTCCAGAATGTCAAGCTGACAATTGTATAAGACCGCCTAAAATAAGAGACGTCAGATTCAAATTAGCGCTGTCATGGCGCTGTCATTTTATTATGACAGTTGCTCATACAATACTTAAGTGTTTTAGCGACACCTAAATAAAATTAGGAAGCTTATAGGCCACTGTAGAATCGGGTCCATTGCTTTAAAATAGTTATTAAACCAATTTAGCTGCGTTTTATAGCTATTTTTCTCCAAATAATAATCTAAAAAACTAAATTTGTATAAAATTCCACATTCACCGCCAGATACCGTCGGATTAGGTTACGAGCGTAGCACGT
Source organism: Acleris emargana (assembly GCA_927399475.2). Taxonomy (NCBI): domain Eukaryota; kingdom Metazoa; phylum Arthropoda; class Insecta; order Lepidoptera; family Tortricidae; genus Acleris; species Acleris emargana. Next base: position 6,952,174 of record OV656856.1, on the reverse strand, counting down.
AGCGCTACGTGGCAGCGAATATGCTGAGCACTAATACATGTTACGGAAAAGGTAGAGCTACTTTTCTTCCAAGCAACCTGATTTGGGTTGAAATTTTCAGTCAGTTTGAATTTGACATTTCTAATCAATGTCAAATGGACGGCATTTGATGCAATTTGACCAATACAGAAGATGGACTAATAATGGTGTTATAAAATATAAGGTCAGACCATGACGGGTAGCACAAGTTGTATCTTTACTGACTAGATAGAAAGGGAGATCCGAGCGACAAACAAGTCGCGGACAACATGTGCTAGCCATGCTGTAAGAGTACACAATAACAACTAAAATGAAATCTATTCTTAGATTGAAGGTGTGCAAAATAAACATGTACGTAAAAAAAACTTGGGCAGTCTAATAAAAAACATAGCTTAAGAAACCCGACCGCATTTTTTCATATTGCCCTCTATAATATATTAATATCATGTTCAAGAAAACATCCCCTATCTTATTATTATTTCTTAAAATTGTATGCCTATGTCATTTATATGACCAACACGAATCTAACAACACCTTAAAATCCATGAAGAAGTTGATGCTGCAAAGCGAATCACAGAAATAGACATACATACATATATTCGAAAAATATATCCCAGTTCTGACGCAGTCAGCTAAAAAAAGGATTGTATTTAAAAGCTGCGTGCGCCCACGCAGTGCGTACAGACAGACGTACGCACAGTTTGTTCCGTTCCTCGTTTAATTAAACCAGCCGTTCCTAATGCCGCTGATATTGTCAAACTTGAATTCCGCCGGAGATTTACGTGCTTTTTCATTTTTTAAGAATAATTTTATGTTAAGGTGTTTTGAGGTGGTAAGCTTGGCTTAGCCTCGTTTTAAAAATAAATTTGTTACGTAACTTGAATGACGCGAGCTACCTTTAAAGAGCTTGTCTTTTGACCCGTAATTGATAGCCAGTTTTTTTACACAGTAAGGTTTATGTGATAAAAGCGGATTTACGAATAATAGAAATGATTTTTCTAATTTTTTTAATTGTAAAGAATATAATATTCAGGGTGTCCTAAAACATGACGAAAATATTATAGCAAAAATAAACCCTTCATGAAACTTTAGAAAAAAAACTTTCAATTCTTAAATATATTGATGCCGTGTGGTTGCCGGCTTAGAATTGTGCCTGTTTAGTAGCTTGTAGTACTGTTAGGCGATGGGCTTGCTACCTGTCACTAATATACACTGTTAAACATCTTAGCCTAATTGTGCAAATTGTGGTTACAGAGTTATCAACAACTTTTGGAGTTGTTGGTTAGCTCTGCCTACCCCACTCTGGGAATTAAGGCGTGAAGGTATGTATGTATGATAGACAGTTTTTTTACACAGTAAGGTTTATGTGATTCAGGCGGATTTACGAATAATAGAAATAAGTAAAATAATGATGAAGAAATGATATTTCTCATTTTTTTTATTGTAAAGAGGATAATATTCAGGGTGTCCTAAATCATGACGAAAATATTATGGCAAAGATGAAACCTTTATGCCACTTTAGAAAAAAAAAATATTCTTAAATATTTTCAAAACTAAATAAAGTGTGAGCCGCGCAGAAAAGCCTCACATGATCGGATTTTTTTGTGAAATCTGATATACCTACCAGTAGGTACGTAACAAATTCAATAAATTTACGACATATTCACATACATACATACAACAAATGGGCATGCTGTTGATTCCATACGCTGTATATTACTTAACAACATTTGTACACAGTTCTTGACAATAAATATATCTTATCTTATCTTATACATTAAATCACGCCTGTTTCCCAGAGGGGTAGGCAGAGACCACTTCTTTCCACTTGCTAAGGTCTGGTCAAATGTCTTTCGCTTCTTCCACATTCATATTCGGCCCTTTTCCAATATTTCTCCGATTTGATTCGAAAAAGTAAGCCTATATTCACATATCTACTGAAAGAATATAGAATGGTTCGAAATTTATCATGCATGTTTTGTTCTATTGTCATTATGCGCCGGGGTGATCATAAATTGCGTGGTGAAATGTATCTTTTCCCGCTAATCCGGCATTAACCACAGCTTTGTCGCGCTACGCGATAAATCAACACAACTGTTCAAAGGAACATTGGAGGACTTTTAGATAAAGACCGATGGGTTTATTGTACGTTTAAAAACCGGGCAAGAGTATGTCGGACCATGCTCAGGATAGGGTTACGAAGCTGTTACTACAAAAAAAAATTACCTCGCGACAAACTTTACTTTGCCGTTGGAAAACTGTTAGCCCTATGCATCTACACTTGACTCTACAAAAATTAGCGCTTTAAAGTTTAATATTTCCTAAAGGGATATCTTAATCGAAAAATTGTTGAAAGACCTATCCAATGACACCCCACACTATGGGGTAGAGGAGAAGAAAAAATACATTCCCAAGTTACAGTAAGGAGGTACACCTTTAAAAAAAACTGGTTTTATTTTACCACTTTGTTGGCGTGACTAATATGTATATTTATGCCAAATTACAGCTTTCTAATACAAAGTCTCTGAGATAAAGATAAAGATAAGATATAGATAAAGACATTTATTCAGTAAGTAGGCCGCACGGGCACTTTTACACGTCAAGAATCTACCTGAGCTAGCCTGCGGACGGACAAACGGACGGACATGGCGAAACTATAAGGGTTCCTAGTTTGATTACGGAACCCTAAAAATGGGTTTGGGCTTATTCGTGGATTTCAAAACATACACACAAAAATCTGCCCTTACCGGGATTTGAACCCGGGACCGCTAGCTAAACAGGATCACTAGCAATTAATATAAAGTGTCATCAGTAATATAGATTTGTTTTAAGTACGTAAGTCGAAGTGGTGCACCTACCATAAGTCTTTCATATATCATGTTAATAGGGCTATTCTGTAGCATGGAACACAGCTTGAAGAACACCTAATAAAAACTCTTCTTCAAGTTATTATTAAAGCGTTAATTAGTCTTAAAAATACATGCACGCACGCCTAGCAATATACCAAGTGCAACAAAACTAAAAATAATATAATATACAACCTACAGTAAAGTTGTGCTCAGACCATAACAAAAGCATCATTTAGTATCACACAATTTCCGATTACATACGAAAATACATTTCTATAAAATCACAAATGTAAAAGCTTAGCACCTCCTAGAGGTAGAAGTCATTTTATTTGCGTAAAACATCCTGTATATACATACAGCTCCCAAAACTATCATCTTTACATTTGAGACACCCTGTATAAGTATATGTATCCGTATTAATGGGGACAATCGGCGTCAAGGACCGAAAAATCTATTCCCGACCCGCCAAATCGCGTGGAGCGAAATAAAATATGTTAAGTACAGCTTAGCCGTCCAAAAACCGGTTGTTCCCCAAACAAATCACGTTTCCTTCTCTTTCCCGCGAAAGCCCGAGAGGCTATAAATAATAATAACTGTGACACCACAAGAATCCCCGGACTTAGCGGCTGCAGCTTGTATTATTCTTATGGTCTTCATAAAACTGAATGGTTTTTTCAGAGAATGGCGCGCCGCCAGCGGGAGAACGTGTAACGTGTGACGCTTACGTGTCGTCAGTTCGTGCGTCGCGTGTGATAATGGGGATGAAGACTGCATTTTGTATTTTATAATATTTTCATATGAATTAAAATATGCCGGACGCATGGACACCGTTGATGTAGGAAAACATATCAATCTTATGTGGTCATCTTGCAACGTCTTGTATACACATAAGTAGGTGTTCATTTTTCCTTTTCTCTCTCTATCTCTCTCGTAAGATTTTGAAGAACTACGCAAGTTATTTGATATATTTTTTGAAATGAATATTTATAGATTTATATAATGATAGATTATATTATATATCTCAGTAGTAGGTACCATTGTAATATTAAATATATTTAAAAAATGACTGACTGCCGAGTTTCTTGCGGCGTTTCTTCTCAGCAGTGATCTCCTCTTGTGAAGCGCTGGCAGATTCTTGACATGTAAAAGTGCCCGGGCGGCCTTCTTACTGAATAAATGTCTTTATCTTTATCTTTATTTTTAATTCAATAACAGCAGAGTCTGTATGTTTGACATAACCAAAACAATAAGCATTGTTATCGATACTATTGCGATGTTTTGTCCGACTACAGCCAAACGAAATACCTAGTAAATTATAATAAAGCACTGTTGATTTATTATTGCTTGTTCACTACCGTGTAACGATTCCATGTTTTTGTCTTTCTTTGTTTATATTTTGTGCAGCAAGTATTAATTTTCCGTTGCCATCATTTAAATTATACGTTTTGATATATTTTAGCAGAGGCCTCTATTAAAAATCCAGCTTTTCGCCCTTTTTCGGTTAATGTCGCAGGCTCTGCCCGAAATGTCCAGAAATCAACAAAAAATATGAAATCTTTCCAGTTTTCAATGAATAAATATGTACTAATTGTATAGAAAATAAAGTTCATACCAGAATTAATATTTTCTCGAACCTAATTCTACTTCCCAGGTTATCATGAAATCGAAACTATTTCTTTCATCCTTTTCTTACTTAGTACCTTTAGTTACGCCATCGCTTAGTAAATAGCCAGTACCTAACTACTGTGGAGAAGAGTGCACATAAACACTGACGTCTTGATTATAAATATACTTTTTATTTACTTCTTCATTATATGATTTACGAGAATACAAGTAATGCGCACTCAGCGCACACACAAAATACCTAGATGTAGGTACTTTAAAATGTTTAAAATCCCTGGTTTTTGGAAGTACGGTCACCCTAATCAAAGGTTGGGCATATACTCGTTTAGCCCTGTTTTTGTATAAATGCCATTAGATAAATTGCTTGTCACTCCATATTCATATTTGAAGTTTGTTTTGACAAGGCATTGACATTTTCATAAGGGTTCTTGAAGTGTCGTTGTTGACGAAATTAACATCATCATACTGCCCTCTTAATCCAATATAAGCAGTATCTCAAGCAAAGCAGTTCTAATTCTATCGTCTTATTAATAAGGTTGATATTTCAAAGGGGTTTTATCAGAGATACTACCTATTGGCTTACGAGGGTAGAATAGGTATACCGAGCATGATCTTTAACCTTCTATCGAGTAAGGGCTGATTTTTTCATAAAGTAGTCACTGTTGTTACGTTTGGCTATTACTATATACTTGATGTTTCAATCATTTGCCAATCGCTCAAACGTTAACTGGGAGAGATCCCTTAAGGAGATAAGTTCGCCTTTGTACATACCTTTTGTGTTTCTATATATTCTGTTGTTTTGTATTTTCCCGTTTGTACAAAAAAGTATTTACATACATAATTATATGTATCTAAAGGTTCCGCAGACAACTTATCGGCAAGGATCAGCTCGAAGTGAGACATTATAAAGTGAGCTATAATTTGTGTTAGTACTATACAAAATAACCCCCACCGGACGAGTAGGAAGCTAGAAACTACGCGTAGGGTGAACTGCCCTATTGTTGGCCACCTATCAATTATTTGCCCCCATGAACTTTAACATAAGGTAATAGAGACGATATTTCAACAATGACTAGGTGCAACTAGTATTTTTGCGGCCGGTAATTAGTTTTTTTATCCTACGAAGTCACAGGCGTTTCTAATACTTTATCAATAAAGTACATTTTGAGTTTATAACTATAATATCAAATACCGCTTGCGATATTAAACTTTAAGTGGTGGTAGTGCCTTGCATAGAAGTAGTTTGTAGCGACCAGAGGGCTCTGCCAAGATGCACTACCATAAGTAGCGTTTCTATTCGTTTCGTTTTTAAACCAATCGTGTCGCTCGTAGGTGACGTGATACGAAAAGTCATGTGAGCTACCAGTGACGCGATTGGTTTAAAAGAAAGGAATAGAAACGCTAGTTAGCGTAGTGCATCTTACCAGGTCCTCTGATCGCTATAAACATCTTATCCTTTATCCATGCAACAATGCTCATATTGTTTTGTTCCAATGTGGAGATAACACAACCTGTGAAACTAGCATAAAGGCATTGCATCTTAGTTCTCAGGGTTGAAAACGCATTTGCGGTACTAGGATTGCAGTCTTAAGATGGTAGTCTTGAGAATACAAATGTCTATGGGTCACAGGTCCTACTTACCATCAGGTGGCCTGTGCGTCTACATGGTATTTTTTTTTACCAACATTATATATTTTTTCTTATTTACATATCTAGGTTATTGCTACTCTTGTCTTCCCATGGATGTCGTAAGAGGCCACTGAGAGAATAAAGGCCTGTAATACTGTTAGGCGATGGGCTTGCAACTGCAACTAATACGCTGGTAAACATGTTAGCCTGATTGTGCAAAATTTGGTTACAGAATTATCAACAAGTTTATAGAGGTGTAATTCTGTAGTTCTGCCTATCCCACTCTGGGAACGAAGGTGTGAATTTATCGCTGCTTAAATACAAAAGCACCACAAATCAAAAATAAATTTAGTTTGATTTGAAACTTAAAGTAAATAGCATTCCGAATTTAAATGCAACACAGACACATTTTGATTTGTGTCGTTTTTGTATTTAAGCAACATTATGTATGTATGTATGCATATATCTACTTTAATATACTGTTCAGACCATCCCTAATACTTTGCAACGTTCATTAACTCTGAATACGAAGTAGCATAATTAAAAGATTAAAGGCCTTAGTGGTTACTACGGCATAGCACGCACAGTTTACTCATATACATAAAAACTATTCAACTGTCGCCCTTATTACAACGGTGGGAGGGTTTCAACATCAGCTGGTAATAACTTGATGTTCATTTGCTTTTACGGTTTCATTGTTGTGGCTTTAGTGCTTAAAATATAACTTTATTAAGTACAACTGATTTACTCCCGCCTTACATTTTCCTGTGTAAGTTGCCAATGCTTACGGTGAAAGCTTGGGGATAGACCAAACAATAAATAAATAATAAATAAATAAATATCATGGGACAATGTCACACCAATTGGCCTAGTCCCAAACTAAGCTCTAGGCTTGTACTATGGGTACTAGATAACGATACAAATACTTATATAGAGAAATATATACTTAAATACATAGTAAACATCCATGACTCAGGAACAAATATTCGCGCTCATCACACAAATATCTGCCCTTACCGGGATTTGAACCCAGGACCGCTAGCTTCGTAGGCAGGGTCACTACCAACTAGGCCAGCGCGTCGTCTAATAGGTACATACTTGCATGATACAACTTTATTTGAAGGAACACCCAGCCTATCGTACCGGAAACCGACGTGCGTGCAAGACTCGATGTATGAATGTTGAAGAAGCGAAAGAAAGTCAAGATCGTAGCAAGTGGAAAGAAGTGGTCTTTGCCTACCCCTCTGGGAAACAGACAGAACGTGATTCAATGTATGTATGTATGTATCTAGCCTAATTTTAAAATACCACATTCATTAATATTGTTTCTGGTGAAGTTCAAATAGTCGTTTTTTGGGATTCCATACCTAAAGACTAAAAGCGGGACCCTATTACTCCGATCTGCCCTCCTAATAAGCAGTATTCCAAAATCGACAACTTCTTCTTCTCTTAGTAATAAGGTTGATATTGCTACATGAATTGCATCTGACATACTGCGAAATAGCTTAGGAGGGCAGCGATGTCCGTCTGTCTGTCTAGTTTGTGCAAAATCGGATTGCCAGACGGTAAAATTCCTTGAGCACAATCGCCCTTCGACGGTAAATCATAACAAAATTCCGCTTATATTTCGCAAAGCGCAATCAACTTCAAAATAGAGAATAGCGTCTATTACTGTTTTATCGTTAGTTAGACTACTTTTCTTATTAACAACCTCCAAGCCGTCTCTTCTGGCTTCTAAATCGAGTCAGGTATCTAATAAAAGTAAATATGTAGAAAATGCGAACAAAATACCATGCACCGAGCAATGAAACAGGCATTTTTAAAGATATTTGTACAAAATATACTCCAGGGCTATCGAAATCGTGATAGTTTTAGTTCGTGAGTGTTTGCATCGGCTTTATGAAACACATGAAATGATTTAAGACGGTGCATAATTGCATATCAGTAGTTATGAGTTGTTTAACTCTACTTTCTGACAAGGCAAAATGCGTATCTGCAAAATTGGTGACTGTTAAAAGTTTGCTAAAATACATTAGCATTTTCATCTTCCAAAGTACGAACTGGCAGATTGGATTTAAAATCAGGTCCGTTGCATAAAAGTAAGATTAATGAAAAAGCTTTATAGTTCTAGCAGTAGTAGTTTTGTCTAAATTTCAATTTCAATACCAATACTTACTTAGTTTATTACATCAAAAAACAAACAATTGTAATATAGCACGTCCGGAAATGAAGTACGAGTATGTCAACAAAAGTCCATCACATTAACACATCGACACACTGCCTAATTTATAACATGACCAAATTGAAACATGTCAGTACAATTCCCCGGTCCACGAAGCAACACTAAAATTTACAAGTCCATCATGAGACAGATAATTGTTCGAGATATAAATGCAAAATATACACCAAAACTATCAAAATCCTTGATAGCTCTCTTTGCCACTGCGCAACTGCTCTTCGGTTTCAATTTCGGCTTTGTGACACAAATGCAAAGATTTAAGAAAGCGGCCCGATGCTTTTCAGTTGCTATGGGTTTTTTAATGATTGCATATTTAGGTTCTGTGTCATACTTAGAACTAACGTGGCTCGTGTACTTCGTACAGTATCTGTGTTCTTTTATGGTGTTAGTGAACCTTGAATATTCATTGTACGACTTTATTATGGATGTGAAGTCGTTAAACAAGATGTATCTAGCGGGGAAACCTGATCGTATCGGTATACTAACTTGGGTATACGCTTTGGTAATGTTTTGCGTAAAATTGGCTATTGGCATCGTGTACAATATGAACAGAGGCGAGCACAGCCCGTCGTTTAAAGTGCGATACCCGGTTCTCGTGCCTATGTTAGCTCTAGACTGCATTCCAATTTCAAATTTTCTGGCATTTTATTACGTTTATGACCTACTGAAAGATTTGAAAATGGATTATCATAACCGGAAGTGCATGTCGTCGCATGTGAGGAATACTTACGTCGCTGTAGCCGATTTATTTGACAAAGTTCGAGCTGCCAACGATAAGCTAGTAAGTCATTTCCTGTTTCTCAGTCTGAATTTAATTGCTAACACAAGTGACGTGTCATTACTCGGTTTATTTTCTAAGACGCATCGAACAAAAACAAACATTAATTATAGCGCGAGTCCGCAAATGAGTTATATCAATAGAGACCCATCACATTAATACTTTAATTGATAACATTGATCAACTTTTAAGACGCCAGTACAATTCACCACTCTAGGAAGAACAGTTGGCATTTTTTAACATCCGCCATGCACCAAAAAAGGAAACAGGCATTCGTTCAAGACATAAATACAAAACATACACTTAAATTATCAAAATCCTTGATAGCTCTATTCGCCACTTCACAACTCCTTTTCGGATTTAATTTCGGCTTTGTGAAACAAATGAAACGATTTCAGACAGCGGCCCGTTTCATATCAATAGCCATGGGTGTTGCAATGATTGCTTATTTAGGCGCGGTAACATTCTTAGAACTATCTTGGGTTATATATTTTGTACAGTATCTGTGTGCTTTTATTGTATTGGTGAACGTTAAGTATCCATTGAACGACTTTATTATGGACGTAAAATCTATAGATAGGATGTATTTAGCGGAGAAAAATGATCGTATTGGTATACTAACATGGGTATACGCTTTAGTGATGTTTTGTGTGAAATTGGCCATTGGCATCGTGTACAATATGCATACGGGAGTGCAGAGCACGTTGTTTAAAGTGCAATACCCAGTTCTCATCCCCATGCTAGCTCTGGACAGCATTGCAATTTCCAACTTTCTGGCGTTTTATTACGTTTATGACATAATGAGAGATTTGAAAATGGATTTTCATAATGGGAAGTGCGAGGTGCCACATGTGAGGAATACTTACGTCGCTGTAGCCGATTTGTTTGACAAAATACGAGCTACCAACGACAAGCTAGTAAGTCATTTCCTGTTTCTCAGTCTGAATTTAGTTGTTACCGCAAGTGAAGTGTATTTACTCAGTTTATTTTCTCCCCTTTGTTTCGGTTTATACAGACAGACGCGGCAGGGGACTTTGTTTTTTATAAGTAGTGATGATCCATCGAATTAAACAAATATAAATTATATCGCTAGTCAGCAAATGATTTATATCAACAGAAAGCTATCACATCAACACTAAATTAAAGTGTTAAAGTGGCTGTGGATTTAATAACATCCATCAACTTTAAGCACGCCAGTACAATTCACAATTCTAGGAAGAACAGTTGAAATTGTTTACCATCCGCCATGCACCAAACAGTGAAACAGGCGTTCGTTCAAGACACCTAAATACAAGATGTACACCAAAATTATCAAAATCCTTGATAGCTCTATTTGCTACTGCACATGTGTTTTTCGGTTTTAATTTCAGCTTTTTGAAACAAATGAAACGGTTTAGGACTGCGGCCCGGTGCATTTCAGTTGCTATGGGTTTATTAATGATTGCATATTTAGGTTCCGTGTCATACTTAGAACTTAGAACGAGCGTGTCTCGTTCACTTTACACAGTATCTGTGTGTTTTTATTATTTTGGTGAACATTAAAGTATCCATTGTACGACTTTATTTTGGGATCCTCTTGAAATATCCACAATGTGTCATTTCACCGAATTTTATTTCATCGAAAATTAATTTCTGCTGGAACCTTATAGTTAAGGTTCTCTTAAGCATTCTTTACCTAGGTTAGGTTAGGTTAGACTTGTGACCACAATAAAAATAAAGCTCCTTCTCGTGGAAATGCCAGTCGATGAAATGAAAATTCGGCGAAGTGAATCGTTCTATGAAATGAGTTTCGATATGTCAAGGGTAAACCCTTTATTTTAGATGTAATTCTTTAGATACGAATTATCTAGAGGGGAAACATTATCGTCTTGGTATACTAACTTGGGTATACGCTTTAGTGACGTTCTGTTTTAGATTAACGATTGGTATTGTGTACTTTATAAATACCGGAGCGCAGGACCCATTCTATAAAGCACGATACCCGGTATTTCTATACTAGCTCTGGGCAGCATTGCAATTCAAATTTTTCTAGCGTTTTATTGCGTTTATGACATAATGAGATGAGAAAATGGACTTTCTTATGGTCTAAGATGCGAATAGGAGACGACTTTCACGGGGCTGTTTATTCGATAAAAAGTATTTTTTATCAAATTTAATATGTTAAGTAATATATGGCGACAAAATTCAGTCCAGCACTTATATAATTAATTTAAAAAAAAATTGATACTAATTGAAAGTATGAAGTAGAACATGAAATCGTATGAAAAAGCAGGAAGCTCATTCCAAATTCCTATAGTACGCGCTAGAAACGTTCTAGAAAACCGGCGCGTAGTTAAGCGCAGTGACTCAAGAAAATGAGAATAAACATCCTGTCAATGACGAGAAGTGCGACGATAGAACGAGGCCGTTGGCACCAGAGTGCTTTACAACATAAACTCGGTGTACCTCGACTTTTCGAGCAACACCGACAACTTATACAATCTTAAATATCATGTGGAAGAACAAGTCTCATAGCCACAAGAACATTACTTTGGAGTGGATCCCCTCGGGGTCAGAAGGTTCTTGAGTGGCGTCTGCGGACCGGGACACGAGCTGTGGGTAGGCTTCCAACAAGATGGAGTGACGACCTTGTAAGGATCGCGGGAAAGCGGTGGATGCGAAAAGCACAAGACCGGTATGAGTGGAGAGCCTTGGGGAGGCCTATGTCCAGCAGTGGACGTCTTTCGGCTGACATGATGATGATGATGATGATGGATCCCCTCGCATGTGGGGATTAAGGGCAATGAAGCAGCGTACCGACTAGCTTGAGAAGCTAAGCTACTTCTTAGGGAATCCCTCTTTTCATTTGACTGTATTATTCAGAAGTGCTAGTAAAGACATCAATGTGCTACCATTTGGAAAGAGTTTTTTGATAAAAGGTCTTAAAAAAAAGGCATATGGTACAGAATCATTCAACCCGAGCCGTTACAGTCTCCTTGGCTGAGTGATTGTTCCTTGTCTCGGCAGGATCTGGTTTTTGGCGATAAGACTCCGCTCCGGACACGTTCCTACCAATAAATTTAAGTTCGTGATGGGTATATCTGATACCTCTCACAATTCAGTCCGTGGAGTAGTGCAGGATGTGCATAACGTTTTGACGGAGTGCGTAGATACGGGGCCAGTCTCGTCGCCTTCCCTACAGTATAAGACAGTGCAACACTGCGCTAGCTGATCCATTATAAGATGAAGCCAAGTTTTCATATAGATTGTATAAACTTTACTTAAGCTAACATTAATGATTTTTTTGTAAAACGTAAAGAAGCGACATGATCGTTATACGACCAGCTCCTTATAAATTTGATTAAAAAAATTAAAAAAATTACATGTCCATGGTATGGCCGTTACTTTTTATAATATTAATTTAGAGTAACACCGCAATATTGTTACTGGCTATAAATTTCCTGCAAAGGTTACTTGTGTAGGTGCACCTTTTTATAGAACTCAATCTATAGTCGCTTCATTCATTTGTTTTTAGATGGTTTTGGGATTCGTTACGGACTCTCCTAAGTGGATTCTGAATATATGGTCTCAACTCGTTCTACAGAAAACTTCAGGCGTGAGTAATTATTGATTTTTAAATAATTCAACAATTCTTGTTGTATCTGGCGCTTTATTTACAGTTATAGTATATTTCCAAAAATTAGAATGCCATATCATTATCATCATCATCATCATCATATCAGCCAAAGGGCGTCCACTGCTGGTCATAAGCCTTCCCCCTGGATCTCCACAACGATTTGGTGATTCTCGCATCCATCGGTTTGCTGCGATCTTCACCAGATCGTGGTAGGTACCTTGTGGGAGGTCTATAAAATGGAATTCCATTTTAACCCTCAGAGTTCCTTATCTTGTGATAGATTGAGCACGGGCGCTACATGGGCTGGAGCCGCTTCTGTATTTAAGTAGTTCCTTAATGACGATTTTCAAACACAAGTTTGAAAAAGAAACGCGTTAGCTGTCTTTAATGTGCCTGACGGTGAAGCCCAAAATGTCAACGGACAATGGCGTTCAGCTAATACAAAGTAAGATGAACCGTTAACTCTTCTGTTGGTTTCCAGTCATGGCTGGCTCTCGGCTGCGGGTACGCCTACGGGTTACATCTCACCATTCAGATCTGCGTGCCGGCCATAGTCGCCGAGATGGTGCATGCGCAAACCGACGCGATCACGATGATTATACACGAGCGACTCTTGAGCGAGACAGGTAAAACAAATCTACAAATCCAAAACTCTCTGACCCTATCACCAGGTGGCTTGTGTTTCTTTGCCTTCTCCATGGTTGTAATAATCACCAGATCAGACACATTTTTATCAGAATACCTAAGAATGACTTTGAGCGAAGGCAGCACGCAGGTGATGAGTAGGGATTGGCAAGGATCAAATACATAGAGATTTAAGAAGCACACCAGTTGACGCCGTGGTCAGCGATGAGCCGATTTGTATAAAAGCCCAAAGTTGTGGCCAGGCCCAAATTTGTACACCAACCAGCGAACGCAACCTGTAAAACAAATCATTCACCATCACTGTAGGTAGGTAACAAAAAAATATTCTGATTCTGATTCTGATTTAGGCTGATTATTCATCAGTTACCATGACATAACTACTAAAGAAGTGTTCAGTTAAGGTTGAGAGAAAGGGACAGAGCTATATGGCAGGACAACTTAAAATTTACTGCTTTAGTATGTCATGGTATGGTAACCCCCAAAACATGTGGATTTACTAGCCACAAATAAAAATCTATTGGCAACCACCACACAAAGCAGAAACGCCAAGATCATCATGTCAGCCGAAAGACTGCTGGACATAGGCCTCCCCCAAGGCTCTCCACTGTCTCCACTCAGACCGCTTTTCGCATCCATCGCATTCCTGCTCCTCATGTTTTATTTTTCTTCCCTTCGACCAACCAATGAATGTAATTTCAGATGAAGCGTCCACGGCGGAGTTGTTGCAACTCCTGCGCTACATGAAGGCCCGCCGGCTCCTGCGCAGCGCGTGGCGCCTGCTGCCCGTGGACCTCCGGCTGCCGGTCACCATGCTGTCCATCTGCACCACCTACCTCGTCGTCATCATCCAGTTCACCCATTTGTATGACTAGGTGTTATCTAACTTGCTTTGACTGGTTCTGTTATGCTACCGATTCTAATAATGTAATTTGACGACGCATTGGCCTAGTTGGTAGTGACCCTGCCTACGAAGCTAGCGGTCCTGGGTTCAAATCCCGGTAAGGGCTGATATTTGTGTGATGAGCGCGAATATTTGTTCCCGAGTCATGGATGTTTTCTATGTATTTAAATATATATTTCTCTATATAAGTATTTATATCGTTGTGTATATAGTACAACCCTAGAAGAGCTTAGTTTAGGATTATAGGTCAATTGACTTTGTCCCCTGATATTTATTTATTTATTGCATTATACGACCGGATCTACCACGTAATTTGTTCTATTATGCGCTAACCGCAGATTTTTCACAATTTCTGCGACGTACCGTGTATCGGGGTTACTTTGATCAAATTCAAAGTTTAACACGAGTTTTTAAAGAAACTAAAAGACAAAATTAAAAAATTAAAAAATTCAATAATCGGTATTTCTTGTTTTGTTGACTTGACTAATTAGATAAAATTGAGACCTTTAGTTTCCCGTAAACAAAATAAAAACACAGATCAAAGTTAAACTACGAATGGGGAAACTTTGAAAACACTAGGTAAATATTTGAGTGAATATCTCAAGTAAACCCGCTGAAAATCACGTAAAATTTAAAGAAATATAGAATAGATGTTGTTCTTTTCCGATATCACTAATTATATTTGCTTAACATATGACACCAAACAAATAACATGCGTTTTTGCATAACATAGGTACATTTGAAGTTTTTTTACCTCAAAAATCAAGACAATAAGCACGCTAACGGTTCATATTTTTTTCGATACGAAAATAGACAGTAACATGCGCTCTGCTTTAACTTTCGGAAGGAGTAACTATCGCCGCGACCAGTGGCGAATAAAATATTATGGAGGCGTATTCCAACTCCTCAAAAAATACATGTTTATGTAGAATGGTAGTTGCTATCAAAGACACCCCGTAAATTAAAGCAGCACCGTTCACTGGTACCTCGTCGTTTTAATGTGTTTTTTTGTGATTGACTCTTGCTTTGAAGTTCTTCTATTATGCTACTTGTACTGTTACGTGACTGATTCTAATATTTTAATATTATAACAAATTCTTCAGCAATATTAAGTCCTAAGCCTAATGAAACAAGTGTGTTTTAAGAAAAAAAATTAGACGCTCGCCATTGAAACTTATGTCATTAACTTATGCATGACTTTATATGTGTGCAAAACATATATGATATTTGAATGTATTTATTTTTTAAAGTTAGGTTTTATTTGTTAGTTTAATTTTTATGCTCTTTTCCTAAATAAAGTTTTACACTTGCCTACTGCACAACCTTTCATTTTTCTCAATCTCTCAAGGGTTAGCTGGAAGAGATCCCTCAATGGGAAAAGTTCGCATTTGTCTTTTTTTGTAAATATATATCTCATTGTATTATTTTTGTTTTGTATAATAAAGTGTTTACATACATACATACATACTACGGCAGCAAACAAGGCCCCCGCCTGGTACGCCTTGGTCTAAAAGACCAACAAAAGGAGACTCGGTGCAGGAGTTCCAGTCCCTGCGCACCATCGCCCGCGCACCCCAGTTCGTGCGTAACGACGTGATATCAAGAGATCCTCGCTGGCGAAGCCTAGACGATTTTATCGCCCACCTCGCGCGCGGGATGTTTGACCGTGCCGACAGAGGTGCATAGCACCGCTACACACCCGCTCACCGGACCTCAAGACTGGCCCTCTCCCAAGAGAGTTGATCCCTGAACCCTGCCGGGACAAGACAGCCTCGACTCCATCTTCCGGAGAACCTAAAAAAGCCGCAGATAGGTTGTAAAAGCCGCAGACTGACGCATCTAAAACCAACATTGGTATAATGCCCGGACCATAGTTATGGGTCGCGACCCCGCAACCAGCTCAAAGTTCCAAGCGCACTGACGAACTCCCCCCACTCCCCTGTGGTGTGTGAAAAGACCCAGAGTCGCTCATTCGGTCTAGCTTGATAGACGGCCTCTGCTATCCTCAAGTGACACCGACGAGTGCGTACGGGGTGATACAGCCTACGCAATCTTCCCTTAAGCTCATATTGTATGCCTGCACTTATCTAGGATATTAGACTCGAGTTAGTTCCATCTCTGTTTTTATAAGTTACTGAGTAAACCTTCTGATAGTCAACTTGGCGTCTCATTCACCTTACACTTATCAATAGAGCTGAAATAGTTCATTATAATTTGATTCTTAATCGCAAACAATGGACCCGATTCTGCAGTGGCCTCTACACTTCCTAATTTTATTTAGGTGTCACTAAAACACTTTGCTATTCTATGAGCAGCTGTCATTATCTAATGACAGCGCCATGACAGCCCTAATTTGAATCTGACGCTTCTTATTTTAGGCGGTCTTATACATTGTCAGCATGACATTCTGGAATAGCACTGATTAAATCTGCCGTCTAAACTATTTATGTCTTAAAATTAGACAATTTAGTTTTAGTTAGTAAGCGATGTGCACGTAGAATCAGGTCCAATGTAAGTTAATAATTATGGCTGATTTCTTCACTTAGCTGAAGCCAAAAAAGTAACTTGTTTATTGCCACTAGCCTAGCTAGGTTTGAAAAGGAAAGCAGCTAAAAATATAAAAAGCAAACATACCAAAATTATGATATATTGACGATCCATTACAATAATTAATAGTCAGTACGCAGGCTGCCAACTAAGCAAATAATTCAAACAAACTGCTCCACCAAATTGTCCCCCCGCCTATAAACTGAAATGTTGCCCTACTAAACTATTTTCAGCATAACTTTAATTTATATAGAAAAGGGCCCTTCCGTAAATTTAATATGAACGGCCATTTACGGTGTTGGGTGAGATTTATTGGTTTGAAATAGGGTTCATTATTTATTATAGGATTCTTGCGTTCCGATTGACTCAGATATTAAGCCGTTTTTCGTTATTTTGTATAATGTTTAAGATTTATGATGGAAATAGTAAGTTAAAATATACAGGTAACAATTATGTATTTTTTAATTTATTATTAAAAAAACACATTTGAGAAACTCTTGATAGAAAGGGTGCTAGACCATTTAATTGAAAATTAACTCAAATGTAAAGTGTCACACATTCACCGCCGGATACCCGACTATCAGGTATTCTATGATGTTCCCACGCCGCATTAAGGAGCGACCCCACCGCTGCTTAAAAAACGGAGACGGTACGGAATCGCAGCGACGCATCGTATCCGTACTGTTTTTATCGCATGGCCTCCACACCACTGCCCAAAATGCGGGGTCGTTACTTAAACAAAAGACGGGGTCATAGTAACAACATGGCGCCGTTTTTGACGCACCGTAATATACGCACCGTTAAGCAGCGGTATGGAGAGCATGCGATAAAAACGGTATGCATACGATGCGTCACTGCGATTCCGTACCGTCACCGTTTTTAAGCATTGGTGTGGCAGTACCTTAACTCGATTGTCGGGTACTATAGTACTATTTGCCGATACACTGGCGTATGGTTGGCAATTTGTTTCCAGTGAATGTGTTATAAAATGTAAGTTAGATTCGAAAATTTACCAAGTGTATTGTTAATCTGAAGGAATTAAACTATACTATAACATAACATTCTAACCAAGATCCAAGAACGACAATGGAGTGAAAAGACGTTACTTTGCAAATAATATAATTTACCATGTTATTAATTTGACAAAATGAAACACCGAAAAACTAATAAAGCACGTATAATAAACAAAATTGAACATTGGTCACACCCACAGTTACATCACAAGCTTTATTATATAATTCACTCCACATTCTTACCATTTGAAAGACGAGCAACAAAGGTCCTAACTCTAAAAATTCAAAAAGCAATTTCATATCCCTTCAAAAGATAGTCGTTGCAAAAAAGTCAGAGTTAAACACTTTTGTAATTCGAACGTATCTCCCTAGTTAACTTACATGCTTGTCTCAATGCGTGAATGACGACTAAGGTAGACGCGTATTTTTACACATCGATAAAGTTGTTTTTAGCATGAAAAAAGCAAGCACTGGCTATACAATCTCAAGACTTCAAAGCATTACCAACCCTGAGCCCTAAAGATGCAGTCTAACCCAGTAACGCAACAAAGGGAACAGATTAGATAGCGGTACTGAATGCCCCACCACTATAAACCACCACCAGATTTCTGCCCTTCTACAGAGAAAAGGAACAAGTGAAATTAATTCATAGAAGCATATTAAACTCTCAAATGTTTATAATAAGGTTGGAAGTGCAATACAATTAATATAGTAGATGTACCTTTTTTTCCGTAGGAGTGCAGATTTGATACACTTTTGTCTATTAATGTGAGTAGCCTGTGACAAATTTAACCTAAAGTAGACAAATTTATCCCAAAAGGTATGAAGTTTTGCTTCAAACGCCATGGCCGAATACGACTGGATGGATGAACCGCATGTTGTAGTAGGTGAACACTGCCACGTTCCCGGTGAAGTGTATCACTGCAATGAAGGATATGATAAATAAATAAGTAATAAAAAACCTCAGGGGATCATCTCACACAAATTTACATACATACATACATAACTTCACGCCTGTCTTCCAATGGGGTAGGCAGAGACTATGGAATGCAAGGTGCACCGATCTAAACATACAACTTTCGCTTCCTCCACATTCATCAATCTCTTCATACACGTACGTCGGTTTTGGGTGCACTATATTCGGCCCTTATTCTGTACATAAGTAAGTACAAAGTAGATAATTTCAATAATATGTGAACCGACTCAACCTATATTAAGAAATATAGGTTGTATTTATATATTTGTGAAACCTTGATACTGTATTCATATTTATAGACGTGATAATACTAACACAGATCAAAGCTCACTTTCAATGTCTCACTTTGAGCTAAACCAGTGTCGAGCGGTTATGTCTGCGCCAACCTTAAATTTTATGTCACGAGTCTATCAAAGGCACAAAACCAGCTGGTTAAAGCGACATACATACTGACTATAGAGAAAAATGGAAGACAGTTGCTTCTTACGAGACTATAATTGTTTATTTATAAGCGTTTTGATTCTATATTAGCCGAACAAGATGACAGCAACTAGGTTTAAGGTGCAATCATAAATACACTAACTGTTGTAGTTATCCATTAAAACAATTATGATTTAAGTTTTATTTTTACGAGCACGGTACAATGTTTTGTTAAATTCAGTTATAGTTGACGAAATATAGATAATTAGTTAATAAAAGTTTTTTTTTCTTCAACTAAGTATAATCACTATATTACAGAAAAAACTTATTCAATGTATTTATTTCTATGCAAAATAAATTTCATAATTCCTTAGTCCACTTTAATTATTAAAGTTGTCGAAAATTTAAGCGATTAAAACAATTCCCTTAGTCCTTTTAAAATGTTGAAAGACATTATTTAAAGCCCAATGCATGTATTAACTGACGCGCTCTGTAACAACCTAACCTTTATAAAAAAACTTCCTGTTAATTTAGTTTTAAAGCTTCAAATTTTCCCAAAGCTCTCAAATGGAACGCAATTTCTCTATTTGAGATACGAAATTACGTTACATTTTCGGCGTCAAAACCTAGTGCTGTGCCGGCTAATTCCTTTATAGCCTTATTTATTCTGCTAGCGTCAGTCTAGCGCGCGATTATACATGAATAGTTCAGTAGTTGAACCACGGAGTCGTTTCATTGGAATTTTATGGTAAGCCTAAGCAGACTTTAAAACTAGTCTGGGACTGAAATGTACTTTCCGTGGGGCTACACCTGTCAAGCCGATGTCGTGGATTCCAATCCAGCTAGGGAAGAAATTTGTACCGGACTAATATATATGTCTTTTGTTAGTTTTAAACATACATAGTGTCTTAAAAAAGAGAGGCTGCCGTTCGGCAGAAAGTAGGTAGGTATTGGACCCAATTCTACAGTGGCCACTAATTTTATATAGGTGTAGCTAAAACACTTTGCTATTCTATGAGCAGCTACCATAATCAAATGACAGCGCCATGACAGCGCTAATTAGAATCTGACGCTTCTTATTTTAGACGGTCTTATACATTGTCAGCTTGACATTATGGAATAGCACTGGTTAAATTTTAGAATGTCAAGTGCTGCTCATAGAATAGCAAAGTGTTTTAGCGACACAAAAATTAGGAAGTTTAGAGGCCACTGTAGAATTGGGTCCATTATTTCCCTATAATATTTAATTTGAAGCTATTTTGTTATTTTTACTTTGCTTCTAGAACACCATAACCCTAGGTTTAGGTAAGGTTAGGTACAAATAAAGCTAGGATAGGAATTGGCCCAGTGGCAAATGAAAATATGAGAAATTTAACGAAATATATCATCCACACGGCCGAGTAAATGAAAATGAATTGAAATGTAACTATTTTAATACCATTATCTTTACAAGTAATATAGACATACCTACACCAAATATACAGCAACGAGCCTTGGGCCCAGGTCGAGCAAGTTTGTATGTTAAGACCGACCATGCAATTTAGGCAGTTAGTAGTTTTGTGAGTTTGAGCTTTACGTTATAACCTACAAGTCCTGAGTCAAGTTACAAACTTTCTTTTACTACAGGGGAGATGAAGAAAAGATATTTAGTACAGATTTAGATTTCGACTTTGTTATTTTGAATGAAGATTAGTTACCTACTCTTAGCAATATTTGTTTTTAATTTTTAATGATAAGTTTCATATAGAAAATTAAAAAAAAAGTATTTTCTGTTTTATTCTTTACTATTATACTAAAATACAGTGGCGGTCAGCTAATTAGGGACACCGTTAATTTGTTTGTATGTATATCCAAAAGCCTGATTTCATTACTTTAACTTTGTTTCGTTAAGTGACAAATATTTATCGATAAGTCGATAAAACAGTTAGGTCAATCCCTCTGACAGTTTGATTTTTGCTATGAAGAATTCCGCTCTTTGGTTATAATAAACCCCCAGGACTGTAAGGCTTGAGGCTTTAAGCGGCCACATATGCTACCACGCCCACACGAGAATGATAAGGGATGGTTTTATGTGCTTCCGCGAGCAGAAAGTGAGATGAAGATAGTTTGCGCTCGCCTTGATGGCAGCGTCAATTTCAATTAATGGTTGTTTACTTTAAAACGACAACATTTAATAAAGTAAATGGTTTACCAGGATTTAGAAGTTATGAATACTCAACTACTGAAGCAAAAATCATAGTTAAAAATCGTAAGTCTTGAAGATTCAACCATTTACATGCAAAAGAGGGGTCATTTTTGAAAAAGTAAACTTTTGAGGATTTTGTTTTTAATCGTGTTTTCACGTTTAACAGTCTGAAGGAAATACGATCAAGTTTAATACAGTTATACATCCAAAGAATATACGCATAGGCGTTATGGATATTGAGATATGAGGGTAAGGACCAAATTGACAAAAAAGTTGGGCATGCTAACTACTTACTCAATTACTCAATAAAAAAATCTATGAAACTTTTCCGTTGTGCGACGAAAATTAGCCATACAATTGTAAAGATACTTTTCGTCGCAAAACTGAACTTTTTTCGCCTTCGTTGTTTGTATGATTAACTAGGCTTAACTGTGGTGTCTGTGGTCCAACGTTTTGGTCTTCATCCATATATCAGCAACACTACCGACTTTATCATTATGTAGCCTCTTAAAGGTTGCCTATAATAAGATTCACGAGCCTTGTAGTCATTTTCATTTACACAGGTTCGAACTTGTTGGAATAAGGTTAAAAACGACGAGCAAGCTTCTACAGTCGTATTCATAAATATATATACTTTCCCAAGGCGTTTAAAATATCTACATATATACGTCCCTACGCCACTGATAACGTGATAACTGATAATACAGTCTACGTATACATATATTTGGTACGTGGAGACAGCATTGTAGGCTCTAACTAACCAAATTGGACCTTTTAATTAATCGTAGAACTTGAATTGTTATTTTATTAAAAGATAATATAATTTGAATTAAATTATAGTGCATAGTATACTTGTACTCCTAAAGGTCGAATTTTAAATATTTTAGTTCTTAATATTTGAAAGTTTGAGCCTACAAGCCTCAACGGGTGCGTCCCACGAGATATAACTACATGATAACTATTTTCATGTTACTAACGTTTACGAGATATAATGAACGTTAGCTATAATAACAAAATCCATATTTTTACAAGGAATAACGGTCAAGTCATATAATATTCATTTTATATAATATTTTTGCATGACTCGATGTATGAATGTTGAAGAAGCGAAAGAAATTTGTCAAGATCGTAGCAAGTGGAAAGAAGTGGTCTCTGCCTACCCCTCTGGGAAACAGGCGTGATTTAATGTATGTATGTATGTATAATATTTTTTAATATAACACTCACAATGACTAATTTCAGTTCGTATAACATACATGACACATAGCGATCATAATACATATCATCTTTTAGTATAAGTGTTACAAGATATAATATCGTATGATATAAATGTGAGCGAGCGAAGCGAGCGAGCATGACTTCTCTGGGCAGAACCGACTCGGTTAGGTTAGGTTAGAAGGCCTAGGCGGGAGCAACTTAAAGCAACGCAAAGCTCCCGCCTAGGCCTTCGAGGTTATTTTTTTTGCCCAGAAAATTCAGACTGCTGCCAGTAAAGTTAGTAAGGTAAGGTTGATTGTTAATAAAGAAGGCCACTTAATACTGAAAATAGAATTTAATTTCAAATAACATATGCATGTATTTATATTAGACGTGTATTATGTTTTTTGATGTTAGATAATTTGATTAATATATCGATACCTTTGGGTTCAATTGGCGTATAAACCAAAATGGCCCAAATGAGTTATATTCACAGATTTTCTTGGAATTTTAAGCTCTATCGAACTGTATATACGGTATGTCTTAATTCGCCAGTTGAAGGTTTATACGACCCAAATTGTTTAACCCAAAAATGGAGAAAATTTTAAAAACATTGAGGTATCACACAAATCTTTTTTTTCAGGAAATTTAATTTAACGTAACTACAATCTTTGTGTCAACTGTAAGACGTTAAAGCAAATTATTCAAATAATGGTTTATACGTCATAGTTATGGTGTACGCAAATTATTTTTCGTTGGCCGTAAGTCCACTTCTTTAATATTTGGATTGACGTAAAAGCCAACATATATTTGAATGTCTCTTGCGTCAATGAAATTCTACAGCATTTCCTAGTAAAACATCATAATACAACCGATTTCACCATTCATCAGTATTTACGTCAATATTTAAAGAATAAATTGTATAACATTATAATTAACGCTAATAAAATTAAATTGAATTGATTACCTACCTACCCACATAAAGATTATTCTAATATAAAGTTCGTCAACGACTCGAGTTTCAAGTCACAAACAATAAACAAACGACGAACAAGTTGTGGTGACAAACAGATAGTTGTCCTTTTTTCTCGTTAAGCTCGAATACGCATCGCAAGCAATCATTCATTATGATAGAATATCAAAATGAATGATTGCTTGAGTTGGAAAACCACTACCACTTGATTGTTGACACTTAAAGCAACAAGACAAGTGCGAAGCCGTTCGTTAGTCCAGTTCTAAAATATTTTTTACTGATTAATGACTACTGTTTTTTGAAAAATGGAAGAGAACGACAAAAAGAATCAATTGGATCCTTTGTTTAGAAGAAGCTTAACGCATTATATCAACGCAGTCAACCAAAACTTTTAAGAAGGTGCGTACCTAACTATTGTTTGTTTAAATCAATTGTATTTTTTTTTGCTGGTGATACAAAAAGGATAGTTGCGAAGTGCATTGGAAATGGTTTTTAAAACCTTATACCCACTAATTAAATGGTTTTTACGCCAGTGAATTAGACACGTTTCGTCTTTGAAATGCATGTAATACCTATTTGATATTAGGCTGTGGCTAATTTGTTAATATCAATATTTGGTTTGTTTGAGAATTGATAGAATTTTGTTATAAATAGGAAATGTAGGATAGGTACAAACACTACTATTATCAAATTACTATCTGCTTTTTGCCGAGACGAGTTGTAAAATAATGATGATTCGGTTTTTTTACTATTATTTATATTCCAATCCTACTAATATTATTAAAAATGTGAAAGTCTGTTTGTTTGTATGTATGTTACTCAATCACGTCGTGTAAAAGGCTGAAAGGGATTGAATGAAAAATAGTATGCCAATTACCTGGAATTTTATAACGCTATTCCCGCGGAAACTCAATTTATCGCATAAGAAAACACACTAATGGGTTTTTTTTTCATTGTTTTAATAACTAATGTCCATTCACTATGGTCTACTGCTTTATGCATTACGCTGAGTTGGGACCATTTCGTGGCTACTTTCTTCTTGTATTTGTTAATCTGTTCTTTGTTATGCATGTCACGAATAAATGATTTTCTTTCTTTCTTTCCTTTCTTTTATGACAAGGGCGTATAAACCACTTAAATTGTTAAGTGGTTTATACGCCCTTGTTGCAATCTCAAATGACCTTTTACGTCTAGATGATTTGTATAAACCAAAATAAATTTGCACATACATCAGTTTTTTGGTTTAAAACATAATGAGTCCTTAAAAATGATGTTTTTAACGTCCTTTTTGTTTGAGTCATGTTGTTTTACATCTACTATTAATATAACAGTAAACACCAACTTAAATAATGAAACTCCTTCGACCATACCTATGTATACTATACTGCTGACGTAGCTTCATCTACTTATACAATTTGTAATAACCTTACCAACCCAATCCCTGAAACGAGCACAACAGAGACAGGCAATACAAGAAAATCTGATGATACCTACTTAAATAATGATACTCTTTC
Organism: Acleris emargana; assembly: GCA_927399475.2. Taxonomy (NCBI): domain Eukaryota; kingdom Metazoa; phylum Arthropoda; class Insecta; order Lepidoptera; family Tortricidae; genus Acleris; species Acleris emargana. The sequence goes on along the minus strand of OV656856.1, from coordinate 6,927,051 downwards.
TATGCATGATTTTAATGCTGCTGATTCTGGTAGATTGCTTTATAAAAAATGTGATACTTACCTCAACGGCGAGAAAACTTTTTTTATGGACACTGCTGATGTTATACCTGGGTGTTCTAGTTCAGATGATAAATACATACATACATACATTAAATCACGCCTGTTTCCCAGAGGGGTAGGCAGAGACCACTTCTTTCCACTTGCTACGATCTTGACAAATTTCTTTCGCTTCTTCAACATTCATACATCGAGTCATGCACGCACGTCGGTTTCGGGTACTTAAGATTCGGCCCTTTCCCAGTATTTCTCCGATTTGATTCGAAAAAGTACGCCTAGGGCGGCCCCTTCCGACCCTTCCACTCACTTTCGATCTATATGATAAATAAACCCTTGGTAAATAAGTCTAGTCGACGATCAGCACAAACTTTGAAGAAAATTATTTATTATTTGTCAGTCGAAGAAATAGGTGACTATTCAGCAGGGAGTTCAGATGATTGGGCTCAAGAAAATGAAAGTGAATCGAGTGAAGAAGAAACTAATAGACCTGCAAAAAAACAAAAAAAGACAAAGAAAGCACAATTTCAAGAAAATGACTTAATTAGGAAAAAAAGGATTGCTAAACTTAATAAAAGGAAATATAACAAAAAATGTAGAGAAGAAGGAAATATATAATATGAAAACCAACAAGGTAAATCTATACAAGAGAGACAGATGAAAAGTAACCCTTGCCTCCCCAAAAAATGTAAAATGGGTTGCTTTAATATCACAAGAAAAACGAACCGAATTATTCACATTCTTTTGGAAATTAGACATGCAACGTAGAAAAGACGTTGAAGCTGTTGAAAGTTGAAAACTCTTCAACGTTTTAGCATCTTTGTGAAAATGGCACTATTCCTAAAATGTATCATAGGGATTACCTAGATTTGCCTAATGGAAGTGTTGTTGATAACCTCACTTTGACCGACGCAGAAGATTAAGACGACAATGTGGAAAACTAATTGTGTCATAACCAGATCCTTCAACTCATTAAAACTTATGATGTGATGCGTCGGAGCTAACATTACTTAAATTGTTTTCTGTTTAATAATAAAAGACGTAAGGCTGCTTTTAGATGAACAGGAACTTGCCATCTGTCAAGATTTGTCGATGGCTGAAGTTGCCTTGAAGTTGGCTAGTTGTCGTTCGTTTGAATACAGCCTTACGTGCTTTATACATACATATATACCTTCACGCCTTCATTCCCAGAGTGGGGTAGGTAGAGCTACAGAATTACCAACAACTCTAAAAACTTGTTGATAACTCTGTCACCACAATTTGCACAATTAGGCTAAGATGTTTAACAGTATATATTAGTGACAGGTAGCAAGCCCATAGCCTAACTTTACTACAAGCCTTTATTCCCTTAGTCGCCTCTTACGACTTCCACGGGAAGACATGGAGTGGCACAATTCTAAGCCGACAACCACACGACCAGGCTAACATTACTTACATACATACATACATACCTTCACGCCTTCATTCCCAGCCTTAGGTAATTACCTTTACATTATTAGGTTAATTACCTTAGCAAAAGTCCAGTCATTAATGTTTTTTTTTGGTTATCATAAAAGGAAATTGTCATTTTGTTGATTATTATATGAATCTTTGTATTTCGCGTGCAAAAATATTTACTAAATCTGATTTAGTTCGTTTTTTGAGATAATTATTGCTTTATTGCAAAAAATCTCAATACAGAGACAAATATTACTATTTCAGTATTGTTTACTATTAAGTGTAGCATTCCAAAATTACTTACGTATTATTAAAGTTATTTTCAAACTAGCAGTTACATTATTTATACAGATTGATATATAACTTAATTATAAAACGTACTAAATGTACCTAATTAAATTTTGTTTAATTTATTTCACAGGTCTATAAGAACAAAAAGTATAATTATGACGTGCTTTACGACAACATTAACTTGAAACAGTTTATCTTAAGTGACAATACACCCCATAAGGTTTTTTTAGTACCAAAATTTCATGGGCGTAAAAGCCAAGAAGTGCTATTTTCTTGGATGTAAATCCTCGCTAACTTTTGAACCGAGCATGACCGGTAGATATTGATAATTTATTATTTTTCATGGCAAAATTTTAAGCAACATTCACATACAACATTTTTATTTACATTTTAAAACAAAAAAGTTACACACCAAAATAAAAAATAAAAATCGTTTTTTAGCTCTCCTGAAAAGTAGGATTTTGGTTTTTACACCAATTGAACCCAAAGGTATCGATATCTTTTAAATCTTAGGTGTTATGAACGTTATACGTTTTATAATAGTTATATAAATCGATATTATATATTAATAACGTTATACTGTATGGAAATAGATATTTTGAAATTATATCTTCCGTTCATTATATCCAGTGAACGTTATACTAAATGTGTTTATACAAAGTGAGCGTATACAGGGTGAAATAGGGGTCGTGGAGCAAGAAAGACGCATTTAACTTACTTTCACCTAAGGATCACGATAGGTTAGGACTAACAGTTATTAAAGTTAGTTATTTAAGTCAGTAGAGCAAATAATAAAAAAAACTGGGATGATTTGAGATCATGGTCACCCTTCTGTTTCCCAAGAAAACTTATGTCAAGTGCATGTACTTAACAATCATCGCAGTAAGTATGTAAAGAGGTTGTTATGACGATACTGATAGACAGATAAGAAAAATTCCTTTGTTTGTTGTTTGTTTTCAAAGAGGTTGTAATTGGAAAAGTAGGGTGACGACGCATTTTAGTTACTTAACGTTTTTTTAATTAAAATAAGTAAATACCGAACCATCTTTGTTTCAATTAAAATATATACAGGTAACATCGCAATCGTTTACTGAGTCAGAAAAAAATGGTTGTGATCACGACCCCTATTTCACCCTGTATATTATGAGTGTTATATTATCAGTTCTTATATCTCGTATTACTTACCCAGCCTCAACGCTTGAGCTACTAAGTGGCTCGAGCCTTGAAAACGCTGTCTATGAAAAGAGTTTGGACATGTACCGATCAAGAGTTACTAAAATAGGCACATCTCACAGTATGTATTTAAATCATAATTATCTTCTTGTTCTTTAATGTTTATAAACTGTATGCTTGTTGTTGCTCTGTTGTTTCTCTACGTTGTGGCGGAATACCAGTATTTGCTCATGCATGATGAACAAATTTATACATACACTGAGCCATTTCCAATTTACCCTTCTGCAACGCACACACATTCTTATCAACGGTGTTAAAAAAAAAACCAAATGTATTACCAGATCCGAGCAGAGTCAAGATGCCGATTACGCAAGCGGTGCTCAGGAAATACGTATTTTGCGACGCAACTAAATACGAATCTGTAGAACAAACAACTACTTAATTATTACTTTTACCATAAACATTACAACATTTTGGTACTACGAATTGAGGTAAATAAGCTAATTTTCTAAGGTGTTGAGATATGATGTATTTTTTCAAACTAACTATTTTACCAATTTTGTCATTAAGAATAAGAATGTTTATTTTTGTAGTGTATATTTAGTGTATATTCCCGTGGATGCCGTAAGAGGCGACTAAGGGAATAATAAAGGCTTCTAGTACTCTTAGGCAATGGGCTTGCAACTTGTGGGAGGACCTTGTGCAGGGTCCGTCCGGGTTGATACCACCATCTTATCCATTAACCTACCGCCAAGCAGCAGTGTTCGCATCGTTGTGTTCCGGTTTGGGAATAAGACAGCCGGTGAAATGACTAGCATAGAGGCATTCCATTTTAGTCCTCAGGGTTGGCAACGCATTTGCAGTCTTGTGAATGCGAATGTCTATGAGTCACAGTTTCCACTTACCATCAGGTGGCCTGTGTGCTCGTTTGCCTTCCCATATGTTGAGGGTAGACAAGTGAAGTGTACCCGACGTTGGTGAATAATAAACAGTCGTCATCTTGAGCTCCTGGTTTTAATCACTACATGGTGGCAGCGGTTAAAATAAATAGTAAACGCGCATATTTGTTTGCCTTATTTAGTGGAATAGTAGAGTGAGCAGTGTTAAAAGTGTGTTGTTATTGAAATGGAGCACGCGAGGCCTCCAGCCGAACTTAGCACCGAGGGGAGCCCCGTCAGCCGGGCTGACGCGTGGACGCGGTGGAAAACTCAGTTTAATTTGTTTGTGAAGGCGTCAGGATGCAGCCGTCCAGGCCAGCTTATTAATTAACCTGATCGGACCCGAGGGGTTCGATGCGTTCCAAACATTCGTGTTTGACAAAGAAACTGATCGCGATGACGTCACGGTGCTTATGAACAAATTTGATGGATATTTCGGAGTAAAGCCCAATATTACCTTAGCGAGGTATAAATTTTTCACAAGAAGTCAGGAGGAAGGCGAGTCGATCAGTCAATACGTGACGGCGCTTAAATTATTGAGTAAGAACTGTGCGTTCTCTAAATTACAAGATGAATTAATTCGAGACCGTATAATTTGCGGTATTAGAAACGGAATTGTGAGAGATCGACTTCTACGCACTGACGACTTAACTCTTGATAAAGCAATAAAGATCTGCTTGGCAGATGAATTGTCATCAGATGGTTCTCGGAGTTTAAACGCCTTGAGTAGTAGCAGTGCGATGGGCCCAGGGTCCTCGCATGTGGATGCAGTACAGTTTCGCGGAAGCAGTACGTGGCGAGGGGGTCGAGGCGGCAGGCGCTGGCGGGCCGGCCGCGGCGGCGGCGGCCGAGGCGCCTGGGGCGCACGAGCCGGCGCGAGCGGTGGCGCAGCGCCGGCCGCTCGGGAGCGCCCCGCGCGCCCGCCGTGCCCCGGGTGCGGGCAGTCCTGCGACCCCGGCATGTGTCCAGCGAACGGTGTTCAGTGTTTTGTGTGTCAAGGTTACGGCCATTTCGCTCGAATGTGTACCAGTAGTGCGTTGAAAAAGAAAATGTATGACATCGCTTTGTCTAACGACGACCCTGATGCTGACTGCGAGTCATTTTTTATCCCAATGATTATGAACGTTTCGGAAATGAACTCGCGGTCGTCGGATGACTGGTATGAGACATTAAGAGGTGAGTGTGGCAACGAGAAATTTAAACTTGATACAGGAGCCGACATAAATGTGTTGTCGTATAATAGGTATTTATATCTAGGTTATAATCCTGATTTAATTGTTAAAAAACCAAAAATGACATTACAATCTTACAGTGGTAATATCATTCCAATTAAAGGTGTAGCTTTCATGAAATGGTATTTTAAAAATAAAATATTTACTTTAAAATTTGCAATAGCGAATTTAAATTGCGAAAGTGTACTGGGACGAAATAGTTGCAGCGAGTTAGGGTTAATTCAACGGATTCATACAGTAGATTTGACAAATTATACGGACTTATTTGAGGGTTTAGGGTGTCTGCCCGGCCAGTACCACATCGTCGTGGACGAGGCGGTACAGCCGGTGATCAGCGCCACGCGAAAGGTTCCACTCGGATTGCGAGACAAATTGTTATCGGAATTAAATAGAATGATAGAATTAGGAGTAATTCGTAAAGTAGCTCACCCTACCCGGTGGGTACATGCTTTAGTAATAGCGGCAAAAAAGAATGGTTCGCTCCGAATATGTCTAGACCCGCGGCCGCTTAACTGCGCTGTACAGCGCGCTCACTTTCAATTGCCGACTATTAATGAGATAGCTACTAAGTTGCAAGGTGCCAAATATTTTTCGGTTTTAGATGCCAATTCGGGGTTCTGGGCTATTCAATTAGATAATGAAAGTGCGGATTTGTGCACGTTCAACACACCGTTTGGGCGATATCAGTTCCTAAGATTACCTTATGGCCTTAATTGTGCCTCAGAAGTATTCCATGCACAAATCAAACAATTATTAGAGAACTTAGAGGGCACAGATTCATTTATCGATGATATTATTTGTTGGGGCCGCACAAAAGAGGAACACGACGAGAGGTTAAATAACTTGTTAGACAGAGCTAGGCAAATAAATTTAAAATTCAATAAAGAAAAGTGCAAGATATGTGTTAAGGAAGTGACATATTTAGGACATGTATTTAATAAAGACGGTATGAAACCGGACCCAAATAAAGTTAAGGCCATAAGAGATATGCCGACTCCACAAGATAAAAAAGCACTAGAGCGGTTTTTGGGCGCAATTAATTATTTGACAAAATTTATTCCGAACTATTCGGAGCATATTTTCCCGCTAACCAGACTTCTTAAAAAGGACTCCATGTGGTCCTGGGAGCTCGCACATTCGAGTGCGTTTGATAAGTTAAAGGAGCTAGTGTGCGGTGCACCCGTGCTGGCGCTGTTCGACCCGGCGCAGCCCGTGGTGGCCTCGGTCGACGCGAGCTCCGTGGCGCTGGGCGCCGCGCTGCTGCAGGGCGGGCGGCCCATCGAGTACGCCTCGCGCACTCTCACTGACACTCAGGTCAGGTACGCGCAAATTGAAAAAGAAATGCTTGCGATCGTATTTGCGTGTGAAAAATATCATCAGTACATCTATGGTCAAAAAAGACCATAAACCTTTGGAAAGTATTTTCAAAAAGCCACTAAGTTCGGTCCCGGTACGCTTGCAGCGAATGTTATTACGTCTACAAGGATATGACTTGAAAGTGATTTATAAACCAGGTAAATTTATGTATCTGCCTGACACATTATCGCGCGCGCCTCTTCCGGATTTATATGATGACTTGATAAGTAATTGCATTGTGGATCAAGTAAACTTGTTAATGAGTAATGTACAGATGTCTGAACAAAAATTAAAACAAGTTCAGGAAGAAACCCTTAAAGATGCGTCCTTGTGTCAGTTAATGCATTACATTAATAAAGGTTGGCCAGAACATAAAAGTAGTGTTTTAGAAAAATTAAAGTGCTTCTGGTCATTTAAAGATGAGTTGCATACGAATGACAATATTATTTTTAAGAATAATTTAGTGCTTATCCCATCGTCATTAAGAGAACAAATGTTAAAAATAATCCACGACGGCCACCAGGGAGTGGACCGCTGCAAGCGGCGCGCGCGGGAGGTGTTGTTCTGGCCGGGCATCTCGCGCGACGTCGAGCGGTTCGTGCGGCGCTGTGCCGCCTGCCAGGAGTGCCAAAACGCCCCTGCTAGGGAACCGATGCTTCCAGTCTCAATTCCAGAACTCCCATGGAGTAAAGTAGGAACGGATATTTTTGAGTATGGAAAACAATATTTTCTCATTATTGTTGATTATTATTCGGGCTTTATCGAAGTAGCACAATTAAAGAATATTACATCCGTTGCAGTAATAGCAGTAGTTAAAGAAAATTTTGCTAGGTATGGTATACCCAAAATTGTAATAAGCGACAATGGCACTCAGTTCACTAGCAGAGACTTCCATCGGTTTTCATGTGAATGGGGTTTTGAGCACATCACATCGTCCCCTCACTATCCCCAGTCAAATGGTAAAAGTGAAAGGGCCGTGCAAACAGTTAAAAAGATTTTAATGAAATCCATTAATAGTGGCACTGACTTCTACCTAGATCTGTTAAGTTAAAGGAATACGCCGCGAGAGAACGTCGGTTCTCCGGCACAATTATTAATGGGTCGACGGCTTAATTGTAGACTGCCAGTTCACCATAGCTTGTTACAACCAGTTAACCGTCGTGCACAATTCCATGACGATCTGGTAAAACAACAATGTAAAAGCAAAGTAAATTACGATAGGCATTGCAAAAATCTGTTAAAATTAAATGTTGGCGATGACGTAATTATAATGGACCATACTAACATAACAAATAAAATGAGAGGAAAAGTTGTTAGCTGTGCGGGTACACCGCGCTCGTTTATTATAAAAAATCAGAGAGGTATCCAGTACCGCCGTAATCGCCGACATCTAATAAAATGTGACGGTGGCCTCGGCGCCCGAGGCCTCCGCCGGGCCCAGCGGCCCCGGCGGTATCAATCAAGCTGCTGAGCCGACACTCACACGCAAAAGAGCTAAACAACTTGGGATAAATATAAATGATTACTTTTAATTTTTAAATATGTAAAGATTATTATGTTTCCTTGTTTTTTTTTTATTTTACTTATGTTTATTTTTAAGAAGAGGAATAGATAGTTAATGATGTTATTACTTTTAATAATATGTAGGGTTGTAAGTAGAAATATTGTAAAATGTAGACATGTACCAACTAGTCTAGGTATAATACATAGGTATATTTTGTGTCTGTTTCTGACACATGTTTTTTCTATTGCATGCTTTTAGTTTTTAAGGGGAAGGTGTTGAGGGTAGACAAGTGAAGTGTACCCGACGTTGGTGAATAATAAACAGTCGTCATCTTGAGCTCCTGGTTTTAATCACTACACCATACCTTAAAAATAAAAATAAAATGCCACTAATACACTGGTAAACATATTAGCCTGTTTGTGCAAAACGTGGTTACAGAATTATCAACAACTTATTTAAGAGTGCTTGGTAATTCTGTAGCTCTGCCTACCCCTCTGGGAATGAAGGCGTGAGTTTATGTATGTATGTATGTATTCATAACTTTGCAATATTTAAATAGTATTTTTCTCCTGTCAGAAGTTGGTACAATAGTTAGACTAGCGAGCAATACAAAAATAAAGCTCCTGCACGTGGAAATGCCTGTCGATGAAATGAAAATTCTGTGCGGTGAAACGTTCTATGAAATGAGTTTCGATATTTCAAGGGTAAACCCTTATAATGCCCACAAGCCTTTAACTATTGACCACAGGAGAGACAACTTTTGTTTTTTCGAATGTGTATGACCCAAAAATATATGTATACCTTTGACCTGTTAATTGTTATGGTATTGTTATGAATAGACCCCGCTATCGGAGGTGCAAAATGGTAGCTGTCAAGTTCTTAGGGATGGGTAAAAATTATTTTGAAATACTATATGTCGATAATTATAGCTATATGTCGATAATTTTTCTTTGCCATAATGAGAGTCTAATTTGTGAGAGACTTTAATAAAATGTGTTTATTTTATAAAACAGACTATATAATTACAAAATGAATGTGTTAAACATTTCTCATTTTAATAAATAAAATTCTTCAATATTTCATCATTACTAACAAATTATCGTTATCTTCATAGCACGAACCATTAATATATAAATTAAAAATTAAATAATTAATAAATGAACGATCAGTTTTTTTTCAGTTTCTTTGCAATAATCTAGTGCAGTCACGATGAATTTATTCAACAATACCCAGTATATCTGAGCCCTATTTATTTTTATTTACATTTCTGATGACAATGATTATCATGGATTCCAAAAAAACATGTTAAATTGTAGTCAAAAAAATGGTATAGGTGCATATATAAAACTAATAGTACAGAAAAAGTAAGAATATCGATATCGACATCATGAATATTTTTACCCATCCCTAAGAACTTGACAGCTACCATTTTGCACCTCCGATAGCGGGGTCTAGTTATGAATTCGGCAGCCATTACTGTCAAGTAAATAAGACGTATCAAAACTTTGAAAATACGATAAGAGGGGGGTAACCATGACATACTAAAGTCCTTCAGTTTGGGTTGGGGGAAAGGGACAGAGCTATGGCAGTTATACAGCTCTGAAGGGTTATTATGAAATAGCTATGCAGTTCATTTTACGGTGAGTGTAAAGGACAGAGCTATAGCAGTCATATAGCACCGTCTTTTTCTCTCAGCGTAAACTGAACTGCTTTAGTATGTCATGGTAACCCCCCAGGTCAAAGACGATATGATTTTTCCGCCTAGGTTATGGGTTGTTTTATTGTAACAAAACTAAATGTACCTACCTGCTTCGACTGCACAAAGTGCAAAGTGGATCTTCATGACGGACAATATGAAGATGTACACGCCTAACCCTGTCGACATCATTATGTGAAACTGAAAATGAAAAAAAAAAATGAATGTATGATTGCTGGCGTAGTTGGTCGTTACCCTGCCTTCGAAGCTAGCGGTCCTGGGTTCAAATCCCGGTAAGGGCAGATATTTGTGTGATAAGCGCGACTATTTGTTTCGGAGTCATGGATGTTTTCTATGTATTTAAGTATATATTTCTCTGTACAAGTATTTATATCGTGGTCTAGTACCCATAGTACCTACAAGCGTAGAGCTTAATTTGGAGCTAGGTTAACTGGTGTTACATTGTCCCATAAAAAAAATGAAAAAAAATTATTACCTACGCATAACATTTAAGCGTGGGGTATACAGGGGCCATAACCAAGATGCTACCGCTACTAACGTTTTTTTTTCTATAACTCAAAATGTATGGGATGACAGTTGATCACGTGGTTCATCGTAACGCACGAGAATGTCATCCCATACATTTTTAGCGAGAGAAAAGAAAAACGAACGTTGCGTTTGCATCTTGTCTAGGGCCTCAGAATGGAGCGCGAATAAAGTACGCAATATATTATTTTTGTAATATAAAAATAACAATTACAAAAAAAAAAAAAACCACAGATAATTTATTCGAACAAGAATAATCATTCGGGAACTTCATTTGTTATTCGCGAATAATTTGGTTATTCTTATTCGTTATTCGTCATTCGAATAAATTATGCCCATCTCTGACGCCAAGTACGTACAAATTCTGAGGGACGGCCTACCAAACAGAAACTATTCTTAGATAATTCTAATAAACTAAAATCCTGAGGATTATTCCAGTCAATGTTTTTGTGTACCGTGTTATACAGGGTGGAAAAAATCTATGGGCCCTGGAGGGGAACTACCTTAAATCAGGCATATTTCACTTCTATACAAAGCGACAAAGTAGGTCCGATCAACACGTAAAAGTATTGAATACATATAAAATATATGTATAATGCTGGCCGAACGCGCCTAAATAAACCATAGTAACTCCTATTGAAAGTTCATTTTTGGTAGTTTACTGCGAACGTATAGTTATACCTACGGTTGCTCGCTCGAACGGTAGGGTTGTCAACACATCGAAAATATTAATATAAATTAACAGGTACACATTATGAGAAAAACAGTTACTTGAATAATCAAAATATAATATATATATTTATTTGATGTACACGCTTGATTGTTACTTTTACATTCTGTTTAAGATTAAATAACTATTAACTATAGGTTTTTTCGAATTAAAACTCGTTTGCAGAAATATTGAGGTTATGTGTCAAACAGTACTGATTTGTTTGTAAACAAATAATTTTATCATTTCTATTGACCCCGAATTTAGATAATTCAATATTTCTAACTTGATGAACACTGTTTCGTGTTGATTGATCACTTCAATATACTTAGGTATATCATCTTATATGTATAAATAAAAATAAATTGCAACTACTGACCTTTCCTCGTTCACCGGCAAAGAGAAAAACGTTTCCTTTTTATTATTTTTGGTTCTCTTGTGTAAACACCCACTCACACAGCAATAATGAGTCATTTTTTTAAATTATACATTCACCAAAATAATTCAAAGAAACAACAACACACCACACACATCTAACCGAACTTGACGTAATGACTAGAATGTACCTACTACCACAGATTAAGTAAGAGTGTACTACTCGCCTACTTGCATCTCGCTTGACGTGTCTCGACCATGTCTCGACACTCAAAAACCGGTCGAGCGAGTTGACATCGCCGCGCGCGGGCATCCTTGATGTATTAGCATCGGCAACTATGTTCCGTCAGGCGGTGATTATCGGACGTACCTCGCTCAGATAAATATCTGTTACGTAGTAACTCTTACTTAATCTGTGCTTAAATCCTTTAGTTAGCTCATTTTACTGAAAGGAAACATTCCTTTATTTTTAAAAAGAAACAAAACTGCATTTAACGATTTTTTTAATTGTGGCTTGTTTCACCCGGGAATCGAACCAACCAAAAATAAAAAAATAAACCCTCGCTATTTTATTATACGAATCGGTAGGATTATTGTTCAGGATAAATTTTGTCTAATAAACATTTAGTCTTACACTCATCTGTTGTACGAGATGCCCATGAATAATATTTATTACAAGTTCTTTATTAACAAAACCTAGTACTGTTCACTTGTAACAAGTAAAAGACACGTTATAATTTTCTTATCTCTTCAACATCTAAAGACATCGTGTGAAGTACAAGCTTGTTAATGTTACTTATCTCTAAGTACCTTGTTGAAGTATTGGATAACAAAATCGGTAAATGGTAATAATACATCTATGCACAGCACGATTCCTTCTTACACTAGACGTTCGTTCTGTAATGGAACGTACTTTTTTAGCAACGCGGGGCAAAAAATTTGAAATTCGAAATTTTAAAAACTATAAAATAGAAGTATTCGTTCGAATTTCAAATTTTGTTTTGTTTTGCTCTCATTCCGTAATTCTGTAATAATGGCGTATCAAGAACATTTCGATTTATTAGAAGCTTACTTTTACAATAGTTGGTTCAATTCCCGGGTGAGACAAGCCACATTTAAAAAAATCGTTAAATGCAGTTTTGTTTCTTTTTAAAAATAAAGGAATGTTTCCTTTCAGTAAAATGAGCTAACTAAAGGATTTAAGGTAGTTCCCCTCCAGGGCCCATAGATTTTTTCCACCCTGTATAACCGATTACGTGCCTATACCTCTGCACGAGGATAAGTGCCTGAGGCTTCGGGACCGTTTCGCCGAGCGGATAGATACATCGCTTATTTTTAGCAATACGCTATATTTACAGCTTTTTTATTTCAAAATAAATGTGCTAAAATTGCCAGTGACATTTACAATGTTTTTAAACTCAGAGTAAGTAATGCCCTGAAACAGCTGACACTGTATCGTAGCATATACAACACGGTGAAATAAAATAGCTCATGACGTGTTATCGTATCAACGTTACAATAGCCCTTATTTACTTGACAGTGATGGCTGCCAAGTTAAAAACAATAACGATAACACGCCAAAATGTATGACAAGTCACTGATATGGTTGACTGTAGTCGGCGAATCTATGGTTCTAAAAAGTTAGTTTCCCTTGATACCGAACCCTTATAAGGGTCAATCAACTTTTCTTTGTAGCTCGTTGCCATGGTGTCGTCTCCTGGGTCACTCTTTAAAACTATGATTTCAAAGGATATAAGTCCACTAAAAAACTGTTTTATTGGCAATTACACACCCATTATTTTATGGCCTTTCTCCTGAGTGTGCTGGAAGTATATATTATAAAAAAAAAATCTAAGAAACTCTATCACTGTTGTCTCCTGGCTTACGGGACAGAATAACAACAGAAAAAAGTTAATCCACCCATAATATACTATCAGCCCAATGGAACCCTGACCCACCATAAAACGGTTTCGCAGTGACATGATGAAACAATTTCATTGACACTTCTTACGACTTATCATAACGTCACTGTGACATAGTTCTAGGGGGGTCAGAGTTTTATTGGGCTGATAGGACATACTTCTAACTACGCGTGAGGATACCATGTCAAATTTAGTGTTCTGAATTCAAAACATGTTAACGGTCCGCAAGCTCACATATCAGTTTGATAACAGTTGTAATTGCTACAAACGCGATTAAGGCATTCATTAACAAACGATTAGTGTGGAATAATGATATTATAATAGAGCTGGATAGAAAACAAAGCTTTATTTATTCACGCACAAAATTGTTTTAGAGAATAAACTCAACTTGGTGTATTGTAAGAACACATAACCATAATCACCTGAAGTTAAGACTTAGGGTCACTATTTTGAAAAAGGGACTAGTTAATTATCTCTGAAATGTCGTATAGGGAAAAAACACAAGTAAAGACCCTCTTGCATGGCAGGTGGAAGAGACGTATATCTACAGGGAAAGTTTCGTAAAACCAACCAAATCTCTTGAAAAATATATTGTTTGTCCCATTTACCCTGTCTGGTAGGGCCTTTAGTTAGGTATAGTAATTTTGAGACGAAACAATTATGACTGGCAACCCTGGGTGGAAGGTGACATCTAGCATTGGCGGGAAGAGCAGATCGGGAAAAGATGGAGGATGGTGGGGTTGGTTGTGGTTTGAAGTGGGTTATAATTGTTCTGTACGCTGCTTATAAACTGTAATATTGACGATGTAAAGAGATGGCGAAAGATTAATATTGTTGTGGAGGCCTGGGTGGGTAGATCTATAAGGGAGTGTGGAGGATCAACAGGAGAATTCGGGTCTCGCCCTTGGGCTCCGTGCTAGACGACAGGGTCTAACCCGTAATAAGGGAGAAATGGGTCTCGGACGGGACCCCCTGTGGTGTCGAACGCGGCCCCCAAGGAGTTAACGTTAACAGTAAATGCGAAGCAGATTCATATTACGATCTCTATATTATCATGCATGTGAGTATGTCGCTCCATTATTACGATAATGTCATGTGAACCTTGGCCCGTGTGGTTGCCGGGTTAGAATAGTGCCACACCATGTCTTCCCGTGGATGTCGTAAGAGGCGATTAAGGGAAAAAAGGCTTGTAGTACTGTTAGGCGATGGGCCTCTTCTCCTAATTGTGCAAAATGTGGTTACAGAATTACCAACAAGTTTTTAGAGTTGTAGGTAATTCTGTAGCTCTGCCTACCCCTCTCCGGGAACGAAGGCGTGAGTTTATGTATGTGTGTCATGTGAACCTAAGGCATGACAAGACATGTATGATAGATGAGATTAATGGAAACGTGGAAACACATACCCCGTCTCTCCTTAGTTGTAGAACATTTGTATAAACCAGTTGTAGATCATTTGTATAAACCGTTCGTTGTATATGTATTTAAAATTTGACCTATGCAAGAGGGATTTTACCATTTTTTTTACCTAAGGTCAAGCGGGGCTATGACGTCAGTGGGGCAATTACGTCAAGTGGCTTTAACTCCTGTACTAAAGTTCTTATCGAAGAGTGAAGTGAGTAAGAGAAGTAGAGAAAAAAAAACTACTCGTAAATAGATGTAACTTTCCGATACAAACTCTAAAACGGGAGGTAAAGCCACTTGACGTTATTGCCCCTCTGACGTAATAGCCCCGCTTGACCTTATACTCTTCTACTTTACTCCACTTTACTCCATTTACCTTAACGACCTAGTACTGGAAACATGTTCCACGTGATTGGCTAGTGAGAATCCGCTAAAGCCGCCCTCACAATAGAGCAGGTAATCAGTCGCCTCTTACATCTGTACGGTGCTGACGCGTTTGTCCCTTCTTGCGACTTATTGTTTATCGTTTATTTGTGACTTGGCTAGTAAAACGGACCGATGTCTCCTTAAACTTTTATTTTCAAATACCATTGTGAATGAGTCCTAAGAACACTATCGTCTGTTGCCGCCCACTTGGCTAAATGCCACTATCTTTCGTCCTTATCATTTGTATGACACTGTGCAAGTGAGAAAAGCCTATAACTTGGTCGTTAAAGTAAATAGACTATACTAAGAAAACTCACCAACATCAGGCTTCGTTGATCCTGCAGCAGAGCCACCAGCAGCATCAGACCACTCAGCGTCAACGCGAATAGCCCAGCGAATGTGGACTGGCTTATTACTGGAGAGTGAAAAAGATAAAAAAAAAAACTGGTATAAGATCGAGGCTTTCAAAGCGGATAACAGTGGTAACTCTTGAACTGACCAACAAATTTTCATCAATCTTTCAAAAAACTATCGATCCGCCCTTGCTTCGCTTCGGATTATGTCCGTTTTCTTTAACACCCGTACATAATCCAGAAATTATAATACATAAATAGCTTCCTCTTGAATCATTCTACCTATTGATGTAAACTGCATTACAATCCGTTGCATAGTTTTAAAGATCTATGCGTACATACACTGGACTTCACTGGAGGCAGATCATACGCCGCAAGTGTAGATCATCAACAGATGACCTCGATCTTCAGTCATTAGGGAACGACCAAAGAGAGAGGGATAGATAAGCCGATTGGAAGAGTTACGATGCTACAGACCAGTAAGTACCTTGGGTGTAGTCGGTGTCAATTGAAACAGGCAAAGATGTAATCCAAATCAAACGGACAAACTTACCATTATTAGGTACTGCATAATCACACGTGTGCAGATCATGCATTATAAAACCTTTTTTTTAATGAAGACGTGCTCGACGTACATTTTAGGTTATGTTTCCAACAGTACTAATTTGTTTACATATATCAGTGCAACCGTATAACCAAAAGATGGAACATAAAAAACACTATCACATAAAAATAAGTAACTTACATCTCGATTGTTGAGTTCCGAATATTTTATCATAATCATTACAAAACAGAAGCAGGAACACTACTAATATAATCCCGAAGGATAATTCCATGACCCCCACCAACAGGACCATAGGCCAGACTCTCTTTATCGTGCGAGGGTTGGAGCAGCGGCAAGGCTTGTGCCAGGATGTCTTACACGGGACCTTGTGGCAAAACTTTAGAGGACAGCTTTGATCAGCAACATCAACCATTTTGAATTGAATATCATCACTTAGCTGTGGTAAAATTGTTTGTTCTACCACGTCCGCAATCTCCATACTCTGCATTTCTTTTTACTGATATGTTCTTCTTCTTCTTCTTCTTTAAATTAATGGCGGTCCACTAAGTGATTTCGCCAGTGTCAGTGAGAGAGTATAATCAGTAAATAGTTAGAAGTGTATTGAGATTAGGAATTTGTTGTTGTGAAATACAATTGGCACATGTCACTTTTGTAAATCATTTTTTTTTGTGCGGAACTCTTTGCTTTCAGTATACAATGCCGCAAATAAAACAGTGTCTCAAACTATTCGCTTCTTTCTTGAAAATAATTTCACCTTCCATTTTGGGTTTGTTAAATCATTCTCCCGAACTCATTATTTCTTTGTATTAAATTTTCCGTTCGCATTTTTCCCCGAACGCGATATTACCTAATTTTATTTTTCACCATTCGATTTTATTACAGTCGCTTTTTTTGTTGTTCGACTTTTTTCCCAGTCGGTTTTTTTCCCGTTCGATTTCTATCTCAGTCGCACTTTTCCCAAAAGTATTTACATCGTAATTCGTAGGTAGGTTTAGGTTATGTTAGTTTAATTTTGCATCAGGCCCGGAGGGCCTAACCACCCAGAAATAGGAGCTCCGCGGTAGCGGAGCTTCGTCGACTCTGTATCTTCGACAAATTGGAACGGGAAAAATACGACCGTGAAAATATGGTGGTAGGAAAAGAAGCGACTGGATAAAACTCGCAAGCGGAAAACCACGACTGTGAATATAAACTGCCGCAGGAAAAAAGGCGACTGGTAATATCGCGTTCGGGGAAAAATGCGAATGGAAAAATTACTACGAAGAAATAATGAGTTCGGGAAAATGATCTAACAAATCCCATTTTGTTCGCCCTATAAATGTTAACTCTTATTACCACTTCTTACTACCTATTTGTTTACGTTCCCTTATCCTTATTTTATTTACAATAATATTACAAATGTGAGTGTGTGAATTGGTTCACATTACGGGTTCTTAGCTCAACCTCTAAAAAGGTTTTAACGAACTTAGGGGTACTTAAAGATAGCTTCAGAACCAGGATAGGAAATTGAATCCTTTTAATGACAGAAAAGCAAGATTCTTGAGACAATACCGATAAACGAATTCAGCTTTTGCCCGCAACTTCATCCACGGAGAATCGTCTAGAAAGTATCCTTCATCTCTTAATATTTAATCCAGCAAGTTCTATTTTATCCTATTAGGCGTTTTATCGCAGCTTCTGATTACTTCCAATCTCACAGAACAATTAGCCAAGCCCATTAGCTGGTCGCCATTTTGCGTGGCTCCGGCCAAAAGTTGTGGCGGGAAAATTATTTCCAGTGTTGCCACTTTGCAGAAATGAATTGGTCGTTCTCGGCGGTCGGTGTTTCCGCTTTATTGTTAAGTAAAACCAAGTAAGGCCGAATTGAATTATAGTTTCGCGTAGTCTGTTCAAAATATACGCGAGGAAATATAAATAAGAATAAGAACTAGTCTGGAAAATTAAGGTCATAGATCACTATTACAATTTGGACTGAAACTAATTCCACTTACTCTATTTCGCGGTGCAGTAATGAACTTATGGGGAATCTATCATTTTATCGAAACACCTTTTAATAAACGTATCATTACGCAAAATTGTTATGTCATCAGAAGGCATTTCTCGCCGCGTGATTTTTTTTGGTAGTCACAGGTGTAACGAAACCTAACCTAACATACGCATTTTAATGTTTAAGATATTATTGAAATGTCATGGTTTTAGCAGAAAATAGCGTTCGATGAAATTAAATTCGATGAAATGATACAATCGATGAAGTGAAATTTGATAAAATGATGAGTTACCGAACTTATGAATAACCGGGGGCTTTATTTTAATCAGTATAACCATATTGTTTTTGACGTGTTATCGTATTGTTTTTAAGTCGGCCTTCATCATTGTTAAGTAAATACTAAAGAGCTATCGTAACAATACGCCACCCAAGACTTAACTTAACTTACAGCGGCGATATAAACATCAATTAGTGGAATTCGCTTAATTAATCCCTAATCAAGGTCTAAAGAATAAAATCATCTCTCGCCGGTGGAAAAACCGTTATGGTTATTTTATTATACCTATCATAATGATTTATTCTAGATGTAAGATTATGATAGAATAGTCTTTCTTAACCTCGTTCTATATAAGAATAGATAAAGGCATTTGCGAGCATCAATTGAGCTAGGGCGATATTAACCCGGCCAGCCGGCGCGCCTGACGGACGATCTTTCTTATTTATAATTTATCGCTTAGCTAGATTCGAATCGGAAACAACCATGATGTTCGTCTATAGAATCTTGCGATGCAAGAAGTAACTTGGATGTGACACAGAATATATTTTTCTCAAAAATGACCGGGAAAGTTGACATTACTAAGTCCATACTGAGACTTGAAGTACATAGTTTACAGACAGTTACCAAATTAAAAAAAAAAACATTGCGTGCTCGCTACACAAGCCCGCAATGTTGCATACAAATTTCATTGTTATATTTATATAGTTTGTAACTTTTTAAAAAGTGAAAACGGCCATAATAAAATGAGGGCACAAGTCTTATACATCCATATTTTATTCGAAACGTAACTTTTTTATCTGTGTCTGGAATAGCTTGATTTTATTTTTCTTATAAAAGCTTGCGTTTCTTCTTGTCATAAAAATGAAGGCGGTAGAGAGCGATCTTATTTCACGTGAAGTTTCTGTTGATATGCGATTTGTATGTTTCGATTTTTGAGAAAAGCACTATATATGCCTCGGCAGGAACGGCAATTGCGGGCCTCGTATTTTTAAACGGACTCGCAAGCTCGTCCGTTTAAACCAATTCTCGGCCCGCAATTGCGTGCTTCACTGCCTAGGCAATAATGTACTATTTCTTGTGACATGTTACGATTAGGTACATTGGATTTCTACGATGTTTGAACAAAAAACAAACACCTTTTCTTACCTTACCTTTTTTTTCTGTTTGGGCGATATTTTTAGTAGATTTTCCAAAGTTTTATTGATATTGCTATAGGAATTTAATCTGACATATTGCGTATCAGCTTAGGGCAGCACTGCTGGACATAGGCCTTCTTCAAGCTATTTTTATTGTTTTTGTTTTATTTACAGGATATTCTAAACGCTTATTTACATAGATCTGCTGGTTTCAAACTGCGGCAGAGTATGCAAAACATTTTTTTTGTTGTATGAAAAATTGTGTTTTTATTAAGTCCTTAACAAAGTACAAAATTTTGTTCACTTTCGAAAAATGAAAAAAAAAAGAAAAAATATCGCTAAAAATATCTTTTTTTATTAATATTTTTTCTTATATGTACATCATACATCAAATATACAGATACAAGGATATACTTCAACTTATATAATAATATTAGCAATATGAGAAACACCAATTGTATCCACCCCGTAACTGCCCAATCAAGTAAGACCCCAATAGACCGCCTTCGCCCGTTTAATTCATTTTGCCAACCTTTCTTGTGATTGCCCAAATCACATTGTGCCCTGATGAGCTCATTCGTCATACTCCCCTGACAAATCACTATTGTAGTAACAAGAAAGCGAAGGTCTGTATATTGGTTTAGATTGTTTGCGGTTTACTTGGAAGGCATTTCGCGATAATCTTGAACGAATGTTTCATAAATTTCATAATTCGTGTTTGTTTTGTTTTTAATATTGTTTTGTGTTGAGGTATACAGGCATTCTATCTTAGTCCTCAGGGTTGGCAGTGCATTTGCAGTCTTGTGAATGAGAATGTCTATGGGTCACAGTTTCCACTTACCATCAGGTGGCCTGTGTATCCGTGTGCCACCCTACGCCATAAAAAAAATGGCGAAGCATATTTCCTCAAAAATACAGTCAACTATAAAGAGATGAACGTATCCACTTGTTCTCTTGTTTAAAAAGTAGCTAGATATCATTGTAGTCGACATTAACTTAACTAGATGTTTAACGCATTCAACCTATTTTCTCTTGCAACACACTCCGTCGGTTATTCATGTTTGAACGACTACGAATGTGAAAGAGCGCACAACTACAAATAAATAAAACCAATAAACGAGACTTTATAGCAGCTATATGCTGTACAACTGTCACCGATTCAAAAATATATTTGAATGTTTTATTTTTAAGATAAGATGAAGTGTGTTTGCTGCAAACGCGTTTATGACACATGTTTACAAGTTCATCATTTACTTTTACAAAACTATATAGCGGCGGCTGGTATAGTCAAGTAAATAAGAGCTACCTTAACGTTGACAATTCGCTTATACATGACAAAGACATTATAGTTTTACCGCGGCCCCTGTTGTAGTGATATACTGATAACCAAACGACATCGTATGTGTTAGATAACTTCATATTTATCTTACTTCTCCAGTTAGCTTATCAATACACTGCACTAAAGCTAACTAAATTCGCGTTATAAAAAATATCATATTTGTTTCAATTGTAACCTCTTAATCATTCACCGCTTCCCTAGGTATGCACAATTATTGCAACTGGTTGTTTCAAAATTCTTCAAACCAAATTTAACAGAATCGACGGAGCTCAACTGTCGCGGAGCGGAGCTCCTATTTCTAAAAGTTTGGCCCTTTGGGCAAGCTGAAGAACTGACATTATGCTAAACCTATCTCATATTTATGATACAGATTTTGGTTAGTTGAACTAACTGTGCAAAACTAGTTGATCCATCAAGAAAGCGGTCATCATGCTCATTATTCATCACAAAATTACTATCAAACTCTAAAAACTTAATTTTAAACAGGTCTTCGCTTTTGATGGAAACTTTCAAAATATTTGCGCTGATATTGATTCAGAACGGACAATAGCGGACAATCTACGCTGCATGTAAAGTATGTTATACATTTATAGTATGTATGTAAGGGTTCGCCGGAAGCTGACCGGCCAGATTGAAACTTTGTAACGGACTACGCGGGCCCCCGTACAGTCCGCAACGAAAGCAAAGTTCGATGTACAGTTTAAAACTATGTTGTTGCAGCTTAAACTCATTTTCCGTTTCATACGAGGCCTCGCGTGTTTTTTCAGTTAGGTGTTTCTCTTAACCGGACTGTGAAGCTGGAAATTTCCAATTAAAATGCGATATGGTTTTTACCCCGTCAGATTTTTTATTTATTTACTTTGTAGATACAATGAAAACTAAGCTGTACGTTTTCTTTTTCAATAAAATATTTCTTGGAAAGAAACAAAAACAAACGGAGTCGTACATACATAGTTATAAACATAAACATACAATAACTAACCATGGAGTATTAAAAACCACTATGGGCGGACGACATACCTATGTAACGGGTAACGCCACTCCGTCGTTGGATATCATATTCGCAAAACATGATATTTTGAAAAATGACATTCGCAAATCATCATAGTAGCAAAACATCACATTAACAAAACATAACTATTATCAAGACATGAATTAGACAGTGTCGGAGCTCCTATTTCTGGGTGGTTTGGCCTAACATCTAACATAACCTAAACCTACCTACGATTTATAACAAAACCCGAATTTTTGTTAATATCTCGTTTAGCGAATATCGTGTTTTGATAGTATGTTATGCGTATATGATGTTTTGCTCGGATGATCTTTTGCGAGTGTAATATTCACATATGAACGGATAAATACTTATCAAAACAAAAACTCTTTTACTGCTAGCGGTACATCCTCAGAGACGAATAGTATTATGAAATCATGTCAACGCACGTTATGCATACGAATGCTGTGGAGTGCGGCGGGGCCTTGAGCATATATTTACAACCCGGCGTGGCTTGAAGTGAAACTAGTGGTATGTGTGGCTAATAGAACATTCATGGCTTTTGGAAAGATTCTCCAACATGTTACGTGGCCTATATTTAGTAGTGACAGACTTAGTGCAGGATCCACCGATTTACATTGGTCAAAGACAGTGGTAGCTGGCAAGGCTTGTACAGTGCCAAGGACAGTTGACTGAAAAATAAAATACCTTTCTATTTGGAGCCACTGGTAAGGCAACTTGACTCGCTACTGTCCGATCGGTTTACACTACTGTACTGTCCACTGTCACTGTCCACTGACCAGCAAGCACCATTGTTTGCATTGTTGTATTCTGGTCGAGGAATTCTACCTTAGTCCTCAGGGTTGGCAACGCATTTCTAATCTGTAGAATGCTAATGTCTATGGGTCGCAGATCCCACCTACCATCAGGTAAAAAGTCATAAGCAATTAGGTTTTAGCGAGTAGAATTAGGCTTAGAGATGGATTTTAGCCCGGAGATGACATATGACACTTTTAAAACCCCAAAAAATAGGTAAGTTTCCGAGGGAAAAGCGATAATGAAGTCGCGAAGTGACGCTAGTTGTTGACTTGATGCGACAAGGGTTTATACCATGGTGCTTAAACATTTAATGTACGTAGTTACTGGTAACTTTGATATTCAGATTTTCTAGATCCATTTAACAAAGTTATGAAGTATGGATTCAACAAGATGGCTGCTTTAATCTATGTCCTGCCATTATAACCAAAATTGCACTTTGTAACACCACCCGCTGCGCGGAGCTCTATGGTTGCGAATAATGGGAGAAATGGGTTGGGATTTAATTTGTTTTTCAAAATAGTGTTAGTTGCGTCATCATCATCATCATATCAGCCGAAAGACGTCCACTGCTGGACATAGGCCTCCCCCAAGGCTCTCCACTGAGACCGGTCATGTGCTTTTCGCATCCACCGCGTTCCCGCGATCTTTACAAGGTCGTCACTCCATCTTGTTGGAGGCCTACCTACAGCTCGTCTCCCGGTCCGCGGACGCCACTCAAGAACCTTCTGGCCCCATCGGCCATCGGTCCTGCGAGCGATGTGCCCCGCCCACTGCCACTTCAGTTCCGTAAAACCTGGTAACTATGGTCCAAAATCTTCCAACTATGGTCCAAAATCAATGACCAAAAGTACAAGTTCCCATTATCTTTAGTTAAGGAAACGTGTTGTTTTATAGACATTTCTTGTTGACTAAAGTTTTAAAATGCTTATACTTAAGTCATCTATGAGGAATTAAAGGAATTAGACTTGGACCACAGTTGAAGTACTGGACCATAGTTACCAGGTTTTACGGTTTAGCTAGTGTGCTAGTGTTAGTTGCGTAACACTATAGAAACCTGTCGCAGAAAGCCCATGATAAATTTTCACAGAATTTATTTTCGTGACTTGACAGTTCATACCATTCTGAAAGCTTTTAACGCTTTAATAGTTAGTTAAGTGGTTAAAATCGTTTAGTGAAATTGGTACTTATACTCGTAATTTACATACATACATAAACTCACGCCTTCATTCCCAGAGTCACCCCACTCTCTGCAGAGCTAAAGAATTACCAACAAGTCTTAAAACTTCTTAATAATTCTGTAACCACATTTTGCACGAACAGGCCAAGATGTTTCCCAGTGTATTAGTGACAGGTGACAAGCCCATCGCCTAACTTGTAATTTATGAGCTGGCTAATTCAATACATATTTTCACAAGTGGAAGATTTCGTAAGCAAATATAAAACGACACATGAAAATTTATCTGTCAAAAGTTCAAAACGTAAACAACGCAAAATTCGTAGCGATCACGAATTTCAAAGCACAAGTTAGACTTCAGAAGAAATTCTTAACATCCACATAAGAGAACACGTCGGGAGGATGACAATATTTAAATAGCAAATTTAAAACTTCCCCGACATGCCACGCCCGTGTTTCATGTGGACGGAACAACAGCCACAAAATGTATTTGCATAAATTTTAAATTTCGTCTCTTGGTCTTAACTCTATGTATATTTCCACTAGTGACGGCCATTTTTGGTTTCGGTTTTTAAGTAGTTGGTGTGGGGGGGGGGGGGGGTAGGGGTGTTATAAGTAGGCATCGGAGTTTTTGTCGCACGGTAAGACTAATAGCAAGCTATGGAGTCGTCATTCGCCATAAATCTAAACTTTATTCATATTCATACTCATTTATTTAATTTATCTTAAAATGCCTCTATAGTGGTCGGTCGTGTATAATTATCTTATAAATTAGTCAAGTTATATAAAAAAATAATTTTCTATTAGATTACAAATTCATAACTTGAACTATTTTAACATACAATTCGCCACTATTGTGGACTAAAAAATTCCCTTCTGCCGTGTTTTAATGTATCTTTTGTTTGTTTTTAAATTTTCGTAATTAAATCAGTATAAAAATGGGTAACATTAAATAATCTTTTCTGAACTCGTCAACGTTGTTGTCCTTGATTATAAAAAAAACCTAAATAATTAAATAAATAAACGAGTATGAATATGAATAAGAGTTTAGATTTATGGCTAATGACGACTCCATAGCTTGCTATTAGTCTTACCGTGCGACAAAAACTCCGATGCCTAGCTATAAGTTTGACTGCTGTGTGTTTGACGGTGGCACCATATCTCTGGAACGGGTGAATTGATTTGGATGCGGTTTTTATTTTATTTTAAAGCAGTTTTTCTAGCGGTGGTTATGAGCTAGTTTTTATGAATATTAGTTGGGCCCTTTAAGAGATATTAGTTCTGAAAGAAGGGGTCACCATTGGGGGGGTTTATCTATCTAATACTTATTACTATTACATACATAAAAACTTTCAACTGTGCAGTATCAAGTAACAGGGGATATCGAATGTTCGTACTTAGCCGATTAGTATTATTAATTTGTTTTTATGTTTGACTACAACCTGTGTGGTCACCGGGTTAGAATAGTGCCACTCCATGTCTTCTCGTGGATGTCGTAAGAGGCGACTAAGGGAATAATAAAGGCTTCTAGTACTCTTAGGCGATGGGCTTGCAACCTGTCACTAATACACTGGTAAACGTCTTAGCCTGATTGTGCAAAACGTGGTTACAGAACTATCAACAACTTATTTAAGAGTGCTTGGCAATTCTGTAGCTCTGCCTACCCCACTCTGGGAATGAAGGCGTGAGTTTATGTATATATGTATGTTTGACTACAAGTATAGGTAAAAGACTTAAGTAAAGGTCCTCTTGAATTTAGTTGTAACACATCTGTATAGACCCTTCGACATTCTACAGGGTGCCTCTGACCTTAAGGTTTTAAATGCAATGATCGATTCTACCCGCTAAACGGAACTACTTTTGCACTGCAACATTAAAAATAACTTAAGTTTAAATATAACTAATGGATGTTAAAGTGTGATTGTAAAATCAGTGTATTAAATCATGGCCGTATAATCACTATCTCATGGTACGGGGGCAACATTTCCTTGGTACGAGGGCTAAAAGAAAATGGAAAATTGGATCGCGTACATTGAAAATTACATTTAACTTGTATGAATTTAAGTTGGACATATTTTTAACAACCTACAGAACAAAAGAAGTTCAGTAAGTAGGGAGTAAAAACGATTCATGCATTTAAAGCCCCAACGACACAACGTATATTCCATATTAGTTGTGTACACAACTACATTCAAGAGTACATTTACTTAACCCGCTGTTTCAAACAATTACCTAATTCTAAAAGGGATAAGTAGTAAACGATTCGGATAACAGTTATTACTTAGGGCGTTATTGGTCGTGTCTGATTCATGTTGGAGAAAATAGGGCACAGGAAATCTTGGATCTTATGTGTAATCGTTTATACAAATGGAGTCAACATCAAGTAATATTGTCATAAACAAATGAGTAGTATTTCTGTCTGCGTAAAGTCCACTATTCTAGCTCCTCACTCTCCTCTCTATGTGATAATTGAACTCACACGATCCCAGATTTCACACAAACACCGCCTTTTATTAGTATAGCGCTATTATTTCACCTTTATTGCGCTTCAGAGATGTAGTTTCTGCACAAAAAGGACCTTGACGCTTTTCATTTCAAGTGTCTCCGAGGAATTCCTCGTCTAAGACGGCGGGATCGTGTTCCGATCTTGGAACTTGATTCGACATCGGCCAACACTCTGGGTGAACTGAAATGTTTGCTCACGAAAGGTCAAATTACATTGGTGTGTGTGTCTTTCACGTATGGTATCATCATATAAAGGATAGTAAATAACCAGAAAACTTCTCAACAAAAGTTTAAAAAAGTATGAATAAAAATAAATTGCTACTTACTAAGCCTATATTATAATATAACTGCGAAAGTTTGTGTGTTCATTTGTTACTCCTTCACGCTGCAACGGATATACAGATTTGGGTGAAATTTCAAATGGAGATAGTTTTAAACCTTAGATTAACCATTTCATCCCGGCAAATTTAAATGTTCCGCAGGGAAGAACGATAATACAAATCTATGTCGTCTAAGTCGTGGGCAGAAGCTATATGTACATCTGTCATATACAGGGTTATTGGTAAGTCGACCTATTCCCCTCTAGGGGTTATGGGGGAGATCATTTGCAATAATTTTGGTCCCATAATATCCTATGCAAAAGTTAGTAACTTTTTCTGTTTGTGTGTCATTTATGTTGGTTTCTTTTTTACTTCTTGGTCTTGCATTCTTAAACGTGTACAGATAATTCTACTTTTAATATTGCATAAGAACAGCAATTTTACCTTGTACAAAAGCTATTAAAAAAATAGATGTAAAGTGCTAATTCTTTTTTTTTATTTTTGAAGATGCGTTCCAATTTTTTTTTACAAAAAACTTAAATTTGAACTATCTCAGAAATGGTTCACTTTTGCATAGGGTATTATGGGACCCAAATGATATGACCTCTCCCATAACCCCTAGAGGGGAATAGGTCGACTTACCAATAACCCTGTATAAATATTAAATTGATATAAGTATCTCCCATTATTTTACTACGTTGTCTTAGTTTTAATGGACTTACGAAATACGCCAAGTTTTGAATGACTCGAAATTAATTGACTGCATAGTTTAAAAGCAAAGTTTTATAAACAGTTGAAATAGCCGAGATACAATTAAAATTCTTAGTCTGGTTACGGTTTCGGCTGAAGTAGGCAATCACTAATTCAAAGTCATTCGTAAGGAAACCGTGAAATTTCAACGAAAAATTCTGTGGTCTTAGTGAAAAAGGGTACAAGTCGACTTAACTCGGAATAAAAAAGGGTATATACATGAACGGACAGCACTAGACTTACACCCTTTTTCACTTGACCTTCAGAAGACTTATACCCTTTTTCACTAGGACCACAGAATTTTGTCTCCGATTTATGCCATTGTGAGAGGTATTTTATTTCTGTAGTAAACTAGTACACGGAAAGAGTAGTGTTTCTGAATGCAAAGTGTATTGAACGTCAATTCTAGAGAGGACTGTCCGGAAATATAGAGATTTAGTCAGAATATCGGCTAGATGTTCATATGCGCAAGGGAAAACAATAATGTTTACCTTCCAATAGTCTTTTATCTTGTAGGGACTAAGAGTAAGGTCCCTGGTCTTCATTATTTATGTGCTACGTTTATTTATGTATCACGAATGGTTTTTTAAAAGCCCATAATCCACCAAAGGTCTTATTAGAGCAGGCGCCAATGGGATGTTCGTTTGCAAAAATCACGGACCGCGAAATGTTTGGTGATTTGTCTACCAGAGACCCTCGACTTTGTAAAAAGCCATGTGGCCGTGCTGCGCGCGCGCACGGTCCTTTGTCATTCAGTCCCCCTTCCGCCCCTTTACCGCTGCTTTAGTCTCGCTACGCGCGCTTTTCTTGCTGTGGTGAACAATTAGGTACTTCATGACACGCCTATTGTGCCATGCCATGCCGGCCATGTGTATACAAATTTGTATTGATTTTTACAACGATTTAAACTTACGTTGTTTTAATCGGTTGTGATTGGCTAATCTACGTGTTTTCCTTGGTAAGTGATTCAGATATTTCAAAAATGCGAAAACGTAAGCTTTGCCTTAAATTTGACAAGAATAATATTTACCTATGATGCATTGCATTTACACTGTATACGAGCATCAGCTCAAGTGTATCTGTGGAAATTCTCTTCTGAACCGATATTTATGAACATTGATTTCCTTCAATTTGGCTACGAGTTACGCGAAAGAAACCTTTACCCAAAGCAAATGACAAAGAATTCCCAACCTGAATAAAACCGTGTAAATGTCGATCTTATTGTCGAACAAAGTCGTGTACATACGTACCTGCAATAAAACTGTGTGGCAACATCTGTTGATTGGATGTCTGGGAATATTATATCAGAAGTCAGAATGCGGTCCGAACTTTTACTCTAAATAGAGAGTAAGTAGCGCGGCGTGATGTTATGTCACAATACTGTCATAGTAATTGTATTCTTTGCTATTATAATTATTACCGCTCCTTTGGTGCGCACCGTAGATTCTTTGATGTATAAAGTATGTCTCTCTGCGACCTAATAACTTTATCTACTACAAAAATCAAATTATTTGCCCATTTAGAATTGCTTTTCAAGCTGCTATCGACATTTTTATTTTAGACGGTAAGTAGGAGGTCTTGCGGAGGCATTTTGCTCTCACGTCATAGAAAATAAGAATAAAGAAACGCTTTAACGTTTTTCATAAGGTACTAACTAGTACCTGGAACACCGAGCGTAAGTACGTCGCTCACGTTGAAAACGATTTTCCCCGAATAAATAATGCTCTCTTATTAATAAGATAAGAAGTTAGGTATTTTGTAATTTTCAATGTAAAATTTATCCTTCAGTATACGTACCATTAGTGTAAGTGGCGATCACTTATTCATAAAACTAAGTTAACCTCAATAAAAGAAAGCAATGTCATTAGGGCTTTAGTTCATATTCCTTCTTTCTCTAGGATATTCGAGTTGGAATGCTCGACGACATAAAGGGAACTCTAAGAAAGTTTGCGTTAAAGCGAATGCCTTTACTTCGGTTTCCTTTTCACACAAAATAGAGGAAATGGCTCTCATTACGTGTTCGAAGCACTCTAATTAAAATTTAATTTAATAAGTGTAAGTTGTATTTGTCTCCTTCTGTCACTTGATTACGCGTAAAAAAAAGAGGAATGAAACATCCGTAGTTTTGAAATTACTGGGTCTAAGTTAGTTCAGACCTGTCAAAGTGGGTCACAGCTCTATCTTTACTATTACTATAATTACTTTTACACTATTAATATTATAACGAGGTAAAGTTTGTGACGTTGCAGGAGGTAATATCTGGGTTTTGAAAATTCTTTACCAATAGAAAGCCACGTTGTTTGCGAGTGTCATAGGCTATATATTAACACATTTTTTTTTAATTCAACAACGAAGTGGGCACGGGAACAGCTAATAGTAAATAATTTTATCGTATACCGGATAAGTAACAAAACAAATTAATTGAAAAGACTACGAGTATAAGCGTCAGTCTTCACACTGTGGGGTAAAGGCTTCTTCCTTGGATGTTTACTCTGTCCTTAACACTATCTGACTAGACATTTTAAATTGGAAGACATCTAAGTTATCTTACAACCTCTGCCTTGCGCTATCACTTCTAACTAACCTACACATACATACAAACCTTCACGCCTTCATTCCCAGAGTGGGGTAGGCAGAGCTACATTTGCACAATTAGGCTAAGATGTTTAACAGTGTATATTAATGACAGGTAGCAAGCCCATCGCCTAACAGTACTACAAGCCTTTATTCCCTTAGTCGCCTCTTACGACTTCCACGGGAAGACATGGAGTGGCACAATTCTAAGCCGGCAACCACACGGCAAAGTTATCTTGCAACCTCTGCCTTGCGCTATCACTTCTAACTAACCTATTTATTAATTACTGGCGTATTTGTCTCATTTCAGGGTAAGAGCCTCTTTTACGGTTTTCTTTGTCTTTAGCAATCCCTTAGCAGGCCTAATCATGGTCGTGTTTATCGAAGTGGATACACATGGATAAAACAACTATCACTATCTAACCAGTATTTAAGTACGAGGGTGACGGATACTTTATCCACCGCGATAAGGGCGATGGTATTGAGACGCAGCAAGCAACCCTCCTTACATAATATACATACATAAACTCACGCCTTCATTCCCAAAGTGGGGTAGGCAGAGCTAAAGAATTACCAACAACAACTTTTAAAACTTATTGATAATTCTGTAACCACACTTTGCACGCACAATCAGGCTAAGATGTTTACCAGCGTATTAGTGACAGGTTGCAAGCCCATCGCCTAACAGTACTACAAGCCTTTATTCCCTTAGTCGCCTCTTACGACATCCACGGGAAGAAATGGAGCGGTACTATTCTAACCCGGCAACCACACGGGGAAACCCTCCTTACAATTAATTGAAAATCAATTTAAATTTAACAAATCCTCTCTGAATAAGGAAGTGTAAGTGCACGGGCAAACTCGATAACAGCGCGGCCAATCCTTCAATGCCCGTATTCTCAAAACCTACTCCAATATGTATGCAAATCCGACAGACACCGACAAATTGTGTTTGCCCGAGTCGTCTTTCGGCGATGCTGTTACGAGATCGGAAATGGTCCCAGAATAGGGTAATGGTGATATTTTAAATTGAATTACTAGCTGGGTTTAAATACTAAGATAATCACTTTCAGTATTAAGAACTCAATATTTGTCATAGACAAGATGCCTACGTGCCTTGTGAAGCTAAAAATTTCCATACACAATGCGATAACGTTTATTTGTCCTTAGTTCTATAACTATTTTTACGATTTTTGAGTAGTTTTAGATATCATGAAAAACTAAGTCTGTACCGTTTCCAAGAGAATATTTGCTTGAAAGAAAAAAAAATTGAAAATTAAAAACCTAGGTTTTCGTAACAACTTCAACGTATTCTAAAATCGAGGAAATTTGACTTGATTCAGAGGGTAAGCCTGGGCTGGGGCTAAATTTGAATGGGAAAACATTGACAGTGGTTTAAGCATCGGTTCACAATCCTCTTAACGCAAACGATTATCGAAAACTGTCAAAATTAATGAAATTTGACATTATAAGCGCTTTACGCGACCGTCTGTCAGCATAAGTCCGTCCTACACACTTTTGACAATACGATAACATGTCAAAATCAATTAAGATTTAACCAGTAGAATAGAGCCTCTTAAAGTTGTCGAATCAATAGTGGCGTATATCTGAGTATGTTCGTCCTTTAGTTTCTACGTCAATAACCTGACTTCCAAGACGGTAGTAACTGATATATTCCTATAAAATATTCTCCTCCTCTGGAAAAACCCGAAAACGTGAAACAGGAAGAAAAAGTATACTTTTCCTCCCAAACAATATAATTTCAGGGACCACAATAATAACTTGGCCTAAATACATAAAGGAATAAAGATCGTTGCTAGCATGTGTTCAAATCAAAATTGCAAAACTGAGGCAGTCTTATGAGCTGTTAAAAGGTCCAGCAGTGATAGATAGAGCTATGGAAGTCATATATCTATGTCCTTTTCTTTTCCTGGAAATTTCCATCTTTTGACACCTCATAAATCTCCTAATACGGAGAAAGAATCTGTTTTTCAAAAACGCTAACATCAACAATACAATGAATCAACTTGTAATCTTGAAGGGCCTAATAACATTCCTTGGGGAATACCGTTTATTTTTTGCTAAGCCTTGCTAACGTGTTTGTAACAAGGAACGACGTAATCCAATGAAAGCGTTCTGGGAATGAAACGACAGGCGGGATGATATTGTGAGGGAACGATCGTTGCTAGCCGGAAAATAACGTTGTTATAGCTTTAGTATGTTGTAAGCACGTAATTAACACTCTGATGCTGTTTAGGAAGTTACTCGGCCATGGCACCCATTTTTAGGGTTCCGTAACCAACAAGAAACGTTATAGTTTTTAATGATTTGGCGTTTAGAAAATATTGAACTCTAAAAGTTTACACTTTTTCGCTATAGTTACGTGTGCAACGTGCAGCAAAAATTACAAGTAATAAAAATCTGAAAAATTAAAAAAATTAAACTGTCACGACTAAGTTTAGTAGACTTGATTGGTTCCTGAGATAGCGGTAGTTAAAGTACTTACTTACTAAAAACCGTCTAAGACAACACTAACTAACTTTAAATTGAAAATTAGTTCATGCTTGTTGTTTTTTGAGATCGTTTATTTGTGTTTGTAGTAACGGCTTTGGAATCCTACTTGCCCTGTTAATTTGTCCAACCGCTGTTTTTACTAGTATATCTACTAGCTACAAAAACTTCATTAGTTTCAACGGCAAAGTTTGATCAAGGCCGATGCACATCTGTTACGTAATGTTTAAGCGCTGACAGATGAATCAGAGTATCTATGTTGACGAGCTCTGTTCGCAAAAGAGCATCAAATACTCCTGTACCCACCCTACCAATCTTGTAACCCGTATTCCGTGGCCTTTAAGAAAAAGGAAACATAATGAGCTAAGCCGACTTGTATTCGTATTCACTACGGCACAGTATTCAAATTTAAGGCATTCAGACTATAAACTATTTTATAGTCACTTCGAAGCACAATTTGCGAAACAAAACCCGTATTGTTTCCAGTTCCACCGCATTCGGATTTTTACTAGTTTTGTTCGCATGCAGTTACTATTTTACCCGTGTTTCAAATGCAATTTCCATCGGGCCATTACTAAGCTTTTATTTGAAATAAAGCGTATGTTTCGGGAAATGAAAAATGATTTTGCAAACGTTTCAACGCAGATTGGATTCGACTGCTGATTACAATGGGATTTGTCACTCATTTAGTCCGGCTTTGTCGGCCCGGTGTCCAAATTGAATTATCCTGGGAACGGCTGACGTGGGTTTTTAAAACAGTATTTAAGTGGCTTTTGTTTTAAGTGGTAGAGGCATCTGTAGAAAAGTTTAATAAAAACAAAAAATCCCCTTCAAAAACGTAAAAATAAGGAGTTTCCTCGATTCCTCCAAGATCCCATCGTCAGATCCTGACGTGTTGACAATGGGACCAACTATTAAATAACCTTTTCAAACAAATCGGTCCAGGGGTCTTTGAGTAGGCAATCGGGGATCATACATAAAAAAAACCGATGAATTGAGAACCTCCTCCTTTTTGAAGTTGGTTTAAAAGATCGGACGGACGTCGTGATTAGAAGTATAGACACTTCATTGTGAAATGGCGTGGTTGATATCTCTTACAGCGCTGTACCTACTCAGACTGTACCTTGTACTATTACTTATTAGTCATTGTGTATGTATGTATGTAAACTCTTTATTGCACAAAAATATAAATTTTACAATATAAATATTAAACTAATGTACAAAGGCGAACTTATTCCTAAATGGGATCTCTTCCGGCTAACCCTGAAGTAGATGAGTTAGGACAATGCATAGGGTTGGACACATGTCATACAAGTTTGCACAAAAAATATCAAAAACAGATGATAATACTGTGAGTGTACTAGACATTTTACGGACAGTAACTTGTTCCTTTTTCAAACTTACGTATGAATAACCCTCCTTCTGACGCAGTCGGGTAAAAATAGGCACTGAGATTAACGACTCAATCGCCATTGACTGACTCTTGAGTGCGGCCGTTAGAATTCTTCTATCATGTATGATCATGAGTAGCAGTAATTACTGTGAGATCTAAACATTAGTATTAGATAAACATTGAGTAACTCCGTGTGGTTGCCGGGTTAGAATAGTGCCACTCCATGTCTTCCCGTGGATGTCGTAAGAGGCGACTAAGGGAATAAAGGCTTGTAGTACTGTTAGACGATGGGCTGGCAACCTGTCACTAATACGCTGGTAAACATCTTGGCCTATTTTTGCAAAGTGTAGTAGTTAAAGTTGTAGGTAATTCTGTAGCTCTGCCTACCCCACTCTGGGATTACAGGCGTGAAGGTATGTATGTATGTATGAGTAACTCCAGCGGGGCAAACCTCCTTGGTTGTCTAGTCGTAAAAATATTTATGAGCGACAACAAACATATCTTTTGAAAAAGGCAAACTTTTGAGGCTTTATTTTATTAAAGACAAACAGGAAATATTATACAACTTAGAAGAGGCAATCTCGCCGTCCCAATTAGGCTCCCAACTTTGAAAATAGTACGCTCGTAACTTTTTAAACCGGGTATCATTATTTTATCGAAACACCTTTCAACGAACGTATCATTACGCGGAATTTTCATTTCATCAAAAAGTATTTCTCGCCGCGTGAGTTATTTTTTTTGGAGGTCTCAAGTCAAAACTAACCTTACCTACGTGACATGTTTAAGATATCCTGAAAACATCATGGTTTTAGCAGAAAACAGCATTCGATGAAATGATGCAATCGATGAAGTGGAATTCCATAGAGTTATGTACCTTTTAAACCCCTAAGCAAAAATCTGTGTGTTTGTGTATCAGTGTGTACGTCTGAGGCATCGTAGCTTCAAAGCGTACGGTTCATTTTGGACAACTTAAAAAAAAAAACTAATTCCGTAAAAATCGGTTGGATCGTTTAAGATATTGACATTGCTTTGAAAAACTTCGTATCTCATATTTCGAGACCAACGATTTTAAACTTAATAGTGAAAATAATTAAGTTCAAACTCATACATATTGAAATATCTTTAAAAGAAGAATATCTAATATCGACTGACGAGGTCAGTTTTTTTTTCCTCAGATAATCAAAGACCAAGTGGAAATAATAAACAAATTACCAGAGTCAGCTGGTTACCAGAGACAATCTCCCTCCCAGCGAGGCTCTTAATTTTGACAATAGTACATTAGTGCGGCGCACCAATTTGGTCCTCATTAAGTATTTACGTAATTGCGCTGCAGCCGTCTCTTTCACTAATTAGCCTGATGTATGCGAGGTCAGGGGAGAATTTATGATGAACACAAATTATTACGAGGTATGAGCTTGTCTTGTTAATAGATCGTTTATTTATTGATGAAGATTAATCTCGGATTTAAGGGCAATATTTAGCGAAGGCTATGCTTGGAATTTCTCGGCGTAATCGAATAAGAAATGAAGAGATCCGCATGAGAACCATCAAACAACAAAAGCTAATGGAATATGAGCCTATTGTGAAAACGTCGTAAAAGTCGAGTCAAGTGGACGGAGGCATCTTATCGGACTTATTTTTCTGTCGTACAACTGAAATATATCTTTACACCCCTTATTTGGCCGACTGAACACTTACTTACTCTAACTACCTACATATAGATTCTAGAACCTCCACATGTCTTAAAAAAAAGCCGCGTCTGTCTGTCTGTATGTATGTTTGCGATGCTCTCGAAAACTTCTGTACGGATTTTCATGCGGTTTTTACCACGTTAGATAACTGTTTGACGGAGTATAAAACAAAGTCGCCTTTTGCCGTCTGGCCCTTTGTACGGGGGGTGCCTTTTAAGTTCTGTCGTTTGAAAAACTAAAGACAATTTAAGTGTTAAATTGTATTTATTGTTTTTCAAAGTAATCACCGTGATTTGTAACACACTTTTTCATTCGATCGAACCAGTTTTCGAAACACTTATCCCATTCCGAAGTCGGGGTCTCCAAAATAGTCGTTTTGTATGCCTCAACAGCTTCTTCAGGCGTCCTGTTCCGTTGACCACGAAGTCGTTGCTTGATTTTTGGAAAAGTAAAGAAATCATTTGGGCTTAAGTCTGGGCTGTACGGCGGGTGATCCAGATTTTCGACGTTTTGCTTTCGAGAAATCCTTTCTTAGTGCACCCCTAGATCTCATCAGGAACCTATGTTCCTAATTTGGAATCTCTAGACCCAGTGGTTTGGGTATTTGCATTGCACCGAGCTTTTATGTCAGAGCCTACATACATACATTAAATCACGCCTGTTTCCCAGAGGGGTAGGCAGAGACCACTTCTTTCCACTTGCTACGATCTTGACAAATTTCAGTCATACGTCGGTTTCCGGTACTTAATGATAGAACCTTTTTTGAATAAAATCGGATTGAGTTTTCAAACATGTGTCAAAATTACATTAATTTACCTTCATTAAAAGCATCAAGCAGTATTGATATCAAGTTCGAAGCAAACAACCCCCAAAATAACTTTCTATCCCTTTTAAACCCCGTTAGGGGATGAATTTCAGTAAAATACGAATCACGTCTTCTATCAATTCTGTTATAGAATGTTTATGCAAAATTTGATGTAGATTGGATCAAGCAATCACGTTGGCCCATACAAATTTTGCCCCCTACAAAACTTTTTCATTAACTTAAGGGGTAGAATTCCGGAAAATCCTTTCTTATCGGATGCCTACGTCATAAAAAGAACGCACCCTCCAAGTTTCAGGTCTCTACAATCGGCAGTTTAGGCTGTGCGTTGATCCGTCAGTCAGTCAGTCATTCAGGACAAAACATTTTATATGTACAAACAGCCACACACTTAACTGCCCATTAAAGACAGAAGTGAGAAAATGTAAAAAGAGATAAGATAAATATAGATTTTACATAAGAATCTCATGTGCACGACAGAGACAGTTTCTCTCTGTTTATCTTCATTGGTCACTTCAGCTGTGTGCGTATATGTATAGAAGATAAATTCTGGTTTATGAACGGATGTTACAGAAAACTCACATTAAACCGGAGCGAAGCAAGGACGGGTCGCTTGTTGCGATGATAAATGATATAAAAAAATGTATACGATACGATTATGATAACTTGGTAAGGTAAGGCCAGTGTAACGTGACACCACCAATCAACGATTGTAATTGTATTGTACAATACAAATACTCTGTATTGAACACCAAAAAAATAAAACACGCAACAGTACATTTTAACAATAGGTATACAACCGGCGGTCTTACCGCTAAATAGGGATCTCTTCCAGACAACCTTGGACAGAGAAATAATCACTACATAGTATAAAACAAAGTCGCTTGCGCTGTCTGTCCCTATGTATGCTTAAATCTTTAAAACTACGCAACGGATTTTGATGCGGTTTTTTTTAATAGATAGAGTGATTCTTAAGGAAGGTTTATATGTATAATACATTCCACGCGGGCGAAGCCGCGGGCGGGTCGCTAGTAAAAGATAAAAATACATTCTTCAGAACTCAAACTAAACTACAAGAAACACTTCTGTTATTATAAAAACTACTTACACATATATAAACTACATATAAATACACACATACACAACACAAGGAAATGAGTTAATAAATACATAATAAATACACGTTAAATACACATTATTTTACTATACATCTATTATAATATATACATACATAAATTCTAGAAATCAAATCATAAATTCTAGAAAAATTAACACACGAGGTCATAGGATGGTACAAATAAAAGTAAAGGAAATCTTAGAAAACACACGGAAAACAAATATTGAGGCTTTGAACTTAAACCATGAATAAAAAAAGCTTTAACTCAAAAAAAACAAGGTATGGGAACACAAATGACTTGAAATACCTAACAAAATCGTCGATCGTACTTCGTACGCCCGGAATAGTCGAATAAACTGCCAAGATTTGTTCCTCAGAATTCTAGAACGTTCCCGCGTTGCTCGCTTAAATACGGAAGCCAGCGTTCCCCAGTCACGTTCCCTGTTTATGTGGGGAGTTTTGAGTAAAAAAAATCTAACAAACATG
The DNA here is from genome assembly GCA_927399475.2 of Acleris emargana. Lineage (NCBI taxonomy): Eukaryota > Metazoa > Arthropoda > Insecta > Lepidoptera > Tortricidae > Acleris > Acleris emargana. The sequence goes on along the minus strand of OV656856.1, from coordinate 6,889,181 downwards.
TGCGAAAACTGCTGTGTGTTACAAGATACGAGCACTCCTTACAAGTAAGTCTCATACAATGACAAACGCATTGTAACACAATTTTAGTTAAAGTATGCTTCGTCACTTTCTGTCGGATGCAAATGTCACAATGACAGATAATGACAAAGCATATCGCATCTTCAGAACAATAGTGACATAATTCAGATTTTTTTAATTTCGAGTTTGGGCTCTATCGTCATCAATTTATGACTTAAAGTTTGAAAGCTAAAATTTTGAATTAGGTCAAATTAGTCGTTCTGAAGGTGTATAAGCAATAAGCATGTTTTAGCATTGTGCGTTTCTGAATGAGAGGGATACTAATATGATTTAAAGTCATAAGAAGTGTCATTTATTGTTGTATAATGTCACTGTGACACATTCTATGGTTGGTCAGGGCCATTATTCTGGTCTATTCCGACTAGTTACATTGTTAGTTCCATTGATGTAACTAGATGGACTTTTTTTTCCTAGTAGTTACATTCAACGAAGATGGATTCCGTAATGGAACTATGTACATGGACTTTTTTTTCCGAGTAGTATTACATTAATAATATTTATAATAAATATTATTAGATCAAATTATTATATTATTTTAATAAAGGCAAAGATATTGAAAATAAGTACCTTCTATAAGATTGCATTCGTTTTATATACATTTATTATAAGTATTATTAATGTAACTACTCGGAAAAAAAAGTCCATGTAGTTCCATTACGGAATCCATCTTCGTTGAATGTAACTACTAGGAAAAAAAAGTCCATCTAGTTACATCAATACATCCATTAACCTACCGCCAAGTGTTCGCATTGTTGTGTTCCGGTTTGGGGATAAGACAGCCGGTGAAATTACTAGCATAGAGGCATTCCATCTTCGTCCTCAGGGTTGGCAACGCATTTGCAGTCTTAGGATTGCGGTCTTGTGAATGCGAATGTCTATGGGTCACAGTTTCCACTTACCATCAGGTGGCCTGTGTGCTAGTTTGCCTTCCTATGATATAAAAAAAAAAAAAAAAAACAATGGAACTAACAATGTAACTAGTCGGAATAGACCATTATTCTGTGTTGTAAAAAGCAAATCGTTTGTTGCCCTGTAATCGTATTATCAACGTTTTGACAGCTCTTATTTACGTAACTTTGACTGTGATATGGTTCTTACCGCCTAGAATAGAAGCCCTGTTAGTAATAAGTAGTGATCGTTATCAGCGTGCACTTTTCGTATCAAAGGGTATGGTGGCCAGAAAAATCAAATACATTTGAATATTCACTTGTATTTTTAACTATAAATAAAATAAATACTTACCTTCTTAGAATTACACCTCTAGATATAACTCTTTACGGTACAAAACCTTTTCGCCCTAATATATTTTTAAAACAATCAAAGTCAAAATGACTTTAATTTATGTCATCAAAATACAACGTATTTGAAAATATTTTAAAGACCTAATTTATGTTCCTGTGACCTGTTAATGTAGAAAGGTCATTTAGTTATTTAAAATTGTTTTTTTCTAATCGACGTGAACGACTGACAGCCAATTCTTTTGAACAGGTTTTAATCGTTTACTCAGTATAATTTGGATAAGTGATTATAAATATGTGTACACAAATCTCATAATTTGTAAAATATATAATGTTTTTAAATACTTGTGTATTTGTTTTTTTGTCAACCATGCTTTGATACCAATACAGCACGTTGATAACGATCACTATAGTAGCCCTCAACCAAAGTGACGACCGGGGCCATAAAGGGTTGTATGGCCCAGGTCGTCACTTCGGTTGAGGGCTACTATAGTAATAAGTAGGTACTTAGGTAGAGTCGTGAACCGGGATTGTTGAGCCACTTACCCATGTTTTTAATTTGGCAATGTAATGCACATCGAATAGCTGTCAGCCAGTCGTTGACATCGGTTATTGAATACACGGCTAAATTACGAACAATGGCAAGTGGCTTCACAATCCTGGTTCGTGACTGTACTTCATGATGGTCATGAATCATGATGATTACTAGAAGCATAAGAACCGAATGTTGCATAATACAAAATTTACCAATGTCTGTAAAATTCCGTTTATAATATGCACGATTAAATGACGAATTTAAAATAATTTGCATGTACCAATAATTTGCATATCATTACTTTTTCTTTCCAAAACTTCACCACGCTTTCAGCCTTTCTGGCGTTTCGACCGAACAGCAACTTCCAAATTACGGGATATGAACTTATAATGCCTGCTATCACGGCACAAGCGGAATACAAATATCCGAAGAAAGTTCCATGCGTGTCGATTTATAGCTCGGGGAAATGGATACATACCGCCGAAGCGAGTAGGATACAGGCCACTTCGAGCCTTTTTTAGGATATTTTGTGCAATTAACCTCTTAAACACTCAGCTGTTCGAATGTGCAGGTTTTCCTTCATCGTAAGAACATCGGACAATGCACTTAAGTTAGAAAAACTCATTGGTACATGGTGACCGCGGGGGTTCGAACTCGGTACCTTACGAACACGAGTCGACCCCCTAAGCCACTAAGCCACCACGCTCAATAGAAACGCTAGTTAGCGTAATACATATTGGAAAGCGTCTCATATCTAGTATCTTTTTTTTATTATAGTAGAATTGGTTATAGATATAATGAAAAACTAAGGTTTATACGTTTTCTTTTCGAAAATGGACTTGATTTACCTGGGGGGTGAGAAACGTTAACGCCCGTAGTTAAAATTGTATGGAATTGAGGATTCAAAAAACAACGTCTCTATTCTATGACGTTAAACAATATTGCTTTTGACGTGTTATGGTATTGTTTTTAACATGGCCATAATTACAAGAAAGAAAATCATTTATTCGTGACAAGACAATATGTGCTATCATAATGACTATACGATAACAGGTCAAAAGCAATATTGTTTGTCGTCGAAAATAGATCATAGCTGTCAAAAGCTGTGGTCAAAAGTCTTCAATATGTTTTACATTAAAGAGCATTGTGAATCGCCGCTAAAATCGCATAGATGTCAAAAAAACCATATAAATTTAGCTACGGGTAATAACGTTTTCTCAAACATGCTATGTAATGTCGGCGTTATGTTAGTTATTTTAGGCTTCAAAGTGCCACGTTCCCGACGGAACAACTCGAGAGAACTGTAAAGGAATTTCATACAAAATTGAAGGCCTAGGCCGGGAAGTAATTTTTTTTTAATTTTAATATGGCTATGACAGCTGGTTTAATGAACAGGCTGAATAGCTGAAAATCGTTTTTTTTTGTATCTGTGTGGTTCGGACCAAAAATATCCGCGTTAATGCCTATTACACAAATGTTTTTTGAGTGATGTTTTTTTTTTATTTCATTGCATATGTTTGAGAAAAGCACTATACATACCTCGCCGTGAAAAGGGGTTGCCAGCCTCGTAACTATCCGACCTCGCTTTGCTCGGCCGTCTATATGAACTCGGCCTGCAACCACCTACTTCCCGGCGTCTGTAGTAATGTACTATTCTCGTCCCCTTAATCCTAAGTCCGATTAAATACGTTTCTGTTTTTTTTATTTGTTTCATCCTAAGAAATGCTTTCTTGGAAAGGAAAACTGACATAGTTTTTATGATATCTACAACTTATACAAATATCGTAAAATCGGTCTTAGTTGTAGGGAGAGAAAAGTTATCGCATTTTGTATGGAAACTTTTAGCTTTACAATCCTTTTAAGTCGCCCGCCATCTTTATTTTTAGTCTCAAGCACGGGTTAGGTCCTTCGATTGAAAACATTTCGCCCCGTATGTCCCACAGAAAAGCCACCCCATTTCCAATAGGGTAAGTTCTGAACTCTGATTAATAAATGGGAGTACATTAGTTCTCCAGTCCCGCTAAATAAAGATTAAACTTAGTTCGCGCGCGGCCTTTACTTGGGCGGTCACATTACGTGGCAAATCGTTGTTTGTGAAACTATTGTGTGATGCGACCGAAATGTAAAAGGTCTTACAGAAATTATGGTCTTGCTTCTTCTTTTTACAAGCTTTTATTTAAATTGCACTGCTCGTTTTTATGTCTTATTCTTCTTCTTTTTATAATAATGGCGGTCCACCGCAGTGTGATTTCGCCAGTGTCAAGTGTGTACCTACAGTAAATCAGTAAATATAAATAAATCAACAGTACAAAGCCGGACATCTTTCAGTCGGCTCCCGTTTGTATTTCAAGGAAATTGATTTCTAGACATCTTTGAACTATGTCAGAGTGACACTGTAAATGAATTTAAAAGAAGCCTCTTTACGAAGACCAAAGTTTTTTCCTAAATTTCTACCTACATCGCTTCACGGAGGCAAGAGGATCACCGTACAACGTTGCCTTATGATTTTTTGTTTAAATATAAAATATATACTTACATTGGCAGAAATGGTAGCTCGATATTGCGACCGGTTGCCATTAAATAAATAAATAAATAATAAGAAGTATCTAACGTTTTGGATTGATTACGTCACTTTGATATAGTCGAAAGTGATCAAGGAATTATTTTAGTCATTGAACCAAAACCCGTTTGTGGACTGGGCTGAAACTTAGATCACGAATGTAAATAGCTGATCTGATAATGGAGTTGGAAGGCGGAGACAAGATCTCCGCTACGACCCACCGTGTTGGGACTCATTAGTTTGATCTTGACAAGCAGATCTGACTTTGTCAACAAAAAGTACGGTCAGCAACAAAGGAAAACGGATTTTTTGAAATAATCTTATTATATAATACTAGGGTATGCGCGCTACTTTGTACGTGTAGATTTAATTAATTTCCCGCTACTTCCGTTAATTTGTCTTAGTGCACCGTCAGGTTACCCAAGGGAAATTTCCTTTGCGGGTGAGGTTGTGTGTTGTCTCACTCAGTCTGTCAGTTTCTAATGGGCTTGCTCTATATCCTATTCGAGACCAAAGAGTTAGGACAAGGGCGATGATGGAGGAAGGTTACCTAAAGGTACTGTGAAGGTTGAAGACCTCCACGTCACCTCTATGCGTCCATATTTAAAATAGGAACATTCCTAAAAGTAACATTGTACTTAGCAGTCATGGACAGAAACCGACAGAACCTCAAAGGATTTTGTAACGGAACCTTGTAATATACATAAATACAGTTATATTTTAATAAATAATAATAATAATAATAATAATTTTTATTTTTTTGGTGGTAGGACCTTGTGCAGGGTCCGTCCGGATAGCTACCACCATCTTATCCATTAACCTACCGCCAAATAGCAGTGTTCGCATTGTTGTGTTCCGGTTTGGGGATAAGACAGCCGGTGAAATGACTAGCATAGAGGCATTCCATCTTAGTCCTCAAGGTTGGCAACGCATTTGCAGTCTTAGGATTGCATTGCAGTCTTGTGAATGCGAATGTCTATGGGTCACAGTTTCCACTTACCATCAGGTGGCCTGTGTGCTCGTTTGTCTTCTTTATACCATAAAAAAAAAAAAAAAAAAAAAAAACGTATTTAAATGTATAAAGTTTAATTAGAAACGCCTCCACCAATGATCTGTCATCGTATTGTTTTTAACTCTACCGCCATTACTGTCATGTAAATAAGAACTATCAAAACTTTGACAACACGATAACTGGTCAAACACAATATGGTTTTTACCATCTAGAATAGAGGCAGAGTTCAACATGTCCGTCAAATTCTTGATTCGTAAAATTCTTATTTCGTCAAATTCTTGTTGCGTCAAATTCTTGTTTGTCATATTCTTATTTCTTCAAATTCTTGGTTCGTCAAATTCTTGAATTGTCAAATTCTTGATTCGTAAAATTCTTATTTGGTCAAATTCTTGATTCGACAAATTCTTGTTCCGTCAAATTCTTGATTCGTAAAATTCTTATTTCGTCAAATTCTTGATTTGTCAAATTCTCATTTCGTCAAACCTTGGTTCGTCAAATTCTTGATTTGTCAAATTTTTATTTCGTCATTTTCGTATTTTGACAAATTATTGTCTATTACGGCAGTTTTTGGACATTTAATAACTAAAGTGATGGTAAATTGGCTCTCAGGCCCAAGACATTTTCAATATCAAGACAGCAATGTATAGTAAATCGTTAAGGACGAACCACTCATTGCAGGATGGTGCCTCTGTGCTAGTCATATCACAATAAGGTTTTACTGAGTAGAATTTCAAACCAGCGTGATATATTTTGCTAATGTACCAAACCACGTTAAAATCCGCCATTTTTGTAAGCCCTGGATACGGACAACAGACTCGTGGCATTTTTTGTTATTTTTAAGTACTCCATATCCGTCTGAAGGGAGCTTTGGTTTTAGCAGAGTTAGTAAAAAGTTAGTTCAACAGAAGTAATAATTAGTCCCCAAACTAAAGGTGCCATTTCAATTCATTTACCCAACTGCATCCAAGTTCCGAATGCCAACTTCCATTCATTACGAGTAGTTGTAGATTATTCTCAACTATCTTCTGGAGATTAAACAATCTACTGTCCCTTTTACTTTCTCAATGGTGTATGGAATAGGAACACGTTGTTGACAGTTTCTTACTTGCTCCTTGGACAAGAAACTATTTGACATTGCTTTCGTGGCTGTTAAGCGACATGGCATACAAGTGTGTATCTACATGATGTTCTCTGTTCTCTAGTTTAAGATAAATTTAACATTATAAATAAGCACTAAGTACTGTCTAACGGGCCGTTGTTTGATCAATAGTTAACTCAACTGATTGTTAAAATTCGAAAAATTGACACATTTCACCATTAGTTACGATTTTATAACGATTAGTTAGTTTTACTACTAATGAAACAACAGGCCCTAAATGCTATAGTCAAATCTATTTGCGTACCATTTAAGAGGAAGGATCATGTCGCTATAACACTCACCCAATGACTGATGTCGCACTTAATACGTGCCCTTATTTCGACAGGGTCCTGCAAGGGTACACAAATTTTATAATTCCTTGACTCTTAGTATCTACCCTTGGTACTTACAGTTTTGTCAAAGTAAAAATTATAAATGACCAAAATGGATACACTTACGTACAGTTGGCCAAAAATGTGGTCTTCCGCCCTACGGTTGAAGTTCATTTGCACGTCAGATACAACAAGGTCGATTATCCCTTGCAATAATATTATGACGACGTCGACGAAGAGTAACATAAGAGAATATCACCGTTAAGTAACTCTCAGATCTCAAGTTTGTTTCTATGCAAGTAAGTTTATTTTGTACAATAATCCGAGTAGTTTCAGGTAAAGGAGTTGGTTGTTTGTGACGCCATTTTGAAACTTTATAAATGGGTAATACTTGTACTGCTATTACTGTCTTACTTTAAAAGACTATTTGTGCCAGGTCTGGTGATTGGTTATGATGTTGGCCAGTAAAAGTAAAACAAACAATGATTTAAAACGAAATTAACGCACACGTCACTTTAACAGAGCATGTCGGACCATGCTCTGTGTAGGGTTCTGAAGCCGTTACGACAAGCACAAAAAACTATTTAAAAAAGCAACACGTATGAAGTAATTTTCTATTTAAAATCTAACGTTATCTGGTTTTGTCTTCGATGATCTTTAGTACCTAGGCATAAACACTACAGTCGCCTGTATCAAAGGAACCAATGAAGTCTACTTAGTCGTGATAGTTTTCCTTTTAAATTCATTTAAGATATTTTTCAGTTTTTTTTTACCTATAGTTTCGTCTGTACACCGGGGACACGCAACTCTAGCGAAAATTACACTTGATTTTACCATGTAACTTACCTACATAATATTTTTTAAGAAGCTATCCAATGATGCCTCATTTGATATTATAATATTTAAAAAAAATGCTTCAAATGAGGGTACCCCAAAATATTTTTTTAACATTTTTATTTTACAACTTTGTCGACCTAATTTAAATATATGTATATACCAAATTAAACACACAGACGTAACATGGGAGTGTTGTAACAGGGACAGACGGACGTGGCAAAACTATAGTTTAACTTTAGCACTCTATGGGGTAGCCACGTGCGATTGTGATTTAACTTTACAATCATTTCCAACATTATTAAAACATATTTTATCAGAAATAATATAGTTTTATTATTGGTCTGCGGCGACGTCGGACTCGAACTGCAGACACAGCGCGGTGCCCAGCTTGGTGCTCGCCTCCACCCGGCGCAGCATCCGCCCGTACTCTCTGCTGGGCGCCCACAGGTGGTCCGCGGCGTTGTAGTCCAACTCGAACGAGTACGTACCCTGTTAGTAAAAGTTTACTCGGTTATATACAGGCTGTTAGTGTACAACCAGAGGCTTATACTATCCACAAAATTAAGTGGCGAATGCTATCTCTTTCGCACCTGAACGCTGCCGTGCTAGTGTAAAAGGCGATCATTCGACATTTTGACCAAATTGAGTTGTTATGACCATCGTGATATGGAGAACAAGCCGCGTCGACCCATCTTACCCGTTTGTCGATAAGAGGCTTGGTTGCGAAGATACGATAAGGAAAAAGGCCGTATAACAGACTATTTTCCAGCAAATACTAATCAATAAAGCGGTAACTACACAATACTACATTAGAAAGACGTAAAACAAGACACTCCGCATTATTGTCTGGTGTAGGTTTTATTTATTAATAAGTTGAACTACTCTATAAGGCCGTAATTGCAGATTACTAAGTAAAAAGAACGAATAACATATTTTTCCGCCTTTTAACTTAGTATTTCAAATGTTTTTTTCTATTTGCTCATAATCTAAATGAACGTAACAGAGTTTTCTAGACAAAAAGACCGTATGTCAGTATTTTGCGGTATTTTAGTCTAGTTAATGCCGAGTTTTAAATAATGATAAACTTGTTTAAAAAAACTTTTATTTTGTGATACGGTATTTTTACTTGGGACAGAGGTAGTTTTTAACGCTAGATTACTATTCGAATATCCACAGTCGACCCATGCTACTTAATAAAACCGTATAATCCCCAATCTCCTACATACCCCCCGCGGACGGGAGTGCCCGCGTTCGGGCGCCCTTCAGTTCGGTGACGTTACGGGTAATGAAGGTGCGTGTGCGCTGGCGCCCGTTATCACGCGAAAAGACGAGGACGACGAATTGACGATAAATCATAAAACTGACTACATAATACCATTCTAAATATTTGTTACCTGAGTACAGTAAAAATAAATAAAATAAATATATAAATTAATAATATATACATACATACATACATAAACTCACGCCTTCATTCCCAGAGTGGGGTAGGCAGAGCTACAGAATTACCAAGCACTCTTAAATAAGTTGTTGATATATTTTTTTGGAGAACTAACATAATTGGGATAGACCAAAAAAATAAATCAAGGTTTTTATAATCTAATACAAAAGAAAAGGTAATTTTAAGAGACCAATTTCATTAATTTTGTATTTGACCGAATAGTTTTGTTTTTATATCTTTATTTATTTAACAGACATTTATCGATGAATTACATGATAAGTTACGATAAAAAGTGATTGTAATAGTATAATAAAACATACTATTTCAAGCGGTTTACGCCTAACCCGTAAGACACACCTGGAAGGGCTTCAAGCCAAAAACGAAAGTCAAACCACACGGTCAAATATACTTTTGTCGAAATGTCCGAAATAAATAAATATAACAAAAACTTAATCATGCAGAACGGCTTTAGAACCCTATTCCTCGAAATGGATTAATAAATGGATAAGTCCTTTTTTTATAATGCATTTATACAAATATACAAATAAATAATAAAGTTTTTATGGAGAGTTTTATGGAAATAAAGCAAACCTAGAATATCAATAATTAGCTTACAGAGATGGTTAAGTCCTTTTATAAAGTGAATATTTTATAGACCATAAAACAAATATATCAGTAAATGATAAAGTGACTATAGTGAGATTTGTCTGTTTAGTTTTCATAATATATTTTACTAACATGAGGACTCAATCTAGCTAGAAGACAAAATGACTTCTGTATCCCACTGTTTTACTATAAAAGTTAAACATGGATACTTAGTGAAATTGAACATCTCATTTCAAAACTCAACTCAAATTTAGACTTAAAGGTGAAGCAAGCAATATCAATCTTGAGTCACAATATTATATGATATAAAAATAACATAGTAGGTATAACTATCGCTTTATTGAACGATAAATAATCTACTTTATAATTGAGTTTTTAAACACTCAATTTATATTTTGACCCTTTTCTTCCCTTACTATACGACTGACTGACTAATCGTAGATATTGGCCAGGAGTCTGACCTGTCTATGGAGGATGACTATTGAGGTAGAGTAAGGTCTAGGGATAGCGATCCCAGAGCGTATGGAGGAGATCTCCTTATTTTTTCTATGGCATAGGAAGGCAAACGAGCACACAGGCCACCTAATGGTAAGTGGAAACTGTGACCCATAGACATTCGCATTCACAAGACTGCAAATGCACTGCCAACCCTGAGGACTAAGATGGAATGCCTCCATGCTAGTCATTTTACCGGCTATCTTATCCCTAAACCGGAACACAACAATGCGAACACTGCTGCTTGGCGGTAGGTTAATGGATAAGAATGGTGGTACCAACCCGGACGGACCCTGCACAAGGTCCTCCCACAAGTAAAGGTCCTCCTTCCCTAAGGGGGCCACAAAACCTTTAAATTCTTAGATTTGCTTTAATCTAGACTTCGGTTTCATAAATTATATCTACTATAGGTACATATTGTTTTTGACGACGCGCTGGCCTAGTTGGTAGTGACCCTGCCTACGAAGCGAGCGGTCCTGGGTTCAAATCCCGGTAAGGGCAGATATTTGTGTGATGAGCGCGAATATTTGTTCCTGAGTCATGGATGTTTTCTATGTATTTAAGTATTTATTTCTCTATATAAGTATTTATATCGTTGTCTAGTACCCATAGTACAAGCCTAGAGCTTAGTTTGGGACTAGGTCAATTGGTGTGAGATTGTCCCCTGATATTTATTATTTATTATTATTTTTTATTATTATATTAACTTTATCTTTAACTTAGTACGTAGGTTGAATTTCAAGTGGTTAGGAGTCATTAAATAAACTAGGATAGTGTAAGATAAGTTTTAAATTATAGTCTACATACATACATACCTTCACGCCTGTAATCCCAGAGTAGGCTAGGCAGAGCTACAGAATTACAACTTTAAAAAGTTGTTGATAATTCAGTAACCACAATTTGCATAAATAGGCTAAGATGTTTACCAGCATATTAGTGACAGGTTGCAAGCCCATCGCCTAATAGTACTACAAGCCTTTATTCCCTTAGTCGCCTCTTACGACATCCACGGGAAGACATGGAGTGGCACTATTCTAACCCGGCAACCACATATTATTGTAAATATTTAGGTATCAATATTCTAGAGAGTATTAGTATAGCTAGGACTTAAAACAAAGACTTAAATAATTCTAGGGTTACTATAGGTTCACAACTATTGGGTTATATTAGATTACTTGACGATCACATGCCAAAACTAATTTACTTTTAAAATAGGTTGTTAGGAATAGGAAGCTTTATAGACTAGGAATGTTACTTATGGTGACTAAGTTATTAGGTTAGGTAGATAGATGTAGTAGGAATTAGGTAAAAATAAAATAAAAATAAAATTTTAGCTATTATAATTGGTTCCACGAGGACCAGGATTTGAGTAATTCTATTTAAAAGTGCTTAGGCTACATTAGGGTTATTGCAAGGAGAATATATTGAGTTTAATTTTAGTAAAGAAACAATTACCAAAGTAAAAGGAAATCGCCCGAGGCTTTCATCGCACACTCACTTCCGAGGGATAGACAGACGCAAGTAGAAAACAGAATTTAGTACGTAAACTAGGTCCATTAATGCCTGCTCTTAGCTTGAAATTTTGCGAGGACTTGCCAGAATTCAACCAAGAAAATGTCGATGAATTATAGGTTAAGTATTTTTAACCTATAATTCATCGATTTTTTCATGGTTGGATTCTGGCAAGTCCTCCCAAAATTGCAATTCAATTACTTTATAAGACTGATTACGTTTAAATTAAAATAATTAAAAAAGAAGTTTTGATTAACAGTGCGTCATACAGACGAATCAAAGAGTATTATTGTTGATTTATTGAATAACTAATAACACGACACCAATCTTAGAAGAGATAATATTTCCTGTGATTTAACTGTTAATTTTTGTTTACTTATTTCAAATATATTTGTACCGAATTTATGATGGTTTTAATTAGCAATTAGTCTAACCTTTCATCGTAGTACTAGATTAAAAAACCGTATTTCGTCTGACTTTTGAAGACATACGTTTTTTTAGACTAGTATATAAATATAAAATGATCGATACGAAAACCAACCATATTTTTTTGATTTGCGTACTAGACAAGATAAACGTATTTCTTTTATTCGGCGTTATTATTTAGATCAGAATTATTAAAAAAATATTTTGTACTAAGCAATAAGGCGGTATGTTGCAAATACGTCTTTTTAATTAAGCATTATTGTGATACGTTCAAGCCCTAGTTTAGTATGAAGACGTATGAAGGAAAATCAAGCCTATAAGGCGGTATAGTGCTCATATACCGCCTTTTTGCTTGTTTTTTAGTGGCAATTATTAATCGGCCACTAAACAAAAAGGAAAAAATGCGTGTAAAAAAAAAACTGTAGGTAATAAAAATACATTACTTATGTAGAAAACTAGTAAAACACAATGTCTATCCGACACAAAAAGTTTCATTTCAATATCTGTTTAAATTACCTAGAAATATGAAAATGAAGATTTCGGTCACTTTTTTGCGATTATCTCGAAAGTGTCTTTTGTCGAAAAGTCGCCTTTTACACTAGCACGGCAGAACGGCCTTATGGAGCGGGCCGAGAGGCAGCGGTAGGCACAAAAAGGAATGTTGATAAAGGTAACTTGCGGATAGTATAAGTAGCTAAGTTGACGAGACGCGCTGGCCTAGTTGGTAGCAACCCTGCCTACAAAGATAGCTGTCCCTGGTTCAAATCCCGGTTAGGGAAATATTTGTGTGATTAGCGCGAGTATTTGTTCCTGAGTCATGGATGTTTTCTATGTATTTAAGTGTATTTATCTAGTATTTATTTCGTTGTCCAGTAATCATAGTACTAGGCTACAGCTTTTTTTTAAATATATAGTTGCTATTCTACGACTTTCACGTGTGTAAAAATTAGGACAATTATGATACATACATACATAAATTCACGCCTCCATTCCCAGAGTGGGGTAGGCAGAGCTAAATAATTACCAACAAGTCTTAAAACTTCTTGATAATTCTGTAACCACATTTTGCACAAGTAGGCTAAGATGATTCCCAGTGTATTAGTGACAGGTGGCAAGCCCATCGCCTAACAGTACTACAAGCATTAATGATAATAGTAACCTAAATAAAATATTAAGCACGCTTGGCACCTGTTGTATGAGTTTATCTACGCATATTTATTTATTTATCATGTTTAATGTCATTGTCGTTGAAATGCTTAATCTTTTGATGTTGATTTTAAAGTTTATTATACTTTGCTGAATGTTAAGTGCTCAGGCTTTCTGTTCGGTTACTGGGTTACTATATGTAATGACATAAGCAACCGCGCTACAGCATAGATCAGTCCTGCATAGAAGAAGAAGAAATATTTTTAAAATGAAACAAAAAATAAAAAAATAAAGAGTACTTATGACAAAGTAACAGAGTATCAAATAGGCTGCCACTCAGCATGATGCCGCGGCGTGGGAGACCGTGGGAGGAATGGACATAAATCCCACAAATTCTTGGATTTTTGCAGCCGCATACTTCCTAAAATGCCACTTATCTAAGCCCAAAGAAATTTTAACGTCGCAACGCGCAATGCGGCGGCAACACGTGCTGTCGCAAGTAAATTTATGTATGAAAACAGTTTTTGTTTATACTTTATACTGTCCTTTTTGTCATGATGGTACCTAACCCAATTCCTGATCCAAATCCTAATTGTTTATTTAACTTTGTGAGTTGTTTTATTATAATTTGTGCTTTATATTATAATCTACAAAATCTTTTGCTAGTTTATTATTTTGTTTTTACTTCTTTGACGATCATAATATGAATTCTGTATATTTGACATGTGTGCAATGTAACAGTAACTTATATGATGAAATAAATAAATCTAAATCTATTAACATTTGAAATAATCTGGCAGTTGCTTTGTGTTCTTAGATTAGTTTGTTTTCTGTAATTTTGTTGGTAGTTTCATTTATTAGTTGAGAAAATTACGAATGTCAACAAAACATGCATAAACACCCCGTATATATTCGCAATTTTCAAAATAGAACTTCCGTGAGACTCAGACATATTAAAGAGAACTAAAACCCGTAACGTAAGCAGCCTGTTGTCTGTGCTGTTGTTATCTCATTGATACTAACAATATGTATGTATTTATGGTATTTGTGACCTTATTGACGCCATTATTGTGCGAAGTAAAGCAAAATGTACTATACTCAAACTGTTTAGGAACTTAAATTAATATAAACAAAAAAATCACGTGACATTGTTGGTCAGCCAATAGGAGCCGAACATTTAATACTTCAAAGCTCGACGGAACAGTTTTGATTGGCTGATGATCAGAGCCACGTGGTTTGGTTTGTTTACATTTATTTAAGTACCTAAACAGTTTGGGTATAGACCAGGTAAGTATCGTATCATAATAAATTATTATAAAAATGTGTAAAATAAATACAGTGTGTTTTATTTAATATTATATATTCAAATTACCCACTGCCGACGCAAGACCATAGATATCTATGTAAAATTCTCTCTCAATTTGCAAGCTGCACACTCCGCGCAGATTTTTATTAGTATCTATGACTTCATTTGCATTTTACCACACCCGATTTCAGTGTCGTCCTGAATTTTAATATTCTCTGAAGACGCATTTTCTTATTTAAATTTATTCTTATACCGATTGCGAGAATATTAAAAAAAACGTACTTTTATTTTACAGCAATGTGTTCGCTAGGCACGTGGTGCAGTACATAATAGGGATGATCATACCTGTGCTAACTCGGGGCGTGTTTAAGGGATTTGATATCGATAAAAAAGATGTCAATATACATGTGCTCATTGAAAATTCTCGATTACTATAAACATACATACATACATACCTTCACGCCTTCATTCCCAGAGTGGGGTAGGCAGAGCCACAGAATTACCAACAACTCTAAAAAACTACTATAAAATGGTTCGATATCATATCTGATATCGAGCCTCTTAAGATAATAAAAGTATGCGGATGTCATTTCAATCAAAATGCAAATTTGAATAACCAACATGAATGAGAAATCGGTTTTGAGCCATAATAAATATTTTAAGTATGCCCCATTGACCACTGCGGACGTTGAGAGAACGTTCAGTAGTTTAAAGTGGATATTTTTACCTAGACGGCAATCCTTTAACATTTAGATCCATTCAATACCCCTATGATATACAACAACAAGATACCCCCAGAAATCAAAAATGCACCAAACATGAGGTGTTTTGTTAATAAATTTAAGGCTAAAGTAGTATCTGATGCATACTACACTATCGATGAATTTCTCAACGGCTAAATTGACTAGTTACTGGTTCGCTGCCAAACAATTTGTAACGTCCCCCCCCCTGGCTTACTAACTTATTTTACTTATTAACGTTGTTTTAACTTTCTGGTCCAAGTGGAACCAATTATAATAACCCTAAGCTAAAATTTTATGTTTACCTAATAGTACCTAATTACATAAACATAAAACATAATTCCTACTGCATCTTTCTACCTAATCTAATAACTTAGTCACCATAAGTAACATTCTTATTCTATAACGCTTCCTATTCCTAACAACCTATTTTAAAAGGAAATTCGTTTTGGCACGTGATCGTCAAGTAGTCTAATAGAACCCAATAGTTGTGAACCTATAGTAGTAACCTAGCATTCTTTAAGTCTTTGTTTTAAGTCCTAACCATACTAATACTCCCTAGAAATATTGTTACCTAAATATTTACAAATAGACTATAATTTATAACTAACTTAATACTATCCTATACTATCCACTTGAAATTCAACCTACCTACTAAGTGAATAGTTTTTAAAGATAAAGTTATTATGTACCTAAAGTATATTTTATGAATATAGATTAAAGCAAATCTAAGAATTTAAAAGTTTTGTTGTGGCCCCCATAGGGAAGGAGAGCTCCACCAAACGCTCTGGGATTGCTATCCCTAGACCTTAGTCTACCTCAATAGTCATCCTCCAAAGACAGGTCAGACTCCTTGCCAATATGTTCAAATAGTCAGTCAGTCGTACAGTAAGAGAAGATTTGGGTCAAGATATTAATTGAGCGTTTAAAAAACTCAATTATACAGTAGATTATTTATCCTTCAATAAAGCGATAGTTATAATATGGTATATATATATATATATATATCATATAATATTTTGACTCAAGATTGATATTGCTTGGTTCACTTTTAAGTCTATATTTGACTTGAGTTTTATATAACTAAATGAGATGTTCAATTTCACCAAGTATCCATGTTTATCTTTTATAGTAAAACAGTGGGATACAGAAGTCATTTTGTCTTCTAGCTAGATTGAGTCCTCATGTTAGTAAAATCTATTATGAAAAGTAAACAGACAAATCTCACTATAGTCACTTTATCATTTATTGATATATTTGTTTTATGTTCTATAAAATATTCACTTTATAAAAGGATTTAACTATCTCTGTAAGTTAATTATTGATATTCTAGATTTGCTTTATTTCCATAAATCCTCTCCATAAAAACTTTATTATTTATTGGTATATTTGTATTATAACATATTTATTCTGAAAAAGGACTTATTTCTGTCAGCTAACTATTGATGTTCTAGATTTTGTTATCATTAATGTTTTTCTTACTAATTTCAAAATTATGTTAGTTCTCTCAAAAATATATTATATATTAATTTATTATTCAATTATTTATATATTTTTTTAGATTTAAATTTATTAAATAAAATGAAGATTTTTGAAGTTACCTTTTAATTTCCAAGTTTTCTATCAGTTATAATATTGATATTTTATCGGATATTTTACAGATGAAACTATGTAAAAATCATAGTTTTAGTTAGAACCCTAAACACCCTAAGATCCCTATAGTCCCTATACCAATGAAGTTACCCTATCTCTACTTATAAGGCCTACTCTAAGTACTACAACCTATGGGCTTACCTCTCCCAGTAATTAGCTAAGTCCCTAGGTAAACTGTAAAGTTCAGCTTAGTCGGCTGATAAAGGCAACCTAACACTCGTGTAATTGTCTCCCCCCACACTTATAGACCGTAGTCCTAAAGACAGTGTGAGTAAGACGCCCTATTATGTGGTTAGTTTGTTATACATAATATAATAGTTTTATCGGAACCCATCCTCAAATCCAAAGGGACGTCTACGAGTGACCCGCGACTCGTGCTAACTTGTAGCCTCGTATCTTTCCCTAAGGCTGGCATTGAGAATAAGTAGGCAATTCTACAGATGTCTATGTAGGTAAAGAGATCATCTGGGCTTGCCCAAGGCTCTTTTAGACTCTAATAGTTCCAAATCAGAGGCTCCGTTAGGCTTCCTCGGACTTGTCAGACACTTACTAGTGGTAGCCTGATCACTGCTCTGGTACATTTAATGCTAATCTAGCTTAACTTGACTGACAATTCCCCACCAAAATAAATAATTACTTTTATAACCCAAAAAGATAAAACAAAGTACCAGACGCAAATGATAACCAACCCAAGGTTTCTGAAAAGTACACTGAAAGAATGATTAGTTAGTCAAGCAATATAATACAAACAATTGCTAAACACAGGCTATATAAACCAGGATTTGCAATGACGAGAGAAAGTAAACCACAACAAAATAAAACCTCACCAAGCCACAAGTATAAACTAATACGTATAAGTATAAGTAAATAAAATATATGCCTGCTTCCTTCCTTCTAAATGATCTGTAACAGAAATAAAATTAATACATCCTAAATATAAACAAAAGTTAGACACCACTAGTTCCTGAACAAAATTTCTTGTCTTCTAAAACCCCTTTGTACTATTTAGATTTTAATTTTAAATATTTAATTTAATTTCCCAACTCGCAATTTAATTATCTAAAACATAATTATAAAAGTTTAAAATATTATGCCGCGAACTCCAAACAAATATTAAGTACTAAAAATCAACCCCGCGCGCAGTACTTCCGTACGTGACAACCGACTAAAGACAAAAGACCCCGTTTCCCGCTCTTCCGTGCTTATATAGCAACCTATTCCCAAAACTCACTGTCCTCTCCGGATTCTCCGTTCTCCGTCCTCATTGGCCTCACCGCCCTCCTACAGAGCAGACATATGGCACTTTTTTGCAGCCATCTTTAAAATTGGATTTTGTATGCAAATATTTTTATAATTTGTTGTAAGCTTTATTTGATCAATTTTAACATATTTGTTATTATTTTTGTACTATTTTAACAAAGGAATAATGACTCTTTAATCTTTGTACTAATTTTGTTTACACATTGAATATTAAACAACGAAATTCATTATCAAAATTAAAAGGTATATGCCTAATCATACTACTCTATGCACAAGTTCATATTTCAACTTGGGATCGAACCTGGGACCGCCTGCTACACTGACTGAGCTTATAACAATTATTTAATTTATCCTAATTTATACTTTTGTTTATATGTTTAACTTTCCCTTAGCTTTAAATATGACAATATTATGGTTTTATAAGGTTTTTCTACTTTCTTGTTCTTTTGCTAAACTAAAATTTCCTATAGATTCTTTATTTAATTAATTTCAACCCAATTGATCAGTGATGTTTGTTTTAACCTATCTTATACTCAATTATCTTTAATTACTATAATGAAATATTTGTTTTTCAAGAATTAACTGGACAGACATCGTTTGTACCGTTACAAATTGACTCCGCATACGGATTGAATAACATACATAACATTTTGTCATACTTTTTATAGATAATTTAATTAAATATTTATAGAATTCAGTGTAGAATTACTGTGTTTAGAACTTTTGAAATGTAAAACTCTGTTTTATCAAGGAATAAATAAATAAATAACATCGATATATTTTTTGTCGATATAATATTTTGCTACATCACTTTTGTATAGGTGCCCTGACTTAGCGTACAGTACCTGTGGTACGGGGATGATATACGAGTAGGATGTTTTTTTGTACAATTTTGAACCGCATTAACTTTGATGAGAAATGCTACAGGTTTTTAACAAAATAACCTTCTCATATCCATAGTTATTTGTATTCCCTTCTACCGATACCGTAACCTTTACTTAATGGAGTAAGTTATTCCCATGTACATTTTGAGAATCGTAAGAAGCTCAAGTAGTTTATTTGTATAAATTGTCAGATAAAGTCAGTATCATACTTGTATCACATTCTATGTTTTCCCCACGATATAACACTACTTGACTCTGTTACTACACTATCCTTCCCTTTGACATACCTTAGGGATGTTACAGGTTTTCTTGTCGTACATAATGTCCATAGTTATGGCCAGGTCTGAGATGAAATGAGATCGGCAGCTCAAGTTCTTCAAGGTTAAGGTCAGCATCCATTTGCCACCTTCAAAGTAGAACTCTTGGATGGTTGCCTTGAGAAACAAATTAACCTTTTAAACGCCTTACGTCGAATACAAACACACGCCAAACATGTTTGCAAATTCGTCTATGCAAATTACAACTTAATTGATACGGAACAAAGTTTATTTCCTCTAGTCCCAGTAGTTCGGTTGATTAGTCCGGAGCCGAAATAACTGCCACACTTTTCTTCCCATTAGTTCGGTTATGACGTCAAACCGAACTACTGAGAATTAAAACGACTCAAAAGTACGGTTAAGGATGCAGCTAATTAAAAAATCAAAGAGGCATTTTCATAACATTATTTTTTTTAATAACAAAAGGTAAAGTAACTTCTAACTTCTTCTTGTTTTAAGACAAAATGGACTCTCTATCTTTAACACTTATGTAAAAAACAGGGAAGTCAAAATTTTAAATATATTTTTTTTACTTATAATTGAGGTACCACTCTATTTGTTATTTCTAAATAAGCCTTACTTAACGATCTATCACACATATTAATTTGATGGATTAAATCGGAAAGCAACTGTGTCAAAATTAAATAAATAATTGGGTTGGATTTCATTACATTATATTAGTAAGCTATTCTGACACCGCAAAAGAACCAAAGCATAAATCCTCTTTACAAAAAAATATACATCAAAACAAGTTTTGACAGTTACAGTGACGTCAGCCTTTTCTGATTACTAAAAATGTCACCATTTTAGCAAATGAAATAAAATACGCTTATTCTAGAATAAAATATAATATACAGTGCCCTGACCTCTACAAAATAACTGAACATGCTATCCTAATCTATATCTATCTAATAAAAATTGTTTAGTTTGTAATTACAAACTAAATTGCAGTTTACAAACTAACCACGACCTATTTCGATGGATATTGTAGGTAGGTATAGGGACAATATTTTTTAAATGGCTAAGTTAAGTTTGTCCCTCAATCCAAAATACAGATTTTTTGGCGAATCCGATTCGCACTTAGTCCGTTTTTTTAATAATAAAAGTTGTTTGCACATCATTAACCGAACTACACACCACTTCCCAATAGTTCGGTTTGACGTTATAACCGAACTAATGGGAAGAAAAGTGTGGCAGTAGTTCGGCCCCGGACTAATCAACCGAACTACTGGGACTAGAGGGTTTATTTTAATTTTGAACTTGTGACGGCTGTAGCCGTCGTGGCGTCAGTGGCACTTACAGTTGACGCCAGAGCCGTCTGAGGCGTTTAAAAGGTTAAGTACTATACTCGCGTACATAGTTCAATTAATGGTAGAAAGTTCCTTGATGTATTAATCCAATTGAACAATAGTTACATACATACCTTCACACCTGTAATCCCAGAGCGGGGTATGCTGAGCCACAGAATAACCTACAACTTAAAAAGTTGTTGATAATTCAGTGACCACACTTTGCAGAAACAGGCCAAGATGTTTACCATTATTAGTGACAGGTTGCAAGCCCACCACCCTAACAGTACTACAAGCCTATATTCCCTTAGTCGCCTCGTACGACATCCACGGGAAGACATGGAGTGGTACTATTCTAACCCGGCAACCACACGGGACAATGCACGGGGTTAGCGGGCTTTTTGCACAATAGTTTATTGCCGGCTTAGAATTGTGCCACTACATGTCTTCCCGTGGAAGTCGTAAGAGGCGACTAAGGGAATTAAGGCTTGTAGTAGGTACTGTTAGGCGATGGCCTTGCCACCTGTCACTAATATACACTGTTAAACATCTTAGCTTAATTGTGCAAATTGTGGTTACAGAGTTATCAACAAGTTTTTGGAGTTGTTGGTAATTCAGTAGCTCTGCCTACCCCACTCTGCGAAAGAAGACGTGAAGGTATGTATGTATATATGTAGTTTATTGTGCATTTTTTTTAAATAAAAGAAGTTTTACGTCGTTAACGTATTGTTGTTAGCTCCGATTTACTTAACGGTAAGAGCTACTTCGAAAAATAAATAAAATATTTTATGAGCGCAAGTGATTATTTCTGAATCACGGGTATTAATCACTATCTAGACCAAAGTTTCCGAGCCAGTGAGGCGCGCCTCCCTAAAGGGAAAAAGGGAAAATAGTTAAATTTTTCGAATAAGACTTGAATAAATGTGTCAATAATACAATAATTTTTTTTTTTTCATATTATGACATTCGATATTCTAATGACAAAAAACAAACATACATTAATTTAACAACATGACGCCTTGTGATGCGGAGACCGAATATATAACAATCAATGTGTTGTATTTTATGCATACAAATTATTACTTTAATAACATAGGTACTACAATTAAAGGTTAGAACTAAGATTATTTAAATTAAAATTAAACTAAGCTATTTAAATTAAAATAAAAGTAAACTACTCAAATATTAAAGATAATAATCACCACTACAAAAAGAACACCCCTCTAACAGGTCCGCTCGCGGCATGGTCCCTATGACACTGGCTGCATTACCTCTCTGGATAGCTAGCCCAATCCTTTGGGAGAGGTAAGCACCAGCTCTAGGATCTCCGGAGGTGTCTATGAGCCGGGATGACAGAGCCTTCATAAACCTTTTCATATCAGCTGACCAAGAACCCATGCCCAAGCAGCACATTAGTGAATTTTGCAGCTTATCTTATAGCTTTATGTTCTAAATGAGTGGTTTAACAGTGTTTGGCTACACTTATAGCTTTAAACACAACTCAAACTTGTATACGAGTTCATCCTGTCACTTATAGTTGCTTAGGAACGTTTTTTGTTTCTACTTTATTACTTATAGTTGGGTAAAGTCGATTTTGCTACTTAAAGTTGCATGCAGGTTGTAATTGTCACTGAATAAGAAGCAATAGTGATATATAAGGCCCTAAAGTAACTTATAAGCCACTTTTATATATAAGTGGGAACATACCCTTATTTGGAACTTTTAATTCCAAATGACTAGTATAATAGAGTAGTGTATCACCAATAGTGGCTAAAGAGATAATTTTACGGCCCTTTTGGAAACTAAAGTGATTGCAACTTTAAGGCCTAGTCTCAAAATATAAGTTTGAGCCGAAATTACAAAACATGGGTCCATTATTTTTTCATGCTCTCTAACATATAATCAACCCAGTTATTAACTAGCAATTTGCTTTAACCTAACTCTCTACAGAACTTAAAGGTTTTGGTAATTTTTCAGTAGGTACGTGTCCGTTATTTTAGACTACTCTATAACACATATACATATAACATATATAAATATAAATCAAATCGGACCCGGACAGTTCGGAACCTTTTCTTGTTAGTTATAAATATAATATAATTTATAATATATGAGACTCATGTGTCATGTTTTCTGTAACGATTGCGTTGACTTTACCACTACACTGAAATTGTTTATTTTCCGCTCTTTCTGACACTATAACCGCTGTTTTTTTTTACTAATGACGTTTTATTATAATATTAAAATCACCTGGGCTCAAATTACCTTAACATTGTTTGTATCCCTGATGATCGTAATATTCCCTTTGACCACATTCTTCTTCTTGGCGTTGTATTCTTCTATGTAAGCCTTGCCTATAGGTTCTTGCAAGTAACGGCTGCTTGGCTTCTCGCATTGCTTGAAACCGCGAAGAGTGGTGGTGTAGGCACCCTGAAAGCAATTTAAGCATGTATACGCTATTTTTCGAGAATATCAAGTCAGTTTATCAAGGAACAGCTTTTTTAAGGTAAGTAGGTATAAGGCAAGCTAGCTCATAGGCCACCTGATGGAATCTGAGGTGGAATCTGTAAAATGTAAAGTCACAAAACTGTCCTAATACTGCAAAAACATTGCCAACTCTGAGGACTGTACAATCGCCCACACAGCTGAGTGATCAATGAAGATAAACAGAGAGAAACTGTCTATGTCGTGCACATGAGATTCTCTTGTGACATCTATATTTATCTCTTTTTACATTTTCTTACTTCTGTCTTTAATAGGCAGTTAAGTGTGGCTGTTTGTGCCTATATGCTAGTAAATTTTTCAGTCATCTTATCCTCATTTTGGGAGACAACGATGCGAGAACTGCTGCTTGGCAGGTTAAAGGAGAAGATTGTGGTAGCGATCTAGACGGACCTAACACAAGGTCCTACTAACACTACCTTTTTTATATACCATGACGGTGGCAAACAGGTGTACAGGCCTGATGGTAGGCGGTTACCGTAGCCTATGGACGCCTGCAACACCAGAAGTATCACATGCGCGTTGCCGACCCTTTAAAAACCTATTTACTCCTCTCTTGAAGAACGCTACTATAGTCCCCAGGGAAAACCTCAACAGGGAGCATTCCACAATCGGAGTGTTCACGGGAGGAAGTTCCTATGGAATCACATGGTGCGCGACTATTTGGGTCCTTCAGATTTATCCGTCTTGTATTTTGAGATATGTCTCGCTATACCACCACCAACTCGGTGGTCCGATGATATTAAAAGGAATCCTGGCCCACGTTGGAACAGACTAACTCATGATAGGGCAATTAGCAGAAGGTTGGAGAGGCATATCGTCGGTGAAACTGTAAAAGCGCGTAAGTAACATTTTAAATAAAGAGCAAAATGCATCTTTTTAATAGGATTGTAAGGTTTATTTTGCTCTATCATAAATTTGTTATTTACGCGGATTTGCAGTATCACAGACGATATGCCTAGACAGTAGGCATTCAAATAAAAATCTGCAAAAGAAGAGGAAGAAGTAAGAAGACATCTCGATTGATAAAACCTTGTACCTTACTATTAATTAGTATAATTTTATTATCATACCTGGGATAACTCGGGGCAAGTTCTAGGGATTTGATATCGATAAAAAAGATGTCGATATAATTAAATTAATACTTGTGCACATTGCACATTCTCGATTACTGTAAAGAGGTTCGATGTCATATCTGATATCGAGCCTCTTAAGATAATAAAAGTATGCGGATGTCATTTCAATCAAAATTACAATATACTGTCAGTACCAATCATATTCGTACGTTTAGCAGTTTAAAGTAGATATTTTCAACTAGACGGCAATCATTAATACCGACGAATATGGAAAAAATATTGATTGTATATTATGAAAACTGTTGTAAAATAAACAAATAAATATACGTGTTAATTTGTTTATTTTTTATCTAAAAATGAGGAGAAAATAAGTATTATTTATTTATCTCGAATAACATTTAGATGTTGGCAGTAACATCGATATATTTTATATCGATAAAATATTTTGCTACATCACTTTTGTACAGATGCCCCGAGTTATCCCAGGTATGAATTATGTACCAAAGATTAAAAAATCTTCCTTAATACTTACAGAAGTTGCTGAAATCGTTGAATTTATGAATCCGCAAAATACTAATAACGAGAGTACTTTGTTCGACATCATCTCGCGTTATGATTTAAGCTGTTAACGATATTTACTCTGATGTTTATCCATGCGTTATTATCAAGCGGTTAAAATCAAAATCATTTTCCGATGAGCATTAAAAATACATACAGAGCGCGTGAAATGCGTATGATGTCGCTGATAGCCAGGGAGCGAAACTTTGGTGCCGATGACAGGCGTATGACGTCAAGCTACGTACAGAGTGTTTTATCTAGATTGAACATCATCACTAACAACTTATTGGCCTCTTTACTGTACCAATATTGACACTTGAGGTGAGACGGCCGGTACTTATAAAAAAGATAATTGACTGTCATTGTCATATTAAAAAGAAGATTGTTGAAGACACTGACAAATTTATATTGAATTATTTATTTATTTGTAAATTGTAAATATAACCGAAACATTGTTGTTGCGGTTGAGCGAAGTCGCCATGTACAGTCTATACAGCCGTATTATTAGCAGAAGTTTCCTTTTCTGATTGTAAATAATGAAAAAATGTTTTAACAGCAAAAGTTAGCAATTTAGAAAAACATTGCAAACAACCAAGCACATGGGATATTATGTTTGAATTTTAATTGTTCTGCATACTTCGAAATTTCATTAAAGTAATGTCTTTCATTTACTAGTGGAAATAATATTTTTCGTTAGAATGCTCCAACGAAATATTTTATTCGTATCGTCTTTGTCATTATCTAAATATTTACATTATCACTATAGCATTATTGAGAATCAGTGCGATGTTGCAATATTTTTTATATAAAATCATCCTATATGTGAATTTGCGTCATAATGACGTCACCGGCACTAAAGTTTCGCTCCCTGCGTATAAGGTTGTTACTTCTTGCTTTGAATGGGAAAAATGCGTTTTGGCTCTAGGGTGTTTTGTTTTCAAATTTCTCCGGATTTGTTAACTTTCTTACAAGGTCAAGGGTTGTTGGTCAAGTAGGTACGAAGGGAAGTTGTTTTTGAAATTATTTACCATAGGTACCTACATAACTTATACAACACTTCTAGGTACTACTGTAGCTTGAATGTTTAATTAACTCAAGGAAATGTTTACTCAAAAAACCACATCAAAATTAGTTATCTAAATATTATTATTTTAAAGTTCTAAGCAGATTGAGCACGGAATACTTTGTTTACATTAAGTCTCCTTCTCCTCACATTAACTCGTTTACACACCGATACGCCGCGTATCGTGGCAACAAGGCAGTAGCAAAGAAAAACTGCTAACGCAAAGAGTAAAGTTCGTTAAATATCGCGTATTCGCGATTCGCAGCGTGTCGGTGTAAAAACAGCCTAAGTGTGCGCACAGCGCTGCAGCGCGCACTAAGTATCGGCCCCTCAATGAGCTATATAGAGCAAACTGAAAGACACGTGTAACAAAAAAAGCGTTTTTTAAAAAACTGTTTTTTGAAACTGTTTCTGGCGAACTAAAAACCGTTTCGTTTCGTTGTCGTCAAAACGCGCGACGACCCAGCTCTACTTTCTTGATTAATCTGTTATCTGTATCTGTATATGTAATACTGGGAAGAGAGCCCTCTCACGGGTTATTCATGCAGACTGATTTGAAGCGCCATCTACATTTTTGAACAAGTACCATTCATATATATACGTATAGCCAGCTACAGGTATTCTTAAAATTTAATTTTAATGGCTTGGCTTTCCAGTAACAAACTATTTTGCTCTCGTCTTGTCGTAATTAGAATTGATTAATATTATTCTGAATTTAAGAATTACGACGAGACGAGAACAAAATAGTTTGTTACTGGGAAATACCTAACTAATTGGGCGGGAGGGTATAATGAAATTAAATGACAACAAGTATTATTTTATAGCTTTATTTTCTATTTTTATAATGTTTACGTTTGTTGTAGGTAATATTTTTGTGCAGCTATTTTTACTTCGTCATCCCCATCATAGGTTAACTTACCGGACAAAATCCGATTATCCGATTGACACCAGCTGTAAATTATTACATTTGTATATGTAATTATTATTGTATCAACAATATAATACAAAAGTACACAAACTAAAAAACAACGTCCCTGTCGCACATTAAAATAAGCGTCCATATCACAGAAATTTAACTTCACACGCGAAGTAAGTCAATACCCAAACGGAGGAGCAAGTTCAGAACTGAAGTATTGTAATTTGTCAGGTTTGTGGTAACGAAAACGCACTTGCAGACCGGAATGCAATTCAATTCAAATCACACTCAAATCAAATACAACCGTGGCCATGTTAAATGACTGGTAAGCAGGCAGGGTTGCCATTCCAAAAATCATGTTTCACTCGGCCAGATCTAATAAAATTAGATTATTCGGAGTATTATTTCAAAATAAAAGTATTTTTTGTGATTATTTTCAATGCAGGATATTTCTTATGGATTTATATGTAATGATAACATGCATGCAGTGACATCTATCGGAGACTCATGATAACAATCGGTGTTTTTACTGTTCAGAAGTGTAGATGGCGTAACTATATATTTAACATAGCACAATGTAGGAGACTGTCCCCCCTCTGATGCTTTCCATTACCCGTTTATTGCAACAGAGTCAAACTTTACAGTTTTGGAAAAAATATCAAAACACTTAAAATCTGTATTAAAATTTAGGCTAGTCAAAATGGACCTTATTGCAAAGGGATAATAAAGTACATAACAAATGCAGTATTTTTTTGCGTTTTCCAACCATATCTTAAATACGGAACCCTCGGTGCGCGAGTCCGACTCGCACTCGACCGTATTTTTAGATTCTTACAATATACATACGGCTTTATGAGTTTGAATTTTTCTTTATGGCAACAAACATCACCAGGGAGCGAAACTTTGGTGCCGATGACAGGCGTATGACGTCAAGCTACGTACAGAGTGTTTTATCTAGATTGAACATCATCACTAACAACTTATTTTCCTCTTTACTGTACCAATATTGACACTTGAGGTGAGACGGCCGGTACTTATAAAAAAGATAATTGACTGTCATTGTCATATTAAAAAGAAGATTGTTGAAGACACTGACAAATTTATATTGAATTATTTATTTATTTGTAAATTGTAAATATAACCGAAACATTGTTGTTGCGGTTGAGCGAAGTCGCCATGTACAGTCTATACAGCCGTATTATTAGCAGAAGTTTCCTTTTCTGATTGTAAATAATGAAAAAATGTTTTAACAGCAAAAGTTAGCAATTTAGAAAAACATTGCAAACAACCAAGCACATGGGATATTATGTTTGAATTTTAATTGTTCTGCATACTTCGAAATTTCATTAAAGTAATGTCTTTCATTTACTAGTGGAAATAATATTTTTCGTTAGAATGCTCCAACGAAATATTTTATTCGTATCGTCTTTGTCATTATCTAAATATTTACATTATCACTATAGCATTATTGAGAATCAGTGCGATGTCGCAATATTTTTTATATAAAATCATCCTATATGTGAATTTGCGTCATAATGACGTCACCGGCACTAAAGTTTCGCTCCCTGCTGATAGCACAATATCGCGTATTTAACCAAGCATTTAAGGTGTATTATACTGTGTAAGTACTTAGAAAAGGTTTTATTTTTGCACCTTATTGAAATTGTTAGTTACGCGTTACGAATCGTGAGTTTTTTTTTTTTATAGAATGTGAAGGCAATTGAGCACACGGGCCACCTGATGGTAAGTGGAAACTGTGACCCATAGACATTCGCATTCACAAGACTGCAAATGCACTGCCAACCCTGAGGACTAAGATGGAATGCCTCTATGCTAGTAATTTCACCGGCTGTCTTATCCCCAAACCGGGACACAACGATGCGAACACTGCTGCTTGGCGGTAGGTTAATGGATAAGATGGTGGTACCAACCCGGACGGACCCTGCACAAGGTCCTCCCACAAGTAAAGTAAGTAAGTTGCTGCTATTAAACTTGCATAGGTAACTACTTACATACTTTAAATTATATGTTATTATCAACATTCGAATGCTAAATCTACATTTATATTATAAAGAGGAAAGATTTGATTGTTTGTTTGCATTGAATAGGATCCGAAACTACTGAAGCGATTAAAAAATTATTTAACCATTAGAATCCCACATTATACCGTCCTGATGAACAAATTGATCATAGGCTCTTTTGTATTTCTCTGCGCAGATGGAATCGAGTAGTGGCTAATATTTTTGCCGCGAAATGAAAATGTGATCTCCTGTGTACCTACTCGTAAGTCATGAAGAAATTAATATCAGGGGATATTGGAATTTTACAAAAATTGACGTATTACTAAACTTTGTTCTTATTAAGGATACAGAAACACATTCAAGACACACAAGAATAAATATCGGACCTGAATTGGACAAAAAACTTTTCTAGTTCTTATTTTTTGTAGTTTCCTAGATAGAATCTGAGATGTAAGTTCTTTTTTATTAACACTCGTTGCGCTGTTCTTCTATTGCTATACTTCGCTATTACGAGGGCTGCCTTTTAAGTTGTGTCGTTTGAAATAAGTATAGACAATCTAATAGATTATTACCATTTATTGTTTTTCAAAGAATTCGCCGCGATATTTAATACACTTTTGCATGCGTTCAAACCAGTTTTTAAAACATTTATTCCACTCCGAAGTGGGGGTAGTCAAAATGGCCGATTTGTATGCGTCAACAGCTTCTTCGGGTGAGCTGAAACGTTGACCACGAAGACTTTGCTTAATTTTGGGGAACGTAAAAAAATCGTTAGGGCTTAAGTCAGGACTGTAAGGCGGGTGATCTAAAATTTCCACGTTTTGGGTGTTCAAAAACATCTTTGTCTGGCGGGCGGTGTGCGAACTTGCATTGTCATGGTGCAGTATCATACGACGTTCCGAGTTGTTTTTTCGAAATTCGGTGATGACTTGTGGCAAACAAACAGTGGTATACCAGTCGGCGGTAACCGTCTTGCGATCTTCTAGTACAATAGTGGCGACGTGACCACCCTTTGCCACAAACGAGGCAACCATTTTTTTTGAAGTGCTCCGAGAGCGTATGACTTTGGTCGGTTTTGGCTCGTCCTGGAAGACCCAGACAGTTGACTGCTGTTTTGAATCTGGATCGTAAGCATATATCCAAGACTCGTCACCACTAACCACATCATAAACATGTTTTGACTCTCCTCGGCTGAATCGCTTCAGAGTTTTGCGACACCAACTTACACGGGCTGTTTTTTGGTCGTCGCTAAGCAAATGTGGTATCCAACGAGAGATCAACTTTTTTACAACAAGTTCTTCGTGCAGGATTTTTTGGACAGTGGTCCCTGAAATGCCCACGGATGCCTCTATTTCACGGTATGTCACATGACGATCTTCGAGTATTAGCTGCCGCACGGCTTCGATATTCTCTTGCGTCATGGCGGTTTTTGGACGACCTTCACGAAGCTTATCACTGAGGCTAGAGTGCCCACGTAAAAATTCTAAGTACCAGCGTTCTACAGTCCTAAGACACGGTGCTGCATCACCAAACACAGATGTGATCTCCTCAAAGCACTGAAGTCGCGATAATCCCCTTTTAAAGTTGTAGAAAATTACCGCACGCAAATTTTCCTTAGACATTTCCATTTTTACAACCGACTTGTCACCTTTGAATAGACGCTGTAATAAAACTATTCGACCAATTTGAAAACATTCTTTTGTTTTCGAGTTCTAAATTCAAAAGGATGAAAATGCCATATGTTTTTTTTTAAATAATCGCGGGAGGTTGGCAAACGACACAACTTAAAAGGCAGCCCTCGTAAAATTCAAGTAATTGGACTTCTAATACGTTTGGTCTACTATTAGCCATAGAGGAGTTCCTGTGGCCTCCATGCATCATCATCCCGGCTGGATAGTACAGTCAACACCTCTATTATTGTAGAGCCGCTACAAAGTTGCAGAAGGCCAATTATTAATTTTAACGCAATTTCTTTCTCGTGCCTTGAATAAGCAATCATTAATTATGATAAGACTCCGTGGTGGCTTTACAATCCAAATTATTTAATTATTGTAATGTCCACGAATCATTTAGGAAATCGAAGCTAATATAGGCTCCTTAATAAAAAGTTACAAAACCGCCGTCTCTCGGGGAATTGACGACACGAGGAAACGTCAATATGTGGCAGACTAATGTCGGGTTCCTATATTCAATCCGAGGATAGATAAGGCTTACCTCGGGTTAAAATTTGACATTTGCCCATACAAAATGTGTCAAATTTTAATCCGAAGTAAGCCTATCTGTCCGCGGATTGAATATAGGAACCGGACGTAAGAGGTTAATTAATTTAGCCGCCGCAAAATTCAGTGACAATTTACACCGAAAGCGCAATTCGGTCCCAACGGTCGTCCAATTTCTGTTTCCAATTTAGTCAAAATATTCGTGGCGTGGGTCCAAACTTAGCTCAGAGTAATTAGAGCAGTGAAGGTGCAGTGGCAATAATCAAAACAATTAACGCTGCCCCCGAGCGACAGATGGCGTTGGGTAATTACGTCTCGGGATTGAGTAATTACCTCTTGCTAAGTTTGCGTCGCATACAGGAAAAGTAAATAAATATTATGATTTATGATTATGATCTACGCTACTTATTTTGTTTTGATGCGATCGGCCTCTACTCGACTCGGTAAAACATGGACAACTGAGGGGTCCACGGAAAGAACATGTCTAGTCACATTAGTAACTTTTCGAGATATCGCGATTTGAAAGTTGGAACCATGTCATTTTGTACGTAATTTTCGTGTAGAGGTTTTTTTAAGAGTGAAAAGATACAAGTTATATGAAGATTTATATCTGAATCTGAGTGGTAGGTAATAGTTCATGTCGTCCTCTACATTTTGAGATTCAAAACTCATTTTCAAAAAAAAGTGACTAGACATGTTCTTTCCGTGGACCCTTCAAGTTATCCAATTTTGAACATTACGATAGCTTCGGTTTATTTGGAAGTAATGGTGGTCGAGTTTATACTAATATATAACATATCAAAGGCAATATGTAGATATTGTGTGATTCAAATACATTTTGTTTTACAAAAGGAAAACGAACAGTTACATAATTATTGAAAAGACGATTAAAGCTCACGATAATACGTATTAACCTGCAAATATTCGTTAAGAATGCCCACCAGATTCCAAACAAAGCCCAGCCTGTAACTTCCAAGGTCTGGCAGTTCAAATAAAACGAGACTGACCTACGACGTTTTAATTTAGAATTGTTATTTGGACTGTTCCTCTAATCAATACGATCGCGGATGCCTCGAGCCGTCCATAAACTGACACTTTAGTACGACAGATTGCACCAGAACTAGCCAATAACCAATAGTATTCCACATTGTCTGCAGAATTTGAAACTTAAGCTGGCTCCAGAGCTCGAGAATCGCAATAAAATTATCAGAAACTCGTAAAATACGACCTCTTGATAACGGTTCATTTAATAAATGAGGCGCCTTATTTTAAGCCTGGAATAAATTAATGTCGTTTCGATGTTCTGTTACTTGCGGCGATAGCTGGAAAAATCCAGAAAAGGATTATTATCGTCTCTTTGGGACTTTGTACTTACTTTATTAATTAGTAATATTATCTACAGATTGTCGCGAATGAGTGCCGAATCAGTTTAAAATTATTACTTTTAATGTCGTGTTTGGTTGCCTTCAATAATTCAAATTGATTTACTTTAAAATAACAATGAATTATTAGCCACTTACATAAAAACAAGAACTTAGCGGTTTAGTAATGTCAAATATATAGAACTGTAATAATAATAAATATGTATATATTTGTATGTGGATTTTAGAGTCCTAGAGCGTCGTTAAGGGCCTTTTAAACATATACTTAAGAGCGTTGGTGGAGTAATTTCTAATGTTTCCTCTTCCGAGCCTTCTCTTTAACACACTGATCAATACGGCACGATGCCTACTTAATCTTTTAATTGGTCGTGGTCTCCATTCTTCCTTTTTCCATTTTTTTTTCCTTTTAAATGTAACAGAGGTAAAAACTAAATGATTAAGAAAAACAGACAGTCCAATTGTAAGGATAATTAGACTTTTGCATGATGTTAAATCGTAGTTAGGTACTACAGCGGGGTTAGAACGCTGCAACGGGAACTAGTGCCACAGACGTTCTTCTTCTTGTTTAAATTAATGGCGGTCCACCAAGTGATTTTGCCAGAGTCAGTGAGAGAGTATAATCAGTAAATAGACCAGTGAATCTAAATTAACGAAAGTAAAAGCCTTTCAATCGGCCATATTCCCTCCCCGAAGGTTTCCTGGTATGTCGCCACAAACGTTAGAGTCTATCAAAAGACTAGTCAAACGTTAGTATCCCTTAGTAGTCTGTGGTCAGAGTGTATATAAAAAGTTGCCAGCATAATCAAATATTGTTTTTTTATTCAAACTTATAATTTATACTTCTATATCTTACTAATAGGTACCTACCTACTTAAAATACTCAATGAAAAAAAAAACATTTTCAATATCATAAAGAGGTAAAGTTTGTGACGTTGTGAGGAGTAATCTTTCGATCTAATGGGATCACGTTATTTGTGAATGTCATAGGCTATACCTATCCTAACTAATATTATAAATGCGAAAGTAACTCTGTCTGTCTGTCTGTGTCGCTTTCACGCTAAAACTACTGAACCGATTTAAATGAAATTTGGTACTTACACAGATATTCTAGAGCCTGAGAAAGGACATAGGCTACTTTTGATTGCAAAAAAAGGGTTGTGAGGGGTTAAAAGGGGGGATGAAATGTGGACGGAGTCGCAGGCAAAAGCTAGTCTATAATATGCAAAAAAAAATTGCCCAACGAAGTGGGCACAAGAACAGCTACTAACTTATAAAGCTCACAGTGTAACCATAGAGAACTAATTAAAAGATAACAAACAGTTCTCCGAAGATAAACCTACTATAGCCCAGTTTTACCAGTACAAAGTTGCCAGCTATTATAAGCCTTTAACTACAAAATTACGTCGTAATCGATTATCAGGATATTACCGAGCAGAGTTTCCGAACTGCCTGCATTCACCAGGCAAGAGCTGCCCGGATTAGCGCTGGAACTCCGATCAATGTAAAGGATTCATTCGAAATGTAATTCAGAGCTGCGCTGTCCGCGGCAGACGCTCAAATTTAGCCCGCAGGCGAACAAATTACAGTAGGCGAATAACGGAGTCGAAACTTCCTGTCGTATGTATATGTTTGTATGAAAAGATATAGCCCTGTAAACTTACTCAATCATATAAGGGCGCGTACCGCTGTGAAGCGATGACGTCATAATCCGTGAGCGCTAGCTGCCGGGTTTCAAGCGCCGCATACGTAGTTTAAAATTCAATATCTCAGAAATTATTTGACGAATCGAAATGAATTTAATGAAAACTACGTTAAACCAAAGATCTTAACTGGCTGACATTCTCTATTCCATGGTGATTTACTAAAAATCCTGAAATATGTACTTTGTTATTTATAATAAGGATTTTCAGACCTCTTTCATCAAAATTTCCGGAAGTGTCATACAAACTGTCATCCCCTCGTTTATGGGGTTAGGGCTAGCTTACATACCAAATTTCAGCTTTCTAGGACTTCAGGAAGTACCCTTACAATTTTGATGACCATCAATGAGTCAGTGACGAAATCGGGGTTTTATATGTAGATTTCAACCAATAAGAGGTATACAATTGAAACTTTACATGTTTAATAAGTTTACCGCCCCAGTAATAAGGGTTTTAAAATCGATGAAACGCTTCGAGAAAAGGTAGGCAGTGCCCTTGCGCTTCGGTTGGCTAGTCTCGGCGGGTGCACTACCGTGCCCCCAGATAAATCAAGAAGACAGCAACTTTACTTTCTATCTTACTCCGCGTATACGTTTTTTCATGATGTTCAAGGCTGATTTTGATTGTCAGCAGAACTATTGACTAACAATGGAAAGAATTGTGACTTTTAACTGTTTATGTAGTTTTCGTAGACATCTTTTATCCAAATTGTTGTATTTTGTATTTTAAGCTGCAAGAGCCACACAGTACTTGAAAAGATGAGAACCGCCTTAATAAGCTAGGCACAAAGACAGAAGCTTTGTCTGCCGAAGGGGTAATATGTGGTTTGGTCTGGTTCTCTGCATCTATTGCTATGTCAAAGGGTCAGCTAGTCTAGTTAATTCTCTGTTTACGCCTACTGTAGTTACGTATCCTGTATACTGAACAAAGGATTAGGCCAGTATAACTCGTTAATAGAAATTCAGATGCCTCGTCGGCGCTCGCAATTTGTACACGAATCGCGAATGACGCCATCTACCTGCCTTTGTAAGCAACACGACTTCGGAATTAGGGCAAACAAATTTTTACCATTCTGTTCTGTTTATAAAAACAGAGGATTACAGGGCTTAAGGTGGGATTATTGCTAGGGAATATTTTGTTATTCAACGAAATTAGATGTAGTATTAAATTATGCGCAACGCTTTCAGGGAAAGAAAAAAAAGCGAAAAGTGTAAAAAGTGCTAGTCGGGCTCGCGTTCCGTATTTATTATCCTATCTACTCATATTACATCTTATTTATTACGTAATAGGGAATATGCATGGTTTTTTTTTTTCATCTTCAATTGAAGCTGATTCATGTAACAAACAGATCACAAAAATCATTTTTTGAATAACTATAAAAATAACCAAGATATAAGCCAACAAAGATTTGTTCCTATCTCTTTCTAGAAAAACGGAATTTTACATGGAGTTTATATGGCCGCAGTGCACAATGACGTCACGGTGCACATCGGATCTCTCTGTCTAATTAGAAGTTTGAAATGCTTATAACTTCCGTATTTCTTGACCGATTTTAATTTTAATTTCCGTTTTGGTGATCTCTTTTACGGTATTTTCATATTTTGATGAGAAATGCGATTTTTAAAATCCATGCATATTCCCTATTAAGAACTAGAGTCGGTTTTTTTTATGTTTAGCTTTAGTTTAGGTAGTTTTTGTATTCTTAGTAACTAACGTCGGAACCCTACACTGAAAATGATTCGATATGCTCTTGCCCGATTTTTCCGTTTACTTAAAGGCGGTGCGTGCAGTGGCCCAAGTCATCACATATCGTCGGTGATACTACAAAACCGCGTAACTAACAAATTTATGATAGAGCAAAATAAACCTTACTGTCTTATTAAAAAGGTACATTTTGCTTCTTATTTAAAATGTTACTTACGCGGTTTTGCAGTTTCACCGACGATATGGCAATGTATGTACGATGTTGTTAAGATGCGAGGCGTGACGTGGCGCGGGGCGCTGGGAGTAGAATAGCAGCGTCGCAGGGGCAGTGGCGGGTGCCGCCGTTAAAGGGAATATGCATGGATATTTTAAATCGTCGGTGAAACTGCAATACCGCGTAACTAACAAATTTATGATAGAGCAAAATAAACCTTACTGCCTCATTAAAAAGGTGCATTTTGCTCCTTATTTAAAATGTTACTTACGCGGTTTCGCAGTTTCACCGACGAAATACCATATATACCAAAAATGTATACAACATGTGCATTCAAATCTATAATGCTATTCCTGGTGACAAACCACTACTAGGCTAGGCTAGGCTTCTAGATAAGTGTTTTTATAGTGTCAAGGACTTGCTCGAGCAATGTAATAAGTTGTGATTGTTGACATTTAGTATTTATTATAAATTTTGATGTTTTATTTTGGATTTTACATTTCGATAATGTTTTTTTTAAAGCGGGCAATCACTGCCAGTGGGCAATCATACCCTGGTTTACCCTATTTTATGATTAATGTATTTTTACTACATTATTATGGATTTTCCCGTGTGGTTGCCGGGTTAGAATAGTGCCACTCCATGTCTTCCCGTGGATGTCGTAAGAGTCGACTAAGGGAATAAAGACTTGTAGTACTGTTAGGCGATGGACTTGCCACGTGTCACTAATACACTGGGAAACATCTTAGCCTATTTGTGCAAAATGTGGTTACGGAGTTATCAAGAAGTTTTAAGACTTGTTGGTAATTCTTTAGCTCTGCCTACCCCACTCTGGAAATGAAGGCGTGAGTTTATGTATGTGTATGTATTATGGATTTAGTACAGACCGCACCGTTTCCGTAAACAAGCCCTTAGTTAGTTTCGTTTGGAATACCGTTTTATGTGATATTGTCTCATTCATAATTATATTACAGGATACAGAATTATTGACAAGTTGTTAGTGTTATCGGTAATTCTGTAGCTCTGCCTACCCCACTTTGGGAATAAAGGCGTGAGTTTATGTATGTATGTATGTAATTACATAGAATTATTATAGACCTTAACAATACCCGAAATTAATGGACAACTCGCGCCGAAACAATCACAAAATTTTATTTATAGCTTTAAACGAAAATTTCATAGATTTATTAAGTTTTAAAGAGGAGCGAAATTTTATTTTAAACGAGTTATAGGTGAAAAACTTGATTAAATGCCTGCATGTAGTTGTGAACAATATGGAATAAATATGGAATTAGAACGGTCTATACGGATGTGTTACAACTACATGCAGGACGTCACTTACTTGAGTTTTTCACCTATTAGTATTATCACTATTAATTCCATTATTTCTTTATAAACCGCGGCCCTGTTTTTTGTCGGAGATTAAAAACAATGCGTTGCAATTTTATTCGCAATAAAGGTAACATATGCAAATAAAAAATGAAAAGGTATTCCCACTTGACAACGAAATGCAGAATCGGTCTCCACAATTCAAATAAGTATGTAAATAAGATTTGGAGAATAGGGAATATGCATGTTTTTTTTTACAGCTTCAATTGAAGCTGATTCATATAACAAACAGATCAGAAAAATCATTTTTTGAATAACTATAAAAATAACCAAGATATAAGCCAACAAAGATTTGTTCCTATCTCTTTCTAGAAAAACGGAATTTTACATGGAGTTTATATGGCCGCAGTGCACAATGACGTC
Source organism: Acleris emargana (assembly GCA_927399475.2). Taxonomy (NCBI): domain Eukaryota; kingdom Metazoa; phylum Arthropoda; class Insecta; order Lepidoptera; family Tortricidae; genus Acleris; species Acleris emargana. The sequence continues at coordinate 6,851,269 of OV656856.1, read as the reverse complement.
ACGGTGCACATCGGATCTCTCTGTCTAATTAGAAGTTTGAAATGCTTATAACTTCCGTATTTCTTGACCGATTTTAATTTTAATTTTCGTTTTGGTGATCTCTTTTACGGTATTTTCATATTTTGATGAGAAATGCGATTTTTAAAATCCATGCATATTCCCTATTTGCATCAAATTATTGGCGATGCATAAAATGGAGATTGTAATGATATTTGTTGCCGTGAACATCAAAAGGCATTTTTAATGCCCGAGCAAAAAATGGCTGTGGATAAGTTGGACCCCTTTGCCTATTTGCCTATCAATGTGCAGTCTATGAAGACTTAGAAGAGGCTTCGATTTAGTACTTCTCTCTCACTCGCTCTCATACGATCTTATTAAGAGCGAGTGAGAGAGAAGTACTAAACCGAAGCCTCTTCTAAGTGCTCACAGACTGTAATTATGTCTATATATCGTCACTGCTTTGAAAAAACATCGTATCTCATATTTCACGACGTATGATTTTAAACTTAAACGTCAAGAGAATTAAGTTCAAACTCATACATCTCGAAATATCAGATACAAGTTTTTTTTCGAGTAGTAACGATATACTCCCGCAGATATACAGGAACCAATTGGACAGCAAATGTAATTTTTTAACCGTTTCAATAAAATCTGATTATGCAAGATCTCTTTTTAGCAAAATAGAATTTAACAAGACGTCACAGTGCATATCGGATCTCTCTGTCAGATCACTGTCTAAGTAGCGGTTTAAAATGCTTGTATCATCCTTATCTTATTTTATTTCTTCCGGGGTCCTTTAGACACAGTTTTTGCAAAGTATTGTTTTAATTTGTGATGTCACTTAACTAGTATTCATGAAAACCTGCGGGGCTGTTTCAGAGATTCAGGGTCTGAAAAAAGGGGTCACCATTATAATGTTCAAAATTCTAATTCAAAATTCAAAATGTTTGCCTCGGTTTGCGTCGGTAATATGGAGTAAATCTACTAGCGCTTCGGACAAGACCATCATTGCGGAGAAAAAGTGCCTGAAGAAACTCCAGAAGTAGATAATTATCTATCTAGCTCAAATATAACTTTCTGTCTTTTTTGAACTCCCTATGATAGAACAAGACACCGGAATATCAAAAAGAACAAGCGAAAAGAGGTTAGAGGAAAAGCAAACTGGCACACGAATCTAAGTTACCTTCTCAATAAATTTCAACGTCAATCACAACATCAATCAAAACAATAATAAGCCATAATTACGAGATAAGTAATTACCGCCATTATTAAGAAAAGAAGAAGAGATACATAATTACATTATTAACTTTTTCCTGAAGATCAAACTGAAGAATCTTCCATTCCAAGACCATGCCTAAAAGTACCACAGAAGACATGACCGCCAGGTCAGCCAGTGAGAAGAGAGCTCGGAGTTCCAGTCCCAGCAGTACAAAGGCAAGGTCTTCTTAATTTGTTCGTGACAAACAACAGTACAGTTTATTAAACATAGCTATACTCATAATAACACCTCTTTGTTAGGGTTTAACAAGTCTTAACCTGTCTTCAGCCCCCTGTGCACTTCGCGCTGCACAAGGCTGGTTGCCACTTCGAGAGCTGTTGCGGCATGTGCAACCTGTTCCCTGGCGTGCTCCTCATCGCGTTCTGCCAGGTCCTCGCCGGCGCGGTGTTCATGACGCTACTGCTGTCCCATGGGACGCAGTACGACGAGATGCACGAGACTAGCAAGTCGCAGCGTGAGTAGAACAATTTCACGAGGAATTGGGGGCATGGTGACTACCAGAAAGTGGTGGTGCAATCTTACTAGCTGCGCCAGTCATTATTTGCACTGCAACGTAAAGAAAAACAGTAGACTTGTATTTTTTGAGCCAGAAACCTTCGCGGGCGTCCTCAGAACCTCTACTCTTATTCAACTGATCACTGCATGTGCGTCTGGAGCGTCACCTACCGACATCTCCACTCACTCCTGTCCGCCATACCACTTTCTACCTCTTATCTATACCTCTTTAATAGGTTTTAAGACTAGTGCTTCTGCCTTGTTTCCACAGTGATGAGTATGGCGTCAGGCACGGTGCTGAGCGGCATCACGGGTGCCGGTCTACTCCTTATCGTGGTGGCGCTCACGGAGAACTGCCGCGCCATGCTTGTGAGTCGTCATCATCACCATCATCATTATCATAATCATCATTATTATCATCATCGTCATCATCTTTGAACGCCATGGTTAATGGAAATTATACATGCTCTAGATGGTGAAGCTTAGAACTTCGGGATAGGTGGGCGTCCGCGGCATGAAATTCCAATTGACAATTGCACTTATCCTGTGCAAGCAGATCTCAACCTTAGGATGGCAGACCACACATTTGACCTACTTACTACGCCAAAAGCTAAAATTTAAACATTTTCCCAACATACTCGTATCCGTTGTACAATCTTCTCTAAGGTCCAGTTAGTTGTAAGTTTAACAAAACTCTTCTTGTTAATTGTCTGTTTACTAATCCACAAAAAGGCGTTCTTTTTTCTGATATTTATATGCCGCGTTAATTCGAATGCCATGGCTGTAAGCGGCGCGTGACCTGTGCCCCAAGCGATTCACTGGTTACTTCTACGACATTGTATTAGAAGCACATTGACTTTGGAATGTTGAGCTTTATGTATAGCGTATGTAGGGTTGTTTTTAGAAGGATTTGTTTGTGTGAATGCGAGCTTGAGAAAGTAACTGGTCGATTTGTTTACAGGGTTTGAGATTAAAGTTTATTTTTGGCTATTCCATCTTCCTGGTTGATAAAGTCACGTAATTATAAAACGGCTAGAAAATTGGCAAGGCTTGTTATAGACACCATTGTTGGTTTTCTTAAAAAAGATTCAGAGTGTTTTTCATTTTATTAGCTGCTCCGACAAAAAAGAGGTGTTATAATTTATAATATAATATAAGTTTGATGCCTGTCTGTATGTGTGTCTGTCTTTGGCTTTGTTGCTCATAAATAGATAGACCTATTTCAATGCATGTTTAAGTTTAAAGCCGGGGATATCTATAATTAATTTATTATAATGATTTAACAGTTATCTGCTCTTTAATTACGTCGGGAGTTTTTAATATACTTAAACTTTTTCCTGCTAGGTAGATATTAAAGCTGTCAAACTGACCTTTAAGAGTGCCTCTCGAGCCTCGCCTAGTGATTCTAAGGTTAACTTTAGTTTATGATTACAATCATCAATATCATCATATTCATCATATGAGCCAAAAGACGCTGGACACAGGCGAGACGTGGAGATTGGGAACGGAAAGCGTTGGCAGGCCTACCTCAAGATAGACCGACGACCTGGTGAAGACCTTCTTCTACAGCATCTTATTTGAATGCCCACTGTTAGGCGTATGCCTCTCCAAGCTTCTTCCAATTTGCCCTGTCATAAGTTAGTATGGTCCATCGCGGGCCAGCAATAATCTTTAATATGGTCGGACCAACGCATCTAATAACAGTTCCTCCTGCAGCCCTAACCACCACCACTAGTAGCCTGAACACTTTCCTCTGCCAGCGGCACCCGTAGGTTAGGTTTTTGATGATTGTTTTGCAGTCTTATTGTTATTTTACTTTATATTTTAATATTTATTGTAAAAGTCGAATCTACAACAATAAAATAAATATACCCATGCATTAAATAATAACAAACAATAAGTACAATTGAAGATTGTCGCTCAAAATTACCCCAAATGTAAACATTATATAGATTGAAAGTAATTAACAGTTATGACATAGCCTCTAACAGCTATAGATGAATGTTATTGTATTAATATCTTAAGTGAAATTCCGAGTCAGCATTTATCGCGTCTATTGACAAATAAGAGGGGTTTCTGTCGTGCTCACTGACTCGAAATAAACCGATACCGCCACCGCTCGACTCGTCCCGACACCGCGGCAATCAGCGAGAGGTAGACTTCGCTTCACCAAGCATATTATGTAGCGACATCTAGTGCTCCGACCGTGTCTAACCCGTTTATCGCCATTTGGAACCTTTTTTTCTGGAATGAAAAAGTATATTATTGTGCAGGGTAGAAAGTAAGCGATTTATGGACAAATCATATAGACTAGGCCCTCTAGTGTACGAGTCCAGACCTAGAACTTTTCTTAACTACTACGAGGGATTACATTTTTTTTTCTTTAAATGGGCCAAGGTTTTTTTTTGTATGAAAGTGATCCCAAACCAAATTAAAACTGTTCATATTTCCGAGCAATGTTGAGAAATGTATTATTTTATGTATTCTATGTATTTAAGTATTAATTTAAGTCTATATATAAACTGGTAAATATCTTAGCCTGATTGTGCAAAATGTGGTTACAGAATTATCAACAAGTTATTAAAGTTTTAAATTCTGTAGCTCTGCTTACACCACTCTGGGAATGAAGGCGTGAGTGTGTGTATGTGTAATATAATTTAAGTCAATTTAAGTATTTATATTGCTGCCTAGTACCCATAGTATAAGCCTAGAGCTTAGTTTGGGAGCAGGTCAATTTGTGTAAGATTGTCCTTAGATATTTATTTTATTATTGTTATTTTACACAGATAGGAGGACAGAAATAGCAACTCTATTTTATGTTGTTTATATAATAGTTTAGAAGGTTAAGAATGAAACTCGCGTGACAGGTGCAAACAAAACGAGATCAAGATACCAGCGTCAAACTACACTCTGTTCAATCTAGGATGATGCCTCTGACAGCTCGTATAAACACGTTTTGCATCTGTTTCTTTAACCTTACATAAATATTGCGGCTCAGCGCAAATTGACCAAGAAGCGAAATGTCAGACGTCCAACATCACGTACGACGTAGAACATCAAAATAGCAATTAGTCTGTGTAGCATTATGTCCAAACTATATACTGTCCAAACTGTCATATCTTATTGAAAACAGCCGGAGTAGCAGAATGACCAAAAACCAAAGCGTCCAAAAATCGGAGCATAAAAAATCTTATGAAAGTGACAAGCAGAAACAAAGTCAATTGTTTTCTTTATTGAAAGATAAGAGGTGTTCTTGTTTAAGGGACTGGTTATACTTATTATCAACCTCTTTACATCGTGACAATCGTGATATTACTTGTATATACGTTTTGGACTTTTTGCGATTTTGGCGTTCAGTTAGGGTTTTTTATTTGACAGAAACTTATTTTACTTTAAACTTATTTTTTTTAGTTTAAATTTAAAAATAGTTTAGAGTATGTCGTCTTTTAGTTCTAATAAAACTATAATATCGATTTCTTTGTTGACAGATATACCTTCTGGTGGCTACAATTATCATGATGGCGATATTCTCGCTGGCGATCACTAAGATAGGCCGGGCGTGCGTCCGCTTCAAAGATGGTACTTAATTTTCTTATCGTCATAACAATCATTAATGCTGGCAACGGGTGATGCCATAATGGACTTTAATAGTCAGAGCAGCAGGTCTAGCCAAGACGCAAACGCTGCTAACGTTTCGGTCTTCTATCGAAATGAAATGTACTAAGATGACGGGTCGACGAGGTCTGTTATCAGCAGAGCTCGGCAGGGGTGAGCCATTTTTACGTCATTAATGTCAAGTGTAGATATTAATATAGATACTCCTAAAAATAAATATTAAAAGAAAATAAAACTTTATTAATTACCAATGGGCGGCTGACGGATGCAAATTACGTCAAAATAATGTCGAACGTTATACGTAATATGGATATGACTGCAAGGGGTTTAATAAAAAGAACGAAATTGTAAAATAGTTATATAATTGTATTGTTGTAGGCACTGTTAACACGTTTCCACGGAATATTGCATAAAACTAAAAAGTCTATCAAATCAATATTAAAATCTTCTTGATTCCGTTTCGTGCAAAATTCTTGACGGCGATGTGTATTAGATTTAACATGTCTATCAATCACGCTTTTTCGTTTCGCAAATAAACTTACTTGACATTTTGTACAAAAGATCGAGCCTTTAGAAGTATCGTAAATTAGATCACGTTTATCAATTATCCACTTACGAATTGTGGTTTCCTTTGCCATCTTAAATATGAATATTGAAAACTAAGCAAATTTAATTGACGTAATAGACATAAACGCTCATCAGTCTCAAGAGGTGATAAAATAATAAGTGGCCAGTATCTTCTTAGTATACAATCTACGTACAATAGAGGATAGCTTATTATGTATTTACTAATAATGTATGATAAAGATAAAAACTGCATAATTTTGTATTCATAAATATTTCTCGAAATTTAATAAAAGTCTTATCCATGTTCTGTTTACGTCCCTATTTTGCATCCGTCAGCCGCCCACTGTTAATTACATACATACATACATAAACTCACGCCTTAATTCCCAGAGTGGGGTAGGCAGAGCTAAAGAATTACCAACAAGTCTTAAAACTTATTAATTACAATTAAACTAAAATGTAGAACAAAATGAGTACCTAAATACTAAGATTTTTTATTTATTCTAAATTTTCTTTGTTATTGTAATAAATAACTATAAGTTTTTTTTATATTTTCCATTTTCAACGCATTTCTTCTTGAATTTAATATCCACTTATTTATATATAGAAAAAGATCTTTCTACATCCACTGAAGTGAAGTGAAGATACATTAAAATACTGTCTACATCTGTTCCTTTAAAGAAGTTTGCTAAAAAAGCTTGCTAGACATTTTTTTTTTTTTATGGCGACGTAAATATCGTAGCAGAAAGGCAACCTAAATAAAATAAATACATACATACATACATACCTTCACGCCTGTAATCCCGGAGTGGGGTAGGTATTACCTAAAACTTTAAAAACTTGTTGATAATTCTGTAACCACATTCTGCACAAATAGGCTTTCTAAGATGTTTACCAGCGTATTAGTGACAGGTTGCAAGCCCATCGCCTAATAGTACTACAAGCCTATATTCTCTTAGTCGCCTCTTACGACATCCACGGGAAGACATGGAGTGGCACTATTCTAACCCGGCAACCATACTCTGAAATCAGCTCACCCCTGCCGAGCTCTGGTTATCAGCTCACGTCAATTCCATAAGTACTTATATTATTCGATTTTTGAAAAGCGTTGTCCTGCGTTTATGCATCTTGCCTAGACTTTGAATCTCTCGATTGAAAAAAAAACAGTTTTCCCGAAGATAGCTAAACCCCTACCTTGATTGAATGTTCATCCCTGAAAACCCCTATCCTGTGATTTCAAAAATCGGTTAAATAGTGGAATTTAATAAAATGGAAATATCTATCCATCTATCTAAAACCTTTAAACGAGCAAATCTCTTGATTTTAGAAAACTTACCACAAAAAAACTACTAGATGGAATTGTTTTATGGTTTACCAGACCAAACTTTTACTTGACAAAATAATTATTTCTAGTTTCAATTAATTACTGACGACGAAATATCGGTTAATTTGGCTTGTGGACTATGCATTCCACCAGTCTTATTTAATTCGCTACATCATCCATTTTTCTATCTGGAAACCAATCACGTTCGGATTCCCTTATTTTATCCTATACTGCAAGAGCCAGGTATTTTACGCGGCCTACTGACGCGGCAATGTCAGCCTTACTTAGTCGTAATAGGGTGTACGTGTTTTGAGTAGTCAGCAAATATGGGCCGCGATGCGGGCGGACTATTGATTAGAGATACGGTAATAAGCGTGTGTGCACAGCTGAAACCGTTCCAGCGGGGTTATTCTTGCTCTCTCTCTAAATACATATGTATACACTTGAGTACCTTGTCTATTTAATATCACGTATACACTGCCATATATTTATTGCCACAACGATTAAAGTGACAAGATACAGTCAAGGTTAAAATATGATATCCGCACATTTGCAAAAATATGTACACGTACACCTTATTGCCATAGTAATAATAATAAGGCCTGTGTACATATTTTTGTATACATCGCTCATTGAATACAAAACGAATACATTCCAAAATAATTTTCTCTTGCATTGAAAATCTTATACGAACAGCTTTTAATTTTAAAATGCAACACTGACTGATTTTGGAATGTGTCCGTTTTGTATTCAATGAACGAACGACATATTGGCGACCTTGACTGTACTAAAGTGTATACATATTTATGAACTCGACTGTACCTACTCAATTGATTGAGAAAAAACATCGTTTATCTTCATGGAAAGCTGATCATTCCGATTTAGAAGATAAATGTACTTACGACTTACTTTTGCAAGAAATGTTTACCATATGTCACGAAACAATTTGTCGATAAACTTAGTCGATATTTGACGACGCGTTGGTGTAGTTGGTAGTAACCCTGCCTACGAAGCTAGCGGTGCTGGGTTCAAATCCCGGTAAGGGCATGTATTAGTGTAATGAGCTCGAATATTTGTTCCTGAGCCATGGATGTTTTCTATGTATTTAAGTATATGTTTCTCTATATAAGTATTTATATCCTTGTCTAGTACCCATAGTACAAGCCTAGAGCTTAATTTGGGACTAGGTCAATTGGAGTGACATTGTCCCCTGATATTTATTTATTTATTTAATGGATCACTAGGACTGGTACATTTTTGCCCCCGTCAATACGGTGTATGATGATCAGTCAGTTTGTTCGTCGACGATGTATTCAACAGAATAGCACTCTGACACTGTTTCAGGGCTCTTTGGTTTAGCGGGGCTATGTGACTCGTGCCTATAGCTCTGATTCACCTTATTTGGATCACTGAATGACCCTATTGATAGAACGTTTCGTGTTTTGAATCACATCGACGAGGCAGTTTGGTAGCTCGGCCACTAACATTTCAATTATACGTCTCGTTTTCGAATAAGGCTTATTCGAAAACGTGTTCTGAACCTATCCTTAGCACGAGCCTCTAAAACAGACAGAGATAAAATATGGGTCTGTATACTATTACAATACAATAACATAATAAAAAACAATAATATAATATAAATAAATACATACAATAAACATACCTACCTATTATAAGAACATGCAGAGACTTAATCCTGTATATTATCAAAGAAGTGCTTACGCAACATACACTTGAAAGACTGTTTGTTTTAAGCTTGCCTTATACGAAACGGTAGCGCGTTCCAAAAAAGGAATGCCTGAAGGCAAAATAATTATGTAAAATATTCTGCGAAATATGTTAAATCGAAAAGTTCTTGAGTGGCGTCCGCGGACCGGAAGACGAGCTGTAGGTAGGCCTCCAACAAGATGGAGTGACGACCTTGTAAGGATCGCGGGAACGCGGTGGATGCGAAAAGCACAAGACCGGTCTGAGTGGAGAGCCTTGGGGGAGGCCTGTGTCCAGCAGTGGACGTCTTTCGGCTGACATGATGATGTTAAATCTGGAAAAAAAACCTAAATCTTCTCTAGAGTTTTCTGAATCATAACCTTGATCAGAACTTTCAACTGAGTTTCAGAATTAAATAGGCCAAAATTAAACTTAAACTCCATGACTAATTGAAGTCACTGTAGCCATGTGCATATTTTATTAATGAAATGGTTTTTCAGCTCCAAAGATAAAGGATGAGCATCACCGGGTGGTGAACCTTGCTTGTGTCAGCGGGCTGTGCACATTCTTCGGAGCAGGTTGGTACTTCATGTTTTTGTCACGATATTACAGTCTGTGAGCATTTAGAAGATACTTCGAGTTTGTAGTTCTCTCTTACTTGTTCTTAACAAGAGCGTATGAGAGTGAGGGAAAGGCAAGTGCAAACCGAAGCATTTTCTAAGCGCTATCGCACTGTACCTATTTATCAAACCGCGATTAGAATGGGATTGAGGATTGAGCACATATGCCATTAATGAATTAATACATGAAATGACATTGTCAGTGGTAGTGTGCAGATAAATGAAAATACTTATTTTAGTATAGAAGCTCTAAAGCTTGGCAAAAAACATCAATTTATATTACTTTAATAAAATACAAATGTTGAAATATATTTAGATATACTATGAAAAATTATTCACTCACAACACCATCATTATCAGACCTGCATGTACCTCACTAATATGGCAGATTTTGATTGTTTTCTAATAGTTATTATTTTTGATTATCACGGTTACTGAAGTTCTCATGCCTATGATATCAAATACAAGTGCGCCACTTATTTATTTTCAGTAATCCTCGCATCAAAATTCAATTTGTGAATCTCACTAAAAGATATTAAAAATTTACTACCTGACCACCAATCATCGGCATGACAAAATTGATTTTCATAATAACCGATAAAGCATTCGCTTACACCTATCGTTTATACTTTTAGGGTTCCGTACCTCAGAAGAAAAAACGGAACCCTAATAGGATCACGTTGTTGTCCGTCTGTCTGTCCGTCCGTCGGTGCGTCGGTCTGTCAAAACCCTTTATCTCCGGAACGCGTAGAGGTATCGAGTTGAAATTAAAACCATATAGGGTAAAGTCACCAGTGGTCAGCCAGAGACCTGTAGTCGGCCTCTGCCTAGATATTGTATGAGTGGGAAGAGTACGAAATATATATTCCCCACTCTTCGCACTCACATAAGGTCGACTACTGGTCTCTGGCTGACCACTGGTGACTTTACCCTACTCAAGTCTACAGAGTCCCTTGAAGCTGTGAAAAAATGAAACTTCTAAGTTAACGTAAAACAAAGAAACGCCGTTTATGCTGCAAAAAACGTATATTTCGACACTCTCAAGGGAATCAATATTTATAGGGTAGGGGTTGGTATTTTCGGTTGACCTAGAACTATGAAATTTGGCAAGTACCTAATACCGTCTTATACTACCAACATAGGGAAAAATTTGAAATATATACATTTTAAATTAAATCCCAAAAAAACAGGGTCTTTATGCAAGGAACGGCGGTCCGTGTCATGTGCGGAACCCTCAATGGGCGAGTCCGACTCGCACTTGTCCACTAAATTTGAATGAAAGATAATGTTACTCGTATTATTTATGTCGTCGTCAATCACATTAATCGGGCTGTGGCCACGATCGACTGCACTCTCACAGATCAAACGACGTTATTCTGATATAATTTTTTTTAATTGGTTATTTTTTACACCAAAAAAAATCGTTCCTATCTATTTTTTTTTTTAAATTATGTTACCCCTAGCGCAATTTTAATTTAAATACATAATTTAATTGCTTTACGTGTGAACTATAACTACTATGAGCGATATAGAAAAGTCTCTATTTAAAAAAAACGTTCCGTAGGTATTATGAAAATTCGGGATTGCCATCGATTCGGAATTAAGTACACATTATTATCAGTTAATATATAAGTCCTTCTGGGTACCACAGCGCGTCAATGCTACTCTTTTTTACCATATATTTTAGAATAATAATGCCAAAAGAATTGAGGTAACTTTACCATAAAAATAACTTTCTAAGCTTAACATTGCGATGGTGTAAACTTACTAGGTGGCAAAGCTGTAGGTACTCTTGTGGGACATTCCGGAATACGCGCTGCAATGTTTTAATCATCGGATTGGGAACACATTTCACTAATTGCCGTATAAATGATTACGCTGATGGACGTAGCCGCGATGACAGATCACTCCCGCTAATTGATTAGCTCCACTAAATGATGATTTGTGGTCACCGTCGTGTGCGTAACTGTGGCATTGCTATCGTCTGGTGGTCTACAACAGCAATACCTACATTAAGCTATCTCAATCGGTTATTCCTTTCCACATTGGACCCGATTCTACGTACACATCGCTTAAATAGCCTAAAACTAAATTGTCTAATTTTAAGACATAGTTTAGACGGCAGATTTGACCAGTGCTACTCCAGAATGTCAAGCTGACAATGTATAAGACCGCCTAAAATAAGAAGCGTCACATTCAAATTAGCGCTGTAATGGCGCTGTCATTTGATTATGACAGCTGCTCATAGAATAGCAAAGTGTTTTAGCGACACCTAAATAAAATTAGGAAGTTTAGAGGCCACTGTAGAATCGGGTCCATTGTGTTTTTTTTTTCAGCAATTGTATTATACACAAAGTATGTACAAATAGACCAATTCTACTGATTCTACTGGATAAAAACCAAATCGCCTTTGACGTGTTTCCGTATTGTGAACGTTTTGATAGCTCTTATTTACTTGATAGTAATGGCGACAGAGTTAAAGACAGTGCCATAACTTGCACGACAAAGACGGGGTTTTACAGAGTTGAATAAATTGGGCTTTGGTGAGAATTGTTATGGACCTTATGGTCCTGAGCTAAATTTGTAAAGACATGCTTTGGCAGTTACGGGATTTAAGCGTCGGTACAAAATCCTTTTAAGTATATCGCCATTGCAGTGTTTGCATTATTGTGTTCCGGTCTGGGGATAAGAAAGCCGGTGAAATTACTAGCATAGAGGCATTCCATCTTAGTCCTCAGGGTTGGCAGTGCATTTGCAGTCTTGTGAATGCGAATGTCTATGGGTCACAGTTTCCACTTACCATCAGGTGGCCTGTGTGCCCGTTTGCCTTCCAAAGCCATAAAAAAAATAAAAAAATAGGCTGCTTTTCCAATGGAGCGGAGCGAGGGAGCGGAGCGGTGTGCCAGGAAAAGATCCACCAATAGGAATACTTTATTTACCTAGCCTCGCTCAGCGCAGCTCTCCTATTGGTGGACTTTTTCCTCGCTCACCGGTACGCTACCCGCTTCGCTCCAGTGGACGGACAGCCTATAGGCCTTTTAGCTTACATTACATTGCTTACATTGATACATTGAGTAATATAATAATTACGATTATTTATTTTAACAACTGCTTACTAGCTTTACTTGTTTCAGTGTTATACTTCTTCTCGTTCATGATAGTGTTCAGTTTCTACCACTTCCGGTACGTCCGCCGCGCCATTTTGCTGCATGAGGCCGAATGCCAGTAGGTCGGCCGTGGCAGTGCCGAACATGGGAATAACGTGCGCACGCCGAAACACTCGCGACTGTGTCAATTTCTGAAATAAACTTTTATTTTTATGATCTCGCTGTTTGAATTTAAAGTTTGAATTTGTTAGGTCAGCATTTGATAAAAACGCAACTATAACTAGTTTTCGCTGCCATAATATGGCTGGGTTTCAAAAAAAGTTTACCTACTTAGTTAAGGACTAAAATTAAGAAACGATGACTAACGAAAATTAGTCATATGTTTATATGGTCCCTCAATCACGAATTGCATCTGGGGTGTTATCCTCTTAAAAACAGATTTCAGTCGGTCGAACAAGTGAACGCGGCGCATTTTCTTTAAACTGTCGAGTTTAAGCAGTCCCGGCAGTCTACAAGCACTTTATTGCCTAGGCGCGGAAAGTTAGGGATTTGCTGACGAGGTGGTTAGCTAAAATCCCCGGTTCACTAATGTTTGACCAAAAAATTATCGACAAATAGTCATTTGACAAACAACGTTTCACCAAATGATCATTTGGCAAACGAGACAATTGACAAAAGTATCATCTTACAAAAACTCACTTAGCAATTGATCATTTAGCAATTAGTTTACCTATTTCTGGGCAGAAAAAAAAACAACCTCGAAGGCCAAGGCGGGAGCCAAGCTCCCGCCTTTGCCTTCTAACCTAACCTATCCGAGTCGGTTATGCCCTGATACGTCTTCCTCGTAAAATGTAAATTTAACTGTTGATCATTTGGAAAAATAAGTCATTTGTAAAATGACTAGTAGTAAAATGATCAATTGACTTAACATTTTTTTGCAAGACGTTGTTTGTCAAGTGTAATTTTGCCAAATGTCTTTTGGTCAAACGGCAGGACACCAAAATCCCCATTTTCTCGTGGTCCTACTGATCATGTCAGACCCACCATACCCCTAGCTACACCCCTGGGGGTAGGGTGGGACTGAACCATACCACCGTGTAGTGCTGTGCACTATAATATGCTTTCAGGTTTTAATGTTTTAAAATCCAATTTAACAGAGTCGACGGAGCTCCGCTACCGCGGAGCTCCTATCCCTGAGTGTTTTGGCCCTTCGGGCCGGCTGAAAATCTAACATAACCTAAACCTACCTAAAATCCAGCACTTCTACGGTGGTATGGTTCTGTCCCACCCTACCCCCAGGGCTAGGGGTATGGTGGGTCTGCACCCCTACTGATTTGTCCTATTAGTAGGACCACGAGGGAACCCTATTTCTGCATGTCCTACTTCAGTTTTTACCCCTAATTTCAAATCAATAAGACAGTGTCGACGGAGCTCCGCTACCGCGGAGCTCCTATTCCTGGGTGGTTTGGCCTTCCGGGCCTGCTGCAAAACTAACATAACCTAAACCTACCTTTTCACAAGCATACATACTAATAGGACTACGAGAAATAGGTCTCCCTCGTGGTCCTACTAATAGGACAAATCAGTAGAACCACGAGAAAACGCCTGCTAAAATACAAGTCAGGAAATTCTCGTTTCCGCCGAGGCATATATAATGCTTTTCTCTAACAATACGAGGAAATGATACAAATACATAATTATAAGTATTTTTAAACCACACGCCATCACCCACAATTTTTTCTTTAGATTTTATACACAGCACTCTTAACACTTTCCGTCCATGTCCATATTGATTTTTTTTCATATGTTTTTTTTACTCCTAGGAGTAAAATGAGGCACTTTCCGTCCTTGTGTTTCTATCGGAAAATTGTTCTTGCCGAGCATGTTTGAGAAAAGTAATTTATTTAAGTTATCGTTCCTATAAATCTATATTATCGTTTCTATAAAGTACTAGACGAATTACTGTCATTTCATTAGGTAAAAATGGAAAATCGGAAATCATCCACTTGAAATTACCATTCGGAAGTTGGATCAAAAGTAATAGTATTCATAGTGAATTTAGTCAAAATGTAATTGTGCTAAAAAGTATTTATTGGTAACCAAATTTATTTTCGTTGTAAATTACGTCCGAATGGAATTCAGTCCATTATAAATTATGAGCAAAATTAAATACGCCCAAAACGCATGTAGTTCTTATATGCATTAAGACCATAATAAATATAGTATAAATTGTACATATTTCAGGTAGGACGTATTTACAATTGGTCATATTTCTGAATGTATGTAAATACGAATATTCATTGACAATTTCATTTTAGACGTTATTCAGGATTAACGATTTTCGTTCTTGTTGTACGTATTTCAAATTGTATTTGTTGTATAAAATGACAATGACAGTGAATCACTAAAGGCGTTGGCAGTGCATGCAGGCTGCGAAAAGGTTAATCTCATCAGCGGCGGCAGTGTTAACGACGTAATACGTCAACGCGGCGCAGTCGGTGTGCCAAGGAAACGTCGCGTCGGCTGAAATATGGGACGATCGAACTGCGGCATAGAAGAGACGAGACAGTAGGCGCCATCACACTTATACAGGATAAATAAATAAATATCAGTAGTAGTTCATTAAACATACGATAGGATTATACCAGAAAGTTACAAAACAAAATCATCATAATAATATCGAGGTATTACAAAATGTACTGACACCTTATTAAAACAATTTAAGTGGTGGTAATTTAGTAATTTAATTTAGGTGGTAAAGTAATTTAGGTGGTACCACCACTTAAATTGTGTAGGACCTTGTGCAAGATCCGTCTGACAACTACCATCATCTTATCCTTTAACCTAGCGCCAAGCACCAGTGTTCGCTTTGTTGTGTTCCGTTGAGGGTCAGCACAAGACAACCGGTGAAATTACTAGCATAGAGGCATTCCATTTTGGTCCTCGGGGTTGGCAACGCCTTTTCGGTCTTAAGATTGTACCATCTTGAGGCTTGTGTGCTAGTTCCGTGGGCGTTATGTAGTTGCGTGGCGTGTTTTTGCATGTATTTTAATTTTCTTTTTATTTGATTTTCTTTTTATCAGTGTCTTTGTGGTTTGTTTTTTGATTCGTGTACGATCGTGGCGTCATTGAGCCGTGACTTCACCAAATGGTCGCAACGGAAGACCAGCGCTGGCTCTGCCAGCAAACACGCTGAGTTGTGACCATTTCGTGACAAACTGTGCATGTTTCCAATTTGTTTGTCACGAATAAATAATTTCTTATTCTTATTCTTAGTTCCCCTTGTCCGATTAATTTTTTTTTTTAATAAAGACGCGCACGTTATTTCAAGTCTATAATAGTAATCCGATAATACTGTATCGCTGTGTCCACACCGCGGCGTCAGCGGGTCCATACATCACAATAAAACCGCTGGAGATTAGTGGCGGTCAACACACGCCATCCCATAACCCCTCTATAACTCCCTTATACCCCCGTATAACCCCCTAATCGGTCTCCCCTCTGGATTCTATTTTAAAAGTCTATTATTGCAGTAATCCAACGGAATCAAAAAGATTTTTTGGTTAAATGAACTGCGAATTGGATTCTTAATGGGATATATTTCGGTTACTATGTACGAGTAATATCGGAAATTATGAGAGTTGCGAGTGGGGACTTTATTTTTAGACGCCGTTTATTATTATATAAATCCTTAAGAAATGTCAAAGACGTGTATGCTTAGTGGCTGAAAATATTTTTTATTGAAAAAACAATACTGAACTACTTGTTCACACAACTTACCCTCGATTTTTTAATTACAGATCCTACTCTGTCTCTGCACGTATGGTTATCATATTGTTTTTTCACTTCTCATGCTCTTAAAATGCTACTTAAATCTCTGCGAATCGGGACTAAAGCTCCTTATTAATCTCTAGGGATTAAAGTAAATTTTTTTTAATTTACTTTGGAAACCCCTAAACAACCAATCACGGTGTTTGTGAATGGAGGATTATCGCCATTTTCAGTGATTGTGTATGGACCATATTTTTGGGTGTCGAAATAACTTCAAAATGACAACTGTGCAAATATATAAAAAAAAAGGATTTAATTTCGTGAAACACGATTAATTATTACGAATATGAATCTATTTAATCATATTAAGGCCGAACTCTTTTATTATGCGTGGTTCAATTACTTTTAAAATGGTTTCCAAGTTTGAATCTGTTGGCTAAATATGCAAGCATTTAAAACATCAACGAAATAATAAGGTATAATTGCACTTTTAATATATCGTAGATTTGGTTAGCTACTTTTATCTTATTAATGTTTGATTAACGATAGTAATAATAAGATATAAAAAAAAAACGATACGATACCGTTTGTTTTTCAATATCAATGTTGTAGTAGCACGTGCTAACTCGGTAGCTAGCGGTTTTGCGATAATAGAAACAATGGCCTTTGTTTGGAAGATTAGGGCTCGAAGCGAAGAGTTCATTTGAGAAGATTCATACTATACCTAACTGTTAGTTTTAATTGTTAGAAACGTTTTTTATCATAAATGTTGTAATTTTGTTTAGAACGTCGTTTTTTTCCTCGCATTCAAAGTGAAAAGTAGAGTGTTTAACGCGAGACTAAACAACCATAATGACACTCGAACTACAGCCACCCTCGCTCGCAAGCTCGCTCGCGTGGCTAAACATGTCGTGTCATTATGGCTTGTTTTAGTCCCTTATTGAACAATCGCCATTATTGACAAATAAATAAGAGCTTCATGGTGGTGTTTATGAGCGGTAGTGATAACTTCCCTTCAATGCCTGTATTCCACACGGTAAAACCCATATCGTGTTTGAGCTGTTATCGTATTATCACCGTTTTAATAGCTCTTATTTACTTGACAGTAATGGCGGCTGACGTCATAACAGTACCATAACAGATAGCGCTGCGGTAAAAACGATATCGTAATCAATCTGTTATGGTATTGTAATGACGTCAGCTGTCATTAGTGTCAAGTAAATAAGAGCTCTCAAAACGGTGACAATACCATAACAGCTCAAACACGATATGGGTTTTACCGCGTTGAATAGAGGTCCTGGTAACCCGCATGCTCGTTTGGCCCCCAATCTTACAAAAAAACGATAACAATTGGTAAGTCACTGTAAAAAATACGGCCCCATACAACATATCTGTGAAATGAATTTTAGCTCCGTCCTTATCTTTCATATGCCAAAGAAAAGGAAAGTCAACTATCAGATTCTTTATGTGGCAAAAGTCAATGTAACTTAATCAATCTATTCGCGGTTCGAATATCGGGGACGGGTATAAATCGTTAATGGAACATACTCTCCAATCAAAAGTACCTACCTAACTTTACTTGCTTGGTATTAAACTAAGTTGTTCGTGTACTATGCCGCAAACTTGCAAAACATGGGTAACTCACTCGATATTATATTTATTGATTTGATTTGTATATCTTATATAATAAAAATGAATCGCTAAATGTGTCCCAAGCGCAAAACTCGAGAACGGCTGAACC
This sequence comes from Acleris emargana, assembly GCA_927399475.2. Classification (NCBI taxonomy): domain Eukaryota; kingdom Metazoa; phylum Arthropoda; class Insecta; order Lepidoptera; family Tortricidae; genus Acleris; species Acleris emargana. The sequence goes on along the minus strand of OV656856.1, from coordinate 6,833,043 downwards.
GATTTGGCTGATTTTATTTTTGTTGTGTTCGTCATTGTCAGTACAAGGTTTGTATGACAGAAAATAATTGAAAAATCTACCGGGGAAGTCAGAAATTTGCAGCGGGGCGAAGCCGCTGGCGGGCCACTAGTCTGTATAAATAAAAATGAATCGCTAAATGTGTTGCTAAGCGCAAAACTCGAGAACTGCTGAACCGATTTGGCTGTTTTTTTTTGTTGTGTTCGTCATTGTCAGGAAAAGGTTTGTATGAAAGAAAATAATTGAAAAATCCACCAGCAAGCAGCAAAGCAAAAAAAATTGAATAAATAAAAAAACTTTCACGGTGGATTTTTCATCCACCGGAAAAGTCAGAAATTTGCAGCGGGGCGAAGCCGCTGGCGGGCCGCTAGTTGTTAATAAAAACCGTTCGTAGGAACAGTTTCTCATGTAACGCTGCTTGTTACGCCTGTACATTCCAAAGTAAAGGAACGACCACACCGCTGCTCAAAATTCGGTGACGGTACGGAATCGCAGTGACGTGTCGTAAGTGTCACGATGTTATCGCATGCCCTCCACACCGCTGCTCACAATACGCAGACGGTGCGCAATCGCAGTGACGTATTGTAAACGTCACGACTTGGTGTGGAGAACATGCGGTAAAGTCGTGACGTTCACGGCACGTCACTGCGATCCAGTAGCGTCACCGTCTCGCTCCTTAATGATCACAAAAATGTGCTGTCGTAGAGCTTTGCTACGGCATAGGTCTACGGAGTCGTAGCACTACGAAGCCGGAACTTTTATACTTAGAAGTTTTAAAGTAGTAATTATAATAGGATACGAGTAGTTAAAGAGGTCTTAAGTCTTTTGGATACGGGTTAAGTCCGTTAGAATTGTATAAAACCGTATGAGAGCAAGTGAGGGATAAGTAAAAACCCGAAGGACCTTTTTAATGCTATCACTGTACATTATTATAGAGGCCGGGAAGCAAACGGTTGCTGGTTGAGTAATTTATAGCCGCAAGCAAACAAACGTTTTACAGGGGGATTATCGATATCTAGAACTCATTGTACAATCCTAGAGCTTAGTTTGGGACTAGGTTAATTTATGTGAGATGGTTTGAAAACAAATGAAATTTATAGCAACCTTTTTTATCAAACCCTTTTAAATGAACAGATGTGGACAGTATTTTAATGTACGATTTCACTCCACTCATTTCAGTTCATGTAGAAAGATCTTTTTCTATCTATAAATGAATATATATATACTTGTGGGAGGACCTTGTGCAGGGTCCGTCCGGGTTGGTACCACCATCTTATCCATTAACCTACCGCCAAGCAGCAGTGTTTGCATTGTCGTGTTCTGGTTTGGGGATAAGACAGCCGGTGAAATGACTAGCATAGAGGCATTCCATCTTAGTCCTTAGGGTTGGCAACGCATTTGCAGTCTTAGGATTGCGTTCTTGTGAATGCGAATGTCTATGGGTCACAGTTTCCACTTACCATCAGGTGGCCTGGGTGCTCGTTTGCCTTCGTATACCATAAAATAAAAAAAAACAAGTTCTACATAAAGTAGTGTAACCGCCAACGTACTTAGAAACAATTAACTCGATCCATTTTAGGGTTCCGTAGTTAATTTAGGAACCCTTATAGTTTCGCCATGTCCGTCCGTCCGTCCGTCCGCAGCTTAGCTCAGAGACTATTAGTTCCAGAAAACTGTTATTTGGCATGAATATATGTACATATCATATTAGTCATGCAGACAAAGTCGGACCTCCGCTACCTACACGTAACGTGGGAATGCTTTTTTTCCTTATGCCACTTTAAATTGTGGGTTTGTTAAAAAAAAATTTATTAAGGGATTGGTTTTGACCCGTTTGTGAAAAATTAAGATCCAAGGTGCCAATTTTTGTTATAGTCAAGTGTCGACGTCCCGCCTACAACCAAAACTACAAATAAAAAAAATCTGAAAAAAATCTTGAACGAAAGTACATATCGACGCTTGAAAGGTGAAATTATCTAAGCGACATTTTTTACGACATTAAGTTAGTATATATTTCGAAACCAGTAAAGTTTACACATTCCGAAAATATATTTAACTCTATGTCCTTAAAAAATGTCGCTTAGATGATTTCGCCTTTCAAGCGTCGATATAACGAGTTTTTAAGAAAACTAAGTTGACTTGATCGGTTCCTGAGATACAGGGGTCTAATGTGTTTATACCTACTAAAATCATCTAAGACACCACCAAATAACTTTACATAGAGAATTAGTTCATACCTACTAGTAGGTACTTGTTGTTTTCGACACTGAGCATGGTCAGACATGCTGTTGCCCGGTTTTTCAAACTTGTGTATGAAAAACCGTCACTAAGGAACAGCTTAATTGATATTGGCTGAATGTGGAGGTAGATGATTGTGGATATGGCACAACGCTTTTTTAATGAATAATACAAAATGCCAGTTTGTGCAAAATGTGGTTATAGAATTAACAACAAATTGTTAGAGTTGTTGGTTGGTAATTCTGTAGCTCTGCCTACCCCTCTCAGGGATGAAGGTGTGATGGCATGCATGCATACAAAATACTAAATAGACCTTCTAAAGCGGAATATTATAGATTTTTTCAGAAGTAACCAGGAAATCAGCTGCATGAAATCAAGAAGTCGACGCTATAATTAATGAACACCTTGAAATGTGAATTGAAATTAATCCGTCGTAAAGTTTCCTGCCGCCGACTGACAAGTTGTCGAAAACAGAGGATTTCTATTTAGTTAAGAACTTTGGTCTTGAACTGAACAGAACGTTATTTAATTTAAGCATGGAATATTTCTATCGATGACTTATTTAAGACAACGAAGTTATTTGCGTTAAAAGTGTGTTGCTATTTTTAACTCTTTAGTTATTTTTAGGGTTCCGTACCTCAAAAGAAAAAAGCGGAGCGATCACTTTGTTGTCCGTCTGTCTGTCTGTCAAGACCCTTTATCTCCGGAACGCGTAAAGGTATCGAGTTGAAATTAAAACCATATACTTACTCAAGTCTACAGTTCCTTGAAGCTGTGAAAAATTCAAGCGTCTAAAATAGCGTAAAAAAAACGGCGGTTTATGCCGCAAAAAACGTATATTTCGACACTCTCATGAGAATCAAAATTTATAGGGTATTTTCCGTTGACCAAGAACTATGAAATTTGGTAAGTAATACTACCAATCACTAGGTCACGTTCTACCAATAAAATTTAAAGTTAAATCAGAAACTACAGTTTAAATAAATCTCAAAAAAACAAGGTCTTTATGCAAGGAAAGGCGGTCCAAATTTTGAATTGAGTTAATGCAGCCAGTGTCATAGGGACTATGCCGCGTGCGGACCTCCTAGATGGGGTGTTCATTTTATAGTAGTGGTGGTTATTATTTATATTTTAATATTTGAGTAGCTTAATTTAATTTTAATTTAAATACATTTAGTTTCAATCTTTAATTGTATCATTGTTGAATTCTGTAAAGACATGTTTAGCTAATTGAATTAAAATAACTATCCCAATTAAAATAGGTATTATCTTGAACACCAAACCCATTTATTGTTACAATCAGTAAAATAAATTTATTCCGGTAGTATTCTTCGGCAAGTTGCTCCCAACACTTCTTTTATACGTATCGCAATAAAAACTTTTCGAATCGGAAACATTTATGAGTTGCCTATTATCATATTCCGAATGACTGGTTCACTCGACGAAAACATCGGTAGGAAAACAATATTAATGCGTTATCGATAACTGAGGAGAACATTCTAGTGTGACCTTTATAACCTTCCTTTTCCTAGGCAAAGACTACGTACTTTAGGTACTTATTTGGTTTAATTTAAGCCAAGGAAGGTATTGATTCCTTTTTATAGCAAACATCGGCCCTTCGAGGGTCATTAAATTATACAGCGTGTACAACCGCTGTAAACCGAGAAATTCACTAAAGTCGGAAATAACGACAAAATGGCCGCCTAGCCGCCATTTTATGGGTGCGTAAATATATAACACGACAATTTAATTTCTGCGGGTTTTGTGGCGCTGTTATCTATACAAAAGGGTCGAATTGAATATGAGGGCATGTTAGTTCACTATTTTGCCACAGCGTCACGTAATATTGTAATGTTATAAAGTGTTTAAGTGTCGTTTTACAGTATTAAATAAATAAGTGTCTTTTGTAACACTATATCGAACATTACGGAGTACAAATAGATCACGGCTTCAAGGAACTCTATCCCGAGATTTCCCATCTACATAATATTACTTTGTGCTTTTTTTTCTGCTATAGCCTATAATACACGTACTATGGAGATATCACGTCGCTGACCTAAATTATTTTCTTAGTTTCAGTAGTTTGGTTGAAGATTAGGCCAAATAAGTGAACTTTCAATTAAGACCAATCGTCCTATCACCCTCCAAATTGACAGACACAATTATTCGACCGAATTGTTTTATGACTTGCGAACAAATATCAACTTGGTCGAAGACCACTGTTTTGACCGAATGCTATACCACCGAGCCGAATATGGATGTACAGTCGATTCCAAAGAGGTATACCTATCCACTTTATCACCTTAATGCATAGTAATAAGGTCCAAAAGTGGATGCATCTCTTTGTAGTCGACTATACATCTCAGCGGGCCTATTATGGTCGTGTTTACCAATGTGGATTCACGTGGGATAAAACATCTGTCACTTTCTAACTACTATGTAAGTGCGAGAGTGACGGATGCTTTACCTTTTGCGATAAATTCATATTAACCAATGTGTCATTTGTATTGTATTAACAATGCTTGGCAATTAGCCATCGTAGGTTGATTTTGATCGGCTTAGTAGTTGGCCCAGACCTGGCAAATACAAGTACTTTGGTTAACGCACAGTATAGTTCTCATTTTATTTGTCAATCAATGAGCGTTGGTCAGAGCGTCCACAAGTTGGCCGAGTATTGGCAAATATCGTATTGGCACACACATAGGCCAATGTGACGCATATATCACGTCTGCGTGCATATATGTCTAGCGTACAAACCGTTTTATTTTCCGCGGAAAATACGCCAAATATAGAAAGGCGACAAAACAATTTCAAATAACTGATATTAGAATTTATATTGAGAATATAATCAAATCTCAATTAAGATTCGTCCAAGCCAATCTCGAGTATTTAAACAGACTGTTTTATGCTCGTCGAAAACAATACCATTGTAAAGCCTGTCCAATACCTGGCTTAATTAAGTTGTTTATCCAATTAGCGCAAAAAGGCCTCTCCTCATATTATTAAATACCTCGTTATTCGGTTCACGCACCGGTTCATTATAACGATATAATTAGATGGCGGAAATTATGATGCACTCGTTGTTGTATTAACTCTATGATACTTCAGTGTTTATAATAAACTAGTTATCCGCCTCTCTTCGCTTCGGTTTACGTCAGTCCTTCGGTATGTATGTATGTATGTATGTATAAACTCACGCCTTCATTCCCAGAGTGGGGTAGGCAGAGCTTCAGAATTACCAACAACTCCAAAAACTTGTTGATAATTCTGTAACCACGTTTTGCACAAGCAGGCCAAGATATTTACCAGCGTATTAGTGACAGGTTGCAAGCCCATCGCCTAACAGTACTACAAGCCTTTATTCCCTGAGTCGCCTCTTTCTATAACATCAGTATTTATACTAGAATTTGATATACAGGGTGTTTGGTAGGTTGGTACAAAGCTTTTAAGGGGTTGATAGAGCTGCTCATAAACTATCGATGTAACCGCCATGTATGTTCAGCAATTGTTATTAGTTTCCTAGATATTGATCATTTTAATCGGAATTTTTGACATTGTTCCTTATAGGCGTGTTACGAAAACCCCCTAAATTCATGTATTAATACTATTAATAGTACTTTGTTTTATACTATGTAAAGATAATGTGTTCGCCGCGTTCCACCGTAGGACCTTATCGCACTGAGCTGTAGTAGCTCGTAGAGTATGTATGAGTCAAGATCAAGACCGGAGTTACCCTGAGGCTCGAGTGGTCGGAGCCCCGCTACAAGGTGAATTTTAAATCCTTTAAGCTCTATGTCGTATAAAGCTGCGTAATTGAGAATGCACGCGCTAAAATGTGTTTTAACCGCTTTGACGGGACTACTTGAACTCGCCGGTTAATATGAAATGCGTTGAGTTGAAAAGTGACACGCTTAAGAAAATCACATCAAAGCTATTCCATTCTACTGTAGGTATATAATTGTCATTTTTAATATTTAGGGGACTGTTTAGGAAACATTGAACTCAGAAAGCGTCATTTTCGTTAGAGCTTACTAGCGTTACAAGCGTTTTTACTTGTGGGAGGACCTTGTGCAGGGTCCGTCCGGGTTGGTACCACCATCTTCCATCCATCCATCCATTAACCTACCGCCAAGCAGCAGTGTTCGCATTGATGTGTTCCGGTTTGGGGATAAGACAGCCGGTGAAATTACTAGCATAGAGGCATTCCATCTTTGTCCTCAGGGTAGGCAACGCATTTGCAGTCTTAGGATTGCGGTCTTGTGAATGCGAATGTCTATAGGTCACAGTTTCCATTTACCATCAGGTGGCCTGTGTGCTCGTTTGCCTTCCTATGATATAAAAAAAAGCTACGAGTCCCCAATATTAAAATAAGGAAAACTTGTTTTGTGAAAGAAAATATAATTAAATTAAATTTCACGACTCAAACTCAAAAACCTTTAGAGTCATCACATAGACCTATTAGACCTAACTTCTGACTTTAGAGACTTGGTTTGTGAGTTTTACACGACTAAGTTGTGTGGAAATTGGGTGTCATGTTATGGGCATGTGATACGAAGGAATGAGGAAAATGTCGTCATAAAAGTTTTGATTATAAATGTAGATGGCTATACGTACGAGTAGGGGAAGACCAAAGAAACGATTGCTAGAAAGGGAGTGAATACCGAGATGACGACTAATAGAGAAGTATGGAAGAAAAATACATGTTGCGTCGACCCCAAATAAGTTGGGATAAGGGCAGGAGAATGAGCATGATAAGGTGACTACCTACAATGTTTATAACTACTGAAAATCATCTAAGATAGAACCAAAGAACTTTGGTCACAAAATTGGAAGAAATTTATCTAACACTTGCGTGTTTCAACTAACGCAAGTCCGTCATGCCACGACCCAGTCTTTTTAAAACATTATATTGGGGGTTACAAAATACATGAATCAGTGACGCTAGACAAGTTACTTAACGCTATTGTAAACTATTTTCGAAAACTATCAATATGTATGGATTTGACGTTATCGCTCGACGCGACCATCTGACAGCTTATGTCAATTATACATTTTAGATAACGATAACGTACGCCTAATCGTCGGTGATACTGCAAAACCGCGTAACTAACAAATTTATGATAGAGCAAAATAAACCTTACCGTCTTATTAAAAAGGTGCATTTTGCTCCTTATTTAAAATGTTACTTACGCGGTTTAGCAGTTTCACCGACGTAATGCATCTTGTCTAGGTCAAACGTTCAATTAATTCTACTTCTAATTTTAATTAATGGCTTTCACTCCTGTTAAGGTGCATTTAGCCAATGTCGAGTTATTTATAGACACTTCCATGGACTTATTAGAGAAATAAGTCCATGGATATCACACGCGAAGACAATTATTCGGTAAAAGAGTATTTCCTCTCATGGACTAACATTAACAGAAGCACATGGGATTATCTCCAAGCTCTTCTGTCAAGTCTCCCGTGCTTACCCACCGTCCACCTCCCGAGACCACCTGGGCGCTTTAGGAGAACTTAACGAAGTCGACGGAGCTACGCTTTCGCGCAGCTCCTACTTCTAGGTTATTTTGGCCCTGCGGGCCTTCTGAAGAACTAACATAACCTAGACCTACCTGTAAATTTTGGCCAGTTAGTCTCCGTAATCCACATAGGTGGTCAAAATAGGTGGACCATGGGCAAGTAGCTCAAGTCCCGTCTCGATGCCAACATTACTAACGTTTTTCTTTGGTCACTCTAATGGCATGACAGTTGACCACGTGGTTTATCGCACGAGAATGTCATCCCATACATTTTGAGTAGTGAAAAAAAAATCGTTAGAAGCGTTTACATCTTGGCAACGGCCGCAGAAGCTCTAGCGAATGCCATTATACTTCCTTAAATTAATTAAAACTGAATTCCAATCGACAGCGACGTATTATTATCTAGTCGACTGGCGGGCGCGATAAGCCCGCGAACTGTCAGATCGCAAATTGGGTGATACGGAGTTACGGCCCGTATCACCCTCTTCAAACTTGCGAGAGACAAATCACACCCAAGCGACTTTGAATTACTGCCGGTGAGGAGTAGGTTCTCGTAGGAGACAGTTACGCTAAGGGTGTATATAGAAGGGTATTAGAGTGTGACAATAAGGGTGTGTCACAAAGAGACGATGTAGTTGCAGAAACAATGTAATGACGATTGGTAGACTATCAATAGACCTGCAGAGGGGGGATGTTTAGGCTTTCGTGCCTATAAAGAAAAAACTGGGTAAGAACGCTTCGCCACATGATCCAATATGCTCTTACTAATGCTTAGTGTAGGGTTTCAAAGCCGTTACTACAAACAACACACATACATACATAAACTTACGTCTCTATTCCGATTGGGGAAGGCAGAGCTACACAATTACCAACAACTCTAAGGCTACGTCTGCACTGACAGGCGGCTTGCTTAGCGCCTAGAGCCTAGTGGCTTGCATTCTGGCTACTTGCTAGGATACACGGTGGCCGCACTGAGAGGATGTTTGCGTGGTGGGTCTCTAGGTGCCTTGGTCCTTTGCTTTGTCGGCACGTTGACGAGATGTCTCTTTCAAAAATGGCTCTAAAACTGCTACTCACAGAAAATTCATCTTTAAAATATACTATTTCACGTCCTTATTCATCGACTGCTGCCTCTTCCCATCGTTTTTTTAAGACAACTGCATTTTTATGGAGTTCATGACCTGAATTCCACAGAGGTTCTCTTTTAAAAGCTGAAGCAATTCATATTTATTTCATCATTTTTTTCTTCTAAATCGCCTCGCGCCTCGATACAAAAAACCAACACGTTTGTTTACTTGGATAGATGGTAAGCGACTAGCTAGGCGCCAAGCGCGCAGTGCGGCCGGTCGCGAACATTCTCGAACGATTGTTTTACTAAGTTACTCGCTAGATGACTCTCGAGGCTCTAGGCGCTAAGCAAGCCGCCTGTCAGTGCGAACGTAGCCTAAAAACTTGTTGGTAACTCTGTAACCACATTTTGCATTTTACTACAAACAATTTTTGTTTTGAAACAACAGAGGGGTTATTATGACATAGCTGTGCAGTTCAGTTCACGCAGAGAGAAAAGGACAGAGTTATATAACTGCTACAGCTTTGACCTTTCCGCTCACCGTAAAAAGAACTGCATATCTACGTCATAATAACCCCCCAGGTATGAGAAAATTCTCAATTTAAAGTTATTTCGTGCTATCTTTTTAGTATCCTGTATCTCAGAAATAAATCAAGTCTCAAGTCGTGATAGTTTTCCTTTTAAGTTCGTTATATGTGCTTTAAGATTTCAATTATTCTTCCAGATTCATTGGCCCTTATAAAGGATCGCGATTTTGGCGTCTGGCTGCCTGTCAAGACCTTTTTTCCTACAAACGCGTGGAAGTATCATGTTGACAGTTATATACATACATACATACATACATTAAATCACGCCTGTTTCCCAGAGGGGTAGGCAGAGACCACTTCTTTCCACTTGCTACGATCCTGACAAATTTCCTTCGCTTCTTCAACATTCATACATCGAGTCATGCACGCACGTCGGTTTCGGGTACTTAAGAAAGTTATATCCCCTTATCAAATAGTTAAATCTGCAATCCCGTGGAGTTTTTAGCGTAATCCACAATTTTTACACTGAATCATATACACCGTGTTTTTTTTTAATTTACGATAACTTTAAGGGAACGTTCTTTAGGTCAAATAAAGTTAATTTCCGGAAGACAGAAAAATGATAACAACATAACAACATTTTTTTTTTAATTCTTATGAGTAAAGAGTTTCCAATTGTTAAGTTTGTATACGCGTAAATCTGAAGTGACAATGTCACGGAATTGTAGTAGTAATTTAGTGTTATCTTTACTTGTTATGTCACGCCAATATTGACGTATTTGACACTGACTATTAGTTAACTGTAAAGGCCCTTTTAGAATGACCAGAGAGAGATACATTTAATTACTTTGTTCTAAACAGAAAAATTTTTTTTTTTTGGCTATATTTAAAAATCTAATCTACCACTTACTTTCTATGGATGTATCTAGTAATATGGCGAAGTTATCGTAAAAAATAAAAACACGGTGTACTTATTTTGTTTTTTTATTTCCAAAAGAAAGAGGAAGAGTTGAGTTCATATTACATTCATCGCCTGTGCGCCTCATTCATGTTTTATTTAAATTGCCTTTGATGGACATTTCAGTAAATGTATTACATTTTCGTCCTACCGACAAAAAGCTTTTCGCTTCGAATATTGTACAATCTTTTAAGGTTTTTATCGGCCTTTGGATAAGTAGGTCACATTTGATGATAAGTTGGTAAACAACCATCGTTATACGTATATTTTTTAAGTCGCCGTTTGGTCGGAATATTTTTGGCCGAATATATAAGTTCCCTAATGTTCACGAAAGTGTTAGTGTATTGCAGACAATTAATTAATTAAAGTAATAAATCTTTCAGAATAATTTATCTCGTTCTTTTTTCAAACTGATGTGTGTAAAATAGGGCAGAAGTACCGGAATAAACCGGAAAAATTGCCAAAACGCTATTTTTACACCTTTTTTGGCCAAGCATTATGAAATTACAAATAAATAATTATATGAATCTTCAGTCTATACTATTTATGAATATTATTTTTAATTTTACAGTATTTTTAATATAAAACACCGCTACCCCGTGTGGTTGTCGGGATAGAATATTGCAACTCCATGTCTTCCCATGGATGTCGTAAGAGGCGACTAAGGGAATATAGGTTTGTAGTACTGTTAGGCAATGGGCTTGCAACCTGTTACTAATACACTGATAAACATCTTAGCCTACGAGTATTTATGCAAAATGTGGTTACTGAATTATCAACAAGTTTTTAAAGTTGTTGATAATTCTGTACTTCTGCCTACCCCACTCTGGGATAACAGGCGTGATGGTATGTGTGTGTATCTCACTCGGAGTGCGGCCTTAAAAGTGAGTATCCACTAAAGCTATGCGGGAAAGTGGAGCGGTGTGCGAGTGAAAAATCCACCATAGGAGAGCTGCGCTAAGCGAGGCTATGAAAAAGAAGTAAGATACCTACTCACCCTTAGTCTCTCTTTAAACTACTATATTGAGTATTTTTTCCTACAAAACCAGATTATTCCGGGGCGAACCGGAAAGCACATCTAACATCTAAGCAGAAAAGCTATAGGATACATTAAGAAGTGTAATGTAGACCAAGAGCAAGTTCCCAGAGGTAGAATCAATCAATTCTGTCGCAGTTTCTAACACGTTGAGACATGTTGGAGCAAGATATATGACGGGGAGCAAGATGACTCGTAGTATCGCGAGTAACAGGTGTACAAATATTTATTACAAAATAAAGGTGAATGTTGTTTAAACTTTTCAGAATTGTATCGTCGCAGATTATTGTAAGCATGTAGTTATGTTATTATTATTAATTATTATATTTTCGCATTAGAATAAATGACAATTATTTTACAAAAAGATCCGTTTTAAGCAAAGTCAAAACGAAAAATGAAATAAAATTGTCTTCTATGTGTCATCGATAACAAGATTTAGAATATTTAAGTAAAATTATCCGTTATTATTTTTATGTGAAAAAAGAAGTACAGTCAGGTAGGTCTCCCCTGAGGATGTGGCAATATCCAATCTATCTAAGATTTTTTTCAAGAGTTTTAATAATTAGAAAATTCAAGTTCTAGGGTCAATACGCATAATGGTTTAGCGGGTGATTTTGATGCAGGACTCACTTCTGTTGTTACTTGTGACTTATAGGGAATAATTGCGAGTGATCATCACGGTGCTGGTGGTGACACAAGGCCCTAGGCCATGTTGTTAATTTTAATTATTTTATATTTTGTCTATATAACAAAAAAATCCTTTTTAATTTTTACTTATAATTTGTATTTTTTTTAACATGTGTATACTATACTGTATGTAACCTATAACTTATACTCGTATGTGTGGCATGTTAATGTAAGTATGTAAATAAATAAAATAAATAACTCTGGGGTCCTAATCTTCTGAAGATCAAGTGAAAAAGGGTGTAAGTCTAGTATCCCTACTCCATTTAGTCGACTATTGAACTTTATGTCATAGCTTGATACAAAATGCGAAGTTCCATGGAACTAATGGGACACACCCACTTAACTTAACTCGTAAAGTAAGGTAAAGTAAATATAAAACTTTTTCTATTAGGTACGAGTTCAGTCGACTTAAACCCATTTTCACTAAGACCCCAGAATTAAGCTTGACTTTCCCATCCATTTGCAAATTACACGTCCTACAGTTTTTTTTGTCGATATGACGTGATAACCTGGTTACTCCGACGTTATGAAATACCTACGTCCTGTGTTTTAGCTGATTGGAATTATCAGAAAATGGATTCTTGTTGCAAGCTTTGTTATTGTACAGAATTGTCAAAAATCTTGGACGAAGTTATTATAGTATTGACCTTTTAAAATTTAAAGGAAACACACGATTTATTGTATAAGTAGAAAGAAATACATTATAATTATGATTTATACGTATAATTTTAAACTTTACAGTAAAAAAATATGAGCACCAAATTAACCAACATTTTAATTTAAATTACTACTAACTTTAAGTAAATAACCGTAAACATGAAAAATCATTAACGGGTAGTACCTGAAGTTTATGATTTGGATTTATTGAATGTCCGGAGGGGTATAGGGAACTACAAAGGGAACTGTCTAGGATCTATCGATCTATTTAAATTAATTATATTTATTAATCGATAATTTTAAATAAGTAATTTCAAAAGGCGTAACAATTTTATTAATACGTGACATAAAAAAAATATGAACGGGTAGAAATCAGTTAGAGACATTTTGGTGAACTGTGGTCACCGGATGAGATTCAAAAATCGAACCAAGACATGCAGGTAATTTGTCTTTAATGTATATTAAGGAGTGGAATCGTTTTTAACCAGAGTGTTTTCAAGGCATGAGTATAGAGGCTTTTCTCTGGGTTAGCGTTGTACCTACCACCTTCGACCTCGTTGTCACTTAATATCGGATGAGTTTGAAGTCAAACGCAAACCCATTTTAAATTTAAAGAACACTCGAATTTTAATTCAAACAGACTTTTTATATCTCCACCAAAAGCCGGGTACCTACTCGTCGCATTTCACCTCGGCCTGTCCACTCCACAGCTCGCGAACTCTGGCAACACAAATAGAATGAGAGTGCATGCCTTTATACCGTATTTGAAGAAGCCTTTTTATTAAAATATCTCTTTCTGTTCTCTGATACTTGACTGGTTAAGAGGCCTGATTATTTTATATATTTTATTCCACCTTTGAACACTGTTTGTCAATTAACCATTTTTATTTTAATCTAATAAGATCTATTTAAATGACTGTTTGTGTTCCATATAAATAAATAAAATGAACTTTAAGGTTACAATATTGTTCTTGACAACATCATTGTTTTTTGCAAGCTTTTATTCCACTGTTGTCCGTCAAAATTTGCAAATCGCTTTATTAATCGCTGTAGCCATATTCTCGATGATGATATATTAAATGTTACTTACTCGACATAAAGTAAAACTTCGAGCTCAGGGCACCTGCAGACCTCGTAACTAACTTCCACAGTGTTCATACACCCCCTCTCTTACTGTAACTGAACACTGAACGAATAAGTTGTAATTAACCGCGACTGTACCAGCGATCAATTTGTGTTACGGCCGGATTAGCGGCCGTACGCGCGCGTGCCTAAGTGTCTACTAATTCATTGCAGTTGTTAGAGTAGCTTGTGTCTCAACGTGCTATGATTATACTAAGGAGCGGTTAATGCCAGTGAAAAATGAATATTTCTGCCACTGGATGGATTTTCGCTGTTGCACTGTCAACGCAATTATGCATACGAGTGTGTGCTTTCTAGGTGAACTCGCTCCATCGTCGCTGCTTTTCCTTACTCTTAGGTCTCGACTAGGGTCGGGTAGTGTAAATCAACTCAACATTTAACCCTTTTCCAGGCCTTGCTATAGTAAGGATACAAGCAAGAAATGGAATAGAGCCACGAATTCGTAACTTCCTGAAGGATACTGATCCATGAAGTCATATTTCAGGAAAGTTCAATTCAATTTCAATTCAATTCAATTCACGAAACACATAAAAAGTGTCAGTGCCGACCTCATTAGAGGTTTTTTTATTTTTCTGGTTAGGCTTTACAAACATTTTCAATAGCACTTCCGTGCGTGCCAGTACCAAGCTCAGCAACAAAGTTTCCAGCCACACTGAGCAGCTTGCAACTCGGAGCAAGCAGGGACGCGAACGTCGATAATGATCGAGGTAATTATATTATAACTATCGATACTATCGATATGTATCATTTTAATATTCTTGCCGTGTGGTTGCCGGGTTAGAATAGTGCCACTCCATGTCTTCCCGTGGATGTCGTAAGAGGCGACTAAGGGAATACAGGCTACTGTAAGAAAGAACAGAGCATGTGTAGAAAAGGACAGAGCTATATAACTGCTATAGCACTGTCCTTTACGCTCACCGTAAAATTAACTGCATAGTTATTGCATAATTTTGCCATGATATCACATTTACAGCATGTATTTTTAAGCAGTGAGACATTGAAAAGTGAGCTTTTTTTTTTGTTTTTCAGTGGTCGACGCGAGGTCCGAGCCTGGCTATTGTATTCACTGAAACTTTAAAAAATATTTGAGCGGTTATTAAAAGCCGGTTTACAAAGCTAATGGGTGGACTTGTATGAAAAAATGCAAAGTGATGCAATTGTTTTGCTCGCGAGTGTAAAGTTCTACCGATGCAAATCTAACATTCTACAAATATCCTTCTACATAATGTACCTCGAAAACTCAGCAAAGACGTCACTTGCACACACATTTTACCTTAAATCTAGTATCAATCTTAATATAAAATCATAACAGGTTCTCAGTAAAGTGAGTTTAATATTTATGTCGCGTCATTTCGCGCACGGCTCCCCCGAGATAACAACTCTTTTATCTCGCTCGTAAGGGCCCTTGCAAACTGGATATATTTGCTGGACAACCCGAGCTAACCGCCTGCAAACTGGATAAATTTGCTGGACAACCACTGAACCTAACACCCTGCAAAGTGGACATATTGGCTGGACAACCACCTAATCTAACCCCTTACAAAGTGGATATATTTGCCACTGAACCTAACCCCCTGCAAACTGGATACATTTGCTTGATAACCACCTAATCTAACCCCTTACAAAGTGGATATATTTGCTGGACATTCTGGACAACCACCGAGCATAACCCCTTGCAAACTAGATACAGATGCTGCTTGCTAGACAACCACCCTAACTATTTTAAAGAAAAACATGCAAACATACATACCTTCACGCCTCTTCGCGCACACAGCTGAGTGACCAATGAAGATAAGCAGAGTGAAACTGTCTCAGTTGTGCACATAAGATTCTTATGTAAAATATATATTTATCTCTTTCTACATTTTCTCACTTCTGTCTTTAATGGGCAGTTAAGTGTGTGGCTGTTTGCATTCTTAGATCGTTCAAACTACGGAACTGATTCTAATGCGGTTTTCATCAATAGATAGAGTGGTGTTACAGAAATCTTGCATAAACCGAAGCGAAGCGAGGGCAGGTCAGCTAGTTATTCATAAATGAGTATGAGTATTGTTGATATTATGCTAAACCGGAGCCAAGCCTAAAACAAAAACCGGTCAATTGACAACATTTCATTTTGGTGACACATGCAAATTACTATACGAATCGAAAGGGTTTTGCCTCCTGAACACGGCAAAATATTTATTTAGATTTATTTTTCTTTATTGACAAAATTACAAGTAAGTTAAAAAAAAAACGAGTTTTACCAATACTATGCCTGAATAGATATAATACCATTGCCTTTTTCACGAGAAAAAAAGCTGTCATACTTCAAGTTTGACATTAACACTATTGACAGATGGATAGATACTTGAGATCGGTTGACCGCCATTATTAAAAGAAAAACTTTTTTTTTATACAGTTTGGATTAACGTAATACGTCCATTGTGTCGTAGAAATGAAGTTACGCCCTTTTAGAATAAGAACATCTTAATAAATAATCCTAGGGAAAAAATAAAACTATTAGTGTCTTCCTCCTTCCAAACAGTATCTATAAAACGAATAAAATTAAAGTCTTGAAAATATGAAATCTTGTCAATTGCGAGTCGTCATTAATGGGATCGATCACTTAACTGTCGTCGATTCTCCCCTTTGTGCTATCAAAGTGCATTTACACGGATGCACATGCACTCGCTATTTTCTGATACTCGGTCAAAGAGGGAGTACCTATGAATGAATAGCAGACTAAATGGCCTTTTAAACGCTGTGTTCAATGCTATTTCAACTGAAAACTGAAAAATTCGTCATGACGTTGCGATTTCCCAACTAATATTTTTTACTCTCATATGTAATGCTAATTTTAATGACGTTAATAATGATCCGTGCCAAGGTCTCTATTCTACACGGTAAAAACCATATGTTATGGTATTGTCAACGTTTTGATAGCTCTTGTTTACTTGATAATAATGGCGTCTGAGTTAAAACAATACCATAACAGGTCAAATACGATTTGGATTTTACCGCCGAGAATAGAGGCGCTGAAAACCACTCAGAGGTCTTACCAAAATATTAACATGGTTATAAATGTTATAATACTATAATGTAACAGTTTTATAATGTTTATTATAACACTACTATAATCATTTTGTGACGGACATCAGCAATGGCGTTTGTTACATAATCGATACTTACAATTATTATATTGTCAGTTCTGATTTAAAAATAAGCGAAATGTGGAAAAATACGCAACTAAATAAACATTACTGTGGGCGTTTTGTGTTTTTAGTGGTAGTAATTATTTTTATTAATATTTGCTGAAAAAAAAAAAATCAAGCTACGCCCATTGGAATACTTAGTGGTCGGAATGACGTCATTTTGTTTGCCGTATTTTATTTTCTATTTCTTTCTTTAGCACTAGATGTGTCGTTTAAGACGTTTAGCCATTCGCAGAAATTCGTTTAATTATTTTCACAGGAAATAATGAACAAAAAATTAAAATAAATGTATACCTTTTTAGACCAACCTCTATAAGCATGATTTTTTTAAATCAGTTTTAGTAGGTTGCAGTCTTGAGATCGTGGTATTTAATTGCACTCAGACTACACTTAGCAATATAATTCCACTTAGCAGTATTACTAGTGCCATAATTCTATGCCATAAAAAACGAAGAAATCGTATGCGACCAACAGTCGCGTGAGTATGTATTAGTGCGCAGAGGCCCTAAGGCTCTCTAGAGCTTTCACGTATTACTTTCGTCGTGTAGGTTGAAGATGTCTTTTAGCACGCAAATTGGATGAGATAAATTGAAGATTTTTGTACAACCTAATCTACAAAATATGGAACTATAGATACGGGTACTAGACAAAGATAAAACTAGAGTGATATAACACGAAAAACTTACTTATCTGTTTACAGAGGAAATCCGACAGGAGCCATAGATAGATAAACAGTCTGTGCGCATTTAGAAGAGGCTTCGGTTTAGTACGTCTCTCTCACTCGCTCTTAATAAGATCGTATGAGAGCGAGTGAGAGAGAAGTACTAAACAGACTGTACGTAGATTTAAGAGACTTTTAGAAAACATTTAAGTATAGGCGTTATGGGACACTCCATGACTACCCAGCTATGCCTACAAGTCATAAGAGCGTGCTTAACGGATAAAGCGAGTAAGCTGAGGATGCACTCTTAAAATGTTGTTTTTACACTTTAATGGACAATAGGGAATATCATAGATTTAGGATGGTTCGCGCGCTGCGCTTACAAGATATATGAAGCGTGGGAGCGAGAAACTCTAATAAAGTGCAAACCGCCCGAGAGAAAAAGAGACAGCGAATGAAGTACCAATATGTCATTGTTTTCGCGAGTAAGAGGCCTTAGCGTCCCGGTGTGTTGTACGTGGCAGTGAAATTTGTGCTTTTTTATGCTGATTCTTCGATAAAAATTGTGAATATTACGTTTTACAATTATGGTCTCGTGTTCTGTACCTGGATGTGACGTTACAAGGCGAAATAATCCGAATAAACACACTTTTCACAGGTAAATACGATTTTGTCAATGGAATTTTTCGAACCATATTTTGCTTAATTTCGGCAAGTAATCGGCTCGGAAAGAGATGTTTTCAATATTATTTAGTTACCTATGTATATATTTAAGTATATTATGTGATTTTAAACTAAATTCGCGAAATAAATGTGTAAGGAAGTAAATTGTTTGATTACGATAGTGCTTGACAAAGCGGTGACGTCAGAAGTATCGATAAAAACTTTTATGACATAATTACGAATTATTTCGTCAAATTATGTATCAGTTACCAATTGTTTATTAGGTACTTATTATTTAAGTACCTAAAAGTATTCAAACCTTGGTAAATGAATATCTGATATTTTTTCAGGTTTCCTCGCAATTCAGCATATTGATGGAAAAATGGATGCGGACTATAAATAGACCAGATTGGACTCCTAGTACGAACTCCACTATCTGTAGCAAACATTTTGACGGCAAATGTTTTATACAAACAAAACATCGCCGTGTACTAATGAAGGACTCGATACCTACATTATTTGTTCCTGTAAGTATAATTCTTGCAACCTGCATCTCTAGCTAACGTTAAATAAATAAGAGCGTGTAACTAATATCATCATTATCATCATCATCTCCCTAGCGTTGTGCCGTATCTCACAGGGTTGGATACTTAATCTAGCGTGTAACTAGTATAATATGGTGTACAATTTATACAATTTGTTTATAGGTTAAACTGCCACGAAGGAGACCGGTATCTTCGTATGTCAACAGGGACATTACTCTTTCGCCAGAGGTAGTGACTCCCTCTGGGCCCTCAAACCTACCGCTTGCTGAACCAACGCCTGGGCCCTCAAACCTACCGCTTGCTGCACCAACGCCTGGGCCCTCAAACCTAATCCTGTCTCCAAGGAAAAGAAAATTGATGGACCTTGAAACAAAACTAAAACGAAAAATTTTACAAAAAAATAGGGTTTTAAAAATTTTAAGGGAAAAAGCCAAAAGGATGACAAAACGAATTCTTACTTTACAAGAGGTTGTTAAAGAATTAAATGACAGACCAGGACTTGAAAATCATCGTAATGATGTTGAAGTCGCGTGCCGCAACGATTTACTGCAAAAATTGGTTAATAGGGTAAATGGAAGAGCTACCGGAAAAATCAGTCGCACGGCCGAGTATGACGAAGAGCTCAAGAAATTAGCTTTAACTATACATTTTTACAGTCCTAGGAGCTATGTTTATATTAGAGATAAATTCGATCTATGTTTACCACATGTTAATACTCTGCAAAAGTGGTATTCTCGTTTAAATTGCGAGCCAGGGTTTACTAAAGAATCGTTCAACACGATTTCTGAAATTGCTAAAAAGAAACCGATTTACGTCAACTTGACTTTTGATGAAATCAAAATAAGAGAAGAAACAGAATTTGTAGGTAAAAAACACTACGGGTACGTAAATGTAGGAAACGATTTGTGTGGTGACGAGATAGAAATTGCTAAGGAAGTTCTTGTTTTTATGGTCGTCGCTGTAAATGGATACTGGAAAATGCCTGTTGGTTTTTTTCCGGCTAAAAGCTTCACAGCTAGTGAAAAATCAAGATTATTAAAAATATGTCTCGATTTATTAAAAGATACAAATTGTGACGTGGTTGCTATAACATTTGACGGCATCGCATCGAATCTTACTATGGCTCAAACACTTGGTGCATCTCTACTTAAACCACCTTATAAACCATACTTTATGTACAATGGTAAAAAGTACAATATTTTGTTTGATCCATGTCACTTAATCAAACTAATTAGGAATTGTTTCGCCGACCACAAAATATTTTATGACAATACGGGGCGTAAAATTGATTTTAGATTTGTCGAAAATTTGCAGTCTTTACAAAAGAGCGAAGGTCTACATCTCGCGAATAAACATTCAGCGCGACACATTGATTTCCGAACTCAAAAGATGAAAGTCAGGCTAGCTGCCCAATTGTTAAGCAGGTCAGTGGGTGTTGCCATTGATGTTTGTAACAAGGATCTTTGTATTGATGAATTTCAGAATTCTGAGGCAACAGTGCAGTTTCTTCACCATGTGAATGATATCTTTGATATATTCAATTCAAAAAATTTAAACAACTACGGGTTCAAAAAGCCTCTTTGTCCGTCTAATAAAGAGGATGTTTTTTGTAAAATAGATGAAGTTTACGAGTATTTTCAATCGCTCAAATGTCAAGATGGTAGATATGTAATAAATACGCAGAGACGTCTTGGTTTTTTGGGGTTTATATATAACATTATTTCGCTGAAATGGATGTATGTCAGTTACATAGAAAAAAAAGACCACTTAAAGTTCCTTCCCGTGTATAAATTGTCGCAAGACCACCTGGAAACATTTTTCAGCGCCATCAGATCCAAAGGGGGATTTAATAACAACCCAACCGTAAAAAACTTCATTTCTGCGTATAAAAGATTGTTATGCCATACAGAAATAAAAATAAGCGAGAGCGGAAATTGCTTGGAATTAGAAAAAATCACAGTATTGTGTACTAGCGCCATGTCCACAATAGATAAAATTAATAGTTCATCAAATTATAATAAAATTTTCAAAGAATTGCTGCAAGACAGCAATGATGCTAATGCTCAAAATGAAGAAACTAATTTCGACGAGCAAATAGTGTTAATAGACAATACTGCATCATTTTGTCTCAAATGTCTATGATGATTGTTTCATACGTGTCGGGATTTGTGGTTAGAAAATTAACGAAAAAAATCAAATGTGACGTTTGTGTACAGAGTTTAGTGTCAACATCGTCTGAAATATTTTCCAATTCATTAATTGTCAAAAAAGACTATTCACAAACAGACAAACTTTATCTCACTTATCCATCCAACGACGTCATTAAGTTATGTCGTTACGCTGAATCTTTTTTTAGAGAAAATATGAAAAACAAAGCTATGACAGAAATATTTTTTGCCAAATGTGTTTTGAAAGTTCTGCGAAACGTTCAGTCACTTTTTAATAATTTGCAAAATCATATTTTTGATCAAGATCCGTTAGATAACCACAGATATTTTCTCATGAAATCCATTATTGAAATATATTTTAACCTTAGATTTAAACATGAAAACAAATTGTTAAAATTAAGCAGGGAAACGATACGAACACATCTCAACAAAACTGTTATATTCAGAGGACAATAAATAAAATCATTCAAAAGTATATGAAGTGTTTTAATTAACAGTATTATTTATTAGTATTCATGTATCCAGTTGAAAATAAAACATCCTTTTATAATATGCAGATTTAATGCAGGCTTAATCGTATTCCACGACTGCAAAAACTTATAAATAATTTCAATAAAAAAATATTAATTCGCTGTCGTCGCCCAACACCATCGCCTGTCGTCCGAAGTCGTCGTCATTGTCCGTTGCCGTCGTCATTGTCCGTTGCCGTCGTCATGAACCGCATCGGCCCATCGACTCACGTTGACTCCACGAACCACGTCAACAGGTCGACCCGCGCCAACCCATCGACCCACGTCGATCCATCAACCCACTTTAAGTATTGATATAAAAAAAATATCGATATCAGTTCCTATTTTCTACACGATTGATTGATTTTATTGTTTTCTGTACAAAAAAACCCACCGACTGATAAATAATCGATAATGAGAGGTTTTATAGTGGACAACACTATTTGGAACTCACACATAGACATTCACCAACACATGTACATTTTTTTTTTGACATGTCTCCGAGCCGCCTTTGTGTATCTTGTACATCTTATATCTATGGGGAATATGCATGGATTTTAAAGATCGCATTTCTCATCAAAATATGAAAATACCGTAAAAGAGATCACCAACACGGAAATTAAAATTAAAATCGGTCAAGAAATACGGAAGTTATAAGCATTTCAAACTTCTAATTAGACAGAGAGATCCGATGTGCACCGTGACGTCATTGTGCACTGCGGCCATATAAACTCCATGTAAAATTCCGTTTTTCTAGAAAGAGATAAAAACAAATCTTTGTTGGCTTATATCTTGGTTATTTTTATAGTTATTCAAAAAATGATTTTTGTGATCTGTTTGTTACATGAATCAGCTTCAATTGAAGCTGTAAAAAAAAACATGAATATTCCCTATTTCAACCCTATTAAATCAATGGTGTTTCAAGAGCGAGTGGTAAAAGGGACAAACTAGCCGTTTAAAAAAATACTAGCGAGTAGTTAGAGGTCATAAACTTATCGTCGGTGATACTGCAAAACCGCGTAACTAACAAATTTATGATAGAGAAAAATAAACCCTACTGTTTCATTAAAAAGGTGCATTTTCCTCCTTATATAAATGTTACTTACGGTTAATTAAATAATATTGTAACATTTATACGTCTCGAAATAATTGTACGGGTACCAGTTCCTTTTTGTTACGGAAGTTAATACATATTTGATAACAAACAAGGAAGATTTCAAATATTTTTTCGACGCATTAGGATACTTACTTATTGTATAGTATCATGTCCTATACCTATGTCCTCTACCTGTAGAGAGTTATTTTATAAGCTTTTATTTTACTTTCAATGTATGTGTATGTACAGTCTGTGAGCACTTAGAAGAGGCTCCGGTTTAGTACGTCTCTCTCACTCGCTCTTAATAAGATCGTATGAGAGCGAGTGAGAGAGAAGTACTTCGTCTAAGTAAGTGCTCACAGACGTATGTTAGGGTCAAATCTTGCAAGTTAAATTTGACCCACTTCCCGGTTTTTGATAAAGCTGACAATTTGCATACTTTAGATCTGATGAGAATACAATAATGTAGTACCATCGAGCTCGTCTGATGATGGAGACTTAGGGTGGCCATAGGAACTCCTAAATTACACACAATTATATTTTATTTAAAATAAACCCGTCGTGTTAGGACTCGTTAGGATCGTCTTGACAGTAGATGACGACTGTGCACAAAAGTACACTCGGCAACAAAAGTTTGTCCCAAGAATGAAATTTTTGACGGAAACTTATTTGCTTTGAAACCTAATTCAACACGTCACTTGAAATTACTTGAAACTGCGATTTCTACCAAACCGTTTTAATTGAGGTTACCGTTAAAAACCGTTATTAATAGGTCCCTGATTTCATGACAAAGGGACGAAAGAGAAACAGGGGCGACTGATAAAGATCATAATTAAACGGATAATCCGGTGCTTTAATGGGTTCTTGGTGATTAAAGCCTTCATTTTGAGCAATTTAATTATGTTAATTATGTGTACGTATCGATTGGATTGGTTTGGTATCATCAGTAACTAGCACAAAATTTGTACATTACATTACATTAAATCACGCCTGTTTCCCAGAGGGATAGGCAGAGACCACTTCTTTCCAGTTGCTACGATTTTGACAAATTTCTTTCGCTTCTTCAACATTCATACATCGAGTCATGCACGCACGTCGGTTTCGGGTACTCAAGATGCGGCCCTTTTCCAGTATTTAGCACAAAATTAATTTTGGAATTTAGAATAGTAGCGTTTCATTGTTGTGTTCCGGTGTAATTACTAGCATAGCATCGAGGCATTCCATCGCACTAATCAGGCAACACAATAACTGCGGTCTTAGGATTTCAATCTTATAGATAGATCAAATGGCTTGGAGCTCGTTTGCCTTTTGGATGCTATAAGAAAAAGACCTTAAGGTACCTTACAGGTAGATTCACTAAAGCTGGCATGAATGGAATCAAAAATGGAATGAACAAAAGTAACCTCACCAATTCTGGGTTTCACGCACAAGACAGGGTGGATCCTGGTGACCTGTGTCAACCAGCGTAGCCAGGACTGGCTTGTGGGTGAAACCCCGAAAATAAAGCCGTGGCCGGAGGCGAACCTCTCCGTCATTCCGGAGGGGGAGCTGCCCAAACCAGCCACGGCCACCACCTTCATCCCGGAGTCAGAGGCGGCCTCTACTGAAGAGGCCCTAGCCCTACTCAGGGCACAGAACAAGGGCCTAAACACCGGGCTCTGGAGGGTGCTAGGTGACAGGGTGGAACAGGGAGGAAGGGTAGCCACCTTCTCCCTGGACGAACCCTCCGTTGAGACCCTGAAAGCCGGTGATTATGAGGCGGCCCTTGGCTTCAAGAGGGTTTATTTTAAGGTCAAGGGAGGGCCAAATGCTCCCCTGACCACCCCCGCAGCTAAGTCTGCTGCTCCATCCCAGGGTGCCCATAAAACCCAAGGCCCCAAAAGCCATGGGGGCAGGGCCCACCCAGGGGGAGGAGTCAGCAGAACTGTCACCGATCGGGCTGGACCCTCAACCTCAGCAGCCAGAGGTCGACAAACGCCTCTGGCTACATCAAGGGGCGGGGGGGGGCCGACCGGCCACAAAAAGGGGGAAGTAATGGCTTCCTCCCCTACACCGGCGAGGATCCTGCAGGCGAACTTGCACCATGCAGCTGCTGCGTCAGCAGTGGTTGAGTGCTGCCTTGCAGGAAACATCGACCTCGCCCTCATTCAAGAACCGTGGGTTCGTAACTCAACCATCCTGGGACTGAATTCCGTTGGTAAGGTTCTATACAATACAAACGGAGTAAAGCCAAGGGCGTGTATTGTTTTCAGCAAAAACACTAACTTTTTACCTGTTCCAGAGTTATGCACTGATGACCTTGTAGCAGCGTATGTAACTCCGAAGGGATGGTATGGGCCTAGAGTAATTCTGTGCTCGGCCTACCTTCCTGGAGACAAAGCGGACCCCTCTGCAGAGCTCTTTCCTGTGGTCGATTACGCCCGGAAACACAACGCGGAGCTACTGGTGGGTTGCGATGCCAACGCCTATCACACCAACTGGGGGAGCACTGACATCAATGGTAGGGGTGAGTTACTACATGAATTCCTACTAACCAATTTACTCCAAATTCTGAATTTAGGCTGTGTACCAACCTTTAATACTAGAGCTAGGAGTGAAGTTTTAGACATAACGTTTGCCACTGCAAATCTCGCCAGGCACATCCTAAACTGGAAGGTAAGCGATGTGGAATCTTTGTCAGACCATAGACACATTTGTTTCAATCTGACTAGTCAACTGAGCAATCAGACTGTTACCTTTAGGGATCCTAGACGAAATGACTGGGAGGGTTACCGCAACTCCCTAGATCGTAACCTAGGCTCTATTGCTAAAAGTATAAAAACGCGGGAAGGTTTGGAACTTGCGGTAGAGGTTATCTCCAAAGGCATGGTACAGGCCTATGAAGAGAACTGTCCTCCCAAGGTGAAATCATCCAAGCGTATGGTTCCGTGGTGGAACTCTAAGTTGAGAAGGCTCAGGGATAAAACACGGAAACTGTTCAATAGGGCTAAAAAGACAAATGAGTGGGAGATCTATCGGAAAGCCCTAAGTGAATATAGCAAACAGATTAGGAAAGCGAAAAGGGAGTCATGGAGGAAGTTCTGTGAGGACATAAACAATACACCTCAGGGAGCAAGACTTCATAGAATACTCGCCAAAGCAAAACCTAACCAAGTTGGTCTACTAAAAAGACCTGATGGTTCCTTCACTGAGAATGAAACGGAAACGTTAGAATTACTGGCAAACACTCACTTCCCGGGAGCTGGAGACCCGTACTTAGCAGGTGGAGGAGTAGTTTCTTCTAGACCCCATCTTGAGGACTGGAGACAAGCAGCCTTAGTCGTAAGACCGGGACTAGTGAGATGGGCCATTAATTCATTTAAACCCTACAAAACTAGTGGATTAGATGACGTAAGTCCAGTTCTGATACAACGTGGTGCAAACGTCCTGATCCCCTATTTGGTTAAGATCTTCAGAGCAAGTTTTGCCTGGGGACATATACCGGAACAGTGGAAGAAGGTAAAGGTCTTATTTATACCTAAGGCTGGGAAAAAGGACTACGCCCCGGCAAAGTCCTTCAGACCCATTAGCCTATCCTCGTTTCTACTTAAAACCATGGAGAAGGTAATTGATAAATATATTCGTGAGAACTGCCTCAGGGACAAACCTATCCATGACAGTCAGCATGCCTATCGTAGTGGCAGATCTACAGAGACGGCCCTACTAAACCTAGTTGATAGGATCGAGAAAGCGCTGGAAGATAAGGAGATTGCTCTCACAGCTTTCCTGGATATAGAGGGTGCCTTTGATAACACTCCCATCAGAACGCTGGTCAGTGGGCTGGCTGTGAAAGGCGTAGACACTACCACTATCCGATGGGTGCAAGGGATGCTCTCAAGTAGAGTGGTCAGGTTAGAACTACTCGGCACCACACTAGAGGTGACCACAGTAAGAGGCTGCCCGCAGGGAGGTGTATTATCTCCTTTGCTCTGGACTCTTGCTGTGGATGGGCTCCTGCATAAGATGGCAGAGCTTCGCATCGATACACAGGGGTACGCTGACGACCTTGTGGTTACGGTGCGTGGCAGCTGCCAAAGTACTCTATCGTACCTAATGCAAAGGGCTCTAAACACAATAAACTCGTGGTGTAAAGATAATGAACTATCCATAAATGCGGATAAAACCATTATTGTTCCATTCACTAATAAGCGGAAACTAGTGGGACTTAGACCGCCTATCATGAATGGGAAAATAATACCGTTCTCCTCTGAGGCCAAGTATTTGGGAGTCACACTAGACCAGAAACTTACATGGAATCTGCACGTGAACGGAGCCTTACAGAGGGCTAAATCAGCTCTGGCAATTTGTTGCCGGCTAGCAGGAAGCAGATGGGGACTAAAACCCAAAATTGCACTCTGGCTCTACACATCCATAGTGAGGCCGATGGTGTCTTACGCCTCAGTGGTATGGTGTAGAAAAGCGGCACAAAAAACTGTAATATCAAAACTTGGCAGCCTCCAAAGAACTGCCTGTATTATCGCTACTGGAGCCATGTCAACCTCTCCGACACTAGCTCTTGAAGCACTGCTAAACCTGCCGCCCCTTCACCTGTATTTGGAAAAGGAGGCGAAGGCAAGTATGCATAGAATCTCGAGCTTGAAGAGAGGCCACTGGCTATCCCAAAATATGAGATCCCTCGAGAACTCTGTAAGCGATATTCCTGTGATGGGGATGTTATCAGACACCATGCCCCCTAAACATTGTCCACAGAAGCTGTTTTCTGTGGAATTTCCGTCCAGGGAAGACTGGTCACACGGTCACTTAACATGGAAACCAGGTAGCCTAAGGTGGTACACTGATGGCTCCAAATCCGGTTCTGAGGTAGGCTGCGGAATATATGGAGAGGCGCCTAGAAAGGAGCTAAGTCTGAATTTAGGCAAGTACTCTTCTATCTTCCAGGCGGAGGTGTACGCCATAATTGAATGTGCGGCAACCAATCTGCAAAGCAACTACCTCAACAGTACCATCTATATCCACTCGGATAGTCAGGCGGCTCTCTTGGCCCTAACCTCTGATGTCATGAACTCAAGGCTGGTCGAGAACTGCTGGACACTCTTAAATACTCTGGGTACAAATAACAGGGTGATTTTACGTTGGGTCCCAGGGCATGCGGGCATCGTGGGCAACGAGAAAGCTGACGAACTCGCACGGGTAGGAGCTAAGGGTACACAATTTGGTCCGGAACCATTTTGCGGTATCCCTAAAAGCCTAACAAAACTTACCTTGTGGACACATTGCTTTTATGCAGCCACTCAACTCTGGAGAACAACTCCAGGATTAAACCATTCCAAGGCTCTCATAAGAGCATTTAGCAAAAAGGCATCGACGGAGGCCTTAGCGCTAAGTAGGAACAATATTCGCACTCTGGTCAGGGCACTCACAGGGCACTGTTGCCTGAACAAGCACATGCAGACGATTGGGAAAGGTGACACAAGGTTGTGCAGACTCTGCCATCTGGAGGAGGAAACGCCTATGCATCTTCTCACCGTCTGCCCGGCCTTAATGCGACACCGTAGCTCCTCACTGGGAAAGCATCTAATGTGCCCAGAGGAGATCAAGTATCTCGGCGCCAACAAAGTCCTGAAATTCCTCGCAATAACAGGACTCAGCGGAGAACTGTAGGCCGTGGCGATCACAATAGATCAATTCTGGTCGCAGTGATACTAGGCTTTTGAGCCTTGAATAGCCACTCCCTGAATAATAAATAAATAAATAAACCTCACCAATCACTGTGTGAGTGCCGACCTTTGAACCGATGTTCGAATTTCAAACCGAAAAACGGTTATTTATTATTTTACACACAGGGTGCCTCCGACCTTGAGGCTTTAAATGCATGGATCGTTCCTACTCCTGAAACTGAACTTCTTTTGTTCTGTAAGTTGTTAAAACTATACTATATCCAACTAAGATTGTTTTTTTTTCTAAATTTTTTTTTTTTTCTTTTTTTTTCATACCAAGGAAATGTTGCACCCGTAGCATGAGATAGTGATTACACGGCCATGATTGAATACACTGAGTTTACAATTATACTTTAACATCAATTATTTATATCTAAACTTAGGTTATATTTTAATGTTGCAGAACAAAAGTAGCTCAGTTTAGTGAGTAAAATCGATCGTTGCATTGAAAGCCCCAAGGTCAGAGGCATCCTGTATAACTTTCGTTCACTCATTCAATCCATTCGTGCCAGCTCTTGTGAATCGACCTGTACATGACGTATTGTAGTTGAATTTATAATTTCGAAAAGCGGAATGATTGCGTATTTATCAGTAAGAGTGACAAGGTACAGTCGAACGCCGCAATGCGTTAGATACGTATGGAGATATTTCCATCTCATTCCAACGTATTGCTGAGTCCCTCTTGTTGGTTACTAATTCAGGGTGGTGTAATAAGGTCTTTACTAAAATGTTCAGGTACTTCTGTCTCCGTCCGTACATTCTGCAAATTAAATCAGAGTCCCAAGTTTCTAACTCATTATTTGTAATACGCTTAGTTAAAAATCATGGTATAATAATATACTTCGCCTGGTATTCTCTCCTGAGAAGCAGTGGTCACGTGTATAGACACGTCATATCCGGCAACCGAAGATTTGCAAACTTTAAATTCGGGGTAATTTTAAAATATTTGCTCGTATCTATTAACTTAAGACTATCATTGTATGTAGGTATTTACTTTATGATTATGACCATTTACTGTTCTCTGTAAAAAAACTATGTCAATACGTGTTGCTGCATTCTAACGTATGTATAAGTTCTACGAGCAAGGTCTCGTGACCGCACTGGCCACTTAAATGTTGAAAGTTTAATGGTAAAGACACGACTCATAATAATACAAAGAATAAGTTCTAAATATTAGGGCTATGGATTATGCGAACTTGAATATTGATAAACGCATTTAACCATTTTAAATTTCACAAATAGGTAAATTACATCTACAACTTTTACCGCAACAGAGGCGCTTGCCAAGATGCACTACACTGACTAGCGTTTCTATTCGTTTCGATTTTAAACCAATCGCGTCACTGGGAGATCACTTGACTTTTCGTATCATTCGCAGAAGAATTCATGCAGAATTCGTTCGCATCCGTACTATGCACTTAACAAGCATAATACTGTTTACATAGTGTTTAGTGAGGCCGTACTACGAGTGCGGGGAGTACGCGGGTGAGCGGGGGCAACTGCATAACAGTCTATTCACTCTACTTCGCACTCGTACTTGTCACTAAACAGCGTGACCGTTTACACGTTGATTTTACTATAGTTCATTTATTTTAGGATGAGAAAAAAAGAAAAATGAAATGATGAAAAATTAGCTATAAAACTATTTGAATATGTATATATTGGTTTCTAACTGCTATACTTAATTGATTTACCTAATTTAAGACTGACGGTTCTGGATGAAGTGTCATCGTTTCTCCGCTAAAGAGTGCGGTAGTTGGGTAGAGATTAAAGATGTAGACTAAACGAGCAGCTGCCAACTTTAACAAGGAAATGTACAACAAACAAATCACAACAAAAACAACTACCTATGGAACAATATCAACGCTCACGCTCTCGAACTCGGGAGAAAATGACATAATATAACATGGGGCATATCACAAGGGCGTTGTGACGTTCAATCTGTCAAAAAATGCAAACTGTGGCGTTATTATTGATCAATTTAAAATTCACTAGGTTCTCTATATTTGACAGGTGACAGGATAGTATTTGATTTAGTCGAGTTATATGCTTAGATGTTTCGTTATTTTGTTAACACAGGTTTGTAACCCCTGCTTCTTTAGGTCTTTTATAGACCACGTTTCTAATTGAAGTAAATTTAATCAACACAAATAAAAAACGCAATGTTAATATTAACGAATATGACTTAAAGTACTACTGCAATAGATTATAACGTTCATTTAATATTTACTGTGAAATAATAGCAGTCAAAAAAGACGTTTTCGTCCTATATTTTTGTATAACTATTATGTTGCGTGTAACGTGCCCAATAAAATACCTTTATTGCGTTCTGTATCATGCTAAAATAAATGAACTATAATCACTTTACAACTGCACTTCTCATCTGCACTTGCTACCTACTTCACAAAGTGCCAAGCCTTAAACATAAGGAATGGATAGGGTAGCAACATTAAGCAAAAAATGGGATAAAAAACCTTTTAAGTAAATTAGCAGCATGAGACTTAGTAGCGGTGTTTAGTTTAGGGAAAATAGGTGTAGATCTTTCATTTTGTATTACCAGTTTGAAGTCACCCTGTATATGTATACCAACATAACCTTAATCTCTTGACATCAGAGTCGAATCAAATTTTTGAATTTTAAGGTGTCATAGATTTTTACAAGTAAACGTACAGTCGAGCACCAAAATATGTTTTTGTTTCATCTTATTTCAAAGTTGTAAACAAAATTTTGTACTCGAATCAACAAAAATGATCGCCTGAGGCACTTTTTTATTCGGGAAAACCATGTTGTCGTGCTGTTTTTAAATCGGCAGCCATTTCTGAGATGTTAATAAGAGCCACAATAAAAGCTATCGTAACGTTGATAACACGATAATAATAGGTTTTTTTTTTTTTGTGTCTTGATTATCTTTGATTTCTTTCACTCGCTCTCATACACTCTTATTAAGAACGAGTGCGAGAGAACTAGACATAAACCCGAAGCAGAAGCTGAGCACCTTCTAAGGCACTGGTCCCACAGCCAAGGATGAGCGGGAAGCGAGGACAGCCAGC
Source organism: Acleris emargana (assembly GCA_927399475.2). Taxonomy (NCBI): domain Eukaryota; kingdom Metazoa; phylum Arthropoda; class Insecta; order Lepidoptera; family Tortricidae; genus Acleris; species Acleris emargana. The sequence goes on along the minus strand of OV656856.1, from coordinate 6,801,588 downwards.
GATCAACTATTAATATTTGTGTCTCTTTTATTGACACGGGATCTATATCTTTTGTTTCGACAAACTAGCGGCAAGAGTTCTCCCCGGCAGTGTGAACAGCTAGCGATCAACTATTAATATTTGTGTCTCTTTTATTGACACGGGATGTATATCTTTTGTTCGTTTCTTGAGCGAGAATAGCTAATCGCTTCCTCTCCCTTGGTCCCACACCAGTGCCTAAGTGCTCACAGACTGTACAATAAGGCATCCATTCATCTGCTTCCAAATCTGCCAATATTCCCGGTTCATAAACGAATAGAACATGCAGCAGCCTCGGGATTGGCTATAATTAACATGTAAGCGACTAATTCAGCGGGCAGGGTTTAATTTTAGACTTAAGTTGAGGCTACACCGACACTAGGTCTGACATAAAGTTTACCAAGGATAAATATTTTGTCGCCAACTAGTGTACTACGACCGTAATAATTTTCAATCACCTTTTTTTTAAATACAGAAAATAATCACTACATAGTATAAAACAAAGTCGCTTGCGCTGTCTGTCCCTATGTATGCTTAAATCTTTAAAACTAGGCAACGGATTTTGATGCGGTTTTAATAGATAGAGTGATTCTTAAGGAAGGTTTATATGTATAATACATTCCACGCGGGCGAAGCCGCGGGCGGGTCGCTAGTAGGGAAAATAAACTAAAATCTCGTCCAGCGGCTTTTTTGTATCGCGATTTACAATAGTGCAATACGAAACTCGGCTTATATCCGTTGTAATGGGGTGTTTCTTCGATGACACAGATACGACGTCACAGTGTCAAAGTAGACTAAACGACTTGTTACCTCGAGGTAACCAGTTTTGCATCACACTTTTGGTCACAATGCCCCGTCTAATACACTAAGTACATTTAATGTCTTTGATATCATATCGTAAAGCGAGTTTGTGTATGCATTGCCCAACAACTAACCCAACTAGCGGGGCGCGGCGCACTAAGGGTGCGTAGAAATATAACAAGGGCGGCGCGGAACGCTTATTTTTTTAAAAAAAAGGTCAATTTAATGTGTTAATAACATAAATAATGTAATAGCAGATTGGGTCCCTGTATCACAACATTTGTTTTTTTTGTCACGACCTAACCTAACCTCACTGTTATACAGCCATAAATTTTTGCAAATAGCAACACTGATTTTTTCGGACTCTGTTAGAGTGAGCGGCGGGAAATTGGTGGGAAACTATAGGTCACTTCGTGCAATTTTATTTATAAAGGAGCGTTTCACAGGAAAGCAACGGGGTTTTTGTATTAAACAGTTTTATAAAAACAACGATTTGTATCTTTCTGTACGACGCCTACTTAGAATTGAATAAGGATAACGCCAAGTGAGTGAGTGTCCAAGTGTTAGTTTAATTAAATCTTAGGTCAAAAACTTCAAGCAAACTGGTTCGACACTGAATATCAAACAAACAGGGCGTCCACGTTTAACAAGAAATGATGAGAACATACGGCAGGTTAAAGTTTCTGTAGAGAACGATCCAGAATTATCTACGCGTAAACGTTCAGCAGCTCTAGCAATACCAAGAACTAGTCTACGGCGAATTTTACATCTAGATCTGAAACTGCACCCACTGCATGAATTTGAAGGTGACCAGAACATGGATGCAACAAGATGGAACAACATGCCATACGTCAAACATGAGTTTACCGGTGGTGAAAGAAATGTTTCCGAAAAAGTTGATTTCTCGCAGAGGTGACATCCCAATTCCCATGGCTGCCAAGGAGCCCGGACCTAACACCTTGCGATGTTTTCAAGTGGAGATATTTAAAGAGTCGAGTGTACCTTAATAATCCGATGACAATACCCCAGTTAAAACAAAACATTCAGAATGAGATAGCTGCGATCCCTCGCAGCATGCGTCAGCGAGTTTTCCAAAGTGTTTGTGTAGTCGACTGCAGGAGTGCAACGACGAGACGGAGGAGATCTGGATGACGTTATTTTTCAAAAATAAATTGCATTTATCTGTTACTAGGTTAAATAAATAAAATATAAAAAAACATGAAAAGTTAAATTTTTATCGATGTTTTAAAAGTGCAAAAAATTTTGGCCCACCCTGTAGAACCAGTCACCTTCGGTAACCTTATTTTGTTTTTCTTCTATTTTCCTGATTAGTGATTACTTTACTCATTTGACATTGGCAAAACCACTGCGGAATACCGCGGTAGACCGCCATTAATAAAAATAAAAAGAAGAAACCAGAGTCACCATCCCGCCCGCGCTCATTCCCAAAATGTTATAATTTGAAAATAACAGATTACACTTTATACCAGATTCCCGAATCACCAGATTCAAAATAAGGATGAATTTATTGTACTTACCCAAAATGTTGAAGCTGGTTATTTGGGAATTTGGTTGGACTAAAGCAAAGGGGGCGCAGGACTTAATTTTTTTTTCGCCAAAATGGTATCATTATGACACCTAATTTAAATGATTTTATCTTATAGAACACGTTAAAATAAGCATGTTTTACTTGAAAAACTTTTCTCTAAATTCAAAAATGGTTGAGTTCAAATGTTGGTTAATTTCAAGGAGTCAGGGACTTGGATTTTTTTCGGAAGATTGATGTCATTATGACACCTAATTTAAATGATTTTATCTTATAGAACACGTTAAAATAAGCATGTTTTACTTGAAAAACTTTTCCCTAAACTTGATAATTACCGAGATAAATGATGGAATCTTATGTATACGATATTAGCCTGCGAAAGTCCGAATCTAGGGCTCTCGCTGGTTAGGACGCGTGCCGACCGACACAGCGCGCCCTAGAGTGTTTTTATAGAGCTGGAGGCGCGGAGGGAGAGCAGTCCTCGCCCGCCATGACGAAGCGCGGGAACGAGTGAGGCGAGTGGCTGAGGCTGGTCGCCGAAGGCGACCAACAAGCCGAAGCTGCGGAGCCGAGCGAAGTGACCGTGCGCCGTCATGCAAGGGCGAAAGGGCTGCTGTTCCCGCAGCGCCGGAGATACAGAAAGTCACTAGGTATTGACATTAAAAACGATTATTATTTTATTGTTGGCATTTGCGACAACGGCAATCAAAAGGCCTAAAATCGTGCCAACTTTGAGCTCCAATATCTCGGCCATTTTTGATTTTAGAGAAAAAGTGTTTTCTACAAAACATGATTATTTTAGCGTCTAGAATGAAATTTTTCTAAGTGTTTTATGATTGCTATAAAATTTTCATTTTTGGTCAAAAAAAATCTAAGTCCTTTTAATGCGCCCCCTTTACTTTAGGCGGACCAAAATTTTCCAGTAGGTTAGACATTTATTCAGTAAGAAGGCCGCACGGCACTTTTAAACGTTGGAAATCTACCAGAGCGCTTCCCAAGAGGAGACAGCTGCTGAGAAGAAACGCTGCAAGAAACTCACCTTAGTCCCTCATCACAATAATATTCAAACTTGGCAACAACTTGATTCCATAATGCGCCCTGTGTGCCTTTAGCTTAATTTAAGGCCGCAGGCGACGTTTTAGAGTCCAGCGCTGTAATGCACAGCACGATTTAGCGGCCAATCACGGCAATCACGTCAGTGACGTGAAATAGGCTGTAATTAACTAAAATTAAACCACAATTTCGATTGCATTTCGTCGAAAATTTACCCTTTGAACTGACTGCGGCGAAGAAATTACGTTAACATTTTAGCAGTTTATGTATGTTCAACTGTTTCGTCGCAGTTACTAAATAAGTAGGTGTATACCTACCAACTACAAAACTAGTTACTCACAAAATTTTAACATTGGGGATGACGTTTTTATGTTTGTAGTCAGTACGGCTAGCGCAAGTTGCCCGCGACTTGGTTGTCGTTCGGATCTCCCTTACTATTTAGTCAGTAACGATAGAGACGCAATAAGCGACAAGCGATAAAATTCAACTTGTGCTACCCGTGCAGACAGACAAATATTACCGTTTACAACATTAAATTTTGTACCTAATGTTGGTAATTATGTTGGTATGATATTATTATAATAAGTATAACGTTAAATTAGTTTTTTTTTTGTATTACGATACCTCTTAATACGTCAAGTATAAAATGGGTTTTAAGACCGAGTTTTACACTTTATTTTTCCCTTCGATTACGAGGAAATAAAACAGTGGTAATGTAAATAAAACTTACATTAATGTGAATGCCTTGTTTGCCGCTTCTCCAACTTTGAAATTTACATACGGCATTTAGGCGGCAATGTCTGTTCAATAAGTTATTTTGCATTTTTTTCTATTCAAGCAACTACCTAAATAATAGACCAAAACTATAGACAAAACCATTTTCCCGCCACAGTACTTTATTTAAAAAAAAATATTTCATATCTCATGCTCGTAAAGTCCTTCTTTATGCTGGGTACAGGCTGCATAAAATCTCATTTTATGCACTAGTGCATAAAGTATTGTCGTCATCTAGACTAAGACAATTAAGCCCTACAGCTAGACAGACGAGGTGCCTGCATAAAATAAACTTGTTATTTGAATACATTTACTTTAATTTATTTTCCTTCTATGTTGTATAAGGATGAAGTAAATCTTAAAATAATATGAAAAATAAAAGATGGTTAATTGACTATTTCCGGTTTAAGTTTACGAGAAAAGAAATACAGGTGGCCATCTTGACGAAGTCAGTCGTCGTACGAATTTCAAACTGAAAAGGTAACTCTGTAATCGCAATATTTACAATTAAAAGCCAGTGTGTTTAAGTATTGAGTTTATTCATTTACTACTGATTACCTTAATGCTTATAGTTCAGAAGTGGGATTAATATAGAATATTGCTTAATATTCAATACGCCCACAAGCATTTTGTTCAGCCAACCTGTAACCTTTGTTCATTTTTAGGTTGATAAGTGCTATCGATGTCGAAAGACCGTGGAGATGCAGAGGCGCGCGAAGCGTCGGTCGAGTTTGGTGAACGGGTCGGACGCGACCAGGAGCCGTCGGCGCAGCCGCGCGGGCGCGGCGCGACACGACGTGCGCACGTGCGGCGCAGGCCCAGCCGGTCCAGGACCCGGTGTGAGCGGCCTTCACGGGCGTGCTCGCGCTCTTCGGACAGCGTATCGGCGGGAGACGAACGCGGGAGGCAGCGTCGGACATCGAGGAAGAGCCGGCGGAGTCATCGCGACCGGGGCCAGCACGAGCGGAGCCAGCAGAAGCGGATCCACTCGAGACAAACGAAACGTAAACGCCGTGCAACCGTAAGTGTTTCTAGTTCTAGTTCTGATAACCGTGCAAGCCGCGGAACACATAACTTAAATAAAACCGTTAACAAAACTGATGTAAACACGGGAACATTTTCTTTACAAGACGTTATGGATTTGATTAAATCACTGCCCTCTTCTACGTCTCAATCGCAGCATCACTTTTCGATGAACAGCAACGCGGTGCCGGAATTCGATCCAGCTAGTAAAGAGCAAACTATAGATTTATGGATTAAAAAAGTCGAAGAATGTTCTTCCATGTACCAATTTTCGGAGACACAGCTCATACATTATGCTTTGCCTAAACTAGGTGGGATAGCAAAGGTTTGGTATCAAGGTCTACCCACACTTAATTATACTTGGCCCCAGTGGAAAGAAAAATTAACTAAAACGTTTCCAACTGTACAAAATTATGCCCAGCTTTTACACGAAATGTTAGATAGAAAAGTGAAATATAATGAATCGTTAGAGGTTTATTTTTACCACAAAATAAATTTACTTAATAGATGTAATATATCCGGAAAAGGGGCGGTAGATTGTATTATTTACGGGTTAGAGGATAAGGGCATGAGACTAGGGGCCCAAGCTGCTAATTATTCTGAACCGGAGGATTTGTTAGCCTACTTTAAGTCTATTAAAGTCGAAGATTTAAAGGACAAACGCACAACATTTTTTAGAAAACAAACTGATACAAACAATGATTATAATAGAAGTAGTTCCATTAAATGTTTTAACTGCAACGAGATAGGGCATCCAAGTTTTAAATGTCAGAAGCCGTTGCTAACTTGCACTGTTTGTAAGCGATTAGGGCATCAGAGTTCGAATTGTAGACGCTTTGTAAAAGTAAGTAATGACAGTAGCAGAATCAGTGAAGCTACAAAACCAGTGTCGGAAGTTAAGTTAGCCGGAAATCTAGATGACAAATATATACTTTCGTTAAAAGTTAATGGAAAACTTAAGACGTGCTACGTCGACCTGGGCAGCCAATGCACGATGATTCGGATAAGTGATTTTAAAGAATTGGGGGTGGATTATTGTACTGCTAACTTACCCTCTTTAAAAGGTTTTGGTGAATCTGTTATTAATCCCATAGGAAAATGTACCGTTCATGTAGAAGTACAATCGGTTGCAACTTCAGTAGAAATATTGATAGTACCTGATTCATTGCTTAAATATCCCGTATTACTCGGTCACACATTTACAGAGCAAGCTGGAATTTTAATTATTAAAACTGATGAGTGTTTGATTCTACAAAAACGACCTGAGGTGCAATTTAAACCGGGTAATAACAAACTAAGATTGATGGTAAGTTCTGATGTACATGTTAGTGGTATGGAAACGGTACCGGTAGAAATAGATACTTGTTCTACGTGTAAAGTGTATGTGTATGTAAGAGAAATAGGTGTTCATAAATATTATATCCTGCCGGGCCTGTACACAATTACCAACGGAAAGGGATGTGTCATGGTGGTTAATTTAAATTCGGTAACAGTGACTTTTCAAAGGGGTCAATTATTAACAAGAGCAAGCATTCGTGATGACAGCTATACATTTGAAGTTAATAAATTAGATGTGACCGAGCGCGAGTCATTATTAAGGGATCTTAGAGTAGATAAGGAATTAGGAATGGAAGACAAGCACAAATTACACATGTTGCTGCAAAAATATGATAGTTGTTTTTCGTTTAGTTTAACAGACCTAGGATTGACTAATTTAAAGGAAATGACTATAACATTAAAAGATCATACCCCAGTCGTATATCGGCCATATAGGTTAGCCTATTCTGAACGGGATAAAGTAAAGCAAATGGTACAAGAAATGTTGGACTGTGGTATAATTACTGAATCGTCTTCTGCCTACGCAAGCCCCATATTATTAGTGCAGAAGAAAACAGGGGACCAATGGCTCTGTGTTGACTATAGGGCCCTCAATGCGAAAACGGTAAAGGAACATTATCCTCTACCACGAATTGAGGACCAAATAGATCAGTTAGGTGGTTACGAATATTTTATTACCCTAGACTTAGCATCAGGATACTACCAGATTCCGATCGCTCCATCATCCCAAGACAAAACGGCCTTTGTCACCCCTGACGGACAATACCAATTTACACGTATGCCATTTGGGTTGGCAAATGCGCCTTCTGTCTTTCAAAAGACTGTTAATCAAATGTTAAAGGATGTTAAAAATAATGAAGCATATGCTTTTATGGATGATATTATAATCCCGGCACATAGCGTAGAACAAGGAATGGAGCGGTTGGAAACGGTTTTAAAATTAATTAAAGATGCGGGTTTGACACTAAAATTCTCCAAATGTAACTTTTTCTGTAAAAGCATAGACTACCTTGGGTTTGAGATAAGTAAAGAAGGAGTAAGACCAGGTTCAGGCAAAACAGAGGCAGTTGAGAACTTTAAGCGTCCAAGCAATCAACACGAAGTGCGCCAGTTTATAGGCTTGGCTAGTTTTTTCCGTCGTTTTGTTAAAAACTTTGCCATAATTGCTAGTCCTTTAACAAAATTGTTAAAGAAGACTAGCAAATGGGAATGGGGCGCCGATCAGGAAAGCGCATTTGCTTCTCTTAACCCTTAAATGCATATTGTTGCCAAATGTCTACAAAACATTAGACAGCTCACAGATTTAAACAAAAAAGATTTATGTTCCTGAACGCACCTTTATACCAAACGTCAAGTATTGGACTTGGGAAATAACACCTGGCAACCCTAAAATCTGCCTCTTTTTTTTAAATTTTGACATTTGAGTTGGCGCCAGTGTAACTTTTGTAAAAGTAAGCGAAGCTGTTTATTTATTTTTGATTTCACGTTAGGATAAGTGTTATTTCTTCAGTGAAAATACGTTATCATCTTCGGAGTGAAGTAAGTAATCTATTTTATATACAAATAGTGAATATTACACACTATTCGCGATAATTTTAGTAAAAAACGGTATGTTGCCCTTTGGCTACATTATGCGTTAACTAACTTTGTAATGTTTTTCGGTCTGTTGCCATTTGTCTACAGTATGCGTTAAACGACTATTAAGAGTTTTTGAATTCTAACGAATGTTTATATATTATCTAATGGGTTTTTTGTTGTTTTTTTTTAGTATGACCCGAATATTGCGAGATAAAGACATAGATAATCTTCTCGCTAGTCTAGAGAATGGAGATATCTCTGAAGATGATGCTGGAATCGACGAAAATGAGCTCAATTATTATTCAGATGTTCACGATTTGATAAGGGATTTAGATGAAGAAGCCTGAAGAAGATCTAAACGATGATACTGCCGACTTTACTGTTTTGGAAGAAGAGAATCCTGCTTATGATTCAGCGTCCACGCATTCGTTGCCAGGGTCATCTTCTGGTACAACCGCTGGGATTCTAGGGGTTGCAGCTTGGAAGGCAAGAAGCCGTAAAGTGATTTGGAAAAAACGTAGTTTACCTTACAATGAGGACCAGATCTTGTTTACAGGAAACCCCAAAGTTTGTGCAACTGGAGACACCGTACCAATTTTTTTCTGAATATATAGATGATACAATTCTGACCAAAATAGTTGCAGAGACTTACTTATATATTACCAAGAAAGGAGTTTCTAACTGTCCTCCAACAACACACGCTGAAATCCGTCAGTTTTTAGGCATCATTATATTTATGTCTGTTTTCCATTATCCAAGTGTTAGGTCTTATTGGGGAAAATACGGTTTCAAGAACATTTTGGAAACCATGCCATTGAACAGATTCCAAAAACTTCGATTTGTACTGCTTTTCAACGACAACTCCCTCCATAAGCCTGTTGGTGACCCGGTCCATGATAGACTGAGTGCACTAAATGCAAAGTGACTCTATGCCACACAAAAGACAGAAATTGTTTCGCAACATTTCATCAGTAGTAATTATTTTTTATTTATTTAATATTAAGTTTGAGTTTTAGTGAACATGATTTTTTTCTTTAACTAAATGCATAATGTTGCCAAATGGCTACTATGTATATTTTTGTATATAAATAAGTAAAAATAAAACCTGGATTTTTTTATTTAATTTTCCTAGATCATACATCCAATTTACTAAAAAAAAACATTTTTTTGTACCAAAAATAAAAAATCATGCATTTAAGGGTTAAAATGGAATTGGTGCAAAGACCTATACTCGCCCTTTACAACCATCATGCTCCAACACAAATACATACTGACGCGTGTAAAACCGGCATAGCAGGAATTTTACTTCAGCAGGACGATGTAGGGCGATGGCGGGCAGTAGCGTATTACAGTAGGCAAACTACGCTAGAGGAACAAAAATATCATTCTTTCGAACTAGAAACCCTGGCAGTAGTCGCGTCCTTAAACAGGTTTAGAGTGTATGTTCTAGGAATGAAATTTACTATACTGACCGACTGTAGTGCCCTACGTACTACATTATCAAAGCGAGACATCATTCCCCGTATTGGTAGGTGGTGGTTACAGTTGCAGGAGTATGAATGTAACATCGAATACAGGCCCGGGTGGCGCATGGGTCATGTTGACGCGCTTAGCAGGAACGCAATTCCAATGACGAAAGAGCCCGAAGCTATATTCGATGTATTAATAATAGAGACAGATGATTGGCTTTCTACTATACAGGGCGTCGACGAGGAGGTCCAACAAATTAAACGTGTACTAGAAGACCCTGAGACTCCTAGAGTAGCTGAAATTCGCATGAATTATCAATTGAAAAATGGAAAGGTATATAGGATGGTTGATGGTCAACTTAAGTGGCTCGTTCCTAAGGGAGTAAGGTGGCAATTGCTAAAAAAAAATCATGACGAGCTAGGACATTTTGGAGTTGAGAAGACCTTGGATAAACTTAGGTCGCTTTATTGGTTTCCCAAGATGAACAAGTTCGTCAAAAAGTATGTGCAATCATGTTTAGAGTGCTCTTATTACAAAACCCCGGCGGGAAAGAGGCAAGGAATGCTTCACCCGATCCCAAAAATAGATCAACCATTCCATACGGTGCATATGGACCACTTAGGTCCTTTTGTCAAAAGTAGGTCGAAAAACACTTATTTACTGGTATTAATTGACGCATACACTAAGTACATATCCCTTTATGCCGTTAAGAACACTAAAACTAAATCGACAATAAAAGTTATCAATAATTACATTACTTTGTTTGGTATACCAGAGTAGCAGAGTGATAAGTGATAGAGGTACGTCATTTACGAGCAAGGGATTTAAGGATTTTATTACTCAGTTAGGTATTAGGCATGTGTTGAATGCGGTTGCTACGCCGAGAGCGAATGGTCAGGTTGAAAGATATAATCGGACTATCTTGGGTTCGCTCTCGACAAGGAACCACAATCATAACGAGAATGAATGGGATAAGCATTTAGAAGAAATTCAGTTAGGGCTTAACACGACTATAAATAAAGCTATAGGCAGGAGTCCGTCCGAGGTACTTTTTGGATTCAGATTGAAAACCAAGGGGGATGGGATCGTGACATCCCTATTAGATCAAGAAGGGACCACTCATCGTTCGCTTGATGATATTAGGGAGGAAGTAAATTTGAGAATGAAAGAAGAACAAAGAAAGAATAAGGTTAGATTTGATCAGTGTAGAAAAGTTGCTACTAAATATAAAGTAGGTGATTTAGTAAGGGTTGAGAGGGACATACACAGTAACAATGGTAAATCAAAAAAACTCCTCCCTAAATTACAAGGGCCGTACAGAGTTATTACAGTTTTAGAAAAGGACAGGTACGTAATTGGGGATACGCCTTTAACTCGCAAACAAAATCGAAAATATGAAGCTGTGGTTTCTGTGGACAAAATGTTTCCGTGGTTAACATTTACTCATGATTTGGTAAATTCAGAAGATGATAATTCATTCAGTGAGGACGATAGGGATAGTGAGACGGTCGCGGCAGAGGCTGTACTTAATGTTGTACCTGAGGAGTAGAGGAGAGCAGTAATAGGAAAATTTTAAACTAATAAGAATAACTATATAAAGAAGAGTGTTAAATTAAAAAAAATATGGATTATTAAAAAAAAATTGTAGGCTAGTTTTGAACTGATAATTGATTTATGAATTGGAAAGATTTGTATTTAGATTGGAAGTTATAAATCAACACACAATCGAGTTTGACAGTTGAGAGGGAATTAGGTTCCCGTGTGTAATGTGCGCAATGAGGCCATCTGGTCAGGTATTGGAGCGCTGGAATTATAAATAGGCTGTAATTGACTTGGAAGTTAATGTATAAAAATGTAAGGAATAATATTGTTAAACGTATAAGGATAAACTTTATGTTAGGGTGGAAATGTTTAATCAGCATACATTGGAGTCTTAGGACAGTTGGGAGTGTGCTAGATTTAACATGTTTTAGTTGCGCAAGGAGGCCGTTTGGGCCATGAATTGGAGCGCTGTCATATGGAATTAATATGGAATTGGAAGGAATTTTGATATGCGTAGGGTGGAAAAGAATAATCTGACACACAAAGGAGTCTTATGGCAATTGGGAGTGTGTTAGATTATTCATATATATATTTGCTATCTTTCTTGTAAAGTAGGGCTTACTAGATCAGACTGCTAATTATCAATTAATTGTATAAGTTAAAACAGTGTATTAATGTAATAGGAGTGATGATATAAATTATTATCGAATGCAATGTTAAGTAGAAAATTGATGGAACAATGAAATTCAAGATGGCCGAACATTTAAGGCAAAATAAAAGTAATAATAGATATAGGTATTGCTAAACCATCACGAATAGTAGTGCATATGACTACGATCTGTAATAGGTAATTAGGTATATGTTATTAGTAATTTGGAATAGTCTGGATGTAATAGATATAATTTTAATTTAAGTAAATTTGAATACTATAATGTGTTATTAAGATTTTTTAAGGAATGTGTATTTAAAAAAATTATCCGAGAGGACTCGGCTTGTTCAGGATGGCCGACTATAAGGATGAAGTAAATCTTAAAATAATATGAAAAATAAAAGATGGTTAATTGACTATTTCCGGTTTAAGTTTACGAGAAAAGACAGGTGGCCATCTTGACGAAGTCAGTCGTCGTACGAATTTCAAACTGAAAAGGTAACTCTGTAATCGCAATATTTACAATTAAAAGCCAGTGTGTTTAAGTATTGAGTTTATTCATTTACTACTGATTACCTTAATGCTTATAGTTGCATCTAACACAAAAGAAATATAAATTTATTAAAAACAAGCATTATTACAAAATATTACAAAACCAACGCATAACTTGGCAGTATTGCGATCGACCTAAGTATGTTAAAAATCTCACGTGCGGAACGTATCATTTTCACTCAACCCGGGGTGTGTGTTCTGAGGTGTCTTGGCCCGAGCAAGACAGCCTCAGAGGTCGTGTAAAATGACATACTTTCCGCACTTGTATCAAAATGTACTATTTGAGATAACTACTATGATTTTATTTTATTTACCAAACTAACAAACCCAGTGGGTCTACGTTAAGGGTAGCCGAATGGCAGCGGAGAATACGGAGAGCCGGACATCCTTCACGTATTTTTTGACTTTTTTTTGCGACTTCTTTGACACCGTTGTTATAAGATAAGTATACCAAATTTCAGCTAAATCAGATACCAGCAAGTGTTGGAAAAATGATGTCAAATTTTGACCCGGAATGGCAAACATACAAACGATGCAAAATAAATAAAATCTTGTAAAAATGGCCTCAAACGAGGCTCCATTCAAATAAATCTGAATGCGTCTTCGAAACCCAAGAAACGTGAGGTACGCAACGCGAACTTGTGTGTCGTTAGTTAGCTTCGATGGCCCAGTCTGTACGCATCACAAAGCGAAGCGAGGTCTCCCAACGTTTCTTGTTCTTCTTAAATTTGCTCGCGATACACACTAAGCTTAGACAACGCAAACGGAAGCTTGGCAGCTGTACAATTTATAGAACATGGCAAAATAAAACACTTTATTTAAACATAGTATTTTCATTACTTTATCGACTGAAATAATTTAAACCGTTAGGTTAGGTTAGATTAGAGTACCTTTGAAAGGATTTGGGCGTTTCATCCGCCTTCATTGATGTCTTCAATATATTGACGAAAATAAAGATGACCACCAGCAACTTTTCACGTAAACAACAGCAGACCCACGGGTAGTCTCCACTCCATTTAAAAGAACAGGAAAGTTGTTCATTTTATTTGGAAAAATAAACGATGACAATAATGACGGCGGTTAAAACGCCGAAGAATCACCAAGTATGTGTGGCTCAAAACATCAGTATCCATTGTCCTGCTACTGAACCTACTTTAAAAAGTGACGTTGTCATTGTAGATTTGATTTGACTTGACAGAGATATACCCTTATAAATCTTATAATATAATCTGTGTTGACACTGACAGCGACACTGTGTTGTGGCCACTTTTATTGACTTAATTTTTTTTATTAACTCATTGAACCGTATATATTATAGTTCATAGAGTACATTATTCCATCACAAAAAAAGATAAATTCTAAAAAAAGTGCAGCATCTCACCATCGAATACCTATATTTCTACACGATTTTGCAAGTGATATCGTTTTATCTTGAACTTTTCTTTTTATTAATTAAAACAATGAACAAACACAACTCTGTTTTTATTCATAAACTCTGCAGACTTTGTCTAGACAATGCAGGAGTGTTGAATGTCTTTGATTCAAGTGATTTACTTGAAGATATTTACACATGCACTGGCGTTTATGTGAGTAATTCAATTTTTGCCTCAATAGTGGGTCATTTCATTTCTGTTAAACCTTGTAGCTTTTTGCTTTGACTAAACATGCATGCATGGAGTTGTCAAATATCTAGGATAAAACCTATGTATATGGGGCAAAAAGTACACAAGGACAAGGACATAATTGGCAAAAAGTTGTATTTATCCATACAAAAGATCAAAAGATGAAATGTTATTTTGTGTAAAAAATGGAACTATTGTACAATTGAATTGCAATTTTTTGTCAAGAACAGAACATTCCATAGAAAAGAAAACTTGCAACTAAGTTTTAATGTCCAACTTTCTGACCTCCAAACATAATCTCCTAGAGGTATGGTGTAAACAAAAGCTGCCAACATGCAGGCTCAACAACAATTAGGTTGGTTTTTTAACAGTCGGCCCAAATAAATGGCACAGATATTTTTGATGGGATGGGCCACATATTTATTTACAGCACATAATTTTTTTCAACTTAGCGCGAACTCCTTGCTTGTACAGGCCATTGAATCTTTGTCCACTGGCCACGGTGTGGCAGACAAACAATGTTACATGATTTTTATTTATATAGATTAAGATCAAGTTGGACTACCATCTTTAAAGTTTTATATTTATCACCAATTAACAGTACATGTATGTATGCATAATATAAGTCAGGAGTAATTTAACTCTTTTTTTGGAATTGTACTAAATTAACCGAGTGGAGGGTAACCACACTTCAGGCATTTAATCCTTTGCATGCTTGATCCATGCCTAATGGTTGTGATAGACTTGAGTATAAAATTATTATATAATTTAATTATTTTTTAATTTTGCGTTATATTGTTTTACTTCTGGCATTTGAGGGGTTGAGACATTTTAATAAATATGAATTTACCAAAGATTTTATATTCTGTATATTAACTATTAAAAAATGTAGTTGTTAATTGTTTGGACTGACTGTTTTTATACTGTTACAGATCTCGCCGTCAGACAATTTGCCACATGAAATTTGCAACAAATGCTCAGGAGTAGTAAAAGAAGCTAAAGAGCTAAGAATTCTGGCTACCAAGAATGAAGCCCATTTGAATTTCATGTTTAACAATAGCTCTGAAGACGATATCATTCAGGTACTTTTTTTAATGTTAACCCAATTTTTTTGTATTTCTTTTTAAATGACATGATTGTTAAGAAATACTTTTCGAAAATAACCTAAATCAAGCTTGAGCCAAACTCACAGCCATTGTACCATAGTCTTTGCTGTAAGTCATTATGTTTTAAACAATTATATATGTATGTATACTACTATAGCTGTTGTTGAGGATTATTTATGCTAAGTGTCAATGTCCTAATTAGAACGGTTTAGCGTTTCAATCATCAAAGGTTTTTATTTTATTATTTTTCTGGGTTGTATTCACGTGATTTGTTTCAAATTTTGAAATAATATTCTTAATCTTTATTTTATTTAGATTCGCGTCGCAGAGTAAAATTATAATTGTACTTTATAAAAAATAATTTAAAATACATAATATTCGCCAGAATATCAATATATTCTGCAATAAATGGGTGTTATTCAATGACTTAATGAATTAAAAAGAAAACTCATGATAATCCTCACTATAAAAACCAATAAACAGTCAATCTGATGTAAGCGCCAATTTACTAAGGTAAGCTGTAGTCAGCATTATATTTAGTAAATTTATATTTTTTTATTACAGCTTTCCAGTAGTAAAACTACTGAAAATGAACCTGAACCTGGGCCCGAAAAGGTATCTGCAGATGTAAGTTTCGAAAGAGGAGAGAAGGATATAAACATTTTGATTAAAACAGAGGTGAACACGAATAGTCCTGCAAATAACGATTGTAAGGTAAGTGATATTCTGGGTTTGTGGTAAAAAGGGTATAAATCTTCTGAAGATCAAGTGAAAGAGGGCTTAAGTCAAGTATGGTCCGTTTATGTATAAACCCTTTTTTTGTACGAGTTAAGCCGACTTAAGCCCTCTTTCACTAGGTCCCCAGTATTATACAGGGTGTCCGGTAAATAGTGGACTATCTTACAGGGCTGGATAGCTCAGCTCAGGAGTGGCCAAAATATGATAAATTATGTTTAGTAAAAGTCGCATCAAAAACGAGATATCTCAACTTTTAATAATTTTGGAAATGCGGTACCCTGGTTCACCATTTTCGATGCCGCGCCCACATTTATTAGAATTTTTCAGTTTCGTTTGCTGTGAAAGATAGCTATTTAAATTTGCTATAAGAACCTATCAACGGAATTAATAAGTTTAGCAGTTTTTTTAATTTTTCAAATCAAATTTAAAGGTTAGGAATCTGAGTTTAACTTGCGGCAAGTTTAACATCGCACGGTGTAAAAAAATGTACTAAGACTTGTCGTGCTGCTTTCCTAAAAATTGGCCTGGTTAATGGAGATTCTAAAATGATATAACAATAGGGAATATGCATGGATTTTAAAAATCGCATTTCTCATCAAAATATGAAAATACCGTAAAAGAGATCACCAAAACGGAAATTAAAATTAAAATCGGTCAAGAAATACGGAAGTTATAAGCATTTCAAACTTCTAATTAGACAGAGAGATCCGATGTGCACCGTGACGTCATTGTGCACTGCGGCCATATAAACTCCATGTAAAATTCCGTTTTTCTAGAAAGAGATAGGAACAAATCTTTGTTGGCTTATATCTTGGTTATTTTTATAGTTATTCAAAAAATGATTTTTGTGATCTGTTTGTTACATGAATCAGCTTCAATTGAAGCTGTAAAAAAAAAACATGCATATTCCCTATTGAGTTTATTGATTACAGCAGCGAAGTTATTATTAAGTTTGTCCAACAAAGACTGAATTTTATCAAACTAGCGAATTTAATAAAGACTTTTGCTTCCGTTTAAAATGAGGTTAGCTGGTTCTAAATGTTTTAAAAGACAGTTTACATTAATGTGAAATACAACGATTTTACGATAAAAGGTAATAACATACATTTTCTTAAATTTAAAGCAAGTGTTCGAATTGCTTGCCGCCAGCCCTAATGCAGGCTCGGCAGCGTTTCATGAACGACCTCTTGAGTTCGGAGGCATATCGTCGCTCACCAATTTGTCGGCTAGCTTCTGCGACGCGACTACGCAGCTCTTCCAAAGAGGCAATAGGTTTGCCGTACACTCTTTCTTTTAAACAACCCCAATAAAAATAGTCTAGAGGGTTCAAATCCGGTGAACGAGGAGCCCAAAAAATTGGCCCTGAACGACCAATCCACCGGTTAGGATATGTTTGGTCCAAGAACTTTCGCACTGGTAATGCATAGTGGGCTGGACAGCCATCATGTTGTAGCCACATGGTTCTTCTCAGCTCTAAGGGCGTATCTTCCAATAGTATCGGAAGCGACCCTTGAAGAAACTGCAGGTACCGTCTTCCGTTTAAGTTTCCTTGCAGCTCGAAAGGTCCACTGATATTGCCGTCCAAAATGCCCGTCCAGTAATTGATTTTAAATTGATACTGGCTTCGGTCTTCTTGCATTACGTGGGGATTGTGGTCACGCACCTCCCAATAGTGTAGATTGTGGAGGTTAAGATAACCATCTCTACGACATGTGGATTCATCGCTCCAAAGGATTTTGTTAAAAAAAATTGAATCTTCACTGATTTTTTGCAACATCGTTTGACAAAATGTTATTCTTAGTGCGTAATCTCTCGGCAATAGAGTTTGAACACGAGTCACATGAAATGGGTAAAACTCGTGTTTTTGTAAAATAGAATAGACAGTAGATTTTCCTATCCCCGTACGTTCGGCTATAGCCCTTACAGACGTTGTTGGATCGGCGTCTCGTTCGGTCAGTACAATTTCGTCGACCTCAAAATGAGTATTTTGAGGTCTTCCTTCACTGCGGCTAGTTGCACCATGACCAGGTATTCTTCCCTCGCTATACGCGATGTGAACCCGAGAAAAAATACGACGATCTGGATGGCGTGCGTCGGGGTACCTTTCTGCGTAAAGTGCAGCGGCTTCATTGCCATTTCCTCTACACTCGCCGTAAATAAAATGCATATTTGCATACTCTTCAGACATTTTTTTTCAATGTGATACAATAAGATAGTTTAATTTTGCTTTCAACTTCATTGAATTGTTGACAATAAAACAAAAAACTAACGATGTAATTGTCTAAGTAATTCAATCTGGAATTGAAAGTTTGGTGGCCAGTATTACTAAATTGAACAATATACTTAAATACATAGAAAACATCCATGACACAGCAAATATTCACGTTCATCACACAAATATCTGCCCTTACCAGGATTTGAACCCAGGACCTCTAGCTTCGTAGACAGGGTCACTCTCACTACCAACTGGACCATCGCGTCGTCAATTATGACGGTGCAGTTAGCCTCGTTAGGAATCCTGCATACGGCACTAGCAGTCCAGGTAAGGGCTATTTGTGTGATAAGTGCAAGTATTTGTTTGTAATCTTGGTGGTTTTACATGAATTTCAGTATGCTGTGGCCTGTGCTTGTTCGCCTCTTCCATTTTAATGTTACAAAGTATGTGTTTCTCTATATAGGTATGTTTGTTGTTCTCTGGTGCCCCTAGTCCAAGCCCAGACCTCCGTTTAGGACTAGGCCGTTTTGTGTGTGACTTTCTCCCGATATTAATATATCAATCTAGGCATAAAAATCTCTTTTTAGGGTTCCGTAGCCAAATGGCAAAAAACGGAACCCTTATGGATTCGTCATGTATGTCTGTCTGTCTGTCCGTCCGTATGTCACAACCACTTTTTTCGAAATTAAGAAGTAAGCCGTTGAAACTTGGTAAGTAGATGTAATCTGTGCACCGCATTAAGATTTTCAATCAAAAATAGAAGGAAAAAAAAACGGGGGTTCCCCATACTTACAACTGAAACTCATGGATAGGTCTTCAAAAATTATATCGAGGTTTCTAATATCATTTTTTCTAAACTGAATGTGTGTCCTCCCTCACCCCCCCCCCCCCCCCCCCCCCCCCCCTGTAACTTCTAAAATAAGAGAGTTATAAAACAAAAAATATATGATGTACATTACCATGCTAACTTCCACCGACAATTGGTTTGAACGAGATCTAGTCAGTAGTTTTTTTTTAATACGTCGATTTAGGTTTAATACTACGGAACCCTTAATGAGCGAGTCCGACTCGCACTTGGCTGCTTTTTTTTGACTGATCGGCTGACTGACAGACAATGCACTGCCTAAACTGCTGTACCAGGGGAGTACTTTTGGAGGGGGATATTCCTTTGCCTAAGGAAGCGCCAGGAAAGGATTTTTCGTAAATTTGAACCCTAGGGGGAAACTAGTTCTACGCGTGCGAATCTTAAGTCCATCTTATCTTATCTTATCTAACATGTTTGCTATGCCAATCAAATTACAACTTAATCCATACGAAACGAAACAAAGTCTAACTTGTGTCGGCTGTGGCCGTCGGTGGCGTCAGTGGCACGACTTTCAGCTGTCGGCCAGAGCCGACTGTGGCGTTCAAAAGGTTAAGTTAGGAAAACTCATTGGTACATGGTGACCGCGGGGGTTCGAACTCGGGACCTTACGATCACGAGTCGACCCCCTAAGCCACTAGGCCAGGCCACCGATGACGCTCTCATCTAAGTCCATACCATGGCCTCCCAACTCGAACAACGTATAATTATTACTTTAATTAACTCATAGATGGCGCCACAGGTATCGAGCGAAACATTTGAATCAGTAATCGTGAAGATTGAATGATTTTTGCACCTTAATAAATTCAACGTACCTTAATTACATCAAAAACATCCTTCTCTACATAATGTAGGGTATATTTTACAAGTTTAATAAATGCAATAAATTATATAATAACTCCATCTAACTCATAAAAATCTTATAAGTTTTCAAGCTTGCTACGCCTTATTAGGTACTGTCACTAGATGGTGCCATCACGGATCGCGAAACTACTATCACAGTATATAAATAAACCAGTAAAGAAACTAGACCTACTTTTCAAGATAAATACCTACGCTCCAATTGAGCGTAAGGGTTGTCCACTGACATTTTGTAAAATTGAAAAAAAAACTTGTTTATTGTATCTCAGCTAGTTAGTGCAAAATCGATACGTGTGATCTGCGACAGCAAATCCGTTGCAGATTGAGAAAAAGTAGCCGCCATCTTGAACTTTTTAGTTATTCAACCGATTGCTTCCAAAATCGATATATGGGGATGTGTATGGTCTCCGACAACTTATCTGTTGACAGATTGAGAAAAAATAGAGGCCATATTTTTTTTTTTATTTATTCAACCGATTGCTTCCAAAATCGATATCTGGGGATGTGCGTGGTCTCCGACAACGAATTTGTTGGCAGAATGAGAAAAAGTAGCCGCCATCTTGAACTTTTTTATTATTAAAATAAAATAAAATCAAGATGACGGCTACTTTTTCTCATTCCGCCAACAGATTAGTTGTTGGAGACCATACACATCCCCAGATATCGATTTTGGAAGCAATCGGTTGATTAACTAAAGAGTTCAAGATGGCGGCTACTTTTTCTCATGCTGCCAACGAAATCACTGTCAGAGACCACACAGATCCCCAGATTTCGATTTTGGAAGGAATAGGTAGAACAACACAAAGTGTAACATGGCGGCGGTTTCTTCTTTTTCTAAATTCGAGAGGAAGTATGCTTATTTGACATATTTCATAACCTAATAAACAAAATGTCAGACGTGTTGCAAAAGTTCCCGATTCGTCGGGAGATCTACCGATTTCGGCTCTTCCCTCCCGATATCACGATTTAGCGACCCCGTTTCCCGAATTTCTACATTTCGAACCAAAGTAACAAATTAAAACAGTATTTTTAAGACGAGAACACCAAAGGTAGACACTCAAAGAAGGACCTATCCACGGTCGAGAAAAATATTTTAAAAAAAACACTCAATGTTCAAATATTGCAGAGATGTTTATTATTTTATATCGTTTAATAATTTAATAGTTTGTAAATTAAAGTAATTAGTGTAAAATAGAGTTGTTTTATTTCGACTAAAATCTCCCGAGTTCTCTCGAATTAACGCTGGGAAATTAAACGATTTTTATATTTTTACTTTTGCAACACGTCATCGTATTATAAAAAGCATTTTATTTAAAAATATTTTATTTATTCTTACCTTTCAACACCAGCAGAGAGTTTAAAAAATGAAAGTTCCGGGTTTGAAGAAGCCGAATTCAAACAACCGTATACAGGGTGTCCCAGAAACTGAAGTCAACCCGCCTAGG
Organism: Acleris emargana; assembly: GCA_927399475.2. Lineage (NCBI taxonomy): Eukaryota > Metazoa > Arthropoda > Insecta > Lepidoptera > Tortricidae > Acleris > Acleris emargana. Next base: position 6,780,395 of record OV656856.1, on the reverse strand, counting down.
ACTGATAGAGCAGCTCATAAGCTATCGATTTAACCCCCATGTATGTTCAGCAATTGTTATTAGTTTCCGAGATATTGATCATTTTAATCGGAATTATTGTCATTTTTCCTTATGTCCGTGCTACGAAAAATCCCTAAATACAAGAATTAATTTACATTTTTTTCAGTGTTTTCTTGCATGATTAGAATCACTGTGAAATAAGGAAGTTTGTAAAGCTACATGCCAATTTATTTTTTATTACAAATGTTTGAGTAAACGCACAGAGTTACTTTCTCCATACTAAGAGAACCCCGCGTTTGTTTTTCACCTAGTATGGAAAAACAAACTTTGTGTGTTTTCTCAAAAAGTTGTAATGAAAAAATGTTTGGCATGTAGCTTTAAAAACTTCCTTATTTTACAGTGATTCTAATCATGCAAGAAAACACTGAAAATAATGTGAATTAATTCATAAATTTAGGGATTTTTCGTAGCACGGACATAAGGAAAAATGACAATAATTCCGATTAAAATGATCAATATCTCGGAAACTAATAACAATTGCTGAACATACATGGGGGTTAAATCGATAGCTTATGAGCTGCTCTATCAGCCCTAGGCGGGTTGACTTCAGTTTCTGGGACACCCTGTATACCACTCAATACTTTTGTGGCATCTTTCTCAAGAACGAACGTAAAATGCGAAGGAGCCCATTCGTCTCGACGCGACACACGCGGCTGACAGCACCGCCAAATCCTCTTAGCGGTCTCGTAGAGGCGTGCGTCTGTGTGAGTGCGTCGTTTCGAGCATTTTTTCGTAGCTTCTTTACTGGTTTATTTATATACTGTGCTACTATGCACTCACAGACCCCACGCGTTTCGTTTTTACAAATTCTTGTTTGATGCGTAAAATCAATACTCAAAATACTTCTTTTATATTAAAAACAAAAAAACAATAGAGAAAATAATGTCTTGGCGAATATAAATGAATATTACAAAATACTGTTTTGGCGGCTTCGGTGTATTAAAATGTTAGTACAAACACGGAACGAACAACGTGCTATCTTTAACCATTGAAGTATCAAAACGCGCTGACAGTTTGTGTACAAACATTTAAACTACACTCGGCGTCAAAAAAATCGCATTTTTTGAAATTTTGACTTCAAGCGAATAAAGCTAACTTATTTATTGTACCCTACCAATATTAGTATCATTTGAAAGCACAGTTAATAAGCTTTAAAATCGGGCAAAACCGACCTTGTGTGCGTCTCCCGCACTGGAGGTGGACGTGGCCAGGGGTCCCTGACTGCTCATAGGTACATCACAGAGATCCTGGAGGACCACGCGGTCCCGTATGCTGGTTTTGTCGGGCCTGAATTCACATTCATGCACGACAACGCCCGCTCTCATACGGCGTTGATTGTTCGGGACTATCTGGATCAGGTTGGGATCCCCGTGATGCAGTGGCCAGCGAGAAGTCCTGACCTGAACCCCATAGAGCACATTTGGGATGATCTGAAACGCCGGGTGCGGTCTCGTGATACTGCCCCTGCCACCCTTGAACAGCTTCGGGACGCCGTCGTCGAGGAGTGGAGTGACATTTCTCAAGAACGCATCGTGACGTTGGTGAGGTCAACGAAGGATCGCATGGAGGCTGTAATTGGGGCTAGGGGAGGTAACCCTAGGTTTTAAGTTTAGTTTTAAGAATTTGTTTTACTGTATTTTTTAATTTTGTTATGTTTTTAGATTGTGTAATTTTGGCGTGAATAAATGTTTTTCCTCTTTTCATGAAAAACGATTTTTTTTAAGCTTAGTAATCATTATCACATTTTTATTAATTAAAGGATTCAATAACCTTTAAAATGAGGCCCCACACTCATACCTTATCTTAGATTAAATAGGGTTTATAGCTGCTTGAAGTCAACATACCAAAAGGTGCGATTTTTTTGAGGCCGAGTGTATAACTTTGTTTCGTTGGATTCGGATAAAGTTGAAGTTGAAGGCGATATTTCCTTTTTATGTAAATACGCACGCTTAAATACGCTCACCAAACTATTTTTAACTTATTCTTAATTCTCATTGTAAGTGAATTGTAAAATTCTTATGAGAAAATTAATTCTTTAAACCTAATAAACCAGTTATTTCTACCTATTGCTTTTATTTATTGTCAGCAAAAAACTTCCCAAACATGTCATTAAAACATTCCTATTTGTCCTGGACATCATTAATCAGGGCAGATGTTCCTATTAATTAATAAAAGCTAACACAATGTCACCGGTAGGATTATAGCCATTACATATTAATTTTAAGTCAACAATTTTCTTGACGTCTCATTCTTGAAGTCAATGCCATCTGGTGATACGTTACTAAAACTATTAGGTAGGCTGCCAGCATCCAGTGGTGGCTCAGATACGGCATCTACTGGTGTAACTACGGGACTAAAATTGCCTACCGAATTGTCTACCTTAGGACGGCACGCTTTTGCTGTATGAGATTGGGTATCTGTACTTGTATTCTGTTATCTGTGTCCATACTAATAGTATAAATGTTAAAGTAACTTTGTCTGTTTGTTACACTTTCACGGCTAAACCGCTGAACCGATTTCAATATGATTTAGTGTGGAGATAGCTTGAGTGAGTTACATCATATAGGATACTATTTATAGTACAGTTCCCGAGGGAGTAGCGATTACGAACTTCTACGTTCACTTGTTGTTATTAAAGGTAATGGATTAAAATTTAAAATATGTTTTGTTTTTTTTCAGACTGGTTCTACAATTTTACAAAAAATATCTTTGAGAAAAGACCTATTTTATTCAGCATCTTCACCGGCTACGGTATGTCCACGTCCACCCAATGTTATGCTTCTAGAAATAAAAACTATATAAAGCCTTGGCTACAAATCTATATGATAAAAATGAATCGCTAAATGTCTTGCTAAGCGCAAAGCGTGAAACATTTGTGAGATAATTTAAATTTAAGTTTTTTGTTAAAAAAGTCAAAAGTCATCTTCAACAATTTACAAAAAAAAATAGCTATCATTTTCATATTTTATATGCTATATCATTTTTTTTAATAGCTTTTTTTATCAGTTTATCCAACATAAATGACACAAAAACTTTTGCGTAGGGTATTATGGGACCAAAATGTTTGCAAATGACCTCTACCATAACCCCTAGAAGGGAATAGGTCTTACCAATAACCCTGTATAACTTAAAATTAACCTGACTACTGATACACTTTTGCGGTGTCAGCTAGCCCGCACAAGCTACAATCGTACATGGTAAGCGTATATTATATCGTGACAAGTCATCATCATCATCATATCAGCCGAAAGACGTCCACTGCTGGACATTGGCCTCCCCCAAGGCTTTCCAGTCAGACCTGCCTTGTGCTTTTCGCATCCACCGCGATCCCGCGATCCTTACAAGGTCGTCACTCCATCTTGTTGGAGGCCTACCTACAGCTCGTCTCCCGGTCCGCGGACGCCACTCAAGAACTTTCTGGCCCCATCGGCCATCAGTCCTGCGAGCGATACTGAAACTATAATTTAATGTATGGTTTTGTTTCCAGAGTTCAATAAAAAGTGAATCACAATCAGAGGACGACCCACATGAATTATTGGAAGCTAAAGTTAGAAACGAAAGCCAATGTAAGAAACTCAAGACAGATGATGATGATACTGATTATGTTTGTGGTGTAAGTATAATAGTTTCGTTTAGTTTTTTTTTCGTTTTCGTAATAGGTGGACTGACGTTCTGATAAAGGTCGCGGGAAACCGCTGGATGACAGCAGCAGAGGACCGATCGGTGTGGAAAATCTTGCGGAAGGCCTTTGTCCAACAGTGGACGTCTTGCGGCTGATAATGATTTTAAAAACAAATAAGTACTATGTCCTTTGTGGGATGGTGGTAACGCGATTAGCGATTTTACTAAAAATATACCAAAATTAGAGTACTACAGTGATTACTAGATCAAAACAGTATCAACTGAAAAAACTTGCTAGTTTCGTTCATAGAAGTGGAATTGATGTTGTTAACCCCCATACAAAAAGAGGGGTTTTATAAGTTTAACCGCTATGTGTGTGTGTGTCTGTGGCTCTTAAAATGTGAACCGATTTGCATGCGGTTTTTAAAAGGATAATGGGCAAATTGGGTGTGCCACCAACATAATTGAAACCTATATCATTAAAAAGGTTTTAGTTAAAGCATCATTTCTTAATATTGCCGCAAAAATCTGGCTCACCGGAGAACAAAAATATGAGCACTTGAAAACAACATATATCGTCCGTAGAAACTTCGGCTAATTAATGTATAATTGTTACAGTTTATTATATAGAACTGCGTGTAGGGTATTTGATGTACAAAAATATGTAAACTGTAGTGTTCATGCTTCTCCAGAACTTGTCTTAAAAAAGTATATATAAAAATATTCGTAACAACACGTTACTCGCAAGATTACAAAGTATCTCGAGGAACTCTATCATCAACATAACCTTCGATTAAGTTACTAACCTGCAAAAAATTACACGATTTTTTTTTTTATGTAGGTATTTAATGTATCTTATAAATGGTGTATTCTTATATATCTGTACGACAAATAAACTCTCGATTTCAAGAAAATACTTCAGCTTGTTAATGTATATTGCCTAAAGTTTATATGGACTGTCTTGTTTTCAAGAGATCATATTTTTGTTCTCCGATGAGCTAGGTATTTGCGGCGATAATAAGAAATGATGTTTTCACTAAGTTCATTTTAAATATAAAGGTTTCAATTCTGTTGGTGCCACACCCAATTTCCATACAAAAATGCCCATGATCCTTTGAATACAAGTTTTCAAATGTATGTGTTCTTAGTTACGTTTCATGAAAATCGATTGGGCCGTTTATGAGATATCAGCTCTGGAAGAATTGGTCACCATTATATCGGGAGTTTTTATGTATATAATTTTTAAATGCAGTTGTATTTTGAGATGCTACTGTTTTGTTCTAGCAATGTACCATTACAACAGATATTAGTGTGGTATCATTTTTATACCGAACGTAATCCACAGCGCACCGCTACTGTACCGATAAATCAGGAAATTGCCTTTGCATCATTCCCCGCGGCGCTGAACTTTTGTGCAGTTCTTATAAGTACTAATAAAGCCATGTTTTCAGATGTGCAACAAATTGTTTGTAAACCAGAAAAAGTTGTATTTACATCAACGGTTTCACAACAAGAAATATATCTGTAAAGAAAGTAGTTGTAAGAAGAAATTTGGTACGAAGAGCGATCTCGTGAAACATGTTCGGACCCACACGGGAGAGAAACCTTATACATGCGATATCTGTAACAAAGGATTTTCTCAGCGAGTGTCTTTGAGATTACACGTTGCTATTAAGCATACGAAGGATTCCGATGGAGATTGAGCGATAAACAGTGTTCGGATTTCACGATGCAACACTGCGGGATAAAGAGTAGAAATCTAAATATGGATACGACCAAAATCCCGGGATCTGGTTCGAAAAGAAAATGCAATTTTTAGGATATTTATAAATAGGCATAAGGATAGGATTTTAGACGAGTAAAGAAATCGATCGAACATATAAAATATTGAGAAAATAATTGTATGCTATTTCAATTTAATACAAACTAATAAAATATAATATCTGTGTGTGTGTGGTAAACTGATTATGCGTACCGTATTATGTCTTTTATTTATATTCACTAAATACTAATTGGCAGATCAGTTTTAAACAGAGTAATTTTAAAAAAATACATACACGTACAGTGAAAATATTTATTCCAAACCCAAACGTTAAAATGGGAATTTACCATATGATAAAATTTTAAACTACCCTCTTTCAACAACATCAGTCCCGGAATCCCAGGACATATCCACATTAGCATAATGTTTGAGGTCATTCACCCCGTGTTGCACCGTGAAATCCGATCACTGGTGATAAACTAATAGGTACTTGCCGTACTTAACATAAGAATTTTAACTGGTTGGGTAAGGAGCTTACATAGATGTTGGAAATTATTTTATAGTTATGGCGTCAAATTGATGACAGCAAAATATTGTTTACTATTTTTTTACTTTAGGAAACAAGTGTTCAATACTGTTCATAATAGTAAATAAGGATACAGATAACTCCACTGCGAATTTTTAGCTTCTTTCGTTTTGAATGCACATAATACGTAATCTTAGATTGTTGCAGTCCTGTTGATGCGGGCATGTTGTTGTGAACATAGTTTTAAGGTAGACATAATAAACCAGAAGTACCTTAAATGTTACATTTTAAATTTCTTTTTCGTCGTTTTTGTATTTCTGGATATTAATATGGTTTTTTGGTGCTTCCTCACTGTTTTTATTAACTTTTATAGCAGTGTGGCGGCACGACTACATCTTCTGGTTTACTGATATACCATGAAATCATTCGATCGAAATGAAGGAACGTGTTTTTTATAAACGTTAAATTATTATATTTATGTGAATTAGTTGTAATCATGGAGTATTGCAACAAAGATCGATGAATAACGAACGCTGAATGCGCATTTTAAAACGGGAATTCCACTCCGGCGCACGCTACACACGAGAGCCACGGATCAATTGTGACACTGACGTCACTTCGTTCGTATGCTGTAACAGTGTCTAGGCACATACACTTTGATACGAAGCGAATTTATACCACCGTATATACCGTAAATGATTACACCCTACATATAATACAAGGTAGGTAGTGAATGAATGAATTAATGAATAATTGTGTTTTATTTGTAACTGTTGGATTTCCTACAGGATACGACTGAGAAATAAAGTAAAGTAAAGACAACGAAAAAAAAAAAGTAACATGAAGAAGATATCTTCGTCTGATTCATCTCGATATAAGGTTAAAGTTGTAAAACAATTCATCTATATTAAACTTACTTCGTTTTGAACAGTTTATTTACAGACATATTATCTAGCCGTAATGTTGAAATTTTTTATCGGTACCAAAAAAAAACACAATTTTCAAAATTCTGCTGTCAGTACATGACATCACGCTCTATGTGCGTGACCTCAACTCTCGTGCCGATACTTATACAGTAATATCAGTTTCTTAATAGCGATCGGCAATCTTCGTTATACGAAACACCAATGACAAATATACTGACAGCTGCGAGTGCAAGTGATAGCAGTAGCCAGCCGAACGGTGTTAAGAATCTAGGAACACTACGTGTGTATCGTGCGTCCCTGTCAAATTCCAGCTTGAGAGGAGATTATTAATTGCATGCATAAATACGTTCTTGATGGGATTTATTTGTTTTAACTTGGTATCTATTCTACTAGGTAAAACAATATTGCTTTTGTCAGTTTTGTGATTGCTCTTATTTGCTTGACAGTAATCGCAGCCGAGTTAAAATAATAACATGTCTAGTTTTCCATTCTAGGCGTTAAAATCCAAATCCTATTTGACCTGTTATTGTTTCTAACTCGGCAACAATTACTGTCAAGTAAACAAGAGCTATCAAAACGTTGACAATACCCAGGTCAAAAACGATATGGTTTTTACCGTGTTGAATAGAGGTCCTGAGCTGTTGTTTGAACAAGAATTTGCACCATTGTCATATTTAATATTATATATATATATATATATATATATATTATATAAGTGGCATAAAAGTTTAACTTTAAAACCCCTCGTTTATCTTGTCTCAGATCTGTGCTCAAAATTTGTATATGTATTTGTATTTTTTTAACTGATTGGATGGACTATGTTTTATTATTCACCTCTGACATACAAGGGGTTAATACCGTTTAAATCATCCAACTATTAAACTATGTTGATTTAATTTTGTTTTATTTAAATTAAGTTTTGAAAATCAACTTGATGTGCCATTTTAAAGAGGATTGTGGAACTAAATATTTCCATACAAAAGGCGTTAACGTTTCTCTCCCCTTAAACCTAATCCGATTTTGTAAATATTATGAAAACAACAAGAAAACAATCTTGGAAAGAAAAAACAGACTTAGTTTTTCATAATAACTACAACATATTCAAAAATCGTGAAAATCGGACATGATTTTGGGGGTGAGAAACGTTATTTCCCGGAGCTAAATTAGTAAGGAGTGTTTTGACAGCTACGCGATTTAAGGTCACAGCACACATATCAACTCGGAAAGGGATCGTCACCCTATCAACTCGAGCCGTTCAGTATCATTTGTATGAAACTCCCTACTGCAACGCAGACTAATCGGAATCGTAACGTAGTCGCCTCACCTAGTAGTGGAAAGGCGAGGCGGTGACGATCCCTTTCCGAGTTGATATGTGTGCTGTGACCTTTAAGCGACGGTTCACAATCCTCTTAACAGACGATTGAATTTTTTACAACTGTCAAAATGCGCTGACTAAGGTGGGTGGCACTGACAAAGGTATGTTAATGTCAAAAATAAATCTTTTTTTACAACCCTGTTTTTGCTTTATTCGTACGTCTGTCATTCAGGGCCTCTTCTTAACTCAGTAAACGATATTGCGGCCATTTGCAACGTTAAAAGATGGCGGACGTGTAATTTGTTTTAGACTTTAATTTTTGGGTAATTAGGTGTTCAAAGTTCTTTTCTGATAGTGATTTGTACTTTTTATGCCTTTGTGTCGCACAGTGATTGAAGACTTGGACTTATTTCGTGTATCTGGCATCTTTCTTCTCGTTTCAAGTGGACTCGCAGTGGTGCAGAGATTAAACCTATCTTGACCTCTGACCTACAAATCACCGTACAACGTTGCCCCCAATCTTCCTAGAGAAGATTGGATTGTGTTTTATTACTATATTGATTTATACTCATATATACCTTGACACTGGCGAAATCACTTCACGTGGAAACGCCATATCCCTGCGGTAGTAGCTGCTCAAGTCGCCGCGGGGGCAAAAAAAAAAAAGAAAAGATATTGCTTTTGACGTTTATCGTATTGGCCGCCATTATTGTCAAGAAGATAAGAACTTGAAAAAAAAAGTTTTACCGAGTTGAGTAGAGGCCCAGGGCCCGTATCATGGTCGTCTTTGTCACGGTGGATAAAGCATCCGTCACTCTCGCACTTACTTACTGGTCAGAAAGGGACAGAGGTTTTATCATACGGCCATAATAGGCCCGCTGTTTCGAATATTACAAGTCTAATTTACCAGTTCTCGCTATCGTATTGGGCTGGAATTTAACATTAATCCTAGGGTAATGCAATATCATGGTATAGATCTAGGACCTGTCTTCTTCTTATAGTGCCTCTCCAACTAGTGAAGGTTGGCAGTCAGCTCCGCATATTTCTCTCGGTCTTTGGCGAGGTTGAACAGCTCCGCTGCACTTGTTATTCCAGTCCATTCAGGACCAGGATTCAAAATGAAAACGATTGTGATTGCGAGTGCGTTAGGCAATAACCCCTCTGATCTGATAATAGAGTGAAATGGTGGCAAAAATATCTCTGCTGTACTTTACGTAAATTCACTAAATTAGGTTTTGTTATTGTGATCTTGATAAGACGATAAGTAGATACAAATAAAAGGAACAGTCGGCAGACTCGTTTAAAAGATAAATAAACTTGTAGTTAAATACAGTTTGTGTAATGTCTCGTTAAAACGTAACGTAACCTGAAAAGGATTGTAAAGCTGAAAAATTCCACATAAAATGCTTATTCAGATCTTTCATTATTTTGAAATATTGTTCAACTATAAAAATGTGTAGAGCTCCGTTTTTACTAACCCGAAACAATCATCTGTCACATTGTGTCTTTGCCAACAGTTTTCTACACAAGTGGCATCTTCTTAGTAAATTTTGAGACACCAATTATTTCAAGTAGGGAAAGAAAACTCGAAATATAAAATAAGGGATTTTATTTTGGTACTTTATCATCGTTTAGATATGCATATTAAGCTATATTATAAATATTTACATGTTTGACATAATTTACATATTCTACAGCAATTCAATTAGCGTCCATTTATATCATTAAATAATATACAATATCTCATTACTACAGAAACATTTTTTTTTGACTCTATTGAGTAATATTTTTTTGGTAATAAACCGTGAATTTTCACATAACAAAACTTCTATCGAAGATTATGTTCATATTTAGGAGCGTCCTCACAGAGCATTCGCGTGAATTTTCGAGTGGTGCGGACATTGAGCCGAGCGTTACAAAGCTCGCGAACAAATAAACAGATGTCTCAGTGGGGACGGTCCTCTAGGATATTTTTTGTAATGCTTAATCTCTTTACAGTCGGTTTATGAAATAACCAGTGCTTTAGCAGGCAGCTAACAAGAATAACAAGTACTCCTAAAACAATCGGATAATGGAAGTTTAAAATGAATTAGTCTTTAATTACATAAATGGAAGCGAAATGTCGGAGCTATTTTAAATAATGAGCATGGCAAACCTCATGTTTGTAATATTAGAGATTTGAAGTTTGTCTAAGTTGGAATGACGCAGCCCTCTACAGAAAACTTAATACGCTTATTTGTAATTGCGTTGAAAGGGGCACGTTGTTGCAACTTAGACAAGCTCTACGCATTTGGGACACTGTTCTGTTAGGTAGAACCATATCGCTTTTGACCGTGAGCATGGTACAGTCAACAGCATAAATAAGTGATCATTTATGTACCTTGTCACTAACGTTATGTTTGAAATGTTATACAAAATTGTGAAACGATTGAAAGCGACAAGGTACATAAATGATCACTTATTTATGCTGTTGACTGTACCGTATTGTCAATGTAGCTCTCATTTGTATATTCACAATTATCTCAAAAAGTACTGCGCCGATTAGCAAAATTCTTTCAGATATCTAATACTTCTATTTCTAGAATACTTTTAAAATTTTATGACTAACTTTCTGACGGCGTTCATGTCAGTCGAATGACGACCACTGCTGGACATAGGCCTCCCAAGGCTCTCCACTCAAACCGGTCTTGTGCTTTTCGCATCCACCGCGTTCCCGCGATCTTTACAAAGTCGTCACTCCATCTTGTTGGAGGCCTACCTACGAGTACAGCTTGTCTCCCGGTCCGCGGACGCCACTCAAGAACATTCAGACCCCATCGGCACTCTGTCCTGCGAGCGATGTGCCCCACCCACTGCCACTTAAGTTTAGCTTTCGTCGGGCTTTGTCGGTAACCTTAGTTCTACCGCGGAACGATAGCTCTTATTTGGCGGCTGAGTTAAAGGCATCACGAGGTGCATTTTCTCGCTATTGTCTCAGTGCTTTTCTATCGTTACCGACTAGATAGGAAGTAGATAGGAACTTGTGCTAGCCGTGATGTACTGGGTAACAGTTTGGCAAGTATGTAATTATAAATAATAACGCATGTGCTTTTTATTTAAAAACAAAAAAATGTCGATAGCAATATGGTTTTATCGAATAGAATACAATCAGCCCCTTTTTACCTAAGAAATTCCTGCTAAATAGTTTGTTAGACAATTAATTATACTGGGTATTAGTAAGGTTTAACGCGACTTGTAAAAGTGATTCCAGAAAAGTTGATTACAGATTATCCTATACTCATAATAATATCCTTTACCAAGAAATAAATTTCCTTAAATATAACGCTTTAGTTTTCTTCCACGAAAACCAAACCCAACAGACATAACTAACTGAAACGATCAATAAATAAGGGAGTCAACATACTCATTATAACAAAAATAAAGGTATTAAAATGCACACCACCGATTTCATCAATTTCCTCCTCTACAGTAAAAGCAAAATAAGAAGTCAATTGTGATACCTAAGGCCCACTTTCGAAGTTACGTTATTTCCATCCCTTTCACACGATTTAGTCTCGAGTGACGAGTGACAGGGTCCTGCACCCTAAGGCCTACTGTCCACGGCGGCGTCATTTGACGCTTGCATGCAACCTACAAAACTGCCCTCCTAAGGAGAAAAGGCGTATCTACTATATCAATTGTATTGAAAATTCAACCTTATTATAACCCTTGAGAGTTTAATATGCTTCTATGAATACCGTAGGAGGGCAGAAAAGTCGACAGGCGTATTTTGCGTCGTAGGTGTGTCCACGTAATCGACATGCAATCGTCATCCAAGCTACAATACGGTAGTTCTTTCAAGTTAGGCATCGCGAGAGCACGTGAAAATGTCAAGTGATGATGAAGATGTGATTACGGCATACAACTTTATTAGAAGACGACGACGGCGTACATTGTATTGGCTTCATCCACACATCGGGAAAACATATTAATTGTAGATTGTTTCTTGCTGCAAAAGAGTTATCAGAGGATGATTCTGTATTTCAATCATTTTACCGAACGACAAAAAATACTTATCAAAATGTAGTCTCACTTATTGGACCAAAACGAAATATTGCAATGCGAACGTGTGTCAACCCAGAAGAAAGAATTAAAGGAAAGGAGTGTTAGCGTAGGAGTACTGACATGCCGCTGCAAGAGCTACATGACGAACGTCTGACGATACGCAAATGCAACATTGCAGCTCCGTGGACACAGTTTTATTCTTTTCTACGCAAGATGTATGCAATTGGCACGCAAGCGTAAAATGATGAAAGCGTGCGTCTGCCGTGCAGCTACGTGGACAGTAGGGCTTAGTTTCCAATTTAGTGGTCTGTGGTTACTATCCTGTCATCGTAGTACAATTTATGACCAATTCTTGGGTTTGAGATTATAATTCTTACTGGCTTGGCAAGTGTCAGGGTTGACTTCATCTCACTATCACTATATTTATTCAAGAACAAAGAAGGACAAACAAACATGATATCTGCTGCATTCCCAAAATACCATAATTTGAAAATACCAGATTACACTTTATACCAGATTCCCAAAACACCTGATTCAAAATTTCGGGTAAGTATAATAAATTAATCCTTAAATTGGATCTTGTGTTTTGGGAATCTGGTATAAAGTGTAATCTGGTATTTTAAAATTATGGTATTTGGGGAATGAGCGGATCTCTGAATCCAAAAACAACTTGACAAGCCCTTAGACAGGGGGTGATGCATATACTACGCCAGCATAACGATGAGTTGGAACCATTTCGTGACAACAGGTATTTGGTCTATGTCAGTATTTTGTTGTCTGTTTGTCACGAATAAATATTTTAATCTTTCTCTCTAAAATTAGCGATTTTCGTAAACTGTCAATTTGTATGGGATTTTTTCTATCGCCTCGGCCGCTTATGGTAATTCCATGGATTTAGACAGTTTATTTTAAATCGTTTACATTACCGATAAGGATGCATTCCTTATCTAGCCTGGCTCCCAGTACAGCTTAGCATACGTTTTATTGGCTCGCTAGGCGCTCAGTGCATTCGTAACAACCGAGGTATAGACATTACCGACAAACAAGTCGCAGACAATTTGTACTAAGCCGTCCTAGGGTATTATATACTAATCAAAACAAAATAGGGGCCACGCTATGTTCTACATACAAAAGAACTGTTTTCGGAGAAGGATTATTATTACGACTCTTGACCTGTAAATTTTGAATTTACAACCTGCAAGCTGCAATGTTCAACTTACAAGCTGTTTTTCATATTTTTTGTCCCTTGTTTTGTTTTTACCGTGCAAACGTACCGTACCGTGCGGGTGGTTTTTTAAAACAATTTTCAAATTTCATACCAAATCAGCAAAAATATGCAACTTTTTTAAAAACCACACGCACGGTTAAAACAAAACAATTGATTTAAAAAAAAAAGCTGGTTCAAAAATTACAAGTTAACATTTGTTATAATAATCCTTCTCCGAAAATAGTTATTTTGTATGCAGAACATAGCGTGGACCCTATTTTGTTTTGATTAGTAAAGTTACCTGGGCGATGAGACTGGTAAAATTACCACAATGTTTATTAACAGTATCTATAAATGGAAATGGAAAAGTTATTCTTCTAATGATTAACTAGGGAAGGTCTAATCTGCTTTAGCTATTGAATTAGAGAGGCCTTTTTGGTTTAGGAATGAGAACATTAATACAGTGCGATAGCTCTTAGAAGGTGCTGCTCTCACTCACTCTCATAAGCTCTTATTAAGAGCGAGTGAGAGAGAAGGACAAACCCAAAGCTTATAAGAGCTCACAGACTACTTTTTTTATGGCAGAGAACGCAAACGACCACACACACAACCTGATGATAAGTGGGATCTGTGACCCATAAAGGCCATAAATATTAGACTGCAATCCTAAGACTGAAAATGCATTATCAACCCTGAGGACTGAGATGGGATGCCTCTATGCTCTAATTAAATATCTACTCTTCTAAAGTTCACGACTTCGTCTATCTATCATCTAACTCATTATTGCATTCGCTGTCGAAAAGCAACCAAAGACAAAAAATCACATTCACCAATTTTAGTTGCTTTTGGAACAATTGGGATTTTTCTAGTTTTTCCACTAGAAACTCAACATTGTCTCAGTAACTCAAGCGTGGACGCCGGCAACGAATAATTTCGGACATTGACCTTTCCCGTAGGGCGCCGTATGTATAACAAGGGTGGTTCTTTGTTGCACAAATGAACACATAACTTAACGGAAAGTGTTAAGTTGACTACACGAAGTTTAAAGGATATTAAAATTATCGTTATGTATTCATTTGTATAACAAAAAACCATTCTTCAGACAAGAATTTAGTTTATCAGAAAACAATAACAGTTATAAGGGCGCCACTGGACGCTCGGTGCAGTCTTGAAGCTGGGAGTAGGGCCTCTGTAGTTCTTTGTTTCCACAAACCAGAACACACTGGCGACTTGCAAGCGTTGAGCAAATCGCTATACTCCATTTACTTAGGTACGTAACAATGTAAACAAACTAAATTCAAACATCTTACTAATATGATAAATGCAAAAGTTTGAATGTTACAACCACGCCAGAACGGCGAAACAGATTTGGATGAATTTGGTACAGAGCTAGATTATAGTCTCAAATGGGTGAATCAACTTTTAAGGTACTCCCCATTTTTCGACATGTTTTACCAATTATATGTTTTTAGAAAAACTATATTTTTGTTAATGACGTGGCTTACACGCTTATTAAATCAGACAAATAGGCTCACATTTGAAATTATTTGATTTAAAATAATACAGTTTTAAATAATAATATAACTAGTTGGTAACGCAGGGGACAATGTTGTCCCTAGGTTTTGTATGGAAAATGTGCATTTTCCCCTGAGTTACCAGATTTTTTCGCGGATTAAAAAATATTTGAACTGTTTAACGTGTAAGGTCTGTAAATTTGGTGGTCTGATTTTAATATTCATAGATCATTATTAACCATAAGTCACCAGGTAAGTTTTAAAACCGCAAAAGAAAAGGAGTACCTTAAAAGTTGATTCACCCAAATAGCGCATTGGCTACTTTTTATGACAAAGTAACGAATTCTACGCGGATGTAGTAGTATAGTAGGACGGCAAGCTAGTTCAAAATAATTACATAAATACATTAAATCACCCCTGTTTCCTAGAGGTGCAGGCAGATACCACTTCTTTCCACTAGGTACGATCTTTCATAATATTTATTCAATAAATTTGCGTTACGTGTCGGTAACATAACATGAATACTAAGTGCCGCACTTAGAGACGTCAATTAAATGTAATGCTTGATTAAAGTTGCTGTTTTCACTTTCTTTGCTATAACAATAGAATAAGACAACACGTCACTAAACAAGCATTAAATGTAACGAGTTAACCTGCGGACTATAGCCCTCACTGATAGCGCCCTTCGCTCCCTCTCCATATCGTCATGGTCTTTGGGGTACTTAGTAAGCCTGTACTCCAGATATTAAATTTGGTATACCCTTTTCAGGGGAACACCAGGTTGCTTAGGCGGAGGCACGTTGGTAAATTTATTTTTAGTACTTTATCATAAAATAAAATAAAAAAACGACGAGGTTTATGCAATCCCCAGCATGAGACGAATCTAATGACATCTCATTTATCAAAATCAGACCATAACTGTAGATCTGATGCCATCGACAAAAATCGGCCTCGCGTAATATAGATATAGAAGACTGACGTCTCTGAGTGCAGTGCAGTAAGCCACGTCTCTCTATTAATTAGTTTATCAAACCTGTTCTGCTTCCATTGGCTGAACTATATCACGTGGTTTCTTTGTTTAAATTTAGTTAGGTACATAAATAAATAAAGTATTGTGTGATAGATAGCTCTTTGCAAATGACTAATGGGCGGCTGACGCACGCAAATAACGTCAACATAATATCGAAGCATATCTGTAATATGGATATGACTACAATTTATTTAAAACAAGAGAACATAACTGCAAAAGTTTTTTTTTTTGTAGATGTTATTAATCATATGTTTTTCTATATTAGGTATAGTGTATTTCTATGGAACTTGCTTACTATGTAAACAAAAGACTTAACTTTGTTTTGTCACTGTTTCTCCTTGAATTTTTACACCACCTCATTAAACACCATTGAAACCATAAACTATTGAAACGGCCGTTACTTTAAAATACAAAATCACCAAATATGTAACTCTATCTTGGATATTTCATTAAAAGTTTAAATAGTTTCATAAGTTAGGTTATTAGGACCTGATGGGATGACGTTTTTGTTTCTTTTAAAATCTACAATTGTCTATGATGGGTAGTGTTGTGGCTAAAGTTGGCGATATATTAAGGCCCCTACATATTACCTAACTCACGCTGATCACACTCACAGATGATATAACGGTACCTTTTGTAATAAATACTGGTGATATATAATTTTCAAGTACCGATTTTTCTTCAGATCGTGATTAAACAAATTAAACTACATGTTTTTTACTTTCGGTATTTTAATATTCGATATGGTTTGACATAAGTAAAGGAGTATTGCCCATCACTAGTAAATTCATCATTCAGAGACAATTTCAATATGGCGGTTTGTTTACATAGTTAGCAAGTTCCATAGAATTAGACCTTAGGTATTTTCAGTCCATACCTTTTATAGTTCACTATCCACTTATCTAGAGAAAATGAACCTCTCTTTATCTACAGACGTACTGATTTATAACAAAAACTGCATAATTATATTTTCAATCATAAATAGTACTCTAAATTTAAAAGTCTCATCCATCTTATGCTTCCGTCGCCATGTTGCATCCGTCAGCCGCCCTTTAATAATGACTGGGGCTTATTCGCAGTAGTTTCTATAGCAGTACCTTTTAGTGTGAAAATTGTAGTAATAATCCTAAATGGTTGCTATCTCGAAACACTCTTCACCTTAAACTATAAATGTGCTTAAATAGTTCAGTGGAATGCGTAGAGCAGCATCAGGAAAGTGCAGACCGCCACTACGATGCCCACTATGAGAGAATCGCGGCGCTTGCGTGCGTTTATCCGGTACATCAGACTGTTCAGCATTGGAAACCTGGAAATACATTAAAATCAGTATTAGTTGGATTAGTTCGTGCATGACCGTAAATAGAGGATTTACACGGGCTAATTTTCGCCATCCAAAATGTCTTAAGTTCATCGCACATTATAACGATTCTGAATCGAATAAGCGCGATCCCATATTATACTTGACCATATTTTTGTATTTGTTTTTTTTTTTCAGGGTTTGTACTGTAGTCCTGAAATACTACAACATGTTCTACCTTTTGTTTCTACCTTTGAAATCATAGTTTAAAAGAGTGACCCAAGAGACATGGCAACGAGGTACAACAAAAAGTTGGTTGACCCATATGTCCCTTTTAAGCGTACATACCTGTTGGTGATGTCGTTGAACCTGGTCTGCATGCGCTTGAAGCTCTGGCGCTGCGCGGCCAGCTGTTCGCGCGCCTCCATCGCGATGCTGATCTGCTCGTCTACCAGCACGTGCGAGCTGCAACACCCAACCCTCACTCGTATATCGAAAAGTTCAAATGATGATGATGTATACTATGGTAGTGAATGTTGGGTGTGGCAGGACAAGCATGTAAGTCGTGTAAATGCAGTTCAAATGCGCTTTTTGCGTAGTATGTGTGGTGTGAAACTGATTGATAGAGTAAGAAATGAAAAAATCAGAGAGAAATGTGGAATAAAAGAAGATGTAGTGACTAAGATTGAAAAGGGCATGCATCGATGGTTCGGTCATTTGGAAAGGATTGACGAAAGAGATATTATACAGATCGAAAGTGAGTGGAAGGGTCGGAAGGGGCCGCCCTAGGCGTACTTTTTCGAATCAAATCGGAGAAATACTGGAAAAAGGCCGAATCTTATCATTGGGTTGAGGGTGTGTGTGATGCTATTACCAGGAGTTTAGAACCTGTAAGGGTCTGCTCCAAACTGGTTAGCCTTACAGTCATACAGAAGTTAATTGAGCCCTGCTATAGATAATTATAGACGCAGGGAGAGCGTTCCACTCCCTAGCAGTGCGAATAAGAAACGACGCAGCAAACCGCTGCGTGCGAACCATTGGGAATTCTACTACATGTGGATGGAAGCCCTCCCGGCGTCTAGAAGACCGATGTGAGACTTTAAACCTAGTCTGCTGGTTTAAATGAAACCATAGAGGCATGAGAAGCTCACGATGAGTGGGCCACTGTTAGCGGACGGAAAATTCTTTATAATTATTAGAACACAAAGGGCAGGATACTAAGTGGGATCTACATAGTAGGCAGAGCTACAGAATTACCAACAACTCTAAGAACTTGTTGATAATTCTGTAACCGCAATTGGCCTAGAATGTTCGACAGTGTATTAGAATATAATAGAAAGAAAGCCCATCGCTTAACAGTACTACAAGCCTTTATTCCCTTAGTCGCCTCTTACGACATCCACGGGAAGAGATGGAGTGGTGCTATTCTAACCCGGCAACCACACGGGGAAAAGAGAGGTGAGAAAGTGGAGGGTATGATACACCCTGTAAAATACCGAGAGACATTGTGCATGGCCAGGTTGTGCAGCGGTACCTGTGCAGATGGCTGGACTCCTTGGTGTACTGGTCGCGCCGGTTGAGCGCGGCGCCGGGCGGCGGGCTGCCCCCGCGCAGCAGCTCCTCTCGCTCCCGCCGCGCGCTCACTCGCGCTGACGTCTTCGTGAACTCCTGCTGGTAGTCCTGGAGACATGACAGCGCTGTAGTGTTGCCACAACACAAAAAGTAGAGAACTTTGTTTATTCCGAAATAATGCTATCGCTTCAGATCACTACGCAGAATTGTCATTATCTAAAGGCATTTCACACCGCATGAGTTTTTTTTTGGTACTCACAAGTGTAACCTAACCTAACCTACGTAATTAATGTTAAATTTATCCTCAACACATGTTTTCAGCTGAAAATAGCAATCAATGAAATGTAATTCGATAAAAAGTGGCAAGGGTCTTCTGTCGCCTTTGGGCATGCTACTTTTAAGAGTTTACGGCAAAAAAAAAGAAATAGTTTAGTTTTAGCCACAATAACAATGAACTGCAGATGTAGAATACCATATTTTAATGTGTTCGCACAGAACTTAAATGTAGATTGAGGAGAATGTTAAGATGTAAACTTTATTTTGGCAATTCAATTAGAAAAAATATTCGTACATTCTGTCATTGTTTTTTTTTGTTAATACTTTTACTTTTTTTTTGTGCATGGCTCGATGTATGAATGTTGAAGAAGCAAAGAAATTTGTCAAGACGTAGCAAGTGGAAAGAAGTTGTCTCTGCCTACCCCTCTGGGAAACAGGCGTGATTTAATGTATGTTATGTACTAGTAAAGACCTTTGTTTTTGTATACAATTTAAGAAGCCAGTTTACCCTGTTACTTTCACACAAAAAACATTGCATAAAAAAGGCAAGAAAACCACTTACCATAAGAATTTCCCTATGCCTCTTTATAGTATGCATGGTGGCTGTACTGTTGGGTGCTATCTCCCCCATTCTGTCATTTATTGAAGATAGCTGTAAATGAAAACATCATTACTAATCACCGTATTCCATAATTTCTATCAGGCTCATCTGCCTTAATTTAGAAAAAAACCTTCACACAAGAAATGATTAATTATTTAAATTACTAAAGGTTGTCATAGGGTTTGTATTAATGTAGTATTTTTACAAAAAGACAAAAAAACATGTAAAGTAATTCCAAGGACCATATATAATAGGACTGACAATCCCATACAAAAAAATGTAACACTTAAATAGCTCAAAATTCGGTATTAAAACTAGATGGCGCTGTTTTGTAGCCTGGAAGAGGCAAAAATGTTATTTTCACCAATACTTTCTTGTGTTTTTTTTATTTTTTAAGAACAAACGTCCAAGTGCTTTATTTTAAAACCATAATATCACTTATATACACAACTTATAAATATTATATTTTTTATTCGTCAACAATGTGAAACATGTCCTATTTAATAGATGGCACTACCTCTGGAATCGTTGATTGCTCAAAGTTGCTCGCGGGTTTGCTAATTTTTGCTACATTAAATAACTAGATGGCGTTGGTGCACTGGGTAAAATGTGGGTGGATAAAATTACGCATAATAATTGACAAATTTGGTATTTTCCGCGAATAAAACAGTCACTAACGTAATTTGGTGCTGTTAGATAAGTTTTGTTTGTACTTACGAAGAAGTTTATTTTTTGTAAAATATGGATGTAGTAATCAAGGATGCAGGTACTTAATAGTATAATCAATAATAAATCAAAACCTTGGGGTTAGAATAAATGTACCTACCTACTTTCTTATCCTTTCGTTTCCCGCTGCCGCAAATATGGGTCAGATTCAAATGTTTTTATTTTCAGGGTTCCGTAGTCCTAATTTTTTGAAATTCATCCCAAAAGGGGTTAAAAAAGGATGTTCGAATGTGCAGGTTTCCTTAAGATGTTTTTCATTCACCGTAAGAGCATCGGGTAATGCACTTAAGTTAGAAAAACTCATTGGTACATGGTGACCGCGGGGGTTCGATTCGAACTCGGTACCTTACGATCACGAGTCAACCCCCTAAGCCACTAGGCCACCGAACCGACGCTCTCAACCCGATATTTAAGTATATTCTATAGTGCCCTTATTAATAATACGTGGAGTAACCGTCGAGTAGCTAAACCATGCTTTGTCCTTATCTGTCATATTCAAATGTCACAATGACAGATAAGGATAAAACATGGTTTAGCTACCCCACAGTTACTCCACGTTTATTAATAAGGGCATAAGAGTATGTTAGATTATTTTCACAAAAGCATTCTTTCATAGTATCAAAGGGAGAATTACACATGGCGTTCTTTCATGATCGCAAATTTAATTCTCCGTCTATTTTCATGTAGCGATTTTTCATAAAACGTTTTATAATGTTCGCGTTTATTTTCTTCGCATATTTTACCAGTAGATCATTTTATTAGTCGCATTTTTTGACAGAGTCGACGGAGCTCCGCAATGCGGAGCTCCTATTTCTGGGTTATTTTAGCCCTCCGGGCATGATATAAAACGAACCTTACCATTTTTCTACACAATTTGACGAGTTTTAAGGCAATTTAATTTAAATGGATAGAGAGTTTCAGATAGTGAATATCTTAAGTACCGACGTGGGTACGTCTAAGCTACGTATTATTAATAAATTATATTTTTAAAAGCCTTTAATATTATTACCACTGTGATGACATCAAAATGCATATTGCTATTAGGGAGGAGTATATTGTCTTAGGTACCTACCTAAGTGTTAATTAAATAAATAAACGTTGACGATTAAACAAAATACGATTCAATGAAAAAGTTACCTTACATTGAGTTCTATTTTTACCCTAATTCTTGAGAAAATACCCTAAAGTGACATCACTGCTTCTCTTTTATAACTTTACTAGCTTTTGCCCGCGACTCCGTCCGCGTAGAAGTCGTTTATCGCTGCTCCCTCGGGATCTGTCTAATTTTCCGGGATGAAAAGTAGCCTATGTCCTTCCCCGGGACTCAAGCTATCTCTATACCAAATTTCATCTAAATCGGTTCAGCGGCTTAAGCGTGAAGAGGTAACAGACAGACAGACAGACAGACAGACAGACAGACAGACAGACACACTTTCACATTTATAATATTAGTATGGATATGGATTAGTATGGATGAGGTTTGACGTTTCAATTTTCATTTCAACTCGCGCAGTATCTAAACTTTCTTTTAATCTTTTTAAACTAAAATATAATTGCGGACATTATTTGGGTTCCGAAAATAAATTATAAATAATAACGAACTTTGAAATATATTTCACTAGCTTTTGCGCGACTCCGTCCGCGTAGAAGTCGTTTATCGCTGCCCCCTCGGGATCTGTCTAATTTTCCGGGATGAAAAGTAGCCTATGTCCTTCCCCGGGACTCAAGCTCATCTAAATCGGTTCAGCGGTTTAAGCGTGAAGAGGTAACAGACAGACAGACAGACAGACAGACAGACAGACAGACAGACAGACAGACAGACAGACAGACAGACAGACAGACGGACAGACACACTTTCACATTTATAATATTAGTATGGATTGTAAGTAATATGTAAGTACAAATAACAGTTTAAAAATAGTGAAGTGAGCCGGAACGAAACGTAGTAATAGTAAGTAATGCAATATCGCACCTAACGCCATCTATTAACTTTTTACTGTATCAATTGAAATGTCGTTGAACGCTCGATGGCTCGCTTGCGCGTATAGATATTGTAAAATTACGACTTTTGAATGAATTGGTACCCTTAGCGCCATCTAGCCACTTAGAAAGATACTAACTAACGGAGTACGGTGCGTAGTATGAAGATTGTAAGTCCTATTATATATGGTCCTTGGTAATTCTATTCTCACCAGTAAAATTATAGAAATATAAACTTTTATTTGACGAGCACAAAAAAACAGAACAGAGAAAAACATCATGAATAAAAACAATGGGAACACAGAAATAAAATAAAAAAGTAGGAAAGAAAAAAAACAATAGTAGGATTATCAGTTCCATTTAGCTAAATTAATAGTTATTTTAATAGAACTAGTGAGAAATAGAGTGTGTAGTCATTGTTTTCATTAGCTGTTGAAAGGTATCAACCGAAATGGACTCAGATAAATCTAAATTTTGTCAGCTCTTGAATTTAACATTAATACCTTTTTAATGCAACTAGTGGGAATAGAATGTGTAGTCAGTGTTTACATAGCTGTTGAAAGGGTCAATAAAAACCAACCCAGGTATAACAATACAATACAATACAAAACACTTTATTGTACACCAAACAAAAACATAACAGAGATGGAGCACAATTAAAAATAATACAGGTAAACAACAGGCAACCTTAGTAGGGATAAGGTGTCTAATTAATATATTTCATACAGTAGGTGGAGCAGCCTTAACAAGAGCAATAACAAGATAGATGTTTGTAATTAAAAGTGAATTCAAAAATAACTAAAAAATTACCAAATAAACGCTTACTTAACAATAATTAAATAACGTAATTTTTCAGCTCTTAAATTTAATAATCGTACCTTATTTAGCAGCTGCTGTAACTCCATAGACATAGTGTCGAACATGTCATCGCTGTTGATGAGCGGGGCGGTCTCCGAGCTCAGCCCGGATGTGCCAGGGCTGATGCCCAGCTTGCTAAATGCCACCAACTTCAGGTCTATATCATTCTCTAGTATCCTAGCTTGCTTTCTCAGCTCTAGAATTAAGATAAAGTTTAAAATTAAGCATTGTGCGGGATCATAATTATTCTTTAAGTACAATTGTGTGACTCAAATTTTGTTGTTAAGTTTTAAGTTGTAATCATAAAACTTTTGTTATTAAGTTTGGTTTGTAAGGTGTAACTGTAAACTATTTTTTATTATTAGACACATTTTTCAGTTACTACAAGGGCAATTAACTTTATGAATAACATTTTAACTAAAAATTTGGGTGACACACAAAAAATATGTGTCTGCTAAGGGAATTGGATGCACTGATTACCTGCATAATGAAATAAATAAACAAAATATACTAAATAAAATTAGTTAATGCTTTTAAAGTTTCAAGTCAATCAAAACTTATTTACGAATTATGTTTGTGAGAATCGCACATTTCAAGTATTGTTTATTTTAGTTTGTTGATTTCAAGAGCCTTGCGCTTAGAAGGACATTGTAAGTAATGTTAAAAAGTAATTTTGGCTCCGGTAAAGTCAGTCTTGCATAAGAGTGAGTGCGATAAAAGTACAAAGCCAAAGCATATTTAAAGAGCTATCACACTTAGGATACTGCTACTATTGAGACAGCTCTTCTACTAATTATTCAACAGAAATATGAAGTCAACATGTATATTAAAGAAATTCACTACATTACAAGTTTCCAAAAGGTTTAAAATCCAATTTGATTCTTCTCTTTCTAACAAATTTAGGTGAAACAGGTGTTAAATCTACAACTCTTTTAGGTTTGTACCACTAACTGCCACTACTGCCAGAACCGAACTAATAAACAAAGATACACCTCTGAAATTACTAGAGTTTTTGAAGTTTCAAAGTACTGGCTGGATAGACAAAATAAATAGATGTCAGACAAAAAGATATTGTGAATGCTGTAATTTGGAAGTAAAACGCTGCTTATAACAGTTATAACGGTATATTTTTTCGTTCTCTGCACCGAATAAAATAGTGTTTCTTGCTACGTCATAATATTAGTGTCAACTTTTTGTGTTTACAAGAATTACAGTAAGAAGCAGCGGTACCTTCCCAAGAAGAGCCGGTAAGAGTGGCCATTTTTACAGATCACCGTTTGTGCTTTCCAAGTGGGTTTTATGCTGTGCTTCTGTAATACTTTCGTGATATAGCTTTGAAAAGAAATTACGAAATGAGGTGACAATACTTTACGAAAAACTCACTATACAATTTGATTGACAGAATTGTATGAATGACATGTTTGCATGACATGACACGGCAAAGCAAATGTTGCCTTATTCAAAATAATAATAATAATAATAAATAATAAATATCAGGGGACAATCTCACACCAATTGACCTAGTCCCAAACTAAGCTCTAGGCTTGTACTATGGGTACTAGACAACGATATAAATACTTATATAGAGAAATAAATACTTAAATACATAGAAAACATCCATGACTCAGGAACAAATATTCGCGCTCATCACACAATTATCTGCCCTAAACCTATTGTTTTGTCGTTGAGTAAAAAACTATAGGTACAGTAAGTTAGAGTCTGGCAAACGAAAGCGTGGCCTGAATTTTTTTTTATCAGTGCATCTTTCTCGGAATTCTCGGAAATCTTCGTTTAATCTATGTCTGCGACCACATCTACGGTATTTAGCGATGATTTATGTTTTGGCTCTACTTTAACATAAGAAAGAAAGAGACTTCAACACGAACATTCTTTCAATCTTGTACTGTGTCGCGAGTAGGGAATGCAATTTAACCGGTTATTAACCGATTTTGTATGAAAATAACCGGTTAAAACCGGTTATTTGCATTCCCTAGTCGCGAGTGCATGTCATTTATTTAATACCTACTTAATCAAGATTACAATTTTATTATAAATATTACGAGTTGGACTTCTCTTGAATATCCATTGAAATAACGAGCCATAGGTTCAGATTGCGAGACTTGCGATTCATAGTGTAAGATTATACCTAGGTACATACATTGCATACATCGCCATTGGTCATATATGTATGTAAAAAAACCTACCGCTACTATCTATACTTCTAGAAGTCTTCTATACCAATCCATACGACTATTAGAAATGTGAAGGACGTTTGTTTTGGTCTGCTTTCACAGTTAAACCACTGGATTTAATAAATGGTGGTGAATTTAGTATGAAAATAGCCTTAATCCCGGGAAAGGACATAGGTTTCTTTTGTTGCCGGAAAATTTTACACGGAATCGCGTGCAACAATTAGTAAATTTAATAATCTTTGTTTGTATGCCAATACTTTTCACTTTGTACCTACTGGCTGTAAACTAAAGAATGGTAACTGGGTAACCATTGTCACTTAGCTGAGGTCTCTTTCAAACTATAAGGCGAGTCGAACAGAGTGAAAGAGATGACAGTATTATTGACTCCTAATGAACTAGCGTTTCTAGTTCGCTATTTAAGTTTCCATTGCGTTTACTTAACTAGTATGAACTTGGAATGTCCATAGTCAATTTTGCGATTGATTAGATGAACTCTGTGACTGAATTGTTCAACATAACATTCATAATAAATTCCACATACATATTTTATTATACCTACAGCATGATGTATCAATGACCCTCTGGCATTTGGCTGCTGTATTGAACTGTTTCGGTTGTACTCTGTCTCTTTCCTTTGCTGATTTTTTACGAGATTTATGACGACAAATCGAATAAAAGAAGAAAATTTCGAGTTCCAATCACTCATGTGTTTTCTACGTAACGAAATCATATTAAAGTAATTTAGAATCATGGTGTTTACAAGTGTTTTAGTCTTTACCAAAAATATAACTTTCTCTGTCAGTCGTTATCTCCCCCACCCTCCCGTATGGTTTTTGTTTTCGATTCGTCGTCGTCGATGATTCCCCTCGGTTGGTTTCGTTTCGGTAAGCAGGCTAGTGCAGTGCAATAGTGTGGTGTGTGTTCATTTTTTAAAGTGATAGCTATTTTTTCGTTATTCGGGTCGCGTAATGGCTTTGTGTGTCGATTCGATTCAGTTGTGAGAACATTATTCCAAAATTAATACCACTTTTTCAGAACAAACTTATGTGGCAAGGACAGATTCTACGCGTTAGTTAACCCAATATGGCTGCTGTCAACAAAATGCAGCCTTTGAAATTCGATCAAATATGCCGTGCGTGCTTGCAAATTAAGAAAGATATGAGACCCTTATTTGAACAACTTACGGCGACGATGTTGATGGGCATTTCCAAGGTGCAGGTGAGATAACGAATTGTGTTATTTTGGGAATGCGTTGCTCTCTCTCGCACTCATGGGGAAAGTGTATAATATTGGGTGACCGACAGAAGTACACGCATCGCGTCATCTTTGTTTAGAATTCAGAAACCAATTTGTACTACTGTGACATCACGCTTATTCTCGAAATTTGATTGAGAAACATCTTTCTGTCACTGTCTGGTGTGATCGTATTGCTTAGTGCGAGCGAGATGTAAGAATGTCGGTGTGATAACAAAGTATTTCGAGTGGGAGATGAAAGACCGAGACGGATACTTGATTGAATAAGTTATCTCGTGTTGTCATGCTTATCACAACTGATAAGGATAGTCGAAGTGGCGGGAAGAGCATTTTATTTGTATAGAACTGAACTTTGAGGAAAATGTATCCCTGTAGCTTTACCTATGCAGTGACTACATAGTAAATATACTAATAACTATGAATATGTAGTTTTTTTAATGATCAATTTTCTAATTAGTAACTGATTTCAAACAAACAAAGAAAGAGGTTCTCAATTTGTCAAAATATTATTTTTCAAACATTAAGGTAAGGTAACGCATGCTGCGTTACTTTTGGTATTATATCAAGTCCTTTTTATTTACTTTAAATTGAACTAAACTTGATCACTGGTAAAAGGATAATTTATCTCTTGCAATCTACGAAGAGTTATTTTAGTAATAGTCATAATTTTAAAAAGGGACGTATTTAATTTCTTCAAGGCCCACAAGCGCAGCGGCAAACACTTCTCATTAGGTGGCCCATCTGCCTGGTTGTCCGTGAATAGAAAAAAATGTGCACTGATCTTGGTGACTTTTTAGACGCGTTAGGTGTTACCAAAGTATTCTAATTGTTATAAAGTTTTGTATTGATGTTTTACTTTGATTATGATTACAGATATTTAGTCCGATAAGTTCATACTCACCTTGCCTTCTCAATTAAGTTATCAATGGGTACAGTCAAGGGCATAAATATAATATATCGCACATGACAATCAATACCATCTTAACTCGAAATGTGACAGTGTTGAAATATTTATTCTAATTTTAAACTAGTACGAATAGTTATGCATTATAATTTATTTTTGAGTTAATATTAATACAGTATTGAATGTCATGTGCAATATGTTCCCAAGGCGTCAGAAATATCTGTACACCTTTATGCTAATGGCAAAAAGGTCCATGTATACATAATTTTGATGCAATGGCTGTATAGATATTAATGCCCATGACTGTACTGAAGCCGGCTGAGAAAGTAAGATAAATATTATTATTTTTCAATCAAATTCAAAGTCAAATCATTATTCACTACATCTGTATTGGTTATTATCATATGACTAGATTTATGATTATGTAAAATTGGAGGAAGCTTGGAGAGGCATATACCTACAATGGTGCTTCTTCTCTGCAATGATGGTCTTGTCAGAAGTGCTAGTAGATTCACTCCATATTATCGACATGTAAAAGAGCCCTCATGTCACCAATTTACTGAATAAACCTTTTGAATTTTGTTTTTTTTTTTAAATAAAATGCTGCGGAAGGAGAAAATTGTCTTACATTTATCTTCTTTTTTAACCTTTCAGGTGGCAGTGGGCGACGGGCTTCCTTCCCAGTTGTGCCTGCAGTGCGTGCACCAGATATCGCGGTGTTACGCCTTCAAGGAGCTCGTAGAACGGAACGATAACACATTACGGGAACATGTCAAAAACGCCGCTGAAGAGGCCAGGAAGATTGAGGTTAGGGAATATTAACAACACTGTTTTAATTCCGGAAAGTTTGCAATACATGGATGAGTTTTTTTTTTTCATCTAGTTGTCAAACAAGCGCACAGGCCGCTTTATAGTAAATGGCATCTATGACCCATAGACATTTGTATTCTCAAGATTACAATCTGAAGACTGCAATCCTAAGTCTGCAAATGCATTGAAAACCCTGACGAATTAGATGGAACGCTTTCTATGCTAGTAATTTTACTCATTGTCTTATCCCCACACCCACTTACAGTATACTTACGGACACTGCTGCTTGGCAGTCGGTTGAACATTAATATGGTGATAGCGATCCAGAAGGACCTTGCATAAAGTCCTACTTCCATTATGATGTAGAGATCTAGCTCAGCTATTGCTTGCTGTAGAAGGAAACGGAATAACATAACAAAATGAGTTTATGAACAATCAATTAATTTGTTCTTCCCTTTATTTTGACAATGCATTTAGTTTAGTTGGTAGTGCACCCTTCCTATATTGCCAATATTGGTTAATATTGGCTGATTACACAAATATTTGCCCTTACCGGGAAATAAAACTCAACACCGCTAGCTTTGTAGGAAGGGTGCACTACCAACTAAACTAAATGCATTGTCAAAATAAAGGGACAAATTAATTGATTGTTCATAAACTCATTTTGTTTCTGAGTCTAATGTTTTAAGTGTATATTCTGTTCTGAAGTATGTTTATCATTGTTGGGTACCCGCAGTACAAATATTGAGATTACTTTGAGACTAAGTAAATGTTTTTAAGTTGTCCCCTGATATTTATTTTTTAAATCCAAAAGTAAAAGAAGGATTTGTTAAATCCTTCTCACTAAAGCATTTTTTTCATAGTAGCGAATTTTCACATCGCGTTCTTTCATGATCGCAAATTATGTGTGCATATACAACAACTAGTTTTCTCCTTCGTCCTTAGCTAGGTGGGACAAAAAGCCGGTTTGTCAGGTCTGAAAATAAGGTGGTCATTATATCAAAGGTATTTCTCTCCTAATAGTTGTTATGTTTGTTCCAGGAGAAGGAGCTGGGCCTGGCGGAGGCGCAGCTGGTCCAGTACATCGAGCTGCCGCTGGGGGCGCCGCAGCTGCTGGACGGGCTGTTCGAGCTGCCCGACAAGCCGCCCGAACCCGACCCTGTGGAGGTAACTTGTCAAATAACTTAGAAAATCATATGCATGGTTGCATCCCTGTCACTCGTCATTCGAGACTAAATCGAGAGGACATGGAGCTACGTAACTTCGATTCAAATTCCAGCATTTCTTCTCACGACTGCCTCTGTTCAGGGGTGTTATTCTGACATAGCTATGCAGTTCGTTTTACGGCGAGCGATAGGCACTTGTCTCACCGCCTATGAGGAAGCGATTAGCTATCGACTAACGTATGCGGAATGAAATTTGCACAATGTTTGTAACCTTATAAAATAAAATAAATGTTTGTAATGATAACCTGTCATGTATTTTTATAAACAATCTACTAACAAATTTTAATGTAAAAAGTAATTTGGCCCCATGCGTGCTGCTTTTCGACAATTTGCTGGCACTTTATCCATGGCTGTTGTATAAGTCGAAGTTGGCATTTTTTTCAGTTCTAATTTAATTTTTCGAATTAGAGCCTGTATAGTTTTTGGCCGGAAATTATCAAAAATCTTCGATCGGGCGAAGTTGTGGTACGTTAGGCGGATTTGAATCCTTTGGTACATATGGGATTCCTAGCTCCTCCATTTTGCCAGGGTGTTCTTTGAATAATGGCTAGATGCTAGATCGGGCCAAAACACAACATTAGTTCCTCTGTGATGTGTTTTCATGAAATCACGTACAATCGGCAAACAACCCTGCATGTATCGTTCAGCATTGACTGCTAAACCAGATTCAAAAAACACCGGTTTCGACATACCGCGAGGGCTAATTGCAAGCCATAACAAAACCTTTTTTGGAAACTTAGTGTGCTCCACATATTTTACTGATTCTTCAGCTGGGATATTGGCGTTTTGAAAATAAAAGTTACCCTGCCATTCATTGCCGTCTAAGGTGAAATAGGATTCATCGTCCATAATGCACTCTACGTCGTTTTTTGCATAGAAAATGTTTTTGACCAGAGATGTAAGTCTTTTCTTCTGGGTAAGTTTTTGGTTTTCGGACACGGTGGGTTTTACTTTTCTTGCTCGTTTCACAATGCCCATATCATGTAGATACTTTTTCACTGTTTTGCCATCGCAGTTAAATTTTTTTCCGAGTTCTCTGTAGGATTTAGCTACCCGACCCGCCGTAATTTTTCTCAGTTGGCTTCTTTTCAAAGATTGGCTTAAAGAACACACTTTGCCCGAACCTGGTTTTCTAGTAGTCGTATGTCGAAGAGAATAGGATGATAATATATTATATACCGTCCTTCGACTCTCCCCCATTTCTGTAAAATGTTTAACAATGCTCGACTTCGGCCAATCTGGATGTGTGTCGCGAAAATCACACACGTTTTTTCGACGCATTTCTTCGAGATTTGCCATATTTTTTTACACAAATCCTACTAGCGAATGACTTGTGCATCACTTTGACGGATGATACAGAAAACAAAAGATAATATCAAGTTTTAAATATCGAATCATTTACTCTTATACATTTGTATAAAAACTTTGTGCAAATTTCATTCCGCATACGTTATTTTTTCGCTCAAGAAACACTCTCCAACAAAAGATATAGATGCCGTGTCAATAAAAGAGACAAATAGTAATAGTTGATCGATGGTTCTACTCGCTTCTCGCCCATCGTCGGCGGTGTAACAAGTGCCTAAGGGATAGGGCTATAGAAATTATACAACTCATGTAAATGAAAGGATTTTATGACCTTGCTTCAAGTTGCACTTGTGTGCACTTACCACACCGTAAAAAAAACATTTAAGTTATTTTCGTGGTATTCCACCTATCCAATATCTTTGTCCAATGTGCATTTGATCAAAGATATTGAGTGACTTCGTCAAATTTACTAGAAACATTAGATCAAATATTACAAATTACATTTAATTCAAAATGGCTACGCAAATAGTACAACAAGTAGTTCAACCAAGATATTGGATAAGTGGAATTGGCCTCCTTCAAAGAAATTTGTTCAAACATTAGATGTAGAAATTGGACAGAAGGACCCTACCACGCGGGTTCGCCTCGCGCGCTAATACTATACGAATAATACAACGTAGAATGCCATCAAGAGGGGTCTCTCGGGTTCGTACCCATCGCGTCGCCCGTTCGTACACGCTTACTACCCATGTAATCATCTCCAGGTGGTGG
This sequence comes from Acleris emargana, assembly GCA_927399475.2. NCBI lineage: Eukaryota > Metazoa > Arthropoda > Insecta > Lepidoptera > Tortricidae > Acleris > Acleris emargana. Next base: position 6,748,618 of record OV656856.1, on the reverse strand, counting down.
TGCCCATGACCAGCAAGGAGGAGTGCGCGCTCAACTCCGACGAGGAGAACTACCTGCAGCTCGTCGTGTTCCAGGCCGCCGCCGCCGTGGCACCCGGCCGACACGTTTGCAACCTGTGCCACAAGGTAATACCTAGGGATTATCTATAGCAAGCACCCGGCTTGAGCCGGTAAGATAAAGTTCCATGTCCATGCAATAAGAGCAAAAACGACGTCGCTCCGATCGCAACGCCGAATTGAGCCGAGCCGAGCCGAGCGACGTCGTTTTCGCTCTTATTGCATGAACATATAACTTTTTTTTACCGGCTCATGCCGATTCGGAGCCGATAGGTCTGGGGAGACCTTTATCAAACGCTAAAAAGAGCTCGCTTCTGCATAGCTAGAGCACCCTATCCGCTTCCTATGTTTCTTTAAATAAAATCGTGTACAAACCAGCTCACAAGCGCTTCGGGCGCAAAAAATCGCGGCGATCACACGCTTGCTATGTTTCGTCACGAACAATTCATACCAAATTGACTGCGCAGCGCCGTTTACTATAGTTCTACACCTATTTACTTACATAAATATATAAATGAATAAATATCAGTGGACAACCTCACACAAATTGACCCATTCCCAAACTAGGCACTTCTGGCTTATGCTGAGGGTACTAGACAAAGAAATAGTACATTACTACAGAGGCCGGGAAGTAGGGGGTTGCCGGCCGAGCGAAGCGAGGCCGCATAGTTACTAGGCTGGCAACCCCTTTTTACGGCGAGGTATGTATTGTGCTTTTCTCAAACATGCAATGAAATGAAAAAAACATGTGTGTAATAGGCATTAGCGCGGATATTTTTGGTCCGATAACCATAAAGCCACTGAAAAAATTAAAAAATATATATTTAGCTATTAGGCTGTTCATAATCACAGCTGCCATGTCAACATAAACATTTTAAAAAAAAATCTTCCCGGTCTAAGCCTCCAATTTTGTATGATATTCCTTTACAGGTCTCGAGTTGCTCCGCCCGGAACGTGATACTTTGAAGCCTAAAATAACTAACATAACGCCAACATGTCATTGCATGTTTGAGAAAAATACTTAAATGCATAACAACCAAGACAGAAACAAATACTCGTGCTCATCACACAAATATTTGGTAAATGTATCAGTTTTTCATACTTGTTCCCTCCCATTCACTAATTCTTTGCCTTCTTCGTCGCAGGAGTTCAAGCACGCCCGCTGGCTAAAGCTCCACATGCGGTCGCACGCCAACTGGATCAAGGCCAACTGCAAGAAGCCGCCCATGTGCCCGATCTGCGAGCGGACCTTCAAGGTACAGCTGATCGCCTCGGCGTAAACAAAACTTTGCTTTCTTTTTGCACTTGTTAAATACTGCAGAGACCGGGAGAAAGGCCGTTGCGGGACGAGTATGAGTTAGCATGGCCGAGACTGCGTCTTTTATCCGGCCGAGGCTCGTATAGTGCTTTTCTCCAATAATGCGAGAAAATATAACACAATTTGGTACACTTTAAATACGCTGTAAACGCCGTTCCAAAAGGTTAACCTTTTTATGTCGAATTTCACCAACCGCTTAACAGATGATTAGAGCGTTGACAGTTGTCAAATTGTATGCACTAACAGTTGATTAACATTGTTAAACATTTCACATCGTTTGGAGAATTTGTTACTTACTCAATTAGATTTAAATAAGCAAAATAAACATGGAACAAAACATGAACTTTGATTGTGTTTGGCTGTTTGGAGTACCTAATCATATTTCAAACATGGTTTTAAGAAGTAAAAATCGAGGTACGAGTATATAAGGAAATTTCATACATTTTCGCGGCGTCTGTCATTGGTAAATAATAACTTTTTTAATTTTTGCCTGGACCTAGAACGCAGAACTTCGCGGGCTGTTTTTACAACAGTAAGCTTAACATTCCGAGTATGTGTCAGAAAATAGTACATTATTGCCTAGGCAGTGAAGCAGGCAATTGCGGGCCGAGTATTGGTTTAATCGGACGAGCTTGCGAGTCCGTTTAAGAATACGAGGCCCGCAATTGCCGTTCCTGCCGAGGCATATATATTTTATTTTATTTTTTTGCCCCCGCGGCGACTTGAACAGCTACTACCGCAGGGATATGGCTTCCACGTGAAGTGATTTCGCCAGTGTCAAGGTTTATATGAGTATAAAACACAATCCAATCTTCTCTAGGAAGATTGGGGGCAACATTGTACGGTGATTTGTAGGTCAGAGGTCAAGATAGTTTTAACCTCTGCACCACTGCGAGTCCACTTGAAACGAGAAGAAAGATGCCAGATACACGAAATAAGTCCAAGTCTTCAATCACTGTGCGACACTAAGGCATAAAAAGTACAAATCACTATCAGAAAAGAACTTTGAACACCTAATTACCCAAAAATTAAAGTCTAAAACAAATTACACGTCCGCCATCTTTTAACGTTGCAAATGGCCCCCGAGGCATATACAGTGGTGGTCATATAATTAAGAACGCTTATTTAAAGGGAAGTTTTTTTCCAACTAACAAGTATAACTAACTGCATGTATTTTTTTGTATTTCTCTCTGTATCGCAAAACTTTTGCATACTACCGGTTCATTCGCTGATACAAATGATTGGCTAAAAAATAAATAGATACACTTTTTACATTAGATCTGAACCTAGTATTACTTCTTACTGGCTGGTCACATAATTAAGAACGCTGAATGGTTTATTTTTTTATTCAAATTTAAATAGAGAACACTCTGTGGCTCTGTGGTTGTAGGTCACTATTTGTATGATTTTGGCGCCATTTAGTGCTGTAAGAGTTTAAAAGGTGATTGCTTCGTGTAAAAACAATGGGGAAAAATAAAAGTTGCAATAAATCTACAAGGGAAGTAATAATAAAACTTCGCGAGAAGAATTGGTCGTATAAAAAGATAGCCGACCATCTGCAATGCTCAAAAACAATGGTTTTCCACGCTGTGAAGCACTTTGCGACGTATCAAACTACTTCAAATGTTCCGCGTGAACCTAAACAGAGGAAGTCATGTCGTCGAGATGATCGAAATATCATTCGTTTGGCAAAACAAAATCCTTTTAAAGGGTCTAATGAGCTGAGAAAAGAATATTTTGGTGAAAACAATCCTTCAGCAATCTCGGCACGCACTATTCGAAGGCGTTTAGTAGAAGAAAAGTTGCACGGGAGGATAGCAAGGAAGGTGCCCATGTTGAAACGGTGTCATAGGCAAGCCCGGCTTGCATTTGCAAGAAGGTATGAAAACTGGACAGTTAGACAGTGGAAAAATGTTCTTTTTTCTAAAGAGACAAAAATAAACAGGGTATGTTCTGATGGAAAACGATATGTACGACGACCTCCAAATAAAACATTCGACCCTAAGTACACAAAAGTGACATTAAAGCATGGTGGGGGAAATGTAAAAATTTTGGGGTGCTTTTCTGGACATGGTGTTGGACCTGTTAAGTTGATAGAAGGAAACATGGATCAATTCCAATACAAAAATATACTGGAAGAAACAATGTTACCTTATGCTGAAGACGTGCTTCCGGTTATTTGGACATTCCAGCACGACAATGATCCAAAGCATACTGCACGTACCGTTAAGGAATTTCTCACATCGCAATCAGTTTCTGTCTTAGATTGGCCAGCTAACAGCCCAGATCTAAACCCAATAGAGCATCTTTGGTGTGAAGTCAAGAAAAAGGTTTCAAATCGACAGTGTGGCAATTTAAGAGAGCTGTACGACGTTTTCTTAGAAGAATGGAAGTCTATCTCTCTTGCGAAATGTCAAAAATTGATAGAGTCTATGCCTCGCCGGTGTAAAGCAGTAATTAAAAGCCGTGGACACGCTACTAACTATTAATTTTTGTTTAAAATGTATTAAATATCTTTTTTTCCTTTACGCACTTCACATTAATGTGATTTATTTAGTCTAAGTTTCATATAATACAACTCTCGAGCAGTTCAATAAATCGATCTTAATTATTTGTCCAGCTTTATTACTATTTGAATTTGTTACTATAGAGAAAAAATACAATTTGTAAAAGAAATAGTTAGCGATTTTATTTTATATTCCTAATCCCGTTTGCTCTATTCATGTGGCTATTTCAAAACATAACTAGTTACTTTTAAGAAGGAACATTATAACTACACATGTCATGATTTAGATAAATATATTCTGCAACTTCAAATCGTTCTTAATTATATGACCACAACTGTATGTATAGTGCTTTTCTCAAAAATCGCATATAAACAGAAACTTCAAGTGAAATAACATCACTCTTTACCGCCTTTGACATTTGAATGACAAGGAGAAACGCAAGGTTTTTTAGAAAAAAAAAACTAAAGCTATTCCAGGCACAGATAAACAAGTTACGTTTCGAATAAATAAAATATGGATCTTATAAGACTTGTGCCCTCATTTTATTATGGCCGTTTTCAGTTTTTAAAAAGTTACAAACTAGATAACAATTAACAATGAAATTTGTAGCAAAATTCCGGGCTTGTGTAGCGAGCACGCAATGTATTTTTTTTTTAATTTGGAAACTGTCTGTAAACTATGTACTTCGCGTCTCAGTATGGAGTTAGTAATGTCAACTTTTCCGGTAATTTTTGAGAAAAATAACAATTTGAGCCCGTGCGATCGTTGCAGGGTCCAGGCATGTTGAAGATGCACATGCGCACGCACGAGCAGCGCACGCCCAAGCAGCCCACCTGCTCGGTGTGCCAGCGCAACTTCGCCACCAAGACGCTGCTGTACCGGCACCGGCAGACGCACTTCGAGCAGAAGACGCACCAGTGCTCGGTCTGCGAGAAGCGGTTCTACAGCGGGTACGCGCTCCGGTCGCACATGGCGCGCCACAGGGGCGAGAGGCCGTATGTGTGCTCCATGTGCTCCAAGAGCTTCTACAATCCTACTGATTTGAAGGTGAGTACGTTTTTTATCACGTTACGTTTTTTTAAGTTGGTCAGAAGGTTCTTGAGGTCAGAAGGTTCTTGAGTGGCGTCCGCGGACCGGGACACGAGCTGTGGGTAGGCCTCCAACAAGATGGAGTGACGACCTTGTAAGGATCGTGGGAACGCGGTGGATGCGAAAAGCACAAGACCGGTCTGAGTGGAGAGCCTTGGGGGAGGCCTATGTCCAGCAGTGGACGTCTTTCGGCTGTAATTTGTTTATCAGCCAGTTTGTTCCTTTGTGGCGCTCTAGGAACTGAACGCGTGGGCCGATTTTGTTGATTTCTTTGTTAATCTATTTTTCTTAATCCGGTGTCTGTCACTAAAGATATGACAGTAATCAAAATTCAATATGGTGGAAAGCAGACGCCATATTGTAAAAAAGAAAAAAAAAGTCGACGAAGTATCACTAGTGGTATTATTGTATAGGTATTTAAAAATCATCTTAAGGTATCTTTCATCGAGTGTGGCCCATAATATCCGAAAATCAAATTTTATTGGTTGGTAAATTTCCATTCCCATTTTTTCCCGATCTTAATTTTTCACAGGCTGGTTTTTCCCTGACGAATTTTTGCCATTCCAGAAATTAATTTAAAACTTTCGACGGAGCTCCTATTTCTACCAGGTTTGGCCCTTCGGGCCTGGTGCAAAACTAACATGACCTAAACCTACCTTCCTTTTTTGACCTAATTATAAGTGGAAAAACTTGCAATTGGGAGAAATTAGAAAAGGATAGTATGCGATTGGAAAAAAGTAAGAACGGGAAAAAAAATTGATTTTCGGAAACTATGGGCAACCCGCCTTTCATCGTTTTATATTTTGAGTTGTCATTTATGATTTATAACGATTTGACGGTTAGCAACACTTGGGTTTTTTAAAGCTTGCTTTTATAGCGTAACAAGGATTTTGGAAAATATAAGGGTGCTGTGTTCTATACATATAGAACTTTGAATTTTGAATTTTGCAGTCAGGACCGACAGCCCCGTGGTCGGACAATCTGAAGTTTTAATACAAACCTAGACTAGAGCATTAAAACTGCAGATCGCCCAATAGCGACCACGGGGCTGTCAGTCCTGACTGCTTTAAGCAGTCCGTCTATGGAAGCCCTAACTGACTTAAAATCTGCTCGATACAGATGTATATAACCTAGTGTGGGAACCGCTGTCAATTATAGTATAGCATAGCAACTCGATAACCATATTACCTTTAAATTTATAAAGAAATAGGACTGGTGAGACAACCTGGTGCGACCACGAGTCTGCACCCAAAGTTAGCTCTATGCCCTAGAAATACTTCATATTTGAACCTTGGATTGAAAGCGAAACGAAGTCACGGAAGTGTGCTACCAAAATTCTGGGGATCTAGTGAAAAAGGGCGTAAGTAGACATAACTCGTAATAAACGGTATACGTATACAGGACTTAAATTCTTTTTCACTTGATCTTTAGGGGACTTACACCCTTCTTCACTAGGACCCCAGAATTGTACGTACAGAGCGCCGAGTTGCTTAACCCTTTGAAAGTCTTTGACTTGATACAAACGTCTTCCTCACACGCCAATGACTGCTGAAAACCACAGCTAATGTCAACCTTACGTCACAAATACTCAGGTCTATTTCGCATTGTATCTGTGACCACTATATGGGTCGATGGCGTCGTAGGGTTCAAAGGGTTAAGGGGCTCGTTTGGTCTTTATGGCATGGGCAGGGCACACGAGCACACAGCTCGAGCCGCCATGGTAAGTGGAATCTGAAACCCATAGATATTTGAATTGTCAAGACTCCAATCACAAGACTACAATCGTAAGACTGCAAATGAGTTTCAAACCCTCAGGAGGGAAATGCCTCTATGCTAGTAATTTTGCCAGCTGTGTTATCCCAATACCCGAACATAATAATGTGATCACCATCGCTTCATAGTGTAAACTACATATCGCAAAGCTTTAGACTAAAAAACTGAAAGAATCTTAAATCAATAAAACAATTTCTAGATAGACATGGTTAATTTTAATAATCAATAAATATCTATAGTGATTCGAGAGAGGAAGTCGACAGCGTTCCACAGGGCAACTTATCGAACCTTTCAAGCTCTTCGTTATTCACTCTGAAGGCTTCCTCGAACGTGAACTTGGCTTTCTTCGTTACGTATTCGGGGAATTCTACTCGAAACCGAATGATCAAGTTGCCTTTCGCTCTGGTCGGACACGCCGGGACAGGCAGGCCCTCGTCTTCTAAGATCTTCTCGTACGTGGGAGTGATGACGTCAGAAATAATCGTCCGTAGGATTCGGCCGTCTAGCGTTGTCAAAGTTATGGATAAGCCACACAATGCTTCCTGCAAAGAGACTTTTCTAACCGTTAGCAAGTCGCTCAGTCCGCTGCGCACGTAGGTCTCGTGAGGCCGGTCCTCCGTTATGAATATCACGTCTGCGGGGATCCTGGTTGGTCCCTGGTCGCCCTCCTCTTTGAACCTCACCTCCGTGTTCGGGTAAATGCCCGGCTTGAACGGAATCGATAACACTTTCTCGCGCAGTTTTAACTCGGAACAGGTCTCATCCGTAAATACTAACCGTTGAATCTTCATTTTCTTCAAACCCCCTCTGTATACCTCTTCTAACGACAACGCCAGTGGCCGTACAATGGTGGCGTCTTTCTCCTTATATCCCTTGCCCAGCGGGGAGTCGAACATTGGGGGAGGGTTTTCGTAATAGTCGAGTAAATCAGCGTAAGGGTTGCTCGTTCCAAAGAAATCGTGGAAGGTTTTTAAGGCATCGCCGTGGTACGCGTAAGGTTGGATGTATTCCACAGGGCCTGGGACGCCCTTTTTGAGGCCTTCCTCTCCGTACTGGTCGAACACGGCTCTCCTTTTATGGTCCCCTAGTACTTCGTAGGCCTCCCCGATGAGGGCCGCGATCCGTTTCATGTTCTCGTCGTCGCCGTGTCGCTCGGGGTTGTACTTGAGCGCCAGCCGGCGGTACGCTCGCTTCACCTCATGCTGGGTGGCCGAGCGTTTCACCCCTAAAATACTGTAGTAGTCGAAACCCATTTTCTTTCTTAAATAATTCTAAATAAACGTACAAAATCGCTGTTGCTAGGCATTTGTGACTGCGTCAAGTTGTCAATGTCATTTTATTTTTTTTGTGCTGTTTGGTTAAGGTTTTATTTTTCCAAATAGGTTTTGTCTAAACCATGTTATCAACATTGTGAATAAATAGACGTCAGCCGGTTTCAGAGATTTTAGACCCGGAACTCACAAGGCCCCATTTCGAATTATTTACGCGGGTTTTTCATTTCTTCTTTCAATTCCCATGTCAATGAAAATTACATCGAACATGGCAATCTGTTACTTTTACATTTACCTCTCACGTATAATCTCTAACAGCCTACAAAATTCCTTGTATTCTTCAAACATGTCTCAAGCCTAGCAGCTGTATTCACATTGCTGTTCGTAGGGATACGACAACAGCTGCAATGACTACAATTCCATCTAAGGCCCGTATTAATAAACTGATCTCGACTTTAATGTCAGTCCCAAGATTCGTCAACAATAACAGTTTTATATGGCTTGACGTTTACTTTGACGTATCTTGTGACGCGCATCTCAGTCAAGATGAGTTTATTAATACGGCCTTAGTCGTGAAGGTTGGCATTGCATTTAAAATGTTAAAATCGCAGCCTCGAAATCGCAAATGTGCCTCATGCGCTCATTCCCAGAATTTCTAAATAACGGATTCTCATTATGACGGAATCCCATAACTCGATATTCAAAATAAGGATTCATTTATGGTACTTACCCAAAATTTTGAATGTAGTGTTTTTGGAATCTGGTTTAAAGTGTAATCTGGTATTTTCAAGTTATGGTATTTTGGGAATGAGTCAATAAATAAAGCTAACCTTGTCCCCAGGTTCATTTCCGTCTCCACACAGGCGAAAAGCCTCTTAAGTGTTCTGAGTGCAACAAGACCTTCCGACGGCACTCGACCTTGTGCCAGCACATGAAGAAACACCGGGGGATCCGCAACCACGTCTGCACCGTCTGCGGGAAGGCCTTCTACGAGGTCTCCAAGCTGAACGCGCACATGCGGGTGCATACTGGTGAGTAGTTACCGGTGCTAGGTGTGCTATGAGTGCAACCAGACCTTCCGACGGCACTCGACCTTGTGCCAACACATGAAGAAGAACTGTGGGATCCGCAACCTCGAGGAAGGCCTTCTACGAGGTCTCCAAGCAGAATGCTCACGTGCGGGTGCGTATTGGTGAGATTCTATTTTATTTTATTTTATTTTATTTTATTCGGAAAACCAACAGCTTTTGATGACAAGTGATGGTTGTGCTATGAATGTCAAGTGGTACAGTGGTGCCCATGGAACGATTGGCGTTATAAGTAGCTGCATACTTTAGTGATTTGTCATTATAACGTCATGTTTGAACTACTGCAGCACTGGGAAACTGTGGATGACAGTTTTAAGTGACCAACTAACTGTCCCTGGGTAGCGGCCTTTAAAGTTTCCAATACGAACAATGGTATACCAGGCTTCACCTGTTGCAGGCGAGCGCCCGTTCGAGTGCCAGTTCTGCGAGCGGCGGTTCGCGCAGCAGTCGGCCCTGATCTACCACCGGCGCACCCACACCGGGGAGAAGCCGTACTGCTGCAAGCTGTGCTCTGCGCGCTTCACCACCTCCTCCGCCAGGAACAACCATCTGCTCACGCATACCGGGAACAAGAGGTACCTTGATAGGAACAATTGTTGAACGCGAGGCAAAAACTATAAAAGGACGATGTTACGTCAACATGATCTTTGTTCTCTTACGTGTCTCATTATCCTAGTGACGTATCGATTTCTCCCCAGGTTTGTGTGCCCCATCTGCTTCAAGGGCTGCACGTCTCGTGCGGAGCTGCGCGTGCACTCCAGCAAGCATACCGGCGAGAAGCTGTTCGGGTGCTCGCTGTGCGGCGCGCGGTTCAGCTCCGCGTCCTACCTCGCCGTGCACCGCCGCCACCACACCGGCGAGCGCAAGTACACCTGCGCCGTGTGCGCGAGAGGTAACACGCACACACGACACACACACTACACACACACCGGCCAGAAGCTGTTCGGGTGCTCGCTGTGCGGCGCGCGGTTCAGCTCCGCGTCCTACCTACCGTTCCCATGTTTGTGTTAGAATTACTAATTAGCATAGATAGACGCATTTGCAGTCTTAGGATTGCAGTCTTGAGAATAGATATCTCTGTGGGCCATGGATCCCACTTCCCATGGGGTATGCTAGTTTTCCTTCTTGCATATATTTTATCCTGAAATAATATTTTCAGGTTACATGGACTCCGGCTCGTACAAGAAGCATCTCAAAACGCACGAAATTAAAGCTAACAGCGAACCCCAGGAGAGCCTGGAGCTCACGGAGAAGGCAGAGGAGGAGCAGGTCCCCGTCGCGGAGGAGCAGGAGGTGGTCACGGAGAGCTCCGCGGCCGCGCAGCGCCGGTACAGGTGCGGGCTCTGCGTCAAGACCTACATGTACCTCCATAGCTTGAAGAAACACATGGCTACGCATGTGGTAAGTCTGCTCATAATAAAACAACCTTAAGAGTTAATTAGGTGATTAATTAATTTCTCTTGCTCGTGAATACATCGAATATCCTTGGTAAATCACTTAAATGAAACTTAAATACAAAGTAAAAATTTCAAATTAAATGTAAAACTAACGAAATTTAAAAAAAATACGATTAAATTAAAACTTAATTAAAATTAAAAAAGAGCGGCTCTCGGCATAGTCCCACAGATGCTGGCTACATTGTCTCGTTGTATAGCAATGCTTATGCGTGGTCCGTGGAGGCTGCCAGCTCTGTGGCCTCCGGTTGTTTCCATCAGGCTTTTTAAAATTTCCCTAAAAAGGCTAATAGCACCGGGTCCCCACGGACCATGGGTCTCGACGCCGAAAGTTACGAATTCATATTCTGCGCAAAGAGTCAAAGACCCTTGTACGTATTCTTCATCATGGTTTTGGCCGCCTCAGTAGCCGCGCCTGGGTTATTTAGATACTGTGGAGTGACGAAGCTAGGGTGTCTACACAAGTAGCGTACACCAGCACTCGTACCATACTCCACGGAGTTAAAGACGTTTTGAAGCCAAGTAAGTTAATTTCGACGTCGTGCGGTATCTCATTTAATTGTGAATGCACGCCATTGCATAAAAAATATTAAGAGGCGATTCCGCGATTGAAATCTCAATAACCACGCCTGTGTCTGTTCTTTGGATATATAAAACTTGGTCATATTTCCTTGGGACTGGTAAACGTGAAAACACGATTAGAAACAAAATCCTTGATGGTTTTACCGTGGCACCTTTTTCGCGTGTTTTTGTCGTACGATCATTAGGCCCCGTTCGCACGAACGCGTAAAAAGCGTCGCGTTATGACCCGACGTTGGCGGTAATTTACCGATCCCAATATTTGTGTTCATATGAACGCTTAAAAAACATTGTGAAATCGTACCCGCTGTGGTGCGAACTATGAATTCAAGAGCAAAATTATTGGCAATAGCCATTTGTGTTGCAAGAAGGCAGAAAAGGAAAATAAAATCTTCTCGGGTACATCCCCTTAATGATCAACGATATTTAAGTACCCACGTCGTCATTGCAAATGGCGCACACAACGACTACAGTAAATACGTGCGAACGCTATGCAAGCGCACAGCCGGCTGACTGCAGCGCCACCGCTTTTTTAACTCCCGTCAGAACAGAAACACGGAGTTTCGTAAGCTCAATTCAATTTAACGTCCAACGTCCAACATCGAAAATCGAACAGAGCTCGATAAAAAAGCGCCGCCCTTTAAAACCGCCTTCGTGTGAATAAATACATGTTATCAATTTGTGTAATTTCAACGTTTTTTTAACGCGTGTTGAAAAGCCCTCGTGCGAACGGGGCCTTAAGCAGCAAACGCACAGAGCGCTTGGGCACATTTTTTAAATAGGTATGGGTGCTTTTAGTTTGCAGAGTCAAGTCATCAGAGCTAATGAGTCCCAAAATGTTGGATCTGCGTTAAGTATAGCGGAGATCCTCTCGACACCTTTTGACTCCATCATCAGATCAGCTCTTAGATACCATATTCTTGAAGAAAAAATATTTTAAATACAATAAAATATTTATTGTGCCGTGTGGTTGCCGGGTTAGAATAGTGCCACTCCATGTCTTCCCGTGGATATCGTAAGAGGCGACTAAGGAAATAAAGGCTTGTAGTACTGTTAGGCGATGGGCTAATGGGCTTGCCATCTGTCACTAATACACTGGGAAACATCTTAGCCTACTTGTGCAAAATGTGGTTACAGAATTATCAAGAAGTTTTAAGACTTGTTGTCAATTCTTTAGCTCTGCCTACCCCACTCTGGGATCTAAGGCGTGAGTTTATGTATGTAAAATATTTACATCTTAAAATGGACAGGATTGCGTAGCATTCCAATAAACAATGTTTCGAAATTGGCCATTGACATAAAAGAAGCAAGGGACAAAATACATATCTTTATTTGGATGAGACCTACATTCATTCTTCTCTGAATCACGCAAAATGTTGGCACGTTCGATGAATAAAAACAATTAAAAAAATTGGTTTTCCAGAAATTTATTCCCAAACTGAGTGATGCCCGGTACTATTATTTCGGAATCATAAACCTCAAACATCTGGCGATAGAAAACACGTCATTGCAGAGTGGCTGCGTTTGAATAACATTTTATTTACACAAAAGCCGTTAATAGCTACATTGCTTTAGATTATGAGACGTCATAAAACTGTCGACTAAAAAATGTCGTTCCCTTAATGCTAACCAATCAATACCTCGATACCTGTTTCGAAAAGCAGACTTTGATCAATGCTCCGTTGATCTGACAATAGTTGATTGGGATAGTCACTCGAACTTGTGCTGTGAAAGTTTTTTGCAACTAGTTTATAACACTATTTGGACAACTATTGATAAGAATGTTCCTAAAGCTAAATTTCGAACTGCACGATACCCAAATTGGTTCTCCAGAGATCTAATTAGATTGCTGAAAGAGAAAGATAAGTTGCGCTATAGATATAAGAAGTTCAGGAATCCTAGAGACTACGATGAATTCTGCATACTGCGTCAGAGAGCCAACCAGGGAGTAACTGATTGCTTTGATTCTTACATATCCCGTATCGAAAGTGATTTAAGCACCAATATAAAGGCATTTTGGCGTTATGCTAAGTCTAAGCGGGTCACCAATCAAATCCCTCATCGTCTTGCATGTGGCGAGGTGGTTGCGGAGAACGGTCAAGACATCGCTGACTTATTTGCTAAGTACTTTTCGTCTGTTTACGCTGCATCTGATTGTGACCCCAGCTACCTACCTGATTTTCCTGAGAGCAATTACAGTACTAACTCAATTGTCTTTACTGAGGGAGATATTTTGCAAAGAATCAAATCTTTAAATGTTGATAAGGGTGCCGGACCGGATGGACTACCTGCCATATTTGTCAGATCTTGTGCTAAAGCCCTAGCAAAACCTTTATGCATTACGTTTCATAAATCTCTGGAGGAGGGTGTATTTCCTGATCTCTGGAAGTTGACGAGAATTACTCCGATTTTCAAAAGCGGTGATAAAAGCAAGGTGTCCAACTATAGGCCTATTAGCATCTTGAATTGTTTTGCCAAGTTGTTTGAGGGACTTGTCTTTGACCAGGTTTACAACCATTTTGTTCATGTACTCAGTCCTTGTCAGCATGGTTTTGTTAAGAAGCGTTCGACTTCAACTAACCTTCTTTCCTATGTGCAGACGTTGTCTATATCTTTTCAAACTAAGGCGCAAACTGACTCTATATATACAGACTTTGCCAAGGCGTTTGATCTGGTAAATCATGACATCCTACTAAAAAAACTACGTCATCTTGGAATCCATGGTAATTTGTTGCGATGGTTTGAGTCTTATCTGCGTCGTAGATCTCAGTTGGTCAGTGTTTACGGCTACGACTCGGTTCCGTTTATGGCTGATTCTGGGGTGCCACAGGGTTCTAACTTGGGTCCGTTATTGTTCATTTTCTTCGTTAACGATCTTCTGACTCGCATTGGCTCACAGTGCCTCGCATATGCTGATGATATTAAAATATTTAGGGTAATTAAGACGGAAAATGATTGCCTAGCCCTTCAAAACGACATAGATCGGATATATTGTTGGTGCAATACTAACCGCATGTCCTTGAGTATCGGTAAATGTCATTCTATTTCGTTCACTAAAAAAGTAAATTTCATCAATTATAATTATAACATTAATGGCATCAAATTAAATAGGGTTTCATCTATTAGGGATCTTGGGGTAGTATTTGATAGTGAGCTGTCGTTCCGCGGACACTATGAGCACATAGCATGTAGGTCGAACCGTATGCTTGGCTTTGTTATGCGCACTACAAAGCCGTTCAAAAATGCAAACAGCCTCATTGTCTTATACTCAGCCTTAGTTCGAACTTTGCTTGAATATTGCTCTTCGGTTTGGCAACCAATTTATTCAAATCACACTAATAAAGTTGAGTCAATACAAGCTAAATTCGTCAGATATCTTTCGATTAAAACTGGGACTCGTCGAACTGTTCCCGAGTATGTTGACAGATTAGCTGCGTTTAATCTTCAGTCTCTGTCCTCCAGACGCAATGTCACTGATTTGGTCACGCTCCACAAGATATTGCACGGCGGTCTTGACAGTAACCTCATGGGTCATGTATGTATTAGAGCTATTCACGGAAAAACTCGAAGCCAAAACCTGTTTGCCTTGCCTATGGTCCCCAACAATAATGTAACCTAGAATGCACCTATTGCCCGAATGTGTCGTTTATATAATAATTTAGATATAGATTTAGACATTTTAAATGTATCATTATCCAAGTTGAAGAACTGTTTGAAAACCAGATATTCCTAACTGCTATATATATACATATTTTCTATTTTTCTCTTTTTTTCTTTTCTCATATACTTACCGAGTTTATTGTATTTTGTATATAAATTGTTAATCATTAGTATATTAATTTAGCTTTGTTTTGCCTACTAAAAATGTTGTGTACAATTATTATAGTAGTGTAAGCAATGTGAAGTTATATTGTAGTAATTTTAGATATACCATGTTTTTGCCTACATTATGTTATTGTACCTATTTAAATAAATAAAATAAATAAATAAAATAACATAAAGCTAAAGCAATCTGTGGACACGATTCTCTCCAAAAATGGCACAAAGTGATAAGATTACCGCCCCTTATCACTGTGATTTAAACCCTATTCAGATGGTTTCGGGTATTGTATCCGTAAAAATGGCAAGTAAAACTGTTTCGATTGCTAATGGTGCAATCCTAAAGCTTGTTCAACAGTTTTCAGGTATAAGGTATAAAACGTATTTCAAGGTTTAGATTATATTTTTTGGTATGTTGAAATTAGGAGTCTATGATGTACGATGTCTTATTATCTTTTATAGTTTATTATTATGTAGGAAGTCACTCAAGGAAATTGCAGTAACTGCTGTGACAAAGTCATTTTTTTTTAAGACGAATTGTAGGACAAAGGATCCTATAGTCGAATCCCAGATCGAACGTTTTACAGGTTGGTGGTCCTGAAAGCAAGACATCAACTGAAGAAAATCAAATGTCACCGGAGTCCGAATCTGAAGGATATTTGAATATTGAATATTTGGAATCAGATTGTGATGAATAGGTAATTATTATAAAGCTAAACATGTTAAATTCGATTCTCGGGAAACAATGTTTTGACATTTTACAAATATTAACACGAACACACACACACACACACGCACATACACTTGACGTACGTACATTATTGCCATATGCAAGCTGCAGTATTTCAGGGCCAAATAGAATCTTGTCAGGCTATAAAACTATCTAAGGAAGGAACTTTAGGTCTCTCCCGTGAATGTTTGTCACATATCCATTTTTTTATCAATAGAACCAACAACAGCAACAAACGCAGCAACAACAGCAGCAGCAGCAACAACAACAACAACAACAGCAGCAACAACTTCAACAACAACACCAACAACAGCAACAACAACAACAACAGCAGCAGCAGCAGCAACAAGTGTCCGTGCAGCAGGTAAAGAAAAACACTGACTGTTTATGGCGGCGTTTCTCAACTTTTGAGAAGCGTTGGTACCGTTCTTACAGAATAAAAACTTTAATTTGAGGTTGGGAGCTTATTTCAAAATTTGTATTACTATACTATGTGTTATTTGTTATTATTATTTCCATTTCCAGGTGTCGGCGGCGCAGGTGGCCCAGCTGCAGCAACAGGTGCTACAGGTGGGCGGCGTGCAGCAGCTCTCCGTGCCGCAGCTAGTGCAGGTAACACGCTAGTCAGCACGCGCTGCAGTACCCGTGCAGCAGGTGTTGCAGGTGGCCCAGCTGCAGCAGCAGGTCTGCAGATGAGCGGCTTGCAGCAGCTCCGTGCCGCAGCTCGTGCAGGTAACACGTTAGTCAGCCCGCGCTGCAGTGCCCGTGCAGCAGGCATTGCAGGTGGCCCAGCTGAAGCAGCAGGTCTGCAGGTGGGCGGCTTGCAGCAGCTCCGTGCCGCAGCTCGTGCAGGTAACACGCTAGTCAGCACGCGCTGCAGTGCCCGTTCAGCAGGTGTCGTGTGGCCCAGCTGCAGCATCCACACACGAAATGAGTTTATATTACACTCAAAGCTAAAGTCCGAGTCGAGGTTGAGCTGACATTTTGTACTAAACTGTTGTTTTTTTTTTGCCAGGCCGGACACTCGCCGTATCCCGTGATATCGTCAGTCCAGTCGCTGCAATTGCAGCAGAACCAACAACAACAAGTAATTACTCCATTATATAACGCATGCGATTGTAAAAAGCTCTAGAGAAAGATTGCAAACTGTGCCGAAAGGCATTTTTAACGCTTTTTCATTATGCTTTTTATATGTAAACCGTGTTAAAGGTCAAAGCATGATATTAACGAAGGACTACTTACAGTACCGGCAAATAATATATCAAATGTCTGTACATATCCTAGTTTAAAAAAAAATAGTATTTAAAAAACCATTGCTGAGGTGTTCATACAAATCTCTTAAATTTAGTATGAACACGTCAGCAATGTTCGTGTTTGTAGACTTTGTAGGTCGTATGAGATGTAAGTAAAAATATGATATATTATTTTCCGGTACCTACTGTATATTACAAAACTAAATTACAAATGTTGTTTTCAGCAGCAACAACCGCAGCAGCTCCAGGTGCAGACCATACAAATACACCCACAGCATCAGCCCATCCAAATACACGTAAGTGCTTGTTCTAGATAAATCTTAATAAAACTTATTTTCCTATGGACCAATAGTGATACACTTCAGTCGATGTTATTTTTGTATACTTTAAACTTACCTACGCAACGTAGGGTAGAGGTATACAAGGTTGAGAGCCGGGAGACATGAGGTACGGGGGTTGCCTTACCCTGGCAATTAAAATATTGCAATAAAAAAAAAAACACATTATATGCCACAGGAATTCCATGATTTTTCGACCCCAATACACCACACAGGGGGCCGAATATGGCTGCGTTTATTGCGTGACAAAATGTGTCTTGGCCCGAGCTGCAAGCGAAGGACCAAGACTCGGGTCGAGTGAAAATGACAGTTCCGCATGTGTACTGAACGACGTTTTTTTAAATACTTTTGCGAAAAAATGTGTATCTGTGTATTTGTAATAAAATTATTAAAACCAAATTTATATCGTCAAATACTAGGAGTGCATAAACTTTAGAAGTACCTACCTAACCTACAGTCACCCGCGCTGTGTCGGGCGCGGCCGCCCGCCCGCCGCTGCGAAGCGGTGCTACCTCCTAATTACCTCGGCGCACCTGGTACTTTATTTAAACATGCAAACTCTTTGGTTTGGTCTACGGCCGGTGCGGCTTAGTATATTAAAAAAAAAACGCACTAGTGCGAATAAAAAAAGAAAAAGCATTAGTTCGAAAAAAAACAAGTTTCCGCACGATATACGGCTACGTAAAGTACCACTTTTTGAGCAACTGTATTAAAAAATCGAAAAAACAACAAAAGATACAAACATTTTGTCATCTTGAGTCCATGGACTCCTTAATAGTGTTAAAATAAAAGTATTTACAAACAAAAAGCTTTAGATGTGACGTTACGAAGCCTATGATTGTCTCCCTTGTCACACCATGTCACTATCTGGACTCTCTTCCCCCTAAACGTGGCATATGTGGATGACATCATTCGGGTAATGTCGCAGGCGGTGGGCATGCAGCAAGTCCAACAACAGCAGCTCCACGTGGCCACCTCCAGCTGCCAGACCATGCTGCCTAACATCCTTCAGGTATGTACCCAATGCAGCAGTATATGTTCAAAACTCAAACAATATTTGTTTTTTTTTTCATTTAGGATTTTATTGGATAACTTAGGTACTACAATTAAAAGCTAAAAATAAACTTATTTAAATTAAAATTAATCTAAGCTACTCAAATTAAAATAAAACTAAGCTGCTATATTTATATTTGTTTGCGATATACTTTTTAGTTAATTTGACAGACTTTTGTGACCCATATTATTTTGGTTTCTATACAATGAAATGATCTTGACATGAACTATGGCTGAACAAAAAGAAGATTCCCTTTACCATAATATCCCATATCATTATAGGGTTAAATTCGCCTACGTACAGTCGGAATCACTAATATCTATACGGCCGTCGCGACAAATATATGTATTAATAAACATTGTCATGGGCGTGTAGATATTTTTGGCGCCTCGGGATCGTATATAATATTTATGACTTCGACTGTATATTATCTACCTATATCGCTGCCAACATGTATTGCAATTGACAACAATTCATTATGTGCTAAGGTAGTAAAATAAAATACCGTTTCTAGATTTTACACTGCTGATTACAGTAAAAATATCTTTGGATTTTTTTATGCAGTAGTTTTTTTTATATTTAGGAAAAACAGTTAAAAAAGTCGGATTGTGAATGTTAGGAATACACTTATAGTGCCCTTAGTCCATTTATTACCAAAGGAATTGAAAAAAATATACAACTGTCATGTTTACTTTTTATCAGTCTGACGAAAGTAACTCAAAGCAGATGCAAAGCAGTAAACGCAAAATAACAAATTTGTGAATGAACGGCAGCGAATGATTGACAAGTGAGTGACATGACATGACAGTCAGTTTTGTTTCTGTTTTAAGTTACTTTTTTTATTTTATATCATGCTAAGATCACGACATCATTATTCCTAACTTTGTATTTACGGTCTTTTTAATGACTATTTCTTTAATAAATTATTAACGACGAATTTAAGTTAAATAAAGAAAAACCGAAAAATACGGGTAGTCTAATTTTTAACCAGCTATTATAAACGCGAAAAAACAATAATGCTTTTTTTTTTGAAATGTTGTCAATTGCTTATGTCCAATAATAGTAGTTTATGAGATTGTTGCATAATGAGGGGGTATTAAAACACGAGTGTGTGTTTAAGAACCGAGTCGATAGGCGAGGTTTTTAATAGTATCACACGAGTGTTTTAATACCTAGTTATGTGCAGTTTCATACACTACTTTATCTACTCTCATACATTGCGATTCAACATACTAAATAAAATATCAAAGTTAAATTCAGTAACTACGACAAACCGTATTCAATGAATGGCGCTAAAACCCAGCACATCACCGCGCATGCGTTAAAGCGGGCGCTGTCACAGACAAGAAAAAATCGGAATTAAAACTTTTTGTAATGCTGTGAAAATGACGCGAAATGCATGTGCGTTCCATTATAACTAAAAAATGATATGGAACCTCGTTGGTGACATTAACTTTTTGGATTAACTTGTATCGTAATGGTAAAAAAATTACGTAATAACATTATTTTATTAGATAAATAATGTTATAGTGTTTTTTTTAAAATTCGGTATTGTGTTTATAAAGTATGCCAATATAAATTCGTTTTGAAGTTTATAATTCGAACTTTAAGATAATTATGAGAGTAGATAAAAGAGTATACTACATACCTACTTCAACAAAAAAAATACTAGGTATGCCAAAATTGTTTCTATAAAAAGACCTGTTGTCTCTTAAGTCTGTTTTCCTGTATCGTGTTTCTGAATTTCACCACAATGTCGTAGTTCAAAGATAGAGTGTATGTGTCTGTCATGTCCGCAGCTGCAGCCCGGCACGATGGTGTCGGGGCTGGGCGCGGAGCTGGGCGGCGTGGCGCACCGCATCATCCTGCAGCCGCCCGCGCACCCCGTCTACACCATCCACCACTAGCCTGCGGGAGGGGCAAGCCACCACGATGGTGTCGGAGCTGGGCGGCGTGGCGCACCGCATCATCCTGCAGCCGCCCGCGCACCCCGTCTACACCATCCACCACTAGCCTGCGGGAGGGGCAAGCCACCACGATGGTGTCGGAGCTGGGCGGCGTGGCGCACCGCATCATCCTGCAGCCGCCCGCGCACCCCGTCTACACCATCCACCACTAGCCTGCGGGAGGGGCAAGCCACCACGATGGTGTCGGAGCTGGGCGGCGTGGCGCACCGCATCATCCTGCAGCCGCCCGCGCACCCCGTCTACACCATCCACCACTAGCCTGCGGGAGGGGCAAGCCACCACGATGGTGTCGGAGCTGGGCGGCGTGGCGCACCGCATCATCCTGCAGCCGCCCGCGCACCCCGTCTACACCATCCACCACTAGCCTGCGGGAGGGGCAAGCCACCACGATGGTGTCGGAGCTGGGCGGCGTGGCGCACCGCATCATCCTGCAGCCGCCCGCGCACCCCGTCTACACCATCCACCACTAGCCTGCGGGAGGGGCAAGCCACCACGATGGTGTCGGAGCTGGGCGGCGTGGCGCACCGCATCATCCTGCAGCCGCCCGCGCACCCCGTCTACACCATCCACCACTAGCCTGCGGGAGGGGCAAGCCACCACGATGGTGTCGGAGCTGGGCGGCGTGGCGCACCGCATCATCCTGCAGCCGCCCGCGCACCCCGTCTACACCATCCACCACTAGCCTGCGGGAGGGGCAAGCCACCACGATGGTGTCGGAGCTGGGCGGCGTGGCGCACCGCATCATCCTGCAGCCGCCCGCGCACCCCGTCTACACCATCCACCACTAGCCTGCGGGAGGGGCAAGCCACCACGATGGTGTCGGAGCTGGGCGGCGTGGCGCACCGCATCATCCTGCAGCCGCCCGCGCACCCCGTCTACACCATCCACCACTAGCCTGCGGGAGGGGCAAGCCACCACGATGGTGTCGGAGCTGGGCGGCGTGGCGCACCGCATCATCCTGCAGCCGCCCGCGCACCCCGTCTACACCATCCACCACTAGCCTGCGGGAGGGGCAAGCCACCACGATGGTGTCGGAGCTGGGCGGCGTGGCGCACCGCATCATCCTGCAGCCGCCCGCGCACCCCGTCTACACCATCCACCACTAGCCTGCGGGAGGGGCAAGCCACCACGATGGTGTCGGAGCTGGGCGGCGTGGCGCACCGCATCATCCTGCAGCCGCCCGCGCACCCCGTCTACACCATCCACCACTAGCCTGCGGGAGGGGCAAGCCACCACGATGGTGTCGGAGCTGGGCGGCGTGGCGCACCGCATCATCCTGCAGCCGCCCGCGCACCCCGTCTACACCATCCACCACTAGCCTGCGGGAGGGGCAAGCCACCACGATGGTGTCGGAGCTGGGCGGCGTGGCGCACCGCATCATCCTGCAGCCGCCCGCGCACCCCGTCTACACCATCCACCACTAGCCTGCGGGAGGGGCAAGCCACCACGATGGTGTCGGAGCTGGGCGGCGTGGCGCACCGCATCATCCTGCAGCCGCCCGCGCACCCCGTCTACACCATCCACCACTAGCCTGCGGGAGGGGCAAGCCACCACGATGGTGTCGGAGCTGGGCGGCGTGGCGCACCGCATCATCCTGCAGCCGCCCGCGCACCCCGTCTACACCATCCACCACTAGCCTGCGGGAGGGGCAAGCCACCACGATGGTGTCGGAGCTGGGCGGCGTGGCGCACCGCATCATCCTGCAGCCGCCCGCGCACCCCGTCTACACCATCCACCACTAGCCTGCGGGAGGGGCAAGCCACCACGATGGTGTCGGAGCTGGGCGGCGTGGCGCACCGCATCATCCTGCAGCCGCCCGCGCACCCCGTCTACACCATCCACCACTAGCCTGCGGGAGGGGCAAGCCACCACGATGGTGTCGGAGCTGGGCGGCGTGGCGCACCGCATCATCCTGCAGCCGCCCGCGCACCCCGTCTACACCATCCACCACTAGCCTGCGGGAGGGGCAAGCCACCACGATGGTGTCGGAGCTGGGCGGCGTGGCGCACCGCATCATCCTGCAGCCGCCCGCGCACCCCGTCTACACCATCCACCACTAGCCTGCGCGGGGGGCAAGCTACGATCATGTCTGAGACACCACAATTTGGAAGGTTTTACATATTCTTTATGTCGTTTCTTTTACATAATGTCCGACCATTTCAGTAAAAAAATGCAGACAAATTTGATGTGGGTGTTTCGATAAATTGATGCAAACGTGTTCATTTCGACTCGGCCTTCAGCCTTCCCGTTTTATAATTGATCATGATTTTATGTACATATTTGTTGAACCATTGCTATTTGAACTTAGCAAAAGAGGGAGATACGAGATCGTTGTTTGAAGTGCAATTAATAATAATAATATATGTATTATTTTATTATTGGAGTGCAATAGGCGACATAAATAGCCCAGTTGTTCACAATACACCGCTGCTTCACGTCGTGCTTGTTGCAATATTATTACGCCTGTCACGAAACCGAACGTTTATGCCAAGCTATATCAGGGGACAATGTCACACCAATTGACCTAGTCCCAATTTAAGCTCTAGGCTTGTATTATGGTTACAATATACATATTTTAATATACTCTTACTAGAAAAAAAAAATTAATTGTAACATTCACTTTTCCCATGCACTATACTCGAAGCGCAAAACACAGAACGCAGGCGCGGGATGAGCCGTGTTTCTTGTTAGGACTCTCGCCCGCGTTCAGTATATGTTGTGCTTATATTGAATTAATTCTAGGGTCCGGTTACACCGAAGCGACACGCGCACTTTTTATTATAAAAACAGTATAGGATTTATTTAGTACACAAAAGGTACATTTTAGTCGCGTCTGACCCTCATTGTACAGTCGGGAGCATTTTTTTTATTTTTTTATTTTTTTTATATCATAGGAAGGCAATCGAGCACACAGGCCACCTGATGGTAAGTGGAAACTGTGACCCATAGACATTCGCATTCACAAGACCGCAATCCTAAGACTGCAAATGCGTTGCCAACCCTGAAGACTAAGATGGAATGCCTCTATGCTAGTCATTTCACCGGCTGTCTTATCCCCTAACCGGAACACAACAATGCGAACACTGCTGCTTGGCGGTAGGTTAATGGATAAGATGGTGGTACCAACCCGGACGGACCCTGCACAAGGTCCTCCCACCCCCATTCCCGGTCGACCACCCCTATGGTGATATTCGTTTGCGCGTTCGACGCGTAACGACCTGAGCGCTGTAGGATAAGCTAGCTGCGATGAACACGCCAAAATTTTCTTAAGTGGACGACCGCGAATGTCCCTGACTGTACATTGGACATTATTGTAATGTTCATACGAGCTGTAACACAATTACTATAAATAATTTGAATTTTACTTTTACCATTTAAATATTCAGTCCAAAACATTAGCTTATGGAAATGACGTAAATATTTGGATTAATATTAACTTAGTATAATTTCTATTTTATTCAAATTAGCTTTAAAATTGTGAAAAAGCTACATATTATCTAAATATCTATCTAGTCTCTTACGAGTCGCGATTGACATAAGTTTGGAATCTAATAAACAATATTCACTGTATTTTTCAGAGCTTTATAATTTATATAGTTGTTGGTAATTCTGTAGCTCTGCCTACCCCACTCTGGGAATTAAGGCGTGAGTTTGTGTATGTATGTATTATAATTTATAACCTCAATAGTTGTCTTTGTTTGCATTACAATTAAAAACTAGTACTTAAGGAGGCCTTAAGTAAGCTTGCGACTCTTGAGAGCAAAATGTCCTGTAAATTTAGCCATAATAGTATTACTTACTTCATTAGTGTGTAATAAAATAGTATTTACAATATAAAAGCAATAAAGATATTTTTATTACTTACTATAATATATTTTATTTCACCCATATCCACTGCCCTGAAATTGAATATGCACTGATTTCACACGGTGGCAGAACAATGGACAGCATGCTACTGTGTGAACACCAAAGAGCGGAATTCTTCATAGCAAAAATCAAACTGTCAGAGGGATTGACCTAACTGTTTTATCGTCTTATCGATGTTACGGAATAATATCGCATTAGGTATCCATAATCAACTTAAAAGATTATTCTGTAACATTTGACCTGATATGCTGATTTTATAGAAAAAAGTGATTACAGCCAAAACACCGTTATCGAGTACTACAAATATGCTCCTGTTACTTCAACTGAGGTAGAACGCTCGTTTTCATCTTATAAATGGATCTACAATGAAAAAAGGAGTAATTTGACAATGTTGAAAAAATAATACAGGGAAGATGAAGAAAACATATTTAGTACAGATTTAGATTTCGACTTTGTTATTTTGAATGAAGATTAGTTACCTACTCTTAGCAATATTTGTTTTTAATTTTTAATGATAAGTTCCATACAGAAAATTAAAAAAAAAGTATTTTCTGTTTTATTCTTTACTATTATACTAAAATACAGTGGCGGTCAGCTAATTAGGGACACCGTTAATTTGTTAGTATGTATATCCAAAAGCCTGATTTCATTACTTTAACTTTGTTTCGTTAAGTGACAAATATTTATCGATAAGTCGATAAAACAGTTAGGTCAATCCCTCTGACAGTTTGATTTTTGCTATGAAGAATTCCGCTCTTTGGTGAACACACACGCCGAGCCAGAACAGGTCACACACAGAACACTCTATTCAACACGGTAAAAATTGTATTGTCACCGTTTTGAGAGCTCTTATTTACTTGACAGTACCGCCTAGAATACCGACCCAGTACTGGTTAGTGCGTTTACACAGTAGCATTACTCTACTGTCCACTGTTCTGTCTGACTCTGAAACCAGGATGAGAGTTATAGCGACAGACAGCCAAGACAGAGTCAAGAGTCAAAATTTAAATGTAGACCACCAATATGTTATGTTTTACCACCATCTTATCCATTAACCTACCGCCAAACAGCAGAGTTCGCATTGTTGTGTTCCGGTTTGGGGATAAGACAGCCGGTGAAATGACTAGCATAGAGGCATTCCATCTTAGTCCTTAGGGTTGGCAGTGCATTTGCAGTCTTGTGAATGCGAATGTCTATGGGTCACAGTTTCCACTTACCATCAGGTGGCCTGTGTGCTCAATTGCCTTCCTATGCCATAAAATAAATAAAAATAAAATAAATACACAAAGACCTTATTAAACTATTTTTTTATTTTATTTTTGGATATTTCTGAAATAAACAATTTGAATTTGAATTGTTAAAGTAATAAGTAGGGTTAGGACTTTTGGTGGAGCATACCGTTTATCTTTTTTAGGGTTCCATACCAAAAAGGTAAAAAAGAACCCTTATGGTGAGACTTCGTTGTCCGTCTGTCTGTATGTCACAGCAGGTTTTCTCAGCAAATACAAATGCTATCAACTAGAAATTTGGCAGTTGTACAACTTACTTGCCTGCGAGGACTCCGATGTGATGTACTTTTTGATTAATAGCCATAAATGTACAAAAAATTACTGTCCATTGAAGTATTTTCTTTTGTGGTTACCAAGGATGTTATCTTAAACACGGGACCCTCGGTGCGCGAGTCCAACTCGCACTTGACCGGTTTTTTTTTTTCAGTATTGTCATATTTCAAAATTCATTCCTAAACCAGTTTAGATTAATTAGGTACCGAGGATATCTCCGCTGTGAAAGCGTTATATTAGCAGGTATTGATAAACTGAATTATAAATGTATACTTGTAGTTTATTTTGAAATATGACACATACAGGGTTACTGGTTAAGTCGACCTAGATCGTTTAAGGGGTTGTAGTTTCTATGATTTCTGACCATTTTGACTAAGAAACACCATATCCTAAACTTAACCGTTTTCAAGATATTTAACTTTTAAGATAATTATTCTTAAATACCGATTTATTGTATATTGCAACATTTTTTTTGGAATCCTTTCATTTAATTTGTTTGTTTATCAAATAATTATGTAGTAGATAAGTTGCTTCAACCATGGCCAGCTAGAAGTCCGGATCTAACCCCTAACCTAACCTCGTCTTTATTACGGGGTTAGATCCGGACTTCTAGCTGGCCATGGTATGGGCCCACCTCTCCCAATCCACTTATAACACATTAAAATTTTACTACTACCTGGGAGACTTTCAACTAAGATTTTTCAATTAGTTCTGATAATAACCAAAATTGCTATACCTCGTTGGGTAGCTGAAGAAATGTAGATATTTTTAAGATTGTCTGCAGTATTACTGCCACAGACTTTTTTTAAAATATTGGTATAAGAAAAAAATATTTTGTGAAAGTTTATTTCCTTCTTTAGCTATCATTCATATTCTACGACTCGGTTTGTTCACTTAATGGCAATTCAAGTGTCGATAACGTTGAAGCAACTTATCTACTACATAATTATTTGATAAACAAATCGCCACCCCCGCAGAATAAACCCATAACTTCAAAATGTCAATTTTACAGGAGAAATAAAAAACCGTAATTTTGAAATAACTTCACTATTAAAGAAAAAACACATAATATTTAAATTACATCCGAAAGCCAATTTTTAGTTCTAACTGTTGTGGATTTCCTGTTAATTTATGTAACGCCGCCTTGAAGATATAGACAAAAATGTACTTTACGGATAATTACATCATAATAGTGTTTGGTAATACACTTTTAAAGTCTTATTCAAGTTGGTTTCACAAATAATTACATCATGCTATAATATATTACATGGGTATTAAAGGTATATTAATCTTGTATCCAAATTCGCTACTGTAGCGTTATTGGTTTATTCTGGTGTGCGTAAAATATTATCAGAAATGTAGTTTAATGTAACCGGGGAATGCAAAATATTTTCTTATAAGCTTGCACACGAACAAACCTATAAAAGCGTTTGCTGTCAAACGTCCCGTTCTAATGAATTTGAATAACATCATAACAATATATCACAAAAAAATAACTAAAATTTCGTTTTGTAAGATATTATTATCGTTTTCTTGTAAATACTTTTATTTCATAGAATAATTCCTTATAAATCCGTATCTTCGTTAATAATCCACATAAAAATCAAAAATAAAATGAGGATATGTATTTGAACTTGTACATTCCAAAAATGCATTACATTAAAAAACCTATAATAGCACTTTATGGGTTTATTCTGCGGGGGTGACGAAATTAAATGAAAGGATTCCAAAAAAAATGTTGCAATATACAATAAATCGGTATTACCGGTTATTGGCAACTGTCTATTCGAAAATAGAACCAAACTGTCAATTCTTAAGATTCATATTACATTTATTATGGTGGGAAATATATTCCCTCTGCCTTATAAAGGGTTAAGAATAATTATCTTAAAAGTTAAATATCTTGAAAACGATTAATTTTAGGATATGGTGTTTCTTAGTCAGTGGTCAGAAATCATAGAAACTACAACCCCTTAAAGGATCTAGGTCGACTTAACCAGTAACCCTGTATAAATACCTACACGCATGTCTCCCAATGGGGTAGGCAGACTATGGAACGCCAGGAGCACCGGTCTAAGCATACAATTTTCCCTTTCTCTTCGCTTGAAATATGACAATACTGAAAACCAAAATTAAAGTGGTATGTGTGTATGCCCTTATTTTTAGTACTGCAGCTTAGTGTAAAAGGAGCAAGAGATATAAAAAGCGGCACCCACGATGGCATGTCGCTCCAGTGAAGATGAAGTTGTTTAGTAGCGCCAGTGTATGAAAAATTGAATAGATGCCACGCGGCGAGACGCTATGGATAGAAAACATTATTGTGCTCTTCTAAAGGTGGTCTCTCGCCAGGAGCATTCACCTGTAATTTGACACTTCAGATTCGAGCATAACAATAGTGAGAAGAACTAAGTATTACATGCATTTTAGTCGGTGAGACAGTATGGTAACGTAACGCTTACAATCGAATCTCGATTGTTACAGGCGAATGCTTGTTGAAAATGGCTACTGTCACCTCAATTATGTCTTTAGTGAAAGAACCTTGGCTCTTCACCTTGGATCTTGAAGTAACGGGTTTATAAATGAAACACCACAATACTAAAATAATTACAGTATATTACATATTATAATTACCGACAAATTAAATCAATCTTATTCGTTTAAAATGCAATTCATTCCATAATTCCAAGAAATTAACTAATTAAATATTTAATTATTATTTTAAAACTAATGCAGTGACCGAGTCAGTTTTGCGCGGATAAGTTTTCTTCACTCACTTTGGCACATCATAAAGTAATTTATTACTGTAAATAATATTTTTCACTGCATACGGGATGAGCCCGGCGTGCCAGACGCGAAGCTCGCTCGAGAAAACAGCATAAAGCTGAACAAACCACCCTAACTGTAATCCATCCCCGACCCGACAATACAGGCGCTCCACTTTGAAATCCGTAATTCGAACTTCTGATCGTCCCGTCACTTGCAAATAATTTAAGAGTCGAGAGCAAAAAGGATAGTATTAAACGAAGTTCGAATTACGGATTTCAAAGTAGAGCTCCAACCAGCTCTGCGTCAGAAGTAAGGCTGTTTCATTGATCGATACCTCGCATGCTTGTAGCATTGTTTTAACATTTTTGAGCCAAGAGCTCGCACATTGAAACTGAGCCTTCACACTGCTAACAACGCGCGACTACGCGATGTCATTATAAGGGCTGTAGCATAGTATAAATATAAAAGTAGGACACAAGTAGGTCGACTCACGCACATATGCAAGCAGCACGATAACTCAGTTTAAAGAAGAACTACTGTTCTGTTTATACTATGACTGTAGGTGGTGCGCAGACCGGGAATGGATTAGATGTTAAATTATCAACCTTTCGAACGCCTTAAACCAAATACAGAGCCAAGCATGTTGCGAATGCTATGCAAAATTTACTATATTCACATTAAAAAAGTCGGTGGCATCGTACCCACGACGGCTGATGAAGACTTAAGGCGTCGTTAGCGTTCAAAAGGCTAAGTAAGAGGCAAACAATCCTACTTGAAAACACACCAAAAGGCTAGACGACACTAATATTCAAGAAGGCCACAAGTTCCGTTAAGTCTATTATACTCGAGTAAGTTCGTGCGCAACCGTCCCGTGGAGTGATGAAGCAACTATGTCAGTCCATTCGTAGTCAGTCAAAATGGATGTGATCGCTTCCATTCAGACGCTCCGCGTCATAATGCCAAAGCGCAAGATTTTTACAATCACAGTCAAATGGCATGGGGCAGTAAATTGCGCCAGTTATGTGGCCTATCACACCAACTGACCATGAACATCCAGATTTAAACGTCAGTAGGTTGTGTAGCGAGCAAGGGAAACATTCACGACTACTTGGTTCGTACGTACTGGCAGTCCCCTCACCTCTTTCGTCCCACCCCGCAGGAGGATCGCGCGCGAACTTGTTCCAGTATATGGAGTCAATCTTATATAACTTTAATTTTACTATTGTTTTCAGTATACTATTTTGAGAAACGCTTAGGCGCGATAAAGCGATTACATCGCTCATCATCAGTCTAGAATCAACCGCAGACGCGGAATAAATTCAAATGCAGACCACGACATTCATTATACCATCAAGGAATTTTAACTTGATTTTTTTTTTTAGCAGTTCGACATAATACGTAAATTTAGCCGTGCTTTTTTCTGACGTGACACGATTACTACACTTATAAGATGTATAACCCGTCAAACTTACATATGGTATCAACCGGCTGAATATTCAAATTCCTCGAAGGTACATTGGCCTATAAATTCATTATACATATACATTTCAATCTTTAAACATACATGCGGTTCAATGAACATCAAAATATTCTCTATTCATATTTCGTCGGTGATACTGCAGAACCGCGTAACTAACAAATTTATGATAGAGCAAAATAAACCTTACTCTGTTATTAAAAAGGTGCATTTTGCTACGTATTAAAAATGTTACTTACGCGGTTTTGCAGTTTTACCGACTATTTATTACAGTGGTGGAATTTATAGAATAGTTAATTCTCAGATCAGTCTCCTCTGGTCAGATTATCTTCTAATTAACAGGGTTTAATTTTTTAATCAACCTTAAAGTAAAACTAAGAATAATGACTCGTGTCAGGTGTCGCTTACATGTATTATGTATAAATCGAAAACAAGCGACAAGGAAATGCCACTCACGTCCGTGATCAAGATATTTGTAGGATGTGCAATTTAATAAAATAACTAACCTCAAAGATGCACTGGGTACAGACTTATTCACTGAATTTAATCACTATCCAAGAGGTGTCATGAAATATAGTTCAACCAATAGGACTCGTTAAGGGCCCTAACACGTCTTCTTGCTACAGGTATTTTAAGTGACGCGAATAAAATGAATGGTTCTTGTTATATTATGCTATTTGAAACATCACCTTTTTTTTTCGTAGAACTATCAATCAACCTAAAGTCTGATTTTTATTCCCACAGAAAAAATGTAAACAAAGTTACGTCACTGTCAAAGTGACATTTCAGGGGATCTTAAAGTTTGGACAGGCAAGAAATATAATATTACGTTATCATTTTGCTCGAAACGTGATATAAAAATGAATTCGAAAAAGAATTGAAATTAAAATTGCACAAATGAGTCAATGGAAAGCGATTACGACACGGGAGAACGAATTGTGAAGCGAAGCGAGTGAAGTGACGTCTCAGTCTCACATTATTCAAGCGGCCCTCAACTTGTTGGCACAGGTGTATCGAGTTAATGATACCAGTGCAATAAATAAATTATGCATACAAAAACACCTTTTTCGTTTTAAAGTAATACAAAATAAAGTTTGCCATCAACAAATTAAATTCATCAATCTTGATTACAATACATAGATATTTTATAGAAAGTCGATTTCTTTTAAATGTGGAAAGTATAAAAACTTGGAATACCGCAAATGTTTTTCGTTAACGGCAACACCTTTGTTTACATTTTTTCTGTGGGAATAAAAATCAGACCTTATATACTCTTCTGAAAAAAGAGAATATTGTCCTAACTAGGGCTTCCAATCCCGGGATCCCGGGATACCGGGATCCCGGGATCCCGCGATATTTCATGTCTTTTTCAATACCGGTATTCATTAAGCAATACCGGGATCCCGCCCGCGGTATTTAAAATAAAAATGGAGAAATAAACCATTCGTTTATTTATATGGTTTATTAACAAGTGTGTTTCAATTGCTTCGTAACTTTTGTAAGTTACATGTAACGTAAGAGATTTCGATACTCAGCCGTTCTCTGGTCATTGTTTTAGCAATACCGAAAAAAAACTGTTGACAATAAGGTTCTAACGGTACTTCCGCTCTGACTGCTGTCCTGCTTATACATATGCCTCGCGTTTATCTTTTATCTTACTCTATGCTTTGCATAGCCCTTGCTAAAGGGAGTAAGTCAGTTGCCTGCCGGAGTTTGTCGTGTTTGGTCACGTGCCAGTCACATCACGTCACGTGCCAGTAAGTGTTAACCTATCCGACGGCGTCTCTTCTGGTATTTGGAGTGCACTAAAAAAAAAAATATCTACAGAAAAATCACCAACCATGACAATATTAATAGGAAATACTTTAATTTTTACTTGTTTCAATTGTGATTCAATTACAAGGATGATTTAGTTTTACGATTATATACATTATATTTGTAACCTGAAAATTAAAAAAAAAACATATTTTATCAAGTTTGTTATTATAAATCAACCAGGTTTTGACGCTTTGTGCCAGAATCGAAAAACGCCAGATTCGCGGAACGCCAGATTCGCAGAACGCCAGATTCGCATAATGTCAGATTTTCAGATTCGCAGTATACCAGATTCGCAAAATGCCAGATTCGCACGATGCCAGATTTCAGATTCGCAGAATGCCAGATTCGCATAGTACCAGATTCGCAGAACGCCAGATTCGCAGAATGCCAGATTCGCAGATTGCCAGATTCGCACGGTGTAAGAGTGAAATAATCAATTTCCGTTGCCAGCTCTTACGCAATCATTGGTTCAAGTACAGTAGTAATAAAAAATACTTTTTCTCAATAATGAAATGATTCAACGCTCTAAAACGACTTGTTCCTGATAAAATAATAGGCAGTAATGTTGCTTAGTAATGTTAGTAATGTTGCTTTATAATTAGATTTATATGGATCATTCCCGCCCTAGCGCCGGTAAAGTGATCGTCAACTGATATGGCAAAATTATCCGATAACGGTTCTGTACCTTTTGAGGTATGGAACTCTAATTAATCTTACTCTCTCTATTACTATTATGTGAAAAATAAATCTGGCACTGTGCAAAATCTGGCAATCTGCGAATCTGGCATTCTGCGAATCTGGCGTTCTGCGAATCTGGTACTATGCGAATCTGGCATTCTGCGAATCTGAAATCTGACATCGTGCGAATCTGGCATTCTGCGAATCTGGTATACTGCGAATCTGAAAATCTGGCGTTCTGCGAATCTGGCGTTTTTCGATTCTGGCACAAAGAGTCAAAACCTTTTTTTTAATAAAAGGATATATCGAAATTAATCTGCAAGTTTTATTTTTAATAAAAACTCAATTTTT
Organism: Acleris emargana; assembly: GCA_927399475.2. NCBI lineage: Eukaryota > Metazoa > Arthropoda > Insecta > Lepidoptera > Tortricidae > Acleris > Acleris emargana. The sequence goes on along the minus strand of OV656856.1, from coordinate 6,715,803 downwards.
ATTACTTTTTCTTAATACCGGTCCGGGATCCCGGGATCCCGGTATTGAATAACGAATACCGGCATCAATACCGGTATTATGAAAAGTCCGGTATTTGGAAGCCCTAGTCCTAACTATGTTTTGATCTGATATAATTGTTGGTGTGTAAGCCCATTTAACTTTTATACAAGTGACTGAACCAGGAGTTGAAGGCATTTGGGAAGCCATTGTTACGTATCTAGCTGGATAACAGATGATAGAATAGATACATGGTAGGTTCGCAATACGAAATTAGAACCATTAAGAGTTGTGTTTTGGCTACTTGAAATGATTGTGAGAAAGTTACAGACCTCATAATCAGAGTTTAACGTCAGTTTACCACCATGTTCAATGAAGACATGTCATAGAAATATAGTCACAACGATTCAATTGGTTGTGATAATAGGTAGTGCTAATTCTGCCAAAGTTAAAACAAGAGGATATACCTAACATTAGAATTGATAAAAATAGTTTAACACGTTCATTGCCAAGTCAAAATGTAGAATTTATACAGATGGCCAAAATAAAATTTGGCTTTTACAATATCGAAGGGGACCATCACGCGACGTCGCGTGGCTGGCCACAGCGTATACAGCCGCTTCACGCGACGTCGCGTGATGCGGCAATCAACGTGTTAAAAAACACTATACTAAATAATATTTGCAATATCATCAGGGCTAGTGCAATACTGAGTAACTACCAACACTAATAAAGAGCAATACGTTACTAAACTTAAAAAGTTTTTTTTATTGCAGTTTATTGAATTCGCTAGATACATACTTACCCTGGGTATATTGTTATAGTATTCATAGTAGAGTCAAAAATGTGCTTTTTTAGATTCGGATCTCTTCAATAGAATCTCAGTCTTCAAATAAAGCAACTTCGAAAAACTGTATAGGTTAGGTAAATTAGCACTACCAATCACTGGCTAAGTAATCACTGCACTGTATCACTGCGTGGCGACGGGTATGTCCCGGGCGGAGGCGGGCGCGGGCGCGGGCGCGGAGGCGGGCGCGGGCAGCGCGGGCGGGAGGCGCACGTCGCGGAAGTAGCGGTGGCGGCGCGCGTCCTTCGCGCTCAGCCGCTTCATGGGGTCGTACACCAGCAGCTTGCGCAGCAGGTCCATACCGGCCTCGTCCAGGTTCTGCACCTGAACAACGCGTTTAGTGGGTTTAAAAAGGTCCACACTGACACGTACACTTCAATTGGTGACGTGATGTAACCTACCTCAGTTCCAAAATCTATCTGAGATTATACAACAATAAGGTTCTATATGGTACAAGTGGATCGCGGGAAAGCGGTGGATGCGAAAAGCACGAGACCGGTCCGAGTGGAGAGCCTTGGGGGAGGCCTATGTCCAGCAGTGGACGTCTTTCGGCTGACATGATGATGATGATGTTCCAAGTGACTTGGCATCTCTAACGACATTGACGACTTTAAGCCTATTTATTTTTAAATGGGTCACAAATTAACGTTCGTGACAGTCTCGTCCTAGGATGCCTGACACTCCTGCATGTCTTTCAGCACTACACCTTGTTTTGGGTCTACCCCTGGATCTAAGATCAGATATGGTAAGATGTAATGCCAAGTTCCAAACATAGTCAAGCGGCCTCCCCTTCATGTGGACATGCCATACCCCTACCCTTCTGATCGTACAGTTCACGTAACTCACGTGGTTGTGCAGGTTGAAGGTGTTCCAGTTGGGGAAGGTGTTCTTGTAGTCGGGTAGCGCCGTGACGCCGGGCCAGATCTCCTCCGTCGGCGTCCGCAGCATCCTGCGACCAACCAACACGCTGTTACCCCTCAATGCCACACATTACATCTTAACTATCTATTGCAATTGGGATTGTTCATATTATTTAAATTACTCTTATTTGAAAACCATTTCGAGGAATAGGGTTTTAAAGTCGTTCTGCATTATTAAGTTTTTGAAATAACTATCTATTTCGGACATTTCGACAAAAGTATATTTGACCTTTGTTTGACTTTCGTTTTTGGCTTGAAGCCCTCCTAGGTGTATCTTACGGGTTACGTGAAAACCCCTTGAAATTGTACGTTTTATTACACTATTACAATCACTTTTTATCATTAGATATAATTTAATTCTTGTAATTTAATAAATGAAAAAAAAAAACATGTCATCTATAAAATGTCTGTTAAATAAATAAAGATATTAAGACAAAACTATTGAATAAAATACAAAATTAATGAAATTGGTCTCTTAAAATTGCCTATTCTTTCGAATTAGAATGTAAAGAACTAAAAACCGTGAGTAATTATTTTTGGTCTATCTCAATTACCGTAGCTTAGAGCACCGTTAATCAAATAGGTAACTTCGTTAAACGTTAAACCGTTACATTTCGGAAGGTCTCCTTATAGCACACAACGATGGAAAATTTCGCAAGGTGGTGGAGAGCTAGCTAAGTGTACCTGAAGATCCGGAACAGCTGGTCGATCTCGGAGTCACCCTGGAACAGTGGCTTCTTCGACGACATCTCCGACAGGATGCAGCCCACCGACCACATGTCCACCGGGCACGAGTACCTGTGGTGAACCAAACATATTTACAAGCATTTATTAGACAGCGAGTAGATAGTGAGATCCGATATGCACTATGACGCCATGTAACAGGTAATAAAAACTCCATTTAAAATTCTTTTTGCTAGAAAGAGATAGGAACAAATGTTTTTATTGGCTTATATCTTGCTTATTTTTATAGCCATTCAAAAACTGATTGTTCTCAACTGTTTGTTACATGAATCAAATTTTAATAAAGCTGTGAAAAACAGTCGTGAATATTCCATATTGATTGATTGATTGATTTTGGTGACCAGAAGATAAGTTGCTTAATATAATTTGGGGTCCGTTCTGGCGCTCTAAACCTCTAAATAAATTTCGAATTCACAATTTCGATTGGATTTTCGATTTTTTCGATTTTTGACGTCACGGGAGACCAGTTGGCAGTTTCCTTGCTCAATACATTAGTTAAATATTTTAGCGAGGGAATGCTGGCAACATCTTCAGGACAACGCGGCAGGGCCTATTTTGGATTTCACGATTTACTTTCCTTTTTAGGCTATCATTTGTCAAGTTTTACATAATGCATTAGTATAATTCTGCTAAATTAGGAGGTAGGGACGTAGGGGTAGCCCTAGGCGTGCATTTTCGAATCAAATCGGAGAAATACTGGAAAAGGGGCGAATTTTAAGTACCCGAAAACGTGCATGCATAACTAGATGTAAGAATGTGGGAGAACCGAAAGAGATTTGTCAAGATTGTAGAAGGTGCAAAGAAGTGGTCTCTGCCTGCCCCTCTGGGAAACAGGCGTGATTTAATGTATGCATGTATATAACTAAGAGTGTCGGTTAGCGAACAGCAGATAGCGTAGCTACTCGAAGTGTCGGTTTGGTATGAGTCGGGCGTAAGTTTTACACGAGTCGAGCGGAGATCGTGGCATCACATCTCATTGCAATGTCCCACAGTATGATCAAGCGTGTGCCCGCGTGACTATTACATCGCAGTAAACTCAGTCTGTTTTTTTTTCAATACAAACTCATCATCATTGATTTGTTTATGTAGTAAACCACTTATTTAAAAAAAAAACACGTGATACTTGACAGCCAATAGAAGCAGAACATTGGTTCGTCAAAGCTCGAAAAAACACATTTTGTTCGCTGCTTAGCAGATCCATGTTTGGTTTGGTAACCAAGTCGTGCTAGCCGTTGTAGCGCGAAATCTGTTTGCCTTTTGCCTTGTAATTTTATTGAAAATGTAGGGTTACTTTATCATTTTGTAACACTGCCCTCCTAAGCTAATACGCAGTAAGACGGATAAAAATATTGTAGCGTTATCAACCTTATTACTAAGACAAGAGAACTAAAACTGCTTTGGTTATTGAATTGGGATACTGCTTATTTGCTTAGGAGGGCAGAACACCAGAGGCACTTGTCCCACCGCCGAGCGAGCGGGAAGCGAGTAGAGCCAGTGATGTCTCTTTTATTGACTCTTTAAGGATCTATGTTCTTTTGTTATTTTCGAGAAAAAACAGTCAATAGCTAATCGCTCTCTCGCCGGCAGTGGGATTATTTATTTATTTGATATAAATAGTAACAAGAGTCACTTTCTTTGCTATAGCAATAGAATAAGACAACACGTCACTAAACAAGCATTTAATTTAATTAGCGTCTCTGACTGCGGCATTAAGTAGTTAGTGGGAGTGTTCATTAAAATTACACTGACCTCTGGCTCCCGAGCAGCACCTCTGGCGCGCGGTACCACAGCGTGACCACCTCGTGCGTGTACACGCGAACGGGTACGCCGAACGCGCGCCCCAGACCGAAATCCGCTACCTACCATAAAACACAGAATAAGTTTTAAACACATTTATAAAACAGGTCTATATCAAGTGGTGTAATCTTGTCCTAATGTATTGTTTGATCGAACACGTTTTTTTTCAATCGAACTTAATGTAACTATTCTTCAAAATAGATATTTTTATTCAATTTAAAAATATCAAAATTCAAAATATTTATTCAGTAAATTTGCCACATGAGGGTTCTTTTTACACGTCGGTAATTTGGAGTGAATCTACTAGCACTTCGGACAAGACCATCATTGCGGAGAAGAAGCGCCCCAAGAAACTCCAGCAGATGGTCAATTCTTCAATTATTAAATACAATAATACTTAAAAGTAAGTAATATTACAAGGTAACAAAATAATAAATAATTATTTTTAAAACTAATACAAATAAAATCATTACAAATGTAGGTCAATACACTAAAGTTAAAAATAATGACTAGGAGAACAACATGACGAGGTCTCTACAGGTCTCTACGTCAGGAACGTAAATTCTGTGATTGCGTCCGTGTCCACTGTACACCCTGAACCATAGGTAAAGCCACCTCTGCAGCAGTGTTCACATTGTTGTGTTCCAGTGTGGGGATAACACAACCAGTGAAATTACCAGCAAAAATTACCCTCATAGAGGACATTGGACAGGAGAAATTGCTTAAAAAATCTAAGGAATATAGCAGTCACTCGCCCCTTCAATATGTCAATCTTGTCAGACGACAGCTGATATAGTTCACTTGTTCCTCAAATATTTAAATAGAGCACAAAATGGTTCCATTGAAACCTGAGAGAAAAGAACTGGGAAATGAATGGCTTTTGTAGTGTAGAATAACTTGATGATACGCACACTGGCCCGACATACACAGGCTAAGAGTGGAAAAAGGAGTGCATCACCATATACCTTGATGATGCCAGTCTGGTCAATGAGTAGATTCTGCGGCTTGAGATCCCGGTGCAGGATGCGGCGCTGGTGGCAGTACAGGATGGCACTGTTGATCTGGTACAAGTAGCTCTTCACCATGCTCGGGCTCATCAACTGTAATCCGAACAACAGCCATCTTACAGTACGACTACATATTATAAAACAAAGCCCCTGCTGTTTCAGTCTGTCTGTATGTTTGTGAGTATCTGAAAAATGACTGAATGGATTTTCATATGGCTTTCACCATTAGTAATATTACTTTTCACAATAAGTTTTTATGTATAAAACTTATGATTTATGTATGGGTGTTACAGAAAAGCTCATGAACCGAAGCGCGGTCAGGTTGCAAGGTTTTTATGAGTGCCGAGGGAATACGAGTGAGACATCAGAGATTAACAATACTAAATGGTCACCAACAGGGTGATTTGCTCTTGATGTATTGATAGATAGAGCTGCTGGACCAGCACATATTACTACAACCAGTAGGTTGCAGCATTTCCTTGATATTTTTGATTGTAACTGGCGTAATAACACTATTATATTATTATGCCGTGTGGTTGCCGGCTTAGAATTGTGCCACTCCATGTCTTCCCATGGAAGTCATAAGAGGCGAGTAAGGGAATAAAGGCTTGTAGTACTGTTAGGCGATGGGCTTGCTACCTGTCACTAATATACACTGTTAAACATCTTAGCCTAATTGTGCAAATTGTGGTTACAGAATTATCAACAACTTATTTAAGAGTGCTTGGTAATTCTGTAGCTCTGCCTACCCCACTCTGGGTATGAAGGCGTGAGTTTATGTATGTATGTATGAAGAATAAAAATATACAATAACAAGCAAGACACCAATTTTGAATACCAGTATTTTTGTATGAAAACTAGCAATCTGCCCTTGCTTCGCTTCGGTTCATAAGAGGTTTCTGTAACATGTGTAAATAATCTAGATTGTTTTATACATAAAAACGTCCCTCTTGAATCACTCTATCTATTGCTGAAAACTGCATTATAATACGTTGCATAATTTAAAAGATCTAAGCACACAAACAGCGGTTGCAACTTTGTTATATACTATGGAAAGAAAGGTGATACCAGAATACAACCCCTGGGTCTATAACCTTAGTAGGCACTTAACACCTGCTGTCAACACCTGCTAGTTGAGTCTGCTTTATATATATGCAAAACAGGGTATTTGGCATTGAATGTGTTAATAAGCCTTTAAGTACTTTTCATTGTGGTTACTGAATTATCAACAACTTTTTTAGTTTGTATTCTGTAGCTCTGCCTAGCCCTCTAGGATTACAGGCGTGAAGATATCGCACCTTTGCGACAAAACTGTGACATCTGCGCAAATCACAGCTTTGGAGATGTCACAGTTTTGTCGCAAAGGAGCGATATATACTTTTGTATAAGTATGTACTTTTCATTTAAATATAAGCCATGACGTGTCCATATAAATTGCCTCTAAGTATCTTAGTTCTTCAATAAATACATTACTATACCTAATTGTATATCACTTAAGTATAGTAATAAACCCGCATATTGCCCCAACCCACCTTTTGGAGTTGTAGTCTAATGTTTCATAATATTGGTAGGTCATGATGAAATTTGTCATAAAACACAGAGAAAGGTATTTCAATTTAACACATCCAGTACTGTAACTTTGCCGAAGTTTCTACCCAGGTGCCACACACTTGGTTTTATATTATCACTAACTTGACATTTGTGAAATCACTAAGGAACTGCCATAAATAAAGTAGAAAAAAAATTGCTATCATTCTGGAACAACAAGGCACTTGATAAGGGTCAGGAAATTATTATATGCATTGCTGCCAGTGAATGTATTATTTGTATTCATTAATTTTTCATGACACAAAAAAACAAAAATATTATAGTACTAATTAACTATAATAAAACCAAGCTACTCAAATATGTACAGTCAGCTGCAGAGAAAAGGATACCCCCCCCCTCCTGGTAGGGATTGTTTTTTTACGAAAACCTGTGTTTAGATTTAAATGATTTTGAGTTTATGTGTAGACAATAGTAAAATCTTCAATTCACCGAAAATTCATATACATTTAACCACAGGTTTTTGAAAAAAATTGATCCTTACCAGGAGGAGGGTATGCTTTTCTCTGCAGCTGACTGTACAAGCTATGTAAATAATAATCCCCACGATAAAAAGAACAACACCTATAGCAGGTCCGCTCGCTGCATGGTCCCTATGACACTGGCTGTATTACCTCTCTGAATTAATTAATTAATTGACAGGGGTAAACATACACCCAATTTTAACTCGTCTAATAATACCAGCAAATCATTAAGTGTGTTCTGCGAAACCAGAGGGTTTTGGTGAGTTCTGCCACCTTGAAAGTTCAAGAACCCCTGGGTTAAACCACTAGTTCAAAATCGTAACTTCCTTAACAAGCCGGGTGTCAGAGATGTCACATAATCATCAAAAAAATTACAATACTACAACATAGCATGGAACTACAACAATGATTAAGACATATTATTGATGTGTACATTTAGTATTTCAAGTTCATACCCTTCCAGATCCCAGCGAGTCCATGTATTTCTTCAGGTCCATGGAGAGGAACTCAAAGATAAGGTACAGCCGCGCCTCCTCCATCAACACATCCTCCAGCTTAACTATGTTTGGATGATTCAACTCCTTAAGTAATGAAATTTCCCTACAATGTTAAACAGAAATTATTGCAAATTTTTGATTTCATACAAAATCTAGCGATTAGTGAAATCAAAATTGTTATAATAATAGAGCTCTAGAAATTACTAGCATGTTGCTATGACCAATAAATGTAATAAAACAATCAGATTAGCAGAATGGTTGGTAGTCTAAAACAACTATAACATAGTTCATTCATTTACTTTAGGTTTAAGAAGACCTTGTGAATTATCTTAATAGGTTATGAAACACAAATCCTTGATATTGGTATTTGTATTGAAATTAAACAAATATTGGTGACAGGGGCAACGTTCGATATCGTTCAACGATAAAATAGCACCGACCTGATCGCGGTGGACGGTATTCCCTCATCGTCAGCTTCCAACCTGATTTTCTTCATAGCAACATATTGACCGGTCACTTTGTTTTTTCCTTTGTACACTACACCATAAGTACCTTCACCGATCTTTTCTATTTTGAGAAAATCTTCCATTTTGCCGAGCAAAATTTTGAATGATTATTACAAAAACGTTATCAGGTTTAGATCTAGAGACAAAGCAATAGATCTATATTTATTCTACGAGCACATGGATGATTGACAACAAAAACGCGACTAACTGAAGTAATTATGTGCTGATAGCAGCATTAACCCGCCAATTGTTATAATTCTTGATAAAGGTTGTCGTAACGAACCTGAAATAACGACTTCAAACGAAAACTTTTTAAAATGTTCCTTTTGACTAGCTGTTAGTTTTGTGTACGCTTCAATGTTGCCAAAAACAATTGAATTAGTTCCCTTTATATGTTTTTATGTCCCATTTTTATCTTTCCTGTTATGAAAGTGGCCTCAAATTAAAGCAATAAAAGTTTTATCCAATTTAAGGTCCTTATTAATTAATATATAGGCAGATTGATTAATTTTGGCACTATAACTAATATCTATAATTTCCATCTAATAGGAATTTAAAAGTACCACTGGCAATAATGATTTAAAACGTTCCATGTTACGCAGTCTTTTTTATATTTCAAAAGAGTTCGCAAGCTTGATTTTTCTTATTTTATGGAAATAAATGAGATTTCAGTTCCTTGCTTCTTATTTATTTTAGGTAATGGCCGCCGCCATGAAGTTTATAACGAGTAAAAGTGATAGAGCTATAATATATTTTCGGTACTGATGATAGTTGTGGTCCATTGTTGGTCGTTCGAATAAATTGTCCTTGTTGTATCTAGGTAATACTACATAATAGTACATTTTAATGCAAGTGCGGAAAGTATGTTACTTTTCACACCACCTGCTCGACAATGCCAAATTACACATCATGCAAACCTTACGCAAACCAAGTCATTAAAGCCCTTGGCTTTAGCCGGGGTGTAATGTTGTACTGAATCTCATTATAACCCGCTGGGTTGTAATATTTTCACTTTTCATAGTTCTTATTACAATGGCCTTAAAGTCTAATTTCGTAATAAAAGATCAACTAATACTCGAAGGCCGGCGCGGCGCCGCCGCCACCGCCGCGTCGAACCTAATTTGAAAATCGAACATTTTCTAAAATCGAGCTGGCCACGGCAAGCTGAATGGAACACATTTGAAATTAAACAAAAGCCGCGAGTATTGTAAGACGCTGCAATAAAATACATTGGTGATAACTGCAAAGTTTTAAATAAATATATCAAAATTGAAGAAAACATCTGTTAAAATGTCGAGTGACGAAAGTGATTTAACTCCGGAGTTCATTAAATTGGATGCCTTAGGCATTGTTCATAATCTACTCCCAGAGAAGTCAAAGGAAAAATACCTGAAAGCATACAACGATAAACTCAGATAAACTCTACCTCAACTTCGATAAACGTACCAAATAAAAATATAACTTTGTCTTTCCACAACTGTACTAATGTCTCAAATATCAATTTTCACTTTTAATTTTAATTTACTATAATAAAACGCTGTTTTTAGTAGACTCGCTTTTTTATTGTCTCGCAAAAGGTGAGAAAAGTAGAGTACACTCCTCGGGGATAAAGCTGTTTTCGTCTTGGGCGCGCTTGAACCCCTCACTGCGCTCAGGACTCTTCTTAATTCCCTCGCTTCGCTCGGGAATTAACTCGTAACACCCTCGCTGCGCTCGGGAGTTAAATCTGGAGTCCTTCGTTACGTTCAGGATTCAATATCGCGCCCGTGACATAAAACTGTGCTTTATCCCCTCGGTGTATAATCTACTATTACACGCCCGAGCTGCAAGCGAGTGAAAATGACAGTTCCGTACGTGTATACTTTTTGAGCAACTGTATTAAAAACAATTAGACGGATAGAAGTCTGGCCATCGAAACGTGATACTGAAAATGACCGCGAAATTTTTGTGGCTGTGTTATGCCTGTATGAGCTAGAGTTAAACAATGTTGATGCTTTTGTCATTAAGTATTAAATTATCAGTTAATGAGAAAAGTACCTACTAAAATTGTTTAATTGTAGCTCATTTAGGCATACTATAGCTACATTTTTAAATTTCTTGGTCATTTTCTGTTCGTGTCACGTTTCGATGGCCAGACTCTAACGATCGTCATCTACATAAAAACGGTTGATAGGTTAACAACAAAGACTAGGTATTGTAAGACTCTTGTACACACAGGGAGGTTATTATGACAAAGCAACGCAGTTCAATTTACGCTGCGAGAAAGGAACAGAGCTATATAACTGCTATAGCTCTGTCCTTTACGCTCGCCGTAAATTGAACTGCATTGCTATGTGAAAATAACCTCCTGGGATAGGTTAATAGTGAGGCCACTCTTCGGCAGAAATTGACCACCATAATCCATTTTTTATACAATAAAAACGGATGCTTCTTGTGGTTTACCAGTTACGACGGCAATAATTACTCAGTGAGAGTTGATTTTAGGCGACGAGTGACGAAGAAACTAAATTTTTACCGGCATTCGGTCTATCTCGCTCGAGATGTCTCGCGGAGTGTGTACAGCCAGCATTAAAGTGATGAGATCATTATTATCATCATTGTATCATCATAAACAATAATTTTCTAAATGGTTATTAAGTTGCTTAGTTGAGAGAATGTCGCACGGTTTTTGCGCAATCAAGTAACATTCATAATAAATTTTATTCGGATTTCTTGCCACCGACGACTTCAAGTAAGTTAAAATTAATTATATATCTCTATCTATATCTCATATTATAATAGGAAAGTAATATTAATCATAATAATTTAGATAATCTTCAGGAGGAAGAAATCTTTTGCTGGACATAGGGTCTTCACTTGTCCTTTCTTCCTCGTTCATAGAGTTGATTGCCGTTGGTGCGGAAAGGTTCTATTTGATCACGTACCGAATCGCAAAGTACACCACGGTGCCAAAAAAAAAGTTTTCAAAATCAAATGGTCCAGTTTCCAATGAACTAATAAATAACTTACGACTCAGTTATAGATTTATATCTATAACTGAGTGGTAAGTTTTGGTAAGTGGGAACATTTGTTTTTGTACTTTAAAAAATTACATGCAAGATTATATTGTAACTTTCAAATACCGTTAAAAATACCGTATAAAAAACTGGTGGTATTTTGTATTTTAAAACATTCAATTATTGTTTTCTATGTACCTACTTTTTATGTGATCATAATGTGCTGCTATGTAGTCCCAACGTTCAATTAATAAAAAAATAAAAATATAGGATATTACAAGCTAGCTGCAAGCAACGCAACGCCGCGGGAATAGGTAGTGTACCTATATTTTTAAACCATTTAAATATGTCGTGCGTTAAAAGGCGACGTTATTAAAAAAAAACAGAATATTGTTTTACTGCATAAAAGCATGGCCTACACTCTAACCAAAGTACCTACCTAACCTACCTATACGGTGTGGTATAGTGGCGTTTTGCAGTTTTTTGCGTATTGCGATAGATGGAGCTCATGTCACTTTTCTATTTCGGCTGTCCCCACAATATGTTTTATGCAAGGGGCGGAATTTTCATAGCAAAAATCAAACATCAAGAGGGATTGACCATTGTGTTTTATCGACTATCGATTATTAATTGTCACAGCACGACATGTTTTTAGGTAATGGGACATTCTATAGGCTACCAAAAAACATGGACGTGTGTATGAAGGTTAACAAAATAAAAAATTAATAAAACAGAAACATGTTTTATTTTGTTACGATTTACATATAAAATCAAAACGAAAATGTTAAACAGTTTAACTACAATCGAAATCTAGGTATATCTGTACTTACTAATTATATTTTCTTCATCTTGTTGCGCATTAATAAAGAATCGTCATTATTTTCTCTACAGTGTCATCATTAATATTGGTCCTGTTTTCATCGTCGATCACTCTATACGATGCGAAAGAGCATTCTACCTTAGTTGAAGTAACAGGAGCATATTTTTAGTACTCGATAACACTGTTTTGGTTGTATTCACTTTTTGTTATAAAATCGGGATAATCGCGAATTTTGTCATAGTCCGCAATCCTATCTAGTAAAATCGATACCTAGTTGATAAAACAGATTGGTCAATCCCTCTTGACGTTTGATTTTTGCTATGATTATTCCGCCCCTTGGTTTTATGTAATAAAGTCGATACCTCGTTCCCGAGACAAAGGGTCTTGACAGTCAAACGGATGGACAGACGGACAACAAAGTGATTCTATCAGGGTTCCGTTCTTAAATTTCATAAATTTTTAGTGTTTAAATCGTAAAAATTGAAAATTATGACCAGCTGGGGTACATTTTTAACCAACTATCCAAAAAAGAGGGTATTTAATGTTTTTCACTTCTCATGCTCTTAAAATGCTACTTAAATCTATGCGAATCGGGACTAAAGCTCCTTATTAATCTCTAGGGATTAAAGTAATTTTTTTTTAATTTACTTTGGAAACCCCTAAACAACCAATCACGGTGTTTGTGAATGGAGGATTATCGCCATTTTCAGTGATTGTGTATGGACCATATCGCTGCCCTAATTCAATAGTAGGATATCTTAAAAAAAAACGAAATTGAGATAATATGTCTTGATTTAGGTAAGCATTTAGCTGCTCTATCTGTGGCAAAAATCGGATAAGGAGAAAACGCTACCTAAAGCGCTTGAAATTAAATATCTTACTATAACATTGAAGCATATTTTACCCAAATGCTAGTTCAAGACTCTGACATCCTAAGATATCTGAAGGGCCAGGAAGAGTTTTGCGTGCCTTTATTTCCATACAAAGATATTTTAAAATGTCTTTGTATGTATTTACAATAAAAATTTCCAATTCAATTAGTACAGTACAAACTAAAAATGTGAATAACTCAAAACATACCCCGGTCAAGATGTCTTACTATTGAATTAGGGCAGCGATATTTCTGGGTGTCGAAATAACCTCAAAATGACAACTGTGCAAATATATAAAAAAAAAGGATTTAATTTCGTGAAACACGATTAATTATTACGAATATGAATCTATTTAATCATATTAAGGCCGAACTCTTTTATTATGCGTGGTCCAATTACTTTTAAAATGGTTTCCAAGTTTGAATCTGTTGGCTAAATATACATCAACGAAATAATAAGGTATAATTGCACTTTTAATATATCGTAGATTTGGTTAGCTACTTTTATTTTATTAATGTTAGATTAACGATAGTAATAATAAGATACCTAATTGTTAGTTTTAATTGTTAGAAACTTTTTTATAATAAATGTTGTAATTTTGTTTAGAACGTCGTTTTTTTCCTCGCATTCAAAGTGAAAAGTAGAGTGTTTAACGCGAGACTAAACAACCATAATGACACTCGAACTACAGCCACCCTCGCTCGCAAGTTCGCTCGCGTGGCTAAACATCTCGTGTCATTATGGCTTGTTTTAGTCCCTTGTTGAACAATCTACTATTTTGCACGTATGTTGGTATGAATGAAGGTTTATGTTGTTTATGAGACGGATTTTGAATCTCTCTGATTATAAATCGCACTGCCAGATCAAAAGAGTACCTAGTGACTAAAAATACAACTGTATTTTAAAATCAACTTTAGTACAACGTCTATTAGCTTGAAACAAAACTAAAAATGATTTTGAGTTGATACTGTTTTTTTTTTATCGCGGTTATTTCGCTTTCGAGTGGGTATCAAAGTCCGAAAAATAATATTTACCAGTGAGATTCCAGAATCCTACCTTGCTGTTTTCATTTGACTGATGACTAGGCAGATTCTTTGACAACTGACCATCACTGACGCAACTGACATTGGCACAAGCCTTGTGGGGGTGCGTCCCACGAGATATAACTACATAATAACTATTTTCATGTTACTAACGTTTACGAGATATAATGAACGTTAGCTATAATAACAAAATCAATATTTTTATAAGGAATAACGGTCAAGTCATATAATATTCATTTTATATAATATTTTTTAATATAACACTCACAATGACTAATTTCAGTTCGTATAACATACATGACATATAGCGATCATAATACATAATATCTTTTAGTATAAGGATTATAAGATCTAATATCGTATGCTATACTCAATGGGTGGGTACTGTAAGGAGCGGGTACAGTAGAGTTCATAGATATGTGTACCTTGTAGTACTTTGTCATTTTAATTGCTGTGACAATTCATATACTTATGGCAGTTTAAACATGACATAAAATAAATAGACAAGGTACTAAAGTGTACACATATTTATGAACTCGAGTCTACCAGAACGGTCTTGCTTGTAATTTGTTTTAATTAACCAGAAAATGCCACGAGCATGACGAATCAGGTCAGAACCGACTCGGTTAGGTTAGGTTAGAAGGCCTAGGCGGGAGCAAAGCTCCCGCCTAGGCCTTCGAGATTTTTTTTTTTTCTGCCCAGAAAATTCAGACTGCTGCCAGTAAAGTTAGTTAGGTAAGGTTGATTGTTAATTAAGAAGGCCACTTAATACTGAAAATAGAATTTAATTTCAAATAAATAACATATGCATGTTTTTATATTATACGTGTATTATGTTTTTTGATGTTAGATAATTTGATTAATATATCTTTTAAATCTTAGGTGTTATGAACGTTATACGTTTTAATAGTTATATAAATTGATATTATATATTAATAACGTTATACTTTATGGAAATAGATATTTTGAAATTATATCTTCCGTTCATTATATCCAGTGAACGTTATACTAAACGTGTTTATACAAAGTGAGCGTATATATTATGAGTGTTATATTATCAGTTCTTATATCTCGTATTAATTACCCGCCTTGTGGCTATCATTAAAGAGAAGAAGAAGAGATTCAAGAAGTCGAACTTGTAGAAATCGACCGAACAACGAACTAAGCAGGAATATTAGGTCATTCATCTTAGTCAATGATTTATCTAGGCTAGTCAGTGTACGTGTAATCTGGACTTGGATCGCAGATATCAGGCAGGGTAATTAAAGTACGCCTGTGAATAATTCATCGACGTATTCAGAGGTGAGTTGTACAAGAGAATTGTAAAACTTTAACACTAAAATAATTACCTAACTTGGGACTGTTTTTCATGGTTTCTGAGGTAACGTCATTATGACTAAGTTCTAATGTGATTCTACTATTAAAGACAAGAAAAATAACAGAAAGGTCAGCGTCATAAGTAGCTGATCACTTTCGTTTATTATTGCATTAATACAGTACCGGCAAATAATATATCGTTGCTTCCCAAGAATAGTGACACAAAGCAAAATAGGTTAATTTTGAGTAATTGATACAGATCGCCACCACCGTACCAATACGGCACATTTTAAAGCGATCTGTATCAATTACTCAAAATTAACCTATTTTGCTTTGTGTCACTATTCTTGGGAAGCAACGATATCATCTTTGTACTTACATCTCGTACAAATTTCGAAAATTTAGTATGAACGCGTCGGCAATGGTTTTTTAAATAGGTACTAAACTTTTTTAAACTACGATATGTACAAAAATTGGTTATATATCATTTTGAAACTTATTTAATGAGCTAGTGATTTGAATAAATATATTTTGTTATGTTAGGTGTGTGTTTTAAGTGAGATATTTGAATATATTTATAAGTACCTGGGCGTATTTTCAGTACCTACCAAAAACTTAGGTAATACTTAAATCTTTAATATCTCTCTTCGATATTATCGCATTACATTTTATAAGTACATTTTTATGTGTATTTATATGACCTCTAAACTCTTATAAGAAAGTCACACGGGGCGGGGCCGCTGAAAAAACGAAGATAAAAATGTTCATACACACTTACCGAATGCCCTTTTAATCCGAAGTAATCCTTACGAGTATCTGTCCGCGGTTTGAATATCGGGTTCGGCCGTTAAACTGCTAGGTAAAGTCACCAGCGGTCAGCCAGAGACCAGTAGTCGACCTTATATGAGTGCGAAGAGTGGGAAACATATCGTTCGTACTCTTCCCACTCATACAAAGTATGGGCAGAGGCCGACTACAGGTCTCTGGCTGACTAATGGTGACTTTACCCTAATTAAACAGCGAATACAGCGATTAGACATAGATATCCGATATGCACTGTGACGTCAATCGTCATTGTAACGTCGGCCAGCTATACAAACTCCATGTTCTGTTTTGTTACAATGAGATAGGAACCAATCTTTGTTGGCTTAAATATATACCTATTGGTAATTTTTATCGGTATTAAAAAAATACCTTGCTAAACTGTTCCCGCGATCCTTACAAGGTCGCCCCATCGGCCATCACTCCTGCGAGCGATGTGCCCGGCCCACTGCCACTTCAGTTTAGCTATTCTTCGGGCTATGTCGGTAACCTTAGTTCTACTGCGGATATCATCATTTCTGATTCTATCACGCAGAGAAACCCTGAGCATAGCCCTCTCCATAGCCCTCTGAGTGACTTTGAGCTTCCTTATGAGGCCCAAACGCGAAACGCGCGCGTTGGAACGCGGAATGCGAAAAGCCAAGACCGGTCTGAGTGGAGAGCCTTGGGGGAGGCTTATGTCCAGCAGTGGACGTCTTTCGGCTGTCATGATGATGATGATGATGAAACTGTTTGTTACACGAATCAGTTTTTTTTTAAGCTGTCAAAAAAAGGCATGAATATTTACTATTCTGCCAATTCCATGTAGGTATAGTCGACCACAAAGAGATGTATCCACTTTTGGACCTTATTACATTGCAATAAGGTGAAAAGTAGATACATCTCTTTGTAATCGACGTATGCGCTGTTCGGTACGTGGTCGCCCGTTAGTCTAGAATACTGCCCTCCTAAGGAGAAAAGGCGTATCTACAATATGAGTTGTATGGAAAATCCAAGCTTATTATAATCCTTGAGAGTTTAATACGATTCTATGAATTAATTGCACATGCCCCTTTTTTGAGGGCAAAATATTTTTCTCGATAAAAACTCTAGGTGCTTACGAAATGATTATTATTGATCATTAATTTCTGAGTCACTAAAACTTTGTCAATCAAAAGAAACTAGGGCATGATCAATAATGTTGATGACTGTGACAATCTAACAGCTTTGCAATTAAACTGGGCTGAGGTTCTAGCACGGTAAAACCATATTACATGTATACCTATAGATGTAGTTCCACCTGTTGTAACGTAATAAAATGAGACACGCAATAAATGATTTGAATTTGAATATGATATTGTTTTTTCATCACACCTGCACGTAAACAGTATCTAAACATACAGGTTAACTTGGCCGCAATGCCCGATATAAAACCCTCGACCTTTTTTTTTACCATGAAACCCAAGGTCGGTAAGTATTTTTTTTTTAATTTATAGCACAGCACACAGGTCATGCAAGTTCAAGCAAAGAGTTTACACGCAATTGAAAAATTGTCTTAAAATGTTATTTAAACAGGAATTTCATTGCAATCTCGCTACATGTTACTTAAATACTCAATCAATGTTCTTAATAATCGATTTTAATAGTTTTCTGTATCAAAACATCGTTTTTTTTTTACACTCCTTCAGGGCTGTATGTATAACTACGTAAGTATTTGCCCTTAACGTTTCTGAACGAAACATTTTTATAATCTGTGGAGTCCGCCAGCCATCCGCTTAAAAAAAGTTCAAGTAATTCGTAATAATAGTTGTGCTGACTTGTGTATTTATTTACTCGCAAATGTGATGAAAAACATTGTGTGTTTCACGGGCGGTACGGAAATTACGAACCTCGACTCAGAAAGCCCTCAGTCTTCGACTTCGGGCTTCTACTAGAGCCTCGATCGTAATTCCTTACTTACCGACCTTAATACACAATGTACTATTGTCGTGTTTGTATTGTCAACGTGTGGTTGCCGGGTTAGACCCCCGTGTGGTTGCCGGGTTAGAATAGTGCCACTCCATTTCTTCCCGCGGATGTCGTAAGAGGCGACTAAGGGAATATAGGCTTGTAGTACTGTTAGGCGATGGGCTTGCAACCTGTCACTAATACGCTGGTAAACATCTTAGCCTAATTGTGCAAAGTGTGGTTATAGAATTATCAACAAGTTTTAAAAGTGGTTGGTAATTCTGTAGCTCTGCCTACCCCACTTTGGGAATGAAGGCGTGAGTTTATGTATGTATTGTCAACGTGTATTGACAGTAGGGTTGCCAACTATACTGTTTTAAACAGTATTATACTGTTTTTGACTAAATTATACTTTTTACTGTTGAACAAAAATAAAGTATACAAAATACTGTTTTCAGCATCAAAATGCAAACACATTATTATGTGTTATACATAGACGGTCACACAAAGTTTTTATTTAGTCAGAGAGCGCTCACTGTTCAGTGCAGCGCAGCCACAAACAAATCACACTGAGTTTCTGAAAAATATGTATTTAAAACAATAAATAAATAAAATAGTGTTCATTTTTCTAAAATACTGTATAATATTCTTCATAGACCTGAATATACTTTATTTCTTGTAAAAAAGTTGGCAACCCTAATTGACAGTAATGGCGGCGGCCGAGTTAAGAACAATACGATAAAAGGTCAAAAGCAATATTGTTTTACCGTCAATAAATAGAGGCCCTGTTTTATCTGTACAATGTACAGTCAGCGTAAAAGTAAATACGAACTCTTGTACCTTGACGCTGTACCTTCAAACGAGGCAAATAAATATCAAATAAATATCAGGGGACAATGTCACACCAATTGACCTAGTCCCAATTTAAGCTGTAGGCCTGTATTATGGGTACTAGACAACGATATAAATACTTATATAGAGAAATATATACTTAAATACATAGTAACCTGTGTGGTCACCGGGTAAGAATAGTGCCACTCCATGTCTTCTCGTGGATGTCGTAAGAGGCGACTAAGGGAATAATAAAGGCTTCTAGTACTCTTAGGCGATGGGCTTGCAACCTGTCACTAATACACTGGTAAGCATCTTGGCCTGATTGTGCAAAGCGTGGTTACAGAATTATCAACAACTTATTTAAGAGTGCTTGGTAATTCTGTAGCTCTGCCTACCCCACTCTGGGAGTGAAGGCGTGAGTTTATGTATGTATGTATGTACATAGTAAACATCCATGACTCAGGAACAAATATTCGCGCTCAACACACAAATATCTGCCCTTACCGGGATTTGAACCCAGGACCGCTAGCTTCGTAGGCAGGGTCACTACCATCTAGGCCAGCGCGTCGTCAAATAATATCATCATTGTACTTACACCTCATACGATTACCTACAAATGTGACTCACCAAAATTGACAACCAATCAAGAACTATTGGACCAATTGTATTGCCATAATTCAATTCGTCAGCTGATTAAATAAGTTTCAAAAATGTCATGCCGTTGACGCAAAATTGACGTCACGCTACATAGAGTATGATTCGAAATGGTTTTATTGTAATTATTAACAATTAGTTTTCAATCATTTAATCATGTACAAATGATTTAAGTAATCTATTGACGCGTAGAAAAATAAATACCTAACTTCATATATACATTTACGAGTTATGTAACTTAACTTTGTTAAAAAAAATAGTGATGATTTTACCTACTACTCGCGCATCACTGCGTGACAACGTGCGCTCTCAGTTACCTACACAATTTAATATTATTACCACGAGTGAAAAATAAAACTTTCTATAATAGTACTTTTATAAGTGCGATAAGAGTGTATAACAATCTTCCCAATACTATTAAAATATTAAATGGTCTTAAATTCAAGCGCCACTTAAAGACCTGCGAATCAATAATGTGTTTTATAATCTTAAAGATTTTTTTGACTTTAAAGACAAGCAAACATACTGCATGAGTTAATTTTATATTTTTTAAGTTCATATTGTACACCCTGAGCGGGTCACCGTTGGAACTATTTTGTACCTAATTTATCCATCTTAATGTTACATGGTTATACAATAAATATATTCTTATTCTTATTCTTATTCATACCTAAAACGTAAATGAAACTATTTGATTGAGAGGCAGAAATCATCGAGTAACATTATCATTTAAAAAAGTAAAAAATTATATGATTAAATAGTTATAAATACAAGTATGGCATTGGCATTCATAAAAGAAAATTGTCTCAATGGGGGTTTCTGCGCATCCGTTTTTTCACAAGATGGCGCCTGTGAAGTGAGGTCTTTTTGACAGTTGATGTTAAAATATATGCCTAGAAGAAGACCAAACTAGTGACAATTTACTTTTTCACTTGATATATATACACATTTCAAATATTTAGGTACAAAATTATTTCAATTTATATTTTTTACGTATCTAGTGAAAAAACTGATGCGCGGAAACTACCATTGGCCAATTTTGGCAATGAGTGGTGATCTGGTGATACTGGTGATGCTGCCATAATCCGTATTTTTATTGCGACTAAGCTGTATTTAACTATAATTATTTGAATGCTTATTTTTTATTTTGTTTATACCTACCCATTTTATTTGTACATATCGTAGTTTAAAAAAGTTTAGTATAATACCTACCTATTTTAAAAACCATTGCCGACGCGTTCATACTAAATTTACGGGACGAGTTGTAAGTACTGATGTGCAAGTTGCGGAAAGTTTCCAAAAAGTTGGAAAAGTTGCAAGAAAATTCCGGAAACTTTCACAATAAATATAGGAAATTTAAATTTAAGAAACGGAAAGTTTCAATCCCCATACAAAATTGTGAGAAGTTTCCGAAATTTTCCTACATGAAATTTTCCGCAATTTTGGAAAGTTTCCTTTGGCACATCAGTAGTTGTAAGTACAAAGATGATATATTATTTGCCGGTAGGTACTGTATTAATGCAATAATATACGAAAGTGATCAGCTACTTATGACGCTGACCTTTCTGTTATTTTTATTGTCTTTAATAGTAGAATCACATTAGAACTTAGTCATATCTTATAAGCAAAAAAGTTAAAGATATATATATTTCCTTTGTGTAAAATTCTGCCAGTAGACAAAAAAGTTCATTATTTAATAGGCTTAGAACACTATTACAGAGATGATTGCAAATTAACCAAGAATAGCAAAATTAGTACTAGAAGTGTTACCCAGAGAACATTAATACAACCGGGAGCGCAAAACCACTACCTACGGTGAAAGGAAATCAAAATATTTAGTTCCATTTTTTTTAAATAAATACGACATACTTATACAAGAGACTAAAATAAGCAAATCATTGTTAAAATCAAAACTAAAGGATTTGCTTCTCTATAACTAGCCAGCGTCAATAAAATAAAAAGGACAATAATATGTAGGTACCTATTACAAAAACAGCTGACGCTTGCAGTCGTCGGGAAGCGAACACCTACATACCCACCTGTGAACGCCGCTGTGTCTATTTATGTATAGTATAACTAAACATAATTTAGCAGACGATTAGATATAAGGATAAGTTAAGTACTGTAAAACTGAGCGCGTCTCGCCGATAAACGTAACAGTTTGGCGAGTAATATTAGAATATGCTACTGTAAGTTTTATTATACTAAATTAATTAAAAAAAAAAAAACCTCAGAAACCATGAAAAACAGTCCAAGTTAGGTAATTATTTTAGCGTCAAAGTTTTACAATTATTTTGTACAACTCACCTTTGAAGAATAGCTAAACTGAAGTGGCAGTGGGCGGGGCACATCGCACGCAGGACTGATGGCCGATGGGGTCAGAAGGTTCTTGAGTGGCGTCCGCGGACCGGGACACGAGCCTGTGGGTAGGCCTCCAACAAGATGGAGTGACGACCTTGTAAGGATCGCGGGAAAGCGGTGGATGCGAAAAGCACAAGACCGGTCTGAGTGGAGAGCCTTGGGGGAGGCCTATTTCCAGCAGTGGACGTCTTTCGGCTGACATGATGATGATGATGATGATGATGACCTATAAATACGTCGATAAATTATTCTCATGCGAGATTAATTACGCTGCCGGTTACACAAAGGCATATAGAGAATCTTCGTCAACGAAATCGATCCAAGTCTAGATTACACGAACACTGACTAGCGTAGATAAATCATTGACTAAGATGAATGACCTAATAATCCTTCTTAGTTCGTTGGTCGGTCAATTTCTACAAGTTCTTTCTTCTTCTTCTTCTTCTCTTTAATAGCAGCCACAAGGCTTGTGCCAATGTCAGTTGCGCCAGTGATGGTCGTTTGTCAAAGATTCTGCCTAGTCATCAGTCAAATGAAAACAGTGAGGTAGAATTCTTGAATCTCACTGGTAAATAATATTTTTCGGACGCCTATGATACACACTCGAAAGCGAAATCACCGCGATAAAAAAAAAACTATTTTTTATAATCAGATAGTTTCAAAATCCGTCTCATAAACAATATAAACATTCATTCATACCAACATACGTGCAAAAAACATTAAGTACCGACCCTCCTTTTTGGATAGTTAGTTAAAAATGTACCCCAGCTGGTCATACTGCCATAATACCAAAGACGCTAACTGCAATGTAGTATTCAAAGCATTCTATACTCTATTGTATCCAGATTAAATACCAAATGCTTATACTATAACTATGCAGTTAAGCCGCTTTATTTGTTACTACGGCAGTATGTGACCGCAAACATCGCTAGTAACCCAGAGAACTAGATAATCAATTGTAATCGCCGAGATGTGCCGTTTAAGCGTAACGGTCACGTCCGTGATAACCGGCGCACGCGCCTATCTGCCCGATCAGCTGATAATGTACCCCTTAATATCAGGACCGGAGGGAGGCCACCGCATTTGAGACTTGGCTCCATGTGACCGTGGGGAAGATGTGGCGGTGGACAGTTCTCACTTTTTCATTGGCGATTATACACGTGAGTTCACTTTTAATTATTACTTACTATACTCTGATTGTTCTAAGATGATGCCTGTGACAGCTCATATTCATATATAAACACCGCATTGCACTTATTTCTTTCACCTAGCGATGCCGTTCAGCAATTTAAATAATTAATCGTCTATATTTAAAAACACATCGATTTGTTCCTGATTCGTCATATTCCAAATTGGTCATCTTCCAAACTCGACAATTTCCTAACTGGTTATATTCCAGATTCGTAATCGATAATTCGATATTTATTTATTTATTATGAGCTATTTTAGGTATTTAGTAATATTGCATGTAATGTAATGTAGGTATATGCGTAATGTAAAAATTGCTCACAATGCCCTTTATCTAACCACACAGCAAAAATAAACACTTTTAGTATTCTCATAAGTATTTTTTCTCTGGCTAAGCGACTATAAGTCAAAGAAATTGGAATACCTATTAGGTACGTGTTCATAGAGGTGTCATAAGGATCATTCTAGATGCCCAACTATAATTGAAAATGCACGCCATAAAATGTTTTTAAAATACGTCCGTCGACAGAAAAGCGAGTTCCCTATGAGAATAGGCAGGGGCTCTATTCCAATTTGTATTAGCTCATCTTGCGGGTATGTCGTAACTAACAAGTATGAGCCACTATGACATAACCGATATGATTATCTACGACATAGAAGCAATATTGCGTACTCTGTGAAATAAGGTCGCTGGACGTATTCAAACTACGGGAACTACCTTAAATACTATTCAATTCTCGTTTACATTATTTACTTACTTGACTTTTAAAAAGGTAACAGTGGACTACGTTGTCCTGGGTTTTGTATGAGAATGAATGATTTCTCTCCTGTGTAACGATTACTCATAAGTACCTAGGTGATAGCACTAGTGTTGGACACTTTAAGCTGACAGGTACCAATAATGGACACTAAACCCTTAATTCAAAGTTCATACAGTTATAAATTGATTGTTGCAAATCAAATTTATAACCCTCATCTTCTGTTAAGTGATTTGTCCATTACAAAAACAATTACGTATATTAAAAACAAAATTAATTTTGAGACTAATGTGTAGTTATAGGAATATTATGATTAGTGAATTCCGGCTCCATCTTCGCATTCGAATGCTCTGATGTGTTTTCTTGTTCCCCTTACTCAAATGGAAACAGCTCTTATGACTGAAATTTGCACCTTTACTTTAAGCCAATAGATTATTTGTGAATATGATTTTTGCAATTTTTCATTTAATTTCGAGGCTGTTTTTTTTACAAAAAACTGATATATTCAATCCCAAGGGCTCCATCGCAAGAGATGACTAGAGGAGTAAAGGAAGCTCTTAGGTCCTCAGCAGCTCGATCATATTTTAAATGTTTCTCTCGGCTATGTTTCTGAGCAGTTTTTTGTCCATACTGGTTCCATCACCCTAAGTTTGGTTTTTAAAATGGTAGGTATAGCTCAGTCAATCTGAAGCCGGCTTTCGGTTAAAAATATTGCGAGTCGCCGACTTCAGTTTGACTGCCCCACACCTACCATTTGAAAAGAAGTTATTTTTTGCATTTTTTAGTTTTATACTTTTTAGTGATCATAATAAGCTGTTATGTAGTTCCACTTCTTAGAATCTTAGTTGATATGAAACTTTAAGACATTTCAAGCTCGCCGCAAGCAACGCCGCGGGAAAGTCATAGTCATATATTTAAACAATTAAATATTCTTCGTTATAATTGTTTAATTATCTTAATAGAGTTATCTTGTCGCCACCCTTGAAATAGGTACCGTTGAGAAGTTCCGTTGGCCCTTTGTGGTCTTTATCATCAGTTCCACTTCACCAAATAATACTTTCTGAATACAAATGCTGGCATTGTTACTAAAAATACTTAAATCTCTATGTATGCCTATAATATTTGAGGAGTTCCCTCAATTCGTCACGGATTAGATTCAGATTTCGTGATAATGGGACCACCTCGGAAGTCCTCTATCTAACCTGAAAAGAATTTTCGAAATCGGTCCATAATTGACGGAGAAATCGGTGACAACCATTTAAAAAAACATACATTGGAATATAGAACCTCCTACTTTTTTTAAGTCGGTTAAAAAGTTAAATATGTCTCTCATTCTAACATGCGTCTCGTCCTGTCAAGGTTCTAACGTTGCTTTTCTCGTAACAGACATCAGCACAACTCGACAGCAATGAAAATGAGTCAGCTTTTCGCGAATGCTGCCCGTGTCCTCCCCGCGACACTGGGCTGGCACGGGCCCCAGACCCGGTGGCCCCGGGTGTCCTGGCCCCGGCCAGCTGCGGCGATCTCCCCGGCCTGGACCACTGCCCTTGCCTCCCTCGGGACGCCGACTCTGACAGCTCCGCATCGATCTTTATTCCTAACACAGTGCGTTCTTCTGGAAACACCATGAGGTGAGTGTCTGAACCATTTCATAGTAAGTAAATATGGGAGGCAATCTTGAGACCCACACCAGGGAATGCAATTAACCGGTTGTAACCGGTTGTAACCGGTTTTAACCGGTTATTTTCATACAAAAACTGTTAATAACCGGTTAAATTGCACTCCCTAACCCACACACAGTCCGTCGGCCGATAGTGGCACGGGGACATAGCGAAAAAGGGTATAAGTCACTACCTCGTAATAAATAACGGTATATTTGAAAGAAATAAAGAAAATACATTTATTGCCACAAAAAATAATAATAATAATAAATATATACACAAACGGAGTATACTAGACTTAAATCCTATTTCACTTGATCTTCAGAAGACTTATAACTAGGGTTAGGACTTTTGGTGGCATATCGTGGTTCTAGAATCCATGGAGTCGCTATTTTCTAATTATTATAATAGGTACATAACACTTTGATTTTGACCTTCTGTATTTTAATATTTCTTAATTCATTAACTTATTTATACCGCTAAATCAATTTAAATGAATTTTGGTATGGAGGATGTCTCTGATGTGAAAGCTTTACATTTACAAACAAGCAAATATTTGTATATTTGGAATAACCGAACTAAAAATGTATTTAGTTCATTTTGTAATATGATCATACTGAAGGTCAAAATCAAAGTGTCATGTACAGGGATCGGAAATTCGGATCGATATTTACCTAAAGTTGGCAAAATCCCGGAAAAAGATAGGCAAACATGGCGTCGGCTTCTTAAAAATATTATTTTAATAATATAAGTTCCGGGATTCTGGGATTCTACAAAATGTTAATATAATAATTACTTTACATGTAAGATAAAACATTCATTTTTACTGCTATAAACTCGTTAGGTTAATGAGTTACAGGTAAATTAAATAACATTTGGTAAATCTATACATGTAAAATAACTTCAAACAGTTTTTTTTTTTTTTTTTTTTTTTTTTTTTTTATATCATAGGAAGGCAAACGAGCACACAGGCCACCTGATGGTAAGTGGAAACTGTGACCCATAGACATTCGCATTCATAAGACCGCAATCCTAAGACTGCAAATGCGTTGCCAACCCTGAGGCCGAAGATGGAATGCCTCTATGCTAGTCATTTCACCGGCTGTCTTATCCCCAAACCGGAACACAACAATGCGAACACTGCTGCTTGGCGGTAGGTTAATGGATAAGATGGTGGTACCAACCCGGACGGACCCTGCACAAGGTCCTCCCACCTCCAATAATTGATTATGAATAATTGATTATGAATTAATGCCGGTGCAATTTATTTATTTTAAAATCTCAGAATGTTTAGTACTGATTTCTATGATTGAGTCCGCCTCCATACAACTGAACAACAAAGCCGGTGCGGAAGTATAGGTAAATATCGATCCGAATTTCCGATCCCTGGTCATGTATTATAATAATTAGAAAATAGCGAGTCTATGGATTCTAGAACCACGATATGCCACCAAAAGTCCTAACCCTACTTAACTAGGACGCCAGTTTGTCTGACTGACTGACTGACACGGTCTAGAGCGATGAACCTAAGGACTTGAAATTTGGAAGCAATATTATGAGATCTAGCCTTGTAGTAGGCATAGATAAACATACTCAGGCATTTAAAGAAATTCAATCCTCTTTACATCAATGAAACATCCATGACTCAGGAACAAAAAATAATGCTATGGCAAGAAAAAATCCCTCACCGGAGTTCTAAACGACCTTATAATCTTTGCATAGTATACTCGTACAAAACAAAGTCACTTGCCACCTTCTGTCCCTGTATCTATGTAACGACGTCGCTCGGCTCGGCTCGGCTCGATTCGGCGTTGCGAACGGAATGACGTCGTTTTCGCTCTTATTGCATGGACATAAAACTTTTTCTCACCGGCTCAAGCCGATTCGGCGTCGATGGGTCTGGGGAGACCCTGAGTACGCTTTGATCTTTCAAACTAAGCATCGGATTTGAATGCAGTTTTCATCAATAGATAGAGTAATTCAAGGGAAATTGAACCAAAAATTAGGCCAACCTTGAACGAATGAAAAAAATTTTTTTTTCATTAAATGTGTTGAGTTTAGACACGAGAGTGTATTAAATTGTATCCCGCGAAAAGTTCACCGCGCCCTTTTTTTTTTTAAAGAAATTACTTTTATCAATTTAACATGGTAGAGAAAAATATTAACAGGCATGTTTGTAAGTAGTTTGAAGTTCGGTGGAATAAATGTTTATTTTGAGCATTTGTCTAACTTGCATAATATTTTCACAATGTTCAAGGTTCCGTTTGATTTATGTAGACGACGTAATCAATGGTCATTAACCTTCTATTATGTATTATGAAACGAACATTATAGGCCGGGGTAATTAGATCATAAATAGGCAAACCTTGCATGAATTAAAAACAGCATTTTTTTTATTAAATGTGGAGTACAGACAGGGGAGTGTAGTAGATCAAGTCGTTTGTGCGGTCGGGGTTTTAAAGACCATGGTACACACGCTTTTTGAGCGCGCGTAGCTCGTGACTAGGGTTGCCAACTGTTTCCTGCGCAAATATAGTATTTTCAAGCCCAAAGTATAAAAAATATAGTACACTAAAAGAAGATTACTAGACTAGTATATTGAAGTTTTTTTTGTTCAAAGTGTGTAAATTAGTACTTTATTAAATATAATGCACAATATTTACTACTTACTAACATTCTGCCTGCTATTAGCAACTATCAGAGCGGAAAAATGCTATTTCTCTATTGATTTAATCTGGTTGAAACGGCCAACCCAAACTGCATATTATAAGGAATGACCGAAATATAGTATTTTTGCGTACTATTTAGCATAGATAGCCTTTCAAAAATTGCCCCCAAAGCTTTGAGTTTGGAACTATTATCAGATGCTGCCCCGTGAGGAGATAATACCGAAATAAAACGCATTAAAATCCTTTTCATATAGTTTGAAAGATCTAAGCGTAGGTACATACAGAGGACAGACGGGAAGCGACTATGGTTTATACAATGTAAAATACATGATTAATTACGTTATACATGTACAGACAGAACCCTCAACCAACTTGCACGTTGGTTTTATACCAGACTGACCCAGAAGGAGGGTAATGTTATTAAAAACATCAATACGAAATGCACTATCCGTACTGTAGCAACTTTAGACACCTCATGTATCCAAAATGCCCTATAGCCAAGATGCATTACGCTAACTAGCGTTTCTATTCGTTTTGTTTTTAAACCAATCGCGTCACTGGTAGATCACGTGACTCTTCGTATCACGTCATCTACCAGTGACGCGATTGGTTTAAAGACGAAACGAATAGCAACGCTAAGTCAGCGAAATGCATCTTGGCTAAGGCCCCTGGTTTGTCTAATCATTCATTTTATTATAGCTATAACGAATTTATTTAATTCATTATTGATTACATTACATAGGTATGATATATGATATACAACGTGTTAGAAGTAGTATGAATGTGATGACAGCTTATCAGGGTTGTTTGGTATAGGTATTTGTAACACTTACAAGATACATTTCATGTTGACGTAATACCAAATGAAAACAAAACGTCACCCGGTGATTAAATAGGTACCTAGTTTTCTAAACACGTGTATTGATTACCTGGCACGCACGTCATTAATAATAATCAAACAATTATACCTATAATTTGATTCAAATGTTTGTTTTAAAACTAACTAGTTCACTAAACGTCGTAACTCTAGACTACACTGCATTAAAACAATGTCTTATAATACTTATAAATTATAGCATTAAAATGGAAAGTCTTTACCTGCGTTGATCGTTCAGGGAATACCTACCAAATCTCAGAGAAAATGTCCTGTCTTAATTCTAAGAACCAAGTGAAAACGAGTATAAGGCGATTTAACTCGAACTAAAAAAGGGTATATACATAAACGGAGTATATTGGACTTATACCCTTTTACACTTGATCATCAGGAAATATACAATTTCCACTAGGACCGCAGAATTAATCTGGGCAAGAACTCTGTGTGCCGAATTTTTCATTATACCGGCGCGGCGGCCCGTATTTAAAATGTAGGATGAGAGATCTGATGCAACCGAGCAACTGTTCAACTGTCATGTTACCCATAGTAAAAAAAATATTTAAATACCAACAAAAAACCCGACTGCAGTAAAAAAACAACTGAAAAGCGAGAAACAAGCTATATTATCTTTTTAGTTTGTATAGTAAAGTGTTTACATTCAAACATACATAGGTAAATACTTACTTATAATGTACCATGCAATGATTTTTTGTTTGATACCTCGTTAACAAGTAATGCAATTTATACCAATATACATACAACTTGAATAGTGGAAAAGGTTTTCCAGGCGGGGACAAGCTATTAATCCAAATGTTTTTTGTTTCAAGAAAATACTTACATTTTATAATTCATTGCTTGTCCCCGCCTGCAATACCTTTTCCACTATTCAAGTTGTATGTATATTGGTATAAATTGCATTACTTGTTAACGAGGTATCAAACAAAAAATCATTGCATGGTACATTATAAGTATTTACCTATGTATGTTTGAATGTAAACACTTTATTATACAAACAAAAAAGATAATATAGCTTGTTTCTCGCTTTTCAGTTGTTTTTTTACTGCAGTCGGGTTTTTTGGTTTTTATTTAAATAATTTTGTTTATTTCACATTTTTTTGGCTGTAGTAAGAAATATTTATTACCATGGATCGGAAATTCGGATCGATATTTACCTAAAGTTGGCAAAATCCCGGAAAAAGATAGGCAAACATGGCGTCGGCTTCTTAAAAATATTATTTTAATAATTTAAGTTCTGGGATTTTGGGATTCTACAAAACGTTAATATAATAATTACTTTACATGTAGGATAAAACGTTCTGTTTTGCTCCTATAAATTCGTTAGGTTAATAAGTTACAGGTAAATTAAATAACATTTGGTTAAACATATACATGGAAAATAACTTCAAACAGTTAATATAAATAAATAATTATGAATTAATGCCGGTGTAATTTATTTATTTTGAAATCCCGGAAATTTTATATGAATTATATGATTGAGTCCACCTCCATACAACTGAACAACGAAGCCGGCGCTAAAGTATAGGTAAATATCGATCCGAATTTCCGATCCCTGTTTATTACTTAACATTTAACGTCCTTTTTGATTTCCCTGTCTAAATGGTAGCATCAAAGTATTATAATGTATATATATTTGGAATGGGCTATTTACTAGCTTTCATTTGAGAACCATATTGCTATAATAAACATTTTTTTTTTTTAAACCCCCTCTTTTTTTTTGCAGACGCCATTTTGAAATATTATATACCCTATGTCACTTCGGCAATTAAGGCGAATCGAATGACACCTAGTATGTTAAAATCGGTCAAGCCGTTTAGGCTGCAGAGCGTGCCCAGAAATAGACATACATACATACAAACATACATACATACATACATACATACATACATACGCTCGAAAAACATAACCCTCTTTCTGACGCAGTCGGGTAAAAATACGAAGCGAACGGAAACCGTGTGCGGTATTTTTGTCACTGCCATCGGTCAGTACCACCACACCACTTTCATGACCAACCCGCGATTAAATTAATTTCAGAAATGTATACAATTTTTGAGGACTGTTACGAATCGTATACTATTTAATATTAACGGGAGTGGGTACTCCCATGTCCTGTTGTGATAAACATTATTAGATGCTGGGAGTACATACTGTGGGAGGGCTTCCTTTCTTCTTGCCTCCCTAATAATTATTAATACTCACCAAAACACTTCTGACACCCTTTTTATTTTACTTTTACAAAGACAATTTTTTTATTGGGGTCAAGTAGGTAAATGCATGACTTAATTTTTTCAAGGGAATGCAACGTTTTAAAACTATTTATGTTTCCTTTTATAGAAATAAAGGTACTATAAAACACTACTGTGTATTTAGGTTAGGATATTTTTATGCTTGTAAACTGTTTTTATGTTATACCTATACATATATTCAAATAGTACTGACGTCTGTCTGTCTGACTGTCTGGTTATTAGACAGTATAAAACTAAGACGTAGCCAGCACGCTACAAGCAACGAACCTTGCGATACCTTTGCAAGTAGGATAAGCTTCGCAACTGAGTGCTTCTATTTCTTAATGTAGGTGACATTTTGAAATTCATCGCGCAAATCTTCTCATTAGAAATTAGTATTAAGATAGTTACGCGATTTTTTCTGTTTCGAACTGTGGTTTTACCAGTAACATTCTTAAGTTAACAAATGCCATTTACCATTTCAGACCCCAGATAAAGGAAGATGCAAAACCACTTCTACATCCAGAAGTGGATCTCGCATCATCAATGCTAGAGACGCTGCGGGAAGCCACAGAAGAGGAGTACCGTGACGCGATGGAAAGAGACTTCGCTAGGGCCGCCACTACTGACAAGGACACCGTCATCCTCACAGATGTTTTTCCAGCAGAAAACCGGAAAGTGGTCACAATAATCGTAAGTCCCGAAGACATGAGCTCTGCTGACGACTCAATGTCCCAAGCGTCCCATGTCCACGACACTAGATGCTTACATGGGCCTTTAGGAAACACTAGGCTTTCAAATTACCATCAACCCCAAATTTCTAATAAAGGTTTAGACGATATCCTTAATTTGCCTTTACCTGGAGGCTTAATCCATAAGCAAATTGATAATAACTTGGCAGAAAGCAATGTGCATGAAAGTGTTGTTAAAGTAGATAATCGTTTGGATAAGTTCCTGTCTGGGTTCAAGCTTAGAAGCCCCGGTTTATTAAATTTACGTCCTATAAACAACGCTAAGAATATGAATGACAATAATAATATCAACAATGATCAGAATTCAGATCATATGAGTTCGGATCGACGATTATCTGGAAAGTCAAATAATGCCTATCCACCGGCAAAGGAAAGTATTAGTAGCATTTATGATAATCAATGTCTAAATAATAAGGACGCCTTAGAAGTCAGTGACAATAATTTAGATAGTGAACCATTTCCTAGCAATACTCAAGGTAAATTTGTCGAAGCTACTGAACGAGAAGAGAACAACTCTGAAAGTGCTGCAATTGGGCCTAAATTAATAACTGAAAATTATTTTAAAAACTTGCAGAAATTAAGAGATGAGGAAGTTATTCCTTTGGATGTTCGTAAAATCATTCCAACGTCTAAATTGAGCATTCCAGATTTTAACTTAGGAACTTTCCTAAATAAAGCGAGAGAAAGTGATCTTGATCCAATTAAGTTACCTAAACTGTTCGACTGGTTGAGCAAACCATCAAAGATGTCACGTAAGAATAATGAAGCAAACAGCGGCCGTAGCACAAACGTAGAAGATAATAAAGAATCAGCATTTGTTCAAATTATTCCAAGAAATAAAAATGTTACGACAGATATTTTAGACGCACTGCCAAGTCCTTCAAAATCAGTAAATGTTGATGCCTCTATAGACAATTGCTTAACCATGCAGCTTCACGAAGCAAATAGACTTATGAAGGAGAGCAAGGAACTATTAAGCAGCACCAGTGTTGAATCTTTTGATTCTGATCCCGAAATAGTAAGTAATTCTAAAGCTAAAAATGAAAATGATATTGATATCGTCGATTTAGATGATGGTAATGATGCAATAGATTCAATAAGTAACGTGGATCCTGAATTTATCAGTTCAGAATACATAGAACTTGTACATAACAATATTGAGAGTCGTGAAATAAACGGAAAAAAAGAAAGGAACGATAAAGTTTTGGTAGAAGGCCACCCTCAGAAAGTATTAGACATAATTAGAAAAAAGGTAGTTGAAAAGTTAGACACTGTGCTAATTGAAAATGCTCGAGACTTTATCAGTCAAGATGTAAAAGAAAAATCCCTCGAAGGAAATGATGCTGATGATGAAGCGATTTCGCTTGTTGGGCAGGTAATTAATAGCAAAGAAGATTCAGCTGCCGAATCAACATCTTTTACTAGTGTAATAACGGATGAGTTACCGGGTGTAAGTGCTTCTATAGAAGAAGTTAGTTACACAGATCTTCAAAACATGTCAAACTCACTTCTACAAGAAAGTGAAAAAAATACAGCTTTAAAAGAAAATCAGACACAAACCAACCATAACTGGAAATCTGGTGAGAAATTAAAAGAACAAAATTCTGATTCAAGAGAATT
The DNA here is from genome assembly GCA_927399475.2 of Acleris emargana. Classification (NCBI taxonomy): domain Eukaryota; kingdom Metazoa; phylum Arthropoda; class Insecta; order Lepidoptera; family Tortricidae; genus Acleris; species Acleris emargana. The sequence continues at coordinate 6,682,009 of OV656856.1, read as the reverse complement.
GAGTGAAAGTGAAATTTACAACGTTATTAATGAAGCAGGGAAATTAACTAATATTGGTAAAAAAGAAGTTATTGAGGAGAACTCGATTACGAATATTTTGAAACAACCATCGAATCCCAAAAGAAATGAAATGATTGTGCCCAGTAGGATAGATAAGGCAAATTGTGACCACGATATGGTGCCACTGGCTAGCGAACCAGTCATTAACAGTAAACTGCGGCCGAACTCAAAATCCCTAATGGACCACCTTAATGACTTTGATGACTTTGAATCAAGGCTGAGGCAAAATATCATTGTGCAACCTACGCCTGCGGCGGCCATAAACTTTCCAGATCTATCTGACTTCAATTCAAATATACCAACTTTAGAGGAAATTAGATCCGAAGTCTCGGAGATTTTAGGGGGCCTAGCAAGACATACTTTTGGGGAAGAAGTTTCTAAGGAACTAGATTCTGACGACTTTGCTTCTAATATATATCCTGTGTCATCAACCGGTAGTCTGAATTCTGATTCAACTTTAAAAGACATAGATTTAAATATAATACAGTTGAAGCCGCAGCCGTTGATACCACGAGTAGATCCTTTAAGAATAGAAGTACCAGGACTTAATTTGAATACGTATAAAGCTAAATTAGCAATCCCCAACTCGATTGATATTAGGCCGTTAAACTTAGCCTCTACATTGAGCAATGGCGGTGGTCTCATTGGTGCTACGTTATCTATACGGCCTGAGAAATATTCAAATGTTGGAAATATTAAGTCTACATTAAGTACTCCGGAACCCATTCTGTTAAACAAGCTAGCTGACCTAATTCCAAACGTGAAAAATAATGCACGACACACTTTGATTATTCCAAAAGCCATTAAACTACCTCATCTTACGGCAAGTAACGGTATAAAGGATATTGGCGATAATTTGAAACATTATACGGTAAACACAGTAAAACATATTCACCAAAATAATAATTATCCATCTTTTGACGACATGCATACAAATATAAAGGCGAATTCAGATAACTTATTAAGTTCAAGCAGAAACGCTATTAAAACCCTTCAAAATAGAGCTCCGATTAGTAATGTCGTCGATAATCTTAAATCACAAACGGAAAACACCATGAGGCATCTGCAACAGACTTTAGATTCTCCTATGATATCTAATTTGAACACCAATGTTCTGAGAAATAAAATAAATCTTGAACCATCTTTGACTACAGGTAATAAGTTACTTAGTAACAATTTTAATATACCTACAATACACAGTTTTGCAGATGATTTGAGGTCTCAGGCTGATAGTACCTTGAGAAACATGCTGGAGACTTCAAGTACGCCTAATTTACCAGAAATTTTAATATCAAACGATAAAAAGTTTCAAAAGACGTTAAAAGCGAAACTAAGACAAAATAAAATTAAGGACCTACAACCGCTTGCAGACCCCAAAGAAGTTCTTCAAATAATATCGAACCATCGGGAAGATTTCCACGACAAGATATTTGCCATACATACTGATTTAAGTGATCGTATAGAATCAATGCACAACGATGCAATAAATCCCGAAAGACTAAAGACAATTCTTTCACCTTCTAACAATAGATACTTTGAATCATTTTATATTCCACTCCCTAGTAGGCACACGAGTACACTGAATGCAAAGAAACCAGCGCGACCAGTTTTAAGAACTAAGCAACCGTCTCTTGGTGCACAGAGAAAAGAGTTTAGAAAATCAACGGTGTCACAAACTTCAAAACCTAAATCTCGCACCTCTAAACTTAGCAGAATGCGAGCTAGTTCCGCTAAGGACCGCAATTCGCCTAAATTATCAGAACTAGAATCAGCTGGCACTGCACCAACTATAGCTCGCATCGACCGGCCCGCTCTTCCGAAGATTTTTAGTAAGCCAAAATTATCAAAGCCCCTGGATAGTGAATTAATGCAAAACCCATTGTTTCCCCAACCTGGCTCGCAGGGTGGGAAGAAACTATTATTGCCGAAAGACAATCATTTGACTGATTTCGGTCAGACGACCATAAGACCCAATTCTGCTGAGCCGATTCCAACCACTAAAAAATATACTCCATCTGAAAGACCTAAAGTTTCTAACAACAACCGTTTCTCACCTAATCCCTTCGTGAGGCAGCAGACGCCATGGAGCGCATGGGATGGACCAAAATCAACCAAATTAGGTGATTCCCGAACTGCAGAGCTCGGGAATGTCCTTTCCATTCCTAAACTTCAAGCACGACTAAAATCCAAATCGGAAACCCCAATTAATAAAACTATCAAGACGGCACCATTATTGCCGAATATAGGCTCTGTATCATCTAGGATTCAACCTCAGTCATTATTAAAAACAGAACCAAAGTTAAAAATTCAACCGACGCCACAAGGGCGCGTAAGTTCTCCGGAAATGAAATTGCTAAGAGGACCGAAAAAAATAAACAGTTCTTTGTTGAGTAAACTAACCGAGGCTTTAAAGAGTAGACAGTCAAAGGCCAACCTGAGTTCATCTCCAGGAGAGTCCAGTCCACGTCTCGCAATGGCTCCGGTCGCTTCTGAACGAGTAGACAAAGTCGTATCTCCGGACGAACCGATGAAAGAAAGCATGTCTTATAAGTGTAAGATGATGTGTGTGAGGACAGATTAATGGTGAATGAGACTGAAAATTTGTCCAATCATTTTAAGGGTAGTTAGTAACTGTCTAAAAATCCCTATGGTTGATTATGTAAACTGTATTTAGACTGGACTATAGTCAAATTAATTTTAGGGGCGACCGTAAATCGAGGGTTTGACGACATCATGAGGCAACCCCATTGATAATTGTATCAGGATGGATACTACGAAGTATTCAATTTAAATCTTTGTATGCTTCATCCCTTTCACTCGTCTCTCGTGACGGAGCTTTGGTTTTCAAAGCAGGGCTCCGTGTTCTTGTTTCTTCTCCGAGGATTAAGTACCTACCTAGTGCGATGTACATTAATGTCTCTGGATGTAAGATGCTTAATGTACAAAGGGTTTACGTGCTGACTTAGGTTGACGGCTTTGGGCTGCTTGGTTGACTACTATGTTTACGTTTAATTAATGCTTGACTAAAATATTGACTGATTTTGGTTTTGGTTAGGATTATATTGTAAATACAAGTATGTGAAGTATGGTTGTAATTAGGTTTAGTTTTAAGGTTTAACTGTTGTTTTTTTACTTTATTTAATAAAAGTTTCCTATGTCTGGATATTGTATTTTTTTCTTACGGCGTAACTTATAAACGTGGAATAACCGTGGAGGTAGCTAAACCATGCTTTGTCCTTATCTGTCAAATTCAAATTATGCAGTACCCTTACCATGAGTTACAATTAACGTACTCGCTAGCGAGCCGCATGCTCTGTCCCTTGCAGACCTCGCAGTAGTCTTATAGAGTGACAGGGACAGAGCATTCGAGTCGCTAGCGAGTACGTTAATTGTTACTCACGGTAAGGGTACAGATTATGTTTTACCTAATGTTTTACGGCCGAACCCTATATTCAATCCGAGGATAGATAAGGCTTACCTCGGGTTAAAATTTGACATTTGCCCATACAAAATGTGTCAAATTTTAATCCGAAGTAAGCCTATCTGTCCGCGGATTGAATATAGGGTTTGGCCGTAAATGTTTATTAGGGTAACAAACGGTACAATATAACTTATAGCTAGAAAATATATTACAACATCAACCACTACAGTTACCACAAGTTAAGTATACAGTACCCTTACCATGAGTTACAATTAACGTACTCGCTAGCGAGCCGCATGCTCTGTCCCTTGCAGACCTCGCAGTAGTCTTATAGAGTGACAGGGACAGAGCATTCGACTCGCTAGCAAGTTCGGTAATTGTAACACGGTCATGGTAAGGGTACAGTTAGGGACATCCGAGCGACAAACGTCATGTCGCGGATAACTTGTGATAGCCGTCCTGTGACGATGGAGACCCGTTGTTCATGTACCTAGTATCTATTTTAAATTGTATTAAGGTATCTACGCAAAATGAGCTAAACCCAAAATGTCGCTGTGATTATTACGATTAGTTACACACGTGCCGTAAATGTCGAGGTAAAGCGTGACGTTACCGGCACTTCACTGTGATTCCGTACCGTTTCCGTATTTTAAGCAGTGGCGTGGAATGCAGGCGATAAAAACCGTACGGTTACGATGGGTCACTGCGGTTCCGGGCCGTCTCCGTATTTTAAGCAGCGGTGGGGTCGCACCTTTATATTTGAACCTAAAAGTTAATTATGCTCGGGTAAAGTCAGTTAGAGGAGCATGCCCAGGTTTTCATTGGCCGATAGCATGGTTGTAGCGATCCATTGGCGAGTCGTTATAACATTATTGAGCCGCGAGCTATTGCAGCGATGCTATGTATCACAATAAGCATGCGGACTAACGACCAATGAAACTGAGCCTTATGACTACTTATGAGCGTCTCATACGCTCACCGAGGGCAAATGAAATACAAAAGTACGGCTGTTTAAGGTACCTATCGTCGGTGAAACTGCAAAACTGCGTAAGTAACATTTTAATTAAGGAGCAAAATGCACTTTTTTAATAAGATAGTAAGGTTTATTTATCTTTGTCATAAATTTGTTACTTACACGGTTTTGCAGTATCACCGACGCTATGTTAATGGTTCACCATACCTTTCATTACCAATAATCGTAAATGTCCACCAAAATTTATAACACATTTTAATTTAATGTGATATCTAAAAATTGACCGTCCTGTTACCCGAATAAAGAAATATACGTACCTACGCAATTTTTTTGAATTACCACCATTAACCCCTTTTAATTTAAAAATGTAATGACCATTACCATTACATACATACATACCTTCACGCCTTCATTCCCAGAGTGGCGTAGGCAGAGCTACAGAATTACCAACAACTCCAAAAACTGGTTGATAACCCCGTAACCACAATTTGCACAATTAGGCTAAGATGTTTAAAACCATTACATTATTATTTATAATTAAATGAGTCAGAAATGGCAAATAACCACCAAAATTAGTAAATGATCATACGTCGCTCGTTCGCGATTTCGCACCACGCTCACATCACACAGGACTCTCGTTTTGGACGGGAGGTTGCCTCCAGTCCAGAGTACGGTAATGAGGGTTTCCGCGCATCAGTTTTTTCACTAGATTGCGCCTCTGTGGGAAGTAAGGTCTTTTTGCCAGTTGATAATACGTAAAAAATATAAATTGAAATAATTTTGTACCTAAATATTTGAAATGTGTATATATCAAGTGAAAAAGTAAATTGTCGCTAGTTAGGTCTTCTTCTAGGCATATATTTTAACATCAACTGTCAAAAAGGCCTCACTTCACAGGCGCCATCTTGTGAAAAAAATGATGCGCGGAAACCCTAATTGAAACTCATGGTAGGGATACTGAGTCGGGGTCTCAAAGATAATTTTGTTCTTCATTATATTTGTTGCCGTTATTAAAGAAGCCACAAATGATAAAGCCGGTAGTGTTCCGCGAACTGAATGTCAATAACCATAACGCCTAACGTCGGTGGTACTGCAATAAGTACCACGTAACTAACAAATTAAATAAGGTGCAAAATACACCTTAGCAAGTAAGTCAGAAAAGCACATTTTGAAACTTATTGAATTTGTTAGTTATGCATTGCTGTATCGTATCACCGATGCTGTGTCTGTGTTTTGATGTATTAAACTTGATCATATTTCTCCTTGAGACAAACACGATTTGAAACAAAATCCTGGATAGTATAATTTTTCAAGCAAGAAACCTGTTTTGCGTGTTTTAAGTTGAATCTTTGTAACCCTAAAATCCTTAACGGTGATTTTTGATTTAATAGTTGAGTACCTACTTATTACTTCTTAATTCTGGTAAACCATTTTTTTTTATGAATTTTGTACTTAGTTTTAAAGTTAACAGCCATTTCACAGTCATATTTGGATTTGACGCCGTAATCAAGGAGCGCGGAAACTATCTCCATCTCACGTTCTTCGCGCAGAAGGACATAAAGCCATTCCTTTTGGTTCTTGTGGGGGTGGCGGCATATGGCCTCTTAAGAGGTACAGTACAGTCAAGGAAATTGATTCGTAGACCATTTTGGAATATGTCATAGTGACGTAATCAATCAAAACGTAAGGGACTTGTTATGATTTTATTTACAGTGTCACTTTGACATAGTTCAAAATGGTCTACGAATCAATTTCCTTGACTGTACTGCACTGTAGGTACTAGTAAGTATTATTGCCATCCATAAACTTTTAATTTATCTCGCTGAAGTTAAACCGAGCACAATTTTATTACCCTTTCGTCGGCGAAACTGCAATACCGCGAAACTAACAATTAAATAACATGCAAAATAGACCTTGGCTAGCAAGCAAGTAAGGTACATTATGCAACTTATTGAATTTGTTAGTTACGATTACTGTACCGAGCCTTTGTCAACAAGGATAAACAACACATGTTTTGCGCACTGGCGAATGCGAGCTTTATGCGAGCGGGACAGGGACAACACTGCTATCTCTGGGTCTCCTAGCCTCGATAGCCCAACTGCCCTGCCCTAGGGATGTCGGAAATGCAATAAAGTATCGATATATATCGTATCGATGTTTTTTGAAAATATCAATATCGATATTGATATTTTTATTAAAAAATATCGATATATCGATATATCGGTATGATTTGACAGAGAATATTCGTGCTCTAAAAATTAATTTATTTGGTCTAATCTAATTCAATCATCTTACATTTCTCGATAAATACTAATTGATAGACATAATTTTTAATAAATCAAACAACCATTCAAAAATTTTTATTATTTATTAATCAAACCAATATTTATCTGATACAGACATAAGAAAAACTCTTTGATTTACGTGCTCGGCTGTAAGCCGACTTCTGTTGTTGGGTACTGCGAGATTTACAGCAGATGCCACTCTTTCTGAGGAAACCGAGGACGCAGGCGATATCAAGTACTTAAGAGCTATGTCGGAAAGTACTGGGGTAAAATGGCGACAATCAAACCAGAATTTTGTTGGATTCTCTTTTCTGGGTATTATAGGCTGATCTAGATATTGCTTCAGTTCGCTAGGCATACCATCACTGGTTGACAGTAAACTGGAGTTTGCTGAAGCTGCAGCAATATCTATCATAATTTTTTCATGTCCAGACCACAACGACGGCGAAGAATTTTCTGAGTTTGAGAGAATTGTAGTAGTAGGTCTGAGTTCAGGCGAAAGTTGTCCTCTACGTCTATGTTCTAAACGTATTTCTTTTGACAATGCGGTTATTGCAGTGGAAACAGCTAGTGCGGAATTAAAATGAATACGCTTAAAGCGAGGGTCTAAAATTGTTGCTTTAGCAAGATGTAAATGTCGCTCCAGTGGTTCTAGTTTGGCAATAACCAAATTTAGCAAACTCTTCTGAACAGCAATACCAAGTTCGGTGAAAGGTTTTACTTGTTCAAGTCCTTTCTGAAGTAAATTTGCAATGGGGATCGCTAAACTAGCAGTCACGTACTGATCGCCGCTAATTTCTTCAGTAGCTTCCTTAAATGGAGTAAGCAATATTATTAGATCTCGTATCACACTTAACTCTGATGAAGTAATCATGTCAGGTGCGTTCCGCTTGGTTGCCAAAATCTTAGCCACAATAGCTGATAATGTATTGAATCTTTCCAACATATCAAGACATGAATTCCACCTTGTGCTTACTGATTGTATAAGTGTCAACACTTGTCCCTCTTTCTTTTGCCCTTCTTGCTCCGCTCGTAAATCGTCCATTGCATTAACAGATTGTTTAAAATATGTAACGATGGCTTTGACGCGATTGGCAATTTGTAGAACCGGTGCATTATCTCTTGTTGCGCCATCCACTATTAAATTCAGCAAATGCGCCATGCAAGGAATTCTTTTTCCATCTCCTAAAAATTGCTTCACTGCAGCAACCATGTTAGCACCACCATCAGTGATAATTGATACAATGCAATCTTTTTCTATTGTAAACTCTTCGGTAATATTTTCAAAGCATTCTTTTATATAATCAGCTGTGTGTGCCTATAGAAAAGAAGACCAATATTAGACCACTTTATTAGATTTATCATAACTTACTATTTATTTTATTTTTTATAATTTAATGCATTTATTTTATACTTTACTTACCTGATACATTCTCCGTGCCGTCAATGTCACCGTTTCTTGCTCAGGACAACAGTTATCTGCAGTGTTGAGAAAATGCGCTGTCATTACAATGAAACTTCGTGTAGAGTTAGTAAGAGTTAATATATCACTTGTTAAAGCAATATTATTTATCTCACTTAATTTTTTTTTTAAAATGGCTTTGGTAGTGGCATATCGTTGTTCCATTAAGCCAGTTATCTGTAATGAGGAATGAATAATAAAATAATATTTAAAAATAAAAAGGCGAAGATAATAATTAATATTATAGTTTGCTTACAGTAGTTCGTGATGGAACCTTATAGCGTGGACAAATTACACTGATAAATCTTTTCAATCCAGATTTTTCTACACAAGATAGAGGCATGTTGTCTTTGCAAATCATGTAGATCAAAGCTTGATTTATTTGGCTAGTTTTTTGACCCCCTGCTAAATTGAGAAAAATAATAAAATTAGAACATACTCCTAGAACTAAAATATAAACAATACAGTAATCTGATATCAGTAAAAAATACCTTCATAACTTGAACTTCTTTCAAATATATCTATAAGTGTAGTCTGTTTCCTCAAGTCTTTACTCTGACCATCTTTAGAGGATTCAGTCTAAAAAAAATTCATTGAATATTTAGTACATATTTTATTACACTTGTCGTCATAAATAGTATTAAGTTTAAATAAAAACACTAAAATATAAATTTATCGATATTGATATTTTTAGTAATTAATTACACATTATTAGTTGACTGGTTATTAGTTATGTTATGAACAAGTGATAGTTAGATTCTAAAGCTATGTTGGGTCTTGCACAAATAAAATACTTACACCAGTATCATCATAAATCGCAGATTCAGACAACTCCATGAAGTTATTTTCTATCTCAGCAGATTCATTAGTAATGGTAATAGTTGAATTAGTCGACGAAATGGGTGAACTGGTTCTTGTTGACATTCGTTTAGGTTCTGAAGCCCTTGGTGTAATATTCACTTCACTTGACTTTGCGTTTGCATTTTTAAGTTGCAAAAACGCATGCCACGCATGGTGATGCTTATTTTTTAGATGTGCAGATAAATTCGTCGTATTGCCACTGGTTTTATATGTTTTTCCACACAGATTACATGAAACGTTTTGTTTGTCTATTTTTTTGAAAAAGTTCCATACAACACTAGACATGACATATAAAACAGAAATCTACTGCAATGCTCAGATTATTTTCTTTCTATCAATTGATTATTGATTGATTGTTTGAGAACTAGGTGGGTACTCAAGTACAGAAATACGCGCGTTTTGAGGTTATAATATATAAGTCAGTCGTGGTAATAATACGGACGGACGGGTAGTTGAAATTGAAATTGACTAACAGAGTTGCCAACTTAAAAACCAAATTATAAAACAGCAAATCAAGTCGACCAAAAACAAAAAATACATAAAATATAATTTGTTAAAAGATGTTAGTATAAAAAATGTATTTTTTTTTTGGGATTTTTTAATCTTAAAACTTATAAATGTTTATTGGTCTGAAAAAAATATCGATTTTTATACCTTTTCGATACTTAGAATTTTATATCGATACATCGATATATCGAACTATTAAATATCGCTCAAAAATATCGATATATTGAAAAAATAATATCGATATATCGATGTATCGATATTTTTTCAACAAGCCTACCCTGCCCCAGTACGGCTCCGGCAACGAGGAGCCACGGACGTCATGGTGCTCTCGGCTACAACGGTAGCCATCGCGGTGGTTCTCAATGTTTTCGTCTTCGTCAATGCCGGTAAGATAGTGGTATTTGCAAACAATATTATCAGTTATACGCTTGATAAGGGTTACGACTGTTAATTGTAAATCCTAATAACTATAATAAGTTTTGCATGCATAATGTACAAGCGGGAATTAAGTTAGGCTCGGACTACAAAGCGTCCTAAAACTCCTCTCCTCTCTAAAAAACCGACAAAGTGCTAGTCGGACACGATTGGCTCTGCACCATTCTTGTATGCCCCATCTCCTCTTTTAGGTTTATTTTTTTGTGGTATTAGCGAAATAGAAATACACACCATGGAAATATAAATTGCCTACCTACTTATTATGGTTACAGTTAAACATCTCTTCATAATAATAATCAATTCGTTGGTTCAAAGTATACTACTCAAAACAAAATAGGGGCCACGGTATATTCTGAATACAAAATAACTGTTTCGGAGAAAGATTATTATAACAAATTTTAACCTGTAATTTTTGAATTTAGTATCATTCGAAAGCTGCTATGTTCAACTTACAAGCTAGGTTTTTAATTTTTTTGTCAATTGTTTTGTTATTACCGTGCGTGTGGTTTTTAAAAAAGTTGCAATTTTTTCTCATTTTGTATGAAATTTGAAAATTGATTTAAAAAACCACACGCATGGTAAAAAGAATAGAATTGACAAAAAAATTAAAAACACAACTTGTAAGTTGAACATTGCAGCTTTCGAATGATACTAAATTCAAAACTTACAGGTTAAAATTTGTTATAATCAGAGATCGGACAAATTTGCGACATTGCTCGCAATAATGTGGACATGACTCCAAAATTAATCAAATAAGTAATAATTTAATTAATTTCTTACTATTATGTGATTTACATATATTCATATGTATTTTTCGATCAAGTTTAATATTAATAGCCAAAAGCCATATACCTACATGTGGTATCTGTTGAGGCTTGAATTTCTATAACAAAAATTGACTTTTTATATAATAGGTACACAAATATAAACCAATACAGCCAATACTGATCGATTTTTATGAATCGATTTGTTTCAAGAGAAACGTCAAGCACAAATTTATTTATTCCCTGCAGAAAATGATAATACCTATATTCAATTTAGTATCTGCATACTTGTTTTCATTTATATCACTATATATATTATTTAGAAAATACCATTATTTAATGTTGCTGCCGTTAAGGAACGGTACGTACGTAATTTAGGTACGGCAATTACGACTGTCATTTGGCAACTATCGATGTCAATATACATATATATATATATTAATAAAAAGTAAATCTACGGAGGTTTTATATCTAGAAAACTTCTTCGTCAGAAATAATAATCATAGCAGGATATTTACTATGTAGTAGTTGTTGGGTATTACATCTAGTGTTAATAATTGTGTCAGTTTAAAATCGTAACTTCTTTATTACATAAAAATATTAATAAAAACGATAACCACTTTAGATAGCATTTTGCTAATAATTATAAGCACGTACCTATAAAGTATCCTCTCCGGAAATAAAATTGTTATTTCGACAAATAATTAATTGATTAACATTTTGATTAATTTTGGAGTCTTGTCCACATTATTGCGAGCAATGTCGCAAATTTGTCCGATCTCTGGTTATAATCATGGATCGGAAATTCGGATCGATATTTACCTAAAGTTGGCAAAATCCCGGAAAAAGATAGGCAAACATGGCGTCGGCTTCTTAAAAATATTATTTTAATAATATAAGTTCCGGGATTCTGGGATTCTACAAAATTTTAATATAATAATTACTTTACATATAGGATAAAACATTAATTTTTGCTCCTATAAATTCGTTAGGTTAATGAGTTACAGGTAAATTAAATAACATTTGGTAAATCAATACATGAAAAATAACTTCAAACAGTTAATATAAATAATTGATTATGAATTAATGCAGGTGCAATTTATTTATTTTGAAATCCCAGATATTTTAGTAATGAATTCTACGATTGAGTCCGCCTCCATACAACTGAACAACAAAGCCGGTGCGAAAGTATAGGTAAATATCGATCCGAATTTCCGATCCCTGGTTATAATACCTAATCCTTCTCCGAAAACAGTTCTTTTGTATGCAGAATATACTTACCGTGGCCCCTATTTTGTTTTGAGTAGTAAACATCAAATTATCACTGTATTTTACAAAACATTTATTTAATTAGCGTTTTTATGATTTCGAATTATTTCCAAAAGTCGTAAGTGACCTAAAGTGATAAGATAAACTCATATTCAGTTGGCACTTCCTTTGCCAAAAAAAATACTAACCGGGTGGCCGAATAGAGACCGGAGCCACAGATTAAATAAGAGTTACTACGTCCGGAGCTTGATCCGGCTCGGATGGCCTCAGGTCATTTGTAATCGACCCAATAAAAAACTATATGGATGTTTGAGCAAAGGATTTGAATCCGGGATTATTTTTAACGTGCTGCTTTTTCCAGTACATCCCGGATACAAGCGTGTCACAACTGTCACGAGTGATTTCGTGCCGGTCGCTCCCGCATTAGCATATTTGTTTCTGAGTCTTGGGCGATTTTTATATGTATGTACAGTCAACAGCATAAATAAGTGATCATTTATGTACCTTGTCGCATTCAATCGTTTCACAATTTTGTATACCTAGCATTTCAAACACAACGTTAAAGTGACAAGGTACACAAATTATCACTTATTTATGCTGTTGACTGTACATACATACTCGTACGTGTTGTTTATCTTTATATGGTATATTAGTAGCTTATTTTGGGAGGTTTGTTAGATAATTTTCACAAAAGCATTTTTTCATAGAAGCGAATTTTCAGATTGCGTTCTTTCATGATCGCTAATTTAATTACTCGTCTTTCTTCATGTAGCGTTTCGTATTGTGTTATTTGTTATTTATGTTCAGTGACTTTACTATTCGCATTTTTTCCTTTCCCAATTTTTCCCAATCGCAAATTTTCCTTAGTAATAATTAAAGGGCGGACGACGGATGATATTGCACAATGATATTGGTGACGAAAGCACAAGACGGATAAGACTTTTATAAAATTTCGAGTACTATTTATGTGTGAAAATAAATGCAGTTTTTGTTTTAAATCAGTATATATATATTGTATAATAAGAAAGTACTGAAGTATCACTTTACGAATACGCCCCTATTACGTCTGTAGATGTGGAGAGGTCATTTTACCAACCAGATAGTGAACTATAAAAATACGAATGTACTAAAAATACCTAATAAAGAAAATATATGATTATTTACTTCAACAATAAAATTCTATAACTTGGAATTTACATAAAATGCGTGTAGCACAAAGAGCCACGGAGTGGGCTATGTTGGCAATCTCCCTTGTAGATCGGGTTCCAAATACCAAAATTTAAAGTAAAACGAAGGTGGACGTATCGGGGAACGAATAACGAACCTTAACCTTTAACTGCCGTTTTATATGACTCACAGACGTCATGACTGTTATTTTGAACTTTGTTGCCATGGCCTAAGTGTTACTTTAAGGGGGCTTCTAAACGAGCAATATTTTCACGGCAATGTGTAGCCGGCAACTATACGCATCTTGTTCTAACATTATGAAGTAAGAGTAAGATTGCACTAGTTGCCGGCCACAAATTGTAGAAAAACATGGCCCGTTTAGAAGCCCCTTTAGAATGCTCTGAAACCACCTCGTCAATTAAAGGTAAAGTGGAAATGGGAGGGAAACTTGGCTTGGAAGGATCTCTTTGATGGACGAATTCGTGGATCCGTAGATAGATCCGTAAGTATTTCAGGATTTTATAAAAACTTACCTAACCTATAGGGTTCTACACTGAAATTTTTATATAAAATTTGGTTTGGCAAATGAAAAAGTTGGGTTTTTTGCCAAACGGTAGATCCCGGTTTTGATGGGTGTTTTTTTGCTCGATTTTGATATTTTATGTAGGTAGATACAGTGTTTCGGAACGCGTCCTTGAGCACCTAAATGTACGCGTTGAGCGCGGGTGTTTGATCAGTTGGCCAGCCGCACATAGATACTACTGAGGGATACTAAGCCGGAACGGAACGTCACCGACGACCCCATCAACACGTGCACGTCGTACGATCGAAAGCGAAAAACGTGACACATTGCGCGTTTTTAAGTTCCTTTACAACTCAGATACACGTGTCTTTTACACAAATCAGCGCATAACATACGCTCCAATTAATTTGTACATTAACATAAATAAAACAATAGCAACTTAAAAAGTGATGGTGCACTTTAATCCAAATGAGTCCACCAGGTGACCAAGCTATTGGGCCTTTCACCACCCTTGTAACATATTCTTCTTCTGAGCCACACCCCCAAGTTCGATGAAAACCGGCGCGGACCGGTTCGCGGCCTTGAGCACCTAAATGTACGCGCTGAGCGCGGGTGTTTGATCAGTTGGCCGGCTCGCACATAGATACTACTGAGGGATACTAAGCCGGCCGTCACCGAGCCCATCAACACGTGTGACGTCGTACGATCGAAAGCGAAAAACGTGACACATTGCGCGTTTTTAAGTTGGATTAACAGCTCAAAATATAAAAATAAATTACATGGGATCACATTTCATTTGTATGTTCAAGTAAACATAAAGAAATATATTTTTTTGGCAATATACTTAATCAACCACTTTTTAAGTTGTAACTCTGTAGCTCTGCCTAGCCCACTCCGGGATTACAGGCGTGAGGGTATGTATGTATACGTAATAAGTTGAACAGAGTCGTGTTAGTCCATCAAGCAAGGACGCAGTTCTGCAAGCGGGAACCAACCCACAAAGATTTGGCAACAAAATGTCAACTGTCACGCTGAATACTGTGGGTTAGTTCCCGTTGGCAAAATCTTTGTGGGTTGGATCCCGTTTCTATTTCTGGCCATAATTATGTTGGACTTTCTCCACTCTCTCCAATCTTGAACAAAGGTGTTCATCCCGGTTACATCCTCGGTCGCTTATTTGGTCTGTCGCGATGCTGGATTCTATACACATGTCCGTAACTAAAGCTATTCTTGACTGAGGGTTAAATGGATAAGTTACAGATTTTTAATCTTCATAATTCTCATGTTTTTGTGTTTGCAAGAAAATATTTCACAATGTGAACCGATATGTAATCAATGACAATGACACTTACTAGCATACTAAACTTGTCATATTCATTCATGCTTATGAGTGTCATATTAATAGGCAACAAGTTTAGGCCACGTTGCAGGCGAATATAAACCATAACTGTAGGAATTATGGATGAGTTGTGTTGTGCGTGCGAGTTTCATTAGATTTAGTTATTTGGAATTCGTAAACAGATGACTTAATTTGCCTTTAATGTGGCAACGTCGCAATCAGAAGGGTCTGTTTTGCACCAAAGTTTACGTACTTAACAAGTTTTTTTTTTTCAAAAATTTACGAATCGAGGCTACTTTATACGACATTTTTTAACTTCAAATAAACTCAGGAACACGCTGTTCAAATCCTTCGGGTACGTCCCGGACACGGGTATACGTAGATATGTTTTTTAAATAATGTTATTACAATTTAGACGCAGACAAGCCATGCGCCGCTCGACAGATCCCCGGCCAGTCGGTCGTATGCGTATGCAACGACTCTTACTGCGACGAGATCATAAGACAGCCGCCTCGAGACAACCAGTACGTCGCGTACACTTCTTCTAAGGTAAACTCAACTTTAATACAACTAGGCTAAGGTATATGCAGACGTAACACGTAACAATAGTTCGTTTCGGCGAAATATGTTTGCCAAATGTGTCGTTTCCCAACTTTTCATTTGCCAACCCGCTTTGTTTTCTGTAACCGTAAATATTTCAGGATTTTATAAAAACGAACCTAACCTAGCCTGTAGGGTTCTGAACGATGCCGATGGTCCTAAAATAAATTCAGTTTTATAACATTAGGTTGGCAAATGAATAAGTTGGGAAACGATACATTTTTGCCAAACGGTAGGCTAATTGCCCCAAATAAGCCAAATAAGGCCTCCCTCTTTATTGCAATACCCCCTAAAATGCAATAAGGAGGTCCACTCAGTAAAAACAAAGTCCTTTCGACATGTTGTCAGATTGTATTTGATTTATCTTGCTGTCTCGGTCAGTTTCAGTACCCTTTAAACTAACAGAGCTCGGCCTTACATGAAAGGTAAACGGAATGAACATAATCTAGTCAAAATTAGATTTTATTTAAGATGAGAGAGAACTGTGAACCCGAATTTAAATCACGTAGCTGAAAGCACTAGATTCTAACAAAAAATAACGCTTATTATTTTTAATCGTAAAATTGTTAAACAAACCCGCAATATTTTTGAAAGAGCTATCCAACGACACCCGACACTAATGGGTAGACGAGAAAAAAAATACATCCCCATGTTATGTGTAGGGGAGGTTCACTAAGCAAAAACAAACACGTTTTATTCTACCACTTTGTTCGCGTGACTAATAATATGTATATTTATGCTAAATTACAGCTTTCTAGTACTAAAAGTCTCTGAGCTAGGCTGCGGACGGACAGACGGACATGGCGAAACTATAATGGTTCCTAGTTTGACTACGGAACCCTAAAAACGTTAGTAGGGTCGTTCTTCTTTTTTACCGACAGTAGCCTGTCTCTCGTCTTTGCTTTATTAAGCGTCTCATTAGAGTATAGTATTATGTTTTTCGTGTTTAATATACGTCCATACTTTTATTTATGTAAGAGTACCAATAATAATATGGTTTTCCGTAGAATGCCGTGACAGAGTGGTCATCTAATACTTGGTCTCGGCTGAAAACGGCCACTCTGTCAGTGTTTTTGGTAAACCATATTAAAAAGAATAAAATATTAATGCAGGACAGGAAGCATTAATTAGTTTAAATAAAGAATAAATGCAACTTTTTTTTAAATCGAATACTGAAACCATAGTTATTGATAGTTCAAAAATCTAAAAAACCGAAAATCGACGGTTTATTGTCGGTAAAAAAGAAGAACGACCCAGTAGCGTTTGTATCTTGCATAAGACCCCTGTCCGTTGTTTCGCGGGACAAGCAACGCTTTGTGGAATAAAATAGAATAGAGACGCTTTACCTCTATTCCAATTTTATGCGGTTTACTGTTAGACGATCTACAAAAGGACCCTGTTATGTACGAGTATATTCTACGGTTTTTTGTAGTAATTGGTCACTGTAGGAGTTAAGTACCTAGGTACAGGTACATTATAATCTTTTTTAATTATTTATGCAGGTGCACAATTTTGGACATACTTGTAGAAGTAATTATTGCTATGTTAGTTTTTATGTCCGTTCTGTTGTGTGCAACTTTTTGAATTGTGTCCATACATTAGTTTTGAATTATTGTAAGAAAGTTGAAAAAAACCGGGCAGGTGCGAGTCGGACTATTTGGACACCGTTCCTTGCTAGACCCTGTTTTTTTTTGTGATTTAATTAAAAATATATAGTTTTCCGATTTTTCCCTATATTGCTATTGTAGAGCCGTTACCATCTGACCATTGGGGCAGTAAATCATTATATCGGATTCTCTTGCTCACACTCGTGGGGCTTATGGCGAGCGTAAGGGATCCAAGATATCGCTGGTACTACACGCATCCCTTACGCTCGCCATTAATCCCACGAGTGCGAGCAAGAGAGTCCGATAAAATGATTTATTGCCCCGATGGTTAGATGGTAACGGCTCTACAATAGTATTACGTCAACTTAGAAATTTGATTTTTTCACAGCTTCAAGGGATGTAGACTTGAGTATATGGTTTTAATTTCAACTCGATACCTCTACGCGTTGCGGAGATAAAGGGTCTTGACAGACAGACAGAAAGACAACAAACTGATCCCATAAGGGTTCCGTTTTTTTCTTTTGAGGTACGAAACCCTAAAAACGGTCCATAACATTTAAAGTAGAATGGTATAAAAAAGTTGGTAGGTACGAACAAAATGTCTTCATACAAGACTGTTGTATCTCTACCAACACCAACATTAGGTTTTGATACAAAGTGACGATAAAAATATACAATAAACCTAATGATCATGTAGGGTAAGTCACCAGTGGTCAGCCAGAGACCAGTAGTAGACCTTATATGAGTGCGAAGAGTAGGAAATATATCTTTCGTACTCTTCCCACTCATTCAAAGTATAGGCATAGGCCGGCTACAGGTCTCTGGCTGACTACTGGTGACTTTACCCTAGGTACATTCATGATCTTAATAGAATGATGTAAACTGCATTTTATTTTACAGGCCGGATCGCGGTTCAAGAAAAGCATTGGGGAGCTGCGTTCCTTCCATATTTGGAGTGAGTGCCAATATAATATGTATAAGTAACTAGCAACCCGCCCTCGCTTCGCTTCGTCTTTTCCTTTTTTTTTTCTTTTTTATGGCTTAGTAAGGCAAGCGAGCACACAGGCCACCTCGTAAGTGGAAACTGTGACTAGTGATGGGCAATTTCTGAAACATTACAAAACTTTCCTTAACTGCGAAAGTAACAGCTTCTGTAAGTTACATAATTAGATGGAAATTATTCTGGCACAAGTAAATTTCATTTAAATCTCATGAAAGTTTCCATTACTTACGTTACATTACGACGATTTAGTAAGTTTCAGAAATTAGACGATTTTACGTTGTTAACGTTCAGAATTTTCCATGACATTAGAGGTGGAAGTTTCACTTTTGAAACTTTCACAATATTGTAGAAATTCAAGTGAAGGTTTCACTTTTGAAACTTACAAGCCGCCCATCACTAACTGTGACCCATAGACATTCGCATTCACAATACTGCAAATGCACTGCCAACCCTGAGGACTAAGATGGAATGCCTCTATGCTAGTCATTTCACCGGCTGTCTTATCCCCAAACCGGAACACAACAATGCATACTGCTGCTTGGTGGTAGGTTAATGGATATGATTTGTGTGGTCTGTAACACCCATACATAATCCAGAAGGTCTTATAATCGATTTGTGAAAGGTTTAAAGTGTCTTTTTTATATTGTATTATTTATATTTATTTATTTTATTTACTAATTAGAGAAAAAACAAATAAAGTAAAATACAAAAAATAACACTATACATAATATACACTATACAATATTAATTATAATAATTAATTATATTAGTTGTCTATATTAGATATACAGTGTGTGACATCCATAAGAACATATATTTTACGTAAAGATAGCTTTAAGTGTTGTTAGCCGTTTAAAGAAGGAGTTAAGTTATTAGCTAAATTACATTTAGTGTAATTCATTTTTAAAGGGTACAACGAGCAGCAATGTATAACATTAAGTCTAAGTTAATTGCAAGTTATTGAGGGATAATTGAGCTATGTCTGATACATTGCGTGGCAAATTAGTTAGTATGAAAAAAAAAGTACAACTTATGTTAACAAAACACTTGTTTTTATGATAATTAGGATGCATATTAACTGTCCGGGTTAGAATAGTGCCACTCCATGTCTTCCCGTGGATGTCGTAAGAGGCGACTAAGGGAATAGTAAAGGCTTCTAGTACTCTTAGGCGATGGGCTTGCAACCCGTCACTAATACACTGATAAACATCTTAGCCTGATTGTGCAAAACGTGGTTACAGAATTATCAACAACTTATTTAAGAGTTGTTGATAATTCTGTAGCTCTGCCTACCCCACTCTGGGAATGAAGGCGTGAGTTTATGTATGTATGTATGTATATTAACTGTTGTCAAAATATATGTTCGTATGGATGTCACACTCTGTATACTGTTGCCCGCGACTCCGTCAACGCAGAAAAATAAAACATAGGCTAGTTACTCACTTATTTCAAAGGTGATATACTTTTTGAAATCAGTCTAGTAGCGTTTGGGTTTATTCGTTAAAAAATTATAAAAATACAAATCTTGCCTCTTTAGAATAAAAGTGTATTTAGAGAAGTAAATTTTAAAAAAGGTCGCTTTTAACAAATAACCTTTCACCCCTCGATATATAAAAAACGGCAAAGTGCGAGTCGGACTCACTCACGAAAGGTTCCGTACCATTATCTATAAAAAATCACGTTTGTTGTATGGGAGCCCCCTTAAATATTTATTTTATTCTGTTTTTAGTATTTGTTGTTATAGCGGCAACAGAAATACATCATCTGTGAAAATGTCAACTGTCTAGCTAACACGATTCGTGAGATACAGCCTGGTGACAGACATACGGACAGACGGACAGAACTGAGTCTTAGTAATAGGGTCCCGTTTTATCTTTTGGGTACGCAACCCTAAAAACCGGGAACACCTTAAAATTCCGAATTTCTATTTTCCGTATAATTATTATTATTAATTTGTCTGCATTTTAATTTTTCCGAAAGCTATGTTATGCTGGAGCTATTACGTAGGTTAGATTATTTTTGTTGTATAAGCTATTGCTAAAAGTTAAGTCTTCTATCAAAAAATTGCGATCGGAATTATATGATAATTCGGAATCGTGATCAATTCGGAATTATAACTCTTTGGAATTATGTAGTGTACCCATACAAGCTCTATCAAGCCCATCACTCTACCCTATACACCTAACCAGCATCTGTGCCAGCAGCGATTCGCAAATCATCACTCCCTCTTGCCGGAAGGCGTCCTACACTACGTTGGCTGAGTCGCGGTCTCCACTCAAGAACATGTCTACCCCAACGGTTCATCATCATCATCATCATCATCATGTCAGCCGAAAGACGTCCACTGCTGGACACAGGCCTCCCCCAAGGCTCTCCACTCAGACCGGTCTTGTGCTTTTCGCATCCACCGCTTTCCCGCGATCCTTACAAGGTCATCACTCCATCTGGTTGGAGGCCTACCCACAGCTCGTGTCCCGGTCCGCGGACGCCACTCAAGAACCTTCTGACCCCATCGGCCATCAGGCCCCAACGGTTATCAGTTCTTAAATAAATTGAGACGCCTTAACCAGGACCACGCTTCCAGATGAGACAACCTCCCACACCCTGGAGCTGGAGCCGTCGGTGCGGCACCGCACGGTCGAGGGCTTCGGCGGCGCCGTCACCGACGCCGTGGGCATCCACTTCGCCAACCTGTCCGAGACCCTGCAGGGACACTTTGTCAAGTAAGTAAGAAAGTAAAGGCAAGAAGAATAGCACGGAATGTGTGCGAGGACACGCTTTCTATTTGAAAATGGGAGTTTTTTGTAACTGGGACTTTGAATCTACAATCAAGGGAATAAAGTTCAAATGCGATTGTTCGAAAATGACATTTTTAGTTAGTGAACATAGGAAAATAAACCTTATTCTTATTGAAACAGAGTTAAAAGTAAATTGCCTTGATTATGCACATCCTATTGCACACTGCCCAGTGACTACGAGGTTAATAAAAACAATAATAATAATACTGCCCTCCTAAGCAAAACAGCAGTATCTCAAATTAAATAACCAATGCAATTTGAATTCTATTCCGTTAGTAATGAGGTTGATATTGCTACAGGAGTTTTATCCGAAATACCTACTGCTATTTTGCTTATTATTATAATAAATAATTTATTCCAATAAAACAGGCATGGGACATTGTGATTCTTCACCAAACTTCAGTCAGTTTGTAGGCGAAAACTGGGTGCTCTCAGACTTATAGCCTTTGTTGGGTTATTTTTTTTTCATGTTATTTTAACTTAGATATAAAAAAACTAAAAAAAATAAAAAAGACTATTCTGCTTGAATTAAAAAGAGACCATAAATTCATAAAATGCTTTATTGAACACAAACAAGCTTGTTATATTCTCTTAAACCTGAGCAATCAAAGCGTGTTTGTTTTACAAAGATTTGTTAAAAACGTTGGCACCTGTCCTATTTTGTAGAGCCGATACCATGGGTCATACACACTCGCAAAAACAAAAGTTGTCTCTCCTGTGGTCAATAGTTAAAGGGTTGTGTGCATTAAAGTTATGTTTTTATTTGCTAGGATTAAAGTAGAACTCAAGGCGTTTATGAGGATGTCGGTTCAGCCAGAAAATTAGGCCTTGAAAACGTTAACTTTGGGTATGTCCACAGGCAAGACGGTAACCTAATTCTGTGTATGACCCCCATCTGACCATCGGGGCAGTAAATCATTATATCGGATTCTCTTGCTCGCACTCGTGGGAGCTTATGGAGAGCGTAAGGGATACAAGATAACGCTGGTACTACACGCATCCCTTACGCTCGCCATTAATCGCACGAGTGCGAGCAAGAGAGTCCGATAAAATGATTTATTGCCCCGATGGTCAGATGGTAACGGCTCTACAATAGCATAAACTGTATCACAGGAACAGGTGCCTTCCATTTTGTGCGTGCGAGTGTGCATGCGTACTTGAATACATACATACTTAAATATATAGAACCAAATACTCCCGCTCATCCCCATACACCGGATTGACGGGAGCAAAAATGTACCTGTGCTAGTGATTCATTAAATGTCGACTTAGTTTAACGACATCGATAAAAAACCATTTTTAATCTTTTTAATCATCCATCATTAATATCATTATCATAAGTAATGGCCAAGTTTGAATACCTTTTTATTATGTGCAAACCTCTTTTATTCATACTTATCGCAACTTTAAACACCTGGTATCTCATAGTGACCCTGTACTGAAGTCACTTTTGACAACAAATTGAAATTACGTTGAATAACCAATTCATTCTATCAACAATATTCTTTAGCATTCCGACGACTTGAGAACCTTTTTGATTTTTAAGTCGGTTAAAAATGCCTCGAAAAAAAAGATTGTATATCTTCATGGAAAGCTGATCATTCTGATATAGAAGATAAAGTATGACTTACTTTTGCAAGAAATGTAAGATCCATATGTCACGACAAAAGTTGTCGATAAACTTTGTCGATATTTAATGAATCACTAGCACTGGTACATTTTTGCCCCCGTCAATCCGGTGTATGCTCATCACACAAATATTTGCCCGTACCGGGGATCGAACCCAAGACCGCTAGCTTCATAGGCAGGGTCACTACCGACTGGGCTACCGCGTCGTCAAAATGCGTTTGTGAATGAATGAGTTGTATAATGGACTGAATATGACGTCACTGTGGTCCGTAGCTCGTACTTCAGCGAACGCGGGCTGGAGTACAACATGGGCCGCGTGCCGGTGGGCGGCTCCGACTTCTCCACGCACGACTACGCCTACAACGAGCTGCCCCTCGACGACAAGCTACTCGCCAACTTCTCGCTCTCACCGGAGGACTTCGAGTACAAGGTGGGTACAGAGGCCTCTATAGTAAAAAAAATACCTAATAAATTAATATCAGAGGACCATTAATCTAACAAATTGAACTAGTGCGAAAGCTCTAGGCTTATGCTATGCGTAGTAGACAACGATAAACTTATTATAAACTAGCGGCCCGCCAGCGGCGTCGCCCCGCTGCAAATTCCTGACTTTCCCGGTGGATTTTGCAATTATTTTCTTTCATAAAAACCTTGTCCTGACATTGACAAACACAACAAAAAGAAATCAGCCAAATCGGTTCAGCCGTTCTCGAGTTTTGCGCTTAGCAACACATTTAGCGATTCATTTTTACATACATACATAAACTCACGCCTTCATTCCCAGAGTTGGGGTAGGCAGAGCTAAAGAATTACCAACAAGTTTTAAAACTTCTTGATAATTCTGTAACCACATTTTGCACAAATAGGCTAAGATGTTTCCCAGTGTATAAGTGACAGGTGGCAAGCCCATCGCCTAACAGTACTACAAGCTTCATTTTTAATATATAAATTAGAAATATATAGATAATATCCACGGCTCAGAAACAAATATTAGCGCTCATCACTGGAATACAAGGGTATTTGAACCCTATCTACTAGGCAAACGTGTCGTCAACTATGCTACTTGTTTGACCTCTATGTGTGTACTCGTATGTAACCTTCACTCTTCGACTTGTCCCTAGATTCCGCTGCTCCAACGCATCATGGCGACTGCGCCGGCGCCGGTGCACTTGGTGGGCTCGGT
The DNA here is from genome assembly GCA_927399475.2 of Acleris emargana. Classification (NCBI taxonomy): domain Eukaryota; kingdom Metazoa; phylum Arthropoda; class Insecta; order Lepidoptera; family Tortricidae; genus Acleris; species Acleris emargana. The sequence continues at coordinate 6,658,123 of OV656856.1, read as the reverse complement.
GTGGTCCCCCCCCGGCTGGATGAAGACGAACGGACGCTCCACCGGGCCCAGCGCCATCAAGGACGAGTACTACCAGACCTACGCTGATTACTTCATCAAGTATGTAACGGGAAATGGTTGAAAACTCAAGCCTACCTATGTACATTTTTGTCATTCTGCCTGCATTGAAGTCGTTTGTTAATATCCCCTCAGGAACTGTCCAATTATCTGGAATAGTAATAACTCTATGTCCGTCTCCAAGCTTTAAACTATTTTTCCAACAAAAGGTGATGGGCAATTTTGTATAGACGCCGTCCCCACTCTCCAACAGTCACGGGATGTATGTCTCTTTATTCATTTGGACCCATAAAAGCTAAATCAATGGGAGTTTTTTAATGAAAAAAACCTTTCAAGAGCCAAGCAGGGCAAGAATGTGTTAATTTTTGAACAAATTCCATACGATACGATTATGATTTTCCGAGACGTTCCCATACATATGGAGATCGTCGCCTTACTAAAAATACATCATGTTGCCAACATCTATAAACTGGGACATGTCTCATCTCTGTTGGTGGGTGGGGACATTTTTCCCTATCGTCCTTTCACGTTGATTGGTCAAGGCGGGTACTCAGTAGCGAGCTGTACCTAACTGTTGCTTACTTTTATATTTAAGATCGTGATTGTGTCCGCGGCTCGCGAGCGTTCTCCACTATAAGTTCGTTACTGCAACTGCTACGGTTACTGCTACCGCTTGCTAGTGAATACACGACTTTGCCAAGTAACTGGTATATAATCTGTGTCTCTATGCTAGTCATTATCACCGGTCGTATTACACGTAGCCGGACCGCAACCATATAGATGGTCCTTTGCTGTTTCCCTGAAGTTCATATGCAATAATTCATCATTTGTCTATTTTTTTTTATTTCATAACTATTCATATGCCATAATAATCATTTTCCATATTTTCATTTGCCATAATTTTAAGTGCCATAACGATACGTTTCCCATTCATTTCATTTTCCCTATTATCAAGTGTACTAAAACCGTATGCCTGAAAATTCAAACGCCATAATATTTCTTTGCCATAATATAAAATAAATAAATATCAGGGGACAATGTGACACCAATTGACCTAGTCCCAATTTAAGCTCTAGGCTTGTATTATGGGTACAACGATTACTTATATAGATAAATATATACTTAAATACATAGTAAACCTGGTATACCTTTACTTCCCAGAATTTCATATGCCCGAATATCACTTGCCATAATTTACAAATGGCATAATGTTACATCTTATAATTTCGTATGATATACTGATTGTTTATCATAGTAGTCAAATAACAGAATCTTTGTTTCCCATAATATTAATTTCAATAATTTCATTTTTCATAATCATTTTAATCCATATTTGTCACATGCCATAATGTCATTTGCCATCCGTGTAAATGGTGAAAAGTGATGTTTGAATTAGGCAAAATTTACCTACATAGGTTAGGTTAGGTTAGAGTTGCAACAAGGCGCGAAGCGCCTCAACTACGCGGAATAGGAGCTCCGTCGACATTAGTTTCGATCATTTATGTCCATATCAGTCGTGAATGAACTCAAATATGTTAGGTATAATTACATTAGTAATATAATAATAAAAAAAATGTTATTCAATCAATATATTTATTACAATATAACCCTTAGTGTAAATACAAATTTGACGCTAAAGCACGCAAAAATTCTTCTTTCGAATATTCGCTTTTGTTGGATAATATGTCATTTATTTTATTTGTACGATTAATAGTTTTTTTTCTTCTTTTCATTTCTGGTTCACCATTGAGAATGGTTTCAAGTTGCAGCATTACTACATGTGATTCTTTTATAATTTCTGTGCTGAAAAAATAAAAACCGGGATGGCATTTTGCCATTATTGTGGCGTTTAAATATTCTATTAAATAAAATTATTGCACTTAATAATATGGAAAACATTACGTATGGCATCAGTATCATTACGGCATCTAACTTTCGGGAAAACAAGAGTATGTAAGTTAACTTTTCTGGGAAATGTAACATTTGGGCATATAAAATTCGGGCAAGTGAAAATTATAGCATATGAATTTCGGGCAAACAATAGATAATCAGTAAACCTCCATGACTCAGGAACAAATATTCGCGCTCATCACACTAATATCTGCCCTTACCGGGATTTGAACCCAGGACCGCTAGCTTCGTAGGCAGGGTCACTACCTACCAACTAGGCCAGCAAAACGTCTACATTAAGAATTGTTTTTGTTGTGTCGTTATTATAGTATTAAAAAAATGATAATTTTTTAATGTTTAAGGTTTGTACGAGAATACAAGAAAAATGGAATAGACTTCTGGGGCATCACCACTACGAATGAACCTACGGACGCAATCAATCCATTAATAAAATTTCAAACCCTGGGTTGGACGCCAAGTAGCATGGTAAAAACCATTTAAGTTATTACATTACCATCAGAATCCGTATTCACAGTTTCAAAATTATATTTTCAGAAATTAGTTTATCGATTTTAAATTTCTATGTGTGTATTTTTTTTCTATTTACTTGTAAATTTGTAAAGTTTGGACGCGTTGATGTCTTTTGTATAAAAACATAACCTCCTGAGGTCCCTTGCACTAAAAATAGTACATAATACGGCCATTGAAATAAACGGCAAAGGAAGTAAAGAGGAATTTCGTTTGATTTTGTTACTACTGATCAAATTAGAAAATTGACTTTATTTCATTCACGATAGATTCATATTCCATTGACAAATTTCGTTGTATGGTGGCAAGCCTTAGGAGGTATGTAAGAAATGAAAAACACAAAACGACCCGTGAAGTTGCGGGTTAGAATAGTGGTACCCCATGTCTTCCCGTGGTTGTCGTAAGTGGCGACTAAGGGAATAAAGATATGTACCTACTGTTAGGTGATAGGCTTGCAACCTGTCACTAATACACTGGTAAACATCTAGAATATAATACAATATAATCATTTATTCGGCTATTTAATAAACACGAAAAACATAATCATACATACATAATCTATTTAACTAATCAAAATGAAATAGACGAAAAGGAGTACCAGCTCAACGTAGAGCTGTGGCACGAAGCCGCAGCGCTGATTTTCAGCATGAGATAGATGGCAAAAAACAAGAAAAGAGATACAACATAAAAAAAACACAGCATAAATGTTATTCCACAAATAATTAAAACACTACAATTCAAATAAACAATTATAAAAATTAAAACATGTTAAACATCACAACAAAGTGAGATCTAGCGTCCTGAGCGCATTCTTATTTGCTTAAATAATAACTAGACCTAGGAATATAAGGGGCAAAATTAAATGACAGTTAGGGGTTGCATATATCGATAAACTCAATTATCGATGTTTTGCCCATATACTAGTGATCGCCCCCAGCATTGTTTGTAAGTGTGTATTGTTTGTTTTGCCCCTACCACTTCCACAGAAATTGAAAGGTATTTTAGCCACCTAAAATTAACGCCCGAAAACTTTGTACCAATTCTGATCGTTTACCTTAACAATAGTAAATGGGACAGTAATTCTGAAATACACGAGGAAAAAAAAGATGATTATGAGTGAACGTTCAAAGATCCTTTTAAAATAAAGAATAAACAGAATTATGTTGATATTTTGTTTTATTTTCATTCAGTCGATAAAAAAATATTTTTACGAACAACTTGGAGCGATCATTAGTAGGTATATGGGAAAAGCATCGATAATTGAGTTTATCGATATAGACAATCCCTAGCTGTCATTTAATTTTGCCCCGTATATTCCTAGATCTGATAATAACACATATTATAATCTAAGTTGAAACTGAACATTAAACATACAGCAACACAAAAATAAACAAAAATCAAATCTTAGCTTTATTGTGCAACATGTGGTTACAGAATTATCACCAAGTATTTATAGTTGTTGGTAAATCTGTAGCTCTGCCTAACTCCTTTGGAAATATAGGCGTGAGTTTTGTATGTATGCATATTATTGAAACTGCTTAGGATTAACTATCATAATTTCTTTCAGGGCAAATGGATCTCTCAGAACTTAGGGCCTTCGATCAGAAATGCCTCCGACCTGGAACACTTGAAGATATTGGCTCTGGACGACCAGAGGTTCGTTATCCCTCTCTTATTCAATGACGTAAGTACTTAGCTCCTTATATTTTTAATCTAGGTAGTAGGTAGGTACTATCAGCCCATTAAAAACCTTGATCCACCATAGAACTCTGTCACAGTGACGTTATGATACAAGTCATAAGAAGTGTCAAACAAATTGTTTTATAATGTCACTGTGACACAGTTCTGTAGTGGGTCAGGGTTCCAATGAGCTGATAGTCTAGTACATAATAACTAGGTACTCGCGACCCGCCCTCGGTTTGCTTCGGTTTTAACAAAATAAAATAGGTATTAGGTATACCTGGCAAATGATCATTATGGCATATGAATCGTTATGGAATATAATGGCATATGACATTCGGACTAATGAGATTGTCGCATAGGATATTCGGGGAAATGGCAGAGAACCCCCCGCAGGTTTTTTTTGTGGCATAGAGAAGACAAACGAGCACACAGGCCACCTGATGGTAAGTGGAAACTGTGACCCATAGACATTCGTATTCACAAGACTGCAATGCAATCCTAAGACTGCAAATGCGTTGCCAACCCTGAGGACTAAGATGGAATGCCGAATACTTGTGGGAGGACCTTGTGCAGGGTCCGTCCGGGTTGGTACCACTATCTTATCCATTAACCTACCGCCAAGCAGCAGTGTTCGCATTGTTGTGTTCCGATTTGGGGATAAGACAGCCGGTGAAATTACTAGCATAGAGGCATTCCATCTTCGTCCTCAGGGTTGGCAACGCATTTGCAGTCTTAGGATTGCGGTCTTGTGAATGCGAATGTCTATGGGTCACAGTTTCCACTTACCATCAGGTGGCCTGTGTGCTCGTTTGCCTTCCTACGATATAAAAAAAAAAATGCCTCTATGCTAGTCATTGTACCGGCTGTCTTATCCCCAAACCGGAACACAACAATGCGAACATTGCTGTTTCGTGGTGGGTTAATGGATAAGATGGTGGTAGCGATCCGGACGGACCCTGCACAAGGTCCTACCACCCGCAACCACGCCCCCGTTCCCGTTCCAGCGTGCAAAGCCCACTGCTAGTATAATATATCTCTGATTGCAGATGATCTCGAAGTACCCAGCTGCTCTTCAGTACATCGACGGCGTGGCGCTGCACTTCTACGGCGACAAGATCACGCCCGCCGCCGTCCTGGAACTGGTCTCCAAGCTGCACCCCGACAAGTTCCTCATAAACACAGAGGGCTGCGAGGGTAAGGCAGTTCAAGGAGCTGGGGGTTACCAGCATTAAGTACCAGTTTGCGAAATGAAAGTTTGTAAAATGATACAGTATGTCAGATTATGATTTGATAAAACATTAGTGAACCCCGATAAGTATATAATAGGGAATACGTGCTTCTTTAAAACTGAGGAGCTGGGTCTACTCGGTAAAACCTAATCTCCCAGTATTTGCAAATTATCAACCTATCTATCTTTCCAGGTTCCTTCCCTTGGCAAAAGTCAGTATCACTCGGAGATTGGTCGAGGGCCAAAAGCTATATTACTGACATCATGACAGTAAGTACCTAAGTACCTATTTCATTTAGTAAGTTATGATTGCCTGTCGTTCAAAATGTTGCTTCCACACCTTTATTCGCAGGTCTACAGATTCCCAATTCTATAGATTCGCAATTCAAGAGATTCGCAATTCAACAGATTCCCAATTCTACGGATTCCCAATTCTATAGATTCTCAATTCAACAGATTCCCAATTCTACAGATTAGCAATTCAACAGATTCCCAATTCTACAGATTCGCAATTCTACAGATTCGCAATTCTACAGATTCGCATGTCTACAGATTCGCAATTCTACTCCCAAATCTACAGATTCGCAATTCTACTCCCGATTCTACAGATTCACAATTCTACTCCCAATTCTACAGATTCGCAATTCTACAGAAGGCCTAGGCCTAGTGTAGTTGTGTAGAGATAGAAATCTGTAGAATTGGGAACAGCCCCTTCTACGGTGTCTCCTTTAAACCGGACTTCAAGGAGGACTTCCATATACAATCACGCCTCCTTCCTGTAGGGGTAGGCGGAGACTACTGCTAATCTTGCAATCCAAACAAGCTTCCTCGCTTCCTCCACACGGAACTAAGGAGGACTTTTATTGTCCGTATTTGTGTAAATGCCTTTCTCCTTGGTATTTGATTTATTTATTGGTATTGAATTTGAACTGGGTGTAACCAATACTAAAGATATTTATTTATGTATTTTCTTTATTGATATTCAGAACAATAATAGTTAGTTCTAAAAATACGTAGGTATGACAAGTATTAGTTACAGAGTAGAAGGCTAATGACCAGGGATCGGAAATTCGGATCGATATTTACCTATACTTTCGCAACGGCTTTGTTGTTCAGTTGTATGGAGGCGGACTCAATCATAGAATTCATTACTAAAATTTCTGGGATTTCAAAATAACTAAATTGCACCGGCATTAATTCATAATCAATTATTTATATTAACTGTTTGAAGTAATTTTTCATATATAGATTTACCAAATGTTATTTAATTTACCTATAACTCATTAACCTAACGAATTTGACTGTATGTTTTATCCTACATGTAAAGTAATTATTATATTAACATTTGTAGAATCCCAGAATCCCGGAACTTATATTATTAAAGTAATATTTTTAAGAAGCCGACGCCATGTTTGCCTATCTTTTTCCGGGATTTTGCCAACTTTAGGTAAATATCGATCCGAATTTCCGATCCCTGCTAATGACTGTTATCCATTAATTACTTAATTAAACAATACATTAATATGGTAAATTTGAGATTATTTAATCCAAACAAATTCATAAAACAACCAACAAGCAAAGCGTCTTCTGCAATGCTCGTAACTAACAACATCAATGAGTTGCAAAACGTACCTTACTGATTACGAGCTAAGGTGTATTTTGCACCTTATTTTATTAGCTAGTTACGCATAATTAGCGTATCACTGACGAAAGGTTATTATTGAGGACTCAGTTGAGATCATTCCATGTTTTGAATAGCTCTCTCAGTCACTCTTCATGACGTCACAGTGCATATCGGATCGATCTGACTAATCGCTGTCTAATTAGCGGTTTAAAAGGCTTGTAGGTATCATTCGCAGATCTTGGCCGATTTAATTTTTAATTCTACTTTTGGTGATGTCCAGACCTAGGAATATACGGGGCAAAATTAAATGACAGCTAGGGATCGCCTACATCAATAAACTCAATTATCGATGCTTTTCCCATATACTAGTGATCGCTCCAAGTTTAGTTTGTAAAAATTACATAATTTGAAGTATGCAAATTAAACCAAATAGCAACATAGTTCTGGTTATTCTTTATTTTAAAACGATTTATTTACCTTCACTCATCATCATATTTTTTTTTTCCTTATTTGGTGTTACAGTATTACTGTCCCATTTACTATTGTTAAAATAAACGATCAAAATTTGTTAGGAGTAAAAAAAATATGATGATGATGAATGAAGGTTAACAAATCCTTTTAAAATAAAAAATAACCAGAATAGATATTTTGTTTCATTTGCACACTTTCAATAAAATTTAATTATTACAAACAAAACTTGGAGCGATCACTAGTGTACGGGAAAAGCATCGATAGATCAGTTTATCGATACAGGCGATCCCTAGGTGTCATTTAATTTTGCCCCGTATATTCCTAGGTCTGGTGATGTCTTTTACGGTATTTTCAAATTTTATTGAGAAATTCGATTTAAAAAATCCATGCATATCCCCTATTGCAAAGTAAATGCTTTGCATTGTACATACGCAGACCCGGGCGATTGACAAATAGTCTCCGTTTCCCAGGACCTGAACTATGACGTGATTGGCTGGATAGACTGGAACATGTGTCTGGACGAGCAGGGCGGCCCCAACTGGGTGAAGAACTTCGTGGACTCCCCCGTGATCGTGCGTGACCAGGAGTTCGTGAAGCAGCCCATGTTCTACGCGCTGGGTCACTTCTCCAAGTGGATCCCTCGCGGGTCGGTGAGGATCGACGTGAAGGAGACCAAGGGCTGGCTGGAGTCGGCTCTGGAGAACGTCGCGTTTGTCACTCCGAGGAACACTGTCGTTCTGGTTATTCATAATAGGTGAGGGTTTGGACTTGTTGCTGTGGTAAAGTATTACATATGTCTGTATGTATGTTTGTATAATTTCGGTGAAACTGCAAAACCGCGTAAGTAACATTTTAAATAAGAAGCAAAATGCACCTTTTCATAGGGAATGCAATTTCACCGGTTATTAACCGTTTTCGTATGAAAATAACCGGTTAAAACCGGTTATAACCGGTTATTTGCATTCCCTAATTGTGACCTAGTGCCTGGTACACCTTTTCCAATATTCAAGTTGTTAAATACAATTCTGTATAGATTATACTAGAGCTTGATTTTCGCTTTTCAGTCAATATTTTTACTTATTTCGAGGGTTTTGTTTTTAAATAATTAAGTTTATTCCAGTTATTTTTTTGCGTTTCTAGTAACGAACGTTATAACCCTATGCTGAACTTGGTTTATACTCATGCCCAATTTTTTTAGTGTCAAATTAAACTAGCAAAACTTGTTGCTATGCGATTAGTGGTATTCCCACGGTTCATAGTTCATTAATAAGTTTATTGTCGTTCCACGCATTTAATAGACGTTAATATTCTGCCCTCCTAAGCATAACAGCAGTATCTCAAATTCAATAACCAATGCAGTTTGAATTCTATTTCGTTAGTAATGAGGTTGATATTGCTACAGGAGTTTTATCCGAGATACTGCGTTTTTGCTTAGGAGGGCAGTATTGGTTGCCTGTTCACATCATTCTATTGATATTAACTGACAGTGACATTTTAAATAAGGTTTCGATGTGTTAACAATATGCAATATGCTTATTTAGCTCATAGCTTGTTTAAAGTCGAGGTCAATAGAAATGACAAAAGATGTAAATAAAGGCACAGAATAGATAATAGTACAAGTACAGAAGGCCCACTGCTTTGATATTTACAAAAGCCGCTTTTTTCTTAGCTAAAACATTATTATTTATGGCTCTCTGTCATCTTTGACTCCAGCGCAAGCCAAACGGAACGTTAAGGCTATATACGAACGGTGAAAATCAATTGGCTCACTCGCCGCGTTGCCGATAGTAAGGGCTGTCAACGATAAAAATAAAATAATTTTAATATGCTCATACTAAAAGCGTTCAAAGTTTGTCACCAATTACTGACAGTTACTACGTTACCATATTTCTGCAGATAAAGGCGGCAATCCGTAGCGAACGCTATTGTTATAGGTACAGGGATAAATAGTTGTTTCAAATTACGGACCCGAATGACGCGGCGTGCCTATATGGTGCCTATCTGTCTTGGCGGCCAATTAGCAACCCATCTTTATCGCACTCATGCGTATCTATCATAGTGGCCAATTAGCTATCCATCTTTATCGCACTCATGCGATATCTTATTATGTATTAAATTGGTGGCAGCCCCTAAATAGTACCCATCAGATGGGTAACCGGCATCTACTTGTAGCGATGAACGAAAATCGCGGAGTGAGCCGCGCCTGACAAAGCCAGACGGATCTTACTATTAGTTTTAAAGTTATGAGCGTGTTTGTTTGTTCCCGCGCAGCGGCGGCGCCCGGTCGGTGCGCGTGCGCCTGGGCGTCGAGCAGGCCGTGCTGCCGCTCGAGGCCAGCTCCGTGGTCACCGTAGAGTTCGCCTACTCGCCGGACCAGCGCGACACCTTGTCCAGCGACGAATAAACTGACAAGCTTTTACTTTGTCCCACTTGTTTTATTTGAATCTCCTTAAACCTTAGTTACTAGCGAACTGTAACTGTTACGGTAGCAGTTATAGTAACAAGCCTTTTAGGCCCCGTTCGCACGAGCGCTTAAATCCGACTTTGGCGGTATTTTAACGTTCCCAATATTTGTGTTCAAATTAACGCTTAAATCATTGTGAAATCGTACCCGCTGTGGTGCGCAAGTATATAGTAAACAATGAATTCAAGAGCAAAATTATTGGTAATAGACATTTGTGTTGCGAGACCGCAGAAAAGGAAAATAAAATCTTCTTGGTTACATCCCCTAATGATTAACGATATTTAAGTACCCATGTCGTCATTGCAAATGGCGCACACTACGACTACGGTAAACACATGCGAACGCTATGCGAGCGCACAGCAGCGCCAGCTCTTTTTTAACGTGAGAACAGAAACACGGAGTTTCGTAAGCTTCATTCAATTTAACGTCTAACGCCCAACATCGAAAATCGAACTTAAAAAATGCCTTCGTGTGAATAAATACATGTTATCAATTTGGGTCATTTCAACGTTTTTTAACGCGTGTTGAAAAAGCGCTCGTGCGAACGGGACCTTAAGTGGTTGGTGGTGGAGCGCACTCCACGATCACGATCTTACCTGTAACAGTTACGGTTCCGGCTCGGTAGTGAGTACTCGGCTTTAGAATGAGCATAACATCTAATTCATAAGACTAACACAAAAATCCTACTACTAATCCACTTTTTTTGAAAATGTGATCTCATAAAAACCATGCTTATCTATAACTACATAGGGGTTTCTTTCAAAAGCATGAACCCACATAATACCTACTCGTATCTACATTTTGTTGTTTTACATACATACATACATACCATCACGCCTTCATCCCAGAGTGGCGTAGGCAGAGTTACAGAATTACCAACAACTCTAACAATTTGTTGTTAAATCTATAACCACGTTTTGCAAAAACAGGCAAGAATGTTTACGATGTGTCTGTGTGATCTCTATATTAGTGACAGGTTGCAAGCCCATCGCTTTGTTGTTTTGTTTAACATAACTACCTATTTAGGCTAAGCGCGCACCACGATTTTTTGCCGTGCGATAATTTTGTCGCAGAAATGCAACGTATGGGCTTATATGTCAATGCGCGCATAAACGAGAAAAAAATCGCAGCGATTTTAAAATTGTGATTTGTCACATTTTGCCGCGACGGCTGGTGACGCGATTATCGCAAAAGTAAATCGCATCATACGGAGTTGTATGGCCCCGCGCGCACTGCGATTATAAAATCGCACCCCGGTCGCCGCCAAGAGGTCCAACCATTTTCAGTAATTTGTCAACTGTTTGAATCTTCATTCTATAATAGCCAAAGATTTTTTTGGGATATAGTCGAATATTATTGTATTTCAGATAAAATAACCTTTAGACCGGTCTGAGTGGAGAGCCTTGGGGGAGGCCTATGTCCAGCAGTGGACGTCTTTCGGCTGACATGATGATAACCTTTGATATATCTTTGATCTGTTAAAGGATGTGTCCAATATTTATGATTTCTTTTTTTCTTACTTCTACGGTACTCCTTCGGAGGAGGGCAAGATAAGCAACTTGTACGAAATCCATGTTGAGAATGAACAATCCATCGACTTTTTCATCGCAGTGCGCACAATGAATTCTAAAATCGTGTCGCAAAAACTAAAATCGTGGAGCGCGCTTAGCCTTACATTTAATTTTTCGAGTGCTCTGCGGAAAAAATGGCCTGACCTTCGTGCCCAACGTTAAAGCAGCGGATACATTATGCACTTAGAGTAAATAGTACCTACACGTGGTCCGCTGCTGGTATAGTCATGCACATGGTATAGTTGACAAAACGCGGTCACTAACAACTGTGCTGTAATTTCTGCATGTCATAGCACTTAATGCATATAAAAAATAAAAAGGCTTGTTCACTTAAATCATAATATTTAATTTCTATGTGTGCCGTTTGATATTTTAGTAATATTTCAACATAGGTTAGTTTTAAATAAAAATAAACTGGAGTCTGTGTGAGATTTCAGACAAATTAAACTCGTCCCGAGCTATAACGCTTCGCTTTGTAGTTTTGTACTAATAGGAAATAATATTTATTCCTTTGTAATGTGTTCTAATATAATTCTATAGACTAAATGCTAGACACTAAGTACATTCGACTACAGAACTCTATCACAGTGACGTAATGATTCCAGTCGTAAGAAGTGACAAACAAATTGTTTTTTAATGTCACTGTGACACCGTTCTATGGTGGGTCCATGGGGCTGATAGTACGGTCGGCCTTATTATATAATACATTAGCAGCTGCTCACTTTAGTGCTTTGTCACGTTAACGTCATGTTTGAACTGCTGCACTAATCTGTCGAAGGCGTTAAAGTGACACGGTACAATAGTGTACAGCTATAAAGCCAACACTGTACGAACATGCCAAGATCGTATATCTTCCCTTTACTTTCTCAACCTCTTATCCGATCGAATAGTTAGAAAAAACAAAACACTCATGTTCCGCAAGGCTTATTAAGACTACTTTCCTATCAAAACATTCGATCAGATAAGAGGTTGAGAAGGTAAAGGGACGATATACTTGACTGTAAGGCCTGGTGGATCGCGTACCATTGTCAACCATATCGCAGTTGCAGAGCACATCACTCAAACTTGAGTTTGAGTTTATCCTGGTTGTTAGGTTTCGTACAATTTATCTTGATTATCCCTGATATCCTATAACATAATTTCTGCTGTTTAGTGGTTAGAGGCTGTAAACGGAACAGAGTTACGTTACGATACATACACATGCCTTCTCTTTATTGAACACCACAACCTACCACAGCAGGCACAGAAAGTAGAGACAAAGAAAATGTTACAAGGTGAGTCAACTGGCAGTGTTATCCCTACATCGCGGTCTTTAGACCACCCTGTACACCAGTCCTGGATCTTAGCTGGTTTTGACAGTTCAAAATGCGGCCCCGGTTATTTTAATTTCTTATGTTCAGAGGCTACATTTGATTATAAAAAGGGATGGCTTTATGTGCTTCTGCGCAAAGAACGTGAGATAGCGATAGTTCGCGCGCCTTTAAAACTACAAAATATAATAAAAAAATGGTTTACCAGGATTAAGAATTATAAGTACTCGAGTATTAAATTAAATATCATCGCTAAAGATCGTAAGATTTCGAAGATTCAACCAAAAATATGCGAAAATGGTGTCATGGTTGAAAAATAAAAGTACCTATCGAGGATTTTGTTTCTAATCGTGTTTTCACTTTTAAGATCTCAATCTCAATGAAATAAGACCGAGTATAATAATTATATCACAAGAAAAAAAAGAATGAAGAAGAAAGGCGTTATGGTTATACAGATCAAGATCTCGGGGACCTACCAACTTTAACATATTAGTTTCAGATGTTTTTTTGTTTTAAGATCAAGTCACTATCAAAATGTTTCCAATAGGGAATATGCATGGATTTTAAAAATCGCATTTCTCATCAAAATATGAAAATACTGTAAAAGAGATCACCAAAACGGAAATTAAAATTAAAATCGGTCAAGAAATACGGAAGTTATAAGCATTTCAAACTTCTAATTAGACAGAGAGATCCGATGTGCACCGTGACGTCATTGTGCACTGCGGCCATATAAACTCCATGTAAAATTCCGTTTTTCTAGAAAGAGATAGGAACAAATCTTTGTTGGCTTATATCTTGGTTATTTTTATAGTTATTCAAAAAATTATTTTTGTGATCTGTTTGTTACATGAATCAGCTTCAATTGAAGCTGTAAAAAAAAACATGCATATTCCCTATTAGGGTAAGGACTGTATGAGTCGGGTGCACTTAGGGAATGCAAATAACCTGTTATAACCTGAAAATAACCTGTTTTAACTGGTTAATTTCATACAAAATCGGTTAATAACTGGATAAATGGCATTCCCTAGGTGCACTTCAATCAGTTTAAACACTTTTTACATAATTTAATTTAATCTACTACGAAACGGATAACAAACGTCCAGTATAAAAACAAAATGTATTTTTTTTGTAGCATAACACAATTAGCATGACAGCCTTTTGTATAACATTCATGTGGAATAATGCCATTTGATATACTACACATCTTCTTTATATATATATATATAATTCTTCTGTCCGTGTGTTGACAGTGAACTTCTCCTAAAGGGCTGAACCGATTTGAATGTTTTTTTTGGGTGTGCTCAAGTGGATTCGAGGATGGTTTAAATTCACAAATAAACCCGGCAGATGGCGTTGTCCTGCACGGCAGTTTTTTTTTTTTTTTTTTGCCCCCGCGGCGACTTGAACAGCTACTACCGCAGGGATATGGCTTCCACGTGAAGTGATTTCGCCAGTGTCAAGGTTTATATGAGTATAAAACACAATCCAATCTTCTCTAGGAAGATTGGGGGCAACGTTGTACGGTGATTTGTAGGTCAGAGGTCAAGATAGTTTTAACCTCTGCACCACTGCGAGTCCACTTGAAACGAGAAGAAAGATGCCAGATACACGAAATAAGTCCAAGTCTTCAATCACTGTGCGACACTAAGGCATAAAAAGTACAAATCACTATCAGAAAAGAACTTTGAACACCTAATTACCCAAAAATTAAAGTCTAAAACAAATTACACGTCCGCCATCTTTTAACGTTTCAAATGGCCTCTGCACGGCAGATAACATTCTGTCAGGTCCGCTAGTTAAGTATAATTATTAAAAAATATAAAAACATTTGCAATAATGATCAGGTGATATATTTTTTAATAAAAATATTATATGTTATGTTAATCCATCTGCTAAATTAGGTCAATCTCGCTTTTACTTATAGGTTAGGGTAGGTTAGAGTTGCGTCAAGGCGCGAAGCGCCATGACTTCGCGGAATAGGAGCTCCGCCCGTCAACTTCTTCGTACTCTTCTTTTAAAGTTACTATTATACTATTGATTGAGTCAGTGGGTGTATATGTGGGAAAATACAAAAAGACTTGAATTCTTATAATTATTGTGTTAGAATATTACACAAAACAACTGTTATATTATAACATTAGTTCGTTATGCACCTAGTTATTATGCACTATCATAATTATAATTCATGGCATTATACATTTTGTTTTTATTTATGCATTTTAATATAATATGACTTTGATCATTATAAAAATCAGAATTATGTAATTTGTGTTATGCAAAAAATAAGACCATTTGTTTTTATACAAGCATTACACACCCGTATGAGTCATCTAACAACAACAGTTAGGGAGATCCATAGAGTATGGGGTCTTTATTGACGGCAGGAAGAGTCTAATACATGCCCAGGCGCAGCGAATCGTGTGTCACGGCTAGGGTTGCCAGGCCATAAAATGCAAAGGCCGGACTGCACCCTATTTAAGGCCGGACATTTTGCCCTAAAAGCCGGACATGTTTTTTTTATTGCCAAACATAATGTTTTTACAGCTGGGTTATTGAAAAAAGTATTTATATAGGTGATGTAAAGTAAGGATGAGATCGAAGATGGAGTGTACCAGTATATGCATATTCGATATTTATTTAAAGATGGACATAATATTTATAATAAAAACCGTACGAATCGCTATAAAAAGCCTGACAAAAGCCGGACAGGCCGAACACGTACATATTTGGCCGGACGCGACCGCAAAAAGCCAAACATGTCCGGCTAAAGCCGGACACCTGGCAAGCCTAGTCACGGCCCTCACCAATGCACCACACTTACTGTGAACAGCAGACGGTATCATATTCATATTAAATGCATGCGACTCTCGTTTTCGGTATCCGCTTGCATATGATTGACACTTCCTGTCCTGAGGGGTTATTATGACGTAGCAATACAGTTCATTTTACGCTGGGAGAAAGGGACATCTATATAACTGCCATAGCTCTGTCCCTTTCTCAGCGTAAACTGAACTGCATAGCTATGTCATAATAACCCCCCAGTACAGTTCTCTCAGCTTCTTAATAGCGTTAGGGTCGCTATCGCTATCATGCTTGCACTCGCAACTGCCAATATATTTGTCACTCTTGTGTCATATAAAAACGATGGCCGATCTCCGAAATTAGCCAAATGTTGAAAAAAAAGAAAAACGGGGGACATCGTACACAAATTGACCTGCGTCTCTTTTCTAGGCAGTAAAAGGGTAGTTCTAATAAAAGTGGCACAGACAGGCTAAAGTTTCTCCAAAAAAAAAAGTTGTGGTTTTTTACCTTCTTTGCTTAGAATAAGCTTCTTGGTGTTCCAATTGTTACATATTTATAAAAGGGAACGGAATATTCATGAAAATAAAATAATTATGGCTTGTTGAAATATGGAGATGCAGGTGAAAGTGTCATTAGACAGGTTAGAAGAGAAAAGGTTCCAGGTTAAAGAGAGTTATATTAAAATACAAATTACTATAAAAAAGAAATTTCCTACATTTACTTTGGTAGAGCACTGTTAATGGGTACTGCTTCATAAACAGTGATCGGAATAGGCAGAGCTAATTTGCCTAAACTTGACGCATATTCATTCATGAGTGAGTGAAATAGGAACACATTTATGAATGAACATGCATCAAGTTTGGGCTCTATTCCGATCTCTGTTCATAAAGCATCTGTACAGTTTTTCAGGGAAATTATGTGTAAGTTATTAAATTAAAAATATTTAAAATATTCATTCACTTTAGCTTGCCAATAGTCACACTAACCTGCACATTAGTTTACATTATGTCTCTTTAACCTGCCAAGAGTTACATTAACCTGTGCCTAACTTTATCTAACCAAGTTACAGGTAAAAGTTATACAGGTTAGAGTTAAAAGTATATTTACAAGACATTTACTCTTAAACCGACGAAAATATGAATGTTCCACTCTTAGTAATATAAGTAGATACATCAGAATACCACGTTCAAATGATTAGTTAATTATGTCCCATACCGTTAACATTAAATAATCGAGACAAGATAAAGTTAACATACCCGTTACAAACTCCAGATTACCGCATTTGATCACGAATCTCCACAAAATTATGACAGATAGTCTCCAACCGTTTCGAATAGTGGAGAGTCAAACACAGGCCGAATGTTTACCGAGAAATATCGTGTGCCTATTATTTTTCGTATGTGAGTGAGATACAATATCACCGACACACAGGTTACAGTTAAAATATCACTGGACAAACTGTCGTGTGTTAAAATTGATGTATATGCATATATTTTTAAAACCATATCATAACTATTGAATGTCATAATATTCTTCTTGAAATATATTATAAAACATATATAATAAAATATACACAAATAGTTCAAAGACCTTAAAAACTGGAAGCATGTCGCATTTGGACAAGACAGGTTATAGTAAAAAATGGTGCCCACCATTTCTTTTTAACAAATTTAATGAAAAAAAAAATAGTGACTTGGCCTCGATGCAAATGGTCTGTGTTAATCTATGAACGTTTTTAGTTTTTCTGAAAAACAAACATTTAACACACTTTGTATTCAAAAACTCATTGACAGGTTACGGTGCCACTTTTTTTAGAACGACCCAAAAACGATATCTTATCCTCCTGCCGCCCAGAGGCCTTTTAAAAGGCCTTCTAAAAATCATATTTTAAACTTTTTATGACAAGAACCTATGTACTGATTTCGATTAACAACTTTTTTGCCCTGGGCGGCACGAGGTTATTTGACCCGTTGCTGTATTGTTTTTCACTCGGCTGCCATTACTGTCAGTAAATAAGAGCTGTCAAAACGTTGACAATACGATAACAGATCAAACATGATATGGCTTTTACCGTGTTGAGTAGTAGCTCTTGTCCTCTCAGCTCTATGGGTACGAAACAACCGGCTTTGTAAGCATGAAGATTGCACAAAATAGGGACAGACTGCTCTAGTGAACATGTTTTTTTTTTCAATCCGTAGTTAATCTAATAGCGATGCCACACGAGGATTGTCGATGCGTTGCGTCGTTGCAACGCTGTGATTTTAAGACTGCGCTGAGCGTTCGCCGGATGTACGTACATGTTTTTTTTTTTATAGCATGGGAAGGCAAACGAGCACACAGGCCACCTGATGGTAAGTGGAAACTGTGACCCATAGACATTCGCATTCACAAGACTACAAATGCACTGCCAACCCTGAGGACTAAGATGGAATGCCTCTATGCTAGTCATTTCACCGGCTGTCTTATCCCCAAACCGGAACACAACGATGCGAACACTGCTGCTTGGCGGTAGGTTAATGGATAAGATGGTGGTACCAACCCGGACGGACCCTGCACAAGGTCCTCCCACAAGTAAGTACACTCGCGAGCAAAAAAATCGACTCAAGCTGCACGCTTGGGTTCTCCGTCCAGTATTTCTTGACCCATCCATGATATATTAATAAAAATGGTATCAAACGAAAGGTGATAATGTAACAATTAAAAAAATTAAAAACCGTGGAAATCCATCCACGATTTTTCAAGTTATGCCTTATTTTCCGATATGTGGGTCATTTACTCGTTCCGAAACGTACGAGTTGTGCCCCCTTTGACCCCTATAAATAAAGGGGTGGAGGGGCAAATGTCATCAGTCACTTATCAGAAGTTGACCGGTACACATCTCTGCTAACGACCCTACTCAGAAGCCTTGGAGAAAATGGATACCACCATGACTGAAGCCGCCCAAGTCGTGGCCTTGCTGGAAGAGGGACACAACCAACGCTTTGTGGCTGACCAGCTGAATTTAAGCCAGTCAGCAGTATCCCGAGTCTACCGACGGTATCGGGAGACTGGGGCCTTGGTACGAAGACCAGGTTCTGGCCGCCGGAGGTGCACATCTGAGAGGAATGACCGCTTTATGGTCACTACCTCTCTCAGAAATCGGCACCAGACCGGCGTTTCCATCCAGCAGCATCTTCAGGATGTAAGAGGGGTTACTGCCAGCGAGTGGACAGTAAGGCGAAGGCTTAAGGAAGCTAACCTGACCTCGAAACGGCCCGCCACGGGCCCCAGACTGCTCCCACGTCACCGCCAAGCACGCCTGGAATTTGCTCATCAGCACAAAAACTGGACCATTGAGCAATGGACCCCAGTTATTTTTTGCGATGAGTTCAGGGTGTGCTTGAATGGCTGTGACAGACGGGGGAGGGTCTACAGGAGGTCAGGGGAACGGTACGCACAGTGCTGTTTCAGGGAAACAGTTGCCTATGGAGGGGGTTCCGTCATGGTGTGGGCGGACATTTCCATGGAAGGGCGTACCGAGCTCGTTTTTGTACCTGGTGGGGGCCGTGGCGGTGGTTTGACCGCTGCCAGGTACATCACCGAGATCCTTGAGGAGCATGTGGTTCCTTACGCCGGTTTTTATGACGAGGGGTTCGTCCTAATGCACCTTGTCATACCGCAAGGATCACTCGGGCCTACCTTGCCGAGGTCGGCATACCCACCATGGACTGGCCAGCTCTCAGCCCGGACCTGAATCCCATTGAGCATGTCTGGGACTACCTGAAAAGACAAGTTCGGAAGAGAGAACCAGCTCCGTCAAATGTTACGGAGCTGAAGGCAGCTCTGCAGGAGGTGTGGGATGTCATCCCCCAGGAGCTTCACAAAAAGCTCATCAGATCGATGAAAAACCGCCTGGATGCTGTGATAAGGGCTAGGGTTGGAAATACAAAATATTAAATTAACAAATAAAATCTTATTTTTCTTAAAATGCCGTTTATTTCACGACTTCCTTTTAATTTTCATAGTATTTTTTTTATTCGTCTTTGCAAAACTTGGCCCCATCAGTTGTGGAACCTGGCATGACTGAAAATTAT
Source organism: Acleris emargana (assembly GCA_927399475.2). NCBI lineage: Eukaryota > Metazoa > Arthropoda > Insecta > Lepidoptera > Tortricidae > Acleris > Acleris emargana. Next base: position 6,638,419 of record OV656856.1, on the reverse strand, counting down.
ACATTTTTGAAATCGTTACTTTATTAGCTTTCGTTTGATACCATTTTTTTCAAGATATTTTGGATGGGTCAAGAGGGTAAGTAATACGAGATATAAGAACTGATAATATAACACTCATAATATATACGCTCACTTTGTATAAACACGTTTAGTATAACGTTCACTGGTTATAATGAACGGAAGATATAATTTCAAAATATCTATTTCCATAAAGTATAACGTTATTAATATATAATATCAATTTATATAACTATTAAAACGTATAACGTTCATAACACCTAAGATTTAAAAGATATATTAATCAAATTATCTAACATCAAAAAACATAATACACGTATAATATAAAAACATGCATATGTTATTTATTTGAAATTAAATTCTATTTTCAGTATTAAGTGGCCTTCTTAATTAACAATCAACCTTACCTTACTAACTTTACTGGCAGCAGTCTGAATTTTCTGGGCAGAAAAAAAAATAACCTCGAAGGCCTAGGCGGGAGCTTTGCTCCCGCCTAGGCCTTCTAACCTAACCTAACCGAGTCGGTTCTGACCTGATTCGTCATGCTCGTGGCATTTTCTGGTTAATTAAAACAAATTACAAGCAAGACCGTTCTGGTAGACTCGAGTTCATAAATATGTGTACACTTTAGTACCTTGTCTATTTATTTTATGTCATGTTTAAACTGCCATAAGTATATGAATTGTCACAGCAATTAAAATGACAAAGTACTACAAGGTACACATATCTATGAACTCGACTGTACCCGCTCCTTACAGTACCCACCCATTGAGTATAGCATACGATATTAGATCTTATAATCCTTATACTAAAAGATATTATGTATTATGATCGCTATATGTCATGTATGTTATACGAACTGAAATTAGTCATTGTGAGTGTTATATTAAAAAATATTATATAAAATGAATATTATATGACTTGACCGTTATTCCTTATAAAAATATTGATTTTGTTATTATAGCTAACGTTCATTAACTCGTAAACGTTAGTAACATGAAAATAGTTATTATGTAGTTATATCTCGTGGGACGCACCCGGGTCAAGAGATACTGGGCGGAGAACCCAAACGTGCAGCTTGAGTCGATTTTTTTGCTCGCGAGTGTATGTGGCGCCCTCATTACTGTTATTGAGTTTTCTAATAAACTAAAGTATTTTCTTTTGTACTAGAAATGAAAATACAACTTAAAGGATATATCATATAGTTTACTAATAATTGACCTTCGAGTTATCAACTTAACGGAAAAAAGTGGCCACCATTTCCCGTTAAGCTGACTTCTCAAAGGGTAACTGTTATTAAAGTTTGTTACGTTTTCCATAACCTGTGTTTTTACATGGACTACAAAAAAGCATCGTCCGAATCCAAGGAAATTGTTGAGTTAATTAGAAAACAAATTATAGTAATGAGGGCGCCACTGTACGCTCGACGTTGGCTCGGTGCAGTCTTAACACAGCGCTGCCCTCCTAAGCAAAACAGCAGTATCTCAAATTCAATAACCAATGCAGTTTGGATTCTATTCCGTTAGTAATGAGGTTGATATTGCTACAGAAGTTTTATCCGAGATAGGGTAAAGTCGCCAGTGGTCAGCCAGAGACCTGTATTCGGCCTCTGCCTATACATTGTATGAGTGGGAAGAGTACGAAAGATATATTTTACACTCTTCGCACTCATATAAGGTCGACTATTGGTCTCTGGCTTACCACTGGTGACTTTACCCTACTGCGTTTTTGCTTAGAAGGGCAGAGCGACGCAAGTGTTTTCGCTTGTGTGGCATGTCGTTTTAATTTACAGTGGCGACGACGCAGTACACCGGCAACCCCCGTGTGGCACCACTCTAGGGGATATTTTTCTATCTCCATAAAATCAACAATCTAACCTCCTAAGGCCCACCAATCCCACCATACACCGAAATTTGTCAATGGAATATGAATCTATAGTAAACTAGCGGCTTGCCAGCGGCTTCGCCCCGGTGCAAATTTCTGACTTTCTCGGTGGATTTTTCAATTATTTTCCTTCATCAAAACCTTTTCCTAACAATGACGAATACAACAAAAAAGAAATTAGCCAAATCGGTTCAGCCGTTCTTGAGTTATGCGCTTAGCAACACATTTAGCGACTCATTTTTATTATATGAAATAAAATCAATTTTCTAATTTCACCAGTAGTAACAAAAACAAAAGAAATTCCACTTTACTTTTGCACTAGATCTTTATTTCAATGGCCGTATTATGTACTATTTTTAGTACAAGGAACCCTCAGGAGGTAGCTGAATGTGTCACATAGACAATCGATTTGATTAGCCTTAGCCTAAACGAGAAACCTAGACACCTCAATAACTTAGTCATAAAAACATTTTTTGACTTTCGAGCGCTCGAAAGTGTCACTCGGAAGTGTGCAAAATCTGTGAAACCGTTTTTTAAAATACGAGCGGTAGAATTGAAATCGAATGGTGTGGACCACTCGTTTTTAAATTTTCTATCGGTCGTAATTTCAAAAATACGGTTTTACAGATTTTGGTCACTTCCGAGTGAAACTTTCGAGCGCTCGAAAGTCAAAAATCGGCCCCATGGTCTATGTAAGAAAACAACAACTTTTTTGATGTGGTTGTTTTGTACAGACATATTTAAATAATATATTCAACTTTTTTATTTATTTACTCTTGTAATAATTCTGGAGTTTTGACACGTTTTCCTGCTCAACTTCGCATGATGTGTTATATTACATTCATATCATAGTTTTATATAATACCTACTAGGTCAAGTGTTATCATTGTCTTTAGTAATTTATCTTTGGTACATGATAATAGTTATTTGTTATACAAGTGGGGAAAGTTGTATTTTACCTGCGAGTGTTCATTTGAAACACGAGCTAGCGAAAGGATTCTATGGTTCAAAAATAGAACCCTGAGCGTAGCAAGTGTTTCAAGTCACGAGACGTAAAATAACTTTTCACCCGTGTATAACACAAAACTTTTCACCTCACTACAGCGAGGAAACTAAGAAAAGGGTTTGTACTGTAAGCTCAGTTCCGCATTTTGCACGGTTTTCTGTAATTCCACAGGTGTTAATAGGTACGTCTTTATCACTCGAATCACTCATTTATAATAACAAAACAAACTAGAAAAACATGCGAATATTTAACGTTGACTACAGCGAGGAAACTAAGAAAATGGTTTGTACTGTAAGCTCAATTCCGCATTTTGCACGGTTTCCTGTAATTCCACGGGTGTTAATACGTCTTTATCACTCGAATCACTCATTTTTAATAACAAAACAAACTAGAAAAACATGCGAATATTTTAACGTTGACGGCTTAATAGAAAAGTTTTGACGTAAGTTTTTTTTTTATTATTTCGGATGCGTTTTGTTTGCACATCGACTTATTTGCACTGTCAAAACATTTTATCCGTTTTTAAAACAAGAATGAAGGTTAATTTTGTATGCTGATATTTATGAATTAAAATAAAGTAGTAAGACTGTATTTAGTGTTTTTTACTCGATGCAATTCATTAATTGTGATGTTAAAAATTCAGCACTTGTAAGGTTTTACGTTTGGTTAGCTGTAAAATATCACTTAAGCTGCCTTCAAATGTCAAAACTCTTCCCTCACTTGTGGATAAAAAGCGATTTTCTCAATAGATATCAAACAAACAAAAAGGGCTTTCCGAGCTAGTGAGATGAAAACGATGTTTTTTCAGTAAGTAGGCTGTAAAACAGTACTGAAAAACATTTAAAGTTCCCTTTTTCTTCTATAACTCTCGTTTCTCCGAGAATATAATATCCAATTGGTATTTCGTGGTCACCCCGTGCCTATACGGCTTCGCTACGGCCATGACTCAGACGCATTAAACCGACTTATGTCTTCTTCGTAGTGGCTGCGGGCTCAGAAACGCGAATGTGCTCGGTTCTACTATCTGCTCCGAGAGTTGGAACCGAGAGTGACACACGGAAGCTTAGTCATTCATAAACGCGCTCTGTTTACCTTTGCACTGCGCGTGATTCATTTGTTGAAAGTGTTTTGATAATTTTAATGAGCATACAATATTCGGTTTGCAAACGTCTTTGTGTAGTTAATAAGTACCTACTTTGTTGTAGAGTAAACATATTGGTCTGTAACTATGATTCATTAGAGGAAGTTAGTTCCGCAACTTAAGCATAGCGACGTAATTGTACGATTTCTTAATAACTCGACAATGAGTGGTTAAAATATGTTAAAATAACAACCTATATTTTCCTCAAACTTACTTTAATTGAAGCAAATATGTTTTTTTTTGTCTTCTTTAACATTATAATTGCTTCGAGAAATTAGAAACTCATGTTGGTCTAGTTAGTCTGAAGCCCTAGTAAATTCCCTTCATTGGCCGTCAAGTGGACGCTGTTACGCAAAAATGTATCATCCCACAATTATTTAACCCACAACGATCGTACCTACTGAGGGTTGACATTTTATTGCTAAATAGTGGCTTGAAACATTATTGCGTAACAGCTAGGTATACCAAGTAAAAGATCCCTATTAAATCCCCATTAAATTTATATGCCGAATAAATGATTTTAATATGAATTGTAATCTTAAAGAGTATTACTGAAGTTCCGCAAACAAGGCAGTATATGAATATAATGCCTTGTGGCCAAAACATTGACTTTGTATTATAAATATTATAATGAATGATATAATTAATAAAAATCGGACAAGTGCGAGTTAAACTCGCTTTTTCTGTATTCTATAGATAAATAACTGTGTTCTGTATTCTATAGATAAATAACTATGTTCTGCATTTTTTTTCAAAATTTTAGGGCCATTTTATGCATGTGGGAAATATTCGCCTATTTCCTTAAATGAAATCTTTCAAAAACTGTTAATCAAATCAATTTAATTGAATATTTAAAAAAAATGATTCTCACCTAGCCCGTTTATTTCATATGTTACACAATATAGTTTGCATTTTTTTTTAATTGCTAATTTACCCCCATGGAGTGGCTCACATATTTGAAATTTATTTATTTACGTTACACGTCCGTTGTTTGTTCACCGACTAAGGTATCTTATATGTACCAAAGGTGTGTGTAAGTTTGTTTGTTCCGTTTTCATGGTTTACCATCTCAACCAATCGACATAAAACTTGGTACAGTCGATTTCATAAATATGTACAGATGTACACTTTAGTACTTACCTTGTCTCTTCAATCGCTGTGACTATTTACATATCGACGGTTAACCACCAATACCTCCTAACTGACATTTTTGGTCAAACAACTTTTTTTCGCAATTCATGATAAATACCCTCTAACGCACACATTAGAAAGATCTCCTATTTCAAATAAAGCATATTTCTAGTGTTTTTGTTATCCTGGCAATACCTGCTAAATGACAACGCGCGATTTTTGCCCAAAATACAAAGTTTTTTGGTGTCTACTGTAAAGTTTTAACATATTGAGATAGGAGGGATTGGTGGTTAACCGTCGATATGGCAGTTGGAACCTGACATTAAATAGACAGAGTACCTACTAAAGTTTACACATATTTATGAACTCGACTGTGCATAGATAGGCAAGGCGATGACCATAGATATATTTTTTTCCGAAAAATTTAGCATTTAGTTAAGGCAAAAACGATTTCTTCGTGGACAAAAGCGGGCAAAAGTTAGTGTAGGTACTATGCATATATAACGTGTTATTGTTATTACAAAATCTGTTGCGAAACATCCCATTCACAGAACGATGTTGATCAGTTGACGTCAGTCATCAAGTTATCACAAAGGGCTTTATGAATGGAGGTAGAGTTACGTTCAATATAAGTTCCTAGCTATTATGACATAGCTATGCAGTTCAATTCAGTTCACGCTTAGAGAGGTCAGAGCTATATAACTGCTATAGATCTATCCTTTACGCTAGTTCTTTTAGTAAAAATATGGAGAATGATCCAAGGATCGATAGCGGAATAGAATCGAATGAATTTGAATTTGGAAGATTTAGATCGAAATGTGATAGTGGCCAGGAACTCAAACAAAAGAGGTTGTAACAACCTCGTTACAAAATGAACTGCATATCCAAGTCATAATAATCTCCCTGGCCCACTTAAAGGCATAATTTATTAGAGGCAAAATATCCAATAGGCACCGGGTGTATAAACCAGATCTCCCAAATTTTAAATTTGAATTATTAATCTTCATATCCAACTTTACTGATACCTAAGTGAAAGAATTGCAACACAGATTAAGTAACCTTATTTTTTCTTAGATTATTAAATATTTTTTATCCAATTTGCGTTGTAAGATTTGCTTTGATTTGCATTTTTAGAAAACCTCCTGCGTTGAAGTCTCTGAAAAAATAAAAGGCAAAAACACGAATAACTTGTAAAAATACACTGGCAATTCTAGTAAGGAAGCCAATTCCTTAAAATGGTTTCTTAAGGGTCTTTACAACATCATCGTTACCATGCCCATGTCAGCTAAACTCGGTTCATTGCTGACGTGCCTATGCCTTTTCCAAAAGATCGGTTAATTGTATACATTGTAGAGGTATAGTGTGACCCATTTAATTTTGCAATGATATGATAAAGACCGACAGACAAAACACACGCTATAGGCTATCGCGACTTTCAAACTGATCAATGTTAATTTTTAGTAGTGTTTATTCCGTCCGTCTTTGTTTTAGAAACAACAACTTCAGAGTTCATTAAACCTAATATGTTAATACAAAAAACTTTGCTAAGTGTTTGGGTACATATAGATACAAGCTATAAATATTCCACAAACTTTTGAGATACTTAAGCAAAGGAGGTCTAGCTAATTAATTCAAATTCAAAGACAATATACAATACGAGAGAACTAGTTTAAAAACATTCGCGGTTTTGAGCGCGCGTACCGGTTTGTTTAAATGACCGCTAGAGCGATCGAGTCGTCAGTCAACCGCTCGGGCCCGCGATCGTCGCTCGTGAATTCCTTTTTCGAATTTCAAATTTAAATTAGATTCCAAAGATGTACTGGCCAGTGATTGGGGTGGTTTTGGCGCTGTGTGGGGGCGCAGTGTCCCATACATGGCACTTAGGCACATGTCCAGTGGTCGAGCCTATGCCAGGATTTGAAATGAACAAGGTTAGTTGTATTATGGTAGCGTTATATGGCAATATTTATTGCCTTTCTTGATATACAATCACACATTGCTTCACTTATTTTATCACTTAATCCTGAAATTATAATGTTTTAAAACCTTTGTGGTCGATGCGCTTTCTGTTTTTTGGAGATTAAGCACTTAGCGGTAGCTTCTAAATAAAGACATGTACTTAAAGTTAATTCATGAATTAAAGTAAAGTTAAACATTAATTAATTGGAGTCAAAACATTTATGTACCTTAGTATTTGAGAGATTTGAGTCCCGAAGTTTGAAAATGATTTGGAAAGCATTCAAAACGTACCTAATAGAGACAGCTTAAAGTTATAGTAGGTGTAGATGGGATAGGTATTATACAAAAAATTGTTTAACTTTTGATTGTGAATGCGACCGTCTCCATCAAACCAGGGTCACTATTCCACTTTGATTTAATTTATTTGGCTCTTATATCGTAATTATGTTGTTAAAGTTAATATTTTGCAATATTCGCTCAAAAGTTAACTGGAAGAGAACTCATCCCATAAAGGAACAAGTTTGCCTTTGTACATACCTTTTTTTTTCGGTTCTGACTATCTTTGTTTTTGTTATTTTCCTGTTTGTACAATATACCTACTAGGTATTTAGCATAACTACATACCTATAAAACCGTGAAGGTAGCTATATGGTTACATTACGATTTCGAAGCAAGATTGTCTTAACCTACCTAATTGTGGCAGAGCCTATGACCAGATTTTACTAAGCGAAGTAGTCACGACTGTTTACCTAAATTCGTAAAAAACTCTGGGAGCTGTTTTACTTTCGAAAGTTTAAACTACGAACTCTATTTAGAGACCGTTTCAATGCCAAGATGAACAAATCCACAAAAATACCATTTAAATTAGGCACGGTTTGCGATACTAATTTTATTTTTCCGCGCTTTTGTTATAACGTGTTAAACATTGAACGCCAAGAACACCTAAAGGTGTCGCGTACGCACTGTCATGCCTACCACGCCATCGACCGTTCCGTCCACTTGGATCCATTGCATTGCATGGCTCCATTGATGGATCCTAGTACACTTTTTCCTCCACCTGAATCCATCGTACCAGTCAGTTCCAAATAACGGATTCTAAGACACTTTAAGGTGCATTCGGATCCTCCACTTACTTAAATACTAATTATGGTTGTAAAAGTAGGTAGGTTAGGTTCGTTAGGTAGGTATCTTCAGATGCCCGAAGGGCAAAACTACCTAGAAGTAGGAGCCCTCCGTCGAAAGTCAGTAGGACAAAAATAGTAGGACCACGAGGAAACGGCCATTTAAATTATACTTCGTTTGATTAATTCGGAGGATCCAAGTGCACCTTAAAGTGTCTTAGAATCCATTATTTGGAACTGACTGGTACGATGGATTCAGGTGGAGGAAAAAGTGTACTAGGATCCATCAATGGAGCCATGCAATGGGTCCAAGTGGACGGAGGGCCATCGACGCTTATAGGTGTCAGAAATACAGTGCAAAATGAACCCGATTCTTTTTGACGTAAGGTTGAAATTAGCTGTAGTTTTCAGCTGTCATTGGCGTGTGAGGACGACTTTTGTATTGTCCATGCAGGCGTGCAATTTACTGGATAAATATTTTGAATTTGGCTTTTTATCATTGTGAACGTTGTCAGTTACACCGATTGTTGAGGATAATACTTACGGTTGTATAAACACGGCGAGATGAAGTTACACGTGATACATGAATACATGATGTATCATACTTTACCAGCGCTGGTAGATTCTTGACGTGTAAAAGTGCCCGTGCGGCCTACTTACTGAATAAATGTCTTTATCTTTATCTTTATCTTTACCTTTTTAGGGTTCCGTAACAGCAAACAACCGCCAAACAAATCACAACAATAATGGCGGCAATTCGATCCTCCGTCAAGACATATGTATTTTTTTGTCATAGACAAACGAATGAAGTCCCTATTCTCAAGTCGCTCGTGATGAAATGTCGTGCAGTTTATATTAAAAAACATAGGTACTAAATTGACGTTTCGAGTCGATAACTGTTTTAATATCTATGAATACTAGAATAGAGACCCTCTTGAGTTTTGACAGCTGTTCCAAATTTAAACACGTAACGTTACAAAAATCTATACTGTTTTATATTATAACATTACAGTACAGATTTTATCGTAAAAAAACATTACATTCTCGTAAACAAGATGTAAAAACCAAGTAGAGTTGAGGTCTTAGTTTAACGTTTTACGACGCAGTTTAGTTGGCCTAGATCAGATGCCTCGATGTAGACAAAACATCTGTCACTTTCCGACCAGTAGGTATCTGTCTAAGTGTGAGAGTGACGGATGCTTTATCCACCGCCACAAAAGCGACCAAAAGGGCCCCTGGTATTATTATTCTATATTTAAAAAGTAATTAAGGGAAAGGGAGTAAGTTTAACGACATCAACACCGAACGCTGCGAGCATTAGAAAAATAAAACAGGAAAATAACTTCATAATGGTCATGACACTCATTTGCTTATCGTGTTGTTTTTGACTACATATTTAACATACTGATACTTATTTATTTCCATATAAATGGGAGCCATACTTCTCGACACAAAACATGTCAACTAGGTATGTCCACTCCGGGGTCATCGATACTTTCGTCGTCATTAGTAGTTATTGTTAGGCCTTTCAAAATAAAAAGGCATTATGAACATAAGAACTATACTCTTTTACAACCTTTTTTTTTGTACAGTAGTGTTGACCGCCGTTTGCGCATGATTCATCTCCTTATCTGGAGCAAAGACAGTTAGGTCAAGTTCTGTGCTCTTTGTTTCCGTTATCAATCGATATCTGTTTGACGCATGTAGGTAGGTACTGTCGTGCCTACTACGCCATCGACGCTTATATGTGTCAGAAATACAGTGCAAAATAAACCCGATTATTTGTGACGAAAGGTTAAAATTAGCTTGTTGAAAGTTGAAATGTATGTATTTGTGGGTGGAATGGCGTCTTGTTGATCGAAAAAATTTCAAATCAACATGCTTTGTTAATCTTTGTCTAGGACTCTGGCAGGTAAAAAGTAGTTTGTAGGTATTTTTTTAGGTTCTTTGATCTTTTTGCTTGATTATCTTTAATAATATTGCAAATAGGTATGTTTATTTGTTTGTTAAGAGGATTGTAAATCGCATAGCTGTCAGAAAAATCTATAAATAGATCGGGGCGATATAACGTTTCTCACGGCCAACCCCCTAAATCAAGTCCGTTATTCACGAATTTTGAATACCTATATTGTAACAACTATGAAAAATTATCGTTCGTTCAAATAGTGCCGCCGCAATTTTTACAACTAACGTACATTTTCCTAAGTATATCTTTGTCTAGTGCCCAATTGCCCATAGATAGCCTAGAGCTTAGTTTGGGACTAGCTCAGTTTGTCTAAGATTGTCCACTGATAGTTTCTTTATGTCTGTTCTCTCCAGTTACTTGGGGTGTGGTACGTCATCCAGAAGACGTCGACCGGGTCCACCTGCATCACGTACAACTTCACGGCCACCGCGGAGCCCAACGTCTACGAGCTGGAGCAGGCTTCGCAGCACGTCATCCTGGGGCTCACGCCGCTTAAGCACGACTACAGGTAACCCTTCAAGATCATGAGGCATGGAGGCACTCTAACTATCGATACATCATAATTATTATCATATCACCATGGATAAGCGCTGCCATAGACACAATAAGTCATGTCGGTTTTCTCTGCTTGCTCCATGTCATGTAAGGCTAAGGGACTGTTGCCCTTTCCGCCATTTAAGGACGGACATGGAAAACTTTTTGCGAAAGTCAGTACCAATTATTTTTTTTCGGTTTATTACTCGCGTTTTGTGTTCAAATAATTATGTGTTCCAACGGAAGACCAGCGCTGACTTTAATGCCAGCATTACGCTGAGTTGGAACCATTTCGTGGCTACTTTCTTCTTGTATTTGTTAATCTGTTCTTTGATATGAAATGAATGAAATGAAAATCACACAAATATTTGCCCTTACCGGGATTTGAACCCAGGACCGCTAGCATCGTAGGCAGGGTCACTACCAACTAGGCCAGCGCGTCGTCAAGAATGTATATCATTAGCATACATTTGCAATTTGCTAAACAAGGAAGATTGGCACGTAGTATTACAAATCATCTGACCTATGCTGCCCTCCTTAGCCAGTAAACATTAATTCGGATTCAATTACCAAAGTAGATTCAATCCTCTCTTCTTAGTAATAAGGTTGTGATTGCTACTGAGGTTTTATTTGAGATGCTTATTATTATTTGGCTTAGCAGGGTAGTAGGCTTAGACACGTGGCATTTTGCAAACGTCATCGATTCAAAATTGCTCGAAATTACGAAAGAGCCTTTATGCATAAGTCAATTTCAGATAATGGTGGCTTTTCGCTTGGCTGTTATTTGCCAAATATTTTCATTGCATCTCTTTCGTTTGGTATGTCAACTGTTTTCTTTATTACGTCAGTTGGTGGTGCAGGTAAACAAATACTGACCACCGGGTAGTAAGAATAAACGATAAGTTAGTTATTTAGAATTTACTGAATCTCACATAAAATATGAAATAATATGTGCATAAAATAACGATTTCAATGAATGATATGTTATGTATGTCAGGAACAAATGTTTTTTATTCTTTCTTTTCTTTCTTTCAACTTAGATTACATGTATATTGGCCTTCCTGAGAGTCTTCTCTGTAAACGATGGCTTGAAGGATTTATCCTTGAATCACCGATGCTCATTTCATAGAATGTTTTACTTCGTCGAATTTTCATTTAACACGTCCAGTACCAATACATTGGATCAAATGAGTGACGATGATTCTAGGGGATCCTGCTTCACGGGATAACTTCGCGTTTTGTATATAAATCAATACTCAATCATTTATTGCAATCATAATGTTTTACATAAATAGATCTTACTTGCTCTCTTAGATGTTAACACTAGAATAGCTCATTATGACCCTTATTGGCACCGCAGAGATGATTGAAATCGTTATTTTATGCACATATTATTTCATATTTTATGTGAGATTCAGTAAATTCTAAATAACTAACTTATCGTTTATTCTTACTACCCGGTGGTCAGTATTTGTTTACCTGCACCACCAACTGACGTAATAAAGGAAACAGTTGACAAACCAAACGAAAGAGATGCAATGAAAATATTTGGCAAATAACAGCCAAGCGAAAAGCCACCATTATCTGAAATTGACTTATGCATAAAGGCTCTTTCGTAATTTCGAGCAATTTTGAATCGATGACGTTTGCAAAATGCCACGTGTCTAAGCCTACTACCCTGCTAAGCCAAATAATAATAAGCATCTCAAATAAAACCTCAGTAGCAATCACAACCTTATTACTAAGAAGAGAGGATTGAATCTACTTTGGCAATTGAATCCGAATTAATGTTTACTGGCTAAGGAGGGCAGCATAGGTCAGATGATTTGTAACACTACGTGCCAATCTTCCTTGTTTAGCAAATTGCAAATGTATGCTAATGATATACATTCTTGACGACGCGCTGGCCTAGTTGGTAGTGACCCTGCCTACGATGCTAGCGGTCCTGGGTTCAAATCCCGGTAAGGGCAAATATTTGTGTGATGAGCGCGAATATTTGTTCCTGAGTAATGGATGTTTACTATGTATTTGTGTATATATCTATATATAAGTATTTAAATCGTTGTCTAGTACCCATAATTTACAAGCCTAGAGCTTAAATTGGGACTAAGTCAATTGGTGTGACATTGTCCCCTGATATTTATTTATTTATTCTTTTTTTCAGATACACTGGCGTGTTGAGCGTTCCTGACCCCGCGGTGCCAGCAAGGATGAAAGTGCGCTTCCCTCTCAGTGAGTAAAGTGTTATAGTATAGATAGACTTAGGTACGCCAATTTCACCAAAAAGTTTACTCTATTTTTTCTTTGAAATAAAATGAAGTTGACAAATTTTTCACTTTTGGAAAAATTTAGGATACTCAAAATGGACTTCATTGCATACGAAATAGAGTTCATAATAAAATCATAAAATGAGTATTTTCTTTTGCGTTTTCCAACCATATTTATTTTAAATAGGTACGGAACCCTGGGTGTGCAAGTCCGATTCCCACTTAACCGGTTCTTTTTGTTTGCATGGATCATGGTGAAAAAATGACCTCCAGCTGGAGTTTCTTCCAGCGCTTCTTCGCCGCAATGATGGACTTGTTCGAAGCGCTAGTTGATTCACAGTTGACTGAACTAGTGGGTTTTTTTTCTGGTTTGTTCAGTTGACTGAACCTGGCCAAAACGTGTATCCTAAAAGAGAGGTCGGTTTAGGTCATGTTAGATGTTCAGCAGGCCCGAAGGGCCAAAAATACCCAGAAATAGGAGCTCCGCGATAGCGCAGCTCCGTCGACACTAAGCATATACCCCCTTGTCCACGTTCGTAACTAAGATTTCAAAATTGAACAAACGAGAAAAAGAATCCCAATAGTTCAGTCTACTGAACTAGACAACTGAACTAGTGGGAATAGAGGAGATTCACTCCATATTACCGACTTGAATTTTGATGATCTTATTGACAACAGCTTTGATCCTGCAGTGGCCATATATCGTACATGATGGTATTTATGGTAATGATGGTGTTGTTGCAGGCGTGGCCGGCTCCGCCAGCTACGTGGTGCTGGCGACGGACTACGGCACCTACGCCGCCGTGTTCACGTGCCAGGGGCTCGGCATCGGCCACCGCCGCTCCGCCACCATCCTCTCGCGCACCAAGATGCTCGACAGGATCTATCTCGACAAGGTAAGTTTTTTTTTTTTCTATGGCATTGGGAAGGCAAACGAGCACACAGGCCACCTGATGGTAAGTGGAAACTGTGACCCATAGACATTCGCATTCACAAGATTACAAATGGACTGCCTACCCTGAGGACTAAAAGGCCGGTGAAATGAAAAGCCTCTAAGCTAGTCATTTCACCGGCTGTCTTATCCCCGAACCGGAACACAACAACGCGAACACTGCTGCTTGGCGGTAGGTTAATGGATAAGATGGTGGTACCAACCCGGACGGACTCTGCACAAGGTCCTCCCACAAGTAAAAGAAGTTGGGTGAGTAAGACATTTACTCGTACTTACATCTTGCTATGTGAATGTAACCATTATTTATGGTCACCGAGGGTCGGGTTCCGGGTGGTTTTAATGAAATGTGACCTTTATAGCCCGGAGGTATTCCTCTAAGTGGAGCAGGTCCTTTCTAGGTCCTGAACTCCTAGTTGTATTTAGAACACTCATCTGAATGATGTAAAATTAAAGTTCCCCGCCGCATGTCATATGTTTGCGACAATCTCAAAAAGCACTGAACCGACTATCATGCGGTTTTCACCATAACTTAGATCATTTTTCAAGGAAGGTATTTGTTTAAAAAAAAAAACATGTTTCAATATCGAAAGAGGCATGGATTGCGAAGCGAGTAAGACTAGTTTCGCAAGCTGTATGTCTTTTTGCGTTATAGACAAAAAGACGGCCGTGCTAAAATACCTATCAACGACTGTCGATGAGATACTTCATTTCATTACTATTAAGCCAAAAAATAATCTGTCGATGTAAGAAAACTAACTTAATTACAAGTTACGTGTTAACTAACACATGGATTCAGAGGCTGTAGGTATATCAATTCAATCAATTCTTTGATTTATGGCTACTGTCCAGTGGGACAATTCTGCCAGTGTCAAGGTTGGAAGTTACACGTGATCGGTGAAAATGCTTTTCCAGAAACAGATGCTGAATCATCAGTTGGGGAATCTAAAAATAAAACAAATTATGTACATTAACTACAACTACAATACCAAATCTATAAGGCAATTTACAACTTAATATTAAAATCATTAATATACTTAGCTAAAATATATACAAATGAAGTATTTACAAAAGTGAGGACATAACTAAGACTAGCTGGACGAAAGATGTAATCAGGAAGAAAGTTATATAAAGAAACAGGAATATTAGGACAATTGAAAAAAATGTGATCTGGGGTTCCCTCCTCAAGACCACACTCGCACAGAGAATGATCCCGAACTCGGATCTTCGCCAGAAAATGGGGCGAACAAATATGACCAAGTCGCAGTCGAATTATAGTGGAGGTGGCAGACTTGTTAATTTTATTAAATTTAAAAAACCAAGGTTTTACAGGTAGACTTGGTTGAATGCCACCATAATGTCTACCCTTGGAGAGACGAGAACAATTCCATAAGTCAGTCCAGTGATCAACCAGATGGGATCTCGAAGTAGCACGCAAGTCTTGACTAAAACATTCCGAGTGGGAGGTGCAACCAATATCTATCGCTTGCTTCGCGAAAAAATCAACCCGTTCATTGCCTGCAATGCCTGCATGCCCAGGGATCCAAGCCAAAACCACATCAATGCCAAGAGTATGACAGCGATGGAGAACCTCTCTCGACTTAAGATTAATTAAGAGATTATCCCTTGATCGCAGGGGAACCTTATCCAAGGCCTGGAGACAACTCAAAGAATCTGAGAAAACAATAGATTTTGACATTTTGTGTGATTCTATGTAAGAGACAGCTTCAAAAATGGCAATAGCCTCTCCAGAGTAAACAGAAGATTGAGGGGGAGACTTAAAGTTTAAAACAACATTATACCGTGGAATCCAGACAGCTGAACCCACACAGCCATCTGAAGAGAGCTTGGAAGCATCAGTGAAAACAGGAATCCACCCATCCCATTTTTCAAATAATATTTTATTGAAAACCCGATTGGCTTCAATATCATTCTTTTTAATGCCAAAACAAAAATCAATTCTAGGATGAAACAGGATAGAATCAAAGCTAAAACTAAATAAAGGGTTGCCAACAGACTGGACCACCGGGGGACCATTACAGAATTTACGAAAACTTTTAATTAGGCAAGGAGTCTCCTTGTGAGACCAGTACTTAGAGGAGGGCATGACATCAGAAAGACGATTAAGGCGACACAATAAAGGGTGATCAGACGACTGCACAGCTCTGAAGAAAAAGCGATCAGAAAGGAATTGTCTGCGAAGCTTTAAAGGAGGCTCCAAACATTCTATCTGGAGAGCGTTGATGGGAGAAGATTTCATTGCTCCAGAAATTATACGCAAACACCTCGACTGAATCCTATCTAAAGATGCCAGAGCAAGTTTGCTACAGGGCTCCAACAAAAAAGAACCATAATCAAAGTGGCTCCGGATGATCGCATTATACAAAAGCTTTTGAGAATATGGATGAGCACCCCACCAAGCACCAGATAAAGCTCTCATAACATTTATGCTTTTCTCACATTTATCCTTAATGTGATTCAAGTGAGGAATCCCAGTTAAATGATGATCTAAAATTAAACCTAGAAATTTAACAGAATTAGACACAGGGAGCAATACCCCCTCAAGAAAGATACGGATATCAGGAACCTGTCTTTTTCTAGTAAAAATCACAACCGAACTCTTAGAGGCAGATAAAGATAAGCCATGATCTAAGAGCCACGTGTTTAAGTAACCTAGAGCGGAGTTAAGAGACTGAGAACACTTGGAAATGGAGTTGGAGGCAAAGTAAAGAGCAATGTCATCAGCATATTGCAAAATATTACAAAAACAATCTACTGATTGACTGAGGTCAGCGGTATAAAGGCTATATAAAATTGGACTTAATACAGAACCCTGAGGAAGACCCTTCCAAATGGTTCTAGGAGGTAACAAAGAACCTTGAAAACGAACTGAGATAGAACGAGCCATGAAAAGATTGCAAATGACATGAACCATCTTCACTGGCAAACTCAATTGAAGCATTTTTTGCCTGAGAAGCGGAAGCTGAACATTATCATAGGCAGAAGTTATATCTAAAAAAACACCAACAAGGTGATGACCTCTGGAGAAAGCTAAACGAACATCGGACGTAAGAATACTTAAACTATCCATAGTTCCCATGCCTCTACGAAACCCAAATTGGGATTTGGAAAGGATTCCTCGACTTTCTAAAATCCACTCGAGCCTATTCTTAATTAAATGCTCTAGGATCTTTGAGAGAACAGATGAAAGAGCAATAGGTCTATAACTGGAGGGGTCACTGGGATCTTTACCAGGTTTTACAATGGGAATAATAATTTGGTTCTTCCATGAATCAGGGAGGCAGCCGGAATTATAAATATGATTTAACAGGGAAAGGAAGAAAATTTTAGAAGAGTCAGAGCACCGTCTAATGAAAGAATAAGGAATTCCGTCTATTCCCGGAGAAGAATCTTGAAGATGATCCAACACAGTAGAAATTTCCCGAAAAGAAAAGGGATCATCCATACTGTCAGAAGAGAAAGGAGACGAAGGTGGAGGAAAGCAATCTTCCGGCGGAACAAAAGCAGGCGCTAATTTATCCAAAAAACCCTCCAACCAGCTAGACGGATCATTAGACAGTGGGTTCGAATCAGACAAAGATCCACGAAATCTTTTGATGTTCTTCCATACTAAGGAAGAGGGCGTACGAGGAGACAGGTTCTCGCAAAAACGAGACCAACCAAGACGTTTTTTAGAAGATAACAAACGCTTACAACGAGCATTAGAAGCCTGGAACTCCAAATATTTTTCCAGATTAGACAAATCCACAGCAAAAGCATCTTCAGCCTCATTTCTATTTTTAATAGCTAAAGTACAATCAGCATCCCACCACGGAGGAGAAGAAGCCCTGCGAAGTGAAGAGCTTTTAGTAGGAATATTAGAATTAGCTGAAAGAATTAAAATTGAGACAAACTTAAAATACAACTCCAGAAAATTATCAGAAGAAACAGGAGGAAGGAGCGCTACTTCATTAGAGACCAAAGAAGAAAATTCAGGCCAGTCAGCTTGTCCAGTTCTATACTTAAGAAGAGGAGGAGAAGATAAAAACGGAACAGACACATCAGAGGTAAAAGAAATAAGAATAGGAAAATGATCACTACCATGGGAATGGGAGAGAACCCTCCAGGAGAGCCTAGAAGCCAAGTAAGGTGATGTCAGAGTTAAATCCACAGAGCTAGGATTTTGCAAAGGGGATGATCTCCTAGTAGGAGATCCATCATTCAACAGGCACAAATTAATGTTGTCAAAGACATTTAAAAGATGAGATGAATTGTAATCGCAGGAATGAGAACCCCACAAAGTGTGATGACAGTTAAAATCCCCCATGACAACAAAAGGGCCAGAGAGAGAGGAAAGGATTGAGTCTAATTCAGCAATAATCGAGAGATTAGGGTGAGGAATATAAAGGGAAATGAAAGTAGAATTAAAAAGTTTTACAGCAACAATATTTATGCCTGAAGAATGAATGGGGATAGGAACTAAAGAAAAGGGAAGAGAACGTTTAATAAGAACGGCACAACCGTTCCAACCATCAACACTGTCATCCCGAAGACATGAGAAACCTGAAACCCTAAAAAGGGACCCAGGCTTTAACCATGACTCCGAGATAGCAAGAATTGAGGGATTGAATTTGTTAATGAGATGAATGATTTCATGTTTTTTATGTCGAATGCTTCTACAATTCCATTGAATGGCTGTATAAGCCATTATTGGTCATAAGGACAGACGTCAATTGATTCAGCAGTTCTGAGACATTGTTCGGTATAGCATCAGAGAACTTCGAAAGAAGATTCACTAATATGCTGATAAGCAGCTTAATAAGGTTATCATTTGGAGTAAAATCAGGTTCAGAGTCATTGAGTGCACAGCCATTTAATTGAGTGGATTTCGGAGAATGAATGATTGCGTTGTGAGCAGCTTTGTCATAGCCCTTCTCCAGAACTGGGGCAGGGCGACGAGGAACAAAGATTGTTTTTTTGTGAGAAACCGGAGGAATAGAGCGTGATGGAGTGACAGGAGAAGGAGGAGATAAAGGAGCCAAGGATTCTTGAGTCAGGGGAAACAAGGAAGGAGAAACCGAAGAGCGAGTAGTATCAGCAAATGAACGCCGAACAGGGCGAAAGCGACGAGCAGCATCAGAGTATGGGATGTTTTCCTCTGACATCACCAACTTTATACTTTTCTGCCTAGAGTGCTCAGGGCAGGAAGAATTTGTGGCAAAATGCATGCCAGAACAAAATAGACAAGAAGCCATTTCTGCACTGACAAGACAATCTACACCTTCATGGGGTTGAGCGCATTTAAAACAGCGGGGGTTAGACCTACAATTCACTTTAATATGTCCAAACCGGCAGCATTTATTACATTGAATGGAAGGGAGCTGATATACATCCACAGGAATAGAGGTATGGAAACAATAAACTCTTTCGGGCAAAGATTGCCCCAAAAAGGTCAATGAAACAGTTTGGGTAGGAACCCAGGACACTTTCCCATCCAGTGAACATTTACGGTTAAGCCTACGAGCCTTGATAACTTTTGCGGAGCAGTCAATAGAGCTGACCAGCTCCTCTAGGGTCCAGTCGACAGGAATACCACGAACAAGGCCCATCCTTGTGATACTGAACATTGGAATGATGGAGGTAAATTGAGGGTTCTCATTGAACAGAGCACTCTCCAAGAACTCATTAGCCGAGTCTGCATTAATAAACTCAACCACAACTCGACTACGACCGCCAGATCTGATTCCACCTTTACAAATACCCTTAATGTGGTACCTGTGAACAAGCTGAGCGAATTTCAGAGTACGAAGAGAGGAACCAATGGAGGCATCCTCCACTGTCTTTGTAACGTGGACAATGAAAGGACCCGAATCAGCAGAGCCATATTTTAATTTTGTACCAGGAGCAAACTCCGGAACCGTAAAAGTATGCTGGATGGAGGCTGACGCCGGCATCCTAGCATCCCTTTTATGATTGTTGTCCAAAACACCAGAGTCATTAGGACCCCGTTTGCGAGAACTAACTTCCCCCAAATCAACTACAGGGACAGAAGTCCCACCGCCCCCATCAGGGGGCTCCTCGTCCAACATCAATCAATACTTACCAAATTACAGCTACACAACACTACAACTCAAACACACTAAAATAAAAAACTAAAACTACAATAATTACACTAATTCTTAGAGAATCAACTGAAATAAGAATTAAAAAGGGCAAGAGAAAATTTTGCACGTGTAACAACCAGACACCGTCAATTGTTTTTTTTTTCGTAGGTATATATCGCGTGACAAAATGTGGATAAAACATCTGTCACTATATGACACGAGAGTGACGGATTATCATGTCAGCCGAAAGACGTCCACTGCTGTACATAGGCCTCCCTCTAGGCTCTCCACTCAGACCGGTCTTGTGTTGAGTGACGGATGCTTCATCCATATTTTGTCACGCGATAAACGTAAACATACTAGGCCTGCTGGTTATCTTAACAATTAATAGTTATACTTTTTCGAATCAAATCGGAGAAATACTGGCAAAGGGCCGAATCTTAAGTAACCGAAACCGACGTACGTGCATGACTCGACGTAGAAAGTGGAAAGAAGTGGTCTCTGCCTACCCCTCTGGGAAACAGGCGTGATTTAATGTAATGTAATGTAATAGTTATAACCATCCCGCCGCCCCCGCTTTCTTTCTCTCCCCAGTCTACCGTTCAGTTAGAGGGAAGGCATTAACAGTTATCTTTAAAATAACTAATATAAATTCCTGTCTCCAGCTGCGCACGAAGCTGTCCTCGTTCGGCGTGGACCCGTTCGACCTGTCCATCATCTCGCAGAAGGAGTGCCCGCAGCACGAGCAAGGCGAGGGCGTCAACATCAACATCGAGCCTGACACCTTCTCCACCCACAACATTGGCCAGGCTGTGCGCAAGACCGGCGGCGTCATAGGTGAGACATATCTACGAGTGCAGCCAACCAAATGTTTGTCATATGGTCATATCAGTATGGAACTATGTCATAGTGATAAATAATTCAAATCTTTAGAAGTCTGACAATTTCGATTTCTTTCGTCACAAACACTTACAGATGTATTGAATAATGCTTTCCCATCGTTTGTTTTATCGGATACGTTCGTATTTCCCTTTCTTTCCCAATTAGCTTCAGTACCCATCAGTAAGCCCACTGAGAAAGTAAGATAAATACGAACTTATCCGACAAAAAACGATTGGAATGGATTATTCACTACATCTGTACTTGTAGTTCCGTTTGATTGTGGTCCAAGATTCAATTTGTATAGCAGGATACAATTAATATGGCGCGCGTTAAAATATATTAGATATTATGAATTCTTGGAGAAAGAACAATTCAAAGATACTTCGCAGTTTCTAATTCGTAAAACCGTTAAATCTACAGGAGGTTCCAAAGAAAAAGGCATATTTGGATACATATGCATACATACACCCAAAAAACATCACCTTCCATTTTATGCAGTTCAACTACCAAACCTCGCACATACAGCCCAAATAACCCCAACTAATTTATTCTTCCAGCGGACGGCGTAGAGTATGTGGTAGACGCCGGCAAGAAGGTGTACAACAAGGTGGCGAGCAGCAAGGAGGACCTCACGGAGGCCCCGGCGGACGGCGCGCACCGCAGCCTGAAGGCCGACGCCGAGTGGCTGCCCTGAGCCCACCATAGCTAGTTCAGTTACCACCAAATAACGGGCCTGGGAGTCGATTGTTGAATCTCATTCGGTGACCGTTAATCAAAATGGCCGATTTTTACCTTTGATATCAAATGAAGGGTCCACGGAAAGAACATGAATGTCTAGTCACTTTTTTTTGAAAATGAGTTTTGAGTCTCAAATTGTAGAGGCCGAAATGAACTATTACCTACCACTCAGATTCAGATATAAATCTTTATATAACTTGTATCTTTTCACTCTTAAAAAACCTCTACACGAAAATTACGTTCAAAATGACATGGTTCTTAACTTTCAAATCGCGATATCTCAAAAAGTTACTAATGTGACTAGACATGTTCTTTCCGTGGACCCTTCAAATATAAGTGGTACTTGTTAACAAGGTCACCACGTGACTCAATTTTCATTATACTCACTAATTATTAGTATTCAAAAATTCATTCAATGTGCGATCCTTCATGTAACTACAAACAGTCATAGAACTTAGAAAAATTACATTTCATTTTGATTCTCAGGGTTGGCAACACATTGCAGTCTTAAGGTTGCCTTGGGCCTAAGATGACTGTGAGAAAGTGAAATTGGCAACATGATCCAACTGTTACCCAAAAAAAATACTACTTAAAGTGTAGCTCTACGTGTCACCACGTTTTTGTCGTTTTATATTCTACCAAGTGGCCAGTGTGCTTGCCTTCTCCAAGCCATAAACAAAAAAATATTAGTGCCATCTTGCCGTTATAAGTTAAGTTTTGCAACTCTCTGTTGGCTTGCGTATCTGTTTATATTAAGTACAATAAAAGAGTTCACAGGAAGCTTGTACCCCATAGTATAGTACTGTGACTCATCCGTCGGTTCACATACACCTTTGACACCCAGGCCATGGCGTTTAGCATTTATGAAGACATTGTATTTAATAACGTTAACAGTCAAGTTATTTACGTAAATAGTTATCTCTTTGTGTCATAGCTATATTGAAGCCTATACTCGATTTGTGGTACCGGTCTCAACGAACTTCTTTTAAGCTATTGCATAGCTTCTATCGCGGGCCTTGAGCGCGGGGACCGAATCCAGAAATTCCGTAACGAAAAAACCTCACGCTCCCCACTCCGACGGGCAAGGAGGTGTGGCTTGAAGGCCGTGCATCGTCTAACGTCGTTTCAGTTCGGCAGTCTTCGCCACGGCGTTGTGTGCGTTTGTACGACATGCAATAGCTTTACCGCGGCAGTCCCCGAGTGCCACACGTCTTTTATTTTTACTTAAGTAGTTATCTCTTTGTGTCATAGCTATATTGAAGCCTATACTCGATTTGTGGTACCGGTCTCAACGAACTATTTTTTTTTTACATTTAGTACCAATGGCGGCGGTAGTTCAGTATTTATAGATTGATAATTATTATAGCAATATCAATATTTCAATAATCTTGCAATTTAAATGGATGTGTTCAAAATCTAGGTTTTTCTCAATTCACCAAAGAATTTTCAAGTAAATGCAAGCAAACATCACATTATTTCTGTGACTTTAGTATATTTTAACTAGAATAAATAAAATAATAAAATAATCCTGTTTTTCATTTATCAAGAAAACAACCATTTCATGGCTTCAACGGAAATTTCTCATCTATAGATCTACAACTGAAAAAGAGGAGGTTCTCAAGTCAACGTTAGCTGTCTTACTCTTATTAGGTGTAATAGAATGAGACACCCGTACAAAGGGCTATTTTCGGTTAAAAAAATACCAGTGTAAGCACTTAGGCCAGTTGTCTTGTTCAATTTATTTATGAGTGATAGGAAATGTAATTACGCATCGGGGGGAGTATCACCTGTCTCCTGCGAGAGCTGAGGTGGAAGCATACCATACCGTCTAAAACCTGTCCGGTGTTAACCTCCAAGGGCTGTTAACGGGGGCACCGTGGGCTGATGACTATGCCACCACAGGGTGCAGTTGTCTTTTTCCTGCCTCAACCTCGGCCCTTTACATTTCGACCGCCAAGGGCTCTGGTTTTCATACAAAATAGACTCGCCTAGCGGGTCCCGGTCGTAAGCGCCTATTTCGGAAATACCCCAATTTTCAAAAATACCACATTTTCAACATACTGGAATCCTATAATGAATCATTGAAATGAGAGTATTGCCATGTCAATTATATTAACCAAATATTTCGAATCTGGGTGCATTAGGAATTTAATATAAAGATAAACTTGGTATTTAAAAATTATGGTATTTTGGGAATAAGCGTTTTAACCCTTTTCCAGTCATAGTACATTTCATCGACCACATTCATGTCGCTCAAAATTGAACTTTACCACCTATATTTTATAACACGAATTTAATTGAACTCTCCTGAAATATGACTTCATGGATCGGTATCCTTCAGGAAGTTACGAATCCGTTGCTCTATTCCTTATTTCTTACTTGTATCCTTACAAGCACTTCAGCAAGGCTGGAAAAGGGTTAAACCGACCAAAAAAAGGATTATTTCTTTCGTTGACATCTTTTTAGTCAAAACTGTTTAAGATGGTATACATATTTACTAAGAATAAAAAAACAACCAATAACTTAAACAAGCTTTATTCTTACAAAAAATAGTATTCATGACACTTCTTCCTCAATACAAGACAAATGCAGTCTGAGATAAATAAGAAATACAAACAAACATTGAAAAATGCCAAATAAATAAATTTCATTTTCAAACAACTTCATGGGCAATTATTAAACCAGATTTGATCCGAATAGTAAGCTGGTTGCTTTGAGTTTCATTGTGAATATGAGAATGAGTTGGTTAGTTGCTACCGGGGACATTATAGCTATTTTATTATAATCTGCCGAATGTTATACATTATGAAACCTGTATATCGAATAGTAAATTTGTAATCAATAGCTTGATGCGCATCGAAAAATTCAAACAAAAAGACAGGCCAATGTTATTTACAAGACGTCGTAATGCGCCCAAGCAGTACCGTCTGACCATAACAATTTATTGACAATTGTCGGCAGTAATCAACTACCTTTTGGCTGTGAAACCGCAGCAAGCTGCAATTCCCGCGTCTCAAACGTCTCCTGATTTAATGAAGCGTATAGCAAAGGCACACATTGTCATAACCACTCGGCAACGGATCGGAAGTATCGGAACCAACTCAACTCGAACCGTTCAGTATTATTTGTACGAAACTCCACACTGTAATTCACACTTATCGGCATCGGAACGGAAACGCCCCGCCTCGGCACAAGCCAGCAGTCGTACACTGAAACATGTATCGTACTAACATAAATCAAAGGTCACTTTGAGCTGATCCGGTGTCGAGCGGTTATGTCTGCACCAACCGTAATCCAATAACAGTTTGACTTCCGAGGCATAATCGCTACTATAGATAATTCACTTCAGTAAAATATTTTTCATATATGGGTAAGGACCAGGGAGCGAAACTTTGGTCCCGATGACAGGCGTATGACGTCAAGCTACGTACAGAGTGTTTTTATCTAGATTGAACATCATCACTAACAACTTATTGGCCTCTTTACTGTACCAATATTGACACTTGAGGTGAGACGGCCGGTACTTGTACAAAAGATAATTGACTGTCATTGTCATATTAAAAAGAAGATTGTTGAAGACAATAACAAATTTATATTGAATTATTTATTTATTTGTAAATTGTAAATATAACCGAAACATTGTTGTTTCGCTTGAGCGAAGTCGCCATGTAGTCTGTACAGCCGTATTTGCAAAAGTTTCCTTTTCTGGTTGTAAATAATGAAAAAATGTTTTAACAGCAAAAGTTAGCAATTTAGAAAAACATTGCAAACAACCAAGCACATGGGATATTATGTTTGAATTTTAATTGTTCTGCATACTTCGAAATTTCATTTAAGTAATGTCTTTCATTTACTAGTGGAAATAATATTTTTCGTTAGAATGCTCCAACGAAATATTTTATTCGTATCGTCTTTGTCATTATCTAAATATTTACATTATCACTATAGCATTATTGAGAATCAGTGCGATGTCGCAATATTTTTTATATAAAATCATCCTATATGTGAATTTGCGTCATAATGACGTCACCGGCTTAAAATTTTCGCTCCCTGGTAAGGACCAATAAATTAGCAACGCTAACTCACTCAATTAAATTATCTAAGAAACTTTTCCGTTGTGACACGAAAGTTAGCCATACATTTGCAAAGATAATTTTCGTCGCACAACGGAACTTTTTTCGACTTCGTTGTTTGTATGGAAAACTGCGCTTAACTGTGGTCCAACTTTTTGGTCCTTACCCATTTCTGCAGATTGTATCTTGTCTAATGCAATCATTATGAATTTGTATGGGTATCACGCATATGCAAATTACCATAAAATGCCTTATTACGAGCACTTAAAACCTGCCAAGTTCCAGTTAGGGATAAAGCTTAATAAGTTTTATTTATATACAATCAAATGTTAAAATATGGGAGACCGCCACATCTCAAAAACATGTCCCAATACACCTTATTCCAGTGTAATAAGAACTTCGCAACATAATGAGAAGTTTTTTCGTTACATACGCATTGTCAGATCAAAAGTGTAGTAATTCAAAATACGACTGTATTTTAAAATCAACTTTAATACAACGTCTATGAGCTTAAAACAAAACGAACAATGATTTTGAGTTGATGCTGTATTGATCTAACAGTGCGAATGTACAAAACGAAACACAAAATACAAAGTTTATAAAACATTATGTAGAAAAGCGAACTTATCCTTGTAATTGTAATTTAATTAATGACTTTCACTCCTGTTGAGCTGTATTTCGCCAATGTCGAGTTATTTATAGATAATCGGTACAGACTTATTAAGAGTCAATAAGTCCACGGATATCACACGCAAGGACAATAATTCGATTAGAGTCTCTCTTGTGGACTTAACAGAAGCATTTGGGGTTAGTTCCACGCGTTTCTGCCAAGTCCGAACTTATTCCTTTAACCCTTCGTATAATTATCGTCGGTGAAACTGCAAAACCGCGTAAGTAACATTTTAAATAAGGAGCAAAATGCACCTTTTTAATAAGACTATAAGGTTTATTTTGATCTATCATAAATTTGTTAGTTACGCGATTTTGCAGTATCGCCGACGATATCGGACGGGGTCGCAAGCGACGGGTTTGTCTCAAACATCAAATTTAAATTTAGAACTGTTTTATACGTTTCATTCAATAAATGATCAATGTCCATGGTATGTTGGTTAATTGGAAATAGAAAAATGTAAATATTTGAAACTCTATTCAACTAGTTTTTAAGTTCAAAATCGAATAAAATGTTGATCAAGTGATTTTGCACTGATCAGTGTTTAAGCAGACAACAGAGGGTGCACTGATCAGTGCTTAGACATACCAAGGGGAAGGGATATATAATTTGACCTTGAAAATATGTTTGAATATTGAGTGTACAAATGAAAAGTTAATGTAAAAGAATGTTATTTCTATAGTTTGTTCGTTCCTTGGGAATTGGTACAATTTATTTTAGACCTTAAGCAGTAAGAATTAGAATTAGAAATCAAATAAAAAGTGAGCACAGTCCCCATTCATGAACTGGCACGGATACATGCTTAAGCCTCCGATGGGTGGCAGCTCTAGCGTACTCGTAACTGTCCCTTTTATTGGCTGGAACATTGGTATTGGCAGATGAGAAATGGTTTACCTATAGCCTGCGGCGAGATGAAGCGGGCACTCCTAAGGCGTGCAGCGTTCGAGGAACCTCGGGTAGAGGCAGACCTCGCGGATGTGGAACCGGTCCAGCAGCCAGCACAGGAAGCGCTCCAGGCCGAGCCCGTAGCCGCCGTGCGGGACCGAGCCGAAGCGCCGCTGGTCCGTGTACCAGTAGTATGGCGTGGGGTCGATACCCTCGCGCTTGTAACCTGAGAAACGTCACATGATATTTTATTATATTAGCTATAGCGGTTACACTGCCACTGGAACCAATTTACAAACCAAATATTGTTTGGTCGAAAAATTGTTTAGTATACCATTTTTTTATCGAATGTTTTTTTAGTAAGCCTTTTAGTAATATTTTTTTTCAAAAAAACAATTTTAGACCAAAAGTGCTTCAGAACAAAAAATATATGTATGCATAAAAATCGTTATGCTAAAAATTTAGCACATACAATTTTAGGTCAGTCGAAGGGCACCCAGGCTAGGTAACGTACCTTCCATGAGCTGGTCGTAGTCCCAGGTCCTCATGGAGCCGCCGACGATCTCGCCCACGCCAGGCATGAGCAGGTCCACGGACTCGGTGAGGCGCGCGTCGTCGGCGCGGCGCTGCATGTAGAACGACTTGATCTCGGCCGGGAAGCTGTGCAGCAGGATGGGCACGCCGATCGCGTCCGTCATCTTGCGCTCCGGCTGTTCCGGGATATCCTGAACCAAGGGATGTCATTCACATTTCTGAGTAGTCAGATTTGAGCAAGGTCCCCCTGGATCGCTACCCAACCTACCTAGACCTGTCTAAGAGAAAGGATGAAATGCCTTGTAAGGATGTCTCCCCATTGCAATCCTCAGAAGAGTCATTTGCAGTTATGGAATATGAATGTCAATGGACTAGATTCTGATCTAGCCAACTCTCTCAACTACTCTGTCTCTCTCTGGTCAACTATCTAAACTATAAAAAGACGTTACGGAACGGAGTACTAGATGAATTGTAAAAAGCTTCTGTACAAAAAAACTTATCATCGAATTGGCCACTTGCTACTGAATCCATTTATAAGAGGTCGAATAAGATACAAGCATGATCAGTAGGCTTGGGACTTTTGGATGCTCGCTATGGTTTCAGATTCCACGGAGTCGCCATTATGTTAAAATATTATTTTTCGAAGTCAAAGTCAAAGTGTAAAAATAAAACATGTTAGATTTACGCTGTTATATCGATCGGTAATAACCACGTTATTATGACTGCAATTAATTTTATCGTAAATTTATTAGTATTATATAGAAAAAATAATAGTGATCCATTCTTACTACCATTTTAATGATGAACATGAAATAGTAATAGATGATGATTATTATGCACTCATTCAAAAAGCTTGTACCTCATCAAAAATTTAGAAGTGGCGACTAATAGTAGATTGAAAAAGATATTTTTGTTATTGTTACTTAAAGTATTTGTTTTAGTTTATTTTGTTTACTAGCAATAGAGTATTTTATTATTGGTAAAAAGATAAAAAAAGATAAAAGATGTTTATTCAGTAAGTAGGCCGCACGGGCACTTTTACACGTCAAAAATCTACCAGCGCTTTGCAAGAGACCACTGCTGAGAAGAAACGCCGCAAGAAACTCAACAGTAAGTTGTTTTTTAAATATTGCTAATGATATTATACAATAATAAACTTAACCTAGCATTATATAAAACAATGAATCTCACATAACACCAAAAATTAATATATTCATG
Organism: Acleris emargana; assembly: GCA_927399475.2. Lineage (NCBI taxonomy): Eukaryota > Metazoa > Arthropoda > Insecta > Lepidoptera > Tortricidae > Acleris > Acleris emargana. Next base: position 6,609,339 of record OV656856.1, on the reverse strand, counting down.
CGTAGTTGAGCAGGAAAATGTGTCAAAACTCAGAATTGTCACAAAACTAATAAGCAACAGTAATATAAAAAAATATATAGAAAGTATACAAGTTATATTTACTTACCTGTGACGGTGCAAGACAACATGCATAAAAGTTTCGATACATTCTCCTACAGAAACCGGTAATTATATACATACAAGTTGTATGTACTTATCCACTTTGACTTTGACTACTATTTTGTAACGGAACCTTGTAACGTTTTCATAAATAAGCAGCCACAATTGTATTTTAATGATTTAATGAAATGTAATTTATCCTCCTGAGGTTCCTTGTACTAAAAATAGTACATAATACAGCGATTGAAATAAAGATCTAGTGCAAAGGAAGTAAAGTAGAATTTCTTTTGTTTTTATGACAAATTGTCAAATTAGAAAATTGACTTTAATTCACTCACAGTGGATTCATATTCCTTTGACGAATTTCGTTGTATGGTGGGCCTTAGGAGGATATCCCCGAGTGGTTGCCGGGTTAGAATAGTGCCACTCCATGTCTTCCCGTGGATGTCGTAAGAGGCGACTAAGGGAATAAAGGCTTGCAGTACTGTTAGGCGATGGGCTTGCAACCTGTCACTAATAAGCTGGTAAACATCTTAACCTATATTTGCAAAATGTGGTTACTGAATTATCAACAAGTTTTTAAAGTTGTAGGTAATTCTGTAGCTCAGCCTACCCCACTCAGGGATTGTAATAAATAATATTACCACCCTCATAGTATACTCACATCGCCGAACTCGTAGAAGGACCCGTCGTCTTTAGTGATGTTGTTTTGTCGGAGATACTCCAGCGCTTCCGTGTACGCCATTCTCTTGAACGGGCGCTCCGGTTTCTGGAGATTCAAACATTCGAAATCAGTTACTTTGTTTATTTGTCCATAAAAATCAAGATATTGACGGCGGTCGTTTTGAAATCTCTGTTTGAGAAGAATTTACAATAATAGTTACTGGGCAAAATACACCCAGCTCCGCCAGCCATATCGTTGCTTCCCAAGAATAGTGACACAAAGCAAAATAGGTTAATTTTGAGTAATTGATACAGATCGCTTTAAAATGTGCCATATTGGTTCGGTGGTGGCGATCTGTATCAATTACTCAAAATTAACCTACTTTGCTTTGTGTCACTATTCTTGGGAAGCAACGATATATTGAATATGACTCGAAACATCTAACAAAAATAATAATAATAGATAGTAATGACCGTATGACCGTAATTAAACACTGTTAAATAGATTTTTTAGTTTATAACGTTATTATTGAGTTTATTTTGTTAAAAAAAAGGTTTAATATGTTATGCTTGTTTCAATAATGCTCAGTAAGTGAAACCAGTGGGACTTCAAATAAATAGAGAACCCATGGCCAGAATTTGATGCACATTGGTAGGGAAAGACATAGCTTTGATACCTTCCAAACAAAAGTAGTCTAAGCTGTGGCGGACTTTCGTGTGCCGTCCAAACATTTTTGCCCACTATCCTTTACAGTAGTACAATGGCTCTTAAATAACCGTCATTAAGGCTCAGTTTCATTGGCTGATAGCCCGCATGCTTTTAGTGGTACATTGCATCGCTGCAATAGTCCCGGCTTAACAATGTTAACACAATTCGTCAATGGATTGCTACAACCGGGCTGGCATTTGCCCGATCGCTTGATCTCTTTGAAGGACTACTCCTGAAAGAGTACCCGACCAGAGTTGACAAGAGTCTGGCGGCGTCGTACCTTAAAGTTGGGGTTGAGGTCATAGACCAGATGCGCGTCCGGCGAGGCCAGCACGCGCTCCACCACGTCCACCACGAGGTCCTCCAGCCGGTCCAGCAGCTCCTCGAACGAGATGAACGGACACTCGGCCTCCACGTGCCCGTACCTAGGGGGAAACTTTGATTATCGATAAGTGTTCCGACTTAACCCGTCCATCGGAGTCTTTCTTTGCCGTAACAGAATGCCGTGGACGCCATATTCACACTAACGATTCCATGGCATATGTTTCGTGAATAAATATCGTATCGGTTGTTGTAGTCGGTTTTATAGAAAAGATACATGTTTTAATATTGCTTTGAAATTCGATCTCGAATGCCGGTGACGCCGAACGGTATAATACTAGTGCGCGCGCGCGCCCGTGTGTGTGTGCGCGTGTGTGTGCGTGTGTGTTGTGTATGTGTGTGAGAGTGTATTGGTGCGTGTGCGTGCGTGTGTGTGTGTGTGTGTGTGTGTGTGTGTGTGTATGTGTGTGTGTGTCTGTGGCACCGTAGCTCGTAAACGGGTGAACCGATTCGGATGTATTTTTTTAATATTGATAGCAGGTTTTTTAGCTGTGGTCCTTCTAGAGATATCAGCTGTGAAAGAAGGGTTCGTCATTATATCTATGTAATAGTTATCCGTTGTCCACTTACTCGGCGAGGTGGCGGCGCGTGCGCGACTGCTCGGCGCGGTAGGACTGCGCGATGCAGTACACGTCGCCGAGCGCCGGCAGGCACGTCTCGAGATACAGCTGCGAGCTCTGCGTGAGGTACGCCTCCTCGCTGCGGAAGTAACCAATTAATAGTACATTATTGCCTAGGGAGTGAAGCAGGCAATTGCGGGCCGAGTATTGGTTTAAACGGACGAGCTTGCGAGTTTCTCAAAAATTGCAAGATACAAATCGCATATAAACAGAAACTTCACGTGAAATAACATCACTCTTTACCGCCTTTATGTTTATGACAAGGAGAAACGCAAGATTATTTAGAAAAAAATAACTCAAGCTATTCCAGACACAGATAAAAAAGTTTCGTTTCGAATAAAATATAGATATACAGATGTAGTGCATAATTGTTTGCCTTCGTATTTTCTCGGAAACATTCGTATTTGCCATGCTACTTCAGTCAACCTCAGTACTTTTGCACTGTGACCGACTGAAATAGCAATACACGTTCGTACAGTCACGGATTTTAATTGTTATGCCATTGTGAAGTTATTTAAATTTCCAGTATTATGGCATCCACGAGCATTTACGAGATTACACGATTAATCACGAATACATGACACCGCGGGAACTACATAATAAGGTGACGGATAAATAGATTGATTAGTTCGAATCACAATGAGGTTATAGGTTAAACGTGATTAAAATATTGACACCTGGCATTTTAGAAATATTGCAGGATCGTTGTCATAATGACATACAGATCAAGTTAAGACGTCATTATTATAAATAAGCAAATTTTAAGAAAATAAGATGCCACCATGGGGTCCATTTGCAACGTTAAAAGATGGCGGACGTGTAATTTGTTTTAGACTTTAATTTTTGGGTAATTAGGTGTTCAAAGTTCTTTTCTGATAGTGATTTGTACTTTTTATGCCTTTGTGTCGCACAGTGATTGAAGACTTGGACTTATTTTGTGTATGTGGCATCTTTCTTCTCGTTTCAAGTGGTCTCGCAGTGGTGCAGAGGTTAAAACTGTCTTGACCTCTGACCTACAAATCACCGTACAGTCACTAGCATAAATATATTACTATGGACAGCCGTGCAAAAACAAATGATGCTCCATTGGGCTCATAAGTATGTGACGACATTACCTCGGTAAAAATATGTGATGCTTTTAGTACGGCATAAACATCGTTACACCGTAACAGCATAAATATCGGATCGGGTCGCTCAAAAATAAATTATGTTCCATTGGGCTCATAGTAAGTGATGATATTACTTTGGTAAAAATATGTGATGCTTTTTGGACGGCATAAACATCGTTACACTGCATCAGTATAAATATCGGATCGGCTCGATCAAAACTATTTGATTACCTATAAAAATCAAAATTATGTGACCATCTCTCACCGGCATAAATACAGTGGTGGACATATAATTAGAAACACTTGCGACGTATTTCACATTATACAAGGCACATTGCCGTAAAACTTTTGTTTTTGGAAATAAAACAACAAAATGCATAGAATACGTTCAACAACTTATAATTAATTAAAAAACAAATAAATATCCGAGTTTACAACTACCATTTAGATATTTAGTTACGTACAAACAACTAAACGACATTTGCAGTACCATCCGTCATGGACAAGTAATTAGAAACACTAAAGAAATGAGGTAAAAATCAAAGTTTTAACGTGTCAACGTCAACAATTTCAAATTATTTATGTAAAATAATGTTTGGTTTACTAAATTTCTTAACAATTAATATTTAGTTGCATAGCCTTTGTTATTAATGACGGCTCTGCAACGACGTGGCATTGATTCAAGTAATTTCATACATTTATCGAGTGGGATCGAGTTCCATGTTTCAACAAAGGCTTCGTAAAGTTCATTTTGACTGGAATTACGTTTAACGGAGACTTTTTTTTTAACGACGTACCACAAATTTTCAATTGGATTTAAATCGGGACTATTTGCAGGCCAGTCTAACATGGTAACACGTTGCTCACTAAGAAAGGATTTAACACTGCGGGCCGTGTGTTTTAGGTCGTTATCGTGCTGAAAGATCCAGGTCACAGGCAAATGGTCGTCGGTGTAGGGAATCATTGTCTCTTCTAAGATGTTTTTGTATTGAAATTGATCCATAGATAAATAAATAAATACCTTCAATCTTACGGACGGGTCCAACTCCGCAACCAGAAAAACATCCCCATACTTTAATATTACCACCGCCGTGTTTGACTATGCTCCTCGTGTATTTATAATCAAAAGCATGGTTTATTGGACGTCTAACGTAGCGTTTGCCGTCTGAATTCCCCATATTTATTTTTGTTTAATCCGAGAATAACACTTTTTTCCATTCTCGTACGGTCCAGTTAAGATATTTCTTTGCAAATAATATTAATCGCTTCTCTCGGTGTTGCTTGGTAAGAAGCGGTACCTTTCGAGAAACCCTCCCGAACAATTTAGCTTCCACTAATCTGCGGCGTACCAGTTTCGAGGAAATGTTCCTTGGGTCATCAGGTGAAAAAACTTCATTTCTAATCTCGTTGGTGCCTTTGAACGGGTCTTGTTTAGCTACACGTATTATTTGCGAATCTTCCCGGGGAGATGTTTTCCTTGGACGAGCCTTTCTAACAACACTTTTAGTAGTTCCGTTAGTTTTATAATGAGCAATAGCGTTGAAAACTTTCTTCACAGAACATTCTAGATGTTTAGCAATTCTTCTATAAGTCCACTTTCGATCTAAATGTAATTTAATGATTAATTGCCAGGTTGACTCGTCACAACTCTTATTTTTACCCATTTTTAACAATACTTATTATTCACGTAATTTTCCAAATTGACGTTTAATTGCCGCCGAAACAACAGAAAAAGCGTAAAAAGAGGTTTTTTTTTTAGTTTCAAAAATGGAACGAACCATGGATCCTGTTTCTAATTAGTTGTCCAAGCGGCCAGTAATAGAAATTCAACTATCATGATTTTTAAAATCTTTTAATAATTAAAGATAGAACAGATTTACTTTTTTAAATATTTTATGAGTTTTTTTAACTCATTGGCTATATTCTGGCATAGTCAATAGTGATTTAATCAATATAATTTTTACTCATAACGATAGTTCATTCTGTGTTTACCTAAGTTTTATGTACTGTTTCTAATTATATGTCCACCACTGTATATCCAGGTCGCCACACCGGTAACATCTATCTGGGGGTCCTCACGGTAACATTGTAATTGCAACCTTGTCGAATAACTATAGGGTGCCTTTTATGTCCTCGAGTGAGGACCGGGGGATAGATGCTGGTCTAAAATTATTATTAACTTAAAACAAATAATAAGGCACAAAACAAAAATAAAAATTAAACCCGAAAAGAAAATAAAAAGTGTTATCTCTGTATTCGACTGAGATTTGAACCCGTGATCTCTGCTTAGAAAACCAACGAATGCTACTGAGACCACAACCAACCCCTGACAAATGGCTCTAAATTTGGCTTCACTTAGCTTTCGCTATGATGTGTCAGGCGTTTCGACGATTCTGTTGAAAACAAAATAAGCTACAGTTGACCGAGAGGCACCTGTCAAATGATTGAAGAGAAAAACGTGAGATAGACATATGCAATGACAAGTCTGCACTGTTTTCGTGAATTGTCAAATCACTTTACACAATTTACGTCTCTATGCCAGCCAGGAAGGTAAGAATCGTTTTTGCAGATCGATTACATATTTTTGAACCTGTCAGATATTATTATGGGTACCCTCTATGACGTCGAATGTATAGTGACACCGAATTTTGTTTTCGCATAATTTTTCTCCAGCTTAAAGGTAAAATGTTTTTTTTTGTGTAATCCTTGTAGAATAGGTACAGTAGGTTAGGTAAGGTTTAATTTATAACTTTCAAAAAAGTCAACATCCGGTGAGAGATGGTCACATAATTTTGATTTTTATAGGTAATCAAATAGTTTTGATCGACCCGATCCGATATTTATGCTGATACAGTGTAACGATGTTTATGCCGTACTAAAAGCATCACATATTTTTACCGAGGTAATGTCGTCACATACTTATGAGCCCAATGGAGCATCATTTGTTTTTGCATGGCTGTCCATAGTAATATATTTATGCTGGTGACTGTACAACGTTGCTCCCAATCTTCCTAGAGAAGATTGGATTGTGTTTCATTGCTATACTGATTTATACTTATGTATACTTGACACTGGCGAAATCACTTCACGTGGAAACGCCATATCCCCGCGGTAGTAGCTGTTCAAGTCGCCGCGGGGGCAAAGAAAGAAGAAGAAGATGCCACCAGCAATTTCTACGGAAACTCGTCACATGATTGTGACTTTGCACCAAGAAGGGCTAAGTTTGCGAGCTAGCAAGACAGTTGTTAATATCGGTGGGTTGGTTACTTCTATATTTGTTTGTTGCGGTTTAACATATAAAAAGGTGGTCGTTAGCAGCCCGACGCAAAAAATCTGACAAAACCGTGCAAACGCATTGCTGGATTTCTTTCATGCTGCTTCTTCTCAACAATCTGCGGAATATACACTAAACCTGTATTTTATAATTTATTGACCGATTAAAACATTATGTAATGTATTTTACATACATACATACATACCTTCACGCCTTCATTCCCAGAGTGGGGTAGGCAGAGCTACAGAATTACCAACAACTCCAAAAACTTGTTGATAACTCTGTAACCACAATTTGCACAATTGGGCTAAGATGTTTAACAGCGTATATTAGTGACAGGTAGCAAGCCTGTATTTTAGTATTTTACGTTTTTATTTTATTATATTTTACGCTACTTGTGAGGCAGTCAAGGACTTTAATTGTTATGCCACTATGGAACCCTGTCGCATAACGTTAATCATTAATTTTGGCGTAATTTCTTTCATGTGGTTTGACGCTGTCATTATGACAGGGTTCTACAGTGGCATAACAATTAAAGTCCTTGACTGTAATGCTTCAATCAGTCATAGTTATGCAGAAAGAGACTAAAAGAACTAGAATATTTAATAATTTATAAATTTAATATCTAGTATACACTAGAATAAATACTTTTTAAAAGTTTGACTATTTATTGCCACGATTAGTCTTACACGCTGACTAATCAATTCTTTTCAAGATGGCGGGGTTTGACTTGTTATTTATATTCAGATATTTGCAAAAGTTATCACATTGTCATGGATGCCAATTTTTTATTCTATATCACCAATAGTAGCCGTTGTTTAAACGTGGCCATAGCAACCCTATCAAACGACAAAAACGATTGTGTTCAGTAGAATAGCTGATTGGGCGTTGTAATATCACCAATAGTAGCTGTTGTTTAAATGTATAACCATAGCAACTAGACATGCAATTTGACTTTGGGTGAATTCACTCTAGTCTGTGGTCTGATTGGTAGACTTGGGTCTCAGGTTAGCCAATCGTTAATGTTGCATGTCATTTTGTTCTTCTATTATACGAAGACGTGCGAATTTCCTTATCTCGATATACGAGTAAAACCGACTGAACCCGATTTGTATTACACCGCTAAAATACGAACAGTGGCAAGTGGCATAACAATTTACGTCCGTGACCGTACGTTTCCGTGAAAATACGAAGGAAAACAATTATGCACTACATCTGTATAAGACTTGTGCCCTCATTTTATTATGGCCGTTATCACTTTTTAAAAAGTTAAAAACTAGATAACAATGAATTTTGTATGCAACATTGCGGGCTTGTTTAGCGAGCACGCAATGTAGTTTTTTTTTTAATTTGGGAACTGTCTGTAAACTATGTACTTCGCGTCTCAGTATGGAATTAGTAATGTCAACTTTTCCGGTCATTTTTGAGAAAAAAAATTTATTCAGTAAATTGGCCATATCTGGCTCTATTACATGTTGGTAATATGGAGTGAATCTACTAGCGCTTCGGGCAAGACTAAGATTTCGGAGAAGCGCCGCAATACACTCCAGGAGAAGGTCGTTTTTTCTATCATAAAACACAATAATACTTAAAAGTGAGTTACATGACAAAGTAAAACATAATAATCATTAATTCATTACAAAATATGGAGGTCAATAAATAACATTAAACTAAAAAAAAAAATAGGAGATCAACACGACGCGGTCTCTACGCAAAAGCCATAACTAGAATAGTTTTAGAATCCATGGAGTCGCTTTCCTAATGATTATACCGGATGTCTGGGGTATGGTTGGACAAAAACAAATGGCGAATAAGTGGTGCCATGTACTACTTGTTCAGGCCTAATTACGAGGTCTGGGACTCAAATGATTATTTAAAATCAAATAATTTAAAAGAAACAGCAAATTTTATTTTAGGTTTACCCTTGAAATATCGAAACATTTTTTATTGTGGTCACAAGTCTAACCTAACCTAACCTATGTAACGAATGCTTAAGATAACCCGAAAACTATTAGGTTTCGGCAGAAATTAGTTTTTGATGGAATGAAGTTCGGTGAAAGACACATTCGATGAAATGTTTGTCGATATTTCAAAGGGATCCCATTTTTTTAACAAAGAGCACGCCGCTGCCTCAACTGAGTCCCGCAGTGAGTCTCTCTCGCTCACCCGAAGTAGCTGAACTTGAAGAGCGTGCTGCCCCCCTCGCACTGCGTCTGCACCAGCGTGGGCGGCGCCACCTCGGTGTAGCGGCGGCCGTAGAAGTGGTCGCGGAAGGCGCGCGTCACCGCGGCGCGCGCGCGCAGCACCTTCGACGTGTTCTCGCCGCGGATCATGATGTGCCTGACACAAACAAATCGGGCGGTTATACATTAGGAAATGCAAATAACCGGTAATATCCGGTAATAACCGGTTTTAACCGGTTATTTTCATACAAAAACTGTTAATAACCGGTTAAATTGCACTCCCTATTAATCCTATTATACACCGAGCCACCGCATTATAGATAGAGTATAGTGATAATTGTGCCACCATACTGATTAACCTTGTCTCACCTATACTCAATCTGTTTAGTTACTTAAATAAATGTAAACAAAAAAATCACGTGACATAGTTGGTCAGCCAATAGGAGGTGAACATTGATACGTCAACGCTCGACGGAACAGTTTTGATTGGCTAATATCCAGAACCACGTGGTTTGGTTTGTTTACATTTATTGAAGTACCTAAACAGATTGAGTATAGTAAGGCCCAGTGTGCAATAGGATGTACATAATCAAGGCAATTTACTTTGAACTCTATCGCGATAATAATAAGGTTTATTTTCCTATGTTCATTAATTGAAAATGGCATTATCGAACAATCGCAATTGAACTTTATTCCCTTGATTGTAGATTCAAAGTCCCAGTTACGAGGCTAATATTGTCGTCATAGAGTGATTGCACCAGCATTACACACATTAACCCAGAGACGCATGTTGCGGGCTCTGCGTATCAAAACCCAGACTTCGTATAAAACTGTTTAACTTATGTACAGTAATATAATACCCCAGTGCAATATCAAAACCTTGAAATCGTTATAAATCCTAAATGATCATTCCAAGTGAAAAATGATGAAAGAAATATAAAGATGATTTTTAAATACCTATTCGATGATACCCCACGTCATGACGTCATGGTTCGTCTACTTTTTTTCTTTTTTACAATATGGCGTCTGGTTGCTGTCTCGTCGAATTTTGATTACTGTCATAACTTTAGTGACACTCGCAAGATCAAGAAAAAATCAAACAAGAATCATTAAAATCGATTCGGTAAAATTGGTCGCGTTTAATTTGTAGAGCGCCACAAAGGAACAAACATACAAACACACATATACAGGACGATAAACACATTACCGTCCTCCTTCGGCATTCGGGTAAATATAGTGAGGACACCTGACACTGACCGGTTGTCGAGCTGTACGTCCACGAGGGCCTCCTCGTTGAGGATGGCGTCCGCGCCGCCGGGCGGCGCCAGCCCCACCAGCTGCCAGTAGTCCGCGGTCAGCTCGTGCCCGCCGGGTGCCTGGAACATGCTCGGTCACATCAGGGGGTTAAGGATGATTTCCACCACACGGACGCAAAATGACCACATACCACATCGCTTTTAGGCCTTGTAGCCTACATATCAAAAAGCCAGAGTCGCAAAATGACCGTTTTTCTTCATTACTACATTATGACTATCATAGCAAAGTTGATGGAGCCCCGCATGGCGGAGCTCCTATTTTTGGGCGTCATACTTTCGGGCATTTGAAGTCTTCGCATCGTTGTGTTCTGGTATGGGGATAAGACAATGGGTAAAATTACTAGCACAGAGGCATTCTGTCTTGGTTCTCAGGGTTGGCAACGCAGTCTCAAGATTGTTTGTCTTGAGAAGTCTTTAGAGTGAATAATTTTTATAGAAAAGTTGTAGTAACAGAAACGAGTAAAAACTTACCGTTTTGCCTTCAGGAACCACTTCCAGTGTTCCATACAAGACTACAGAGGACTCGGTGGAAAGTACCAGCGCATCATAAGTCTGGCAGAGTAGCCCGTGAATCACGCATTGCAGATAACCCGTGCCGTCGCGCAGCGTGATGAACGTCAGGGACTTGCCTTGTCTCCGGAGGCGGTGCACCCAGCCGCGCACGCAAATACGCTTGCCGCGGTGCTCAGGAGCTGATGAACAAGAAAAAAAAAATTGGCCTTATGTGATGCCACCCATACAAGAATCAAATAAGGGTGGCTTTATGTTCTTCCGCGAAAACAATGTGAGATAGTTTGCTCGCGAATTGACAGCAGCGTCAAATAAAAAAAAATATGCGGTTTACTTTTTAATCTGCAACATTTATTATAAATAGTTTACCAGAATTAATAGGTTAATTACTCAACTATTGAATCAACAACCATCGCCAAAGATTGTAGGATTTCGTTGATTCAACCAAAAACATGAGAATATTCAAAAATAAAACTATCGAGGATTTTGTTCGTGCAACTGCTTGCTTTCCATTCTCTGGAGTAAAGAACCAGTGATTATTGTTGCATAATGTTATCCATAACTGTGTGTTGGGCATTTACTATGAATTATCACAGCTGCAATCACAACAGCAGCAGGTCATGAAACTTTTATGCAATATTACATCATCTTTGTTTTCCTATAAATTATTTTTCTGATGTAGAGCATTGCTTTAAGTAGTTAGTATTATGATGTAAACAAAAAGCATTGTAAGTTTAACAGTAAAAACAAGTTACAAATAAAAAAATCTTGTTGAAGCTAACACGTTATACATTCATGTACAATTGAACTCTGGAGCCGCTGTACATTTAGTAGCTTGTTGCAGTATACATAATTATTATTAACCTCGTAAGTCCCCGCATACTTGTACAAGTACAAAATATTGATAGTAGTTCAAACATGACTACTTACTTTAGTACAAAATAATTCTTAATAATTTTGTGGTTAATGCAGTGTTGTAAATGCTAAACATACAATGCAAAAAAATTGAAAATGGCCATCTCAGATTGTAGCACATGATTATAGTACATAAAAGTGATAAAACACAGGACATATTTAAAATATTTGTAAAAGGAGCTTACACTGATCCCTAAATATCCCCCTGTAATGTTTAATCAATTTGTATAAATGTAAACTAAGTATTCAGATAACGGAGATAATGTCACTGAGCCCCAAAATAAAATTTATATTTAATTTAATAAGATTTGGTCTAACCACTTTATTTAGTAATATTTCGGATTTCAAAAAAAGGAACACTATCCATTTTGTTCAGGAGTTTTAAAATATTAAATTAATATTCTAAATTTAAAAAGTTCAAGTACTTACTTGCAAAAATTTTAACTAAAGTTGCTTTAGGCAGGATGGGATCCTCTTTGATGGTTATTTTCTTTGCTTCGTCAAGGTTCTGTATACGCTTATCGTTACCTTCCTCCTCAGCCTTAGCTTTATCAGCAGCTTTGTGAGTTTCCCTTAACCAGATCTTCTGAATTTTCTTCAACTGTGACTTCGCAGCCACGTCGTATACTTTTCCGTCTTCTTTTGAATCAACATATATGGTCGGAAAAGGTTCCTTTCCCGCCTTGCGCATAGCTTGAAGTACTGTCTTGAAAGGGTTTTTTTCACACCCGTCGCCGGTGTCATCATTTCCTCTCTTATCCGAAGTAAAAATCTCCTCTGTAAGAACATTTAAATGAAAATAGACTTACGTGTTTTGTGCCGAACCAAAACTAAGGTTATAAATCACACTATTTACTCACTTAACGATAATTTTTCGATCTCCGCTTGAGCCATGATTATTTTATGAAAATACTAGTTTAATTAAATGATAGGTTGACACGTATTTAACGATTAAACTCTTAATAAACTAGTGCAATATGCCGCATTGCATTGCACCAGACCACATACGTCACCAGTCACCACAGAGTAACTTTTTATTACGATACGTCACAACAGATTGTATTGGTATGTACGGTATGGCTACACTTTTACTCGTTTTACTCCATAGACGTATAATAACGTAGACGGAACGGAACGCTACTCTTCGCACCGGTTACAAATGCCGTTCGTTAAATAGAGGCGTCACTATATGACCGCTTTCAAAAGGTACCGTTTTTTAGGTTAGTTTATGTGTATCACTTTTCATTTGAATATTTGAATGCGTACGTTCGGAGCCTTTGAGGTGCGGTTTATCGATAAATTAGGTTTAACTTATTGAGAGGTATAATGATCTGATCAAGAACTTCGAGTGCACAGTTTCCAACTTATAATGGAGTGGGTGCAACATGAATATTTGACATAAGTTTGGTCTTCCCCATATTCATGAATTGCGAAACTTAAGTGGCGGTCGGCGGGGCACATCACATTGCTCGTAAAACTGATGGCCGTTGGGGTGGAAAAGTTCTAGAGTGGCGACCGTGAACCGGAAAGCGAGGTGGACCGACGATCTGGTGAAGATTGCGGGAAGCCGATGGATGTGATTAGCAAAAAAACCATCAATCGTGGGGATCCTTGGGGAAAGCCTATGTCCAGCAGTGGACATCTTTCGGCTGACATGACGATGATGATGATGATGATGAGTAAGATGCTTATAATATTTTCAACATACGACGGCACGCCCCGTATTTCAAATGCACGTTGCACGGTTTCGAAATATACGAAGACCGAAATCGTGGAGCGGGACATTGACAATTCACTGTATAACAATACGATACTAGTCTCACCAGCGAGTCGTGATTCAAGCATTTTTTTCTTATTCTTCGCATGGTACCTAACCATTTTACCTATTAAACAAGCTGTCACATTGTGAGTACCTATCTAGTCGTTATGCATTTCATGTTACCAGCTAGTGATATTATAAATTCGACGCCATTTTACTGTGTCACCACTCACTAGGCTATGTCTATGCTTGACTGGAAATGCATACTAGTAATAATAAAATTAAATATAGATTGGACTCGATTCTACAGTGGCCTCTAAACTTCCTAATTTTATTTAGGTGTCGCTAAAAAACTGCTTTTCTATGAGCAGCTGTCATAATCAAATGACAGCGGCATGACAGCGTTAATTTGAATCTGACGCTTCTTATTTTAGGCGGTCTTATACATTGTTAGCTTGACATTCTGGAATAGCACTGATTAAACATGCCGTCTAAACTATGTCTTAAAATTAGACAATTTAGTTTTAGGCTATTTAAGCGATGTGCACGTAGAATCGGGTCCATCGTCAAATCATGATTTGGTAAAAAGTCAGGATACTACTTAGTATATTGTTTAAAATGTTCGGCAACGGCTTCTTCTTTCTATTTTGCATGCGTGAGAAGAATTATTTGCTATGTAAAAGTTGTAACCACAAAATTGTCAAGTGGGGAAAACCGTCTAAAATTAAACCGTCATATCGTGTCACCGGTATTTCCCCATTTCAAATCTAGTCAATCTTATTGATCAACTGTCAATACATACGAGTATAATACAAAAAATGAGACTAAGAAACTTATTTTAAATAATTTTAATTAGATAATACCAATTTGTCAACAAAATTAATGTACCTAATGTTACAAATTATTATATTTAATAATTAACCGCGCTTATGGTATAAATATCTTGTTTAATATATGACACTTTATTTACAAACTTATTGAAAACAAGGTTTACATTTCTGATTATTAGAATATCCTCTAATAACGTTTTTCGCCAATGAAAACCAAAGTGGACTGCATATTTTGATTCGTTATATTGCTATAATTGCTATATTGAATATAATTTGAAATAACCGTCTGTTTACATAAGACATTGCTACTAGACGGATTTTTAGCATTAAGCAGAGTTATTATTTTTTAGCCATTCTTTCGATTGGCATCATAAAAGTAGGGTGTTTTTTTTTGACATTTAAGTCGGTTCGATTCCCAGACGAAGCAAGTAATTTTTAGAAAATCTATGAATGCAGAATTACTATCGTTTAAAAATAACAAAGTTTTCGTTCAGCAAAATACACTATCTACGATATTTAAGGTACTTCCCCTTCATGTCCCATAAGTTTGGGACGCCCTGTAGGTATACACATTTCAAATATTTAGGTGCATTTATATTTTTTACGTATTATCAACTGTCAAAAAGACCTTAGGCGCCATCTAGTGAAAAAACAGATGCGCGGAAACCCTCATTCTAAGCGGGCAGCCACACGGCAACGCACGGCACTGAATATGTTGTAGATATAATGGCAAACTAGGGCTGTGCGTTTTCCTTTCCAAAAAAATATTTCTTGGGAGGAAACAAAGACTTCGGACTTGATTTAAGTTGAGATGAGATGGGATGAGACGATGTCGCCTCGTCTGAAGCTAAAGAATGATGGGCAAACATGTATTGTATGGAACCCAGCCCACTCACCAATAGTATTATATTATAACGTATGTAGGTTTATTGATCCTACTATTTGCTGTAATTGTTATTATGACGACTAGATTGTGCAGGCTGGGAGAATCGATATATTTTATGATGAAATATTTAAGTTCGTATATACCCGTAATGAAAACGTGGGTAACTTTCAACTCTATCGGGAAGTGTTAAGGACAAACCCTCACATTCAGCAATTATGATGGCCTGATCTCGTTTTCCATAAGGCTCGTACCTCTGTGCTATGGCACTATTTAATAATAATTATTATATAATTTTGTTTGTTGGTTTGTGTGTTTATTTAAACGGGTTATCTTTCGAACTACCCGTCGGATTGGAATAAATCTTTTTGTACATGATAGCCAGTTTTATGAAAAATCATTTTATTAAAAAAATTAGTCAAGCGTGAGTCGGATATACGGGAAATAGTATTGTAACGCACACCTAGTGCAGTAATAAACGTTGTGTGTGTGTGAATATTTGAAGGCTGATAACTCTTTTCCGGGGTTTTTGAAGTTGGTCCCCGTATTAAAAAATGAACACATGAGATTTGTATTGGTTATATGGGCCAATTTGCCCATCATTCTTTGTATGGAATTGTTTTGACAGCTATGCGACTTCAAAATAGCCGATGGAGTAAGCTATGCCGCAATGGTTGCCTCCAATCTTTAGCCGCGCGTACCCCCCCTCCCCCCAGTCAGTGTCCCAGGAGTTCCTGATGATGTAGTAGGGAATCGGGGCCGTCCTGTTGTAGCCCACGATCTGTATAGCGTGACTCAACTTATCAACGGGACATCTGGAAATATACATTTTGTACTTGATTAATTACATACATACCATCACGCCTTCATTCCCAGAGTGGGGTAGGCAGAGCTACAGAATTACCAACTACTCTAAAAACTTGTTGATAACTCTGTAACCACAATTTGCACAATTTGATGTTTAACAGTGTATATTAGTGACACGTAGCAAGCCCATCACCTAACAGTACTACAAGCCTTTATTCCCTTAGTCGCCTCTTACGACTTGCACGGGAAGACATGGAGTGGCACTATTCTAGCCCAGCAACCACACGGCGGAAATTAATTACATAATAATAATAAATTTATTGAATAATAAATATACATTTACATGACTTGATTAATTACATATTTACGTATTAAGGCCAAACCGGATGCATGAGTCCTCATACAAAAATGTCACACCGCTTGCGTGACAGGTGCACGCGTACGTCACGCAAGCGGTGTGACACATTGTATGAGCATTCATACTATACAACGGAGTGGATAGCGCTGGCGAACGTGTCCGTCTTCGCGCACGCATCCCGTGTGGCTTGGCCTTTAAAATCAAAGCATGATACTCGTAATCTGTTTTCGATAGTATCGAAAAAAAAGTTACAATCAGAGCGTTCGTGGTCGTCTTGGTCGTAGTAAATTACTATTTGGTTTAAATCAACCAATCCAATTCAAAAACCGGACAAGAGCACGTCTGACCATGCTCAGTGTCGGGTTCCGAAGCCGTTACTTCACAAAAACTATTTTTTTTTTGAGACCCTTTTCAATGTTATGCGGGCGTGGCATCATAAAATATGTGGCCAGTTAACATAATCTTGTCATAATAGGCTTCGATTCGCCTAAAGGATGAAATTGCATTTAAAAAACCGGTCAAGTTCGAGTCGGACTCGCGCACCGAGGATTCCGTATTTAAGATAACATCCTTCGTAACCACAAAAGAAAATACTCATTTTGTTATGAATTTTATATTGTATTCAGTAAGGCCCATTTTAACTAGACTAAATTTTAATACGGTTTTTTAAAGTGTTTTTATTATTTCTCAAAAACTGTTAATACCTAATGAACACTTCATTTCATTTTTCCCATGAGATGAAAGTAATTATCTATACGTCAGGATTTTTTCAGATTTTTTGATTAATAATCTTCGGAGATAAGGGTGGGGGAATGGTAATATTTTGTTAATTTTTGGCTATAAATCAAAAAGCACATCACAAAAAATTTAAACAAAATTAGTTTTAACATGTGCAGATTGAGCTTTTTCATATGATTTCAGTTGATCAAAGTGTGCCACCCCTACATACTCGTACCAACTAACTTTGTAATTTTTTATTACTGGTCCAAGAAATATAAGTAAGAATAGGAGCAAGAATGCGAGCGAATTCATAAAAAAAAATGCAACGTTGAAAAATGAGACACTCCTGTTGAAACTGTGTGATAATGAATGCCGTGTATTTTTTCTTTTTTTATGTGACACTAAATCTTTTTTAAATTTGTTTTAAAGTTAAATAAAAACCAGAAATGAACAACTTACTCGCAGTTGCGGTCGATGATGCCGTGATCATAGTTGAAGAAATATTTTCCGCAGACCAGCGCAGTCACCGGCCCATAGTTAAGTACTTCCAGAAGTTTCGTTTCGTTGGTATGCATCTCACTAGAAATAAAGCTACAATAATCAGGATGGTTCTTAGCACAATTTCATGGAAATTCTAAAAGCAGGTGTCGTCGTTAATTCGGGGGCTTTTAACCCCTTAAAAGCTCAATATCTCAAAAACGGCTAAACCGATTTTGATGAATCATGTCTAAGAACCACCGCTAAAAAACCTGCTTTCAAATAAAGCAAACCGCATCCAAATCAGTTCATCCGTTTAAGAGCTACGGTGCCACAGACAAACACACACATGTCAAACTGACACCCCTCTTTTTTGCATTAGGGGTTATTTTTATTTTTTATAGCATGGGAAGGCAAACGAGCACACAGGCCACCAGATGGTAAGTGGAAACTGTGACCCATAGACATTCGCATTCACAAGACTGCAAATGCGTTGCCAACCCATTAAGACTAAGATGGAATGCCTCTATGCTAGTCATTTCACCGGCTGTCTTATCCCCAAACCGGAACACAACGATGCGAACACTGCTGCTTGGCGGTAGGTTAATGGATAAGATGGTGGTACCAATCCGGACGGACCCTGCACAAGGTCCTCCCACAAGTAAAAAAATACAGTCATCATAAAGGTAGGATTCTGATATTGGCGACCGGGTCACGCGACCCATTCCTCGCGATCATGCTACATGCCGTATCTGGGCCTCTATTCCCGGCGGTTATAACGATATCGTCTTTGACCTGTTATGGTATTGTTTTGACGTCAGCCGCCATTACTGTCAAGTAAATAAAAGCTGTCAAAACGTGGTCTGTAAAAGGAATTAAAAACAATTCCATAACAGGTCAAATACGATGTGGTAAGAGGTATCCCGTGGACTAAAAAGTCTATAAGCATGTTGTAGCAGAAATTTCCATGTCCAGTCAGTACGAGTACGGGTTGTTATAATAACCCCCCTTATGGGTTATTATGACATAGCTATGCAGTTCATTTAACGGCGATCGAAAAGGACAGAGCTATAGCAGCTATGTAGCTCAGTCCTTTTCTCTCAGCATAAAGTGAACTGTATAGCGACGTCATAAAGTCATAATAACCCCCCCTGTTTTCTCATAGATCGTATTCACTCTGACTAAATATGAAAGTCTCAGTTCGCAATCAAATTCGACTCGGTGCTAATAGAACGGAATAAAGTAAAATTTAAGACCTATTTAATGATTTACATCTATCTCATCTTTTTTGGTTTTCGGACCAGCCTCCATACAAAGTTGCCCGTGGTCCTTTTGAAAATAAACTTTTGATTTATTAAACTTTCAAGTAAATCAGAGCAGTCATAACGGTAATTAATAATTTAATTTTTTTTTTTGTCATCTATGTGATTACAATATTAAAGTAAGACATGCTAAAGGCATGCCATGTGGAATGGAGCTCTGGCGTTCCATCGTTTATGCGTGAAATATTCGATGATTTGCGACAAACAGCCACAAAGCCACAAATATGCGCCCTAATTCAATAATTTTCCATCTTTATACAAATATTTTTTTAAACGACGGAATCTACTCAGGAGCTTCCTAGATGAAAGCCGACGTTTGAAAAAATCTTATTATACCTACGTTTACGATATCAAGCGGAATCTAGTAGTAAGGATTGACTATGTGAATTAAAAACACTGCACACTGGCGGAATTAGCTACTAACAGTAACTAGTGCCTTGAATTTACCAGCTATTATAAAGTTTCTTCATCTTCCGTGTTCCCGTGGGTACGGCAGAGCAGTCACTTATCGGTTTCACGACAAGCGTCAAAGGGTATTCTTTCTCTGTGGCAATTTCCATTTCACTGGTGCAAATAAATTTAAGCGCTGGTACCATAGGCCGGCCTTCTATACAGCCGGTCTGTAAATCGTGGTAGGAGCAATCTATCACTTCCTGTGAAACATACAGTAGAATAAAGATCTCATCCGGTCTGATGACGTACAGGGCATTATTGGGTGTTCTCCACCTAATTACCGGAGCCATTTTTTTTCTAATTTGATGGACTGAATGAATTTCGAATTACATTCCCCGCGCCCGTGCCCGTGCGGCCTTTTTACTGAATAAACATCTTTTATCTTTTTTTATTTTTTTGTCATAATCAGGAAGCTTCCTTTAGCTTATCAATGTGTTGAAATGGCATCAGAATTATAATAAAACGGTTTTCGAGTTATTGAGTTATTAATAATATTTGATATTAAAATTCATGGACATAAAGTTAAAATGAACTCCGAGGCATATTCGAGTATGCTGCTCGTACGAGTAGTCTATTATTTCTTGTGTTCCCGATATGGAGTAGGTAATTATATGGAATAGTGAACTAGGATAACTTAGGAGGATTGTGAGGTGAAGTTTAAATCAAATGGCTGTAAAAAAAACTAAGCGTTTGAATACGTTGTAGTTGTTATAATTGTTATGAAAATCTCGGTTTGTACCAATCAGTTTTTTTATTAACCTAGAAAGGAAAACGAACAGACCTAGTTTTTCATAATGTCTATAAAATCTAGATTATCGTGTCGTCTAAACGTTTCTATAAACGTTATCACATTTTGTATGGAACCGTCAGCAGTGAATTAGGCAGTACCTGAATACTTAAACTAGTGAAGAAGCCGTCCTTGATGGCGTACATGGATTCCATCACGCCGACGATACTGAAGGCCCAGCAGGCATTGCATTTCCTCTGATACTGGATACGGCCCACTTTCCCTTCTTTCCTCCTATAAAAAAATTAACAACCAATTTAAGTGGCGACATATTTCAAAATGTCTATTATTCCGCGATCTGGATCTTAATAACGCCATGTGGCTGTTTTTGGGATATACTAAACTTGACCATATTTTCTAGAGACTGTTAAACGTAAAAACACATTAGAAACAAAATCCTCGATAGTATTTCTCACAGATCACAGAAACAAGGGAGATATGTTATGGGGGCGTGGTTCGTGACTCCTCGATATGGTCAAAATGACCATATCGGCACGAGGCGTGTCAAGCGTTGACACAGTCACTCACTGAACGCTGTCAGTATAGAAGCTCCGTTTAAATGATAAAATTACTGTATGCAGCGTGAAAGTGTGCAAAAATCGAAGTGCAAACGTTAATATAAAATCAAAGGGCATAACTTACCACCGGTAAATTTAGTTTGTATGTATTATTTATATTTTTAAATGAATATTTTATATTTTAATGGATTTCAGAGCGTAAGGTTGTGGACGTGATTTCTATCGTCTATCGACTATCGATGAATGGCTTATTCTACAGCTATCAATAGAATTCAATGTGTTAATTGTTCTAGTTATTTATCCACACGCTTAAAACAGAAGAAAAATAACTTAATAATTTTAAACTTAACGAATTTTCACGTTATACTACTGGTTTGTCCCAAACTGAGATCTCGTGACGTGACACTCAACCGAACCCATTTTATTAGTGTATTTGTATTAACATCATAATGTCCAAGTTTGTAGTGTAGAATTTTATGTACTAATTAAAACGAAAATCTTTAACAGCTCCAGAAAATGTAACCATAGAAATGCGGTCATTTTTTTGTTACATACATACATATCTTCACGCCTGCAATCCCAGAGTGGGCTAGGCAGAGCTACAGAATTACAACTTTAAAAGTTGTTGATAATTCAGTAACCACAATTTGCACATAGGCTAAGATGTTTACCAGCATAATAGTGACAGGTTGCAAGCCCATCGCCTAACAGTACTACAAGCCTATTTTTTTTTTGTTACGTTCTAATATAGGTATCGTTCCCAATTTAAAAACTTACGTATCAACTTTACGCAAACCGTATTCTTGCTAATAAAATATTATTCTATTCTAACAATAATATATTAAGTTTAAATGATGTAATTGTATTAACCTAGTAGTAAAATAATAAAAATAGTACTTATTGCCTGTAAATTAAATAGTACCTGTAAATTAAATAGTAGTAACTTTGCAAACAAGTTTGAATTGTTTATCGATATATTTTGAAACATTCCTTGTGGCATCTCTAAGTGGACGACAGGAGAGAAACGCACACCTCTTGAAAAAAGTATAACTAGATGTCGCTGTGTGAGTAGCCCTTAAGCTGCTGGATATAGGGACTACTATCTTAGCGCCATCTAGCTCTGAGGAATTAATTAATTACTCGTCACATAGATGGCAGCTAAGTGACGAGTAAGCGCTACCTTACGTTCAGTGACTGAACTACGATTAAAAAAAAACGATATTTTTGCATTTTTCAACCTTGAGAACTTAATATAAAGCTTAATTTTCTGCTACTATCGAAACTATGTTACGGCATTTTTAGTGCGTAAGGTGTAACCAATTATGAGGAGGTTGTTTTTGTAGTAGTTAATAGAGCGACACTCTTGTACGAATTGGCGTTCATGACATATCTCCCTTGTTTCTGTGAACTGTGATATTTCTAAACATTACACCTTTTCGCATGTTTTTGGTTGAATCTTCGAAACCCTACTTTAACGATGATTTTGGATTCAATAGTTGAGTATTTTAATGCGGGCGTGGCAGCATAAAATATGCGACCAAAGGGGCGTATGTCAGTGAGTTACTCAGTATGCGCAGACGTAGTCACAGGCAACAGATAAGATAATTAGAAGAAGAAAGCTGCTACTTGGAAATTATTGTGATTGAACTTGCTTAAATAAATAATCATAATAATTATTATTACTTACCAGTCCAATGCAGGCAATATTATCCCTTTTTTCCAAAACCTCGGAAGGAATTCTTGTTGATTCTTATCAGAACTCTTGTTCTTGTCGCACGTTAAATTAACATATTCGCAATTTTCTCCGTTATTCAGATTAGTGAGAATACTATCTAACTCCTCTTCTGTCCAATCGGAGAACTTGGTTAGGCCAAATGTCGGTCTTTCTAAGCCACGACCACTGTTGAGTACTCTGATTTTCTTAAGATTCTCCTGAAATAAATGAATACCATGAGTTACAATTAATGCTTTGTCCCTCGTACTCTTTAAGAATACTGCGAGGTCTGCGAGGGACAGAACATTCAACGCTAGCGAGTAGGTACGCTAATTGTCACTTATGGTAATGGTACAGACATTCGACTCGCTAGCGAGTACGGTAATTGTAACTCATGGTAAAGGTAACGGAGTAAATATTATGGGTACAATTTGAAAGCCGTGATACGGTGAGCATCAGAATAACGGTACAAAAGTTATTTTTTTTTTTACCCCGAGTTTTTCGAAATATTTTATGACTGGCACCAATAAAACAACTGCCTTTTAGAATTGTTATACAGAAAAACATGTTTAGATTATAATGGAGGTTTACAAGAGTATGCTTTTTCTGAAAACTGAACTTTAATATTTTTATTTTCTCCGTTTTCAGGGTTCCGTACCAAAAAGGTAAAAAAGGAACTCTTATGGTGACAAGCCGGTTCCTCTACCGTTTGTATGTCACAGCAGCTTTTTTGAAACTATAAAAGCTACCAACTTGTTTCTTGGCATAGTTGTATAACTTGCTTGCCCGCCTCTGTTTTCGGTAAAAAAAAAACAAATATGTTTTGAAATGGATTTGTTGAAAAATGAAAGAGATTTGACTATTGCAATGAATGTGTCATATGAAAGGGCTTAATCTGCATATTTCAAATCATATTTTTTTATATTTTTACGTGACTACTTTTTAATTCGTAGCCAAAAATGTACACAAAATTACCGTTCCTCCCTTATCTCCTAAATTGATTGACAAAATAATCTGAAAACTCCTGAAGAGAAATAAAATGAAGTTGTCAATTTTGTACAGTTTTGGAAAATATTGCAAAAAACTTAAAATAACCAAACCAAATTGAACATTATTGCATAGGAAATGATGTTCGTAATAAAATGAGTTTTTTCTCGCAACTACTGTTTTTAAATTCAGGATAAAGTCGCGAGTTAAGGTATTTACTAAAAAAACAAAATAGATGTAAGTAAGAACTTTAAGATGTTAAGAATGTATGTTAGATTACTTTGGAGTATGATATGATATTTACAGAAATTAACGTACCTTAAACAATGCAAACCTCATTCGTAACTCGTCTCTTCCGTAAGATTTGTTGAATCTTGCCAAATAATTATGAAATAATAACTTTTTCAGACCAGTCCGCTCATTGGACTTGGAAGTGATATATGTATTATAATAAACCTTTAAAATATGATGATTTTCAATACGATATAACATAAAAACTACAATAAAGGTTGCGCACAGACCTATTATAATATGAAGGTCTTTATTTGTTTTTTGACCTATTATTGTTTTCGACACCATTTTGTCACATCGAATGCTCATGGATGGATGGGTATGAGTGGAGGAAGGAACGATAGTTATGTATGAGTTATGAGGATATTTTAAACTGTTAATTAGATTGGTGGACGTGACTAACATTTTACATAATACTTACTTATATTTGTCCTGTTTTGGTTGAGGTAAGGAAAGGTTTGTGTTGTGAGGGCAATGTTACCTACCTATTTGATAAAGTTCGTTTATTGGCATTGGTTTTTGGATAATGCATGGTGTAAGAGAATTCTTCAATAAATTAAGTATTTGTATTTATAGCATGGTTTAGGTTTGGGGATAGATTTTCTTTATGTTCTCTTTTCATGTATTGGGACCCCGTTAAAAGTATTTTAAATTAATTTCGTAATATTTACTCGGTCTTGTTTTGCAAAATTTGGATTTGGTTCAACTGGATTGCAGATTTAGTTCATTAATTGGATTTTTGGAAATACAAATAAGATTTAAAAAAAAGAACTAACGACATAGACAAAGGGCTTGGTAGTGAGCTGTGCTTGCACACAGCGCTGATCGTGAGTACGCCCGACTCACCGGGATAATAACTAAGAGATCACTTAAAAAAAAAGGTTCAAGGCTAAAGGTTAACTGGTGGAGAATGCCCCTAAGTATTAAGTCTATATTTCTGTTTTAAGTTATTTGTACTATTTATAAACAAAAGTTTACATAAAAAAGTACTTACGGCAAACTACTGTTTCGTCCCAAACCGAGATCTCGTGACGTGGTACTCAACCAAACCCATTTTACAAGTGTATTTGTATCAAGATCGTAATATCCAAGCTAAAACTTTACACTTTTATGTACTAAGTAATCAAGTAAAACCAACCCAAAAAATGTGGGAAAGCAGGCATTTTTTGTTACGTTTGAATATAGGTATGATTCCCAATTTCAAAAACTCACGCGTCAACTTTATGTAAACTGTATTCTTGCTAATAAAATATTATTCTATTCAATCATTAATGTACCTATTAAGTTTAAATGATGTAATTGTATTCACATAGTAGTAAAATAAAAAATAATACTAGGTAAATATTGCCTGAAAATGTAATAGTACCTATATTATTAACGGAGCAAACAAGTTTTATATGGTTATTGATTTTTTAAAGGTCCAAGGTGGCATTCCTATGTAGACTGCAGGAAAGAGACGCACACCTCTTGGAAAAAAGGATCACTACATGTCACAGTAAGAGTAGTCCTTAATCTGCTGAACATAAGGACTACTATTAAGGGGCCCTCTAGCTAATTAGTAATTAATTATTTACTCGTCGCTAGATGGTATCTAAGTGACTAGTTAGCGCTACCTTACGTTCAGTAACTGAACTACGATAGAAAAAAGAACGATCTTTCAGCATTTTTCAACCTTGAAAACTTAAAATAAAGCTCAATTTTGTGCTACTATCAAAACTATGTTACGGCGTTTTCAGTTCGTAAGCTGTAACCAATTACGAGGAGGTTGTTTTTGTAGAACTAAATAGAGCGTTAGCGTAAGACGCACACATGTTTAAAAGAGGCGACACCGGGTCTTGTACGAATTTGCACTCTTTTTCTGTGATCTGAGATGAGTAGTTTGTTGATGATTGCACGAAAACTCGAACTTTAGTCTTCTGTTTAGATACTCGTATAATGAAACGTAATCTTCAGATTTTTTTAAGTTGATTTGTCACTTTGGTTCTACCATTATACAACAGAGCCAAAACAGCAGTCAAAACAATTCATGTATTCTGGGACGACGCGGTAGCCTAGTCGGTAGCGGGGACCGGAACCGCTTACTTACCCTTTAAAGGGTTTTCGTTAGGGTATATAATCGACTGCTTTTTACAAACCCTAACGTTGCGATAAGCATATCTTCGACTTACCCCAATGAAAAGCTATCCCATACGATACAATTAATTCGACTAAGCGCTTACCAATTCCTTAAAACCCTCGTTATGCTTTCCCTATGAAGTGTTTATTGAACGGCTTCAAGCTATTTTAATCTCTACGCGCAGTCCATACAAAATATTTTTGCACTACTTAGCAAGTGATTGGCTATCTACACACACAGGCTTGAAACCAACCAATCACACGAATCTGCGAAACAGAGTCAACGGCTAACGTTTGGGAGAGCATAATATGATGTAGTTACCCGATCGATAGACTTAGTCAAATAAAGGAGTTTTCCGGGCCCTGGTCGGTAGTGACCCTGCCTATGAAGTTAGCGGTCCCGGGTTCGATCCCCGGTACGGGAAAATATTTGCGTGATGAGCGAGAGTATTTGTTTCTGAGTCTTGGGTGTTTTCTATGTATTTAAGTATGTATTTATCTAAATGAGCATTTCTAAAAAAGTTTGTACATTTCATTTACGACTTCGATTTGCAAAAAAAATTGTAGGTTGGTAGGGTGAATGAAGCTGAGCCTAAATAACATAGGCTCCCAAAATGTCCTCATACATTTGTATGAAACTTTCCTTTTTTGTTACTAACTTTCTTTGGTTCATGGTAACAAAAAAGGAAAGTTTCATACAAATGTATGAGGACATTTTGGGAGACTATGTTATTTAGGCTCAGCTTCATTCACTCTACCAACCTGCAATTTTTTTTGCAAATGAAGTCGTGAATGAAATGTACAAACTTTTTTAGAAATGCTCAAATACGTAACTTTATCATTGCCTAGTACCCATAGTACAAGCCTAGAACTTAGTTTGGGGCTAGGTCAATTTCTGTGAGATTGTCCCGTGATATTAATTTAATTTAATTTGCCCCAAAGAAGGCATGGACTGTTTTGTTTGCTGGAAAGGTGATGGCGACAGTCCTCTGGGATGGGCAGGAATTGTCATGATTGCGTATTTTTAAAAAGGGAAGAATGGCCGTTAACTGCGCAGTTATAGAATCGTTTTAACGCCAAAATTATCCTGCTAGAAAGTCATCTTTCATTAAGACAATGCTCCAGTGAACACCTCAATAATTGCAATGGCAGAAATTTGTGAGTTGGGCTTTGAGTTGGTACCACATGCTCCTTGTCCACCGAATCTCGCACGTGTGATTATTTTCTATTTCCGAACTTGAAAATATGGCTTGGAGGACTTTTTTTTCACTCATGAGGGTTGCATCGCAGACGTAAACGGCTATTTTGCAGACTTCGAGACAGTATTTTTTTTAGGGGATAAAACAATTCAAAACTCACTGAAATAAGTGGTTTTTTATAAGGTCTTCTCAAACAGCGCTAATATCGGCCTAGATAAGTGGTATGTCATGCCATGTGTTTTGTCATAAAGTCATATGGCTAGCAATTGGTACCTATAGGTGCTAAATTGTATAGTGTTTAGGGGACACGGTTTCTGTAGGAGAATGTATCGAAACTTTTTATGTGGGTTGTCTTGCACCGTCATAGGTAAGTGTAATTTCTAAAATGTCTATATTTTTACATTATTTATTACTACTACTTATTAGTTTTTGTGAGTTTTGACACATTTTCCTGCTCAACTACGCATGAATATATTTATTTTTTGTTTTATGTGAGATTCATTGTTTTATATAATGTTGGGTTAAGTTTATTATTGTATAAGCAATATATAAAAAACGACTGACTGTTGAGTTTCTTGCGGCGTTTCTTCTCAGTGGTCTCTTGTGAAGCGCTGGTAGATTTTTGACGTGTAAAAGTGCCCGTGCGGCCTACTTACTGAATAAACATCTTTTATCTTATCTTTTAAACCGCATAGAGGCCCTGCTCTATTTTAGGCGGTAAAAACCATATCATCTTTGATCTGTTGTTTTATTGTTTTAACTCGGCCGCCATAACTATCAATGAGGGTTGCCGCGCATCAGTTTTTTCACAAGATGGCGCCTGTGAAGTGAGGTCTTTTTGACAGTTGATGTTAAAATACATACATAGATACAAGCATGTCTGGGTGAGAGGTGGCAGAGTCTATGTCAGGAAAAATGACAACAGTGAATTTATTTATATTTCCAGTAAGGACAGTCTCAACAAAATTTTGTAACTTTATTTATATATATCATTTTTAGCATGCTAATTATTAATTAAAAAATAAAATAAATTCGATATTAAAATATATTACCAAAACAGTCGTGGGCTACGTACTAAAACTCACACCTTCTATCGTAATTTGTGCTGTAATGATTATGACGTCATAATACTGACGGAAACATGGCTAAACAGTTCGGTGCTAAGCAGTGAAATTTTCGACGACCGATATGAGGTCTACAGAAGGGACAGAGAGCAATCAAGTTCGCAATGCGGAAAGGAGGGGGGTGGAGTATTAATAGCTGTTATTAAAAGCTTATATTCAAGACCTATGACTAAGTGGCAAAGTGATACCGAAGACCTCTGGGTAACCATAGATTTACCAATGCGATCTCCCGCTTTTTCTCATAAAATCGCTCTCTGTGCAGTATACCTGCCTCCCCCGGTACGACGCTCATCTCTTAAATACTTTGTAGATCACTGTAACTCAATTTTCGAGGAAGTGAACTCACATATTTGTGTAATCGGCGACTTTAATTTAGGGAACATTAACTGGAACCAGGTGGGAGACACGTCAAGTGTCGCACAGGGTTTTAGTGACATCTTAATTGATTTCTCATTCGTAAATAAACTAAAGCAATTTAATAGCGTACTTAATAAATCTGGGCATGTACTTGACCTAGTGTTGTCCACTGTAACATTGACCAACGTTTGTGAATGTGTTTATCCAATGACTTATGTTGACAAATTTCACCCACCTCTAAATATTACAATATCATTAGTAATAGACTGTCGACTAAAATATAATCAAGGTGCTAAACGACCTAACTTCTACAAAGCACAATATGACCCTATTTGTAAAACTCTTAGCAAATGCAACTGGGATGAACATTTCAATGGCATCGAAGATGTAAGTGATATGGTAGCTATTCTTTATAACATTATTAATAACACGATTACAAAATATGTGCAATTTGTAAAATTTAAAAACCGCCGGTGTCCTCCGTGGTTTGATAAAAAACTTAAGAGAATGTTAAATGAAAAGAATAAACTAAGAGTTAAATATAATAAATATAAGAATCCGCTTGATTGTATTGAATTAAAACTAGTTGGTAAGAGATGTGACATTTTAGCAATAGCACTGTATAACAAATATATAGAAAACGTAGAAACAAGCTTGAAAAAGGATCCCACCAATTTTTATTGTGAATTGTGCGTCAGTTCTTGTTTATCCCCTTTGGACTATATATAATTATTCCCTATCTACTGGTATCTTTCCATCGCAATGGAAAAATGCAAAGGTTGTACCTGTTCACAAATCAGATCGTGATGATGTAATATCTAATTACAGACCTATATCTATTCTGTCCTCCTTCGCTAAAATCTTTGAATCGTTAATTTGTCCATTTATTCAAAGTCACTTAAGACTATACTTGAGTAATCAACAACACGGGTTTGTTTTCTCTAGGTCAACGTGCACAAACTTGGTCACTTTTACAGAATTTTTATCTGTTATATTCGATAAAGGCGGTCAAGCGGATGTGATATACACAGATTTTAGTAAGGCCTTTGACAAAGTCTCTTACAAAATTCTTATGGGTAAGTTAAACGCGTACGGGGTGTCTGGTACGTTACATACTTGGCTTAAGTCTTATTTATCTGACAGAGTTTTTTACGTAGTAGTCAATGGTTATCAATCTAACCTTAACACTATAACTTCGGGCGTCCCGCAGGGCTCCCACTTGGGTCCAGTCCTTTTTAACGTCTTCATTAACGATATACCGAGTTGTTTTCGAAATTCAGACGTGTTTATGTATGCTGATGACCTTAAATTTGCACGACCTATTACATCCATAGAAGATGTGGCATTTTTGCAACGTGATCTAAACGAGCTGGTTAATTGGTGTAAACATAATCAAATGCACTTAAATCCCAAAAAATGTTTCCACATCAAATTCACAAGAAAACAAAAGTTGATACAATCTGAATATTTTATTAATAATATGAAAATACAGGAAGTCGATAGTATTCGCGACCTAGGAGTCTTATTTGATAGTAAATTAACGTTTGTACCTCATACGGATCACATTGCTAAAAAGGCTTCGAAAATTATGGGTTTTGTTATCAGAACAACCAAAACATTGCACCGCTATCAAACCAAAATACTCTTATATCAGAGCCTGGTCCGTAGTATCTTGGAGTACTGCAGTGTAGTCTGGAGACCCCATTATGCCACACACTCACTGAGATTGGAACGCGTTCAAAAAAGGTTTCTTTGGCATTTAGCATTCAGTGAGGGTTCACTGGGCAAGAAGTCAGTTTCATACAAACTAAGACTGCAGCACTTCAAGATGGAATCTCTGGCTAAGCGAAGAATGACACTCGATGCAATGTTTCTACTCAAAATTGTCAGAAATAAAATTGACTGTCCTCAACTACTGAGTATGATACGCTTTCGCGCTCCACCAAGAATTCCTCGCAAACCGATCACACCACTCCGTCCCCCCTTTAGGAAAACAGTCTTAGGCGGCAATTCTCCTATTCCGCGCTTATGTAAAACTGTAAACAGCTGTAGTGATGCTGTTGATATATATTTCGACTCTGTTAGACAATTTAAAAAGTCCATGTCTGATTGTACTTAAAATATTAGTGGCCATCCTTATAGTTAATCTCGAGCACCGCACGTTATTTACCTCTATGTAGGTACATTATTGTAGTTGCGTAAGTCTTTGTTTTTAAATTCTAAATTGTTATGTTTAAAAATGTATAATTTATTGTTCTTTACTTAATTAAGAACTGCATGCGGTGTTTACCTTTAAGTGGGTGTTACACTAGGTTAACTTTGTATTTGTAAGTATCGTTATCTAAGTATTGGTGTAAACATTCGTTGGTAAACCTAAAATAATAGAAAAAAAAAAAAAAAATGGCTAGAAGAAGACCAAACTATAGTAGCCCTCAAACGAAGAGACGACTGAGGCCATAAAAGTCAACAAAGCAACACATTGGATAACTGATAACGCGAGCACAAGGGTTTTATGGCCCCGGTCGTCACTTTGGTTGAGGGCTACTATAGTGACAATTTACTTTTTCACTTAATATATACACATTTCAAATATTTAGGTACAAAATTATTTGAATTTATATTTTTTACGTGTTATCAACGGTCAAAAATACCTTGCTTCCCAGAGGCGCCATCTAGTGAAAAAACTGATGACCGGGAACCCTCATTAAATGAGTACCGTATAGAATAGAGCAGAGTCTTTAACCTCTATAGATGCGGTTTGGTGCGGTTTGGTCTTGGGATTTATCACAATAATGAAGACTACATTATAGAGTTCTTAAAAATACCACGTTTCACTTCACTCATATCGTTTTCAAGGTCACTCATATTGTTTTCAAGTTGTTATAGGTCTACCAGAATCTCATGACAAAACGGGAAATTGAAATTTGTTGCAAGCAACTCTGGGCTCAAAGGAGTTGATACTTGAATTCTCTTACTCTTACTAGTTCAAAAGAAAACAAAGTAATTCAATGGAACCTTTTTATTTACCCTCAATTATAATTCACAAAAGAGCCTTAAAAATAACGAACATCACCGACCTAGTCATCGAGATAGTAAACTACCTATAAATAAAAGTACACAAAAATAAGCTACCAACACCTATCAGATTCTAAAAATTAGGTAGTCCATCCGTTGATCAAGTAAATGGATTAGAAAAAAGTAATAATCCCTTTTAAATTATAACGAAATGGTAAAAAAATAGGACTCGATTATTTATTGTACGTGTCAATAGTAATGAAATCTAGAGGATTGAGAATATAGGTGTCACATAGATTCTTGGATTCAAATTCTTTCAAAATTTCTTTGTCAAGAAGTTGGTTGATGATGGCGGTGACGCGCAAGTCGTCGGTAGCACACGAAAGGGGGGCTCGCAGGTCGAAGACTTCGAGCGGCATCTGTGTGTAGCGCTGCAACGGGTGCGTACCGGCGCTGGGTGCGAGAGAGCGCGGTGTCGGGGAGCGCAGCAAGACAATACGGGAGCGCAGCGCACGCGGCGTCAACTGCACCTGCGCCTGCGCATGCTTACGCGCATTGGCCATGCGCATGTACGCCACCTCGATAAGCGCGCGCGCGTACTGCGTGGAGTGAGCCACGCGGCCGCGCAGCGCGAGCATGCATGCGTCGACCTTCTGCTGCCAGTCGGAAGCGTCACGTAGCGCCGCCTCCAGCTGGGTGGAGCTGCCGCCACTCACGAGGGCCCACATGTGCAACGCCACTGCACCTTGCAACGCCTGCGCATCACCAGCGCCGCTCGCCACAGCTGCGTGTAGTTGCTCTTCTAGTTCCACCAGGAACTCGTCAGGCCCGCCACCCAAGCAGAACACTGTTCCGGTCAAGCCTGCAAAACGATAACATATTGTTTTGTTGACGAGTGTCATTTATTTTATTCAATTGAGGTTATTTGAATAATAAACTTACCATTATCTTCTAAAATAGCAGCCATCTCCAAGGCCATCATAGTTCCCATTTCGTAACCAGCTAAATAGAAAGTTTTCTTGCCAATTTTCTTAAGGTAAACCTGCAAGAGAAATAGGCATAATGAGATTATGTGCTTACATGTCGTTTTGGGATCCTGAATCGATCATCAACGGAATCTTGGTTGATATTATTTATTTATTTATTGGTAGGTAATCCAACAGTTACGAATACAACGTATGAAACAAGAATAGGAAACACAAAACCAATTCAACTTCTCTCAATCTTCTTCATCAACGATGATGTAAAGATTGACTTGTGTCAAGGTGCACGGCCATCCATAAGCTGTACCAGAATGCTGGCAATTTGGGAGTAAGCAAGCACACACCGTTATAATCGTAGCAGGTTAGAATTAGGCAATGCAATTAACTGGTTATAACTGGTATTAACCGGTTATTTTCATACAAAAACGGTTAATAACCGGTTAAATTGCATTCCCTAGTTAGAATATCTATCCCCAAGTTGGTTGAGACAGCGTGACAAACCTTTGCGAATCGTTCCGCCATTTCATGAACTGACTCGTTCGGGTTGTCGAGACCAGGCTGCAGCACGAACGCCGAGACCTTCAGCCGCTCACACATGAGCTGGAAGCGCTGGCTGTGGCCCTCAAGGCCGGGCAATATGCAGAGGAACGTTTGGTTGGCGTCAAACTCGTCGTCTCTCTGAAAGAAAATTAAACAAAAAAAAATAGCTTGAATTAAGTCAAGTGAAGTATCTCTTTTTCTCCAAAAAATCGGTCAAGTGCGAGTCGGACTCGTGCACTGAGGGCTCCGTATGTAAGATAATACGCTAGGTAACCGCAAAAGAATATACTCATTTGTTATAAACATTATTTTCTATACAATAAGGTCTATTTTTACGTTCGCCTAAAAAATTTTTAACAGATTTTTAAAGTAATATTGTTATTTACCAAAAACTGTGAATTATTTACAGTTCATTTTATTCCCATAAAATATAAATAATTATCTATACTCCAGATTTTTTTCAGATGGTTTAATTAATAAACTTCGGAGATAAGGGGGAAACTGTCATTTTTGGTTATAAATACAAAAGTATATACAAGAAAATCAAAAGAAAATAGTTTGAAATATGTGACACTCCATTTGCTATAATCAAACATCTTTCATTTTTTAACCCCCCATTCTGGACCCCTTTTAAATTATTTATAAAAAATCATTTCATTTTTTTTTTACTAAAACAGATGCGGGCAATCAAGTAATACAACTATGCCAAATTCCAAGTTGATAGCATTTATAGTTGCTGAGAAAACCTGCTTTGACATACAAACAGACGGACAGACAGACGGACATCGAAATTTTAGCATTTTGGTACAGAACCCTAGAGCCCACGGTATCTACTACAGTTAAAAAAATAGAGTTTTATGAAGTTAGGACAGACAGATAGACGGACGGACGGTGTAGGCTTAGTGATAGGATCCCTGTAATGAAACACAGCTGCTAGGTCATACACTGATTTTATTCAAGCTACCCTCATATGTAAATACAAACATCTACCCACATATAGTACATTGTTGCCTAGGCGGGGAAAGTAAGGGTTTTCCTGACGAGGTGGTTAGCAGGCCGAGCAACAGCGAGGCCTGCTAAAATACGAGTCAGGAAATCCTCGTTTCCGCCGAGGCATACATAATGCTTTTCTCAAACATGTGAGGAAATAATACAAATACATTTCTAAAAAGCAAGTAATTTAATTTTCATTTTTGTTTGCCCTCCACAGCATAAATTGGTCATAAGTTCGGTTATATTTTTACTTAGATTTAGCGGGAAGCAGGTTTTGCCTAACCGAGGCAGCTTCAGATTTTAATATAGGCGGTGTGGTACCTATTTCGTCGCTTGAGCTCATTTTTTATAGTAAGTATTTCACACAACAAATAGTTTAATATTCGGTTTCACAATTATATTATGCAGAATGAACGAATGTTACCGACTGTCAATTGTTTTTAAATACTAACCATAGACATTGGAATGCAAATTCAAAAAGAAACACACGCACTGTGCTAAAAAAGCGAGCAGTTACCTTGGCTGTATGGAATTTTTGTCTTGGTCCTTTTGATTTTGTATGCAAATTGACAGCATTTTTAAGAAATATATGGACATGGACGGAAAGTGTTTTCATATAGTTTTTTTACTCCTAGGAGTAAAATGAGGCTCTTTCCGTCCTTGTCTTTCAATCGGAAAACCGTTTTTTCCGAGCATGTTTGAGAAAAAACATATCTACAACATCTTCCTTCTTATGGATATATGAAGCAATAATATTGTAACTTAATTTACATTGGTACTTATATACTAATAAATAAATCTAGATGAAGCATGCCTTAAAGTTATTTAATTTATCCGTTGCGTTTCTCTTATAATTCCAGATAAGTACTCATACTACATATAATTAACTATTAACTATAATCTTCCATTCCAACTTTTTTTCTTTTTTTTTTTACTTAGGTATATTATTACTGTTTTTTTTTTTTTTTTTTCATACATCTTATTTTTATATCTAGTCTTAATTATTATTATTTTTAAATAAACAAGTACCATGGTTACGTAACAAACCTTTACGAATGACAGCTCATTCTTGTTAAGAACGAAAACCCTTAAAAATCATTTATATTGAAAAGGTATACTTACTTACTAATATTCTAATAACTAAATCAACGAGTTAGGAGTTAGCCCCCTTAGGCAATAAACAATGGTAGAAATAATAATACAATGAAGTAAATAGTTATGGCCTCATAAAACATTAATCAAATTCGGGAATTCTTGTGTCAGCTATTTTGCGAGCTTTGCTTCTAGTTGTCGGCCCCGGTAAATAATCAGTATGCTTGGATGGTAACGTGTTTTCCGGTTTTACCTGTGGATCTGGCTCGTGTACCGGCTGAGATGACCCAGGTGCGATTTGAGGCGCGCGCGCACTAGTGCCCGCGCCGGGTTGCATGACGTCACCGCCAGCAGCGCCTTGCGCACCTCCAGCGCGAGTGAGCTGCCCCTGTCGTCGGACGATATGGCGTCGGTTACGCCGGTACTGACGACCGAGACTGTCCTCTACAATATAAGAACGCGGCTCTGCAGCCTTACTTACCACTTGCATAAACTCCCGCTTGTGACCGTCCGTTACAACTACCACGTCTTTATTCTGTAGTGGTGGGAGATCTCGTGCCGATCTATCGTAATTAAATTTTTGTTGCACCTGTTTACTCATGATTGCCTGAAAATGTCTAAAATTTCTGTTGTTATTGTCTTTTTGATAGACCGACAGGCGCGTAGAAATTTTTCTTCCCATTAATATCTCCGCAGGAGAATCCATTCCGTCCCTCGGAGCACTCCTCAAATTTAATAGCCCTAAATGATAATCTTGCCCGGAGGCTAAACATTTTTGTATCATTTTTTTCACTGTACGTACAGTCCTCTCACTTTTCCCGTTAGACTGTGGGTACAACGGGGACGAAGTGATGTGTGTTATCTCCCACTGTAACATGAAGTCTTTAAATTCTTTTGAAGAATAATTCGGTGCATTGTCTGTAATCAATTCTTTTGGAATTCCATGTCTCGCAAATTGCTCTTTCATGGCCATTATTACGCACTTGCTGTTTATTGAAGTTAATTGATTTACTTCACGTAGTTGGAAAAGTAATCTATTAAGATCAAATAGTGTTTTTTGTTTAGTTCAAAAATATCGGATCCTAGTTTGTACCAGGGTTGGTCTGGCACCGCGTGCGGCATGAGCGGCTGGCGCGGCGGCGCGGAGGCGAGCAGCGCGCACGCGGCGCAGGCGCGCACGGCGGCCTCGATGTCGCGCGCCATGCCCGGCCAGAACATCGCGTCGCGCGCGCGCCGCTTGCACCGGTCCATGCCTAGGTGCCCCTCGTGGATGCGGCTTATCATGTCCGCGCGTAGTGATTTCGGAATAAATACCCTGTTGCTTTTTAGAAGGATACCGTCTTCGTAATGCATGCATTCTCGATATGGCCAAAAAATCCTCACCTCCTTATCTACTTCATGCTTACTCTTAGGCCATCCACTTTTAATAAGAGTAATAATTTTTTTACTTAGGCTGTCACTTTCTGTGTGTGTCATTACAGTCACTATTTTTTTATCGCTAAACCGAACATTGCTTATGCTTGCGCCTCCATTTCGTCGTTCAACCGCTCGTGCATAAGCTCGGGCAATGCCGCGCGCGACAGGGTATCCGCTATGTACATGTATTTACCCGGAGTATACCTTACCTGGAAACTGTAGCCTTGTAAACGCAACCTCATACGCTGCAACCGGGCAGGCACGGCCGACAGAGACTTCTTAAAAATTGCCTCGAGCGGTTTTTGATCGGTTTCTACAGTAACATCCCTTCTACCAAATACATACTGATGAAACCGCTCACAGGCAAAGACGATCGCCAGCATTTCCTTTTCTATTTGCGCGTATCGTCGTTGCGTGTCGGTGAGCGTGAGCGAGGCGAACTCCACGGGGCGGCCGCCCTGCAGCACCACAGCCCCCAAGGCCACTGCGCTGGCGTCGACCGACAGCACTAGCGGCAGCGACTCACTGTACAGCGCCAATACCGGCGCACTGGAAATACTTTTTTTTAATTTACTAACCGCCTCCGCGTGTTGTCTGTCCCAAGTCCATTCTACATCTTTTTTTAGAAGGTCTCTTAATATTTTGACGTTCTCTGAATAATGCGGTATGAATTTTGACAAATAATTGACCATCCCTAGAAACCTCTCCAACGCACGCCTGTCCTCCGGGTCCGACATGTTAATAATGGCTTTAACCTTATCGTCGTCTGGTCTCAGGCCCTGTTGATTGAATACATGGCCTAAATATTTTATCTCAGTAACCGCGAACTTACATTTGTCTTTGTTAAATCTTATACCGATTTCTTTTGCTCTCTGTAACAACTTTTGCAAACGTATGTCGTGCTCTTCCTTAGTGGTTCCCCAGACGATTATGTCGTCGATAAAAGAATCGGTCCCCTCTAAATCCTCTAAATACTGTCTCACCTTCGCGTGGAACATTTCCGGTGCACAGCTTATACCATACGGCAGACGTAGAAACTGATACCTACCAAATGGGGTACTGAAGGTGCAGAGGTCGGCGCTGGCTTCGCCGAGCTTCAGCATCCAGAACCCGCAGCGCGCGCCGAGCACGCTGAAGTAGCGCGCGCCGCGTAGCCGCGCCGCCAGCTCGCTCACTGTCGGCAGCGCGAAGTGCGCGCGCCGAACCGCGCGGTTTAAATGTATCGGATCCAAGCATACCCGAATGTCACCATTTTTTTTAACCGCGACAACTTATAGCGTTCACCCACGAAGTTGGGTGCGGGACTTTTCTCACAACGCCTAGCTGTTCCATTCTAGTTATCTCCTGACGTAATTTATCTTTCATGCCTAGAGGAATTCTACGTACCGGACATATTACCGGAGGTACATTTGGATCAATAACAATTTCATGTATTCCAGGCAATTCTCCTAAGCCCCTAAACAAATCCTTATAATTATCGATATTCAACACATTTATTCGTTGAATTACACCTAGGCTGACACAGGTATCCAAACCTAATATATTTTGGCAATTTATATTTGCTATTACAAATTTTATTTTATGTGTGTTATCCCTGTAACTTAGAAATAATACACATTCACCAATTATAGGCACTAAATTGCCAGTATAGGAAAATACTCGTTTATAAAATGGTGCAAGATTATCGATACTCAAACCCAACGATTTATATTCAGATATCGACAAAACATTAAGCATTGAGCCTGAATCTAATTTAAAATTGATTTGCTTACCGTTGAAATACAAAACTTCATTCCATTCCTTTGTTAGAGGTTTTTCACTATTCTTTGAGTCCCTATTTATCGCACTTACGTACACCACATCCAAATAAAGTTCATCGTCCTCCGAATTTTCCGTGAACTCTGTAGTTAACATATTGTCCATCTGATCACCCTTAGCTCTCTTCGTGCACACTTTGGCAAAATGTCCGCGCCTATCACACACGTAACACATGACACTGGCCGCCGGACACCGCTCCGTGTCGCAGTAGAGGCTGCCGCAGCGCGCACAGCGCTCGGGGCGCGGCGCCCGCGCGCCCGGCCGGCCTCCGCGCCAGCCCCGCCGGACACCGCTCCGTGTCGCAGTAGAGGCTGCCGCAGCGCGCACAGCGCTCGGGGCGCGGCCCGGCCGGCCTCCGCGCCAGCCCCGCCGGACACCGCTCCGTGTCGCAGTAGAGGCTGCCGCAGCGCGCACAGCGCTCGGGGCGCGGCGCCCGCGCGCCCGGCCGGCCTCCGCGCCAGCCCCGCCGGACACCGCTCCGTGTCGCAGTAGAGGCTGCCGCAGCGCGCACAGCGCTCGGGGCGCGGCCCGGCCGGCCTCCGCGCCAGCCCCGCCGGACACCGCTCCGTGTCGCAGTAGAGGCTGCCGCAGCGCGCACAGCGCTCGGGGCGCGGCGCCCGCGCGCCCGGCCGGCCTCCGCGCCAGCCCCGCCGGACACCGCTCCGTGTCGCAGTAGAGGCTGCCGCAGCGCGCACAGCGCTCGGGGCGCGGCCCGGCCGGCCTCCGCGCCAGCCCCGCCGGACACCGCTCCGTGTCGCAGTAGAGGCTGCCGCAGCGCGCACAGCGCTCGGGGCGCGGCCCGGCCGGCCTCCGCGCCAGCCCCGCCGGACACCGCTCCGTGTCGCAGTAGAGGCTGCCGCAGCGCGCACAGCGCTCGGGGCGCGGCCCGGCCGGCCTCCGCGCCAGCCCCGCCGGACACCGCTCCGTGTCGCAGTAGAGGCTGCCGCAGCGCGCACAGCGCTCGGGGCGCGGCCCGGCCGGCCTCCGCGCCAGCCCCGCCGGACACCGCTCCGTGTCGCAGTAGAGGCTGCCGCAGCGCGCACAGCGCTCGGGGCGCGGCCCGGCCGGCCTCCGCGCCAGCCCCGCCGGACACCGCTCCGTGTCGCAGTAGAGGCTGCCGCAGCGCGCACAGCGCTCGGGGCGCGGCCCGGCCGGCCTCCGCGCCAGCCCCGCCGGACACCGCTCCGTGTCGCAGTAGAGGCTGCCGCAGCGCGCACAGCGCTCGGGGCGCGGCCCGGCCGGCCTCCGCGCCAGCCCCGCCGGACACCGCTCCGTGTCGCAGTAGAGGCTGCCGCAGCGCGCACAGCGCTCGGGGCGCGGCCCGGCCGGCCTCCGCGCCAGCCCCGCCGGACACCGCTCCGTGTCGCAGTAGAGGCTGCCGCAGCGCGCACAGCGCTCGGGGCGCGGCCCGGCCGGCCTCCGCGCCAGCCCCGCCGGACACCGCTCCGTGTCGCAGTAGAGGCTGCCGCAGCGCGCACAGCGCTCGGGGCGCGGCCCGGCCGGCCTCCGCGCCAGCCCCGCCGGACACCGCTCCGTGTCGCAGTAGAGGCTGCCGCAGCGCGCACAGCGCTCGGGGCGCGGCGCCCGCGCGCCCGGCCGGCCTCCGCGCCAGCCCCGCCGGACACCGCTCCGTGTCGCAGTAGAGGCTGCCGCAGCGCGCACAGCGCTCGGGGCGCGGCCCGGCCGGCCTCCGCGCCAGCCCCGCCGGACACCGCTCCGTGTCGCAGTAGAGGCTGCCG
Source organism: Acleris emargana (assembly GCA_927399475.2). Lineage (NCBI taxonomy): Eukaryota > Metazoa > Arthropoda > Insecta > Lepidoptera > Tortricidae > Acleris > Acleris emargana. Next base: position 6,569,263 of record OV656856.1, on the reverse strand, counting down.
CAGCGCGCACAGCGCTCGGGGCGCGGCCCGGCCGGCCTCCGCGCCAGCCCCGCCGGACACCGCTCCGTGTCGCAGTAGAGGCTGCCGCAGCGCGCACAGCGCTCGGGGCGCGGCCCGGCCGGCCTCCGCGCCAGCCCCGCCGGACACCGCTCCGTGTCGCAGTAGAGGCTGCCGCAGCGCGCACAGCGCTCGGGGCGCGGCCCGGCCGGCCTCCGCGCCAGCCCCGCCGGACACCGCTCCGTGTCGCAGTAGAGGCTGCCGCAGCGCGCACAGCGCTCGGGGCGCGGCCCGGCCGGCCTCCGCGCCAGCCCCGCCGGCCGCGGCCCCTGCGCCCGCGCGCCGCCGTGGACCCCCGTCCGATGGCGTCCACTTGGGTTCCCGACGATGTCGAAGCCTGAGCTTGCTCAATTTGACGACCATCTTCTGTAGACATCTCATTAGCCTCGCATATTTGCATAGCTTTTTCGAGCGTGAGATTGTCTGTTCTTAGCATGCGATCTCTCACTACGTTGCTCGAAATACCGCAAACCATCCATTCATCTCTTAATGTCTCAAACTCACATCCCACACTTAGCAGTTTTAATGCCGTCACATATTGACTCACCGTTTCACCCGCACTCTGAGCACGAGTAAAGAATTTAAACCGTAACACAGTGACGTTCACTTTAGTGCCGAAATGTTCATCGAATTTTTTCTTGATACACTCAACATCCTCAATCCTTCTGCACCAATGAGGTTGACCAGCAGGCTCGCCTTTATGTCGTCCGCCTCCTTAGTTGCTCCCGATGCTTTGACAAACACCGAGAATTGCTTCCACCATTTTTGCCACGCCTCGGCGCGCACAGCCGCGCTGCCTTCGACATTTAATTCCGGCGGAGGACGTGCGTGCTCCATTTTTCAATTCACACACTAACAAGTAGTATCGTTAAAAGTTTCCTTAATGTTTAGTAAAAGTAAATGCGTATTCACGGTATTCACCAATTTTAATCAATTTACCGCTGCCACCATGTAATGAAACACAGCTGCTAGGTCATACACTGATTTTATTCAAGCTACCCTCATATGTAAATACAAACATCTACCCACATAAAACATATCTACAACAATCCCGTTGGAGGAAATCCGGCCCTAAAATGAAGAGCGATACCAGAATAACTCAGACGTACCGTGTATCGGGGTTACTTTGATCAAATTCAAAGTTTAACACGAGTTTTTAAAGAAACTAAAAGACGAAATAATAAAATAAAAATTTTCAATACTTAATCGGTTTTTCTTGTTTTGTTGACTTGACTAATTAGAAAAAAATGAGACCTTTAGTTTCCCGTAAACAAAATAAAAACACTATGATCAAAGTTAAACTACGAATACTTTGAAAACACTAAATCTTTGAGTGAATATCTCAAGTAAACCCGCTGAAAATCACGTAAAATCTAAAGAAATATAGAATAGATGTTGATCTTTTCCGATATCACTAATTAGATTTGCTTAACATATGACACGACACCATTCAAATAACATGCGTTTTTGCATAACATACGAGGGTGCATTGAAAAGTTCTGAGCCTAAGGTTGAATATAATAAAAAAAAAACAAATAAATACTGGCAGGTCAAAGTGCCATATTTAGTCGCCATTATGCACTATCTTTTGTTTTTTTCCTGTCACAATTTTGTATTTTATGCTCGAACTGCTACATAAGGTCACTGATTTTTCAAGTAATGGATAAAATTGAGCAACGTTCTGTCATAAAATGTTTGCAAAAGAAGGGGTTAACACCAAAACAAATATTTGAAGATATGAATCAAACATAAGGGCAATCTGCTCCATCGTATGCTACCATAAAAAGATGGGTAGCTGGTTTCAAACGTGGCCGGGAGACTGTTCAAGACGAGCCCAGGAGTGGGCGGCCGTTGACGGCTACTACGGACGAAAATGTCAATAATATATTAGATGCGATAATGAAGGATAGGTGATTGAAGATTGTGGAGATAGCGGAAGCAATGGGTATTTCTTATAAGCGGGCACAGAACATCATCACCGATGTTCTTGGATTTTCTAAGGTGTCAACCAGGTGGGTGCCTAGACTGCTTTCAGTCGAGAACAAACGAGTACGTGTTACAATTTCCCAAGATTGTTTATGTATGTTTCAACGTGACTCCGACGATTTTTTCAATCGTTTTATAACTATGGACGAGACACGGGTCCACCACAGTACACCAGAATCGAAAGAACAATCCAGGCAATGGAAAAGACCAGGTTCACCACCACCTAAAAAAGCCAAGGTCATTTTGTCAGCTAATAAGGTAATGGCCTCAGTTTTCTGGGATTGCAGGGGGGTTATCATGAATATCATGATAGACTATCTCGAAAAGGGCAAAGCAATAAATTCGGACTACTATTGTGCTCTTTTACGTCGTCTGCGTGAGGAAATTAAAATAAAGAGACCTGGAATGCTGTCGAAAAAAGTACTGTTTCACCAAGATCGCGTTCACACTTCGGCGAAATCAATGGCACAAATATATGATTGTGGATTTGTAGTGCTGCCGCATGACCCTTACTCGCCGGATCTAGCTCCTCCCGATTATCATCTCTTCCCAAACCTCAAAAACACTTGGGAGGACAAATATTTTCGACAAATATGGAGGTACAAGAAGCAGTAGACTCATATTTTAACGACCTCAGCGATTCTTTTTTTTTTGATGGGATAATGAAGTCGGAGGTGAGGTGGACTAAGTGCATTGACCTTCATGGAGAATATGTCGAAAAATAAAATTGTTATAAAAAGTGAGCCCGTTACTTTTTTTTACCAGGCTCAGAACTTTTCAATCCACCCTCGTAGGTACATTTGAAGTTTTTTTGCCTCAAAAATCAAGACAAAAAGCACGCTAACTGTTCATATTTTTTTCTATATGAAAATAGGCAGTAACATGCGCACTACTTTAATTTTCGGAAGGAGCAGCTATCGCCGCTACCAGTGGCGAAAAAAATATTATGGGGGCGTATTCCAACTCCTCAAAAAATACATGTTTATGTAGAATGGTAGTTACTATCAAAGTCACCCCGTAAATTAAAGTAGCCCCATCCAATGGTACTTAGGACCGTATTAATAAACTGATCTCGACTGTAATGCCCGTCTCAAGAGGCGTCAAAAATGACAGTTTTCTATGGCTTCACGTTTACTTGGACGAATCTTGTGACGGGCATCTCAGCCAAGATGAGTTTATTAATACAGCCCTTAGTTTATTAATTTTGAAAATGGGTTTTTGTTTAACATTTTTACTAGTACCGTACGCGTACGTCACATGTTTTTCTTGTAAGGCGTATTTAGCGTACTAGCATTTGTTTTTGTCTTGTACATAAACTCGTTCCAAAGAACTGCAGTAGGTACTAACCTGTTTACTTGTAGATGTCCGAGTGAGCATAGCCACCATTTCAGCCGTGGCTTGTAATTCGTCCGTGTCGACGTAAGAGAATATCGCACTCAAACCTTGTTTAGGCGAGAAATCAGTTTCTTTTAAATCCTTCTCAATATCACGTATTCTACGAACAAAAGTAGACATTACGATAACATCAGTAGACCATGAGTTACAATTACCGTAGGTACTCGCTAGCGAGTCGAATACTTTGTTCCTAGTACTCTTGAAGAATACTGCGAGGTCTGCGAGGGACAGAGCATTCGACTCTCTGGCGAGTACAGATGTAGTGCATAATTGTTTTCCATCGTATTTTCACGGAAACGTACGAACGTGTCTTGCTATTTCAGTCGGTCACAGTACAAAAAGTACTGAGGTTGACAGAAGCAGCATGACAAATACGAACATTGCCGAGAAAATACGATAGAAAACAATTATGCACTACATCTGTACGGTAATTTTATTGTAACTTATAGTGATGGTATAGGTAACAGCAAGAAGTAATATTTTCACTTTCTTGTACATTTTATTTTCGCTTTGCCTTATAACTATGTCTAACGGTCCTACCAGAGGTCTCAGCCAAGATGCAAATGCTTCTAACGTTTGTGGGATGACATTATCGTGCATAGCAATAATCTCCGTCGGCAAGTGTCATCCCATACATTGTGGATGAAGAAAAGGCCTTCAAAAACGCCAAAAATGTTTTCTATTAAAATGATAAGTCGGCTTTTGGTTGAAAATATTGTAAGTCGCCCTCTTCAGTTGGACTAACCTATTACCTATCATTTTAATAGAAGTTATTTTTGGCGCATTAGAAGGCGCTTTTTTGTTTCGAAATGGAATTAAATCGGTGTAAATACATAAAAATAAATACACACAGTGGAACTTCTAACCTCCTCCTTTTTAAATATACACATACATACATACGTTCTCAGAGTGGGGTAGGCAGTGCTACAGAGTTACCAACAACTCTTAAAACTTGTTGATAATTCTGTAACGATATTTTGCATAATTAGGCTAAGAGGTCTTTTTTGAAGTCGGTTAAAAAACGCTAGTAGCGTTTGCCTCATGGTTACGGATGGCTACAGCCCCAGTTTCTTAAAAGCGATCGGATATCTTCGTTTTTTTATGAAACACGAGTGACAAATATACAGTTGCAGGTGCAAGTGTGACAGCGATAGCCAGCAAAACGCTAATTAAGAAGCCTACATACTACGGGAGTACTGTACATTGCTGAGTAATATCTTTAAAAAAATCAAAACGCCTTAAACCTGATAATTTATTTTTTACGAATTGTCGTTGTTTTCTACTCAAGCAATGATCCTTTCTAATCCGTTCTACTCATTGGTTCTACTGAACCTATAATGAAGACTATATACAGGAACTACAGCCACCATTCATTGGAGCTATCGATGAATCATGCATATAATTATATACATTAATTTGAATGATAACACTTACGCCTGCAGTGTCAAAAAAGGCACTTTTTCTTTATCGATCGTAAGGTCTTGCTTTATTTTCAATAAGATAGAAACATCATGAGCCCCGTCTGAAGTTAAACCTAAATCGCGCAGCGAAGCAGTGTGCGGAGTGTCTTCTGTTATTTTTACACCTGAAAATTATTAACAAATGTTCTTTAACGGATCTTAACGATTCAAAAAATTTATAACGTTTGCTGTGGGCTGTTTAATTACCCAATATATTTTATTTTAACTAACATGGTTATGCAAAATGAGCGGGGTTTTATTAATCTTAATAAATGTATTCACCTGCTGCTGTAATTATTTGTTGTAGGAGTGAAGGTTGATCTATAGCAGGGAGTTTGTGAGCTAGGAGCACAGGCTGCTCGGACCGGAGACCTTGTTCTATTGCGTCTATTATTTCGCGGCGATTAAGCGGGGTTGACGTCTCGAGATCAGAGTTAACCTGAAAAATATAATACAAGAAATCATTATAACACTTCAGTTACGATTCATTTTAATTAATACTGCTAATGTTTTGAGAAAATAATAATATGTATAAGTAGCTTAACAGCGTACCTTTGATATATTTGATAGAGAAAGCATCATCGCTGACAAGCGGTCATTAGCACGTGACAGACATGTGTGTTGTCCTACGGAGGTGTCGGTTCCTACCACTGCAAAATATCTGAAAAAGTTTACTTAAATGTAATTTGGATCTTTCATTTGACCATAAATAAACCTATTGAAATTATTTTGTGAGTTACTTGATCGAAGGACATAGTTTTCTTGTCGTCGTATCCAAGTTCACAACTAGTGATTGATAGACCGATCGTGTCTGGTCCGTGAGAGCTCGAGTGATTATCACAAATACACTTTCTACAGGTCCCATACGCGAGGCAGCGATAAATAAATTCGTTGCGGTCTTGTTGTCCGCAATGTTTTCAGACGATATTTGGACTTTCACGCCCGATTGTTGCCACGACCTGAGAATAAATAATTGTTTAAATATTTCCATATTTAATACCTAAAATCACAGTGTTAATAATTTACCATAAGTAATGTAAAAAGATAAAAAAGATAAAAGATGTTTATTCAGTAAGTAGGCCGCACGGGCACTTTTACACGTCAAAAAAATCTACCAGCGCTTCACAAGAGACCATTGCTGAGAAGAAGCGCCGCAAGAAACTCAACAGTAAGTCGTTTTTTAAATATTGCTAATGATATTAAACAATAATAAACTTAACCTAGCATTATATAAAACAATGAATCTCATATAAAACCAAAAATTAATATATTCATGCGTAGTTGAGCAGGAAAATGTGTCAAAACTCAGAATTGTCACAAAACTAATAAGCAACAGTAATAAAAAAAAAATTGAAAGTATACAAGTTATACTTACCTGTGACGGTGCAAAACAACCTGCATAAAAGTTTCGATACATTCTCCTACAGAAACCGTGTCCCCTAGACAATATACAAATGTTTACATATTTTTATGACTAACTGCGGTACTCAGAGACGTCAATTAAATTTAATGCTAGATTAAAGTTGCTGCTGTCACCTTCTTGGCTACAGCAATAGAATAAGACAACACGTCACTTAACAAGCATTAAATTTAATTGACGTCTCTGAGTGCGGCAGTTAGTTATTATTAAATTATTTAGGTGTTGGCCAAGCATTTTTATCTGTTAGATAGTCTTCGACCCTATAGTAAGCTTTAGACATCAACGACTTTTTCAAGTAAGTTTTAAGTACTGAAAATGGTAACTTTAAAACAACGTCAGGTAATTTATTAAAGAAAAGGATGCATTGACCTACAAATGATTTATAAACCTTACGGACACGAAATTTTTTAATAGCAATTTTATTTTTATTTCTTGTATTCAAATTATGTATATCACAATTCTTAACAAAAGAGTCTTGATTTTTAATGACATAAATAATATTCTCATAAGTAAATTGTGATGCTACTGTCAAAATATTAATTTCTTTAAATAGTACTCTTAAGGAATCACGGGAGTTTAGATTATATATAGAACGAATGGCTCTTTTTTGCAACACGAATATAGTCTGTATGTCAGCAGCTTTTCCCCAAACCAGAATACCGTACGACATAACACTATGAAAATAACTATAATAAACTAAGCGAGCTGTCTCAACATTAGTAAGTTGCCTGATTTTCCTAACAGCATAAGCTGCCGAACTTAATTTACCTGCTAGTATTGCTATATGGGGACTCAATTGCAAGTTTTTATCTATAGTTATCCCTAAGAAAAGCGCCTTATCTACCATTTCCAATCTCTCATTATTAAGAAATATACTAGATTCTACCGGTCTAACATTAGGCAAAGCGAACCTAACACATTTAGTTTTCTTAGCATTGAGTAGCAAATTGTTACTAGTAAACCAATTAAGTACTTTACCTAGTGTGGCGTTTATCCTACTGTAATCGACGGATTTTCGGTCTACCTTGAAAATTAATGATGTATCATCAGCAAATAGCACAATATCACAAAGGTTATCTACCGTGGGTGGTAAGTCATTAATATAAACCAAAAATAAGAAAGGTCCTAATATAGAGCCCTGAGGCACACCTAATTTAACAGCTGCTCCAATAGACTTTGTTTGGTTTACAACAACCATTTCTGTTCTATCACTAAGATATGAAGACATAAGATTTAGAGAATCATTTGACAGACCATAATGTTCTAATTTTAATATAAGAGTCGCATGATCTACGCAATCGAAAGCTTTGGAAAGGTCACAAAAAAATCCTATAGCATCACAAGATTTCTCCCAAATATTGTATATATATTTAATGAGTACAGATGCTGCATCTGTTGTGGATCGCCCTCTGGTGAAGCCAAACTGATTACTGTTAAGCAGTTTATTTCTATTGAAGTGACCTAACATATCTTTTAACATTAACTTCTCAAAAACTTTGCTTAAAACAGGTAGAATAGAAATGGGACGGAAATTCGTTAAATCACTCATATCGCCCGATTTAAAAAGTGGTTTACTTTACTATATTTCATAAGATTTGGAAATACCCCCTCTGAAATGCAATTATTGTAGATTAAAGTATGTACTTAAGTGCGTGTGAGAAGCGCGCTGAAAAGGCCGCGGAGTGCAAATGTATTTTTCTGGCTCCGCGTTTTATCAACCGGTCGGCTAGATGTATTGCGAGTCCCTCGTCATCACACAGTAAAAGCTGGGTTTGCTGAGCAGAGCACACAATCCTGAAATTTTGAATAAACCTTGTTATTTTCGGTCTATTAAAGAGTAAATGGTGGTTAGTAAAGATAAGAAAATAATATGACGTCAGTCACTGCAGTGAGTAAAGAGAAGACAAGGCATAAAGCGAAATAAATAATTTTAAACTGTAAGCCACATGGGTTTTTTTACAAGTCAGAGTCCACCAGTGCTTCCAAAGAGGAGACTTTTTGAGACTAAGCCTGCAAGAAATTGAGCAGTCGTTTTCCAAGGGGAAACCAATTTTTTAATTAGCGCCCCGTGAAACTTATAAGTTGCTTCGTAAGAGGAGACCACGTCTGATAAATGCAGCAAGAAACTCAACAGTCGCTTCCTAAAAAGAGACCACTTGTGAAAAGAAGGGCTGCAAGAAACGCAACTGTCTGTCATGTTTGGTAAGGCTTGTTATCAAACAATCGGTCCGAGTTTTGAGATATCGGTGTCCCTCGGAATCCCTTACAACGTTTGTCCTAACGCTTCGTTTGTCCGAATTAATGTCCCAAACTGGTTTGTTATAACGTTTTCCAAAAAATTCTGCGGGTAGATCAGGTCAGGTTTGTATTATATCAACACTAAAATGGTTTAGTTCTAAACTCAGGAGGAAATGGCTTTAGGATAAACAAAAATTCGGACAAACGATGCATGAGGATAAATGAAGATTAGGGATTTCAATATAGACCCTTGAGAGATGTGTATATGTATAATACCTAGGCTGCACGGGCGGTGGCGCGGGCTGCATGCGAAGCAGCACGCGGCCGCGGTGGCGGCTGGCGGCCAGCAGGCGGAACGCGCGCGCAGCCTCGTCCGGCGCATACGTCACTCGCGACAAGGGACGCACCACCCCGCTGGAGATACCTTCTGATATCAGCCACTGAAGTTCCTAAAAACAGTACAAACGAAATGACAAACAAAATATATCAACACAGTTCATGAACACTTTCAAAATTGACCTACATCCCGACGTCCCGTGTGGTTGCCTGGTTAGAATAGTGACACTCCATCTCTTCCCGCGGATGTCGTAAGAGGCGACTAAGGGAATAAAGGTTTGAAGTACTGTTAGGCGATGGGCTTACATTCTGTCACTAATACACTGGTAAACATCTTAGCCTGATTGCACAAAATGTGGTTGCGGAATTGTCAACCAGTTTTTAGAGTTGTTGGTAATTTTGTAGCTCTGCCTACTCCACTCAGGGAATAAAGGAGTGAGTGTGTATGTGATGTGCTATAAATTAATAATACACACTATTACACATGGTACTATTTCGATTAATGTTACTTAAATGCATAAAACTGCTCGTAGAATCATGTTTATTTTGTAAGTTTAATTATTGTATGCTGGAATGCAATGTTCGTGCCTTTTTGGACAACTTTTATATATCTAATTGCTTTCTGCAATAAATTGTATAATGTTCGAATATTATTAGGCGTAATAATAATTGTTACGAAGGCGAGATGGGTTTGGATCAAAATAGAGGCCCTGACGTCCTCCATTGTAAACGTATAAAGTACTATAAACCAGTAGTTGCGATTTTCCCGGTTGCCTGTCTCTTTGGACGAGGGCATGCAATGTATAATACCGGTTCCAGTTTTTGACTGTGCATTCGGAATACTTCCTTAGAGGTATTGAGTTTTTGTATTTGCTTTGTAATCTAGTATTAAATTAAACTAACCTTTGTTGTTCCACTGCTGACGGTATCCAGTAAAGATGAAAAGTCAATGCGAACGTACGACCTTTCGAAACTCAAGTCGTTCATCCCGAATTTAAAGTTATTATTACTTTTCACTTGGTCAATATCCAACATAACTCCATGGGGTCCATTGCATTTGAGATATCCCTATTAAAACAAAGAAGAATAATGGATTCAAAGTGAAAGTGTAAATGATTTACCATATTCTCACTATTTTAATCTTGGAAAAATAAGGTCGTTTAAAGCAGCTTTAACACAACTGCTGCTTGAATAATGTCGTCAATGTAATGTTAGTTGTCACGTTGGTAAGCATAAATGTCTCAATTTCAATGATGTTTAATAGTGAATCAATACGTCCTTCTTACATCTCAGCTTGGAGGCGTCACGGCTCTTTTAATGTATAGTTCATAATTCTTACGTTTTTATTCTCTCCTTTTCCGCATACAACAACATTGCACCCACTGCCACTCGTCATGGTCAGCACCGAATCAACAAAATATTCGTCTCTACAGCAAATTACATATTCATCTGGAATTTAATAAAAATACCCGTTGCTTCATCATTACATTAAAAAAAAATGAAGTGAAACTCTCTCATATCGTTAAAAAGTGTCTCTTAGTATAGTAGTTAGTTCCACAGTGGAACAAAAGTGTTATTGATTAACTGTACACCTTACTCACTTACTTACCTTTTAAATTCGGAAATAGTCTTAACAATAATCGTTTCTTCAACATATCGCTGACGACCACGAAGATACGGCATTCAAGATGCAGTGCGATGGAGATGATGGCTTGCCCGACGGCGCCCGCGCCGCCACTGACGAGAATGCTCATACCAGGCATCAGCTGGGTTTTGATAGCCTGGAAGCATTCAATGACAATATAAGGAGACAGAGAGATGATATAGGTACATCTCAAGTTAAAAGAACCGGTCAAGTGCAAGTCGGAGTTCCACACCGAGGGTTCCGTGCCGCCGCACAGCAGGTGTAATTATATTCCGATTTTGAATTGAATCAGTGCCAGCCCAACTCACACTTGACTATTTTTTATTTTTCCTTAGGGTTTGTACTAAAATCATTCCAAAGTTGACACTTCTATTTTTGACTTATTTTACGATACAACAAAAATAAAAATAAGTAAGTATGTTGGAAAAAAACATTCCATGTATGGGCCTCTTTATTATTTCACTTTCTGAAGAAAAAAAAACAATCCGCTATCTATTACGTTTCAAAAGATATAGCTCCTTACAGTTAGGACGGATGGACGGATAGCGTAAGCAGATTAATAGGATCCCGTTGGGCTACCCCTCAGGTGTGGAAACCTAATCATGGGTCATACTTGTACATCCCAAATGAAGTCCAAGACTAGGTACTCACGAGGCAGTAGTAGGCGTGCGCGTAGGGCAGCGGCACGGTGGCGGCGTCCTCGAGGCTCCAGTGCGCCGGCACCGGCCACAGCAGCTCCGGCCGTGCCGCCACGCAGATACTTGTACATCCCAAATGAAGTCCAAGACTAGGTACTCACGAGGCAGTAGTAGGCGTGCGCGTAGGGCAGCGGCACGGTGGCGGCGTCCTCGAGGCTCCAGTGCGCCGGCACCGGCCACAGCAGCTCCGGCCGCGCCGCCACGCAGATACTTGTACATCCCAAATGAAGTCCAAGACTAGGTACTCACGAGGCAGTAGTAGGCGTGCGCGTAGGGCAGTGGCACGGTGGCGGCGTCCTCGAGGCTCCAGTGCGCCGGCACCGGCCACAGCAGCTCCGGCCGCGCCGCCACGCGGTCGCTCAGCGCGCCGCCGCGCACCAGCCCCATCACACGTTGGCCACTGCAAACGTTGTTATATTAATTTCACTTGCATTACCATCCTACCTCCTGTCATTAACTTTGAACTAAATGTATACATACTTCTTTGTCGTGCCGCTAAAGTCCATTCCATAATGGCCGTCGTTTAAACCGTCTTCTATTTTCAAATTTGTATGGGCAGCAGCTCTAGCTGCATCATAAGCATTCAGACCGGCAAAATGTACCTACAATTTGACAGTTATTATTAATGAACACAGTACAGTAGCTAATATGTTTTGTATACCTGGATACTTACTTTGACTTGTACACCAGAGTCTGCATTACCAGAAGTTTCCACCCAATGCAACGATTTTAGGTCTCCCATTCGTGCACTCTTTAAAGTAACTCCTCTATGAAGGCTTGGTTTTTCTTGAAGGGGCACATAATACTCTCCTCCAACTTCACCCTATCGACAACAAACGTATAAATTTAATATTTGTTTCTCAACAGATTATAATTTATATTCGTATTTTAAAAAGTACTTACGTGGCTGACAATATTAAACGCGAGATCCAAGTCAGGTAGTTGATCCATAAACAAATCTTCCGATATTTTATCCTTGATTGTCAGCAAATGAATTTGGTTTCGCGCTGGTTCCCTTCTCCACTGCTTGATTATGTCTTTTAACCCTGATACCGGTGGGTAGCTTGCAAATATGATGATCTTTTGTTGGGATGGTAGATTAGCCCTTGTTTTTTGCAATAGCACCAAGTCAGAGTTCGAGCGTACATTAAACGCGCTAGTTGCGGTGGCTGGCCTCGGCCTCCACTGAACCAGTTCGAAGCGCGTGCTGTCAGTGTTATGCGCGGATACTACGGTATATAGCGCTTTAGGACGAACACGATTCAAATCCTCGTTGAGATCCTCAGCAGATATTACATAAGTGTTTTGCTTCAGTATTTCATATAAACTTTTGCAAATCTGAAGAAAAGATTCAATTAAAAATACGATAGCATAAATAATGGTAATCTCAAGTTTGTAAAAGTACATAAATTAATAGTAAACTTACGTTATCATCCGTTGACAATCTTTTGATGAAAACCAAATCTGCCTCCTCTGACAAGCTATTTACTAGATTTTTCCTGTGTATTTTTGTGAAATTTATTTTAATATTAGTTAATTCCTCAATAACTTTTTGTATTTTTCCAAAGACCGAGGCATCTGCGTTTTCATTATCATAAATTTCAACAACATTCAGTTCGTCTTTGTCAACATTTTCATGTACTATTTGCATATAGATTTGTGTTATTTGATTAATCTGGAATGGAAAGTTTTTTTAATTATAAAATAGAACAAATTGAAACTGAATTCATCTGCTTACAAATATATAATTTTGAAGTACATTCCTACTGTTTTTTTTAACTAGAATTAATACTTACTTTTAAATTATTGCCGGCCGGGAATCGTGGAACAAACTTCAATACTTTCAGTCCGGTTGTGTTTTCATCCCATGTATCAATATTATGGAATCTTAAATTTTCCATAACAACTCCTCCACAGCTGTAATAATTGCATAGGTAAATTACGATGGAAAATAACTGTTAAATTCTTTAATGACAACAGTTCTTAAGAATCCTTACAAAACTGTACTAAAAGTGGCGCAAATGGATTTAATCATTACCTTGTGTAGTCTTGTAATGGACAAATGCTGATTTTTACAGGTTTCGGAATTACATCAGGTTCATCTTCAACGGTCTCGGTTTCGGTCTCTGTCTCTGTCTTAGGTTTTATCTCAGGAATTATTTCCATTTTCCTGATGTAGATGGGTTGGGATATGCCCTCGTGCGCCTCTCTTAAAGCGTTGAGCTGCAGCATACCGTCGATGAGAGTCACCCAGTTGCCAGTCCACAAGAGTTGACCCTCCGTAAACGACTCGTTCGAGTTGAGAATGCACCGGAACTCGCCCCTGTGGGATATTAAACCAATCTTCACGCTGACGATGTTAGCATAGGTGGTAGTGTCACTGACTAACTAGTGGTCCTGGGTTCAAATCCCGATAAGGGCAGATATTTATATGATGGTCATGAGTAGTTCCTATTTAAATCTTGGATATTTTCTTAAATTATGTTTTTCTCTATTTGTAAGTTTATCTTTGCCTGGGATGATAACCACAAGCCTAAAGCTTAGTTTGGGATTAGGTCAATTAATGTGAGAGGTAAAACTCTGTTACTTTGAAACTTAAGATATTTTAAACAAAAGTTTCACATTTTTATGTTTTCTGATATTAAGCTCAGTTATTTTGTGTACTTAAAGAAAAAGTTTCTGGGTAAGTAGGTTACTTATCGTTAAAATGTGACTTACCCATACGTATAGCATCTGTCACTGAACATTTGATAGACGTCTTCTGAACTTAGAGCCATGGTTTTATTCTCCGTTTCTTCTTCAGGTTCAGGGGAAACTTCCTCAGTTTTTTTATTTTCTTTGAGCATTACATATCCAGATGCAACTTTAGAGGCGTTATCATTGACCTGATTGAAAACGGAGTTTTTTTTATTAAATCCGCAAATATTCGCAGCAATAAAAATAAAATTACGAGAAAAGCGCTTTTACCCGAAATACGTACCAGAGTTTTAAAATACAAGATTCTTAATATGCTGGAATCCAAAAATGTAATTTTCGGTACGGAGTGGGTAGTTGGTAGCCCTATGCACAACATTGCTCTCTAGCGTATTAGACCAGTAAAAATATAAAGAATGGCGCAAAAGGCACTTGAAAGCGCAATCCGCGAACTTCATCATATGATTACTAAGATGACTGATCGAATTGGCGATCTCGAGACGAAGATAACTGAGCAAAATGCCGTAATCATCAGACAAACTGAAAAACGAATTTGGAGGGTACGCAGACCACCCAGGAGCCCAAAAATCGTAAGTCCATTGTCAGTACTATACCCCCGGCAGCGATGCAGCGACCCGTGCGTCAAGCGCGACTGAAAGCCACAGCAACCGTTGCCGCCGCACCCTGCAAAAAATCAAGCACTAACATCGCTGATAAGCAACGAGTCCCCGACACTGCAGCTGACACGAGAACGCCCCAGGTAAGCCGAGCAATGACAAAGACACCCGATCCCATAAACGAGTCTACTTGTAGCGGTGTGGCCATAACATCGGCGTTAACGCCGACAAATTCAAATGATCATTGCGCACCAGGTACCAACTCGTCACAAGAAAAACATCATGAATGGAATTTGGTTACTCGGAAACGTCGCACAATTTTTACCGGCACAGGTAATAAAGATAATGACCTGTTGACAGTCGAGCGTATCAAATACGTGCAGGCTTGGTCTTTCAGACCAGAAACTACTGCCCAGAGTGTCCGAAAATATATTACAGTACGCATTCCAAGCGATAGCATTACTGTTGAAAAAAGAACGATTAAAACGGACCTTCATGCTGCCTTCGTAATCGGATTTCCAGAAGGTTTGAGCGATAAAATCTACACGCCGACTTCGTGGCCCCCGGGCGTGAAGATTTCTGAGAGGTTTCGGAGGGGAACTGGCGCGACGCGGCCCGCCGCCATTCCACCCGCCGCCGCCAGCCGGCGCGGGCGCTCGTCCGAGCCAGATACCTGCCTCACCGGACGTCAGTCCGAATCCAAGCTCAGTGGATGACAACTTATCAATAATTAAAGTATGCCATCAAAATATAGCTGCTTTAGAAAATAAAATACTACGACTCGAAGTGCTACTAAAAGGTGAAATGAAGTGTGACATTCTAGCAATAACTGAACACTGGCTATCTAGCGACAAATTAAAATGTGTAAATTTAGACGGATACAAACTAGCGTCGAGGTATTGTAGGAGTACCACGACTCACGGCAGTTCGTGTATATTTACGAGGGAATATGTAAAATGCCTTGAGAACACCGACTTAGTGCAACTATCTCTAGAAAGATATTGTGAAATATCTGCTATCGATTTGATTGACTTTAATGTAACTTTAGTCTGCATTTATCGCACCAATCTAATTAGTGTGATCGACTTCCTAGATGCCCTGGAGCGAGTGCTCAATAAGATAAGCGAATCAAATCTTGATTGTATAATTGTAGGTGACGTTAACATTAACTGTCTTGGTGATGCTACTGCTGATTTAAAGAGATGGTCTGATATACTAGCCACCCATGGCTTGGTAAATATGGTCGATTTTCCTACTCGCGTCGCCGCCACCTCGTCTACCTGCTTGGACCACCTCTACTCTAACTTATCGCTCGACTCTGTTGGCGTTGTTGCGCCGGTTGAAACAAATCTCAGCGACCATTACGCAATAATGGGAGAACTACGCTTACATAACAAGAACTCCAAAAAAAAAGCACACATCTACTCCAGACTTTTTTCAAATTGCAACCAGGTTAACTTTGTTACAGCAATTGAAAGTGTTGACTGGCTGTACATGTTCACAAAACACAATGACGCCCATAGTCTCACGATTTCAATAATAAATATAATTTTAAATAAATTGGACATTTGCTTCCCACTACGGAAAAAAATAATCTCCTACAGACATAGCTCGTCCTGGATTACCGGCGACATTAAATTGCTTAAATCTTTACTATTTGGCATTATAGACTTTGGAAATATGTTTATGAATAATGAATTTATAAGTAACATGATATCTGACATGAAATTGAAATATGATAATTTAATTAGATTTAAGAAAACTACTCATTATAATAATTTCATAACTTCTGGCACCAACACATCTAAAAGAGTGTGGAGTGTAGTTAATAGGGAACGTGGCAAAAACAACTGCCTACGAGTGGACGTCACGGATGCAATTGTAAATGATGACGGGTCACACTTTGTTTGCAAAAAAGACGCTGTAAATGCACTAAATAATAGGTTCCTAAGTGCCGCGGCTGCGTGCGGAGCGCCGCGCGGCGGCGTCGCCAGCGCCCTTAGCCACCTGCGAGCGGCGCGGCCCGCCTCTGATCGCTCCTTTAGACTTCGCGCGTTTAGCGCTGATGAAGTGTACCGAATAGTAACGGCTGTGATTCCGCCTAAGACCTCTGGTGATATCTATGGGATAAGCATGAAGTTGTTGAGAGTAGCTCCAGCTCCTCTGGCCCATGTTATGGCGGAGCTGTTTAATCGTTGCATACGGGAAAGTACCTACCCTGCACCGCTAAAAGTAAGTAAAATAGCCCCAATATTCAAAGGTAAGGGAAAGATGGGGGATATGAACGGTTACAGACCAATCTCTATTATCCCTGCTATAGCGAAGGTTTTTGAGAACGGCCTCTGCTGCCGCCTCACGTGTTTCTTAGGCTCAACAAACGCCCTTTCCGATAGGCAACACGCTTACCGTGAAGGCCGATCGACGACGTCCCTGACTCGCGAATTGGTCCGACGCGTAATGACTGCCCGAGAGAGGAGTCAACAGGTGGCCGTCTTGTGCTGCGACCTATCGAAGGCCTTCGATGTTGCCGACCACGCCGTTCTTACTGGGAAGCTGCATCACTACGGAATTGACGGCCCGTCGCTATCCCTACTTGAGAGCTTGTTGCAACACCGATCCCAAGTTGTAGTCGGGGATGGGGGGAAGGCGAAGTCGGACCCTTTGGTGACTACCATGGGCGTGGCACAGGGATCATCGGTCTCGAATTTACTTTTCTCCTTACTGCTGAATGACCTTCCAGACACTATAAAGGCTGCTGACATTCTTATGTATGCCGACGACGTTGCTGCAATCGTCACTGCGTTATCTATTGGCTGCCTGGAAAAAAAACTGAACGAAACTGCAGCGCAACTCGCTCGATGGTTTGGTGCAAACGGTCTAGCATTAAACCTAAAAAAGACCCACTATCTGGTCTTCAATTTGTCGGGCCGCAGCTCCAAACCACTGGCTGTATTCGTAGATAGAATATCCCTGGACCAAACTACCACTACTACCTTCCTGGGATTCGATATAGACACTTGCATGAAATGGGATCATCATGTGAACAAGCTGTGTGCTAGAATTAGTAGTGCGTGCTTTGCCTTAGGACGAGTCACCACAACCGAGTGGCGGAGAGAGTGTTCCGCCTTCAAAAACGGGCAGTGAGGATTATCGCGCGTGTGCCACTTGACACCCCTGCAAGGCTTTATTTTAGTAAACTGGGTATATTAACACTGCCTGGTATAGTCATTTTTCAGGTGGGAGTATACGTGTGGGTCAACTTAGCGTCCTATAAAACCCACAGCATGGTACACAAGTACAACACGCGCAACGCTAACAAGCTTATCGGTATCGGCAGCAGACTAAAGAAAGCGTCCAAGCTCACCCACGCCATGGGCCCCGCAGTATATAATAAGCTACCGGATAGCATCACCACTGCCCCGAGCTTATGCAGTTATAAAAATCGCCTGAAACGCTGGCTTATTGAGCACTCTTTCTATAACTTTGACGAGTTTATCGCACTCAAGTGATCTCGGTAGGCTAGGTTAGGATATTTTATTTTTTTGACTTGTTAATTATATTGCTTGATGTGACTTTGTTATGTAGATATTTAAGATTTCGTGCAATTTTTGTATGATAGCATTTTTGGAATTATCCATATAACTATATATTTTTAACGTGTAAATTGGCTTTACTAATAAATTACTTATGACTTATGACTTATGACTTACCTAGGCTTAGTGATATTATCCCACCCATTTGGTACCCCTTGGGCACGGAAGCATGTAAACAACATTTACCTCAAAAAGGCCAGTTCCTCGGTGCAGCGTGACGGAGAGCCGCAGCTGGCGCGAGTCGTGCAGCACGGGCTGCGAGAACAGATGCACGTCGCGGAACTGCACCGCCACCTGCTTGCGCGCCCCGCCCGTTGTCATCGCCAGCGTGTCCCACGCTGCCACCAGCGCACCGGCGAGCGGGTACAACGTTTTACCTACCCAAATATATACATTTGAATGGCAAGGCGTACACAAACGAGCATACAGGCCACCTGATTGTAAGTGGAATCTAAAATAATTATGACATTATCTAATATCAAGTATACAATCTCAAGGGAGCCATCTTAGAAGTGCAAATATGTGGCCAAGCCTGAGGACTAATATGGAATGCCTTTGCCAGTAATTTTGCGAGGTGTCTTGTCCCTATAACGGAACACAACAATGCGAGCACTGCTGCTTAGCGGTAGGTTAAAGAATAAAGGCTCAGTATCATTCGTTAATAGCCCGCATGCTTGTAGCAATCACTTGATGAATTGTTTTATCATTATTCAGCCGAGAGCTATTGCAGCGATGCAATGTATCACGGAAATCATGGACTAATGAAACTGGGCCTGGTGGTGAAGATGGTGGTAATCCCAGTGTCCGCTCAAGGTCCTACCACCACCAAGATCCTGATAAGAGCTAAACTTTAGCATGTAGGTACAATGTAGGCAAAAAAAAATTACTCCTTCGAAGCAGCAAGGCCAGGTTTAGGCTTTATTTCTTCGTATGGAGATACTCAAAAACTATCAAATAAGTATCCAAATACATATTTTATTTTAATATTTAAGTGTAGTTTGAAATAAAGAAATAAAGAAAGAAACATTTATTCGTGACATACGAGTACACAGATTAACAAATGTAAGAAGAAAGTAGCCACGAAATAGTCCCAACTCAGCGTAATGCTGGCATTAAAGTCAGCGCCGGACTTCCTTTGGAACCATAAGGTGCAAAAAGGTTGGTAGAATCGATTCGTTATTACCTTTAATTTTGTTTCCATGTAAGTACTTGTTTTCAATGTCGTGAACAGATGTCACAAACGTACATGTTGCAGCGGTTTTTCTTTTTGCCCCGGCGTAAAGTGGCAACATCCTGATAAAATACCAAATCATGTAAGTTGAAGCTTTCTCGGGAGCACATCGATATTATTGCAGGTTTCCATGTCATTAAATGGGTTATTCGTTTACCCCTCAATAATAAAAAAGGTCAAGGAAAACTTAAATTTTGTGACCGTGTGACTGTAGAAAATTCAACTGAAAATGCATATTTTTTTCAAAACATATGTTGTTGTTTACCATGACTCGTTATGCGCCCACTCCACTAAATGCGATAGGTGCGGCGTGCCAGTGGACACTGGAAATTCAACTTTCGGGTATAAAGCTCGTATGTCTGGGAAATATCCTTCCATGTATAATCTGAAAATTTATCAACGTTTGAATAAGAATACTAGTGCCGCAGAGACGAGGAGGATGACAGTGGCTGAGGACAGAGGGGAATGGGGTGTTTTGAAGGAGACCTTCACTCAGCAGTGGGTAGCTTTAGGTTGACTAAAGAAGAAAGAAGAAGAAGATGACTAGTGTAACAAGCGATTTTAAATTTGATTATCGGTTTTACTAACTTGCCGATGGCTTCAAGCAGGAAGCGCGCGTTGTCGGCGTGGCCGCGGCGCGTGAGCGGCACGTGCGCGCAGGAGGCCGGCAGCGAGCGCTTGAGGATGGCCTGCAGCAGCCCGTGCGGGGCCACCTCCACCAGCACGGCGGTACCCGGGATGAGCCGCGACGTCTCCTCGAACAGCACTGGGCTCTGCAACCAGCCCCACAAGTTAAACTCGGATCCGACCGAATCCACTCACGAATACCTGCACTTTGAAGTACCAGATCCAACGAAGACCTTGGTAGGTAACTTACCAAAAGGTTGTTAGTGTGGTACTCTGCTGACGAGTATTTCGCAGCGTCTTCGTCCCATCTCTCCTGCGGCACCGAAGTTGATACCCATTTCTCGCTACGAAGCTTTGGAGTTTTAATAACATCACTCAAGTACTTCAGTAGACCGGGTCCTGAAACCGAAATTTGTCTGAGTCGAATGCAGAGTGCGTATTTTACCCATTTTCAGGTTACATGAAATCTTATTAGAGCAAGCCTACCTGCTTCAGCAATGTAGCGCGAGTGGTACGCAATGTTAGAGCAAGGGACTTCCTTAGCGAATATTCCTTTTGCAGTCAGTTGGGCAACGAACTCGGTCATCGCTTCAGCTGGTCCAGAAATAGTGCTGGAGTCAGGTCCGTTGTGGCAGGCCACTTCGATCTCCGGAGGGCACATCTTTGAAACCTGTTCAATGCACAACACGTCATGTAATCCACGCACCATATGTATAAAGCAGACCCTATCACCTGTACAACTTTCAAGGTGCAGTAAGCGAATGAGATGTGAAACATACTTCTTCAAATCCAATGCCAACGGCGGCCATCGAGCCCCGTATGAATGGAGTCTGTATGGAGACCAGCCCGCGACTGTATGCGGCGAGAATCATCTCCTCAGCCGTCAGACAGCCATCGGCATACGCGCAACCCAGCTCACCCACGCTGTGACCTGCAAGATAATTCGATGTTAGATTTGTTGATAGGACCTTCTTAAAAATATACCTTGAATAAAAAGTCAACTTTGAGAAATGCGCTGTTCGGAGTAATATTATATTGACCGGGTTGATTGGTCTGATTTGTATTGAATCGATGTTCCTAATCTGCTGTGATGCTAAATGTGGTAGTTGCCACTTAAAAATATCGTAGTTCTTCCTATCACCATCACCCCGACAAACTTTTCTTAGCCAAGGTATAAGTTTTGAATAAGATTTAGTTACCGATAATTTTGTCCGGAAACATTCCCAGTGCGTGAAGGATGTCTGTAAGGCCAATCTGGACGGCGGCTATTCCCACGAAAGAGTGCAGTATATTGTCGTAAGTCGTTTTATCAGGAGACGTGATTATATCGACGATATCGATGCCTTTTGGCTCCAATACTATCCGGCATCTAGTTGAAAATAGGAATCAAATATTTAATTAACTCTTAGTATTTTTATTTTTTGTTTTGGCGTAATTATAACCAAGTGCATTAAAACATTACTTTCCTAATTATTATTTGAAATTAAGCATTTACCGTTCACCTTTTCACCGTTTTATTTATGATAAATAGGTCGTCTAGATACTCATTCTCACGAATTTGACTTCGGAAATGACCAAATTCTGCATTACATACTTAAACTATTTTTTACTCTGTCTGGATATTCATGTATGAGAAGTGTTAGGTAGGTACATGCACTTTCCAAGCAGCGAATGGAACACAACTATATTAGAATTACTGCGTCGGTCCCTTCCTCTGCATGGAAATTGATAAGTTTTAAAAAGCTCACAATACAATTCATTCTAGCAATGATACTATACTTAATAGGAATAAATATATTGGGATAGTGACATTCATGCGGTAAAAAATATATATTTTTTGTATGAAATCCTTATTAAGTAACATAGTGTCACTATCCATCAAAGGTCATAGCCCATCTGTTTCGCCTCGCGATAGACAGAGAAAAGTTTTCGGAGCTGACTGCCAACCTGCGCTAGTCGGAGAGGCACATTAAGAAGAAGAAGAAGTGTCACTATTGGATTTAACGTGCGGACATAAACTTATACTTTGAAACTGAATCATACCGTTCAATGGCTGCAGAAAATATAGGTATGCGCATGAGTGAAGCTCCCATGGTGGCCCACTGCGAGCCCATCCCGCTGTACACGAACCACAGCGGGCGGTCGCTGCCGTCGAAGTAGTCCGCCTTATCACAGAGGCCGACGGTTTTATTTTCTTTATCGGTATCTGTGAATTAAGGTTTCTTATTAGCCACCTTTCACCTCCATCATCATTAGAGTTAGGACTTTCGGTGGCAAATCGTGGTTCTAGAATCCATGGATCCATGCTGTTTCCTATTTATTAAAATAACATACAACGTTGATTTTGATTTCAATATTCATTCATTCATTAAACCGCTATACCAATTTGAATGAATTTTGTAATGGAGGTTATCTCTGCTTCACAGCAGCGTTAAAAACAAGCAAATATTAGTGGGTATAGAATAACCGAACTAAAAATGTATTTAGTTCATTTTTAAATATGACCATACTGAAGGTCAAAATGAAAGTGTCATGTTTTATAATAATTAGGAAATAGCGACTCCATGGATTCTAAAACCAAGATATGCCACCAAAATCCTAATCCTAATCATCATTATCATTTCAGCTGAGAGTCGTCCACTGCTGGACATAGTCCCGCTGCAAGGACCGGCCCTGCGCCCCTTGCAGTAGGGTCACCGGGTTAACAGTGGGTTGCTGGTACACAGTGGGTCACGCACACACTGATAAAACGCACAATCCTTTCTGATGCTTTCTCGACGCAAAAGACGACCACCGGTGACACCATTATGTTATATAATCAAATAATTAATTTCAAGAGTGACCATCGGTGCGTTTATTCCAAATCAAATCAATTTTATTTGTGAAACATAGGTAGTAAGAATGGTGCAGTCTTAAGATTATTTATCACTATGTTCAGCCATTAGGCATAAAAATGTTCTATGAAATAAGCACCATGATATTAATCCTAAATATTGTCCTAGTTATAATTAAAGCAGGAACTCGTTTAGGGAATAAAATGCCTTTTTCGTTAAAAAAGTTAAAAAACGACTTTTAAATTGTGGCATGCTGCATTATTTTATACATTCATTCATTCATGCATTAATTTACTGATTTTGTCGTTATTGAATGAGAATAAGAATAATAATAATTGATTTAGACAGACATTTACAAGAAATTACATATGACAGTTAAAATAAAACAGTGAACAGTGTGCAAAGTATGATTCTGTATGTGTGCTAGTAATACGTATTGTTATATTGGTCGGTAATTGAGCTTAGTTTAGAAATGCGACGGGACAGTCGTAAATCTTGCTTAATAGTTGTATGTATGTAGTTCACTTGGGAAGAGGGCAACGGAGGGCAAGCTAGGGCACCGCATAAGTGCCTATACTAAATTGTTTTCGGAAATAAGAAATATTTTTTAAATGTATAATTTGAAAGTTATTATAATTCATTCGCAATTTCGTGACAGCAAAACGGAAGCTACCTCGAAATCATTGGTAACTATTGAAGGCCGTGCGCAGACGGCCCTGACCGTCAGCTGAAAGCCGTGCCACTGACGCCACGACGGCTACAGCCGTCACAAGTTTAAAATTAAAATATACTTTGCTTTGTATCAAAAAGGTGTAATTTGCATAGCATAGCAAACATGTTTGGCGTGTGAATGACCCATAAGGCTTCCATAAGGCATTATTTGATAAGCGCAGTAGGTATATGTAAAGCTTACCTAGGATGACATATCCTCTCCCTAAATGGCCATTTATCTTCGAAGAATGGATATTTTGCAGCAAAGCTAACTCCTCGGGGTCTATGGGCCGTGATTTTAAATCAGTAATCATGTTTTTCACCACTGAATCCTGCCTGGCGGAAATCATTACCAAACGGGGAATATTGCATTGATATTTAGTTAAATCCTGGAACAAAAGTAAACATAAATACTTAACTATTATAGATAAATAATAACCCGCGATATAATGGCGACCTCTTCTTTCTGATATCTCTAAAACAGCTAAACCGATTTGCATTTAGCGATTTTAATCTAGCTAAAAACCATCGCTAAAAAAATGACTATTTTCATATTTTTTTTAAAGTGCATCCAAATCAGTTTACGCGTTTAAGAGCTACGGTGCCACACACATACATAGCGATCAATCTTATAACACCCCTCTTTTTGCGAAGGGGGTTAAAAAAATAAATATCATTGGAAAATGTCACACCAATCGACCTAGACCCAAACTAAGCTCTAGGCTTGTACTATGGGTACTAGACAATGATATAAATACATATATATATAAATGTATATTAAATACATAGAAAATATCCATGACTCAGGAACAAATATTCGGTTTCATCACACAAATATGCCCTTACCGGTAATTGAACCCAGGGCCGCAGCTTCAAAGGCAGAGTCACTGCCAACTAGGCCAGCGTTTTGACACAAACAAATTAGCAGAAGACTTATATTATAAATATCAAAAACTAACCTTTGGTTTATAACTTCCGTGTAACAGAACGTGAGAGTTGATACCGGTGATCGACATGCCATTGACCCCGACATACGTGCGCTTGATAGGATGGTGGTCGGAGAGGATCTGCAAACGACCTTCTCGCACCCCTGCTACGTCATCTCGATGATTCGTGTAATGCAAGTTGCCTGCCATTTCACCTGTGTGATACCCTAACACGACCTGTAAAAACCAAATATCGTTAACATAATGTTAGTTATGAATTATAACTTATGATGTACTTATATTTTTTTTATTTTGCCTATTTTATTTATTTATTTATTTATTTATACACAATAACAGGCTTACAGTGCATACCAAATCACCTATTAGATATGCTAATCACCTATTATATTCAATAAGAAAGTACGTAACGTAGTGACGACCTTGTAAGGATCGCGGGAACGCGGTGGATGCGAAAAGCACAAGACCGGTCTGAGTGGAGAGCCTTGGGGGAGGCCTATGTCCAGCAGTGGACGTCTTTCGGCTGACATGATGAAGAAAGTAAGTAGGTACTTAGTGCCACCCGCGATGCTAAAACGAAACCAACAACTACTCGCTTGTTGAAATCGCGCTGTCTGTGTCAGCCTTTACAAAGGTTCTATGAACCTTACATACATAAATATATGTATAGGTAGGACAATTCCCTTATATTTCCATCGGCAGTCGGGTGAAACCTGATTATTTATATTAAGTACATAATAAGGATAGACAACAATTCCAGAACTTAGTAGCCAACCTTCACTAGATGAAGAGGCACTTGAAGAAGAAAAAGTACAACTGACTACATACAATATCTAAAATTAAGTCTAAACCTTTTTATAGTTTATTATTGTCTCACTTCTGGGCGAAGGTCTCTTTTTCAATTTCCAACTCTATCTGACGATTTACAATCTCTAGCCAGTATTTTCTAGGGTAATATATCATTTAAAGAACTGTCGTGATGGAAGGTTGAAAATGTTGAAATTCATAAATATAAACTACCTAGTTCCGCACTAAGCTCTCGTATTTTTTTTCAAACAATATTTTACAGCTAAGGCTGACTTTCGTTTTGACTGTAAGCAGTTAGAAGCTTAGACAAAACAAAATACAAAAAATAAACAGACTTTCAAAAACCAATGCCACTGCCATCCATCGCCTCGCAACATACACTTCGCCATCGACTCGCAAACAAATCGCACTCAGGTGCCGCAGAAGTGAATTAAGCAGCGTCAGTGCTCGCGTGGTCGGGGAATCTTTGTGAGACCCGGTGCCTGCTGTAGGAGGTGCTAGGAGATTGGAACTCCGCGTTCTAAGAAAATCCTAAGGCGCAAAAGGAACGGCCAACCTAACAAACTGCGCCACCAGCTCGGGACAATCCGTATCAAAACTATTAGTAGGTACTAGACAACATAAAAGTAACTTATATAGATAAATATATATACATACTTCAATACATACTCCAACCCCGTGTAGTTGCCGGGTTAGAATAGTGCCACTCCATGTCTTACCGTGGGTGTCGTAAGAGGCGACTAAGGGAATATAGGCTTGTAGCACTATTAGGCGATAGGTAAACACGCTGGTAATAGGGATTGCAATCCGGTCCGGCGGATCCGGTAATCCGGCCGGATCCGGCAATTTTTGGAAGCCACCGGATCCGGTAATAATCACCGGATTCGGACCGGATCCGGTAAAGTAAAGTGTTCTATTTTTAAACGAAATAGCGACTCATTTTGGAGTCCCGTTTGCATTTAATCAACGAAATATTCGAACGTCGCTTCGCTTGGCTCGTGTCGTGCGATCGGTCCGACGCGACGTTGGCGTTCTTACGCTTCCCGCCAATCCCAAAATATAGTGAGATTGTTTATTATTTTAAAATAGTGCAGTTGTATTATCTGCTTAAAAATAATACAAATCTTGTGAGTTATTGTTCTCAGATATTTTCAGAGCATTATTTTGTTATAATTATAAATATGTTAAGTTGGCCAAGCTGAGGAAACGCTTGAATTTTATTTGATTTTATGGTGAGATTGGTGAGCCAGGATAATGAAACTTAAGTTTGTGTACCTGTGATTATGTGGTTACCTAATAAAAAGTTGATTTTCTGAAACTTCAAATGATCTTTTCTTTACCGTATTTCCTCCTTTCCCCATAATACCCTAAAAAACTTGAGAAAATAGAACATTTAGTTAATTTCAACAATTCGGTACCAATCCGGTCGGATCCGGATTGAAAATCAGTCCGATTTGCAATCTCTAGCTGGTAAACATCTTGGCCTGGTTGTGCAAAGTGTGGCTGCTGAACTAACTTTTTGAAGTTGTAGGTAATTCTGTGGCTCTCCCTACCCCGCTCTGGGATTACAGGCGTGAAGGTATGTATGTATGTATGTGTACTTCAATACATAGAAAACATCGAACACTCAGGAACAAATACTCGCGCTCATCACACAAACATCTGCCCTTACTGGAGTTTGAACCCGGGACTGCTCGCTTCGTAGGCAGAGTTACAACCAACTAGGATAACGCGTCGCGGAAATAAATCTATTAAAAATGCTCTAATCACATGCCTTGGTGATTGCGCTAATTCCGGAGGCGGCCTCGCAGTACCCGATGTTGGACATCACGCTGCCAACAGGAAGCGGCTCAGTACGATTTGAGCAGAAGACTTGGTCATACGCGTCCAACTCTCCTTTATCCGCCTCCGGTTCGGCTGAAATACATTTAATACTAACATTTAATTATGGCCCTCTATAAACTTTACTTTCAATAGTATAAAGTTTAAATTAAATTGCCTTGATTTGTACCTCCCATGGAACACCGGCCCCCTATTTCACAATCCAGACATTGATAGGAGACAAGACACAATTCAGTGTACATTGCAGAGTTAACAAGTTTTCACATCACCGGGATTTAAATAAACTGCCCGATGTACACCAAAATGAGAAGTCAGTCAATATGGTGCCAGGTCTCATGAGGTTAAAAGTGCAGACTTAATTAGGATCAACTAATCTGTGGTTCTCTTACCTGCTCCAACACCCTCGATGTACTCTACTTCATTCGGAGAGACTTTCGCTTCATCGTAGAAACTCTTGAGAAAACCTGTCGTAGCGTCTAAATTACGACTGAAGCCATATTTTTGGCCAATTTCACTTTGTTTGAATGAAACAAAGGAGTTTTTTACATGAACAACATCAGCGTAAATCCTGTAACAAAAAAAAACAGAAAAACGGTTCAGTTTGTTGGTTAAATGAGTTCTTGTTCCAAGTAAATTAAAAAAAATAAAACCTTTTTACCTGAGAGCATCAGAAGCTTTCTGTAAAAACAACACGTTAATGGCTTCTGATCTGACGCAGCCATCGGCGTTTTGGTCGTACGATTTAGTTTTACCGTCCTTACACAAGGGAATGGCTCTGTAATTAAAAAAACATATATTAAACAAAAGCAATTAAACGTTTCTCTATAATATGACGTTCTATAGTGAGGCAGCCGAGGCTTTAGAATGGGTCACATAAGGATAGCAATGTACAAGTTGCAGAACATTCTGAGAAGTTAAGAAATCTTCTCTAGAAATTACTGAGAATATTATCGGAAACATTTAAGAGCATTGAGAATGTTCTCATTCCATACAAAATTTAAGAATATTCTTAGAAATTTCCGAGAATTTCTCATTAGAAACTTTCACAATTTGAGAAGTTACTTTTAGTACAATGCTACATAAGGAACGACGCGTGAAAAATCCAATTTTGTGCTGAAACCATGATGTTTTCAGGATATCTTAATTATTAATTACGTAGGTAAGGTTAAGTTAAACTTGTGACTACCAAAAAAAAAATACTCATACTAAACTTGAGCCTAATGAATAATGATACCTTCGATGAAAGGTGTGTCGATGAAATGATAGGACATAAAACATTAATAAAATTACGTAAGCTTAGGACGGAATTTCACAGCAGCGCTCGCTTTAATTAGCTCCGTATTAACATGTATGTAGGTATAACTTCTACAACTTTACACGCACGTAATGACGTCAGTGACAATTCTTTCATAATTGATCCAGTTGGCTCAAGTGCGCAGGGTATTCGTGCGTAGTGCACCTATCTTCTTCTTCTACGCTATCCTTCCTTCCTATTAATTCTTCTTTAAATCCTATTATCTCTTCCAGTATGTACGGCTGTCTTATCTATATCTATAGTCGGTCTCACGTACCCAGGGTACCGTACCGCCACACAGATGTATCATTATTTTTTGATTTGAATTCGATCTCAAATCGGAACAGCAAAAGCCTAACTCACATTTGTATTTTTTTTTAGTATTTGTTGTACTTTTTCAGGGTTTTTCCTGTAATCGTAACAAATATGATGCTTGTATGTTTCATCATTATTACTATATAAGAAATATAAAAATATGTTGAAAGTAACGTTTCTTGTATGTATACCCTCTTTATTATTTTCTATTTTGCGTGCATGACTCGATGTATGAATGTTGAAGAAGCGAAATAAATTTGTCAAGATCGTAGCAAGTGGAAAGAAGTGGTCTCTGCCTACCCCTCTGGGAAACAGGCTTGATTTAATGTATGTATGTATTATTTTTCTTTAACAAAAACTTAGTAAACCCGCCGTAATAACACATATATTAAAAAAAAATAGTTCTTTAAAGTTAGGACAGATGGACGGACAGCGTAGGCACATTAATAGGGACCGTTATGCTCCCTAAAAAGTAAATACTTTACTTGTGGGAGGACCTTGTGCAGGGTCCGTCCGGGTAGATACCACCATCTTATCCATTAACCTACCGCCAAGCCAAGCAGTGTTCGCATTGTTGTGTTCCGGTTTGGGGATAAGACAGCCGGTGAAATGACTAGCATAGAGGCATTCCATCTTAGTCCTCATGGTTGGCAACGCATTTGCAGTCTTAGGATTGCGGTCTTGTGAATGCAAATGTCTATGGGTCACAGTTTCCACTTACCATCAGGTGGCCTGTGTGCTCGTTGGCATTCCTGTGCTATAAAAAAAATAGGGTAACAAACACTGACCTTCCGTAATGGATAGAACTCTGAGGATGCAGACACACGTTGGCTCCTCCGACGATGGCGGCCTCGCAGTCCCCGCGAGACATGGCCAGGTAGGCCTGCTCCAGCGCCACGGTAGAGCTGCAGCACGCCGCGTCGATGGCTTGCGACGGCCCCTTCGCGTTCAGCCAGTAGGAGATCCGATTGGCAAACATAGACTTGTTGCATCTAAATTGAAAAAAAAGGGTGTATATTAGGTTAGTTGTGGAAGGACCTTGTGCTGGGTCCGTCCGGATTGGTACCACCATCTTATCCATTAACCTACCGCCAAGAAGCAGAGTTTGCATTGTTGTGTTCCCGTTTGGGGATAAGACAGCCGGTGAAATGACTAGCATAGAGGCATTCCATCTTAGTCCTCAGGGTTGGCAGTGCATTTGCGGTCTTGTGAATGCGAATGTCTATGGGTCACAGTTTCCACTTACCATCAGGTGGTCTGTGTGCTCGTTGCCTTCCTATGCCATAAACAAAAAAATACAAGAGCTTTTGGTCGGTAACGTTTTCATCAACGGACGTTTAATGCTTCACAAAATTGATTAAGCGTTTTCATCAAACTACAATAAAGACAAACATGAATAAGCATGATTTTTGAGAGAACACCTTTAATAAAAATACCTGTTGCCAATTATTAGAACCTTGAAGTAATGTTTTATAACGATGAAAACCTGATCTTTACGTTC
This sequence comes from Acleris emargana, assembly GCA_927399475.2. Lineage (NCBI taxonomy): Eukaryota > Metazoa > Arthropoda > Insecta > Lepidoptera > Tortricidae > Acleris > Acleris emargana. Next base: position 6,539,018 of record OV656856.1, on the reverse strand, counting down.
AATAGCACGGAATGAGCTTCGTAATTTAAGTCCAAACTTAATCTTAAGGGACATCTAAAGATTATCTTTGAACCAATCACCCAAAATAAACCAAATCTTTCATTACCCTGCTATTCCTAAACCTTTCCCGCTGGTTGCGACGTAAAATGTAGCCTTCTCTGTTTCTGACAGGCAACTTCCAATGTAGACACCGATTTTCTTCCCGGAGAGATGCTCAGGATTAACGCCTGTTGAATTATAATAACATACGTTAGCGACAATACATCAAGCAGTTAATAACTTGTATTCTTTTTATGAGGATAACCGTGCAAACAAATATAATCTTCCGCACTAATGCGCAATAGTGCGGAAGATTGTTGATGATTGGATATTATACCACCTTTAGCGTAATCGAAGCGTGAAAACAGTTCTATAATGAGCGTTGCCATGGTGATAACAGTTCATTTATAATTATTATGGTGCGTAACCAAGGTTATATACATTGGTTACGCGCATGAACAATGTCACTGATGGTGTTTGGTGATCAACTAAAATCAATAAGTGTTTTTACAACAATGTAAATGTGTAAAGATACGAAAAATATTTAATTAATTACAATGACAGAAATTTAAAAAAGAAATTATGAACAAGAAAAGATAAATAAAATTGAATTGGTTTTGCAACGTGACAATATGGCGGCGCAAGAAATTGCGTTTGATGAATGAAATTGCCAGAGTGGCAGTAGGTAATAGATACTCCTATAGGGCCGAAGACGAACTACTTTTCTATTTATACTACGGTACGGGCTAGCAGTCACCAGAATTAATATATGATCAAACATTGGGTTTAAGAAAAACTGACTCGTCTTTATTGCTAGAGGTATAAGAGCGTATCAGATATTGTTACGCGCAATGTCGGATAATATATATTTCGGATGTCGGATGATAATATATTATTGCTAGGTGTGTACTGTACCTACGCCTATTTTTTAAATATGCAATGAATACGAGTTTTTGTTAACACTTGTGAAAGCGGTAGATTCCAACCGAGTGACGAAATTTAAAAAAAAACCGGTCAAGTGCGAGTCGAACTTGCGCACCGAGGGCGTATTTAAGATAATATGCTTGGTAACCGCAAAAAGAAAATACATTTGGTTATGAACTTTATTGTCTACGCAATAAGGTCCATTTGATAGCCTTAATTTGAATACAGATTTTCAATGTTTTTTTGGATATTTCTCATAACTATAAATAATGACCACGATTTCATTTATAATCCCCGGAGATAAGGCCCCCTCCTGTCACGGGCGGACGGGCGCGAAGATCATATTTTGTACATTTTAAAATATAAATCAAAAAGTGCATAAATAAAAAAGAATGGTTTGAACTTTGCAGATGAAGCCCTTTCCTATGACACCCCATTTGCTATAATCAAACGTCTTTTATTTTTCAATAACCCATTCTTGATCATTTAATTTTCTTTTTTTTTTTTACTAAAAACATGCGGGCAAGCAAGTTGTATAACTATGCCTAATTTCAAGTTTGTAGTTGCTGAGAAAACTTGCTGTGACATACAGACAGACGGACAACGAAGTGCCACCATAAGTGTTATTTTTTACCAATTTGGTACGGAACTCTAAAAACAGCAAAAATAACAAAATACAGTAGAACCCGCTTAATACGATCACGTTTAATACGATTTCCCGCATAATACGCCATTTTCTGCCGGTCCCTGCAACTTAAGGCCTCTTTTCATACATTTTTTCACGGCTAATACGACTCGCGTCCGCTTAATACGCCTGCTAAAGTGCAGGTTCCACCCAAAATGCAACTCTAAGTGATGATGAAGACGCACACGAACAGGAGGAAACGCCTCCAATTTTGTCAAATGCTCAGGCGTTGTCAGTTGTAGCAGATTTAAGACGCTATGTATCGTCTATGGGTAATAGCGAAGAACCGATCCATAAATTAAATTATATTGAAAATCTTGTTATAACAAATGCATCTAAATCGTTACGTCAATGTAAAATAAATAATACATACATACATACCTTCACGCCTGTAATCCCAGAGAGTGGGATAGGCAGAGCTACAGAATTACAACTTCAAAAAGTTGTTGACAATTCAGTAACTTTAAGTAAAACAATTGTTATTAATATACGTTTAGGTACATAGACATAATTTTTTGTGTCTTCCATTTTTAATAATCAAATTACATGTAAATGTGTGTGCATGAAATAATACTATTTTCTGTTGTTGTGTTTTATTTTCACGTTTAATACGATTTCCCGTTTAAGACAATTTTTTTGCTAGGTCCCCTCAGAATCGTCTTAAGCGGGTTCTACTGTATTCGTTTTATTACCTGCATCATAAATAGCTTGATAGGATTGCTCCAAAACTTTCCGTGCCATCGAGTCCATGCTGCAGCAGAGGTGGTAGTGGACTTTGAAGAACTGGGCATCGAACTTATCCACGTCAGGGATAAGCCCGACGTATGATGGCACCTCCGGGTTATCACAGATCCAACGAGGCTTCGGTTCTGCCAACGGATTCCCCTGGACAAAACGTATGGAAAGTTATACGATCGTTATAGCATGTGAAAAATGCTTGTGATTGATGCATATGCGATCGTGTCGTTATTTAGTCGTGTATTCACCAAATGGTCACAACGGAAGACCTGCGTTGGCCCTACCAGCTTTACGCTGTGTTGTTCTCGCTGCTGAGGTGAAAAGTGGTATGTCTCACACGAGACCAAAGTTTTTTACGTCTCGTATCTTTGCATGTGTTGGGTATGAAACCTCTTTTGGTCACACAAAACATAACTAACTAAAATATATAATAAACTTCCAGTACACTTAAAAAACGACCACCTGTGAATTTCAAAAGAAGGCTTTTTCATTGGTTAGTTATTAAATGTATTCATAGCGTATCTGAATTGGGATTGTTCATATTTTTACAATGACTCTAATTCGAAAACCATTTCGAGGAACAGGGTTATTACGTTTTTGAAATATTTATCTATTTCGGATATATCGAGAAAAGTATATTTAACCTTTGTTTAACTTTCGATTTCGGCTTGAAGCCTCCTAGTTGTATCTTGCGGGTTAGGCGAAAACCGCTTGAAATACACAATCACTTTTTATCACTAGATATCATTTAATTATTGTAATTTATTAGAAAATGCCAACCCAAATTTAAAATTATCATGTCATCCATAAAATGTCTGCTAAATAAAATAAAGCTATTAAAACAAAACTATTGGGTAAATAACAAAATAAATGAAATAGGTCTCTTAAAATTAACTATTCTTTCGAATAAGAATGTAAAAATCACGAGTAATTTTTTTTGGTCTATCCCAATTCTTATCGGTATAGTATAATATTATTGTCGTAACCTGTTATGTTACTCCTCTTTTTTCTGATACGGCGACATTGAATCTGATTCATTACATGTATTAAATACTTAATTAATTAATTACATACATACATACATAAACTCACGCTTACATTCCCAGAGTGGGGTAGGCAGAGCTAAAGAATTACCAACAAGTCTTAAAACATCTTGATAATTCTGTAACCAAATTTTGCACAAGTAGGCTAAGATGTTTCCCAGTGTACCTATTAGTGACAGGTGGCAAGCCCATCGCCTAACAGTACTGCAAGCCTTTATTCCCTTAGTCGCCTCTTACGATATCCACGGGAAGACATGGAGTGGTACTATTCTAACCCGGCAACCACACGGGGTCAATATTAATATCAATTCTCAATATTAATTAATTAATGTAGAGAATTAAGCTTAAATATTGTCGCATGCATCATGTCTAAGGCCCGAATCTACGACGTGGTTTTTCCTGAATTCCTTACTAATATTATAAATATGAAAGTGTATTTGTTTGTTCCGCCTTTACAATTGGGGTTGTTCATATTTTTACAATTACTCTAAATCGAAAACCATTTCGAGGAACAGGGTTTTAAAGCCGTTCTGCATCATTATTTTTTTGAAATATTTGTCATTTTCAGCAAAAGTATATTTAATCTTAGTTTGACTTTCATTTTCGGCTTGAAACCCTCCTAGGTGTATCATACGGATTAGGCGGAAACCGCTTAAAATAGTATGTACACTATTACAATGACTTTTTATCATAACATATCATTTCATTGTTGTAACATACATACATAAACTCATTCCCAGAGTGGGGTAGGCAGAGCTAAAGAATTACCAACAAGTCTTAAAACATCTTGATAATTCTGTAACCAAATTTTGCACAAGTAGGCTAAGATGTTTCCCAGTGTATTAGTGACAGGTGGCAAGCCCATCGCCTAACAGTACTACAAGCCTATATTCCCTTAGTCGCCTCTAACGACATCCCCGGGAAGACATGGAGTGGCACTATTCTAACCCGGCAACCACACGGTATTTGTATTTTTTAGAAAATGCCAACTCAAATTTAAAATAATCCTGTCATCCATAAAATGTCTGCTAAATAAATAAAGATATTAAATCCAAACTATTGGGTCCAATACAAAATTAAAAATGACCTATTCTTTTTTACACACTTGTACATGATCCCAGATTTTTATCTGTATTTTAACACCTCAAATTGATATTGTGTAGGTACCTATTTTTATTTTATTTTTTAATAGAGGGACAATGTCACACCAATTTACCTAGTCCCAAACTAAGCTCTACGCTTGTCCTAGACAATGATGTACGAGGAACTTCAATTCATAGAAAATATCCATGACTCGACGCTCGTCGCACAAATATCTGCCCTTACCGGGATTTGAACCCAAGACCGCTAGCTTCGTAGCCAGGGCCACTATCAACTAGACTAACGGCGTCGTCGCGTAGAATTGTCTATAATGAATATTATTTCAATTATCATCTCTCACCTACACTTTAGAAAAATACTATCTCATTAAAATAAGCTTACCTTATTATAGAGAGTTTCTGAGAGCTCTCTGATGTGGTGTGACTTGGGGTAGATACCGGAGATGCCGGAGATCACCACCCTCTGGCCGCTCGGGGAGGGGCTGGCCACCTCGCCACCCTCGGCAAGCTCCTGTGGTGTCGGCACCATATTTTCAAACGTATTTCGACAGTATTTTGTTTGAAACAAAAAACTGCACCTTCCTCCGGTCCCGCGTGCCGGAAAATGAACGGAATTTATAGTCGAACTGAATTAAGTAGTAGACGAAAAGGTGAACCCGTGTACGTACTGTTCTGACCTCACTTTGAGTCACACCTTAAACTAGAGTTAAAACTTTTTTTTATTTTGAAACTCGACCACTTAGAAATTATAAATTTAGAATTGGACAAGAGACGAGATAAGGTTGTATAGGGAAAAAATTACGGAAACGGTCAAGCGGACGGCAAAGGATTAAAATTGTACCGTTTCAGATTGTGAAAGAGAATCAAAATAAATTCAAATGATATTTGAATAATTGGCGCGTCGTTAAAAATGTGTGATTGTGATCTCCGGGGCCCGAGCCGGTGCTTGGAGTCGAAGCTTAGTAGCGACGGGAGACCTAGTTAGGACCGGGAGTATACACGTATCAATTATAATAAGGCCCAGGGCGGTTATGATGACGTAGCTATGCAGTTCATTTAAGGGTGAGCGTAAAGGACAGAGCTATAGCAGTTAAATAGCTCTGTCCTTTTCTCTCAGCTTAAACTGAACTGCATTACTATGTCATAATAACCCCTTTGAAATGAAATCCAAGTGCTTGTAATATTCTTTTAATTCCAAGTTCTTACAATATTATTAATAAAACTATTATTTAGTCTCTTCGCGTATATCGTATACCAAAGAATGGTTAGTCCCGTCTTGTATTCTCCCGTTTCTCTACTTGAAAAATCAATAATTGCTTTAAACTAATAGATAATAGCAGCACACGTTGACATAGTTTCCGTTTCCGCATTACAAATTACATTATTTAAACTAATAAAAAATGATTGTTTTATCGTTCAATGTATTTTAATATAAATCAGTTACAGAATGCATCATCATCATCATCATCATCATCATCAGCCTATATTAGTCCACTGCTGGACATAGGCCTCTCCCATTGCACGCCAACGAGCACGATTCGTGGCCACTCTCATCCAGCTCTTGCCAGCCACCTTGCGAAGATCGTCACTCCACCTAGTCTGAGGGCGTCCTACACTACGTTTGCCGATAATAATTAATAATATACACATATTTAATAAATGATACCAAAATGCAGAATGGTAATAGGGAAATCGCCGGTAGGTCAAATCTATGTTGCGTGGAGATATCGCGAGTAAAGGTTTGTGTGAATTATGCGAACGGGATGGCGTTTGTGTATTGTTCATTTGGTTTTGCTCCCTATAGGTTTATATGTTTACAGTGGTTGACTGTGTATACAGTGCTGAATATGTGAAGAAGAGTGCGGGTGTTTGAGGGAGTGACGTGTTGTGTGCGGAGAGTGTTATGTTATGTGAGAGGTAATTCTGGTGTCTTGTTGTTACGAAACGAAACGCAATAGCAGATAAATTGGCTAGGAACGGTGCTGACAAGGCCCGGAGCCGTTTTGTGGCATCACAAAACGAAAAGCCTATTCCCTGCTAAGCGACCTATATAGATATAAAGCGACCAAGCTTCCACGTCCACAAAAGGACAAAACCACTAGAATTTACTTAAATATTTAAGGGTTCAGAAGCAAGCTCTCAAAAGAGATTCTACAATTCAAAAGAGAAAAGACTTGCGCAGTGACTAGGATTCTAACTGGCCACTGCGAACTGAACAGACACCTGTTTTTAGTGGGTATGAAACAAGACGCGACATGCAGGTTCTGTCAGGAAACAGAAGAGACAGCAATGCACATCCTCTATTCTTGCGGACCACTAATGCGCAACAGAAGTATCCACCTAGGGTGACATATCATTGACCCACAAGAGATACAACTACTCACTGCCCAAAGCATCTGGAAATTCCTGGACGCAACGGGCCTTTGTAGTGAGCTCTAAACGAAGGGCTGCCACAAAAGATCAGCAATGGTCGAAGGGGCTCACAAGGCCCATCTCAACCCCTAAATAATAATAATAATACCATTGTGCTGTTGTGTTTTTTCATATGGCGTAATGAAAAAGTATTCCATTTCCAAGTAATGATTTTGCTGTAACTTATTTGGAATCAACATGTTGGTCTCTTTAATTTACTGTATGTACTTTGGTTATAAGTTGTGGGTCGTATCTTATGCATTAAATTATGAATAAAACAATAGGTTGGGTTTATTTAAAATGTCTTAAATTTGTAATAAATAAAACACATAACATTTAATATGTGCACACAATAAAACGTAAATCTGAATATAAATTCTAATGGCATTTTTTTTCAGTTGCTTACCAAATTTTATGATACTGTAACATAATCTAAAAAAACCTACCAAATTACTACAAATATGCGGCGGCGAATTTGTTGTATCTTGGTGAACCATTATTTAGTGGGCCTGATTAAATGCTGTAAACAAGTATTGCGAAGCATCTAAACGTATAAAAAATATCGAAAGATATTTGGTCTATCTATTTTATTATAAAAAAATAGCAAATTTCACGTATTTACAGTTTTTTTGTAAGTTTCGCAATAAATCGATGTCCAAAATTAACGTCGTAACTCGGAAAAATTTCGTCGTAGAAGCACGAAACCTGGACCAAAAAATTCGCAATTTTTTTCTGATTCCAAATATGTAAAAAAAATATTTTCGTATTTTTCGAGATAAGACAAGATCGCTTTCCAGCGTCGATATCAGGAGGAACCAATTAGTGGCTACAGCGTCATTGGTTAATGGAGTGTACAGGGTAAACTTGTGTAAACAAGTACACTTGGCTGCATCAGTTGTACCAAGTGACGTGTGGCATCGCAGATTGGGACATTTAAGTAAATAAAGACTATTTTAATCAGATGAAGAATGCCGTAATAGGTTTGTCCATTGGTGATAAAGTGGAAATAAGCAAATCATAGTTGAGTTGGTGATAGAATCAGAAATGACGATATCCGCAGTAGAACTAAGGTTACCGACGTCCGACATAGCCCGAAGAATAGCTAAACTTAAGTGGCAGTGGGCGGGGCACATCGCTCGCAGGACTGATGGCCGATGGGGTCAGAATGTTCTTGAGTGGCGTCCGCGGACTGGGAGACGAGCTGTAGGTAGGCCTCCAACAAGATGGAGTGACGACCTTGTGAAGATCGCGGGAACGCGGTGGATGCGAATAGCACGACCGGTCTGAGTGGAGAGCCTTGGGAGAGGCCTATGTCCAGCAGTGGACGTTTTTCTTCTGACATGATGATGATAGTAGATTCTGACGTCCTTTCAAACTCGCCTGAGGGATTTGATTGCTACAATAATTTAAACATTCATAACGGAAAATGGGTGCATAAATTTCTGTAAACGATAACACTATTTGATCATTGCATTTGTTCATGCCAGGTAAATTTTAAACGTAAATTTAAACTTTAAAATTATACAAGGTCTTGGGGTCAGTACATTAGTCTAGACTAATACAGTAAAAGTTTAATTGAAAGGTGACGATTTACATACATACATACATTAAATCACGCCTGTTTCCCAGAGGGGTAAACAGAGACCACTTCTTTCCACTAGCTACGATCTTTACAAATTTATTTCGCTTCGATTTAATGATTCTTTTAATTATATAATACATAAAAAAACAGTTTTTGCTTTGTCGGAATCTCATTTACATACGTATGAATGCATCCTATGGCCGTTTCTAAACTGAAGAAATAGTACGAAATTGTAAAATTATTCAACCTTGTTGACCTAGCAAGGCATTCCCTTGCTCTCTCTTGCTCTACCTAAGCTGTGCAGGGGACATAGCCAAGATGCATTACGCTAACTAGTTACTTTAAACCAATCGCGTCACTGGTAGATCACGGGTCTCTTCAAATCAAATCACCTACCAGTGACGCGATTGGTTTAAAAACGAAACGAATAGAAACGCTAGTTAGCGTGATGCATCTTAGCTAGGGCCCTTGTCCTTCGCTAGCCTTGATTAGCTTTCTCGGTAACCCAATCAGATCAGCTGACCGTCGGGCATTCGACCTGCCGCTGCTTCCCCTCGTCTTGGCTACCTACCTACCCTTGACATAATATTTACGAGTATACTTATTACCAAAACCAACATTTATGATAGCCTTAACACGGCCCTAAAAAGGAGAGTAATGTTTTCAGGGTTTATGTATGTTTATTTTTGTGAACTAATTTTGATATTTTCCAATGTATCACAATGCAGTATAGTGAAAAATATCAAAGTTATGGATATTTTTTTTTTATTTATTTATTTATTATTCAAATTCCTATAATTAACACTTACAGACTAGCTAAACGTGATAACAGGATAAATATTTACAGTAGCGGTTGTACAGTAAACTTAGTTTAAACATATTGTGCTTGGACTGTGACTTGTTGCTGTAGACTCTAGGTAGCGGCCGGTCGCTGTTAGGAAGCCAGGTACGGTACTATGAAAGACATCCAATATGCTATCACTGCTCAGGATATTATTAAGGAGACTCAACGCACGATGCAAAGGGGAGTGGAATAACGCTCGAGTGCGCGATGTAGGGAGAGCAAACAATAGGCGACGCTGCGAACGAAGCTGAATTTTACGGACAGGCTCCACTCGCAGAGGAATCAGGGCTAGGAGATAAGGGTTGTGCGTGCAGCCTCGCACTTTCTGGATAAAATATTTCACTAGATACATATTTCTCCTAAACTCTAGGGTATTATAGTTTACCATTCCGAGCAGAAAGGAGCTGGGGTACAAGTAAGGATAGTATCCATAGACTTTCCGATAGAGCATACGGATAAAAGACTTTTGTACTCTCTCCACAATGAGAGTGTAATGTTTCTCGTGCGGGTTCCATATGATGGCATTCGTTTCCAATCTACTTCTAACGTAAGCATTATATAAAACACTAAGGGCTGCCCGAAGATCAAATAATTGAGATGGCCTGATGACAAAGCCTAAACATTTCCTTGCACCATTGCAGATATTTAGTATATGGTCATTAAAGGTGAGATGACAATCAAATTTAGTGCCTAGGTCGCTAATGGTTGAGACTCGCTGAAGATATTTATTGTTCAATGTATATTTACCGAGTATGGGACTGCGAGCACGTGAATATGACATCAAAGAGCACTTATCTTCGTTAAGGCTTAGACAATTCCTATAACTCCAGTCACACACACCGTCTAATCATCTTGCAGTCTTGTACAGTCGAGGTTGTTACTAACTGGGAGAGCCAACTTCAGATCATCGGCAAACCTAAGGCAAGAGGCGTTCCTTATCGAGGATGGAAGGCCATTGACCAAAATAAGAAATAGAAGAGGGCCAAGGTTACTACCTTGTCCTATCCCGGATGTTACTGGGTATAATATAGACTGGGTTTGTCCATATTGGACAAACTGCTGCCTACCAGAGTTAGCCAGAAACTGCAATGAACCAGCAGAAAAACCCGCTAAGGCCATTTTGCCAAGCAAAATATCATTATTTACTCGGTCGAATGCCTTTCTAAAATCGAGGTATGCCACATCTACTTGCCTACCTTTGTCCATGTTATTCGCAATCAATGTAGTTACATTTAGTAGGTTAGACGATGTCGATCGTTTAGGTAAGAACCCGTGCTGTTCGTCACAGAACCAACTATCGAGTTGGTTATAAAAGTGGAAATAAATAACGGATTCAAAAAGCTTTCCAAATACTGAAAGGACTGCAATAGGTCTATGGTTCCGTATATCAGATTTAGGACCGGATTTATGAAATGGAAGTACTTTTGTAGTTTTCCATTGCGTTGGATATATCTTATTACGCAGTGACAAGTTAAATATATATTGCAACGGCTGTACAAAAACTTCTCTACAGTCCTTAACGATGAATTGCGGAATATTATCCGGACCCTGCGTTCTCTTTGAGGATAGTCGGCCTATAGCTCTCCGTACATCGTCTTCACTGACATGGTCAATTGAAATGTGACGTAAGTTTGCATGAGAGCCCGTGTCATTGGCGGAAGCGTACGCGGTGGCCGCGTCCAACCTCGGAGGCGCCAACAAAAAAACACTTTTAAAAAAGTCCGCAAAGGAATCCGCTATCTCTTTAGGTGACATATTTCCGAAATTTGCTGGCTGATTAGATTTCCTGTTGCACTTGACAAACGACCAAAATTTGGAGGGGTCATGAATAATATTTGATTGAAGAGTTGCGGTAAATGAACATAAACATATTCTTTAGATTTTACTAGTACTAATTTCCTATAGTAAGAGAACAATGCGTAATAAAGCTGATAACCTGATTCTTTATATAATTTGTGGTATTCATTTTTTAGTCTGTTATAGTTTATGACCTCAGATGAAAACCAACTCGGATACGTTTTATGATTTTTTATAGTGCATTTTAATGGAACAGATTGAGAAATTGTATCATCGATAATACTATAAAATCCGTTGACACAGTCGTCAACCACATCGCATGCATACAAAACGTTGACCATATTGCATTTGACAACAAATGGTACAGAAGTAAAAAATTATGATCGATCGATTCTCATGGATTCCATCATCGGATCTTCATTTTGATAAAAGTGGGACCAAAAAAGAGTCATCAAGATCGGATCACCCAGTCGAAAGTTCTGAGATAAGACATACATACATACATAAACTTACGCCTTCATTCCCAGAGTGAAAATAAGATATATTAAAAAAAAAACCAGACGAATTGAGACCCTTCTCCTTTTTTGAAGTCGTTTAAAAAGAATTGATGTTACAACCAGCCGCGCAGTGGATGAAAGCAATAGAATGATTTACATACATACATACATACCTTCACGCCTGTAATCCCAGAGTGGGGTAGGCAGAGCTACAGAATTACAACTTAAAAAGTTGTTGATAAGTCTGTAACCACATTTTGCATAATTAGGCTAAGGTGTTTACCAGTGTATTAGTGACAGGTTGCAAGCCCATCGCCTAACAGTACTACAAGCCTTTATTCCCTTAGTCGCCTCTTACGACATCCACGGGAAGACATGGAGTGGCACTATTCTAACCCGGCAATCACAATGGAATGGAATGATTTACAATATACAGATTACCTCAATATACCGTAGGGGAGCTAAGTAAACACATTCTAACGGAACTCATTTTAGTTGCTAAATACTGCCTATTAATTAATTACAATACTCAAACGTTACATTGTAATTTAGATAATTAATTCGTTACTGTTTTAATTAAGCCGTACTGCAAGCAATACTGGCTATATATTTACCAAGTAAATAACCACTTGATAATAATAATTAACAAGCCACTTATTAAAATAGTTCAGGCTTATATATGGCTTTAATTTCTTTTCGTATAATGTGTAATTGGGATTGTTCATATTTCTATAATTCTATAATCTACTCTAATTCGAAAACAATTTCGAGGAATAGGGTTTTCAAGCCGTTCTGCATTATTAAGTTTTGGATAGATTACTCTTTTTCGGATATTTCTACAAAAGTATATTTAACCTTTGTTTGACTTTCATTTTCGACATGAAGCCCTCTTAAGTGTATCTTACGGGTTAGGGGAGAACCGCTTGAAATAATATGATTTAAATTAATACACTATTAAAATCACTTTTTATTTTTAGATATCATATTATTGTTGTAATTTCTTAGAAAATTCCAACCCAAGTTTAAATTAATCATGTCATCCATAAAATGCCTGCTAAATAATTAAAGGTATTTAAACAAAACGATTGTGTCAAATACAAAATTGATCAAATTGGAATCTTAAAATTACCTATTATTTGGATTACATTCGCATGTAAAAACCGGGTGTTATTTTTTTTGGACAATCCCAATTTGTCATGTTTAAAGATTTAAGTGCATAGTAATTCGCATGACGTATGTGTATGGTTACATTATGTAATCAGTGTCTATTTAGAGTATTTTTTTATGGCGTTGCAATTATTTATGCGTCACATTCCTTTGGTTTCTCTAGTCCTTTGCAATTTCTTTAAACTAGCATAATCTTTTTCGCTGCATTTCTGTTACTACGCAAATATTTTAAAACGATTAGTAAATCAGACCGGCGCACTATGGGACGAAAGCCCGATCTAGCTGGACAGAATTATTTTACACTCTCAATCGGTTCTAACGGGTATGTTTATCTATAGTTTGTCTAAATAGACCAAAATTATAAATAATTGACTGTTTTGTGCAAATATTTATGCAAAAATAAGAAAACCAGTGTAAATTGACCTTTGTATAGGAAGAATTACTACGGCAAAAGAGATCAACTAAAATTGGATGTTACATTTTTAACAGAAACGAAACATTATTTCAAATGGGACCTAAAAAAATAAGAATAACAGTAATAAAAAGTACAAAATGATACCTTCAGCATTTAATTACGAAGAAATTACAAATGTCTACTCATCTTCATCCTCATCTTCGTATAGAAGCTTTTGTTACTTTACTGGTATTAAATTTCATTGAAATATATTCATATAAACGCCTATTTCTTTCATTCTTTGCGTATTTAACCCAATTATGGTAAAAATTCCTTCGAGATATAATTATTTCGGTTTCTGAAAAAAATTACTTAGCTTCAGCTTAACTATAAATATCGCGTGGTTCCGCAATCGTCCGCAGTTTCAAATGTACTAAATCCAATACTGTATGAATGAGACAACCACATAAAAAAATTACAGCCATGGTACAAGATGGTACATGTAGTTTCTTGTCTCAGAAACTTAAAATATGCACTAAAAATGCGATATTTATCCCTTTCCTCGGCATTTTTCTCAACAAAACTGTAAGTATTTACGATTAAAATAATTGTAAAAAATTGTACTTACCATCAACTTCAAGATCCATGACTAAAAACTTATAAATTAATCTTATCAACACTGTGAATCACACGCAAGAAATTACGGAAAGTAAATGATTTTAATACGGACGACAACGCACTTATTGACACTTCGAGATTAATAATTAATTATTGGAGGGTACTTACACAAAATTATCAACGGAATCGTGACCTCGGGAGTATCTGTTATCGTTTTTGCTAGTACTAATACAGAACTGCAGTGATGGTTTTTGTCCAGCTAGATCGGGCTTTCGTCCCATAGTGCGGCGCGTCCGAACATTCCAGAGGGCCTCGCCCCGCGCGCGTGCCATTGCCCCGCAGTTACCTGCGCCTGCGCAGTTGCTTGCGGCTTGAGAACTATTATACTGAAGTCTACTTAGTCGTCATAGTTTTCCTGTAAAATTGGTTATATGTGCTTTAATTTAAGATATTTTTCAGATTTTTTGTATTTGTAGTTTCGGCTGTAGGGGGGGGGGGGGACGGACTCTAACATAAACAAGCGCTTCAAAGCTTAATATTTCGTAAACGGTTCCCTTAACCAAAAAAATGTGCTTACAAACCCGCAATATTTTTTGAAGATCTATCCAACGACACACTATGGTATAGACGAGAAAAAAAAATACATGCACTAAAAAAAAACCAAAATTTTATTTTACTACTTTGTAGGCGTGCGTGACTAATATGTATATTCAGGCCAAATAACAGCTTTCTAGTACAAAGAGTCTCTGAGCTAAGCTGACGGACAGACTGAAGGACATGGCGAAACTATAAGGGTTCCTACTTTAACTACGGAACCCTAAAAACGAGGACCAAAAGGATTTTAGTGAGTGAGAAAACACAGAAAAGAGGTTTTTTCATGCTATCAGTGTTGCTCAGGAATTGATCGCAATCGAATGAATGAATCGGCGTCGTTAACGTGAAATGGCGCGGCCCCGTAGAAAGGCACGTACGTAGCCACGACTTGCCGCGTTTCATCATAAAGTTCAATATTAAGTCGAATGTCCTGCGCGTAGAGATTAAAACAGCTTGAAGCTGTTGTTACACGGCTCCGTGTATCTCCACGACACACACGGCCGTGGTGATGTGACCAGACCTTTAGCCCTTAGTAATTTTTGCATGGCTGGTACCTTCAATACTCAATCATTTATTTGCACTTTAGAAATAAAATATGGGATAATGCTTTCGTACACTTTATTTACCCTTATAGTAAAACAAATTAAGATGTTATAGTTATTCGTTAAAACTAGGTGAATATTGAATAACTTTGTGTGAGTTGGGTTTTAAATTAAAACGGCTAAATGTGTGGGCTACAATGGTAGCCTAAAGGTTTATTTATAAACCTAAGGTTAATAATACCCTACCCTGATTAAAATTCCTCGTTTTACGCCAATGTTTCAAGCCGTCATAAATACGTCAACATTACTAATATAACTCTCACAAAGATTTTTGTTGTCAAAGTCTTTAATTAATTCATCATCGAGATATTGGTTGATAATGGTAGCGACACGCAAGTCATCCGTAGCTCGCGAGAGCGGTGCCCGTAGCTCGTGTATGGCAAGCGGCAACAGTGAATAGCGTTGGAGTGGGTGAACAGTGGGTCTATCGGAGTGCGGCGTCGGAGAGCGCAGGAGAACCACGCGGGAGCGTAGCGCACGCGGCGCCGACTGCGCAATCAGCTGCGCGTGCCGGCGCGCTTGGGCCACGCGCGCGTACGCCGCCTCGATGAGCGCGCGCGCATACTGCGCTGAGTGAGCCACGCGGCCGCGCAGCGCGCGCACGCACTCTGCCACCTTCTGTTCCCAGGTGAGTGCGTCGCGGAGTGCTGTCTCCATCTGCGCGGAGTCGCCACCGCCCATGAGCTCGCACATGTGCCGCACTACCGCGTGCTGTAGTGCCTGCTCGGCCGTCGCGTCGCCGGTGCCACTCCCCACAGCCGTGCGTAGGTGCTCCTCCAGCTCTATCAGGAACTCGTCCGGCCCGCCGCCTAGGCAGAACACTGTTCCAGATAGACCTATAATACAAACGAGTCGGTTACATACAATACACCTAAATAAGTAATTTTAAAATTGAGTTGACGCGGTGGTCCGGTTTAAGAGTACGTGGCGCACTCGAGTTTGATATCATTATATGTATAGGCGTAAAAAAATTATATAGCGGTGAGATTATAAAAAACCGGGCAGGAGCATGTCTGACCATGCTCAGTGCAGGGTTCCGAAGCCGTCACTTCACAAAAACTATCTTAAAAAACAACAAGTATGTACTAATTCTCTATTTAAAGTTATTTGGTGCTGTCTTAGGCGATTTTAGTAAGTTAAAGGCTTTAGTAGCCTTTATCTCAGGATGCAATCATGTTTACTTAGCCGTGATAGTTTTTCTTTAAACTCTTACAAAAATTAGCGCTTTAAAGCTTAATATTTTTAAAACGAAGCTCTTTATCGAAAATATGTTTAAAAGCCTGAAGCTCGCAATATTTTTAAAATACCGATCCAACAACACTTTACACTACGAATAAGGGAAGACGAGAAAAAAAATACATCCCCATGTTACGTGTACATTTTCAAGATTTTATTTTACCACTTTGTTGGCGTAGCTAATATGTATATTCATGCCAAATTAATTTCTAGTACTCTGAGCTAGGCTGCGAACTGACGGACGAACGGATAGACATGGTGAAACTGTATGGGTTCCTAGTTTGACTACGGAATCCTAAAAACGATCTTGCGGATCACTTTGATCTGTCATTTTACAAGGTCAAGAACACTAAAACATGTATTTTTTTAAATACTTAAAATCATTAACTAAAACGTATAGCTCACCATGGTCCTCCAATATGGCTGCTATCTCGAGGACCGCCAGAACACCCATTTCATACCCTAGTAGGTAAAACGACTTCTTTGTGCTTTGAAGCTTGTTTAGGAAAATCTGTAAACAATTAAGCATTTGGGTTTGTTCATATTTTTACAATTACTCTAATTCGAAAACCATTTCGAGGAATACACATATTTCACATATTTCGACAAAAGTATATTTCACCTTTGTTTGACTTTCGTTTTCGGCTTGAAGACCTCCTAGGTGTATCTTACGGGTTAGGCGAAAACCGCTTGAAATAGTATGTTTTAATACACTATTACAACCATTTTTTATCATTGTATATCATTTCATTGTTGTAATTTATTAGAAAATGACAATATAAATTTAAAATAATCATGTCATCCATAAAATGTCTGCTAAATAAATAAAGATATTAAAACAAAACTTTTGGGTTAAATACAAAATTAATTAAATCGGTCTATAATTTTTTTTTTTTTTTTTTTTTTTTTCGTCAATCCTAATTGTCGTTAATTCATCACTTTGTACTCCAAAGAGTGATTGTAAGCAGCATCCTAACTGTTGTAATTGTTTTAAATCTAGTCTGACCAGAAGGTCATTCCCTGAACCCTGAAAATTCTAGTGCGTGACGATAAACTCCGTTTTCAACTGTCATCCCACACATTAATTTAAAAACATAACGTCTTTGTAACAAGCCCTTGTATCTCCGTAACGTAACGTAAACACTGGACCCGATTCTACAGTAGCCTCTAAACTTCCTAATTTTATTTAGGTGTCGCTAAAACACTTTGCTATTTCTATGAGCAGCTGTCATAATCAAATGACAGCGCCATGACAGCGCTTCGTCTTATACATTGTCAGCTTGACATTCTGGAATAGCATTGGTTAAATCTGCCATCTAAATTATGTTTTAAAATTAGACAATTTAGTTTTAGTTAGTTTTAGGCTATTTAATCGATGTGCACGTAGAATCGGGTCCAGTGATAACCTATTTTTTTAACATTAGCAGTATAACTACATTGGTTATTTAATATAATGTTAATAGGAAACAGTCCCTATCACCGTTGAATGATAGGCTATTTGTGGTTTCTCACATTTTCCAATCATCTAAAGGTTAACTGGAAGAGATCCTTTAAAGTGATTAATTCACCTATGTACAATCATTTTGTTTCTGTCTATGTTGTCGTTTGTATTTCCCGTTCGTACAATAAAGTATTTACATACATAACAAAATAAACATTTCATTTAATTTTCATCGTCAACTATTTGTGCACGTATGAAGTTGAAGGCAATTTCAGAAAATAGCTCTTTAATTTATCTAAAAGGTTATCTCAAAAAGTTGAAATACCTTCGCGAATCTTTCAGTCATCTCCTGCATAGATTCGTTGGGTCGGTCCAGGCCCGGCTGTAGTACATATGCTTGCACCTTCAGCCGCTCGCACATCAGGTGGTACCGGTGGTGGTGGCCTTCCATTCCCGGCACAATGCAGAGGAACAGCTTCGCACTCACGTTAAATTCGTCATCTCTCTAAAAGATAAACATGATAAGATAAGCATGTTTAAGAAGCGTCCTACAAAGCTAAGCTGGTAAAGTAATTCGTCATCTCTCTAAAAGATACAGGGCAGTGTTTCTCTGAGCGTTTCAACCTCTTTTTGCATGTTTAAGAGGCGTCCTACAAAGCTAAGCTGGTAAAGTAACATTTTTTAGAGTTCCTTAGTCAACAAGGAACAATTCAAGACAGATTCAAGTATTACGTAAGCAGATTAATTACAATTATTTACCCCCCTACCTCCCCCTTGTCAGCAAAAGTAGGCAAAGCTCTTACCCCTTCCCCTCCTTACATTCTTACGTAAACATATGCGGTAATTCCCTTACTCGGTTCTAAGGGAGTATGGGAATACCCGAATATGCGTTTCGTTTTCAAGCATAGACAATGTGTAGGTTGCCATATGTGTAAAAAAGTAAACATGTCTTCAAAAATAAGCAAAGCATAGCCTATAGTGCTTACGTAATACTTGGACGGTCTCTTTAGCATAATTACTCAACATTTTATTTTACAACTTTGTCAGCGTAATTTAAGCTGTCAAAGTTGTAAAATAAAATGTGTAAAAAATAACATAGGGCGACGCAAGTGTTTCAAAGTATCGTGCGGCATGTCGATCTAATTTATAATGTAGAACAACGCAGCAGCGACGACGCAGCGCACCGGCGACGGTCGTGTGGCACACCATATACACTTCCATTGTAAAGTACACAAAGTCCCATACATTTGAGATTTACATTGACATTGGTGCAATTGATTTTATTTATTTATTTATTTTATGGCATAGGAAGGCAATTGAGCACACAGGCCACCTGATGGTAAGTGGAAACTGTGACCCATAGACATTCGCATTCACAAGACTGCAAATGCACTGCCAACCCTAAGGTCTAAGATGGAATGCCTCTATGCTAGTCATTTCACCGGCTGTCTTATCCCCAAACCGGAACACAACAATGCGAACACTGCTGTTTGGCGGTGGGTTAATGGATAAGATGGTGATACCAACCCGGACGGACCCTGCACAAGGTCCTCCCACAAGTAACTATTCAAATTTAAATTCAATATTTTGGACAGAATCCATATGGGTGTTACAATGTTTTATTCTAGTGTTAGTACATAATAAAATAGAAAATAGGAAAAAAAAATAATAAAGCCGGCAGGACGCGGCGACTACAGGCGCATGCAGCTGCACGTAGCGCTGCAGCAGCGGCACGTCCAAGCACTGCGCCAACACCCTCAGGATACTGTTAGGACTGCGGAGACTGCGACTGAGACGCGAGGTACATCTTTTTCTTAAAATCGCAAAAAAAAACTGTTTGTGCCTCCGCAAACATTGTCGAAGCACTGCAAAGTCGCGGCAGGCCAAACATCACCCTGAATGCGTTATTACCCTGCGTAAAGTTGGTCCACAGGCCACACGTTTAGAGGGTCTGACAATAGGCATTAAATAAAGTCAGCTTAACTTCTTAGCGAAGGAAATTGGTCAGGATCGTGGCAGGTGGAAAGAAGTGGTCTCTGCCTACCCCTCTGGGAAACAGGCGTGATTTAATGTATGTATGTACCAACCATTGCAGATTCATGTGACAGTGTGGCAATTGCCACTAACTCGTTGGTGGCCATCAGTTCGTCAGAGTCTATGTGCGAGATCAGGGCATCGAGACCTTGTTTGGGCATGTACTCAGATTCCGTCAATGTTTCCTGCATATCTCGTATTCTAAAAGATGTAAGTTACAATTTTAGTCGGTTTTTATTATATGAAAATGAATTAACCTATTTAAGGTTTTTGTAATGTAACGTACTTTTTAATTGACAGGGATGATATTTCACTTTCATCAAGTGTAACGTTGTGCATATCCCGCAAAAAAATTGATACAGCCTTTGCTCTACCTAAACTTATTCCCAAATCTTGCAACGTAGTACTTTCTCCTGTATCTTTGGTTATGGATACACCTAAAAATACAATCTGAGTTTTAATGTTGTCATAGTTTTATGTGTGCAACTTGCATCAACAAACTCGCTAGCGCCACCAGCGTCAGACAGCGGAACTAAGTGTTTTACATCGCGTTAACGAAGTTTCTACAGTCCGCTAACATATCTACCACTTCCAACTTCATCCCAATGGACTTCGGTTCCCAGGCATAAACACTTAGTTCCACTGTTTGACGCTGGTGGGTACATATACAAACCAAAAAGAAATAATATACTCGTAGTTAAACGTATCAAAAGAAAAATATCGCTTACCAGCAATGTCGAGGATTTTCTCAAGAATTGATTTTACATTGTTGTTGACAGGAAGATGAGCCAGGAGAACAGGGCGCGTGGAACACAAACCTTGCTCTAGTGCCATCAACATTTCATTCGCATCTGTCAAATCACCTGTTTCCTAGAAAACAAGAAAATCTCTTTAAGGACAAGTCTAAGAAATAAAACTCAATAAAGGTTTAGCAACCCGACTGCCTGCTTCGTTAATACGTCTATTATATGTTCATATAATTGAATATGTTATAGATGTCTTTTTTTATGGTATAGGAGGCAAACGAGCAGACGGATCACCTGATGGTAAGCGATTACCGTCACCCATAGACACCTGCAGCACCAGAGGAGTCACAGATGAGTTGCCGGCCTTTCAGATGAGAGTACGCTATTTTCTTGAAGGTTGACTTGGCCAATCACGGCACGACAAGTCCACCAGTTCAAAGTCGCTCAGCGGGCTATGGAAATAGCTATACTTGGTGTATCTCTAAGGGATCGACTCCGGAACGAAGTAATTCGGCAGAGAACCAAAGTTACCGACATAGCTCTGCGAATTAGCAAGCTGAAATGGCAATGGCCTGGTCATATTTTCCGTAGAACCGATGGCCGTTGGGGAAGACAAGTTCTAGAATGGAGACAACGCAGTAAGGCTCCGTCAGACTAGGTTCAGCGATGATATTCGCAAGGTAGCTGGTGGTAACTGGAGAAGAAGAGCTGAAGGTCGCGCTCAGTGGCGTGCTATGGAAGAGGCCTATGTCCAGCAGTGGACTGACGTGGGCTGATGATGATGATGATATATGTCGTCACCCGATCGTATAATTCGCCAAATCGTGATATTCCTAAGCATATCATAAAATAACCTAACCTAACCTAACATTATGGCTAGGAATTTCATGATATGGTGTATTATACGATCCGGCAACATATATATCTTTCAACCAAGCCTTTAAAAAGGGAACACGTTCAAATTCCGAATAACTTTTTCCCAAATATTCATTTGTACGTATTTAAATTTTTCCGAAAGCTATGTTACGCTGGAGCTATTTTAGATTAAATGCATTATTTTATTGTCTTACGCAGGTTAGGTTAAGTTTGATTTATAAGCGATAGCAAAAAGATAAGTCTTCTATAAAAAAAATGCGTTTGGAATTATGACTCTTCGGAATTATGTTGTGTACCCCTTTATTCCATTTTATTAATGTAGCCAATGTCACTAAGAAAAATCTAACGATACCTGGTTTGTCAAAATCTCGCCATCCGCTCAGCTTCTTCCAGGGAGCAAACAATCATACATACCTATACAGTACATACAGGTCGAAACATCTTCGGCAGCCAGGTTAAAACAGCTAGGTTGCCTCAACTAGTTTAAAATTATTGGACCTCTGTTTTTTTTACCTTTATTACACGAATCATCGTTCCCGGTAGTCGATCCCTCCCCCGAGAAAGACATAACTGTTGCCCAATAAAGTTATTCACACCTAATACAGCAAAATATCTGAAATAAAAACCCGATCGGTATTAATATTAACTTTATTAATTAAATGATCGTATGACGGTACACAGGATCTCGATTTTTGAATCGCTGCACGACTAAAGCACAGCAAAATGGCCGATATCGAAAAGGAAGCGATTAGATATAGACTATTTTCTCGTTCAAGAAACAAACAAAAGATATCGATCCCATGTCTATAAAAGAGACACAAATATTGATAGTCTTGATCGCTGGCTGTTTACACTGCCAACTCGCTCTCCAATAAAATATTATTTATCCCGTGTCGATAGGTGGTAGAGAGAGACGCATATATTAATAGCTTCTCTCTCATAGTCGACGGTAAATCAAGCCTATGGTATCAAGTAGCAATTGGAGGCATTTGTAAACGAGATCACCGTATGACTTTATTTTCATATTACTCACTGATCATCAGTGATATTCTAAAATTGAATCCTAACTGTTGTTCTATGATACGTACTTCATGGTTGGACATGATTTCCTGGCTGCAGCATCAAAGTAAGTTACCAAAGATTGATAGTATTGGTTCGTTTGTTCATTTAGGGACTTAGTTATCATGACAAATATGCCTTCTACTGGACCTAATTGCGCGCTTTCATTCAGTATTTTTTGGAAGTTCTTGCTATTTGAAGGATCTGCTGTTGACGTCTGAACTTTTACACCCAGCTTCTGCCACAACCTGTAAAAGAACATTTAACCATATCGAAAACTATTTTTTTTCTTGGTTTAATCTAGTGGTTTGTTCGTGTAGTGTTATTTACTTGAACAAGGGGTGATATCGTGGTGGAGTGGTCTGGAAGTGCAAATGCAGAGTCCTTGCACCACATTTAACCAATCTGTCAGCCAGCTGAAGCCCAAGCCCTTCCTCATCGCTCACCAATAGCTGGCACCGGCTAGCAGAGCACACCAGCCTGTAAAAAGACATGAGCATGTAGCGAACAGCTGAGTAAGACATATTAACGTGGCGGCGGCAGCCAGCAGAAGAAACTATATCAGACACTGCAATGCCGACGGTGCTGGCCTAGTTGGTAGTGACCCTGCCTACGAAGCTAGCGGTCCAGGGTTCAAATTCCGGTAAGGGCAGATATTTGTGTGATGAGCGCGAATATTTGTTCCTGAGTCATGGATGTTTACTATGTATTTTAGTATATATTTCTCTATATAAGTATTTATATCGTTGTCTAGTACCCATAATACAGGCCTAGAGCTTAAATTGGGACTACGTCAATCGGTGTTACATTGTCCCCTGATATTTATTTATTTTATTTTATATCAGACACTGCAATGTATCTTGTAATAAGCAGGAGAAATTTTCAGTCAGTAAGCACCTGGCCCAGAATACTCCTGCTCTCGCCTTCCTACCTTCGTTCTTTCCTTCCTACCTTCTTCCTTGTTCTCGTAAGAACGACTTCTATTCTCTGTGTCTTGTTCTTTTTGTATCTATGTAATTTTATTTTGTAATGTTGCCAAAATATTACACATTTTCTTTTCTTTATTGGAGACGCATACAGTAAAGAAGTGGGACCTCACACCACTCATTTAAAACGATACGGCGCTACTTATGGTGACACAATGTGATCTAGGAAGTGTGTATTGAAGGCAAATTGTAAGAGGTTCCGGCGCCAGTACAATGAAGTTCCCGAGGTCTTCAACAAGCACAGATGCTGGCCACCGGGACTCAGAAGGGTAAAAATCGGAGGGCGCGGGGTATATTCCTGTTGGGCGTTACCTTGCGATATCGGTGGCGTGATATGGGAGAGGTCCACGTCCAGCAGTGGACTAGTATACGCTGATGATGTTGATGATGGGCGTTATCGAAGCTTCTATAGCCAAAGGATATTTAATTCTTTTACGTTAGCAATGAGGTTGTACTTGCTACAGGAGTTTTGTTGGAGATACCGCTATTTGTCTTAGCATTGCACTAAGATTCCCCCTTCTTAGTGAAAGCAAGGTACCTGGGCTGCGCGGTTGGTGCAGCTGGTTGCAGCCGTAGCAGCACGCGGCCGCGATGGCAGCTGGCGGCCAGCAGGCGGAACGCGCGCGGTGCGTCGTCTGGCGCATACGTCACACGCGACAGGGGACGCACCACTCCGCTGATGATACCTTCTGCTATCAGCCATTGAAGCTTCTGAAAATACCCATAACATTGATAATAGCGACCGAAATCTGAAAAAAGAAAGGTTTAAGAAATGAGTTACTTACTGTTATTAAGCTTTGTTCTTCTAAAATACTCGACACGTCAACGTACATGTACGTTCGATCGCGACTCAAGGAATACATTCCAAGTGAAAAGTTATCTTGGATTTTTAGGGGGCTGGTATCCATGACTACCCCACAGCTTGCAGTGCACCTAAGAAAGGCCTGAGGACAATATTTAAGTCATTATTACTGTAAATTAGGATAAAGTATCAGCTCGTTGATCTTATGACATTTGGCAGACAGTAGGGTAAAGATAGATGGCGTTAGCACGAGTCCGGGCAAAGTGGAATGAAAATGAGGCCCTTACCCTGCTGCTGCTGAAACGATGAAGATAAAAGGCTCAAAAGTAATAATCTTAAAAAAAAATAACATTAAAGGCCTGTTGTTTGATCAATAGTTAAAGTTACTAATTGTTAATAATCTTAACTAATGGTTAAATCTCAAGGAAATGTGTATAATTTAGGATTCCTTTTTCGAAATTTAACAATTAGTTGAGTCAACTACTGATTATACAACACGGGCCCTAAGTAAACTATTTACAATAACAAAGTGGTCATTCACACGCCAATAGCAACTAAAAATCAACCAGTAACAGTTTTGTTCGACATTGGCGTTGCGTCTGTGCGGTGCGGTCGGTGAAACTGCAAAACCGCGTAAGTAACATTTTAAATAAGGAGCAAAATTCACCTTTTTCATAAGGTTGTAAGGTTTATTTTGCTCTATCATAAATTTGTTAGTTACGCGGTTTTGCAGTATCCCCGACGATATATCAATCAATGCCGTTGAGAAAGTTAGAAAGGCGACTAGAAGTGGCAGTGGTGGACTGTGTAGATGATTATACCATAATAGTTATTTGTTCAACAAGAGAGCAAAGTTGGTTTTTGCTGCGAGTGATGATTTTGAATCCCGAGTAAGCGAAGGATTCTATTATTGAATCACGAGCGTAGTGAGTGATTCTAGGTTAGAATCCTGAGCGTAGCGAGGGATTCAAAGATACGAGACGTAAAAAACTTTGGTCTCGTGTGAGACATACAACTTTTCACCTCAGCAGCGAGAACAACACAGCGTGAAGCTGGTAGGGCCAACGCAGGTCTTCCGTTGTGACCATTTGGTGAATACACTACTAAATAACGACACGATCGCATTAATATGCATCAATCACAAGCATTTTTGCAAAATACTAATAAAATAAAAAGTGGAAAAACATGAAACAGATAAAACCTGTCACTCAACTTGATAATGCCGTAGTGCAAACACAACTTTATACAGCTTTATGTAGTCTGTGGCTTTAAAAAAAACCTAACTAGGCCTTGTCTATGGCTATTGGCTACAATAATCCCGCTATTTTTGAAATGCGTTCTGAAACTGCCCCCGCGGTTTATGTCACGAAATTAAAGATTGTTAAAACGATAACAAAATTATGTAGATACATGATAAACTTCTTATTTTTCATTAATTTTGTCTTCAAAACATTAAATAAAAAAAATGATTGTACCTACTGTATAAAATAGTTATAATAAACACATTCCAAACTTTAACAATGTTACGGTTATGTGTGCATCCGAACGTGCGTTTCTTTTTGGGCCTACTATACTCGAAAACGTAATTAAAGTCCAACGTGGGTTGCCACTAAAATAAAAAAATATTTGCGTTAGTATATTTCCACTTTTTAAAAGAACGTACTAAGAATATTTATTTATTGGTAGTTTTAAACCTTCCATTAAAATAAACAAGTTCATTCAAGTTATTTACACAAATACAAGATGGCCTATTAAATATTTAACCATAGACGATTTTTGGTAGCAAAACTGTTATTGCACCTGTAATACTTCAGGTCTTAATAACATTTGGTACGATAAATAAGCAATTGTTGTTAACAACGTTAGATGCAATTTAAATATTACATGCGTTTAGCTATTCGACAAAATAACAGGCCAAAAGTGTGTAACTCGCTTTATAATGACAATGATTGGCCATTTCACCATCCATGACAACATGGGGTCCATGGGTAACTGTCATTCTGTCATTCTTATTCGACATCTGACGTCTGTTCCGAGTGCTCGAATGTATTGTATTTGCTCAGTGGTGATTTTGTTTTTTGTTAAGTTAAGTTTGTTTTGTTGAGTTTTCGTTTTTTGTTAAGTTTATTCTCGGTGTTACTTTCTGTTGTTGAAGTGTTAAGTGTGTGTGTTGTACGGCTTCTTTGCGTATTATACGTAAGATGGAACCTCAGCCGGGACCATGTTAGTCATATCTACAAATTTTGTCAACAATTTGATTATCAATACAAAAAGGTTGGCTAACTCTGAAATGTTCGATTGGCACTGACATAAGTGACTTTGACACTTATGACAGTGACGTATCTGTCGTAGTTTTTTTGGACTTTAATTACGTTTTCGAGTATATGTGTGGAATTTGAAAATCGAACTTCGAATCAAGTTGTTTCTATCTCTCGCTTTTTTCCTATCGAAGTGAAAGTGACAGAACAAAGTGAAGTTCATTTTTTTCGAATGTTGTGAGTAGCCCCAGCACTGCTCACGGCATTTAAAAATAGTACATTGTTGCCTAGGCGCGGAAAGTAAGGGATTTCCTGACGAGGTGGTTAGCAGGCCGAGCAACAGCGAGGCCTGCTAAAATACGAGTCAGGAAATCCTCGTTTCCGCCGAGGCATACATAATGCTTTTCTCAAACATGTGAGGAAATAATACAAATAGGTACATTTCTAAAAAGCAAGTAATTTAATTTCCTTAGATTTAGCGGGAAGCAGGTTTTGCCTAACCGAGGCAGCTTCAGATTTTAATATAGGCGGTGTGGTACCTATTTCGTCGCTTTCGTCGCTTGAGCTCATTTTTTATAGTAAGTATTTCACACAACAAATAGTTTAATATTCGGTTTCACAATTATATTATGCAGAATGAACGAATGTTACCGACTGTCAATTGATTTTAAATACTAACCATAGACATTGGAATGCAAATTCAAAAAGAAACACACGCACTGTGCTAAAAAAGCGAGCAGTTACCTTGGCTGTTTGGAATTTTTGTCTTGGTCCTTTTGATTTTGTATGCAAATTGACAGCATTTTTAAGAAATATATGGACATGGACGGAAAGTGTTTTCATATGGTTTTTTTACTCCTAGGAGTAAAATGAGGCTCTTTCCGTCCTTGTGTTTCAAACGGAAAACCGTTTTTTCCGAGCATGTTTGAGAAAAAATATTTAAAGAGCTACTTTGCCTCTCGCTCGCAGCAAAATATCACTGTTTTTAAGCAGCAAAACCTGCTTGTTTGAGCTGCTGAGGTGAAAAATATATTGAGTGAATTCAGAAAGTTTCTTTCCTCTTATAGCACTATTGATATGAGTATCAAAAGATCAATTTACCGACTTGACTTCGCCCTTTCCGCTAGTGATAACGATTTTACAGCCCCGTCCGCTGGTGGCACTCAGCACTGCGTCATCAATATGTGGGTCTCGGGAGCAAAAGATATGGTCACCTGAAATTTTACAAGTCGTGATTATCCATATACTCCATATGAAGGGTCCACGGAAAGAACATGGTCTAGTCACATTCTGCCGTCCTACCAAAGAAGGCGGCTAACTGCAATGTAGTTGTGGAACCATTTTAAACTCTATTGGTAACCACTTTAAATTTAAAATACTAATACTATTACTATGCACTTCATCATGTCAGCCGAAAGACGTCCACTGCTGGACATAGACCTCCCCCAAGGCTATCCACTCAGACCGGTCCTGTGCTTTTCGCATCCACCGCTTTCCCGCGATCCTTACAAGGTCGTTACTCCATCTTGTTGGAGGCCTACCCACAGCTCGTGTCCCGGTCCACGGACGCCACTCAAGAACCTTCTTACCCCATCGGCCATCAGTCCTGCGTGCGATGTGTACTATGCACTTAACCGCCTTCTTTGATAGGACGGCAACATTAGTAACTTTTTGAGATATCGCGATTTGAAAGTTAGGTACCATGTCATTTTGTACGTAATTTTCGTGTAGAGGTTTTTTTAAGAGTGAAAAGATACAAGCTATATGAAGATTTATATCTGAATCTGAGTGGTAGGTAATAGTTCATTTCGTCCTCTACATTTTCAAAACTCATTTTCAAAAAAAAGTGACCAGACATGTCATGTTCTTTCCGTGGACCCTTTATTTGTTTAGGTAGTTAACTATATGTAAAAAAAAAACACAGGATGTTCGTAAGGCAATAGAAGTAGAACACTGATACGTTAAAGTTTGACAAAACAGTTTCGATTGGCTATTTAACATTGTTGTGTATTTAGGTGCGTCCCTAACCAATAGGAAATATGCATGGTAACAAAATATAAAAATATCGTAAAAGAGATCACCAAAAGTGAAATTAAAATTATAATCGGCCAAGAAATATAAATGGTACAACTTTAAACTACTAATCGGGCATATAAACTTCACATTAAATTCTGTTTTGCTAGAAAGAAATAGGAATAAACCTGTTGGCTTATGTCTTGGTTATTTTTATTGCTATGCAACGAATTATTTTTCTCAACTGTTTGTTTGATAAATCAGTTTTTATTGAAGCTGTGAACAAAAGTGAATATTCCTCATTGAAGTATAATACATTGGCTTAGTATAAAAAATAGTAAGATATAACAGAGGGGTTATTATGACGTCGCTATGCAGTTCACTTTACGGCGAGTGCAAAGGACAGAGCTATAGCAGTTATATAGCTCTGTCCCTTTCTTAGCCATGTCATAATAACTCTCCAGGAGACATTACTAATGTTAATCAAATGGGACATAACGATTTTACTTGACCGTTTAATTTTAATTAATAGACAATTTCAAAAAAAGATAAATTAAATAGCCTTCTTAGAAGTGTTTTTTACAAAAACTTTAATTTATTTATCCTACAACGTACTTACCTGACAACCCGGGAAATAATTTCATCAAGAACCTTTTCTTCTGTAAATTGCTGACTGCGGCATAAACTTCACATTTAAGGTGAATTGCGATTGATATTAGAGCTTGACCAAAAGCTCCAGTGCCACCTTGTATGAGTATAGACATCCCGTGGCTTAGTTGTGCTTTGAAGACCTATAAGTCAGTGAGCAAGTTAGTAAATACTAGAATCTATTTGAAGCGGGGAATGGATTGCTAGGTCTAATGATTATATTGAGCTTATTTCAAATATTTATAAAGGCATTCCATCTTAGGCTTAGGCTTTTGCGATCAGATTTCGGTGAGAGAAAAGGACAGAGCTATATAATCGCTATAGCTCTGTCCTTTACACTCACCGTAAAATGAACTGCATATCTATGTCATAATAACCCCCCTGATGTGTGAAGGGACGCGCCACTGCATCGCTACAAAAAATCGCTGTGTGTTACCTTCCTTAGTTTTGTCCTCGCAGATGGCAACGCAATTGACAACAATTCATTATGTGCTAAGGTAGTAAAACAAAATACCGTTTCTAGATTTTACACTGCTGATTACAGTAAAAATATCTTTGGCTTTTTTTAAACAGTTGTTTTTTTTATATTTAGGAAAAACAGTAAAAAAAAGTTGGATTGTGAATGTTAGGAATACACTTATAGTGCCCTTAGTCCATTTATTCAGTCTGCGCACGAACGCGGTCTCGAACGGGTGCGTGCGGGGCGTACGCCACGATAAATTGTGTTTTCGAAATGTCGTTACAAAGGTCGCAAACGGTGAAGTGCATAAACTGTGATATTGTTATAAGTGAGTTGTTAGCATATGTTCAGAATAAAATTGATCTAATGGACAATGCCAGTATGATTAGTATTTGTTTATCTACGTATAATGAAAAAGAAGTGAGCGAAGCAAAAATATTGTTGTTTGACTGCATAAAAGACAAAAATAGAAGAAAGGTGTCAAGAAGAAATGATGGTAAAATGCACAGAGACATGGAGGATATCATGTTGGTAATGAGAGAAACAGATAGTGTGCTACTGCCAATTTTCGTGGCCAAAAATTTAAATAGATTGCCTGCCGTTACATTCGATTTCTTGGATCCATCAGCCCTACTAAAGGATATCGTAAGGCTAAAATTTGAAGTGCAAGAAATTAAGAGTAACTATGCTACAGCTAAACAGGTGGAAGAACTAGAGAACAAGCTGCAGCACGATAAATACGCATCGTTCTTGAGGGGACAAACGAACGTAAATACACGTCGAGGGGCCTGTACGTTGGATAGCGGCCCAATGGCATTTTTAACGCCAAATGGAAGGTCAATGTCAGGTGAACCAGTCAGCGAACAGTTGGGATCCATATCTCGGATTGATGAGGGTACGCGGCCGGAGTGGAGGCATGTAGGTGAGCCATCCTCTGCGCGCGACTGTGAGGTGTTACCGTTATCGCGCACTACAGTGCAATCTACCGCGCATAAGGTGAATCTATTAAACACCGAGCATGTTAAAGGAAATTCGACCCTAATTCATGACGATAAGGTTGAGAATCAAACCATTATAGATGAAGGTTTACGAGTAAACAAAACGGATCAGCTGGGAGCGCGTAGTTATTATAAAGAAAATAAAACGAATGACATCGAAGTAAAAAGACTGTCGTTCGCTGAGATGGCAAAAAATGGAGAATGGCAAGAAACGGAACCAGATAAGGATTGGAATATCGTACAACGGAGAAAATTACGAAATAGATTTATAGGATGTAAAGGGAAAGCAGAACCCGATTCAAAAGAGAAATTTAAAGCAGCCGATACAAGAATACCGTTGTTTATCTCAAACGTACATAAAGATGTGGCGGAGAAGGATATTACGAACTACATCTACCAAAAAACGGGAGATAAGGTGGCTTTGTTTAAAATCAGAATGCGCAAGGAAAAAGATTATAACTCTTATAAGGTTTTTGTAGATAACGAAAAACTTAATGTGTTTATGGATGATGGCTTGTGGCCGGCGGGTGTGTCGTTCAGGCGCTTTGTATCGATAAGGGGGCGACTGGATCGAAGGTCAAATGCAGGAAAGGTTAGTGAAAGTATTTTTAAAACCAATATTGATGAATAATACAAACTTATGCAAATTAGTCAGCTTTAACTGCAAATCCCTTAAGCGATCTATTGAGGGAGTGAGATCTCTTTGTGAAACAGCGGATATCGTGGCACTTCAGGAAACATGGTTGCTACCCCACGATCTACCGATACTAGGAACAGTAAACAAGGATTTTGCGTTCACGGGAACATCAGCAGTCGATACCAGTGAAGGTTTGGTGGCGGGGCGTCCGTATGGAGGGGTAGCAATTCTATGGAAGAAAAGTGTTTTTAGAACGGTTACAGTCATTAAATGTGAAAATGTGCGTATAGCTGCTATTAAAATAGGACTAAAGAGTAGTTCAGTGTTAGTTATATGTGTGTACATGCCAGTTAACTCTAGGGAAAATATGCCAATATTTACAGAGTGTTTAGGAGAAGTTAGTGCCATTATAGAAGAAAATACTGACGTTGAAGTGGTTTATTTGTTAGGAGACTTTAATGCGCACCCAAAGGAACTTTTTTGTAGAGAAATGTTGCATTTTTGTGAAGAACAAGAATGGTGTTGTGTAGATATGGAAATATTGGGCGTAGAATCTGATACATATACCTTCACAAGTGAGGCCCACGGGTGTAATAGGTGGTTAGACCACTGCATTGTTACTAAAGCAGCGCGGAAAACGGTTCGCGATGTTAAAGTACTATGTGACGTGTATTGGTCTGACCACCTACCGCTTATGGTAGAGTGTGACATGGATAAGGTCCAATTAAAATGTGACTTAAATATGACGCCAAATGAGGGTATTATATGGGGTGGAAGACCAGATGCACAAGTTAAAATGTTTCAAAAAGTGTGTCATGAAAATCTTAGACTCCTGCAATTTCCTGTTGAGCTTACAGCATGTGCCGATAAGTCTTGTAACGATCTTAGTCATACATTAGTGCTAGATAAACTTTATGAAAGCATCATTAACACGCTAAGTGTGGCGGCTAAGAAGTCTAGTAAAGTTAGGCGGGGTAGGAAAAAAGCTCATATAGTTGGATGGAATAGGTATGTCGTCGATGCGCACAGGGAGGCCAGATGTAAATACGCAGTTTGGTTGTCAGCAGGCAAGCCGCTACATGGGGTAGTGTACAAGGACATGTGCGAGAGCAGAAGGCTTTTTAAGTCCAGGTTAAAGTGGTGCCAAAATAAACAGGAGCAAATAAAAAGAGACATTTTAGCTGCAGACCATACCAATAAGGACTTCAAAGCCTTCTGGAAAAATACAAACAAATTGAAGTTGTACTGGGGTCCCTGTGAGCGTCGGGGGAGTAAGTGATAAGAGGAGCATTGCTAATAATTTTAAGTCTTTTTAAAGTGACCCCTTTACAGAAAATAACGTTGCCAAACATGCTCAATACTGAGACTCCGTCTGTTAAAAGAACTGTGAAGTTTTCGGCGAAACAAGTTTTCGAGGTTATTAAATCCATGCAGCGGGGTAAGTCGCCAGGTCACGACGGTCTCAGTATCGAGCATCTCAGGCACGCGGGGGGGCACGTGCCGTGTATATTGGCGATGTTCTTCAACTTGTGCCTGGCACATTCGTACTTGCCTGAGCAGCTTACGAGAACTGTGGTTGTGCCGCTCATTAAAAATAAGACTGGTGATGTGTCCGACCCGTCTAATTACAGGCCGATCTCACTTGCGACAATAATTGCCAAGGTTCTTGATAGCCTGCTTAATTCACAACTTAGTAAGCGCATACAAATTCACGACGCGCAATTCGGTTTTAGGCCAGGGCTGTCAACGGAAAGTGCAATTTTGTGTTTGAAGCAGGCTGTAAGGTATTACAGGGATAGAAAAACACCCATTTATGGGTGTTTTCTAGACCTGTCAAAGGCATTTGACTTGGTTGTGTACGACCTGTTGTGGGATAAGTTACACAGAAGCGGAGTGCCGGCCGAATGTATCTTTCTTCTTAAATTTTGGTACAACAATCAGGTCAATCAGGTGAGATGGGCAGGAGAATACTCGGACCGTTACAGCCTGAATTGTGGAGTAAGACAGGGGGGGCTAACGTCTCCGCTTCTGTTTAACTTATATATAAACGAGTTGATTGAGGAGCTCAGCAACACCCATGTCGGTTGCCATATCGGCGAAACGTGTTTCAATAATATAAGTTACGCGGACGATATGGTGTTGTTGGGCCCGTCGGTCAACTCAATAAAACACCTTATCGGGTTATGTGAGAGCTATGCGGCACAGCACGGTCTTAGGTACAATGCAGTAAAAAGCGAGTTGATGATTTTTAAGGCTCAAAAATACAACCCAGTGACTGTACCTGTGATTACGCTGGGAGGCATGGCTCTTAAGGTAGTTGATAAGTTTAAATACCTTGGGCATATGGTAACTGAAGACCTAAAGGATGATTTAGATGTAGAAAGAGAGAGAAGGGCATTGGCCATTAGGGGTAATATGATCACTCGCAGATTTGCACGGTGTACGAAGCAAGTTAAACTAACGCTGTTCAAAGCATACTGCCAATCGTTTTACACGTGCAGTCTGTGGGTGACATATACGAAGCGTTCCTATAACACGCTCAGGGTTCAGTACAACAACACCTTCAGGATGCTGATGAAGCTGCCGAGGCACTGCAGCGCGTCCGGCACGTTCGCCGAGAGACATACCGACGATTTTTACGCCATCAGGCGGAAGAGGGTCGCCTCTCTTCTAATGCGAGTACGGAGCACCAAAAACAGCCTCCTGAAGGTGTTGGCAGAACGTCTCGACTGCCCATTTAATAAATTCTGTGTTGACCTTGTTACAGGCATAATTAAGTAAGGGTTGTCATTATATGTTTAGCTAACAATTAGTTATTAAGTAAAAATGTTACTAACAAAATATGGATCAGTTTTGAGGTCTGAAATAAATTATTTTTATTTTTATTTATTTATTTTTTATTTAAAAAAAAATATATACAACTGTCATGTTCATTTTTTATCTGTCTGACGAATGAAACTCAAAGCAGATGCAAAGCAGTAAACGCAAAATAGTTTATTTATTTTAATGGCGTCTACAAATTATGTAATTAATTAAATTACGCAAAATAACAAATTTGTGAACGAACGGCAGCGAATGATTGACAAGTGAGAGACATGACATGACAGTCAGTTCTGTATCTGTTTAAAGTTACTTTTTTTTTATGTCATGCTAAGATCACGATATCGGTATTCCTAACTTTGGATATACGGTCTTTTTAATGACTATTTCTTTAATAAATTACTAACGACGAATTTAAGTTAAATAAACAAAAACTGAGAAATACGGGTAGTCTAATTTTAACCAGCTATTTTAAACACGAATAATAAATAACGCTTTTTTTTGAAATGTTGTCAATTTGCATGGGCCTCGACCACACTTCTCATCAGGTGGGATGTGTGCTTAACACACGTTAAAAAAAAGCGAATGCTTTTGTTATAGTCGATATTGAAACGTTAACTATACTTCTAAGAGACCCCTTTTCCAGTTTTTTTGTTGGAGTCAAAATATAGGTGTCTTACCTGGGTCTACTTCTCTTACCTTCACGCCTGTAATCCCAGAGTGGGGAAGGCAGAGCCACAGAATTACCTACAACTTCAAAAAGTTGTTGATAATTCAGCAACCACACTTTGCACAAACAGGCCAAGATGTTTACCAGCGTATTAGTGACATGTTGCGTAGTCATTAACTTTGTTTTAATGTAGGGTAAAGTCATCAGTAGTCGGCGATCAGTAGTCGGCCTCTGCTTTTACTTTGTATGTGTGGGGTGGGGAGTATGAAAGATATATTTCCCACTATTCGCACTCATATAAGGTTAACAACTGGTATCTGGCCGACAACTGGTGATTTTACCCTATTAATTAGGTACGTATAAACGTAACATAACTTAAGTAAAAGTAATCTACACTTTCAAGTTTCAAAAGGATACCGTTATGTAACGTAAACATAACTTAAGTGGCTAGTATAAGTTCCACTAATGTACTAAGACTATGTTGATTTTGCAATGTCACTCTGTCACTTGTCGTAATGAAGTTTGGTCAAAGGAGCAAGGCCAGAGGCCCTAGCCAAGATGCAAACGCTTCTAACGTTTTTCTTTTCTATCACTCAAAATGTAAGGGATGACATTCTCGTGAGTTGGGATAAACCACGCGGTCAACTGTCACCCCATTCAGTGTGAGCACTCACGAGGCAGTAGTAGGCGTGCGCGTAGGGCAGCGGCACGGTGGCGGCGTCCTCGAGGCTCCAGTGCGCCGGCACCGGCTACAGCAGCTCCGGCCGCGCCGCCACACAGATACTTGTACATCCCGAATGAAGTCCAAGACTAGGTACTCACGAGGCAGTAGTAGGCGTGCGCGTAGGGCAGCGGCACGGTGGCGGCGTCCTCGAGGCTCCAGTGCGCCGGCACGGGCCACAGCAGCTCCGGCCGCGCCGCCACGCAGATACTTGTACATCCCGAATGAAGTCCAAGACTAGGTACTCACGAGGCAGTAGTAGGCGTGCGCGTAGGGCAGCGGCACGGTGGCGGCGTCCTCGAGGCTCCAGTGCGCCGGCACCGGCCACAGCAGCTCCGGCCGCGCCGCCACGCAGATACTTGTACATCCCGAATGAAGTCCAAGACTAGGTACTCACGAGGCAGTAGTAGGCGTGCGCGTAGGGCAGCGGCACGGTGGCGGCGTCCTCGAGGCTCCAGTGCGCCGGCACCGGCCACAGCAGCTCCGGCCGCGCCGCCACGCAGTCTCTGATCGCGCCCCCGAGCACCAGCCCCATCACGCGTTGACCGCTATAAATGTACGTGTCACATAATCGGTTTTTTCTACTCGCATAATACAACCGCTAATATTGATATAGTTAACGGTATCAGAATACAGTTCTATAATGCACGTTGCCGTGGTAATAACAGTTCTTTTATAATTATTATAAAATTGTTATTACCACGGTTTCGCGCATGAACAATGTGTTTGGTGATCAACTGCCCTCTGAATTTTTATGTGGGCTTACTTGTGAAAAACTGTTTACAACAATTTAAATGTGTATACGGAAAATATTTAATAAAATTTCATAACAGGATCTCTAAAATAAATAATATTTAAGAAAATAACAATTTTAATAATTAGTTCGACTGGTTTTCAATATGGTAATATGGCGGCACCACAAATGGCGTTGGTGAATAAAATTGTCAATATACCTTGCAACGTTTTTTTATTATTTATTTGACGGTTAGACAGACGGACACATGTGTCCGTATGTATACGTAATTTTATAAAGTTCCGTTTTTACTTAAAAGGTATTGAACCATAGGTGTTTTAAATTTGTTGTAATATAAAAATAAAATAAGATAATTACCTTTCAGTTTTACCACTGAAGTCCATGCCAAAATAAAGTTCACTTGAAACATTATCGTTTTCTATCGGTAGATCTCCGTAAGCTCGCTTAACATCATTAGTATTTAGTCCGGCAAAGTGCACCTGGCGGCGAGAATGTTATAATTTTACTATTTAGACAATTTACAGCCATGGCTGCTCATGGCCGAGCTATATAGAACAGTTGATTTTTGAAGTGAACTTTATTGTCTCTTAACAAAGGTGCAGATACTCGTACGGTGAGGTTTATATTACTAACTTAATTTATTGATCCAGATTGATCACACGACCTTACGCTACCACGACGGAAAACATAAGACACTACATAAGGTCCAAAATTGTCCGTCAGCACTTTTGTGACAGTCGAGCCATCGGTAATCGAGAAACTCAAAACGTCAAACTTTAAAAGGTGCATTTATATCTTTTAATATAGAAAGTTGTATATTTATCGAAAATATTACTCATATTTATTGACGTTAAGAGAAATTACGTGAAAAAAATGCAATTAATCATCATCATCATCACCATGTCAGGCGAAAGACGTCCACTGCTGGACATAGGCCTCCCCCAAGGCTCTCCACTCAGACCAGTCTTGTGCTTTTCGCATCCACCGCATTCCCGCGATCCTTACAAGGTCGTCACTCCATCTTGTCGGTGGCTTACCTACAGCTCGTAGGCTCGTCGACTTTTTCTAGCTTCAGTTGTCACACACAAATAGCTATTTCTAAACGATATCTTCTAATTGACTGCATTTGTATAAATACTTTTTTATATTATACGTACTTGTGTATTTTTTAAATTGAAAAATAATACTTTATTAATAAGTTATAAAGGAAAACGTCGTGTGCTCAACACATTTGGCCAAGGCTGTATAGTTAGGTTCTTAATAACTTTATAGAAGTATATAACCCCTTCTTTCAGAGCCAATATCTCTTAAATGGGCCGACGAATTTTTATAAAATCTAGCTAAAAACCATCGCCTTAAAACCTGCATTAAAAAAAACTGCTTGCAAATCGGTTCTCTGTTTAAAATCTAAGGTGCGACAGACAGACACACAGTGATTCAACTTATACCACCCCTCTTATTGTGTCGGGGTTAAAAACAAGTGACATTTAATTTAGTATTCTATGAAATACCTTAACAAGGACACCAGAATCCTCCGATTTGGAAGTTTCTGCCCAGTGAAAAGAATCCAAGTCTCCAATTCGGGCACTCTTTAAGGCTACTCGGTATTTAGGAATGCCTTGTTGTTGAAGTGGCTCGTAATACTCTCCGCCCCATTCGCCCTAGTTGGGTAAACAAGTATCAGACATTAATATAAAAGTATGCTTTATTAGTAGAAATAGGCGGGATACGTGAAGTGAAAACTGACTCAAGGTTCAAGACGATCCTGGAATTATAAAAGATCTGCAGGCAGCCGCAGCTGTGACGGAAAAAATACATCAGTGGCCCTAGCCAGCGTTTTTGTTTGTTTGATTTTCAAACCAATCGCGTCACTGGTAGATGACGTGATACGAAGACACATGATCTACCAGTGACCCGATACATAAACGCAAAATAAACTTTAGTTAAAGTATTATTTGTCCATTTTGACTAGGTAATTAGAATTGTCAAAAAAAAAAACTCCGGGTCTTTACATTCTAATTCGAAAGAATAGGTAATTTTATGATTCCAATTTCATTAATTTTGTATTTGACCCAATAAGTAGTTTTGTTTAAATATCTTTAATTATTTAACAGTCATTTTATGGATGACATGATTAATTTAAACTTGGGTTGGCATTTTCTAAGAAATTACAACAATTAAATGATATCTAATTATAAAAAGTGATTGTAATAGTGTATTAAAACATACAATTTCAAGCGGTTTTCTCCTAACCCGTAAGATACACCTAAGAGGGCATCAAGCCGAAAATGAAAGTCAAACAAAGGTTTAATATACTTTTGTCGAAATATCCGAAAAAGAGTAATATATCAAAAACTTAATAGTGCACAACGGCTTTAAATCCCTATTCCTTGAAATGGTTTTCGAATTAGAGTAAATATAAAAATATGAACAATTCCAATTAAAATATCATAATGACAGATAAGGATAGACCATATTTCAAGCACACTTTAGCAATTGCGCCTTTAGGAATAAGAGGTTTAAGTGCTACACCAAGATGGTTGAATCAAGTAATGTGATGGTGATAACTAGTATTTTTGTTTGCTTCGTAACTTACATTATCAAAGTAATTGAACGCTAGATCCAGGTCAGGCATTTGATCCATATTGAGATTTTCAGATATGGCGTTTTTAAACGTAATGAGATATATTTGGCTTCTCTCTGATTCCTTTCTCCATTGTTTGACGAGATCTTTCAGTCCACTTATCGTAGGATAGTTAGTGAATATGATCATTCTATGACGTGGTGGAAGATTCGCCCGAGCCGTATATAATAGTGCAAGATCCGCTTGTGTTCGGACGGAGAATGAATTAGTTCCAGCAGCCATTGATTTCGGTCTCCACCTCACCAGCTCTAACCGGGTATCCTTAGCACTTAGCGCGGAGACTATGCTGTACAACGCTAATGGCCGAATACGATTGGTATCGTTGAAGTCTTCGGCATTGATGACAAAAGTGTTACGGTTCAACAGACGGTATAATATTTGACACATCTGAAATAATTGAGCAAATTTAAAACCATATAAATAACAAAATTATAAATTCACACTTAAGTGCACCTACTTACATTATCATCCTTTGATAAATTTCTCACCAAAACCAAATCGGCCTTTTTTACAAAATGATCCAACACATTACTTTTGTGCATATCTTGGAATCTGATTGTTATCCCCGAAACTTCGCTGAGAATGTTTTTTATGTTGTTGAAGACGTAATTTTCGCCTTTTCTGTCAAATATCTCAATGATATTAATGACATCTTTTCCTATATTTTCATCAACTATTTGAGCAAATATTTGCAAAACGGATTTTATCTGAAAATCATAGTCAAATTAGACAGTCTTTCTAGGAAGTAATTCTAGCTACTTATTCTGGATAATCAAAGTACTAAACACTTACATCTAATTCATTCTTAGTTTGAAATCGCGGTATGAAGTTCAAAGTTTTTAATACCATCTTGTTTTCACTCGGAGAGGCAATTTCGCGAAATCTTATTGTTTCTATTAATATTCCTCCACAGCTAGAATGAAAACCCTGTATGATTAATTTTGTTAAAAAAAAACCAAGAGATCATCAATACTATCATGTTCACCTTGTGTTATCTTGAATTGTACAAATATTCGTTTTCATGGCATTTGAATTATTTACTTGATTGTTCAAGTGTCTTTTGATGTCGATGGAAATCTTCCTAATGTGGATTGGTTGGTAAATGCCGTAGTGCCCCTTCTTGAGAGCATTTAGCTGCAGCATGCCGTCGATGAGAGTCACCCAGTTACCTTCCCACAGGAGGTGTCCCTCCGTAAAGGATTCGTTTGAATCATGAATGCTTTGAAACTCGCCCCTGAAGAAGCAATCGTGCTTATTGTATTGAATTCGTACAAGCAAAAACATTAATTCCGACAGCAACAACAAAAACTTACGTATAATTATATTGTCTTTCGTGAAATATCTTATAGACTTGCGTTGACTTAAGACCAAGCTCTTCACATTTTTCTTCTGTTTGAATAAAACCTCTGGACATGTTAGTGGACAACGCGTTAATGTATCCATTGGCTACTTTTGTATTTTCATCCATGACCTAAAAAAAAAAGATAATTTAACAATTTTCGCTTGCATAGTTTGAAACTTAGAACACATCTCTTATGCTGAATGCAGGGCAATCAATAGCAAAGCTGGAATCTCGATTTGATTTTTTTACATTGCGTTCAAGGCACAGTCTGTCAAGGCAAACTGAACTGTCATTCCAGAGAGTTCAAACTGACCTCAAAAAGACCAGATCCTCGGTGCAGTGTGACGGAGAGGCGTAGCTGGCGCGAGTCGTGCAGCACGGGCTGCGAGAACAGATGCACATCGTGGAATTGCACGGCCACCTGCTTTCGCACTGCGCCCAGCGACATGGCTAGCGTGTCCCACGCAGCCACCAGCGCGCCGGCAAACGGGTACAAAACCTTGTCTGAAACAAAGCAGCTATTTAATATGCTGCCAAGCCTACACAAAGAATTAAAACCGGGCAAGAGCATGTCGGACCATGCCCAGTGTAAGGTTCCAAAGTCGTTACTACAAACACCAACTATCTTAAAAGCAACACGAAGCAAAGTTATTTAGTGCTGCACTGCTGCTGTCTTAGACGATTTTTTTTAATTAACTTAGTTAACTTAACCTTGACATTTTTCATTTTGAATTCCTTATATTATGTGCTTTCATTTAAGAGTTTTTTTTTGTAATTGCAGTTTTGGCTGTTTGGCTGTGTGCCGCGCGCATCTAGCAAGGATTGCACATTTCGAGTAGGTACACTATTTCCTAAGCAGTCCCCCAAATCGAACATCTACATAATGAACACTTGACATTGTACGCACCCTTTATGACATGACCTCGCAGGTATTCATGTTCGCTGTCATGGAGAGATATAACATACTTGCAAGACGCAGCTTTTTTTCGATCAGCAGTAATATACAGCGGCAAAAACCTTAAAGTTAAAAAATACATTTATTTCATAAATAAAAAACATAAAGTAAACTTTATGACTTTGATCGCCAGCTTTAAGTACCATTTCTCATTATGAGCCCACTCTACCAAGTGCGACAGATGAGCAGTGCCAGTGGAAACAGGAAATTCAACTTTCGGGTATAAGGCTCGTATGTCTGGAAAGTATCCTTCCATGTATAATCTGAAAATTTAAGAAATTGTAGACCAAGTAAAGTGTGAATAAGTGATCAGATAGATGCCCATTGTACTGACTTGCCGATGGCTTCGAGCAGGAAGCGCGCGTTGTCGGCGTGGCCGCGGCGCGTGAGCGGCACGTGCGCGCAGGAGGCCGGCAG
Source organism: Acleris emargana (assembly GCA_927399475.2). Taxonomy (NCBI): domain Eukaryota; kingdom Metazoa; phylum Arthropoda; class Insecta; order Lepidoptera; family Tortricidae; genus Acleris; species Acleris emargana. The sequence goes on along the minus strand of OV656856.1, from coordinate 6,497,465 downwards.
CGAGCGCTTGAGGATGGCCTGCAGCAGCCCGTGCGGGGCCACCTCCACCAGCACGGCAGTCGGGGGGATGAGCCGTGCCGTCTCCTCGAACAGCACTGGATTCTGCAAACAAACCCACAGGGTGGTGGCGACCTAGCGATATCTAGCGACAACTTGCAACAACCTACTCAACAGCGCCACCAGCGCTACTAAGTCTGACACTGCGCTACACCGCACTAGCGAAGTTTCTCCTGTCAGTTGATTTATTTATTTAAAAATTATTAACACAGCATATCAGTATACCACTACAGCACTGTGAATTACATACTAAGTATACATTAACAAAGATAATCAAAACATGAAAACGTAATAAAATATATGACATGATATTATACATAGATAGTAGGAAAAGACTTTCAACTTCATCCCGGTGGACTTTGGTCTAACAACATGTTATCCCTCAGGATCTGTCTATTTTCGAGGGTCGTACAGGGTCTAGAAATATCCACGGATCCAACTCAATCTACTAATATCACAAAAAGGAAACAACAAAATCCGGCGAACATCCTTGTGTAGCTTACCAAAAGGTTGTTAGTGTGGTACTCCGCTGAAGAGTATTTCGCAGCTTCTTCTTCCCATCTCTCCTGCGGCACTGAAGTTGAAACCCATTTCTCACTTCGAAGCTTTGGAGATTTGATAACTTTGTTCAAGTATTTGAGGAGGCCAGGTCCTAGAAAACCAATTGATTGACTTGGATGCATGACAATGTTTTAAAATTATTTGAATCAAACTGTACAATTAAAGTATTACCTGCTTCTGCAATGTATCGCGAATGGTATGCAATGTTGGAACACGGGACCTCTCTAGCGAAGATTCCTTTGTCGGTGAGTTGAGTGACGAATTCGTTCATCTTATCGGCCGGACCTGAGATCGTGCTCGAGTCAGGCCCATTGTGGCAGGCCACCTCAATCTCCGGAGGACACAGTTTTGAGACCTAGAAGATGCCTTGATATTATAAAATGAAGGAGTCACATGATCATGATTAGATAATAATTTGCAAAGAGAGAAATTTAATATTTTGTTGAATACCTTTGATATATTGATTAAGCGGAGCAATGTGTGTGATCTTTATAAAATTATATTGTTTGAAATAAATATATATTGACGACATTAGCGAAGTGTTAATGTTGTGTTATGCCAACTCATTGTTTTGGTTCGATGAGTTTTATAGATTTTAGCAATGGATTTAATATTAACAGGGCTTTTGCGCTATTCTCGGAGCATAAAGATATCGTCCATGTACAAGAGCAATCATTTGGATAGGATGATGCGAAATTTTTACTCCGTGGTATTTAAATATCTGATATAATAAAACAGTGGAGTTAAACTTCTTGCATGGCGTTAATAAGTGCCTAGTTTCAGAAACGAAGATGACATATGCCTTTTCTGGATTATTTAACCAAAATTAACATCAAAGCAAGTGTATTTCAAGCAGTAAAACTCACTTCTTCAAAACCAACGCCAACGGCGGCCATCGAGCCCCGTATGAATGGAGTCTGTATGGAGACCAGCCCGCGACTGTATGCGGCGAGAATCATCTCCTCAGCCGTCAGACAGCCGTCGGCATACGCGCAACCCAGCTCACCGACGCTGTGACCTGCAGAATAAATAGTGGAATAAATGCCCGGTTCGCTTGGTCCATATTAAATAGAATAGAAGATAATAATATATAGATTGCCGTGTGGTGCCGGTAGAGTAGAATAGCACCACTCCATATCCTCCCGCGGGTATCGTAGAAGGCGATTTAAGGGATTATTAGATAGGAAAGATCTCCTCCGGGCGAGATAGGCGTCGTTAGCATTGGGCTGCTACCTATCTAGGAGAAGGAAAACTCCGAATTCAAACCCGGCGGGATAGGCGTCGTTAGCATTGGGCTGCTACCTATCTAGGAGAAGGAAAACTCCAAATTCAAACCCGACCCTGCATAATGGACCATGCGAGCACCATTTAAAAAGTTTATACCCCAGGAGGGTACTGGCAATGCCAGAGAATCCCTCCCTAGGCCTAGCCTGGGCAGCCCTTCGTACTCTGGGGGGGGCAAAATAGTGCGCGTATGTTCGGATCCCTCCGGGGATCGGAACGGCGGCGATGCCGTTTGCCACGCGTCACGCTGTGTTCGCAGGGGGGTTGGCAAAAAGCGGGCCGCTGAAAGCCGCCTTGCTACGATGAATGTTTGTGGAGGGATGGAACATAAATTAGATGAGGTATGTATGACGATGAAAGAGAGAAAGCTGGATGTTCTATGTGTGACTGAGACGAAGAAAAAAGGGGTGAGTACGTCCACACACGGAACCTTGACGGCTTTGTGGTCCGGAGTTCCGGAATCCGAGCACGGTCGTCAGGGAGTCTGTATCGTACTCACAGAGCGAATGGCTGAATGTATGCAAGAGCATGAATGTGTGAGCCCAAGACTTCTCTGGGTGAGAGTCAAGGTAGGTCTCACCCGTTTATTCGTAATTGGGGCTTATGCCCCAGATACGAATAAATCTAAAAAAGAAAGGGAGGAGTTTTGGGAAAGTTTGCATGAGGTTTCAACAAAATGCAAGGAGAATGAGAGGATTATTTTGCTAGGCGATTTTAATGGTTGGACAGGCGTGCAAAGGGATGGTTATGAATCGGTACTGGGTAAGTATGGTGATGAGCGAGTGAACGAGAATGGCAAATGCCTTCTCAATGTATGTTTGGCTAAGAATCTCTGCGTGACAAACACTTTGTTTGATCACAAAGAGATTCATCAGTATACGTGGAGACGTCAGAATGAGAAGTCTATGATAGACTTGATGATTGTGGATGAACGGTTGCGTAACAAAGTTGTAGATACCAGAGCATTTCGAGGAGTTAGCGTAGGTTCAGATCACTACTTAGTGGTAACACGAGTAAGGGGTCTGTTCACACGTTGGCGCCATCGTGTTCCCGTACCGACAACTGCGTTAGAGAGGATAAAAGTAGAGAAACTGAATGACGAAGTTATACAAGATGAATACGTAAGAAAGCTGAAAGATCGTTTTGAATGTGTTAATAAAATGAATGACAGTGAAGTCGAAAATAATGTAAATAATGTATGGGAGATTATGAAGAATGGCATGGTCAAATCGGCCACTGAAGTATGCGGTGTAGTAAAAAGAAGAAAAAGTAAGAATGAACGTCCGGAATGGTGGGATAGAGAGGTAGATGATGTCGTGAAAGAGAAGAAAAAGTGTTGGTTGGATTTTGTAGCTGTAGATCCAGGACAAGATCTAAGCGACAGAAAGAAAAAAGAGTATAATAGATCAAAGAAAAGAGTGAAAGAAGTTGTGGCTAGAAAGAAAGATTTACTGAATGAAAAGTATGATAGGAGTTTCTCTGACAACTTCCGGTCGAATATTAAACTCTTTTGGAGCTTGATTAAATCGGCTCGGGGGAAATCAGAGAAAACTAAATTAAGCGCGGTGAGGAATGAGTCTGGAGACTTAATATGTGAGGAAGAAAAAATGCTTGATAGATGGAAAACTTATTTTGAAAGCTTGTTTGAATGCGAAGATATTTGTCGTGAGCCAGAAAGCATGAGTAAAGATGCAAGTAGCGAAGATGAAAGTGTGATTAGTATGAGTGAAATCATGAAAGCTTTAAAAAGTATGAAAGCGGGAAAGTCAGCAGGTTGTGATAGAGTGTCGATAGAAATGCTGAGGAGAGGAGATGGCCTGGTGGGTAGTCTGTTGTACCGTCTTTTCAATGCATGTTGGAATAGCGGCCGAGTCCCAGAAGATTGGGTCAAGGCCGTTATCGTCCCTCTGTATAAAGGAAAGGGGTCACAGCAAGACTGCAAAAACTACCGCGGTATCAGCCTCCTTAGTGTTGTCGGCAAAGTATATGCGAAGATTCTAATAGAAAGGGTATTGAATGTTACGAATGACAAAATCTGGGATGTACAAGCGGGATTTCGAAAGGGAATGGGATGTACGGATCAGGTCTTTTCACTACGGTCCATCACAGAAAAGTTCTTGGCTGTGAACCAAAAGGTTTTCTGTGCTTTTGTGGACCTGGAAAAGGCCTATGATAGGGTAGATAGAAAGGAGTTGTGGACGGTGCTGTCTATGTATGGAGTGAGCAGCAACCTGGTGCAGGCTTTGAGGTCCCTTTATGAGGGCTCCAGAGCCTGTGTCAGGATCAATGGGGCATACTCGGCCTGGTTTAATATCTCTAAAGGTGTTAGACAGGGATGTGTTGCCTCACCATGGCTGTTCAATCTATTCATGGACAGTTGTATGTGGGATTTGAAAGAGTATGATAAGGGTTTGCGTATGCAAGAGTTGCTAATCAAATGCCTCTTATATGCCGATGATCAAGTTATACTTGCCTCATCGGTACTTGAGTTGCAGGAGATGGTGACAGTAATGAATGAGGGATTTAAGAAAAAGGGGATGAAAGTAAATGTTGCCAAGACCAAGGTCATGGTGATAGAGAAGGATGAGGAGATGACTGAGTGCGTGATAAATATAAATGGTGAATTAGTAGAACAAGTGAGCGAATTTGTGTACCTGGGAAGTATGTTTACAAGAGATGGTAAGTGTGAGAAGGATATCGAGAGGAGGGTGAATGCGGGGAATCAAATTAATGGGGCCCTGCACTCCTTTGTGAGCAGACAGGGCGTTTCACAAAAAGCCCGGCTGGCTGTTCACAATGGAGTGCTAGCCCCTACCCTGATGTATGGTAGTGAATGTTGGGTGTGGCAGGACAAGCATGTTAGTCGTGTAAATGCAGTTGAAATGCGTTCTTTGCGTAGTATGTGTGGTGTGAAACTGATTGATAGAGTTAGAAATGAAAAAATCAGAGAGAAATGTGGAATGAAAGAAGACGTAGTGACTAAGATTGAAAAGGGCATGCTTCGATGGTTCGGTCATTTGGAAAGGATGGATGAAAGAAGATTGACGAAAGAGATATACAGATCGAAAGTGAGTGGAAGGGTTGGAAGGGGCCGCCCTAGGCGTACTTTTTCGAATCAAATCGGAGAAATACTGGGAAAGGGCCGAATCTTAAGTACCCGAAACCGACGTGCGTGCATGACTCGATGTATGAATGTTGAAGAAGCGAAAGAAATTTGTCAAGATCGTAGCAAGTGGAAAGAAGTGGTCTCTGCCTACCCCTCTGGGAAACAGGCGTGATTTAATGTATGTATGTATGTATGAAGATAATAATACAATATCTTTATTTTAGGTAACTTATTTACATACCTTACACCGTATAACGGTGCTTCGTGTTTGTACTTTTCTCTCGCTCTCATACGATAGTACTAAGAGCGAGTGAGAGACAAGTACAAACCCGAAGCACCCAGGTGCTCACAGACTGTAGTATATGGTGTTTCATTTTTGTCACATTTCAATTTTCAATGAATTTGAACAAATTCTTGGTCCTACTTATTAAAAAGACCAGTATTCAAAATTATAATACGTTCGTTGACAACTTTTTAAGTAAATTTTCATGATTATGCAATGCTCCAAAACCGTAACAGGCGTAAAAAATGTTGATGGTTGTCAATATCATTAGTGTTTGATAAAAGTGGACAGGTAAGCTAGTTATTGTTTGATATTTTTGGAAAAATAATAAACATTGAAAATCTGTTCCTCCTAAGTGATTAATTTCTGCAATCTCTAAATATTGCCCATTCAACCTTAAAACTAGACATTTTTATTTCTGAGTTAGGGCGTAAGTGAAGTCTGCAAAAAATAAGACATTTTTTTTCCATACAAATGTGAAACACCCTACTGGGGGGTTATTATGACATGGCTATGCAGTTCACTTTACGGCGAGCGTAAAGGACAAAGCTATAGCTGTTATATAGCTCTGTCCTTTTCTGTCAGCGTAAACTGAACTGAATAGTTATGTCATAATTACCCCTCTGTAGTATTGCGTAACTTACCAATTATTTTATTAGGAATCAATCCTAATGCGCTTAATATGTCGGTTAGGCCGATTTGAACCGCTGCTATGCCAACAAATGAATGCAAAATATTATCATAGATTGTTTTGTCGTCAGATGTTATTATATGCACAATGTCAATTCCTTTCGGCTCCAATACTTTCCGACAGCTGTTAACAAAATAAAAAGCAAATATTAATATCGCACCTTTAGAACAATAGTGACCTAATTCAGAAATTGAATTTGTGGGAGGCCTATGTCCAGCCGTGGACGTCTTTCGGCTGACACACACACACAATAATAAATTATGACTTGAAATTAGAAAGCTGAAATTTTGAATTAGGTCACTATTGTTCTGAAGCTACTATAGGTCGATTGGGTTTTTAAAGGTTCTGCACACAAGAGGTGGGGCCAATTACTACGCCATCGTAATCCATTCGTCCGTTGTAGTCCGTCCTAAGTTATAGGACGAAAGAACAGGAAGTAAAATGATAAAGCTCCCCGATCAAGAAACGGTTTTTTATTCAATGTTTTCTTTGATCTATCGGCCAAGTGTAAGTGACGTACGGAACCCTCAGTGCGCGAGTTCGACTCGTACTTATTGTGCGAGACAAGGCACACAATATCTTGTTAGAGTGAGTCAGTCGCTCCATTATAGCTTTACTAGCAGGACGCGTGTACAAATTTAACTTCGTCAATTATTTAATACAGTTAATTTAATCTCATGTAGGGTTTAATATAGACCAACCAGCAATTACTACACTTATGTAGTATTTTGAAACTAAGTTATTTCTGCCGTGTGGTTGCCGGCTTAGAATTGTGCCACTCCATGTCTTCCCGTGGAAGTCGTAAGAGGCGACTAAGGGAATAAAGGCTTGTACTGTTAGGCGATGGGCTTGGGGTACCTGTCACTAATATACACTGTTAAACATCTTAGCCTAATAGGCTAGTTGCCTCTTTTTTAAAGTAGGTCTCAAATTATTAATTATTGTCAAATTAGCTTAAAAAAAATATTGCCAAATTTTTTTAGGACCTAGAAAACCGCAAAACTTTATTTTAAAAGTTTAGTTTTCGTTAACAGGCGAAAACGCTTACAGCCATATTAGTCTATAGATTATCTGTGCTGTGACGTCATCCGAGCCCAAAACAAACATTGACATTTGACTAGTGCATTTGACATATAAATAAACGTTTATCATTGTGAAAACCTCGATACTTTTTAATAAAAACCATGATTTCCACCAGTTTACATGGAAAATATAGTAATTATCGTTATTGTATTGTCCGAGAATGCAAGAACACATCAGTTAAAACCTCAGAAAAATTATGGATTAGAGTGCCCAGTGAAATAAAAATTACCGACCATCAACGTGTCCATTCTCGGTAAGTTTGTGCTATCTGCCTTCACGGATCCAACATCCATGATTGCTCTTATCAATCAAACGAGAAAGCAGTAACAGTAACACGCAGAATAGGTTTCTACTAATATTAAACCGATTACGATCACAACACAACCTCAAAAGTCCACGGGTCATAAATGTCAATGTCATGTCACAGCACAGAATACTTGCAGATTACATAGCGAACTTCACTCGTATAAGGTCCGAAATAAAGTTTGCTTAGAGTCCTATGACGTCACACCATGTCCGACAGCGTTTTCGGAGTTCAAAATAAAAAATGAACAATTTTAAATAGAAAATATGTAGCCATCTTACACTTTTAATATCTAAAATCGATAAATATTGATTTCTTTAGTCTAATACTACAGAAAATATTAATTTATTAAGCCAAATTTAATATGAGGCAAGTACCCTATTGTGCAAATTGTGGTTAGAGAGTTATCAACAAGTTTTTAGAATTTTTGGTAATTTTGTAGCTCTGCCTACCCCACTCTGGGAATGAAGGCGTGAAGGTATGTATGTATGTAACTAAATGAATGGACTTTTAATACCTTTATTATGTATGGTATGTCTCCTCCGGTATGTATGTTATAGTATAGTATTTGGATGATCATACCGTTCTATGGCAGCAGCGAAGATCGGTATTCGCATGAGCGAAGAGCCCATGCCAGTCCATTGTGAGCCCATCCCGCTGTAAACAAACCACAATGGGCGGTCGCTGCCGTCGAAGTAGTCCGCCCTCTCACAGAGGCTCACAGTTTTATTTTCCTTATCCGTATCTGTAAACCAAAATCATTTTACTGTGATATAATGCGGCTTATGGTTTTGCGGCACGATGCAAAGTTTTGAACGCCATCGGTCACCGGTATACTATTGAGTTTTCTACTAAACTGGTGCTAACCGATGTTGATACTACCTATATAAGAGGAAACGTGTCGTGATGGAACCTGCTGGTAGAGCAAAGCATAGACAATTAAGAAAGATTTTTAATTTTCAATGAAAAAAATGACAACATAACGGAAAAAACTAAAAGAAAAGGCGATTCCATATTATTTTCCATCCTCGTGCTCTTGGCTAGCATTAACTCAGATAAGAATCGCTTCTGCGTTGAATTTGTTAGAAACGAAAACGCCTGGTAGCGTTGGGCTCTTGGCTAAGCCACTGTTTATTCAGATAACAATATTGTATATCCCTATCACTTTGGTTACGAAGGCGGGTGACATCTTCAGACAGAATCTACCATAACCGGACGAATGAGTACCACCGCGTACGCGTACTCCAAAAACAGGAATAAGCGCTATTTAATATATTAAAACACCATTATAAATATAGGACATTGAAGTATTTAGAACTTCCAGTAAAATGAATAATCACCACTTACCTAGAATAACAAATCCTCTGCCTAAGTGTCCACTTATCCTCGTGGAGTGTATATTATGCAACAAAGCCAACTCTTCGGGATCAATGGGACGAGATATTAAATCGTTGATGATATTCTTTACTGAAGAGTCCTGTCTTGCTGATATGTTTACTAAACGAGGAAAGCTGCACAGATACCGAGTGGGATCCTTAAAGAATAATTTTGTCAATTAGATACTTTTCTAACATAGGACATAAGTCATGCTTAAAGTAAGCAGAGGCCCTAGGATAAGATGTAGGTATTCAACGAAATGTATAGGATTGACGAAATCGGCCAATCGGTCAATTCCATACAATTTAGAAGTTTTCGAAAATCGTTTACATAAGTGCTAAGCAATTTGTCTAGCCTCACTGGTGGACCTTTACCCAGTTTCAATGGTCAATGCTTGTAGTAATGCATTGACGGATTATTTCAAAGATCTATTACAACGACGCTACGTATCACGAAAAGCATGCGCAGTGAAACTGAGCCTTAAGTTATTCGATTTGAACAGACCTTTGGTTTATAATGTCCGTGTAAAAGAACATGTGAGTTGATGCCAGTGATTGATATTCCATTGACACCAACATATTTTCGTTTGAAGGGTTGATGTTCGCTTATTATGCTAATTTTTCCGTCTCGTACGGCCTTCACATCCTGACGAGGTGTAGTACAGTGCAGATTTCCAGCAAGCTCGCCTTTATGATAACCTAACAGAACCTGTAATGATAGGAGTCAAATATAATTACATAAGTAAAGCAAAGTTATTTCTGTTGAGTAAATAAGAGCTTTCGTAATTTTGACTGTTTTTTTCTTTATTAGTAGAATCTAACATTAGAAAGGGGGCTGATTTTAAGTGCAATTTTTTTTTGGTCGAAGCTCACCCGAACTATACTAATATTATGCAATTCAAACCATTTTAGACCAACTGATATACACCCATTAGAAAGCCTGATTCTGACCTTGGTAACTGCGGTTATTCCTGAAGCTGCCTCGCAGTATCCCACATTAGACATTACGCTTCCAACCAAAAGTGGCTCAGTTCTATTCCCACAAAAAACATTGCCAAATGCCTCCAATTCTGATTTATCTGCGTCAGGATCAGCTGTAAAATACTATTATTAAAAGATAAAATACATTTATTCGGCCTTTTTTACTCGTCAAAAATCTACCAGAGCTTCCCAAGAGGAGACAACTGCTGAGAAGAAACGCCGCAAGAAACTCAGCAGCCAAATGATACTACTTAGTCTAGCATTATATAAAGCTATAAAATTAAATTAAATATAATATCAAATATCATGCGTAGTAAGAAGAGCAGGAAAACATGTCAAAAATATTACCAGAGACATAGAAGGAGAAAAAAGAAAAATAGATCACCACATAAAAGTTCCGATATGTTTTCCTACACCACCGGTGTCCCCTAGACAAGTTAACATAATGTATTAAAAACAAACAGTCTCTGAGTATATTAATTGGTATTTACCAGATCCACACCCCTCAACATATTCAACATCATTCGGTGATACTTTTGCTTCGCTGTAGAATTCTTTTAAAAAACCAGACATGGTTACGGGGTTTCGATAAAATCCATATCTCGGGCCAGTTTCACGGTTTACTATTTCAAGAAATTTATTTTTCACGTGAACTACTTCTGCATAAATTCTAAAAAAAAATATACACCAGAAATCAGAATGAGATTGTGAGCTTATTGCTAATTGGTCTATAGATTGTTTTCTAAGGAACGACTAAAGAGGCAAACTGTCCCGAATGACCTTCGGTTTGTAATTCTTAATTTTTCTCTTGTTGTAAATACTTAATCACATCTGGCTGCTAAGCTGTTTATAATAAGCTGTTATTTTATTTTATTCTTGACAGGTCACTGAGTCTGACTTCGAGATATAAGTACGCCAACATAGTTTGTAATTTTTACTCAGAAAAACCAGTTTCTTGACCTTTATATCCGTATATTGCATTGATGGATATAGTTATGAAGAAAAATCACACGGTGGTTCCCCACATCAATTTAATGCAAATATGAAATAATTAGGTAGTAAGTTTATAGAAAAAGATTTTCCTTGTTTTTTTATAATTTCAGATATGACTGATAAGATCGAAGCTAAACTTTATCAAAACATACGACTTTTGCACACGTTTAGAAACTGTGCGTGCCCACAGTGCTCACATTTAAACTAGTTTAATTTTAACTTGTAGTTTTTTATTTTAAACTCGACAAAGTCTCCGAAAATTTCCCGTTATTCCTCTTAATTCTTTCCGTTAGGGGTAAATTTTCGAAGAGTCCGTCTTTAGTACACACTTAGGGTACCCGAGGAATATTCCCTCCAAATTTCAAGTCCCTAAGTTCAGTGGTTTACGCTTTGCGTTGTCTGTCAGTCAGAAGTTTTATATCGTCGGTGAAACTGCAAAACCGCGTAAGTGACATTTTAAATAAGAAGCAAAATGCACCTTATTTTAAGGTTTATTTTGCTCTATCATAAATTTGTTAGATACGCCGTTTTGCAGTATCCCCGACGATAGTACAGTTCCCAGCTTCTTAATAGCTTTCGGCTAGCTGTCGCTATCACGCTTGCACTCGCAACAGACAGTATATTTGTCACAAAAATGGTGGCACTGTAGGTATAGATATTTATTAGTGTTTACCTCAATGCATCTTTAGCCTTTTGCAGAAACAGCACGTTGATAGCTTCAGATCTTGCGCAACCGTCGGCATTTTGATCGTAAGACTTTGTGTTGCCATCTTTGCATAACGTAATCGTCCTGAAATAATTTTACTATGAAATTGATCAAAACAATCAAGTGCGCTTGAAAATAAGTACAATACAAATATTAAAACCAGCTGTTATTTGCGTGAAGCACATTCACAAAATGGACCGGAAAGACAATAGATGCTGTTAGCTCAGAAAAGAAGCTCTCCTAGGCGCGATAAGAAGAGAACGCCCCTGTTTCATAGATAGATACATACAATCACGCCTCTTTTTTTTTTAAGGGCGTAGGAAGGCAGACGTGCACACAGGCCACCTGATGGTAAGTAGAAACTGTGACCCATAGACATTCGCATATATAAGACTGCAAATGCACTGCTAACCCTGAGGACCAAGATGGAATGCCTCTATGCTAGTAATTTTACCGGCTGTCTTATCCCCAAAACAAACACTGCTGCTTGGCGGTAGGTTAATGGATAAGATGGTGGTACCAACCCGGACGGACCCTGCACAAGGTCCTCCCACAAGTAAAACCCGTAGCGTCGCCGCAGGGGCAGGCAAAGACCACTTCTTTCCACTTGCTATGATGCAGACAAACTTCCCTTGATTCGTACATACTCATACGTCAGTCTTAGGGTCTCCTGACTTGCCCCATTCTTACTACGTCCCCGATCTGATCGTGCAACATTCACTTTTACTTTCCCCTTATGTCATTCCTATTTACTCTAATCCCTTGACTGTTTATACGATATTGTCAACGATATGATATTAAACATTGTTCAACCTTCCATAATGTAGGGAGCTCTGAGGGTGCAAGCATAAGTTGGCCCCGCCGACGATGGCGGCCTCGCAGTCCCCGCGGGTCATGGCCAGGTAGGCCTGCTCCAGCGCCACGGTGGAGCTGCAGCACGCTGCGTCGATAGCTTGCGACGGACCCTTGGCATTCAGCCAGTAGGAGACCCGGTTGGCGAACATAGACTTGTTACATCTGCATATGCCGTAAAAGAAGAAGTTATCTATTGAATTTAAATGTTACAAAATTAAGAGGTCATGCCCACACAAAAATCAAAAGGAATGGATTGGCGCCAAAAACGTAAGATTCAAATATTTCAAATAATTTTTGATTACTAAATACAAAATTTATGAAATAAATGTTTTATCAGGATTAAAAGCTTAGAAGTACTCAACTACAATTTCAATAAAAAAAAACATGCGAATAAGGTGTCCATGTTGGAAAAATTAAACTATCGATGTTTTTGCAAGTTTAATACAGTGTGTGACATCCATACGAACATATATTTTGACAACAGTTAATATGCATCCTAATTATCATAAAAACAAGTGTTTTGTTAACATAAGTTGTACTTTTTTTTTCATACTAACTAATTTGCCACGCAATGTATCAGACATAGCTCAATTATCCCTCAATTAACTTAGACTTAATGTTATACATTGCTGCTCGTTGTACCCTTTAAAAATGAATTACACTAAATGTAATTTAGCTAATAACTTAACTCCTTCTTTAAACGGCTAACAACACTTAAAGCTATATTTACGTAAAATATATGTTCTTATGGATGTCACACACTGTATATCAAAAGAACAAATACACTGGTCTGGTTATTTAGCCAGATAGCGGAACGCTACCGACTTGGGCATTATGTGACCTCACACATAGGTCTTAAGGTCTTATGGTTCTGTTTAGTTATTTTGATTTCAATAAATTACCCCGCAATGCCGAAGCCCGTTCTAGAAGTAGCGACGTAGAAAGAAGCCTTTTCAGTTTCTGAGAAACAACTTCCAATGTACACACCGACTTTTTTTCCAGAGAGATGTTCCGGGCTTACGCCTGTTGATACAAAGTTCATTCAGTAGTGTCATAGCGTATAATTTGTTTTACAAAGGATTAATCGACAATAGGAACTTATTTAAAGGTGTTCTGAAACTATCATGCTTACTTGGTTTTGACTTTTTTTTATTAAATTATTATCAAGGCTAAAGAGCTAAAACGCCACATGGTTTATTTTACGTCAATGCTAGTACTAGACTAAAAAACAAACAGGGCTTACAAATAAAATGACATCATTTCGACGATTTGTTCAAAGCGGGTGGGTGTAGAAAGCACTGATAATATTTACAAGAAAAGCCTTAATAATGACAACGACGAACTATCAAAAAAAATTGAAAAAAGTATGCTTTGAGACAAACACCTTTAAAAAAAAACTATTGTAATATTTTTGATGCTAACCTGAATCGTAAATGGCTTGGTAGGCTTGCTCAAGAATTTTTCGTCCCATTGAGTCCATACTTTGGCTGAGGCGAAAATGAACTTTGAAAAATTGAGCGTCAAAGCAATCCAACTTTGGGATCACACCGACGAATTTCGACAATTCTGGGTGATCATAATCCCATCGTGCTTTCCCTGCTGCTACAGGGTTCTCCTGAAATTGTTTTTAAATTTAATTGCAGAAAGGACATAAAATAATACAACCATAACTAAATAAGACTAAAATTAAATAAGACTAACTATAAATATATAAATTAACTAAAACATTAAATCTAAGAATGGCCCCTGCGGCATTGTACCAAAGATGCTGGCAGCATTTCCTCGCTGGATGGTTAAACTTATACGTTGAGCGAGGAAACTGCCAGCTCTTCGGTCTCCCGTGACGTCAAAGAGCCTCTTCGAAATTTCTTTGAAGAGGCTTCGAGCGCTAGGACCCCACGGACCAAGGGTCTCGACGCCGAATGGAATAAACATATATTTGACAGAATATGTATGTTATTCAGTGCCGGATTAACTATTAGGACAGAGTAGGCAACTGCCTAGGCGCGCTACATCAGCTAGGGGCCCAGCGCGCACATAAAAAAAATGATTTTTAGACATCCCTTCATCAACTTGAAAAGTGCTAATGATCTTCAAACGACTGAAAAAGGGCCCGAGAATTGCATTCCATAGGAGCGCCGACATGTTTGATCGGCGCTGATGTTATGCTACAAAACCTGCAAGTACAGTCAACAGCATAAATAAATGATCATTTATGTACCTTGTCACTTTAACGTTGTGTTTGAAATGTTATACAAAATTGTGGAACGATTGAAAGCGACAAGGTACATAAATGATCACTGTAACACCCAAATCATATTGCTTACCGGCGACATCTGCCGTCCAGTGGCGGTACTAATCATCTCGCCAATATATAGCTTACTAGCGACATCTATCATCCGGTAGCGGAACTAACCAACCGCGCCCGTTATTTTCCCTAGATGGCGCTGGGATCGAGTTAGATCGCACAATCGTTTGTTCCCCTCAGATCGTTAATATACCGGCCACTGAAATTAGTTGTGTATCGAATCCTTAGGGCCTTGATATGCACGCTGAGTCGCTTTCACCCTTGTTGAGACGGCTAAGTGTCATCCCCTACTCCACATTGATTTCGGGTACTTCCACCTCTGCTGGGATATCCTCGACCAGTGTGATATTTCGTCATTAATCTGTAAAGTTCTCTCTCACCTACCTACTTACTTGTGTAATATAAAATAATTTCATCGTATCTCGTCATCTTCTCATTTCGTCGCCCCCCCCTGCTATTCCCGAGTTACAACTGGCGCCCTACACGTGAGGCCTGTCGACGTGACGTCAGCAACCGCTACGAACTTCGGGTCTACGTTGCTACGCGCTTCGGTTCCTGGTTCTACGCTACGAGCTACGCTATACGTCAGACGACCTACATAAATTGAAGTTTCATGACTGGGAGAAGTCTTGGGAACGCGAAATTAAATAGAAGCCCAACCTTCGTGACGCGCTCCGGACGTCAGACGACTGTCAAGATCAGGAAGAAACCCAACATGTTGTCGCCCGAACAGTTTCAGCAACTCCTGGACAGAATGCCTGCTCCACGGCCGACAAAGAAGGGGACTTTCACGACATGCGCCTATACCTACGAGGGTACGAAGAACGCTGAAGTGGTGGAAGCGTTTCTGTCTGCGGTGAACATATTCAAGCGTTCGGCCGACATCGGTGATCGGACTGCGTTAGATGAGCTGCCCGTTTTGCTGAAAGGTGAAGCTGGTGTTTGGTGGCTAGGTGTCAAGAACGACGTGACTACGTGGCAAGATTTCGAGACACGCCTGCGGGAATACTTTGCTCCGGTCCGCGAACCTTTTTTGTTGTACTCTGACATAACTCAAGTAAAACAGCTTCAGGAGATCTCAACTGAGGACTTCATAAGACGCAAGCGGATGCTGTTCTCCCAATTACCAAGCCCAGGTCACACAGAGACTCAACAGCTGGACATGATATATGGACTGCTACGCCTAGACATTCGAGAGAAGATACCACGTGCTGAAGTAAAGGATTTTAAAGAACTACTGAAGGCTGCTCAAGCTGCGGAGCAGGTCCTTAAAGAAAAAGAGGTAGTAGTACTTACAAGTGAAAGGAAAATAAGTGAACGCAAGACAGATATTCAGCCAGCGACCTCGCGGAAGATGCGGTGTAGGTACTGCAAGAACTTCGGCCATACGACTGAAAACTGTAAAAAACTGGCAGTTCGTAAGGACGCTATACCGAATGTGTCTGCCAAAACGGATACAGCGGAAGCACTTATTCAGTTCCCATCACCATCTACACCTAAATTCAAATGTTACGGTTGCGGTGCTCCCGGGGTTGTTAGGAGTAACTGCCCGACATGTCATACGAATAAGGCTCAACGCCCCGCACCAGAGATTGGATTTTGTGCAGTCGATACAACCACCGATGCCAGAGATCGTCCGATCATATATGTTGAGATTGGTGGAATAGCTGGTGCAGCATATCTGGACAGTTGCGCTAAATCAAGTATCGCTTCATACTCTTTATACTGTGAGTTACGTAGACAAGGATACGCGTTCAAAGAGTTAAGTGTCGGTATAACCTTAGCTGATGGTATTCAGAAACGGCAGAACGTACTGAGCACCCAGGCTCCTGTTAAAGTTAATGACCGGACAGTGTGGACAACCTTTTTGGTCCTACCACCGGAGTCACGCAGGAACCGGACACTCCTTGGAGTTGGGTTTATACAAGATGCCCATATAGTGCTCAATTTACCCCAATGCACCTGGCACTTTGTAGAAGAACCCTTTCAAGAGTTTGAACTCTACGAAGAGAGTTTCGCAAAATTCGAAAAGGTAGCAGTAGCTACCATGACAACTGACGACGTTTCATTATCTCCCTCATTGCCAGAAGAGAGCAACACCGAGTCCTGCCTCCCACGTCCTTATGGCCCTCTCATAAGGCTAGACATCCCATCACCTCCCAAGAAACGGCCCCATACCGAGTTTGGCCATAACTACTCCTCGACTATAGATGCGCTTTATGAAGATGCTAGGAGGAGCCTGCAAAATTATGATGAAGATGGTGATTTGGGTGACGTCGACAGTAGGCTCTTTCCAGCAACGTCAATATTGTCAGTTGATGTCAAACAGATAGAGGATTTTTTGGACAGGAACCAAGACGTGTTTAAGCCTAATGGGAAGCCCGTGAAGGATTTTGAGCACACAATAGACACGGGAGATCATAAACCCATTTCGGTTCCACCATATCGCCTATCTCCTATAAAAAACGAAGTCTTGAAGAAAGAGCTAGGTAAAATGCTAGCTGAAAAGATCATAGAGCCCTGTTCATCCCCGTGGGCCGCGCCTGTAGTAATGGTACCCAAAAAGGACGGAAGCACAAGAGTATGCGTCGACTACCGACAACTTAACGCTGTTACAACACCTGATGCATATCCCTTACCCAGGATCGACGACTTACTTCACAATGCCAAGCCTACGCCATACATGAGTACGATAGACCTCCGCGCTGGGTACTGGCAGATGAGTGTCAAAGAAGAGCATCGGGATAAAACCGCTTTTGTTACACCATTCGGGATGTACAGATTTAGAAGGATGCCCTTCGGGCTACGCAATGCTCCAGCAACGTTTCAGCGGATGATGGATCGTTTTCGCATCTCCTTGAGCCATATCAAGTTGATGGTATATTTAGATGACCTGATCGTGATGTCTGCAACATTCAAGGAACACCTTAAGGACCTGCAGGATGTCTTCAATAAGCTAAAGGAATACAACCTGACAGCAAATCAAGATAAATGTAATTTTTGCTGCCAAAAGATAAAGTACCTAGGACATTATATCACCGCTGATGGTCTGCAGCCTGACCCTGATAAAGTCAGTGCTATATTGAGTATGCCAACTCCACGAAATCTAAAACACCTGATGTCTTTTATTCAAATGTGCTCATGGTATAGAAGGTTTATGCCCGGTTTCGCAAAAGTTGCAGAGCCAACCAAAGCCGCCTGACCAAAAAAAACGCCGTTTGGAAATGGGAAGAAGATCAAACAAATGCATTTGTAAAGCTTCGAGAGCTTTTGGTGTCTTCCCCAGTTCTCGCCCAAGCCGATGAAACAAAGCCTTATACAATCAAGACTGACGCAAGCAGCTATGCTCTCGGTGCGGTTCTGGTGCAGGGGGAGGGGGAAGCAGAGCACCCCGTAGAGTACGCTAGCCGACTTTTGACGAAGCCCGAGCGTAACTACTCCACGACGGAACGCGAAGCCCTTGCAGTTGTGTGGGCAGTTAATAAATTCCGAGGCTATATTGAAGGTGGTAACATAACAATCATGACTGATCACCAAGCCCTTAAATGGCTTATGTCCTTAAAATCACCAACTGGGCGATTGGCCCGGTGGGCTCTACTACTGCAGCCATATGACATTAACATTAAGTACATTCCTGGAAGAATAAATGTCGTTGCTGATTCTTTATCACGTCCCAGCTGTGAACCTGAAACAGAGGAAGACTGTGGACTCTGTACAGTGGTAGTAGACATGCCTGTAAAAAGTAAGGAAGTCATTAGAATGGAACAACACAAAGATGAAGACATTGTAAATATAGTACAAAGTCTAGAAGATACTGTTGAAGAGAAGGCCAGATACTGGAGTAAGAAAGGATACGTAATGGAAAATGGTCTGTTGTATCGTTACAGTCAGGACACAGATGCTGAAAGCGCTCAGTTAGTTATTCCCAAACAGGAGCAGGCTAGCATTATTACTACTTACCATAATGAAGCAACTGCCGGACATTACGGGGCAGACAAAACGCTTGATCGTATAGCAAAGCGATTTTTTTGGAAGGGAATGAGAGGACAGGTAGAAAACTATGTCCGAAATTGCCTGCAATGTCAACGCTATAAAGCTTCTAATCAGAAACCTGTCGGTTTACTCCAGACTACAGCCCAGAATCAACGTTTTGAAGTAGTCGCATTTGATTTGTTCGGGCCTTTACCCCGGACTGCGGATAATTACAACTGGATCTTCATTATTGAGGACGTTGCTTCACGTTGGGTAGAACTATTCGCGTTAGAACGAGCCACTGCAGAAGAATGTGCCAAGATACTGCTTGAAGAGATAATACTGAGATATGGTACACCTCGTCGATTCATCAGTGATAACGGTACGCAATTTGTCAGCAGTGTCATGCAGCAGTTGACGTACTGTCTTAACATTCAACACGGATTTACGCCCGTATACCACCCGGAAACAAATCCAGTTGAACGAAGAAACCGTGACCTGAAGACTCAGCTGGCTATTTTGGTTGAGGACAATCATACAGCGTGGGCAGAGAAACTGCCTAGTATTCGCTTTGCCATGAATACGGCTAAATCGTGCGCCACTGGTTATACGCCCGCATATTTAACGTTTGGCCGTGAAATGAGGACTCCGGATGAAGTAAAATATGACCTTCGGGAGGTAGTGCAGAATGACAACTTCATCAAGGAAATCACTCCGCGCCTGTTGACAATGGCAAAAACTTTGTTTAGAGCACGGGAGATACAGGAGATTGGAGAAGAAAAAAGGAAGAAGTATGTTGACAAGAAAAGACAAGCCTGTCCCGACTATCATCCTGGAGACCTCGTGTTAGCTACTACTCATGTATTGAGCAAATCCAGTCAAGGCTTTAGCTCCAAATTGGCTCCACGACGCGATGGACCATACATTATTGTACGTCGACACGGTCCTAGTTCATTTGAAATCGCAAGCACCGACTCTAATGCACCTGTTGGCATATATCATGCGTCAGCCTTAGTCCGCTACAGATCCGATGGAGTTACGGTACCTGAACCTACACTACCAATTAGGAAAAGGGGAAGACCAAAGAAGACCCATGCTGCCACAATAACTAGGCCCCGTGGCAGACCAGCAACAAAGGCTCGCAAATAATACAGACGTCCCTGTCTCACTCGTCGAGTCGACTTCATGGACAGAGGGGGAGAGTTGTAACACCCAAATCATATTGCTTACCGGCGACATCTGCCGTCCAGTGGCGGTACTAATCATCTCGCCAATATATAGCTTACTAGCGACATCTATCATCCGGTAGCGGAACTAACCAACCGCGCCCGTTATTTTCCCTAGATGGCGCTGGGATCGAGTTAGATCGCACAATCGTTTGTTCCCCTCAGATCGTTAATATACCGGCCACTGAAATTAGTTGTGTATCGAATCCTTAGGGCCTTGATATGCACGCTGAGTCGCTTTCACCCTTGTTGAGACGGCTAAGTGTCATCCCCTACTCCACATTGATTTCGGGTACTTCCACCTCTGCTGGGATATCCTCGACCAGTGTGATATTTCGTCATTAATCTGTAAAGTTCTCTCTCACCTACCTACTTACTTGTGTAATATAAAATAATTTCATCGTATCTCGTCATCTTCTCATTTCGTCGCCCCCCCCTGCTATTCCCGAGTTACATCACTTATTTATGCTGTTGACTGTACAACCGCAATTGGGATTGTTCATATTTTTTAAATTACTCTTATTTGAAAACCATTTCGAGGAATAAGGTTTTAAACACGTTCTGCATTATTAAGTTTTCGAAATATTTACTTATCTATGATCTTTCGACAAAAGTATATTTGACATTTGTTTGACTTCCGTTTTTGGCTTAAAGCCCTCCTAGGTTTATCTTACGGGTTAGGCGAAAACCGTTTGAAACAGTATGTTTATTACAGTATTACAATTAGTAGGTATTTATCATTACATTAGATATCATTCAATTGTTGTAATTTATTAGAAAATCATGTCATCCATAAAAAATCTGCTAAATAAATAAAGATATTAAGACAAAGCTATTGGGTAAATTACAAAATTAATGAAATTGGTCTCTTAAAATTACATATTACAATTTAAAAACCGTGAGTTATTTTTTTTGATCTATCCCAATTGACTGACATGCGATAAAGAAAGAGCTCTATTCTACTCGTTTAATAATGACTGCTTTCAACATGCTTTCGTATGGTTTTTAACCCGGCCGATATTACTGTGTGTGTACGAGCTATCATAATGTTGACAAAAAGATAATGTCATCGTATACACATTTTTTTCAAGATATAATTTAAACAACTGAATCGCTTTACTACAAACTCGGATAAATCCATTCAAAAGGACAACGGAATCTGCGTCTTTTTCAAACAAGTTAAGTTTTAAATTCGTATACCAAATTTCAAGGAGATATCCGAGTTTGAAGAAAAGTGACTCAACTGTACTGTTTGTTTTTACTTTTTAGTTTCGCGTGCTTAAACGTGTACAGATAATTCTACTTTGAATATTGCGTAAGAACAGCAAGTTTACCTTGTACAAAAGATATTAAAAAAATATTATTTAAGGTTCTTTTTTTTTGTTGATGATGGGCTTTATTAGCAAAAAACTTAAATTTAAATTATTTCAATAATTTGCATTATGGGACCAAAATGATTGCAAATGACCTCTCCCATAACCCCTAGAGTGGAATAGGTCGACTTTCCAATAACCCTGTATATACCTAATTGAATATCGTCAATTCGGCGGTTACCTAAATTGGTCCTACAAGTGACGATATTATGAAATGAATGAAAACTGCCTACTTACTTTGAAAATCGAAGTCCGAAGTTACGATAATTCGATCCCTTTTTCGGTCTATTCCGACTAGTTACATTGTTAGTTCCATTGATGGAACTAGATGGACTTTTTTTTCCTAGTAGTTAGGTACATTCAACGAAGATGGTTTCCGTAATGGAACTACTTGGACTTTTTTTTCCAAGTAGTTACATTAATACTACTTATAATAAATATTATTAGATCAAATTATTATATTTTTTTAATATAGGCAAATATATTGAAAATAAGTACATTGTATAAGATTGCATTCGTTTTATATTAATTTAAGTATTATTAATGTAACTACTCGGAAAAAAAAGTCCATGTAGTTCCATTACGGAATCCATCTTCGTTGAATGTAACTACTAGGAAAAAAAAGTCCATCTAGTTACATCAATGGAACTAACAATGTAACTAGTCGGAATAGACCCCTTTTTCTTGATTTAGTCTCGAATGACCAGTTACTGAGATGGAGCTAAGCTAACGTGACTTCAAACTTCGATTTTCAAATACCTCTGAACCTTTGTTTTTTGGTGTATAAAAATTACCTTTTTATAAAGAATGTCCGTGAGATCTTTGATGTGCTGTGACTCAGGGTAGAGTCCGGAAATGCCGGATATCACTACCTTGTCTCCGTCCGACGTCCGTTCTTGCGGGATTGGCACCATTATTCTAGCAATTTGTTTTTTATTAGCAGGGGTCGACATTTTGGAGCCGATGACGTTAATTTGCACAATTACTATTCCGGCATTATTATTTTAAACAATACTAGTTCAAGGACAGGTGGGCTATTATGACATAGCTATGCGGTTCGCTTTTCTCTCAGCGTAAAGTGACCTACGTCATAATCACCCCCCAGGTAGGACAAGGGCACGATTGCCCCTAGTCATATTGTAAATTATGCTGTTGTCCTACCGAAGGTGCGAAACAATGAAAAATAAATACTACTGTGTCCGTATTTTGCTTGCGATGCATCTGTATTTGCCTTTTTAATGCGAACGCTTTTTATTTTACGTTATTTATTCAATTGCACTATAACATCTGCTAATTTAACGTCATCGGAGCCAAAAGTTCGTCCCCTGTTTACTTATGAGAAGTATAACTATTTTAGGAGGCAAAGTAGATTAAAGTTAGCTAGGTTAATATAATGATGGTCCATTTTACCGTGTCAACTGCACTTCTGTATCACACTCGACTTGCTTCCGAAGTGGAACCTACTAGCCTCTCTATACCTCTTTTATAGTATTCATAAATTTGCATGACAATTATGAGTTGCGACAAAACAATTGCGCTTGTTTGTCTATGAGATAGGTAGTGTAGTGTTTGTTTGTTTGTATCTACAATTACCGAGACTATTTATATTTAAGTTAAAACTGATTTTAACCCTACAAGTATAAGACGTACAAAAAGGTCTTTCACTAGATAAAGATACAAAAAATTCCAGAGATTGCTGGTGGGGCGATTGAAATTAAGAGGCAAAAAAAAATAGAGTAGATAAAGCATCTAAGAAGATTGTGTAGCGAAAAAAGTTTCTCTCCCCTTGAACCTGGCCCCATAATTACAATTTTGAAAAAAAAAAAACAGGGGACAATGTCACACCAATTGACGTAGTCCCAAACTAAGCTCTAGGCTTGTACTATGTGTACTAGACAACGATATAAATACTTATATAGAGAAATATATACTTAAATAAATAGAAAACATCCATGACTCAGGAACAAATATTCGCGCTCATCACACAAATATTTGCCCTTACCGGGATTTGAACCCAGGACCGCTAGCTTCATAGGCAGGGTCACTACCAACTAGGCCAGCCCGTCGTCAAACAAATTACAAACCTAATTTTTCATGATAACTACAGCATATTCAAAAATCGTGGGAATCTGGTTAAGGGGGTGAGAAACACGATTTAGGGGGTGGGAAACGTTATCAACTGGAGCTGAATTAGTTTATTTTGTCATCTACACCATTTAACCGTTGCCTATGGTTCGTCGTAAGCGAGGGTATAAAGCTATCTTCATTTAAAATTTCATCGAAATCCGTTTAGCCGTCGCGTTGCAGCGTGAAGGAGCAATAAAGTAACACAAAAACTTTTATAATTGGCTGATTTTCCACTTGCCGGCACGGCACCGGCACGGCGACGAACGAGAGGGACGCCGCAATACGTTGGAATGAGATGGAGATTATCTCCATACGTATCTGCGTATCGCGGCATCCCTCTCATTCGTCGCCGTGCCGGTGCCGTGCCGGCAAGTGGAAAATCAGCCATTAGGGTATGAATGAAAAGTACGAAATTTCAAAGATAAATATGACTGTTGATGTTAGCATTTCATAACGGTGTAAGTTTTATAACATAGTTGGTACGCTGAGCCACACCTGTGGGCCAAGTATGGTTGCATTTATCGTGTGACAAAATGTGGATAAAGAGCATCCGACACTCTCGTACTTGTCAGACACGCTACGTGTCAGAAAGTGACAAATGTTTTATCCACATGTTGTCACGCGATAAACGCAGCCATATTAGGTCTCCTGTGGTTACCAGCAACCAAAACTGTTGGAAAATCTTAGTCAAAGATGATTAAGTATCTAAAGTCGTTCCGTGTGCAAACTGATTTGTTTAAATTATATAAACAAGTGAACACTATGAATTGCACTAGTTAAGCAATAATCACATAGTTGTTTTAAACAGACACATATGCAGTAAAGGTGAAGTCAAGTCGATGCATACGTTATGTAAACGATTCAAGCTATATTTTTGCGATAAGGAAAATGAAGTTTTTTTATTACTACTACCTAACTACCTGTTCGTGCCCGGCGTTGCCCGGGTTGGTTTTTTTTTCATAGAAACCTTATTTATGTCAATCAGTCAAGCCATTTCCAAGTTTTCGCGTCCCGCCGTCGCTCTGCTTCGATTTATGTGAGATTTCTGTAACACACGTGTACAGTAAAGGAAATTGATTCCAAAACCATTTTGGACTATGTCATAGTGACGTAATCAATCAAAACGTAAGGACTTCTTATGATTTTATTTACAGTGTCACTTTGCCATAGTTTAAAATGGTCTAGGAATCAATTTCCTTGACTGTACGTAACTCGCATTTTTTATTTGTTTAAAACTTCCTTTTGAATCTCTCCATCTATTAAAATCCGTTGAGCAGTTTGAAAGACCTAAGCGTACGAGTACAGTCAAGGACTTTAATTGTTATGCCACTGTAGAACCCTGTCATAATGACAGCGTCAAACTACATGAAAGAAATTACGCCAAAATGAATGATTAACGTTATGCGACAGGGTTCCATAGTGGCATAGCAATTAAAGTCCTTGACTGTACATACATTTTTACTATGCAAAGATAATACATAATAAATAAAAGAATACTTACTGCTCCATTTTTATTAATCGTGAAATTTTTCGTCTTGTTGTTATTTTTGTGCAGTTCTTAATACAGTCTTTTGGTTCGAAAAGTAATAGGTAGTTACCTGGAAAGTTTCTAGATATTATTGAAAATTGGTGATTTTATAGATTTTGATGTGCTCTTTCCGAGTTTCGACTTTGCGACATCGTACTTTTGCCGCTCGCGCCGCCATATTGGTAGTAATATTAAGTGAGTTTTATAGATGTTTTTTGTAAAAAAAAAACAAAAAAGTCCGTAACTGTACCACTCAGATAATGTTATATATTATAGCATTATAGAACATTTAATTTCTGTTCATTTGATATCCCACATAATATGTACATAAGGTTCATAGAATCTGTTTTATTTGCAATTTACAAAATACGAGTCCTCCATTTTGATGACGTCATATGTTCGGATCCAGGTACGTCACAGGTGGGGTCACGACGGTTCTCAAGATAAAATAAGATGTTTAACAACATACAAAAATTTGGTGCTGGTATCATAAAGTGATCTAGGTATGTAGCCTATTTGTGCTAAATCTGGTTACTGACTTATCAACAAGTTTTAAAGTGGTTGATAATTCTGTAGCTCTGCCTACCCCACTCTGGGATAACAGGCGTGAAGGTATGTATCTATGTATCTAGGTATGTTTCACGTAACAGAATGTGTAATGAAAAAAAATGCGTGTTGAAGTATACTTTGCGGCGCTCGTACGCCAAAACTATCGTCTCTAGTTTCATTTTGTAATAACTATTTTTAAAGAAAAAAGAAAGAAAGAAAAATACATTTATTCACTACACACATAAGACACACAGAGAAAAGTAAAAACAGAAAACAGCAATAAAACGAGTAGTTGTGTCTTCGCGGCAGTGAATCGGACATTGGCTCAGCATAATGCTGAGGTGTTGTTAAACACCTACAGCGCTGATTTATCGTAAAATGAGTCGGAAAGGAGATATCGTCAACAAACTGCTTTTAGGCGCATTTTTCCAATGCGAATTGCGAGCGGCATAAGTACGAAGTGACAAAGACGAAATTCGGAAAGAGCGCATCAAGATCTATGAAACACAAATAAAAAAAAATTGCCAAGTTTTCCAGGTAAAACTAGTACTAGTGCTTAAAATAACATTAAATATTATAACAATGAACACATCGTCGCCTTAATTACGGTGCATACTCATCAATTATTTATTTATTCGTTGATGCATGCATTTACAATTGTGAAGTAAATTGCATGGACATTTATTACGAGCACACATGTATGACCCCTAATTACATGAATACCAATTGAGGGCATGCTTCTAACTACAGTATAAACAAATCAGTAGAACATCTTTGAACAAGGGTACAAGTTAAAAACTTTAATAAACCCCTCTTGCATATAGTTGTAACACATCCTGTATAGACCTTTCGATAATCTGTCAATGTCAATCTTTATCTTCACTTAAATCTAGACTGAAGACGTACTAGCTCATGGCGAGACTATAGTCCTGATCTTACCTGTATATCCTTTCTACTTTACATACTTATATTATATTTATTTATAAAGTTAGTACTCTATTAATTCCTATTGAATATAATGTAAACTATATTTTTTACGTACTGACTAATTTTATTTTTTTATTTTTATCTTCTGAATCTGTAAAAGCTGTACGTTTATCCATCCGTTGTTTTTATTTATCTCTCAATCGTTTAAAGGTTAACTGGAAGAGATCCCTTAGCGAAAGCGTGGCTCCTAGTTCTGGTATCCCAATTGAAGTCAGTTCTCAAGATACATACAAACACATACATATACTCGCGCTTTCATTCTTAGAGGGGTAGGCACAGCTACAGAATTACCAACAACTCTAAAAACTTGTTGATAAAACTGTAACCGCATTTTGCACATAGGATTATTCATATTTTTTAAATTAGGTACTCTAATTTGAAATCCATTTCGAGGAATAGGGTTCAAAGCCGTTCTGCATTATTAAGTTTTTGAAATATTTATCTATTTCGGACATTTCGACAAAAGTATTTTTGACCTTCGTTTGACTTTCGTTTTTGGCTTGAAGCTCTCCTAGGTGTATCTTACGGGTTTGGCGAAAACCGCTTGAATTAGTATGTTTTAATACACGATTACAATCACTTTTTGTCATTAGATATCATTTAATTGTTGTAATTTATAAGAAAATGCCAACCCAAATTTAAAATAATCATGTCATCCATAAAATGTCTGCTAAATAAATAAGATATTAAAACAAAACTATTGGTTCAAACACAAAATTAATGAAATTGGCCTCTTAAAATTACCTATACTTTCAAATTAGAATGTAAAAACCGTGGGTTATTTTTTTTGGTCTATCCCAATTAGGATAAGATGTTTACCAGTGTGAGAAGTACTCAAGATGTTATTGAAAAAGTTCATCATATTATACTTGACTACCGCCGAGGTGCGTAAAATAGCTGAGAACATAGGCATCTCCAATGAGCGAGTACATGAAATTCTGTACCAAGATTTGGCCATGAAAACGCTATCTGCACGATGAGTTTGTTGACGATGAAACGAAAACTCGCACTTCAGTCTTCTGTTTGGATACTCGTATAATGGAAAGTAATCCTCAGTTTTTTTAAATTGATGTGTCACTGGTCCAATCTTAGATCTACTATTACACAACCGAGTCATAAAAGCAGTCAAAACAACGCATGTGTGCTGGTAAACGTGCTCCAAAGAGCCGTCTAGGGCAAGACTTTTGTCTGCTGGGAAGGTGATGGCGATAGTCTTCTTCCGGCCTAGTATGGTTGCGTTTATCGCGTGACAAACTGTGGACAAAGCAACCGTCACTCTCGTACTTATACACGTGTCAAAAAGTGACAGATGTTTTATCCACGTTTTGTCAAGCGAAAAACGCACCTATATTAGGCCCCCTGGGCCGGGCAAGGAAATGTCAAAAGACAACAAAAGAAAACAATCACGCTGAAATTTCAGCTCATAAAGAAGACTATGTTGATGGAGAAATAACTTTGATTGGAATCTCATTCATGATCATCGTTTCCGTACTAAGTTGTTGTTAACGGACCTCATTTAGAGATTAGTTTTGGATTTTTTCTCTACAAAGAAGACTCTTTTATGTGTATTACGAGTTCCTTAAAAAAAACAAATATCACTTTACCTATATCTTTCTCAAGTTTTGACTAATCTTACTAGTTTTTCCTACAAAAGAAAACAAAGTAATTCAATGGAACCTTTTTATTTAACTTCAATTATGATTAATAAAAGATCCTTAAAAATAACTAAGTCTTTGTCCTCGAGATATTAAACTACCAATAAACAAAAGTACAAAAACAATAAGCAGCCAACACCTATCAGATTCTTAAAATTTGGTACCTATCCTTTGTCCAAGTAAATGAATGAGACCAATATAATAATCCATTGCAAATGATAACAAAATGGTAAAAAATAGAACCCAACTTAGTTTTTGGGCTTGTTGTTACCAACAAAATCTAGAGGATTGAGAATGTAGGTGTCACAGAGATTCTTGGAGTCGAATTCTTTCAAAATTTCTTTGTCGAGAAGTTGGTTGATGACGGCTGTGACACGCAAGTCGTCAGTGGCGCGCGAAAGTGGGGCTCGCAGGTCGAAGACTTCGAGAGGTTTCTGTGAGTAGCGCTGCAACGGGTGCATACTGGCGCTGGGTGCGAGGGAGCGCGTTGTTGGGGAGCGCAGCAAGACAACACGGGAGCGCAGCGCACGTGGCGCCGACTGCACTAGCGCCTGTGCGTGCTTACGCGCATTGACCATGCGCATGTACGCCGCCTCGATGAGCGCGTGCGCGTACTGCGTCGAGTGAGCCACGCGGCCGCGCAACGCGAGCATGCATGCTTCGACCTTCTGCTGCCAGTCGGAAGCGTCACGTAGCGCCGCCTCCAGCTGGGTGGAGCTGCCGCCACTCATGAGCGCCCACATGTGCAGCGCCACTGCATCCTGCAACGCCTGCGCATCGCCAGCGCCGCTCGCCACAGCTGCGTGCAGTTGCTCTTCTAGTTCCACCAAGAACTCGTCAGGCCCGCCACCCAAGCAAAACACTGTTCCGGTCAAGCCTGCAAAATGATAACATATTGTTTTGTTGACGAGTGTCATTTATTTTATTAATTTGAGGTTACTTATATGAATAATAAATTTACCATTATCTTCTAAAATAGCAGCCATCTCCAAGGCCATCATAGCTCCCACTTCGTAACCTGCTATATGGAAAGTTTTGTTTCCAATCTTCTTTAGGTAAACCTGCAGGAGAAATAGGCAAAAAGAGATTATGTGCATACATATAAACGATCACCAACAGACTTGGTTTGGTTGGTATTATAATAATCAACAATGATGTTGATATTGACGTTGGTGCACTTACAGGGGCAACTTTTAACATTAATTGATAGCCAGCAACAATAGCTGTCTTACTATTTGTAAAAGATAAAAGATAAAAGATGTTTATTCAGTAAGTAGGCCGCACGGGCACTTTTACACGTCAAAAATCTACCAGCGCTTCACAAGAGACCACTGCTGAGAAGAAACGCCGCAAGAAACTCAACAGTCAGTCGTTTTTTTAATATTGCTTATATAATAATAACCTTAACCTAGCATTATATAAAACAATGAATCTCACATAAAACTAAAAATAAATACATTCACAATTTATTTATGAAAATATTATTTATGTCATTAAAAATCAAGACTCTTTTGTTAAGAATTGTGATTTGAATACGAGAAATAAAAATAAAATTGCTATTAAAAAATTTCGTGTCCGTAAGGTTTATAAATCATTTGTAGGTTAATGCATCCTTTTCTTTAATAAATTACCTGACGTTGTTTTAAAGTTACCATTTCCAGTACTTAAAACTTACTTGAAAAAGTCGTTGATGTCTAAAGCTTACTATAGGGTCGAAGACTATCTAACAGATAAAAATGCTTGGCCAACACCTAAATAATTGAATAATAACTTAGTCATAAAAAATATGTAAATA
This sequence comes from Acleris emargana, assembly GCA_927399475.2. Classification (NCBI taxonomy): domain Eukaryota; kingdom Metazoa; phylum Arthropoda; class Insecta; order Lepidoptera; family Tortricidae; genus Acleris; species Acleris emargana. The sequence goes on along the minus strand of OV656856.1, from coordinate 6,467,665 downwards.
TTGTATATTGTCTAGGGGACACGTTTTCTGTAGGAGAATGTATCGAAACTTTTATGCAGGTTGTCTTGCACCGTCACAGGTAAGTATAACTTGTATACTTTCTATTTTTTATTCTTTTTATTACTGTTGCTTAGCTTTGTGACAATTCTGAGTTTTGACACATTTTCCTGCTCAACCTCAAGATATTAATTTCTGTAAATAGTAGTCTTAAGGAATCACGGGAGTTTATATTATATGTAGAACGAATGGCTCTTTTTTGCAACACGAATATAGTCTGTACATATGTCAGCAGCTTTTCCCCAAACAATGAACGTGAACTTGTAATAGAAATTACTCAAAAAAAACCTGAGTAAGCACACCGTTATACTCGTACCCGTTAGGATATCGTAGGTTAGAATATCTATCCCCAAGTTGGTTGAGACAGCTTTACAAACCTTTGCGAATCGTTCCGCCATTTCATGAACTGACTCGTTCGGGTTGTCGAGACCAGGCTGCAGGACGAACGCCGAGACCTTCAGTCGCTCACACATGAGCTGGAAGCGCTGGCTGTGGCCTTCAAGGCCCGGCAATATGCAGAGGAACGTTTGGTTGGCGTCAAACTCGTCGTCTCTCTGCAAGAATAATAAACTAAAATTTACTTAATTAGATCGACTGAAGGAGTTGTTTTCTGAAAAAATACTGGTCAAATGCGAGCCGGACACTCCAAAAACACCACGCTATATGCTATATATATGCTACGGCTCAAAAGGTACTGTTTTTTAAAGTTAAGACAGACAGACGCATGGATAGTGTAGGCTTAGTAATAGGCCCCCGTTGGGCGCCATTCGGGTATGGACCCCAAAAAAAGAAGGGTTATACTAGAATCAATCAGATGTGCTTAGTTAATTAATTCTGAAGAGGAGATTTTGTAACATATTTTCACTAACATCGCACTCGTACGTCAAATGTTTTTCTGATTAGGCGTACAAATACTAGTTAGATTTGTTTTTGTCTACTTATAAGAACTCTTTGGTACCTTGTCGCTTTAACGTCTTTGGCAGATTAGTGCAGCAGTTCAAACATAACGTTAAATTGACAAAGTTACATGGTATAAGGCCGATCGTACGCTTGTTGCAAAGAAATGCAGTAAAGTAATTATTACCTGTTTACTAGTAGATGTTCGAGTGAGCATAGGCACCATTTCAGCTGTGGCTTGTAATTCGTCCGTGTCGACGTAAGAGAATATCGCACTCAAGCCTTGTTTAGGCGAGAAATCAGTTTCTTTTAAATCTTTCTCAATATCACGTATTCTGCGAACAAAAGTAGACATTACATTAACATCAGGCAACAGCAAGAAGCAATATCTTCAACTTCTTTTTCTATTTATTTTCGCTTTGCTGTAACCATATCTTACAGTACCTAACCTTTTTAAGCAATTAACGGCCATTCCCTATATTCGACCTATCTCTTCTTTGGCCCTACTCCGGATAGAAATGGCTATCTATCCGTAGTTTTTCTGTCGCAATTAACTTGAGATAGATAAGCTAGCCTGTCTTTGGTTTTGATCTATCGGTGGGAGGACCGATAGCCTATTCGGATAACCGGCTTGTATGGAAATGACAGTTAATGCGTCCCAATAACAACAAATCTTTGGCCTTTCTGACGCTGTCATTGCTTACCTCTAGTAATCAATGTCACGATCGTACGTTTTTGGAGGATAGCGGAAGCTATTATCGTATTAATTGCGGAATTTTATTATTACGAGTAGCTAGTTTCGAATAAAAAAATGTCGGACTCGAGTTGTATTAGTACGAGTTCTAATGGTATTACTAATTTGGAGATACTGTGTGATTGGGACACTGCAGACGACAATGGTAATACCCGCTCTTATGAAGAGCGCGTGAATTTTATTCAAACATACACTGATTGATTATGAATTCATAAACAGATTCAGATTGGACAAGTCTGCAGTAAATATATCCGTTTCTGAATGTAACATCACAACGGTAAGTCCTTACATAACGTTATAAAGGTTTTTAACTTATCTAGCTCATTGCTTTCTACTGTAAATAAGTCCTTTGGCAGCCCGCTGTGGGCCAGACCATGCTATGCTTTCCTGTCCTCACCAATTCTCTACACACTAATGCAAGATTACTGCTGCTCCATATTATGCCACTTGGTATTTTTGCAAGAATAGTTTTCATAATATCGTCCGAAAGAACAATAAACAGCTTGACGCCATATATAATATACATTGGAAAGCTGAGTTCCTTGTTATGCACTGCTCTGCATGTAATATTTACTTCATGTAAAAAAACTAAACTAACTTAATACTTATACTTTGCCCTTTTTTAGAAACCACGATATTTCACCGCTGCATCAGTAACTTCTAACAATGCGGTTTTACGCGTTAGGGACCATATTGGCCGCTTTAGTAGGGATAATTTTCGTCGCACAACGGAACTTTTTTCAACTTCGCTGTTTGTATGGTTAACTGCGCTTAACAGTGGTCCAACTTTTTGGTCCTTACCCATCTAGTGCGGGACGCATCTCGACCTAATAGCTTGTGCTCTAAATACGTATTCGTGCAAAGCAGCACGCAGGAAGATTTTTATAGAATCGCACGCAGGCACAATCGATGGTACCTGACTATATCCTCATGTAATCACCAAGAAAGTTCCTATACACAAATAAGTTGGTTATTATTTCCTATTATAACTAATACAATTTACTTTCATCAGATTCAACAATTGGTGAAGAATTTGTAACGCACAACGTAAATTTATGAATATTGTGACTCGATGGCCAGGATCGACCCACGATGCCACAATATTTTGTGCCTCCGAGTTAAGAGTCCGAGTATTTTACTCTATATGATGATGGCAGAGATGACACTGCCTAATATAATATGTATTATCCCATGCCAGTTCACTGCTAGGCATAGGCCTCTCCCATTGCACGCCATTCAGCCTAAACTTCGGTTGGTCTCCTCCAGTCGCTGCCAGCAAGCCTGCGTATATCGTAGGCAAACAAAGTGTAGGGTGATTAGGTGGATTGAAGCTACCGTACCGGGAGTACCGTACTTTGTTAATAATATCTTGAAAAATTGCAAAATTTGCTTTAAACATGATAAAAAAAAATTAAAGTTTTTATGGATGTTTATATTGACTGCAACAGTGAGTACAAAACTTTATACTTACGAATTGTCGCTATTTTCAAATCAAGCAATGATTCTTTCTAACGCGCACTACTGGACCTATATTATATCGTCGGTGAAACAGCAAATCCGCGTAAGTAACATTTTGTAATAAGGAGCAAAATGCACCTTTTTAATAAGACATTAGGGTTTATTTTGCTCTATCACAAAGTTAGTTACGCGGTTTACCAGTGTCATCGACGATATACAGGAACGAAGAAACATACAGAGTCATACTTATTTATTAACATCAATGTAAATGATAACACTTACCCCTGCAGTGTCAAAAAAGGCACTTTTTCCTTATCGATCGAAAGGTCTTGCTTAATTTTCAATAAGATAGAAACATCATGAGCCCCGTCTGAAGTTAAACCCAAATCGCGCAGCGAAGCAGTCTGCGGAGTGTCTTCAGTTATTTTAACATCTGAAAATAATTAACAAATTTTCGTTAATGGATCGGATCTAAACCATTCTAAAACTTTTACGTTTGCTGCGTAACCAACGCAACGTGATTATGCGAAATGAGCTATACTTTCGTAAATTTGAATAAACGTTCTCACCTGCTGCTGTAATTATTTGTTGTAGGAGTGAAGGTTCATCTTTAGCAGGGAGTTTGTGAGCTAGGAGCACAGGCTGCTCGGACCGGAGACCTTGTTCTATTGCGTCTATTATTTCGCGGCGATTAAGCGGGGTTGACGTCTCGAGATCAGAGTTAACCTGAAAAATATATTACACGCCATCAAATCATTTCGTCGCATCCTACGAATAAGGGCGCGACCAGCCCTCATGACCCTTTTCCGATTCTTACAGAATCGTGTTCTCCATATTTTTCTACACCTTTTGACATTTAAAATATGGTCAAAATCGTAATTTTGAAAAAGTTATTAAGGTTTTAAATTCGGATGGACTGCACATTTTCTCCGACGAACAAGGTTACGAGGTCCTTAAGGTCTTTGTTCCGCGGGGGAACCGAGTGCGGGGTGGGGTCGCAAGCGCCGTCGCTTCTATTACCCGCGGAGCGCAACACGTAAGTATATATTTTTTTCCTCTATTTTATTTGTTATAACTTCATTTTGACCATGTCAAGTATCATTTCTATTCTAATAAATAATATATGTATATATTATGGCATTGTTACACGTAATAGGGTAATATTATCTTATAAAATTATACATGATAGTAATTTAAGCATCCAGCGCGGAACAACGGCGCGAGGTCACAGCGGGCCCTTTTTCCGCGGACTAAATATCTGCGCGCATGCTCTCGCCGCGGCCTTTGCGCCTCTATTTCATGGGTTCCAGCATTTTTTATGATTATCAAAATATATTTAACAACATCCATTTTTTATTTTCATTCTTGTAAGCGTTTAATCTATCATCAAAATGTTTTGAAAAAGCCCTAAGTACAGTTATGACCCTGCTTATTCCGACGAATAAGGTCGTGTTGGTGACTAAGGCCTTTATTCCATCGATAATTAAATCACTAATATTAAACTCGACGTGGAAGAAAGGTTTAAGGTAGTTTTTATCGTATTATAATGCAAATAAAATAAAATATAACTATCAATAGTTGGCTTAGTACTTTTACCATATAATGAATAAGTTTCACAACAATAGCCTTGAAACTGATTTTTTTAAACATAAAAAACCTTTTCCTGTAAAGTTGACTTTTTGTAGTCGCGCCCTTATTCGTTGGATGCGACGATTTAATCAATTCAATTACATTCAATCATTTGAATGAATACTACTAATGTTTTGAGAAAATAATAAAGGTATGGCTTAACAGCGTACCTTCGGTATATTGGATAGAGTCATCAGCATTGCTGATAATCGGTCATTAGCACGTGACAGACATGTTTGTCGTCCTATGGAGGTGTCGGTTCCTACCACTGCAAAATATCTGAAAAAGTTGATTAAAATATAATATGGACCATTTGTTTGATCAAACATAAACCAAAATATTAAAATTATTTTGTGAGTTACTTGATTAAAGGACATAGTTTTCTTGTCGTCGTATCCAAGTTCACAACTAGTGATTGATAGACCGATCGTGTCTGGTCCGTGAGAGCTCGAGTGATCATCACAAATACACTTTCTACAGGTCCCATACGCGAGGCGGCGATTAATAAATTTGTAGCGGTCTTGTTGTCCGCAATGTTTTCAGACGATATTTGGACTTTCACGCCCGATTGTTGCCACGACCTGAGAATAAATTTGTTTAAACCCTTCCATAAGGAACACCTAAAAGCACAATATTAATAAGTTACCATAATGTATGTACTTAAGTGCGTGTGAGAAGCGCGCTGAAAAGGCCGCGGAGTGCAAATGTATTTTTCTGGCTCCGCGTTTTATCAACCGGTCGGCTAGATGTATTGCGAGTCCCTCGTCATCACACAGCAAAAGCTGGCTTTGCTGAGCAGAGCACACAATCCTGAAATTTTGAATAAACCTTGGTATTGTCGGTCTATTGAAGTGTAAAGATGGTTTGTAGATACATAAATACATACCTTCATGCCTGTAATCCCAGAGTGGGGTAGACAGAGCTACAGAATTACCTACAACTTTAAAAACTTTTGATAATTCTGTAACCACATTTTGCACAAATAGGCTAAGATGTTTACCAGCGTATTAGGGTGATTATTCGGCGTTTTAACCGCCGTCATTATTGTCCTCGCATATTATTCAAGATAAAACTTGTGAATTTCTTGTTCTTTTAAATGGAATGAATACTACCCCCGGGTCCATTGATTTTGACATCAAAAGTTGCTGGTAGTTATCATTATTTTAGTCAATATATTGAAGACAACAATGACGGCGGTTGAAACGCCCGAATATTCACCCATTAGTGATAGGTTGGTTGCAAGCCCATCGCCTAACAGTACGACAAGCCTTTATTCCCTTAGTCGCCTCTTACGACATCCACGGGATGACATGGAGTGTCACTATTCTAACCCGGCAACCTCACGGGAAAAGGTTAGTAAAGATATGAAAATGGTGTGACATCAGTCACTGAAGTGAGCAATGTGGAGACAAAGCATAAAGCAGAATAAGTAGTTCTATAATGCATAGGTAAGTAAACCAGGCTTATTTACGAGAGGCCTAGAGCGTACCAGCGTTACCGAAGAGGAGAATTTTTGAGAAAAGGCCCTGCCAGAAATCAACAGTCGCCTCCTAAAAGTACTCTACTTTTGAAAATAAGCCTGCTCGATATTTAGCAGTCGTTTTCCAAGCGGAAACCACGTTTGTAATTAAGGATTACATGAAACTTAACAGTTGCTATCTCAAGAGGAGACAACGTCTAATAATAAGAGCAGCAAGAAACTTTACAGTCGTTCCTTAAAAAGAGAACACGTTTGAAAAGAAGGGCTGCAAGAAACGCAACTGTCAGTCATGTTTAGTAAGGCTTGTCAAACAATACGTTCGGGTTTGAGTGACGGGTGTCCCTCGGAATCTCTAGTAACGATTGTCCTAATTCTTCGTTTGTCCGAATTATTAATTAATTGTCCGTAACTAGTTTTCGACTGAACCAGACACAATATAACAAAATAAAAAAATGTTTCTAAATTCAGGCGGACATAGCTTGAGGATAAAATTCGAACAAACAATGCATAAGGATAGGTAAAGATTAGGGATTCCATTCCATGTAGACCCTTGAAAGACGTGTATGTAGTAGATTGTTCAGCAAGGGGCTAATACAAGCCATAATGACACGAGATGTTTAGCCAACCAAACGGAGCGTCGAGTGTCATTATGTTTGTTTAGTTTGGTGTGAAACACTCTACTTTTCACTTTAATGGCGAAGGAAAGAACCGATGTTCCATACAAAATTATAAAATTGATTTTAACAAAGTTAAAGTGACGCCTTAAATGGTTGCATATTTAGCCAACAGGTTCAAATTTCAAAACTAATTGGACCATATATTAATAATGTGAAATCATCATCAATTGGGATAGACCAAAAAAAATAACTCACAGTTTTAACACTCTAATTTGGAAGAATAGGTAATTTTAAGAGACCAATTTCATTAATTTTGTATTTGACCCAATAGTTTTGTTTTAATATGTTAATTTATTTAGCAGACATTTTATGGATGACATGATTATTTTAAATTTGGGTTGGCATTTTCTAATAAATTACAACAATTAAATGATATCTAATGATAAAAAGTAATTGTGATAGTGTAATAAAACATACTATTTCAAGCGGTTTTCACTTAACTCGTAAGATACACCTAGGAGGGCTTCAAGCCAAAAACGAAAGTCAAACAAAGGTCAAATATACTTTTGTTAAAATGTCCGGAATAGATAACTATTTCAAAAACTTAATAATGCAGAAAGGCTTTAAAACCCTATTCCTCAAAATGGTTTTCAAATTAGAGTGATTTCAAAAATATGAACAATGCCAATTGTGTTTCATGAAAATCTTTTTTTATGTTTTTGCACAGATGTGTTCTTGAGGTTATTTCCCTAAAAATTGTTGATACACAATCACTGATAATGGCGATTATCCCCCAGTCACAAACACCGTGATTGGTTGTTTAGGGAGTCCCGAAGTAATTTAAAAAAAAAAACTTTAATCCCTAGAGACTAGTACCTAAGGAGCCTTAGTCCCGATGTGCAGAGACTAAAGTAACATTTTAAGAGCAAGAAGAAGAGAAGAGAGGCACCTGGGCTGCACGGGCGGTGGCGCGGGCTGCATGCGAAGCAGCACGCGGCCGCGGTGGCGGCTGGCGGCCAGCAGGCGGAACGCGCGCGGAGCCTCGTCCGGCGCATACGTCACTCGCGACAAGGGACGCACCACCCCGCTGGAGATACCTTCTGATATCAGCCACTGAAGCTCCTAAAAACAGTACCAACGAAATGACTGATGAAAAGGGTTAAATTATGCTCTTATCATATAACCAAGGTGTATTATTCAGTTAATGAACAATTTTCAAAATGGACCTAAAATGGTGTTAATCTGTGACATTGATATTGTGGGCGGCACTATACAGGGTCAGTACGAAAAATTGGAATAACTGTCAAAATAATAGAGCTAGCAAATAGTATGTGATAGATAATTTAATAGTTAAAAAAACGAATATTTAGTATGTTGGAAACATTTATTTCTTTATTTATTAAAATTACATAAAAAACAAAATATCAACATGTTTTGCATTGAAAAATTAAAAGACAACCTCATATATCACACAAAAACGACCTTTAAAGCCACTTTAATACTTCGTATTGCCTCCACGGGCTCTTACAGCTGCTAGACGATTGGCATGCTGTTTATTAAGTGTCTTATGCGATGTTGCGGGAACTTTCTAATCTAGTATTAAATTAAACTAACCTTTATTGTTCCACTGTTGACGGTATCCAGTAAAGATGAAAAGTCAATGCGAATGTACGACCTTTCGAAACTCAAGTCGTTCATCCCGAATTTAAAGTTATTATTACTTTTCACTTGGTCAATATCCAACGTCACTCCATGGAATCCGCTGCATTTGAGATATCCCTATTAAAACAAAGAAGAATAATGGATTCAAAGTGAAAGTGTAAAAGATATACCATATTCTCACTATTTTAATCTTGGAAAAAAGGTCGTATTACTGGTATAAATACCCTGAACGTACACATAACCTGTTATTTTTTCCGTGAGTAGGCACTTAAACAACAAGTCTAATAAAAGGCAACCTTTAAAAACCCAACTGCTGCTTTAATAATGTCGTCAATGTAATGTTAGTTGTCACGCAGGTAAGCATAAGTCATGTCCAGACCTAGAGATTTTCCTAGCACGAACGACGTGTTGTTAGTGCTTGACACAATAAAAACATCGACAATCCTGTTATCGATAACCACCACTTCAACGTCATAGAGGATTTAATTTTACATAATTTTATAGTTATTAAGAAAATATTCACAATGTCCTAAAACTCGTTGAAGTAAGTACTTAATAAGGAAATAGCGAAATCATTTCATCACGGAAAAAAATTATCAAATGATTCATAAAACAATGTTATGCGTTTTAAAACTTAAAATAAGGATAATAAATTAACAATAAAACTATCAATTTATTAATATTTTACATATTTCAGTGAAAATCGCTCTATGACATTGAAGTGGTACTTATGAATAACAGGATTGTCGATGTTTTTATTGTGTCAAGCACTGACAACACATCGTTCGTGCTAGGAAAATATCTAGGTCTAGTCATGTCTCAATTTCAATGATGTTTAATAGTGAATCAAAATTACGTCCTCGTTGCATATTAGGGTAAAGGCACCAGTGGTCAGCCACGATCCAGTAGTTGTAAATAGCGCTCTAACTCAAACTAGTGAATAACCTGCAAATTTATGGACGCTATGATCCTTTATTCGTCAAATCCTGACATGATTGGTGCGGTGAGAGGTCAGAGTGCCCTGCCAAGATGCACTACGCTAACTAGCGTTTCTATTCGTTTCGTTTTTAAACCAATCACGTCACTGGTAGATGACGTGATACGATAAGTCACGTGATCTACCAGTGACGCGATTGGTTTTATTAATAGAAACGTTAGTTAGAGTAAAACATTTTGGCAAGCGTCTCTGGGGGGTTATTAACGCTCGTTAAAACAAGTGCTCAGCTGTCAGTTGACTAATATAGTTTTGCTCACGTTGTTTTCTTGTCAGGTAAGAAATGCTTGGTTTAAATATTTGAAGATACGTTGTTGAAACATATTTGTGTTATGTATACATACATCTATCTGATATTATCCACCTTAATACTAAGAATAAACTATTAATTTCCCTATAAATTGTGGGGTTTGGGTACTGGATGGATACATCTTTTTTATTAATAAAGCAATGGTCAGCCTCGGACGGCTGACTTCTAGCTTTTGCAATATTTATCAATATGAAACGAAAATTAGATCGATGGTATTTTATTATTTGAATATAAAAAAAATCTTATAAAAACTTTATTAAATTTTTAGAAAAATCCAGTATTCGGCCACCTTTAAAAATATTTATTTTATGGGGCCGACTACTGGGTTTTTACTTACATTTTAAGTAGTAAATATAAAGGTCGAGTACCGGCCGTTGACTTAATTTTTGAACACTGGAGAAAAATATTTAGTAACATATATACCTAATTTATAAACTGATTTATGATTTTTTACGTTGTTTAGTAAGAAACTTAAATGAATATTGAATAAAAGCGTGGAGTACATTTATTAATGCAACCTACCCTGCTCAAGAAACAAGAGGTCAAAATTCGTAAACTCGTTAAAAGGCGGACTACTGGTCCTTTTACACTATTTAGCTTGGAGGCGCCTAGGCTCTTTTTAAACCGACTTCATAAAAGGAGGAGGTTATAATGTTCCATTTTGTTTTTTTTTGTTGCAGAATTTAATTCTAAGTCACATTTATTTAATTATGTAAACATTATACAGACACAAACAATATACAGAACATTAATAAAAACAACTTAAACTAAGTTTGTGAAAATCAACGCTACAAGTATTCAGAATTAAATTAAGCTACTCAAATTAAAATAAAACTAAGCTACTCAAATATATTAAAGATGTAAATAATAATCACACCCCCTCTAGCAGGTCCGCTCGCGGCAAGGTCCCTATGTTTTTTTTAAATTATATTCACCGAATTCCCCGTCAATACTGGAATGATTTAAAAAAAACAATGGTTTGATACAATATACTTTCGAGGGAAACAGTGATGAATTGGGGGAACTCCTCAAATATTGTAGGCAAACATGTAGCGATTTTAGTATTATTAGTAACAATTCTGCATTCAGTAAGTATTATTTGGTGAAGAGGAACTAATGATGAAGACCACAGGTGGCCACCGGAACTCCTCAACGGTTCATATTGGAAGGGAGGCGATAAGATCTCGATTAAGATAGCTGTGTGACTGCAACGAAGTTTTTTTTTTTTAATATGACATAGACTTTCCCTCGACGTTGCTTGCGGCGAGCTTAAAATATATTAATGTTTCATATCAACTAAGAAGTGCGACTACATAACAGCCTATATTATGATCACTAGTGATCGTTATCAACGTGCACTTTTCGTATCAAAGGGTATGGTGGGCAGAAAATTCAAATACATTTGAATATTCACTTGTATTTTTAACCATAAATAAAATAAATATTTACCTTTTTAGAATTACACCTCTAGATATAACTCTTTACGGTACAAAACCTTTTCACCCTAATATATTTTTAAAACAATCAATGTCAAAATGACATTAATTTATGTCATAAAAATACAACGTATTTGAAAATCGAATTATATTACGCGAAGTGTTTATTTTAATCGAAATAATTAAATGTACATCGTATGTACCTAGGTACAGTTTATATTAGAGTATTTCAAGTGGAGTTCTAATAAAGTGCACGTATGCTCACAGTATTTACATTCACAGTATGGATTTGACACAATACCTGAATTTTATAACGACGAACGAAGGCACGCGATGTAGATACTATTTGCAATGTCAATATTAAAAGGAAAAAACAGAATTTAAATAAACACCTAAAGTCAAAATCTCATCTAAATTTTTATTTAGATGAGCGATAAGCGATTCATTCGAAACTACATCAAAGCTGTCTTTTAGACAACCCTGATTTTGAAGTAAAAGATAGTAGTATTGTGCGATTCGATATTTCATTCCTCTTTATTCAGTCGTTTATTCAGTAAAGTGATTATAAATATGTACATAAATCTCATAAAAAAAATTAAATAGACATGAAAGCATTTAATGACAATATAAGGAGACAGATTTTTTGTCAAGAAGTTTTAAGACTTGTTGGTAATTCTTTAGCTCTGCCTACCCCACTCTGGGAATGAAGGCGTGAGTTTATGTATGTATGTATGTAAATCTCATAATTTGAAAAATATATTATGTTTTTAAATACTTGTGTATTTGTTTTTTTGTCAATCTTTGATACCAATACAGCACGTTGATAACGATCACTAATGATCACTAAAATGTATTAAAAAATAAAATAAAAAAATATATATTTTGAGTCGCAGACTTCAGTTTGACAACCTGACCTACGATTTGAAAAAAAAATTGTTTTTTTTTTAAATGTATAGTAGTAAATTTACAGTTCTTACGTTTTTAGACTCTCCTTTTCCGCATACAACAACGTCGCACCCACCGCCACTCGTCATGGTCAGCACGGAATCAACAAAATATTCGTCTCTGCAGCAAATGACATATTCATCTGAAATTTAATAAAAATACCTGTTGGTTCATCATAACATTACAAAAATGTATGTGGAACTATAAAATCGTTAAAAAGCCTCTTAGTAAATCATTTCTATCGTCACTTTGATATAGTTCCACAGTGGCCCAAAAGTTTTATAGATTAATTAACTGTACACCTACTTACTCACCTTTTAAATTCGGGAATAGTCTTAACAAGAAACGTTTCTTCGACATATCGCTGACGACCACGAAGATACGGCATTCAAGATGCAGTGCGATGGAGATGATGGCTTGCCCGACGGCGCCCGCGCCGCCACTGACGAGAATGCTCATACCAGGCATCAGCTGGGTTTTGATAGCCTGGAAGCATTTAATGACAATATAAGGAGACAGATTTTTTCAATTATTTTTATAAAAAAACAACTTCAAGTTAAAAAAAACCGATCAGGTTGTAAAGAGATTGTTACAACCTCTTTTGTTTGAGTTCCTGGCCACTATTACATTTCGATCTAAATCTTCCAAATTCAAATTTATTACATTCTATTCCGATATCGATCCTTGGATCATTCTCCAGATATTTTCCAGAAGAACCAGACACGACTACTCGTGTCTCGGTAATATTGTACCTACATTAATTTATTATTTTATTTGGTATTTAGGTATAAATTATAAAATACATTCATTATATATCAAGCAGTGATTCATTTATCTTCGACACAACGTCTCAGCGATATTTACCCTATACCGTCAGAAATGGCTCTCCGGCGGGGAATCGAACCCCGGTCTCCCGCGTGACAGGCGGGGATACTTACAAGGTGCGTGTCAGAGTTCCACACCGAGGGTTCCGTGCCTCCGCAGGTATATTCCGAGTTGAATTCGGTTTTGAATCAAATCAGCGGCAGCCCAACTCACGCTTGACCATTTTATATTTATTTTCTTCAGGGTTTGTACTTAATCATACTAAAGTAGACACTTGTATTTTTGACTTTTTATACGATACAACAAAAATAAAAATACTTACATACATACATACATAAACTCACGCCTTCATTCCCAGAGTGGGGTAGGCAGAGCTAAAGAATTACCAACAAGTCTTAAAACTTCTTGATAATTCTGTAACCACATTTTGCACAAGTAGGCTAAAAAATAAAAATACTTATGTTGAAAAAAATGATGTATCACAAATCCCTTTATTATTTCACTTTCTTAAATTATTTTATTTTTTCGTTGATCCGCTTCAATAACATATTATTATTATTTGTTCATGAATAATACAGGATTGTATTTGAAATATACAATTGAATGAGGTGCTAACACTACGATGACATTAATATTATAACTTCTATGTAATCACTTACAACGTATCTGTATCAACACAATTTACAATATATATTATATTTTGAATTTTGAATTTTGAACTGTTCAAATTTATTTATAATGATCACAAACCTTGCATTACTTAATAATTTTATTTTTAAGTAATGCAAGGTTTGTGATCATTTTTAGCTGAGTAGGCAGTTTATTAAAGATTTTGACATCCTGATATCTGCCACAATGCTTTGCTATTTTGAGTTTAGGGCAAAAACTACTTTTAAGGTTTTTAGAACGAGTAAGCAACCTAGACTCTTGGTCTTCTTTAGTCTCGTAGCTTGTGTGTTTTTGACTACTTGGGTTAGTAATAATAAAACATACAAACCAGGAACCGTGAGAATACCCAACTTCTGGAAATATTCTCTACATGAGTAAGAAAGTAAGGGGCTCAAAATGGAACCTTGTGGCACCTTTCTTGTTATTTTGACTAATCTAGACCTAATATATTATTCGTGGCCACTTTCAGTGGTTTCATTTCTACGTATTATTGTTTCTAAGGTAGCTCTGTAACAGATGGTACGCATTACCCCTGATTCCGTAGAATTCTAATTTCCTCATAAGGATTTCATGATCCACTGTGCCAAAAGCAGCGCTAAGATCAAGGAATAGTCCTGCTACTCTTTTTCTATTATGGATGTAAGATACTTACCACATCATCAATGAGAAGGTCAATGGCATCTATCACCCCTAGATTTTTTTGGAAACCATATTGTCGTTGGCTATAAATGTTGTTACCTTTTAGATCTTGTAAAAGACGCGACCTAATAAGTATTTGCAAAAAGGCATTTCATCGAAACCAAAAGATTTTTTATTTTCCATAGAATTAATAATTCTAGCAACTTCTGACTCCCACCTCCACATTATCGCACCTTTTCGTCCTTTTTTCTGGACATTCAATAGCAGTAAGCAAATCACCCGTACTCAATTTAGTACCGTGATCAAAATGCTTACAGAAAATATCCACAATCACTTGAGGATCCTGAACTATTTTATTATCTATTTTCAGAATCACTTTATTATGATGATGTCTATTTCGTTTGTTCCTACGTTTATTTACAATGTCCAAAATTCCTTTATATGAGACCTTGTCTTTACAAATCTCCTTTTGCACAGCTACTCCCTTGGCCTGCTTTAGATCTCTTGAAAATATTAATATATTTTGTCCGACAAAATCTATCACAGAAACATCACTAAAAGCCTTATTAATATTACAAAGAACCTGTTTCATTTTGCTAGCCACTTTAACACCCTTTGTCAACCACTTTGCTGTTGGTTTATAATTTAACACAATTTTTTTCCTCTTTTCTAACACCTTTCACGAAACACATATTTTTTAAGAACTGATTGATTCCTTTATCTTACCAATTTATATTAGAAAAATTTCGTCTTTCACTTGTCACTGATAGACCATTCTTATTTTTTGCTTTTTTACTCATTGAATTTAACCTACAAAAATAGCAGCATATCCATCCGCTAAGCCATTATGATCAACCTCGGTATTAGCGATATCATCTAATAGAATATTAGTTACATAATTATCAATGCAGGACTGCGAGTTGTTTCTTTTAAAAGTGACTTCATAAATAAGGTGCCTAAAGTTGTAACATTTTAACAGGCCAACACAATAATTACGTTGTTTTATATGTATTAATAAATTACTTATTATTAAAATTTGCATTTTTGTTGAAGAGGTGCTCTAACAATAATTCCCATTGTTTCATAAATATTTCAAATTTGGTAACATTAGGACATCTATAGCATCACAATCCACAAATTTTAAAAGCATTTGACACATACAGCTTATTGCATATAGGAATTGCCTCAGTATCTCTGTCATTATGTTATCATAAGCGCCCCTCCTCTTTTATTTGAAGGCCTTGTATTATGAGCGCATAACTTATACTTTGGTAAGTTTAAAGAGGCAATAGAAATTTTATTTTAAAAATCTCACTTACACATATATAATGCTAAATACGATTTATACCATCAATATACATTTCAAGCTCATTTAATTTATTCGATAATCCGCATAAATTTTGATGTAACAAGTTTAATGTTTCATAGTTAGCTAAGTATATACTTACTTAGGTACGAAAAAAATCAGCATCAGAGTTGGAACCTAAACCTGTGTTAACATAATTTACAGGCCAGCTAATATTATATTGTAACATCATTGCGTATTATGTTATCAAAAATATTAATCATACCAGAGTTATTTAGCCTCCCAGTCCATGCTGAGAACATATCAGGCGATAAATTTGCATTGGTATCATAGGCAGAGAAACATTGATTGTGGTTTCATTAATAGTTAAATAAAACGATCCACTCTAGCATTATTACAATGTTCTGCCACATATAAATGTAGGGCAAGCTATGATAATAATTGTGAATAAGATACTTTTCACCACTTCATTGATATGTAGAACAAGTGCCTTGATGTCGTTTGAGTAGCCAAAATCATCTTCCTCTACAAGAATCACACAGTAGTCACGCCTTGTGAAGGCATGAAGTTCCTTTTGTAGACCGTTTAGCAGTTTTACGATACGATTTTCTGGTTTGATATGATGACAAAAACAGAAGTTTTGGAAATAGATTTTCTGAAAAATACTGCCTGCTGTCCTCGAGTCTCCAGGGCACCGGCACCGGTCCCAGCAGCTCCGGCCGCGCCGCCACGCGTATACTTGTACATCCCAAATGAAGTCCAAGACTAGGTACTCACGAGGCAGTAGTAGGCGTGCGCGTAGGGCAGCGGCACGGTGGCGGCGTCCTCGAGGCTCCAGTGCGCCGGCACCGGCCACAGCACCTCCGGCCGCACCGCCACGCGTATACTTGTACATCCCAAATGAAGTCCAAGACTAGGTACTCACGAGGCAGTAGTAGGCGTGCGCGTAAGGCAGCGGCACGGTGGCGGCGTCCTCGATGCTCCAGTGCGCCGGCACCGGCCACAGCAGCTCCGGCCGCGCCGCCACGCAGATACTTGTTCATCCCAAATGAAGTCCAAGACTAGGTACTCACGAGGCAGTAGTAGGCGTGCGCGTAGGGCAGCGGTACGGTGGCGGCGTCCTCGAGGCTCCAGTGCGCCAGCACCGGCTACAGCAGCTCCGGCCGCGCCGCCACGCGTATACTTGTACATCCCAAATGAAGTCCAAGACTAGATACTCACGAGGCAGTAGTAGGCGTGCGCGTAGGGCAGCGGCACGGTGGCGGCGTCCTCGAGGCTCCAGTGCGCCGGCACCGGCCACAGCAGCTCCGGCCGCGCCGCCACGCGTATACTTGTACATCCCAAATGAAGTCCAAGACTAGGTATTCACGAGGCAGTAGTAGGCGTGCGCGTAGGTCAGCGGCACGGTGGCGGCGTCCTCGAGGCTCCAGTGCGCCGGCACCGGCCACAGCAGCTCCGGCCGCGCCGCCACGCAGATACTTGTACATCCCAAATGAAGTCCAAGACTAGGTACTCACGAGGCAGTAGTAGGCGTGCGCGTAGGGCAGCGGCACGGTGGCGGCGTCCTCGAGGCTCCAGTGCACCGGCACCGGCCACAGCAGCTCCGGTCGCGCCGCCACGCAGATACTTGTACATCCCAAATGAAGTCCAAGACTAGGTATTCACGAGGCAGTAGTAGGCGTGCGCGTAGGGCAACGGCACGGTGGCGGCGTCCTCGAGGCTCCAGTGCGCCGGCACCGGCCACAGCAGCTCCGGCCGCGCCGCCACGCAGATACTTGTACATCCCAAATGAAGTCCAAGACTAGGTACTCACGAGGCAGTAGTAGGCGTGCGCGTAGGGCAGCGGCACGGTGGCGGCGTCCTCGAGGCTCCAGTGCGCCGGCACCGGCCACAGCAGCTCCGGCCGCGCCGCCACGCAGATACTTGTACATCCCAAATGAAGTCCAAGACTAGGTACTCACGAGGCAGTAGTAGGCGTGCGCGTAGGGCAGCGGCACGGTGGCGGCGTCCTCGAGGCTCCAGTGCGCCGGCACCGGCCACAGCAGCTCCGGCCGCGCCGCCACGCGGTCGCTCAGCGCGCCGCCGCGCACCAGCCCCATCACACGTTGGCCACTGCAAACGTTGTTATATTAATTTCACTTTCATTACCATCCTACCTCCTGCCTTTAACTTTGAACTAAATGTATACATACTTCTTTGTCGTGCCGCTAAAGTCCATTCCATAATGGCCGTCGTTTAAACCGTCTTCTATTTTCAAATTTGTATGGGCAGCAGCTCTAGCTGCGTCGTAAGCATTCAGACCGGCAAAATGTACCTACAATTTGACAGTTATTATTAAATGAACACAGTACAGTAGCTAATATGTTTTGTATACCTGAATACTTACTTTGACTTGTACACCAGAGTCTGCATTTCCAGAAGTTTCCACCCAATGCAACGATCTTAGGTCTCCAATTCGTGCACTCTTTAAAGTAACTCCTCTATGAAGGCTTGGTTTTTCTTGAAGTGGCACATAATACTCTCCTCCAACTTCGCCCTACCGGCAACAAACATGTAAATTTAATATTTGTTTTACAACCGGTTATAATTTATAATCGTATTTGAAAAAGTACTTACGTGGCTGACAATATTAAATGCGAGGTCCAAGTCAGGTAGTTGATCCATAAACAAATCTTCAGATATTTTATCCTTGATTATCAGCAAATGAATTTGGTTTCGCGCTGGTTCCCTCCTCCACTGCTTGATTATGTCTTTTAACCCTGATACCGGTGGGTAGCTAGCAAATATGATGATCTTTTGTTGGGATGGTAGATTAGCCCTTGTTTTTTGCAATAGCACCAGGTCAGAGTTCGTGCGTACATTAAACGCGCTAGTTGCGGTGGCTGACCTCGGCCTCCACTGAACCAGTTCGAAGCGCGTGCTGCCAGTGTTATGCGCGGATACTACGGTATATAGCGCTTTAGGACGAACACGATTCAAATCCTCGTTGAGATCCTCAGCAGATATTACATAAGTATTTTGCTTCAGTATTTTATATAAACTTTTGCAAATCTGAAGAAAAGATTCAATTAAAAATACAAAAGCATAACTTTAATGGTAATCTCAAGTTTGTAAAAGTACATAAATTAATAGTAAACTTACGTTATCATCCGTTGACAATCTTTTGATGAAAACTAAATCTACTTCCTCTGACAAGCTATTAACTAGATTTTTCCTGTGTATTTTTGTGAAATTTATTTTAATATTAGTTAATTCCTCAATAACTTTTTGTATTTTTCCAAAGACCGAGGCATCTGCGTTCTCATTATCATAAATTTCAACAACATTCAGTTCGTCTTTGTCAACATTTTCATGTACTATATGCATAAAGATTTGTGTTATTTGATTAATCTGGAACGGAAAGTTTTTTTAATAATAAAATATAACAAATCGAAACTGAATTCATCAGCATAGGTACCAAAATATGTTAATAAACATCCTACTGATATTTTAACTACGATTGACTTACATTTAAACTATTCCGGACTGGAAACCGAGGAACAAACTTCAATACTTTCAATCCGATGGAGTTTTCATCCCATGTATCGATATTATGGAATCTTACATTTTCCATAACAACTCCTCCGCAGCTGTAATAATTGTATAAAATATTATCAACTACAGCTAATAAATTCTATAACAAGAACAGTTTTTTAACAATAGTTATCACTGGGTCTAACGTAACATCAGTATTTTAATAAAAGTGGAGAAATGGATCTAATCATTACCTTGTGTAGTCTTGCAATGGACAAATGTTTATTTTTATAGGTTTCGGAATTACATCAGCATCTTTTTCAACGGTCTCGGTCTCTGTCTCTGTCTCCGTCTTAGGTTTTATCTCAGGAATTATTTCCATTTTCCTGATGTAGATGGGTTGGGAGACACCCTCGTGCGCCTCTCTTAAAGCGTTGAGCTGCAGCATACCGTCGATGAGAGTCACCCAGTTGCCAGTCCACAAGAGTTGACCCTCCGTGAACGACTCGTTCGAGTTGAGAATGCTCCGGAACTCGCCCCTGTGGAATATTCCAGTCTTCACAATGATTCATTGAGCCGCAATCTAGTCGGTGCTGAAGGTACGGTAAGCCCCTCAGAAAAAGTAGGGGGTGCTGAAGCTATTCAAGGAGGCGCTGCCCGTATTGGTGAGATAATAATTAAAATATAAAATAAACTAACCTGAGTACGAACCGCAAAATCTTTACAAAATTAACCGAAGTTCCATTGAAATACAATTAATTTTGCATTCAATGTATTTTAGTGCTTTGACAGCAGCCTATGGTAGGTATTATGATAGGAAAATAGATTTGTTTTCTATAATTATGGTACCTATAGCTACTCCGAATAATGTCCGATCTTAATCCTTGTACCATTTTTCCATTACTAATATATTTTTTTTAATGGAATAGTAATGGTTGATATTTCTATAGGTATTCTTTACGTGGAAAATATTTGTCTTGCCAAATGGGCGGTCAGCCAAAAAGTTTGGGAACCCATGATCTAAAGAATTACAAGTATGTCCAACCTTATAAAATACTATTACTTGTCTCACTCTCAAAATTAACCTATTGTCCAAATGAAGTAGTTTTGACTGTGTTTTGATATGTCAGGCATGTAAGTGTATAAAGGGTTGTTTGGCAAAGAGCCGGCTTTGAGAACATCTCGAGGCTATTTTGTTTATGACCACTTTAAGGTCAGTTGTGTGTCAGTTAATTTGTCTACTTAAAGAAAAAGTTGCTGTGTAAGTATGTTGAATATCTACTCATCGTTAAAATGAGACTTACCCATACGTATAGCATCTGTCACTGAACATTTCATAGACTTCTTCTGAACTTAGAGCCATGCTGTTATTCTCCGTTTCTTCTTCAGCTTCAGGGGAAACTTCCTCAGATGTTTTTTTATTTTCTTTGACAATTACATATCCAGATGCAACTTTAGAGCCGTTATCATTTACCTGTTCGAAAAACGGAGTTATGTTGTTTCATCCGCAAATATTCTCAGCAATTAAAATAAAAATATAAATAAATCGCTTTTACCCGAAATACCAGACGTTTAAAATACAACATTCTCATTATGTTGGAATCCAAAAACGTAACTTTCAAAGTTAGTTACCGTTTATTAACTTTACCCATAATTTCGAATGTGGTGTTTTGGGTATCTGGTAAATTGAGGTCTAGTATTTAGAAATAAGGGGGCTAAATAAAGTAATGGGCTTAAATAGTTTCTGGATGTCGAGCATAAAGGTTCATTGGACCAGTGCCAGCAAGAAAAAACCGGTCAAGAGAGATTATTTGTTCTTTGAATCATACCAATGTAGATGCTTTTACGTATTACGGTGTGATGTTGATGATGGAACACCTCAAAAAAAAACGTTAAAACCACGTTTCCCCCCTTTGGGGACCCTTATTATTTTACATTTAGTTTTTATTATTTGGTAAGCATTTCACCATTATAACACAATGTGGTTTTGTACATAAAATGACACATCAAACAAAATCAACCTACTGTTTACTACCGGTTTAAAAGTTACAATCTCGTTTGGAACCCCTTGGGCACGGAAGCATGTAAACGTCCTTTACCTCAAAAAGGCCAGTTCCTCGGTGCAGCGTGACGGAGAGCCGCAGCTGGCGCGAGTCGTGCAGCACGGGCAGCGAGAACAGATGCACGTCGCGGAACTGCACCGCCACCTGCTTGCGCTCCCCGCCCGTTGTCATCGCCAGCGTGTCCCACGCTGCCACCAGCGCACCGGCGAGCGGGTACAACGTTTTACCTACCGAAATACATAAATTTTAATGGCAAGGAGTAGGCTAACGAAGATACAGGCCAACTGATGTTATAAAATGTTACACTTTCGAAGCAGCAAGTCCAGGTTTAGGCTAGAATCTTCAAAAAATCCAAATTTGTTTCTTCGTACAGAAATTGTAAAATTACATACCTACATACATACATACCTTCACGCCTTCATTCCCAGAGTGGGGTAGGCAGAGCTACAGAATTACCAACAACTCCAAAGGCTTGTAGTACTGTTAGGCGATGGGCTTGCTACCTGTCACTAATATACACTGTTAAACATCTTAGCCTAATTCTGCAAATTGTAAAATTGTATTTTTTAATTTAAATACCTCCGTCACCTCCGTGTAGGTTAGTAGAAGAGATTCGTGGTTACCTTTAATTTTGTTTCCGTGTAAGTACTTGTTTTCGACGTCGTGAACAGATATCACAAACGTACATGTTGCGGCTATTTTTCTTTTCGCTCCAGCGTAAAGGGGCAACAACCTGATAAAATACCATATCATGTAAGGTCATGCTTTATCCGGAGTACATCCACATTATTGCAGCTTTCCTTATCGTTAAATGGTTTAATCCTGTACCCCTTATAATAATTAAAAGGTCAGGTAAAACTTAAATATGTGGTCGTGTCATTCATTCAGCTCATTATTATATTTTGTTATAAAGGTATGCAATTTTATGTCATACATACATACATACATAAACTCACGCCTTCATTCCCAGAGTGGGGTAGGCAGAGCTAAAGAATTACCAACAAGTCTCAAAACTTCTTGATAATTCTGTAACCACATTTTGCACAAGTAGGTAGGTAGGTAGTTTATGTATGTTTATATATTATGTTGTTGTTTACCATGACTCGTTATGCGCCCACTCCACTAAATGCGATAGGTGCGGCGTGCCAGTGGACACGGGAAATTCAACTTTCGGATATAAGGCTCGTATGTCTGGGAAATATCCTTCCATGTATAATCTGAAAATTCATCAACGGTTGAATAAGAATACTAGTGCTGCAGGGACGAGGTGGATGACAGTGGCTCAGGACAGAGGTAAATGGCGTATTTTGAAGGAAACCTTCACTCAGCAGTAAGTAGCTTTAGGTTGACAAAAGAAGAAACAAGAAGAAGATTACTAGTGTGAAAACACTTTAAAATGTGATTGTCGGTAGTACTGACTTGCCGATGGCTTCGAGCAGGAAGCGCGCGTTGTCGGCGTGGCCGCGGCGCGTGAGCGGCACGTGCGCACAGGTGGCCGGCAGCGAGCGCTTGAGGATGGCCTGCAGCAGCCCGTGTGGGGCCACCTCCACCAGCACGGCGGTACCCGGGATGAGCCGCGACGTCTCCTCGAACAGCACTGGGCTCTGCAACCAGCCCCACAAGTTCCCACCGAATCCACTCACTGATATGTTATGTTATGTTACCTGTCACCTGTTTACTGTTACCCGTCTTTTTGTTTAATTTAGATTAGTTTTAAGTCAGGTCCAGGCCCTCTGAAAATCAGCGCCGCAGTTTTACTGCGGCACAATGCCAAGACGGATCCTGTTAACGTACCTAGTTAATGTCTTCTTTTCACTTTATATTTTTCTAATGTTTTTATTGTGTGCGGTGAATAAATATTTTCTTTTTCTGTTTATTTTTTTGGATATCTGCACTAAAAACTACCATATCCAACGACGATCTTGCCTAGGTAACTTACCAAAAGGTTGTTAGTGTGGTACTCTGCTGACGAGTATTTCGCAGCGTCTTCGTCCCATCTCTCCTGCGGCACCGAAGTTGATACCCATTTCTCGCTACGAAGCTTTGGAGTTTTAATAACATCACTCAAGTACTTCAGTAGACCGGGTCCTGAAACCGAAATTTGTCTGAGTCGAATGCAGAGTGCGTATTTTACCCATTTTCAGGTTACGTGAAAACTTATTAGAGCAAGCCTACCTGCTTCAGCAATGTAGCGCGAGTGGTACGCAATGTTAGAGCAAGGGACTTCCTTAGCGAATATTCCTTTTGCAGTCAGTTGGGCAACGAACTCGGTCATCGCTTCAGCTGGTCCAGAAATAGTGCTGGAGTCAGGTCCGTTGTGGCAGGCCACTTCGATCTCCGGAGGGCACATCTTTGAAACCTGTACAATGCACACACGTCATGTAATCCACGCATCATATGTATAAAGCAGACCCTATCACCTGTACAACTTTCAAGGTGCAGTAAGCGAATGAGATGTGAAACATACTTCTTCAAATCCAATGCCAACGGCGGCCATCGAGCCCCGTATGAATGGAGTCTGTATGGAGACCAGCCCGCGACTGTATGCGGCGAGAATCATCTCCTCAGCCGTCAGACAGCCATCGGCATACGCGCAACCCAGCTCACCTACGCTGTGACCTGCAAGACACTTCGATGTTAGATTTGTTGATAGGACCTTCTTAAAAGTATACCTTGAATAAAAAGTCACCTTGGAGAAATGAGGACGCTGTTCGGAGTAAAATTGACCGGGTTGATTGGTCTGATTTGGATTGAATCGATGTTCCTAATCTGCTGTGCTGCTAAATGTGGTAGTTTCCACTTAACACTACCGTAGTTCTTCCTGTCACCATCACCCCGTCAAACTTTTCTTAGCCAAGGTATAAGTTTTGAATAAGATTTAGTTACCGATAATTTTGTCCGGAAACATTCCCAGTGCGTGAAGGATGTCTGTAAGGCCAATCTGGACGGCGGCTATTCCCACGAAAGAGTGCAGTATATTGTCGTAAGTCGTTTTATCAGGAGACGTGATTATATCGACGATATCGATGCCTTTTGGCTCCAATACTATCCGGCATCTAGATGAAAACAGAAACCATGACGTATTTAATTTATTTCTGGTTTTTCTTTGAAATAATTTGACTTATCCTGACCAAGCGCATTAAAGTATCACTTACTTATATATCTTTTTCTATGAAGTATTTACCTATGACCTTTTCACAGTTTCACCAAAAACCCGAAACAATGTTTTATCTTTATAATAAAAATGAATCGCTAAATGTGTTGCTAAGCGCAAAAATCGAGAACGGCTGAACCGATTTGGCTGATTTATTTTTTGTTGTGTTCATCATTGTCAGGACAAGGTTTGTATGAAATAAAGTTATTAAAAAGTCCGACGGAAAAGTCAGAAATTTGAAGCGGGGCGAATTCTTTCTTTCTTTCTTTTCTTTCTTTCTAAATGACCAAATTCCCATTAAGCTTTCAAACTTCTTTTTCACCCTTTGATTTTCAGAAAACTTTTTTTCATTCTAGTCTAGATACTCATGGATGAGAAGCTTAGGTACACAATTATAATATAGAATTACTGCTAGTTGTCGGTCCCTTCCCCTGCATGGAAATTGACAAGTTTTAAAAGATCACAATACAACATAGATCATAATTCGCATTCGCATAATACTGAATTACGAAAAAAACTATTTGAATAGTGACATTATTGTGGCAAAAAAATAATTATGTTTTATATGAAATCCTTATTAACACAGGCGATGGCGTGTAAAAATTAACTGAAAGTTTTTTTCAGAACAAATGACTTTATGGAAATGAATATTATGACAAGTGATACTATTATGGCAAATTCGGGCAAACGTGATCCACTTTGGAGCTGAATCATACCGTTCAATGGCTGCAGAAAATATAGGTATGCGCATGAGTGAAGCTCCCATGGTGGCCCACTGCGAGCCCATCCCGCTGTACACGAACCACAGCGGGCGGTCGCTGCCGTCGAAGTAGTCCGCCTTATCACAGAGGCCGACGGTTTCATTTTCTTTGTCTGTATCTGCGAATTATGTTTCTTATTAACCTTTCACCTCCATTGTCATGATCATTTCTGTCGTCCAGTGGGGGAGAGCAAGGTAGGGCACCGCATAAGTGCCTATGCTAAATTGTTTTGGGAAATAAGAAGTTTTTTTTAATTTTTAATTTGAAAGTTATTATATAGGGCAATTTATATTAGGTGCACAAATATTAATATTTGCTTCGCTATTGTTAATCAATAACAAATGTCGTGTTATTTTTACTTAAGCTTAAAAACATAAGAGATTTTTCGATTCATAGATTCCACTAACTTAACGATATTCATAGACGCTCTAATGCAGAAGTCCGAGGGGAGGAGCGTGCTGTTTTTACTGCTGAGGTTTTTAAAATGTGATTTTCTGGTATGACTTGGTACCCACACGAGAACGTAAAAATTGGATAACTTGCCAAAAAAATATTTACTAATTTTATTGTTGTAATATTAACAATAAAAAACATAATAAATAAATAAATAAATATCATGGGACAATATCACACCAATTGACCTAGTCCCAAACTAAGCTCTAGGTTTGTACTATGGGTACTAGACAACGATATAAATACTTATATAGAGAAATATATACTTAAATACATAGAAAACATCCATGACTCAGACACACATATTCGCGCTCATCACACAAATATCTGTTCTTTCCGGGATTTGAACCCAGGGCCGCTAGCTTCGTAGGCAGAGTCACTACCAACTAGGCTAGCGCGTCGTCACAATAATATGTTGAAATTTGTGCACGGATAACAAAATTACCCTGTAGGCGGTTTAAGTTTAAAAGAGTCTTTGTTTCGTATTAAGAAGGTGTAATTTGCATAGCATAGCACACATTTTTTTCGTATGAGTGACACAATTCGCGTTCAAATGGTTAAAACGCATTATAGGTACAATCGAGCTCATAAATATGTGTACACTTTAGTACCTTGTCTATTTAATGTCATAATTTTAGTGTCATACATTTATTGTCACAGCGATCAACGTGACAAGGTACTAAAGTGTAAACATATTTATGAACTCGACTGTACGCCTGCTGCGGTGGTACTTAGGTATATGTAAAGCTTACCTAGGATGACATATCCTCTCCCTAAATGGCCACTTATCTTCGAAGAATGGATATTTTGCAACAAAGCTAACTCCTCGGGGTCTATGGGCCGCGATTTTAAATCAGTAATCATATTCTTCACCGCTGAATCCTGCCTGGCGGAAATCATTACCAAACGGGGAATATTGCATTGATATTTGGTTAAATCCTGGAACAAAAGTATACATAAATAACTATTGTAGATAAATAAAAACCCCCGATATAATGATTTATTTATTTATTTATCTAAAAAATAATTACACAGCATAACAGCTTAATTCTAGTATTAAAGCACTGTGAATTACTTACTAAATATAAATTAACAAACACAACCCAATTAACAATAATAAAATAAAAAAAGTAGTACAAGACATGACATTATAAGTAGATGGAAGGAAAGTATTATTTAAACTGAAGAAATGCGGGCATCCATCTTCTCGAATAACGTCAAACATTCAATACCTACACACATCCTTCCATCCGCTGGCAAATACATCACAATCAGGGCAAACTCTACTAGCGTGTTCACTAAATGCAAGGCGTGAACCAATGGCGACTTGGTGTGAGCCAGAGTGCGCGCCGCAGGCGGTGATGGTGGTGGTGGTGGTGATGAACTGTTCTTTCAGAGCTGATATCTCTAAAACGGTCAAACCACCGCTAAGAAACTTGCTATCAATTAAAATAAAACTGCATTCAAATTGGGTTACCCATAGGGTTACAGTGACATAAACAGACACACACACACGCACAGCGGTCAAACTTGTAAACCTCTCTTTATGCATAGGGGGTTTACAATAAATAAATAACAGGGCACAATGTCACACCAATTGACATAGGTAGTCCCAAACTAGGCTCTAGGCTTGTACTATGGGTACTAGACAACGATATAATTACTTACAAAGAGAAAATTTTGTCTAAATACATAGAAAACATCCATGACTCGGGAACAAATATTCGCGCTCATCACACAAACATCTGCCCTTACCGGGATTTGAACCTAGGGCCGCTAGCAGAAGACTTATAAACATTGAAAAAAAACACTGACCTTTGGTTTATAACTTCCGTGTAACAGAACGTGAGAGTTGATACCGGTGATCGACAGACCATTCACCCCGATATATGTGCGCTTGATAGGCTGGTGTTCGGAGAGGATCTGCAAACGACCTTCTCGCAGCCCTGCTATGTCATCTCGTGGATTCGTGTAATGTAAGTTGCCTGCCATTTCACCTGTGTGATATGCTAACACGACCTGTAAAAACAATACGAAAGCTTTAAACAACCCAACTGCTGTCTGGAAGATATCGTCAACATAATGTTAGTTATGATGTACTTATATTTTTTTATTTCGGAAATTTTACATTAAAAAAAGTAAGTAGGTAAGTACAGTCGAGATCATAAATATACACACTTTAGTACCTTGTCAATTTAATCGCTGTGATAATTCGGATATGGCAGTTTAAACATGACATTAAATAAAGAAGGTACTAAAGTGTACACATGTTTATAAACTCGACTGTAGTTAGTGACACCCGCGATGCGAAACTAACGAAACCTCGCTTGCCGAAATCGGGCCATCTGTTTCAGTCTTAACAAGGGAACAAAAAACCATACAACATACATACATACATACATAAATTCACGCCTTCATTCCCAGAGTGGGGTAGGCAGAGCTAAAGAATTACCAACAAGTCTTAAAACTTCTTGATAATTCTGTAACCACATTTTGCACAAGTAGGCTAAGATGTTTCCCAGGTTTCCCAGTGACAGGTGGCAAGCCCATCGCCTAACAGTACTGCAAGCCTTTATTCCCTTAGTCGCCTCTTACGACATCCCCGGGAAGACATGGAGTGGCACTATGCTAACCCGGCAACCACAACATACAGTTTCGTTATATTCCATTTGCCAGTCGGATGAAACTCGGTTATTTTTATTAAAAACATTACCCTCATTCTTACGCAGTCGGGTAACGAGAACATAAATTACATACATTATCTAAAAATAAGTCAAAATCTTTTAATAGCTTATTAATGTCTCACTTCTTGACAAAGGTCTCTTTTTCGATTTCCGACTCCCTCTGTCCGTAACAATCTCTAGACAGTATTTTGAAATGTACATATATTATCATCTAATAATTACCCTAGGTTTTTTAACTAAAGCTATTGGCTAATACGAGTATATCATTTAAAGGAGTGTCGTGATGGAAGGTTGAAATTGATAAAAATAAATACACCGTGTTTTTTTTAATTTACGATAACTTTAAGGGAACGTGCTTTAGGTCAAATAAAGTTAATTTCCCGAAGACAGACAAATGATAACTGTAACGGTTTTAAAGATATTTATTTTTTAAATTTAATCAGTTAATCACATTGAACTGGTCTAAAGGGCTCTTAACTGTTCGTGTATGTCACGCCAACATTGACGTATTTGACACTGACTATGAGTTAACTCTAAAGGCCCTTTTAGAATGACCAAAGATACAACATTTAATTACTTTGTTCTAAACAGAAGAAAATATTTTTTTTTTTTAAATATTTAAAAATCTAATCCACTACTTAGTTTCTATGGATGTACCTAGTAATATGCCGAAGTTATCGTAAATAAAAAAAAACACGGTGTATATCAGGACAATCTCATTGTTACCAATTGGTAACTTTGGTCAATTGACCTAGTCCCAAACTAAGCTCTAGGCTAGTAGGTACTAGACAACATTTAACTTACTTATGTAGAGAAATACATACTTAAATAAAAAACATCCAAGACTCAGGAACAAATTCTCGCGCTCATCACACAAATATCTGCCCTTACTGAGATTTGAACCCGGGAAGGCAAGCTTCGTAGGCAGAGTCACTAGGCTAACGGCTCGTCAAAATAAATCTATCAAAATTGCACTAATCACATACCTTGGTGATTGCGCTAATTCCGGAGGCGGCCTCGCAGTACCCGATGTTGGACATCACGCTGCCAACAGTAAGCGGCTCAGTACGATTTGAGCAGAAGACTTTGTCATACGCGTCCAACTCTCCTTTATCCGCCTCCGGTTCGGCTGCAATATATATTTAATACATTAAATCATCATCATCATCATGACAGCCGAAAGACGTCCACTGCTGGACATAGGCCTCTCCCAAGGCTCTCCACTCAGACCGGTCTTGTGCTTTTCGCATCCACCGCCTTCCCGCGATCCTTACAAGGTCGTCACTCCATCTTGTTAGAGGCCTACCTACAGCTCGTCTCCCGGTAGCCTTCACTAGAGAGCCACGGATACCAAGTCCACCGACCATAATTGGGAAAATGGCTTGTGTTCATGACCTTGTACCAAAATGAACGTTTAATAATGTATGTAGAGGTACGAGTATAATTGGTGTTTTGTTGTTGTTTTATGTGATAATGTTAAAGGACACCAAAAAATAAACAGGGACATTTTTGTGAGTTGGAATTTAAATCTACTATCAAGGAAATAAAGTTCATTTACCTTTGCTCTTAAATGATATTTTGAATTTTGAAACAAATTAAAATAAACTTTAGATACATTAGAAAAGAAAATAAAATTGCCTTGATTTGTACCTTCCATGGAACACCGGCCCCCTATTTCACCATTCTGACATTGATAGGAAACAAGAGACAATTTAATGTACATTGCAGAGTTAACAAGTTTTCACATCACCGGGATTTATATAAGCTGTTCGATGTACACCAAAATGTGACGTCAGTCGATGGTCTCACGAGATTTGAAGTGCAGACTAAATTTTAATTTGACATTTGGAGACTCTTTACATCTCCGGAATTGTATTATTATTTTAACCTGACATTTTTATTAATTTAATTATTATTACTACTGGAACCTGTACATCCCTGTGACATTTAAATTAGATAGCTTAAGTTTAGTATTGTAATAAGTTATTTATTTAAAAAAATGGCTTACTGTTGAGTTTCTTGCGGCGCTTCTTCTCAACAATGGTCTCTTGAAGCGCTGGTAGATGGTAGATTCAGACTTGTAAAAGTGCCTACAGGGCCTACTTACAGAATAAATGATTTTGATTTTAATTTTTTTTTTGACTTATTAATGATCAATTATTTAATTTGTCGTTCTATTACCTGCTCCAACACCCTCGATGTACTCTACTTCGTTCGGAGAGACTTTCGCTTCATCGTAAAAACTCCTGAGAAAACCTGTCGTAGCGTCTAAATTTCGAATGAAGCCATATTTCTGGCCGGTTTCACTTTGTTCCAATGAAACAAAGGAGTTTTTTACATGAACAACATCAGCGTAAATTCTGTAAAAAATCAATAGAATATAAGTACAGTTCAGTTTGTCGGTTAAGTGAGTTCTTATTCAAGGTAGAAAACTGTTATTTTTTACCTCAGAGCGTCAGACGCTTTTTGTAAAAACAACACGTTAATGGCTTCCGATCTGACGCAGCCATCGGCGTTTTGGTCGTACGATTTAGTTTTACCGTCCTTACACAACGAAATAGTTCTGTAATAAAAAACATCATTATTTCATGAAACTAAAGCTAATAAACGTGGGTTACGTAGACCTTGCAAACTAAATGTTTTTTTATAAACAACTTGAATTTAATTCTTGTAGATTTTTGGGAATTTTGCTATAAAACGCACACAATTTCCCATAAAAGATGAACTTACTTTTTAGAGACGATAACGAGACACGGCAAGTTTATCCTTATATGTAGTATTAGGCGAGTGACGGTCAATATTTAGTTTAAATAAATAATAAATAAAAAATAAAAAATAAATGTAGATTTCGTTTTACATATAATATAACATTTACAAAAATATATTGAGAAGTAAATGTGAGAATGTTGATTTGCTCGAATTTTCTTCTTAATGAAATGCGAGAGAGCAAGCTTTAAAAATCCCGTCTGTTACTAACCAACTTTAAATCAATATAACTCCTAAATTATCATTCAAAATGAAAAATGATTAAAGATACCTAATGACGATTTTTAATTACCTATTCAAAAATTTCCCACATGTCAAAATTCGCCGCTCTTTTTGTTTTTCTTTTTTACAGTATGGCGTCTCGTTGCCGCCATATTGAATGCAGATTACTGTCATATCTTTAGTGACACTCACAAGATTAAGACAAATCGATTGGAATAAGTATCATCAAAATCTAAATATTTTCTATTCTATTCTATTCTATTCAAAATCGGTCAACGCGTTTAGTTTTTAGAGTGCCTCAAAGGAACAAACATACATATACATGCCGACAAATACATTACCCTCCTCCTTCGGTAGTCGGGTAAATAGCGCGAATCGCTCTTTTTTGAAATACGAAAATCATCTGAATGTCAGCGGCTTTATCCCAGCGCAAAATAGACTAATAAGACTGACCTTCCGTAATGGAAAGAAGTCTGAGGATGCAGACACACATTGGCTCCTCCGACGATGGCGGCCTCGCAGTCCCCGCGGCTCATGGCCAGGTAGGCCTGCTCCAGCGCCACGGTGGAGCTGCAGCACGCCGCGTCGATGGCTTGCGACGGCCCCTTCGCGTTCAGCCAGTAAGAGATCCGATTGGCAAACATAGACTTGTTGCATCTAAATTGAAAAAACAAGGGTTTTATAAGGAAATAACAAGATTTTTTTATCGCATATTTTAATCGACCGATTAATGCTTTACAAAATTGATAAAGCGCCCCATTTTTGTAGAGTTTACATGAAACTACAATAACGACAATTGATAATAACTTCTTTTAAAAGTTATTTGATAATACAAATGTTGTATGTTGATGAACATGTTATATGTATGACGTATGTTTTTAATACATTTAAAAAGACGTGTGTGTGTGTATATAACCATATACACACACACACTTGTCTGTGTATCTGTCCTCATCCCTCCAGACCTCTGAAGTGAGCTTAACGTGTGCACACAATCTGTAAGAAATTACTTAAATTTTAATAAAATTATTATAACCAAAATTATATTGTCTAATACTAGGAGTGCATAAACATACATACATACCTACCTTCACGCCCGTAATCCCAGGGCGGGGTAGGCAGAGCCACAGAATTACATACAACTTCAAAAAGTGGTTGATAATGCAGCAACCACACTTTGCACAAACAGGCCAAGATGTTTACCAGCGTATTAGTGACAGGTTGCAAGCCCATCGCCTAAGGGTCTCCCCAGACCTATCGACGCCGAATCGGCTTGAGCCAGTAATAAACAGTTTTATGTCCATGCCATAAGAGCGAAAACGACGTCGCTCCGCTCGGCTCGGCTCGGCTCGGCGTTGCGAACGGAACGACGACGTTTTCGCTCTTATTGCATGGACATAAAACGTTTTCTTACCGGCTCAAGCCGATTCGGCGTCGATAGGTCTGCGGAGACCCTAACAGTACTATAAGCCTTTATTCCCTTAGTCGCCTCTTACGACATCCACGGGAAGACATGGAGTGGCACTATTCTAACCCGGCAACCACACGGTCTTTACCTCTGAGCTCCTGGTACTTTATTTAAACATTAACACTCTTTCGTTGGATGCAGGCTTAGTTGGTACATTAAAAAAATATGGAAAGTAAAACGCACTAGTGCGAATAAGAATAGTAAAAACCACAAGTCCGAAAAAATCCAACTTTCCGCACTGTTTAAAAAAAACTAAATTACCCAAAACAAACTGCTGATGGCTAAAGAGCTTAAACGCCACACGGTCTTATTTAAAGCCTTCTGTCAAACTTTCTACATGTGTGGTCTGTGGACTAACTTTACGCAGCGGGCATATGGCGCGCTGCGCGTCCAGTACAATGACGCGTGCTGTCATGCCGGGTGCTGTTCGGGCTGCTGCGATATTGCAGTATAGTTGGTTCAAGTTAATATGACGAAAAGCACTTAAAACCAACCATTACCAAAATCTATTCTTCAATTGTTATCTTCAAGTAGGGTTGTAAAACAATTACGCAGGTGTGTCGGTACGGCCAAAGTTTACTGTGAACAAGCAATCTTGATAGTTTCGATGTTGCTGGTATTTTACTTAATAATTAAATG
Organism: Acleris emargana; assembly: GCA_927399475.2. NCBI lineage: Eukaryota > Metazoa > Arthropoda > Insecta > Lepidoptera > Tortricidae > Acleris > Acleris emargana. The sequence goes on along the minus strand of OV656856.1, from coordinate 6,434,264 downwards.
TTTCTAAAATAATAATTAAATACTGTGTCAATATCACTTTGTACAGTTTAAGAATAGTATTAAAAATACATTTTTACCTAAATGTTAACCGCACTGTACTTAATTATATTTAGAAAACAAAACACCCACTTAAATGTGTCCGGTTCAGGTAAAACCCAATGATCAAGAAGGGTTGAGCTACTCCAAGGCACGTGCCACACTTCAGTCGTCCTTTTGTTATCTTTTCCTTTCATATTTAGCAACAAAAGAAGTTGTACAATCCTGCGTTAAGTGCATTTTCGTCATTTAAACTGGAACCAACTATACCTCATGAAATTTGCCTAGGCACGATCGGATTGCTTCCACGCCATCATGAGGAAGCGATGCGCGTCGCTGCTGCGGCGGCCCTGCGCCTACACGCGCCACCAGCTGCTCCAGCGCGCAGGCTTTTGCTTTGTTATGATGTCTCATGCTGGCCTAGTTGTCAGTGAGCCTGCCTACGAAGCTAGCGGTCCTGGGTTCAAATCCCAGTAAGGGCAGATATTTGTGTGATGAGCGCGAATATTTGTTCCTGAGTCATGGATGTTTACTATGTATTTAAGTATATATTTCTCTATATAAGTATTTATATCGTTGTCTAGTACCCATAATACAAGCCTAGAGCTTAAATTGGGACTAGGTCAATTGGTGTGACATTGTCCCCTGATATTATTTATTTATTTATTCATGCAGGGGTCGGATTTTCAGATAGATATTTACCTAAAGTTGGCAAAATCCCGGAAAGAGATAGGCGAACATGGCGTCGACTTCTTAAAAATATTATTTAAACAATATTGGTTCCGGGATTCCGGGATTATACAAAACGCGAATAATAATTATTTTACATGTAGGACAAAACGTTTCGTCAATTTGCTTCTCGAAATTAGTTAGGTCAATGATTAACAGATAAATTAATTAACATTTGGTAAATCTATACCAGGGAAATAACTTTAAATAGATGATATAAATACTTCATTATGAATTTGTGCTGGTGTAATTTATTTATTTAAAAATCCCGGGAATTGTATTAATAAATTAAAACTAGAATCCGCCTCCATATACCCCAACCCGAAATTCTCGACGAATCGCCGCCTTGTCGTAGACCACGTCGAAAATAAAATACTTTAATACATTTAAAGTATTATTATTGAAACAATTTAATCCCTATGCTTGTCGGGTACGGGCTAGCACACCTTGTTTTTTCTCGTTCACTTACGGACAAACCCTATATTCAAACAGCGGACATTTAAGGCTTACTTTGGGCACAGCTTCGGGTTAAAATTTGACATTTGCCCTTACAAAATGTGACAAATTTTAATCCGAAGTAAGCCTATCTATCCATGGTTTGAATATAGGGTTCGGCCATTAGTGCGTCTGTCTAGTTAGAAAGCGACAAACATGACGCGCGCAAGTTATTCTAGCCGCCGGTGATAGTAATCCTAATCAGTAATCACGTAAGGGTCGTTTCACAAGAGCTGGCACGAAACGATTAAATGGGGGATGAAAATATGTAAATAATTAAATTTTTGGTTCAAAATATAAACTGTAACTGATAGCACTCACACAATCCTAGTAGACCAAAGTTTTCATTGATCTATTCGTGCCAGCTATTCATGAAAAAACGTTTGCGTGTTAAATAATTAACTATTTATGTATTTACTTATTTGTTTAAAAGCTATTTTGGACATTCGTTACTGAATTTGAGATAGTATTTAGAAAAACACAAGTGTATCATATTGGTCGATCTAATCAAGCGCCATCTAACGGTAAATACATGCCTGACTGTTTGACAAACAGCATTATGCGGTCGATCGCAGAGCTTACTTGTTAGATGGCGCGCGAATTAAAACTTTACTCGTCTGGCCGAATGAGCAAGGTCAATTGCCCGCCCCGTCGCCTTAATCTTAAGGGTCGTCGAAAGATACCTTAAATTATGTGGTCCTAGAGAAAAAGGGTATAAGTCTTCTGAAGATCAAGTGAAAAAGGGTTTAAGTGTAGTAGGTACTGTCCCTTCATGTATACATATACCCTTTTGTATTACGAGTTAAATCGACTTGTACCCTTTTTCACCAAGACCTCAGAATTATCCAGGCACTCAAAATAAACAAGATAAGTACCCCGCTATACCGAAACCGTTCCCGCTGGTTGCGACGTAAAATGTAGCCTTCTCTGTTTCTGACAGGCAACTTCCAATGTAGACACCGATTTTCTTCCCGGAGAGATGCTCAGGGTTAACGCCTGTTGAATCATAATAACATTATTTAGCGACAGTACATCAAGCAACTTATAACTCGTACGTTTTAAGGGTCCAACCGTGCAAAAAAGATAATCTTCCGCACTAATGCGCCATTGTTTTATTGATATCGTTAACGGTATTAAAATACCATCTTTAGCGTACCTACCTAACCGAAGCGTAAAATCAGTTATTTTATAATTATTATAGCATTTTTGTTACCATGATTACGCGCATGAACAATGCCAATGATGGTATTTTGTGATCAAGTGATATCTCAAATTTTATATTTTACTCAAAAAGTATTTTACAAAGATTTAAGGCAAAAAAAATTAATTACCATGACAGGAGCTTCAAAAGAAAAAAAAATGAGAAAAGATCAATAAAATGAATTGGATCGGTTAATTTTGCAATATGGCAATATGGTGACACCAGAAATGGCATTTGGTGAATAATTAATTATCAAAGCCCAGACGACGGGAGCAAAACTGCACTTTTCACTAGTGCTTAATTAAATATCGACTATTCTATCGACATCCATATGAACAATTTTTGAATCCGAAATTTATTGATCAAAATTATTATCTTACATGTCAGGTTGTTACACAATATTACATCGGGTACCTAGGTAATCTTATTATTATATATTATTTAAGTAAACTAATTACATACTATAATTATTGTCAATATTACGGTCCACGGGAATGACTGTATAAAAAATCTTAAATAATTTGATATCTGGAAAAGAACAACTCATTTTAATTTTGTTTGCAACACCTATATTTTTTCTGAATTTCGTAACGGTGGTCCAGTACATCGTGCTTTATATCGACATTTTATGGACTTATAAAATGTGTGTCCTCGCACTATTGAGACGTCAACACATTTTCTCCCGTCGTCCGGGCTTTGATAATTATTGTTCTAGCGGTAATAGGTAATAGAAACTCATAAAGGGCCGACGACGAACTACTTTTCTATTTATACTACGGTACGGGCTAGTGTCAAATTAAATCAAATCTACGATTATAACATTTATAACTATTGTGAATTTTATTGAATTGTTAAATGGAAACATGTTGTTTTGTTGACACTTGTGAAAGCGGTAGAACTGACAATGAGTAAAAATAACAAAAAAATATTTTTATTACCTGCATCATAAATAGCTTGATACGATTGCTCCAAAACTTTACGTGCCATTGTGTCCATGCTGCAGCAGAGGCGATAGTGGACTTTGAAGAACTGGGCATCGAACTTATCCAAGTCAGGGATCACCCCGACGTATGGTGGCACCTCCGGGTTATCATAGATCCAACGAGGATTCGGTTCTGCCAACGGATTCCCCTGGACAAAACGTATGGAAAGTTATACGATGACACATACATATCGTAAGACTATTATTATAGCATGAGGCCTGGTACAAACCTCTTTTCGTCACACAGATGTTCTGTGTAACTATCTAAAATATACAGGGTGTATTGCAAGTCGTGTGCCAAATGAATAGGGTGGGTAGCTAAGGTCACTTGCAACACGTTTTGGGCCAATTAACACTCATCCTACCCACGGTGTTTTTTTAATATTTTTTTTGAAAAAATCTCGGAATCTTCCAATAGTTAACCATTTTGTTCACATATCTTTTTTTTTTAAATGTGACAGCACAAAAGTATTTGTAGTTTTTTTATCTCTAATGTTTGCGCAGTCTAATGATATGTTATTTTTATTCATATAGTAAACAAATAAAAAAATATTAGCCAACAAAGTGTGAAGGACAGAAAATAAAAAATCGTCACAGTCAACTTTACGGCACAATTAAAAAAAATGTAGAAGCTCAGATCTTCCAACATCATAAAAACTTCTCCAGTTCCTGACAATTCTTACGGTATACCACATGTCTAGAATCACGTTCAGTTTTTTGTCAAAATATGGTTTCAATCTAAAATGGTGGTTTTATTCGGTCAGTAGATCCAGCCAGTTAAATGGGCTAAATGCACAATACAAAACGCAATATGGTTAAAAGTCTTCCTCCACAATTGATACATTCGCGACACCTTTTTCGTATTCGACACAGTTGGCGTACGAAGTGTCTTTGACTTTTGGGTGATTCTTGAAAGGGACAATTTACAACGTCCAGGGGGAAAAGTACCCGTACAATTAAAACAATTCACTTCACTAATTTTTTTTCATTACATTACCTCTTAACCTACCTAGGACACGTTTTTTTTTTGTTTAATGTAATTAGAATTAGCCGTAAAAAAAAATTAAACCACTAAAAAATCATTCCCTTGGCGCGTCCATTCGCCATTTTGGGTACAAACTACCCTGAAAAGAACAAAATATGGAATGAAATCAAGTATTGTATTGAGTTCAATTGTAAGCATATAAGTTATTGATTTGAAAGAAAAAATATGGTTGCTGTGTTTATCATAGCTTTTTTTTAAATCTATATAAAAGGTTTGTCCGGAGCTTACCTATCATTCCCTTGTTGCCTCACTAAACAATGTGTACTACTTAAACGCGTTCCGACGCGTTGCGCCCGCCGTGCTTAGAAAGCGTCAGTAGCGCTTCCAACGCCGTGAGAACAGGACGCGACTAGTCGCTGGAGCTCTGAGCTTTAAAGGTAAATATATCATTCCCCTGTCTTTGGTTCACTGTGATTATCATTACCTTGAATTTTCATATAAAATTTATTTCCTGCAATTGGCATACAGTGTTTAGTGAAAAGAGAACTACATGAATGCCTGCATGTGTTGATTTAATAGTTATTCCTATATAAATAACAGTTTCGGTATAATCGAAAAAAAACATACTTTTTCTCATTCCCCTGGTTCCCATTCCCTTGACTTTTTGCACAAAGTAATGATAGTTTTCTAAAGTTGTCTAGAAAAAAACGTCAATTTTCCTTTGATTCGCATTTCATATCGTCCCTTCTGAGGTAAAACGAGTAAAGCGCCATTTTGGGCCAAATTGAGTTGAAATCACTGCTAATTATATACTTCTTTACCGACTTGAGTGCTCGTGCAAATTTTATCGACCTTATTTATTAGCAAATAAGGGCTATCTTGTGCAACTCTGGTTGCACAAAGCAAGTGAGGGCATATTGTATAAAAGGAACGGAAAATAAGCCAACAAACTAAGGCGTTTAATAAAAATTTACAGCGTATAAACCTGAAAAAAAGATTATGAACTAAAGTGTATGCATTTCAAATGTGTATAAACCTGACACTGGACTAATTGTGATGTTTTATTACTAAACCTATTATCATTGTGATCTTAGATTATGATAAAAATGTTTAGTGCTTCATACTAGGCTTATGATTATTAAGAATAAAAAACTTATTATTACTGTCTGGAGGTTTTGAACTTGGGCATATATGGTTAAATAAGTAATTAAAATGACGTCCCTGTTACGTTCTCATGAGAAGAAAGAATTATATATTTTTATAAGTATTTTTGCAAGTAATGCAAATGGTAATATTATAGATGATTAGGACAATAATTTATTAGATGTTTAAGAAAAAATACCAATCAATGCTACCAGAAGACTGTAATTTGTCCTGTTATTTAGGTATCATATTTAATTTAATTTTCAAAACCTCATTCTCCAATTACCGTAGCCTGTCCGCACGCTACCTTGGTCTTCAAATTTTCTTCTAATTTCAAGTAGAAACGGCTTCTACGTGTGCCATTTTAAATCTTGGTAGTCTAATAGTGTCTGTATAACCAGATTTATTTTTAATTCACTAGGACCATTCCTTAAAAATATATTATTATAAAACCGTCTGTCCGGCCCGAACATATAATTACCATAGCCGTTGCTTTTCGAAGTGTTCATCGCCAAATAACATTATATTATTTCATTCAAATTGCATGAGTCGCGAGCTGAGGGGTGTGCCTCGGTACTCAAACTATGTGAACGTATCAGATTTTCCCACAGTGCAAGTAAATGTCTAAGTACCGTAACTTTGGCTTACAAATTTTCTAATTCCCGTACCCCGTGTTTTAAATTTGGTTTTAAAGGGAAATTCGCTGTCGCTTAGTAGAACAAAAGAACTCTAAAGCCTCTAAACAATTTAGCAGTATTTTTACAACTTCAAGTTTTTGTTATTTTTAGGAAAATGTGAATTATTCTAAGTACCGTAGTGCTAATAACCGTAGATTTACTAATCACCGTAGTATGAAATGTATTGAAAGAGTTTCAATAATACAATCAATGTATGTTGCTAAATATAGTGCAAAAAAAACCACGATATGGTATATAAACCATTTTCATTATCATTTAAATATATTATATTATATTTAATTAATTTATTTGACAATTAAAACAAGAAGAAAACGGGCCCTTTAATTAAGACACTCGCGGTTTGTCTGCAGACAAAACACATTTAAATGTATAAATAATTATTACGTTTGGCCATCAGATTATTGAAGTTATGTAGTTAATGGCGAGTCACCGTATGCCTTTTCAAATTCTCTCATTGTTAGTCCCGTAAACTCCTGATTGGCAAAACCACACGTCAAGAATAATGTAACATTTCTTTCTAACAACACAGGTATACATCCTAGTCTGTCTTGGATGGGTGTTTTTTTTTTTTAAATAACTAAATGATTAGCCGAGTGGGTAATGTGGGCTAATATTTGTTTGTCCCTTGATATTTATAATTTATTCATTTATTCATTTTATTGGTCTTGAGTCTTGGATGTTTTATACAGGGTGTCCCAAAAGTACCACGCCACAGTGACACCGGAGGTAGGTCAACTCAAGAGGAACCTAACCAGCCTAACATGACCTCAGTAAAAGTTGCACGGTTTTCGAGTTATTAGCGAAATGAAGATTTTTAAGAATTTTCCCCTTTGCTTTTACATTTTTAGTACCAGTATCGACTTGGACAGCTTTTAATAACAGTTTTTTATGTGTATCAAATCACGAATAGCTAATTTAGAAGTCTAAAGTGTTATTTTGTCAATAACTACTACAAGAATCTAAAAAAAGTTCGATTTATCTCGATTTAAATTGTCACAAAAACATTAATTTCAACTTTGATCATCTGCCACAAAAAAAAACAATTAGAAACGAAACAAACAAGTAACGCCAATAAATTAGATACATTACGCAGATTCAGAAATGGTATAACATATGTTATCTTACTGCGAAAAGATAGGCATTTTTGTAACTTTCCTGATGCTGCACGCCATCACTGCTCACACTCCCGCACAAGTTGTCTGCTACCTGGACACTTATTAGTGTTATTACAAACTCTGTACTTTTGTCTCACTTTATCGTCATTTTGAAGGTAGTTCGAGCCTAGTCAGTCCGTTACCTTGCGTTTCGTGCGACACTTGTGTTCTCAGTGCTCCATTTGTGATTTCTTGAACTTAATTGACTTGGCTTTTCATCGGATTCTGATTTGTTTTTCTGTTTGAACGACTACTTGTCGCTCTTCTTGACACTGATTTTGCCTTGCGGAACTGTTTTACAACAATGGCTAATCACCAGTATCTGCATAGTGAGTACGCCGACATGCACTTAATTTATGGAGAAACGAGGCACGTCTCAAATCGAGGCAATGTTTCGTACAACGCAAGATTGGCAGCAAGATTGTACTCTGAAAGATATCCGAATCGTAATCCAACGACGCATGAAGTTATTTTAAGAGTGGTCGTCGCTTATCGAGAGGGAAGGCTACCCGGAGCGAATGGCCGAGCAGGGAGACCTCAGACTGTGGACGATGATGCGGTATTGGAAGAAGTACGAGCGGAGCCTGGAACTTCTGTACGAATTGTGGAACGCCGCACTGGCGTCTCCAAATCCTTGGCACAAAGAATATTGAAACGTCATCAATACCATCCGTACCACATCCAACGCGTTCAAACTCTTCTTCCAGCAGACTACGCACATCGTGTTCAATTTTGCCGAAAAATTATACAGATGTGGAGGCAAAACCCGAATTTCTTTAATGAAGTATTGTGGACTGATGAATCGGCATGCAAAAAGGATGGATATCTCAATTTACATAACGTGCATAGCTGGCAGATAGAAAACCCAGATGAACAACGAGAAGATCGGTCCCAATACCAGTTCAAAATCAATTTATGGAGTGGAATTTTAAATGGACAAATTGTGGGACCGGTCGAGTTGCCTCCTATTCTGAATGGTAGAAATTATTTACAATTTTTGGCAGATGATCAAAGTTGAAATTAATGTTTTTGTGACAATTTAAATCGAGATAAATCGAACTTTTTTTATATTCTTGTAGTAGTAATTGACAAAATAACACTTCAGACTTCTAAATTAGCTATTCGTGATTTCATACACATAAAAAACTGTTATTAAAAGCTGTCCAAGTCGATACTGGTACTAAAAATGTAAAAGCAAAGGGGAGAATTCTTAAAAATCTTCATTTCGCTAATAACTCGAAAACCGTGCAACTTTTACTGAGGTCATGTTAGGCTGGTTAGGTTCCTCTTGAGCTGACCTACCTCCGGTGTCACTGTGGCGTGGTACTTTTGGGACACCCTGTATGTATTTAAGTATTTATTTTTCTTTATAAGCATGTGTGTCATTGTGTATAACCATTTTTGCCATTAAAAGTAAATTTTAACTAGGTATTATGTTCATAAATATTAATAAAAATCGATGGAAATCATTTAGAAAAAAAAAACATGTGTTTAGTTGTTGATTTAAAAATTATTACATAATAATTTCTTTAGGCAAATGTATTTTCTAATTACCATATCCATCTCAAACAAAAAAATCTAATTACCGTTCATATTAAATATTTGAATCTCTATAACTCGAAAACTTCTTTGTATATTTTGATGCCATTTCGACATATTGATTATTTAGCTTCGTGTTGCTCATATTCTTATGTTATCTAGTCAAATAAACGGAAATAAAAATTGGCTTTGGTAATTAGGCGGAGAACACCCAATCGTGAGAATGGCCAGCTGCAAGATAAGCTTGAAAGAAGAGCGCTTACAATGAGGTTTGTTGGATATGCACCAAATGGATACCGTGTGTGGGATCCCGAGTCTGATCAGATCACAGTTGCAAGAGATGTTAGATTTGATGAGTCTCAAATCAAATAAGTGGAAATGAAGCCAAAAGATGAAGAAGTAGTGTATACATATTATGAAAATAAAGAAGAAGAAAGTATGCAGGAAATAGAAGATGATCAGAGAATAAATAAAAGGAAAGAAATAAAAGATGACAGAAATTACTCAGATATGAATGAAGGAAATGAAGAAGAAGAAAGCAGACAAGGAAGAGAAGAATATCAGACACGATCAGGAAGACGGGTACGAAAACCAAAGGAATTACTAGAAATGTATGACCTAAATTATGCAGCATATTGCTTACTATCAGGAGATCCTCAGGAATTTAATGAAGCTGTAAAAGATGCGGAATGGAAAGTAGCTATTAAGAAGAAATTAGAGTCACAAAAGAAGCTACAAACATCGGAAGAAGCAATATTACCAAGAGGATGTAAAGCAATAGATACAAAATGGATATTTAGAACCAAACAAGATGGGACAAAGAAAGCACGGCTTGTCGCAAAAAGGTTTCAGCAAGGCAGCTCATACAATAACTACGCCCCAGTAGCTGAACTTTCAACCATACGACTTATGATGAGTATTGCTGTTCAACAAGACAAATCATTACAGCAATTAGATGTGCCAACTGCATTCTTAAACGGAAACTTAGATAAGGATGTATTTATTAAATGCCCACAAGGATTAAACATAGAAGAAGGAAAAGTACTTAAGTTGAAGAAGGCATTATATGGCTTAAAGGAAGCACCGAGATGTTGGAATGAGAGGTTTTATGAATATATTACAGGAAAAGGTTACATTCAATCAAAATATGACTCTTGTTTATACCGGAAATGGAAAACCTGGCTGCTACTATATGTCGATGACATTTTATTACTTGGACAAGACAATGAAATAATACAACAACTAAAGAGTGAATTTAAAGTAAAGGAACTAGGAGAAGTAAAGAACTACTTAGGATTGGAAATTACAAGAAAGAAAGACAGAATGGAAATAAGACAGAGTGAGATGATACTCAGATTATTAGAGAAATTCAACATGCAAGATTGTAAAAAAGTAAATACCCCAATGGAAGTAAACTACAGTGCTAATACCAACTCAGAGATAATAGATGTACCTTTTAAAGAATTAGTTGGTTCACTACTTTATATATCAACAAATAGTCGACCAGACATAACCTATGCAGTCTCTTATTTAAGTAGATTTTTGGACAGGCCTACAGAGGACGTGTGGAAGGCAGGTAAGCGAGTCTTACGTTATCTCAAAGGAACACCAGAAAAGGGGCTGCTATACAAGAAGTCTAAGGATACAATCCTACAAGCTTACTCAGACGCCGACTGGGCAGGAGACAGAACATGTTAGTGTAATATTGTGTGTTTGTCTGTGACTTTTCTTTATCTATGTACTCTCTGCTAATAAACATGGCGAACAGTAACAATGTCTTTTACTAAAGCAATTAACAAATAATTCAATAATAATGAATTAAAATTTCATATTTTATTGTAACTAGTTAAAAATTTATTAATATAAAAAACGGCAGGGGAATGAGTTGAATAATCCAATTCTCAAGAATGACCCTTTTACGTCTGGGGAAGGGCCAAAGGGTTTACCATTGAATTGCCGACAGACTTTTAATCGAATATTATTTCAAAGACAACGTTTCAAGTATTTTCATTTCATCGACAAGTCATTGCGTCGAGGACTCGATACTAGGTACTTTGAACCGAGGTCTTTTAATTAGTAGTTGACTCATTTCAATAAAACTCATGTCATGACTAATCATTTCGGGTATTTTTTATTTGTTTTTTTTACTTGTAATAATATTTATTCCGCATAAAACTATTTCAATTGATAATATTTTGCTATAAAAACTAAACGCAATCATGAGTGATTGCGCAGTTATAGCTATGTGGGTAGTTTCAGATATGAAATTGTTTATCTGTATGAATGGTTGGTTTAATTACTTGTGTGTAGTAATGTGTCATGCTTTTCTGTCTACAGTTCATTTTCTTGGGGTTCGCAGTTCTAACCTAACCTAATCCACTTCTGTCAACAGTTCGTTTTATTGGGGGTCGCAGTTCTAACCTAACCTAACCCACTTCTGCCAGCAGTTCTTTTTCTTGAAGGTCGCAGTCCTAACCTAACCTAACCTACTTTGAAAGCCTCGTAGTTCTATTTCTTGATATAACTAGTTATGCAATAATATTATAAATTTATTTTTCAGAAAAATTCAAAAGTTTGGCCTTGCAACAAAATATGCTAAAGATAAATGTGCAATAGGACATATAAAATTGTATTAAAGTAATACGTCGAAGAAATGAATTGCAATGTTTTGTAGTTGTACCAATTAAGATAATTTGAAACAAATCAGCGATTAAGTAGTATTTGTTGTTTATTTCCACGTAGTAAGATAAATTTTAATAAATAGTAGTTGAAATAAGATAACGCCAAACAATATTACTAGTACTAAAGTTTCGATGAATCGTTGTCGATGAAATAATATTCGATGAAAAGGTTGTCGACAAGACAAGGGTACACCGGGCCAAAGAGCTAGTGTACGCAACACAGGTAGAGAGCAGAGAGCATCTGATCGCAAAAATTAATGACGCGTTCGCAATAATGCGGCAAGAAATGACACGTCGTACAACAACTTCTCGAATACGAAAAAGGTGTCGCGAATGTATAAATTGTGGAGGAAGACAATTTGAACAAAATTTGAATAATTATTAAAATAAAGATGATTTTTAACCATATTGCGTTTTGTATTGTGCAGGCATCCATTTAGCTGGCAGGATCTACTGACCGAATAAAACCACCATTTTAGATTGAAACCATATTTTGACAAAAAACTGAACGTGATTCTAGACATGTGGTATACCGTAAGAATTGTCAGGAACTGGAGAAGTTTTTATGATGTTGGAAGATCTGAGGAGCTTCTACATTTTTTTTAATTGTGCCGTAAAGTTGACCGTGACGATTTTTTATTTTCTGTCTTTCACACTTTGTTGGCTAATATTTTTTTATTTGTTTACTATATGAATAAAAATAACATATTATTAGAATGCGCAAACATTAGAGATAAAATAACTACTAATACTTTTGTGCTGTCACATTTCAAAAAAAATATGGTGAACAAAATGGTTAACTTTTGGAAGATTCCGAAACACCGTGGGTAGGATGAGTGTTAATTGGCCCAAAACGTGTTGCAAGTGACCTTAGCTACTCATCCTATTCATTTGGCACACGACTTGCAATACACCCTGTATAATAAACTTCCAGTACACTTAAAAAACGACCACCTGTGAATTTCAAAATCTTTTTCATTGGTTAGTTATTAAATGTATTCATAGCGTATCTGAATTGGGGTTGTTCATATTTTACAATGACTCTAATTCGAAAACCATTTCGAGGAACAGGGTTTTTAAACCGTTCTGCATTATTACGTTTTTGAAATATTTATCTATTTCGGATATATCGAGAAAAGTATATTTGACCTTTGTTTAACTTTCGATTTCGGCTTGAAGCCTCCTATAGTTGTATCTTACGGGTTAGGCGAAAACCGCTTGAAATACACAATCACTTTTTATCACTAGATATCATTTAATTATTGTAATTTATTAGAAAATGCCAACCCAAATTTAAAATTATCATGTCATCCATAAAATGTCTGCTAAATAAATAAAGCTATTAAAACAAACTATTGGGTAAATAACAAAATAAATGAAATAGGTCTCTTAAAATTAAATATTCTTTCGAATAAGAATGTAAAAATCAAGAGTAATTTTTTTTGGTCTATCCCAATTCTCATCGATAGTATAATATTATTGTGTTACTCCTCTTTTTTCTGATACGGCGACATCGAATCTGATTTATTACATGTATTAAATACTTAATTAATTAATTAATATTGAGAATTAAGCTTTAATATTGTCGCATGCATCTTGTCTAAGGCCCGAATCTACGACGTGGTTTTTCCTGAATTCCTTACTAATATTATAAATATGAAAGTGTATTTGTTAGTTCCGCCTTTACAATTGGGATTGTTCATATGTTTACAATTACTCTAAATCAAAAACCATTTCAAGGAACAGGGTTTTAAAGCTGTTCTGCATCATTATTTAATTGAAATATTTGTCATTTTCAGCAAAAGTATATTTAACCTTAGTTTGACTTTCGTTTTCGGCTTGATGCCCTCCTAGGTGTATCATACGGATTAGGCGAAAACCGCTTAAAATAGTATGTACACTATTACAATGACTTTTTATCATAACATATCATTTCATTGTTGTAACATACATACATAAACTCATTCCCAGAGTGGGGTAGGCAGAGCTAAAGAATTACCAACAAGTCTTAAAACTTCTTGATAAACCTGTAACCACATTTTGCACAAGTAGGCTAAGATGTTTCCCAGTGTATTAGTGACAGGTGGCAAGCCCATCGCCTAACAGTACTACAAGCCTATATTCCCTTAGTAGCCTCTTACGACATCCACGGGAAGACATGGAGTGGTACTATTCTAACCCGGCAACCACACGGGGTCAATATTAATATCAATTCTCAATATTAATTACTTAATATTTCGAATTAAGCTTTAATATTGTCGCATGCATCTTGTCTAAGGCCCGAATCTAGTTACGTGGTTTTTCCTGAATTCCTTACTAATATTATACGAGTAAATATGAAAGTGTATTTGTTAGTTCCGCCTTTACAATTGGGATTGTTCATATTTTTACAATTACTCTAAATCGAAAACCATTTCGAGGAACAGGGTTTTAAAGCCGTTCTGCATCATTATTTAATTGAAATATTTGTCATTTTCAGATATTTCAACAAAAGTGTATTTGACCTTACTTTGACTTTCATTTTCGGCTTGAAACCCTCCTAGGTGTATCATACGGATTAGGCGAAAACCGCTTAAAATAGTATGTACACTATTACAATGACTTTTTATCATAACATATCATTTCATTGTAGTAATTTTTTAGAAAATGCCAACTCAAAAAAATAATCATGTCATCCATAAAATGTCTGCTAAATAAATAAAGATATTAAAACCAAACTATTGGGTCAAATACAAACTTAAAAATTACCTATTCTTTGGTACACACTTGTACATGTTCCCAGATTTTTATGTGTATTTTAACACCGCAAATTGATATTGTGCAGGTACCTATTTTTATTTTATTTTTTAATCATGGGACAATGTCACACCAATTTACCTAGTCCCAAACTAAGCTCTAGGCTTGTACTATGGGTACTAGACGACGATGTATGAGGTACTTCAATTCATAGAAAATATCCACGACTCGACGCTCGCCGCACAAATATCTGCCCTACCGGGATTTGAACTCAGGACCGCTAGCTTCGTAGCCAGGGCCACTATCAAGTATACTAGACTAACGCGGCGTCGTTGCGTAGAATTGTCTATAATGAATGAATATTATTTCAATAGGGATTGTTCATATTGTTTTAATTACTCTGATTTGAAAACCATTTCGAGGAATAGGATTTTGAAGCCGTTCTGCATTATTAATTGTTTGAAATATTTATCTATTTCGAACATTTTGACCAAAGTATATTTGACCTTTGTTTGACTTTCGTTTTTGGCTTGAAGGCCTCCTAGGTGTATCTTACGGGTTAGGCGAAAACCGCTTGAAATAGTATGATTTATTACACTATTTCAAACACTTTTTAACAATATATATCATTTAATTGTTGTAATTTATTAGAAAATACCTAACCAAATTTAAAATAACCATGTCATTTATAAAATGTCTGCTAAATAAATAAAGATATTAAAACAAAACTATTGGGTCCAATACAAACTTTCGAATTAGAATGTAAAAACCGTGGGTTTTTGGTCTATCCCAATTATCATCTCTCACCTACACTTTAAAAAAATACTATCTCATTAAAATACGCTTACCTTATTATAGAGAGTTTCTGAGAGCTCTCTGATGTGGTGTGTTTTGGGGTAGATGCCGGAGATGCCGGAGATCACCACCCTCTGGCCGCTCGGGGAGGGGCTGGCCACCTCCGCACCCTCGGCAAGCTCCTGTGGTGTCGGCACCATATTTTCAAACGTATTTCGACAGTATTTTGTTTGAAACAAAAAACTGTACCTTCCTCCGGTCCCGCGTGCCGGAAATTGAAGGGAATTTATAGTCGAACTGAATTAAGTAGTAGACGAAAAGGTGAACCCGTGTACGTACTGTTCTGACCTCACTTTGAGTCACACCTTAAACTAGAGTTAAAACTTTTTTTTATTTTTAAACTCGATCACTTAGAAATTTTAAATTTAGAATTGGACAAGAGACGAGATAAGGTTGTAGGGAAAAAAATACGGAAACGGTCAAGCGGACGGCAAAGGATTAAAATTGACCCGTTCCAGATTGTGAAAGAGAATCAAAATAAATTCAAATGATATTTCAATAATTGGCGCGTCGTTAAAAATGTGTGATTGTGATCTCCGGGGCCCGAGCCGGTGCTTGGAGTCGAAGCTTAGTAGCGACGGGAGACCTAGTTAGGACCGGGAGTATACACGTATCAATTATAATAAGGCCCAGGGCGGTTATGATGACGTAGCTATGCAGTTCATTTAAGGGTGAGCGTAAAGGACAGAGCTATAGCAGTTATATAGCTCTGTCCTTTTCTCTCAGCTTAAACTGAACTGCATCACTATGTCATAATAACCCCTTTGAAATGAAATCCAAGTGCTTGTATAGTAGATTGATAACCAAGGGTGGAAAGTGACCCATTTCACCCGAGATATTTCTGGCGCTCGAACGAAGTGAGAGCGCCAATAGTTCGAGGGGAAATGGGCAATTTCACCCGAGTTAGACACTCTACTTTTCATTTCGACTGTGAGGAAAGTAAAATACTACACGCACATTTTATAAAAGAGGTATACTCAAAATAATCAGTTAAAATTTAAAGTAAAATTAGAACAATTTGAAAAAAGTTAAAATACTCATACTGCCAACATTAGAAAAGTTTAATCGAGGTCACAACCAAGGAGCCAGCAAGGAGGTTGAACGCCGCGCCGAACGAAAAAGTTTTACCTTTATTACGTATTTAAATATTCCATCTCTTTCTTTCATATTTCACAAATACCTTCCACCTCATTCTTACCCTAACTAAAGAAAGAGATGGAATATATTCGTGACGTAATAAATGTCAAATTTCTTGTTTCGAACGGATGTTCGGCGTTCAACCTCCGTGTTGTATCCTCTGTGTTGTGTTGTATTGCTCCTTGGTCGTGACCAACTCGATTATTTTTTCTAATGTTGGCAGTATGTGTATTTTCAAGCTGGCCATGCTGAACCGTGAAAAAAAAATGGTCATGATATGCTATCATGGCATTATGGCGGGCAGCAGAATATAAGAGGAATAATTTTAAATGTTGATTTTTTTGTAAATGCGAAATAAGAGACCAGTCGTAAAATGATTTTAATATGAACCTATAGATCGTAATAAATACGTCGTTTAACATATAGTCGAGTTTAGATATATGAATGATTTTAATATGACGTAGCTCAATTATCTTAGACTCCATGCCAATCGTAACTATTAAAAAAAAATTACTTTCCACCCTAGAGAGGAACACGCAATTTTCCACCCGGCTATCTACCCATTCAAATTAAACTTTCCGAACAGGAGAGATGAAAATATTCTTTTAATTCCAAGTTAATTAATAAAACTATTATTTAGTCTCTTCGCGTATATCGTATACCAAAGAATGGTTAGTCCCGTCTTGTATTCTGCCGTTTCTCTACTTGAAAAATCAATAATTGCTTTAAACTAATAGATAATAGCAGCACACGTTGACATAGTTTCCGTTTCCGCATAACAAATTACATTATTTAAACTAATAAAAAATGTTTGCTTTATCGTTAAATGTATTTTAATATAAATCAATTACAGAATTATATTATAATAATTAATAATATACACATATTTAATAAATGATATCAAAATGCAGAATGGTAATAAGGAAATCGCCGGTAGGTCAAACCTATGTCGCGTGGAGTTATCGCGAGTGAAGGTTTGTGTGAATTATGCGAACGGGATGGCGTTTGTGTGTATTGTTCATTTGGTTTTGCTCCCTATAGGTTTATATGTTTACAGTGGTTGACTGTGTATACAGCGCTGAATATGTGAAGAAGAGTATGGGTGTTTGAGGGAGTGACGTGTTGTGTGCGGAGAGTGTTATGTTATGTGAGAGGTAATTCTGGTGTCTTGTTGTTACCATTGTGCTGATGGAAACGCAATAGCAGACGAATTGGCTAGGAACGGTGCTGACAAGGCCCGGAGCCGTTTTATGGCATCACAAAACGAAAAGCCTATTCCCTGCTAAGCGACCTATATAGATATAAAGCGACCAAGCTTCCACGTCCACAAAAGGACAAAACCACTAGAATTCACTTATTAAAGGGTTCAGCAGCAAGCTCTCCAAAGAGATTCTACATTTCAAAAGAGAAAAGACTTGCGCAGTGACTAGGATTCTAACTGGCCACTGCAAACTGAACAGACACCTGTATTTAATGGGTATGAAACAAGACGCGACATGCAGGTTCTGTCAGGAAACAGAAGAGACAGCAATGCACATCCTCTATTCTTGCGGACAACTAATGCGCAACAGAAGTATCCACCTAGGGTGATAGGTATATCATTGACCCACAAGAGATACAACTACTCACTGCCCAAAGCATCTGGAAATTCCTGGACGCAACGGGCCTTTGTAGTGAGCTCTAAACGAAGGGCTGCCACAAAAGATCAGCAATGGTCGAAGGGGCTCACAAAGCCCATCTCAACCCCTCAATAATAATAATAATACCATTGTGCTGTTGTGTTTTTTTCATATGGCGCAATGAAACAGTATTCCATTTACAAGTAATGATTTTGCTGTAACTTATTTGGAATCAACATGTTGGGTTGGTCTCTTTAATTGACTGTATATACTTTGGTTATGAGTTGTGGGTCGTATCTTATGCAGTAAATTATGAATAAAACAATAGGTTGGGTTTATTTAAAATGTCTTAAATTTTTAATTAATAAAAACACATACTTAACATTTAATAACATAACATATGTGCACACAATAAAACGTAAATCTGAATATAAATTTTAATGGCATTTTTTTTCAGTTGCTTACCAAATTTTATGATACTGTAACATAATCTAAAAAAACCTACCAAATTACTACAAATATGCGGCGGCGAATTTGCTGTATCTGGTGAACCATTATTTAGTGGGCCTGAGTAATGCTGTAAGTATTGCGAAGCATCTAAACGTGGCCCGCGTATCTCGACTCAATATAAAAAATATCGAAAGATATTTGGTGTATCTATTTTATTATAAAAAAATAGCAAATTTCACGTACTTACAGCATTTTTTTGTAAGTTTCGCAATAAATCGATGTCCAAAATTAACGTCGTAACTCGGAAAAATTTCGTCGTAGAAGCACGAAACCTGGACCAAAAAATTCGCAATTTTTTTCTGATTCCAAATATGTAAAAAAAAAATTTTCGTATTTTTCGAGATAAGACAAGATCGCTTTCCAGCGTCGATATCAGGAGGAACCAATTAGTGGCTACAGCGTCATTGGTTAATGGAGTGTACAGGGTAAACTTGTGTAAACAAGTACACTTGGCTGCATCAGTTGTACCAAGTGACGTGTGGCATCGCAAATTGGGACATTTAAATAAAGACTATTTTAATCAGATGAAGAATGCCGTAATAGGTTCATGCCAGGTAAATTTAAAAGGTAAATTTAAACTTTAAAATTATACAAGACCTTGGGGTCAGTACATTAGCCTAGGTATTTTAAATATAGTAAAAGTTTAATTGAAAGGTGACGATTTACATACATAAATTATTTAAGTATTTATTTTAAGAACACATACAGTCGTATATTATAAAAAAAACATTAACCTTCTTTATTACAATTTGAATATACATACAGTTTAAAAGAAATTATGAAACTAAATAAACAAATATATCGTCCGAGTACACACTATGTGGAGTAAGGAAGGGCAGCTCCATCATCAAAACCAAACAGTTTCGCTACTGGTTTCCATTTATGGCGGGTGCCTCGAATGCACATGCTGGTCGCTCTAATAATTGATGTTATTACACGAGCTCTCAACCAGCCCAAAACGCAAGACAAGGATCTGTCCCAGCGGGATGCAAGTGCTTCTCCGAGGTGTTTAATATAAGTAGCCAATTGTGGTGCAAAGACTCCATCCACGGAGGTGACGAGGGGTGTAAAAGTGGCATGACGCAACTCACAGGCTTTGGTGTATTTGTTTTGCTTTTCTGACTCGGCAGCTTTCAGGACAGAAACAAGGCGTGAGATGTAAGAAGGAGCGTCGGTGTCGACGACACGGATGTCAAATAACGCCTCCCTCTGTGCAACCCACACGCCACGGCATGCTAAATCTCCTCGTAGGCCAGTGTCACCTTCAGTGATAATTGGTTCTTTGACCACATTGCCCCACGCTTGTTGGCATAATTCACAAAAGAGATCCCTTATTTCATTGTGTCGTCTTGTAATTAGACCGCCAGTTTTACAGCAGAGTGCATGATCTATATTAAAATCATTATTGCCGCATCCATCACAAGATTTCGGCATTGAGATTGGTGTTCGATGGTACCGTAATAGAAAGGGCATCTCGGAATTCATATGGGGAAAGGTCAAAATGATCTTTACTTGTAGGTATAACAGATAACTAGTTCGAGGATTTTGTTTTCATCTTGGTCACAATTGATCTTTCAATGGCTCTTTTTTTGATAGGTGGGAGATTGGTTAGAATAGAATCTTAAAGATTGTCATCATGAGTTTCTTTCAGTTTGTGGCATTCTTAACTTGCATCCTTGAGGGATTTATGATGTTTTGAAAGTTCCATATGCTTCATTTCAATTAACGAGGATGAAAGAACTGTGCAGCCTTTTTTTGACATATCATAGTATACATTTGAAGTAGTTGCACCATCGGATATTGCTAAGCCACCTTTATGAACAGGTAAAGAAAATAAGTCAGCTTCTAAAGATGACACATCACCCCCTAATAGGGTCGACAAAAAGTTTGTGCGTAAGGTATTTTTTAAAGGATCAAAGTATTCTGCGGCATCCTTTAGGACTCGTAACAAAAAGGACCATTGAAATTGTGCAGCTTTGGTAAGGGCAGTATAGGCAGCTTGTGGTGAATCTTTATGGTAAAGTATAGTATAGTATTTATTCATTGTAAACTGTGTACAAAAGATGTAAAATAAAATGACAATAGCATCAACAGTTGCCCACATACATACAGACAGTTTACATATGAATGATAATTTATCTAAAGTGGAAATCCATTTACGTATGTTCTTTTTTACAAAAACTTCTTTCCCTTCTCCAATGTAGCTTCCTAGATACCAAGATCCGGTGACAATTGAAACATTAGTATTCTTGAATATAAGGGTTGCTTTTTGTTTGTCTGTCTCAGATACTAATAAAAATGATTTTGTACCTTGGGGAAAATATCCATAGGCTGGCCCAATGCTACTTATGTTTTCCCACCATTGAAATAGGTTATTAAAATTACCTTGGGCAGAAGAGTCATAAGCATACCAACATTGAGTGGTGTTAAGGTCATCTTTGAGTTTATTTATTAAAGGTAAAGTAGCAAGGGCATATAAAGGCATTGCTAGAGGATCTCCTTGGGTAACACCTTCTTTACTATAAATTCCGTTTCCGTTTCGTTCTCATATCCGAATTACGAATGACAAGCTCTGCATGACCATTATAGGTATTATAAAGAAAACGGGCACAGTGTGGCCAGTATACTCGTGCTTGCCAAAGGGCTAATTGTCTATTAACGGCATTAATAGCATTATTTGCGTCGACAAGGAGTAATCCCCAATTTGAACCGGGTTGGCATTCTTTTTCGAATAGATCGCTCATTGCATGTATTGCACCTTCAATGCCGCTGCTTAATCCACTGCAAAGTTGCAAGTTGGTGCATGCTTCGGTAACCTCGGAACCAGTGGCTTCAATCATACATTTGGATAAGATTCTCCGAAGGCATTCACCAATACCGATTGGTCTCACGCCAGGGCATTTGTCGAGGGCTACAAGGCGACTTGACATGAGTGCTTGAATGTGGCTCCACGGAACAAATTCGTTATTTAGTTTCATGGTGAGATGAGCGATGGCAATTCTTAGGTGTAAGCTTGCTTCGCCAAAACGTAACATGTAATCTTTCCAATTTTCAGATGTGGTACCTGTTGGCCCTCCTCCACCGTGTAATTTCCTGATGACTGATTCGACATGGTCACAGGTAATGTCAACGTCAAGTAGTGGAGGCATTTCAGAAAAAAATTCAGGTAATGTAAATAGGGATGGTTCTGGGGCAGTTGCTTTGACCGTTTTTCCAGAAGTATCAACTTCATCATCGGTATTAAGGATTTTACTCGTGTCTTTTGTTAGGAGCCAGTTGAGAGCTTCTCGAATTTTGCCTTTCAAAATTAAACGTGTAAATATTTTGGTAACGTCATCGTTATTGGATTTTTTTTGATGAAAAGCATTACAAAGGGAGATGTCTGCTTTGATAGATTCAGTTATGAGGATTTCGTATTTTTCTTCAGCCCATAATTTGAGGCGGCGCCGGCGATCAAGTAATCTGGATATGTTTTTTGCTTTTTTTATATTCTTGTCTCTTTGTAACATTACGGCAATGAAGATTAAAACACGTTCTGAAGGATAGTCTAATTTGACAAGAAGTTCAATTTCATCAGCTAGTGTATGTATAAATTTTCTGCTAGTGGTATTAGAAGGAAGATCGTAAAGTTTACCGTGTAGACAACATACTTTATCCCAACGTTTTTGCCAAGCACCTGTCTTTAATCCTGTAATGTTAAGATAGGGCGATCCAAAAGCATCTTCCAGACGTGATGTGTGCACGACTGAGGCAGAAATTCGTTGCGTGCTTGAATGGTCATCATGGGCGGCACGTATATGACGTTGTAAACCATTGCGTTTGAAAGATCTGGGGCAATGTGGGCACTGTACGGTATTTGAAAGATTTTCATGTTGGCTTGACACATCGATTTTTTCAGAAGTAATGGAAAACATTATAGGATAAAAAAAACATGATTATTTATTCAAATTTACGGGTACTCGTTAACACTGATTATTATTCACTGATAATTTTGATGTTAAGAACAAATTATATACAATATTTGAATAAAAGTGATATAGTAAATAAGATTTGAAATGTTTACTCGTAGCTAGGCAACACACATTAAATCACACCTGTTTCCCAGAGGGGTAAACAGAGACCACTTCATTCCACTAGCTACGATCTTTACAAATTTATTTCGCTTCGATTTAATTATTCTTTTAATTATATAAACATAAAAAAAACAGTTTTTGCTTTGTCGGAATCTTATTTACACATACGTATGAATGCATCCTATGGCCGTTTCTAAACTGAAGAAATAGTACGAAATTGTAAAATTATTCAACCTTGTTGACCTAGCAAGGCTTCCCTTGCTCTCTCTTGCACTACCTAAGCTGTGCAGGGGACATAGCCAAGATGCATTACGCTTACTAGTTACTTTAAACCAATCGCGTCACTGGTAGATCACGGGTCTCTTCAAATCACATCGTCTATCAGTGACGCGATTGGTTTAAAAACGAAACGAATAGAAACGCTAGTTAGCGTGATGCATCTTAGCTAGGGTCCTAGTCCTACGCTAGCCTTGTTTTGCTTTTCTCGGTAACCCAATCAGATCAGCTGACCGTCGGGCAGTCGACCTGCCGCTGCTTCCCTCGTCTTGGCTACCTACCTACCCTTGACATAATATTTACGAGTATACTTATTACCAAAACCAACATTTATGATAGCCTTAACACGGCCCTAAAAAGGAGAGTAATGTTTTCAAGGTTTATGTATTTTTGTGAACTAATTTTGATATTTTCCAATGTACAACCAACGCAGTATACTTAAAAATATCAAAGTTACGGATCATAAAAATTATGCCAAATACACGGCACCATAAAATTGAAAAAACTATAATAAAGTAAATAAGCAAATAAGCGAGTTACATTGAAAAGTACCAAATTCGGTATATGTTTGCCTATACATTTTGAAGAGTTCCGTCGATTCCTCGATTCCATCATTGGATCTTCATTTTGATAAAAATGGGACCAAACGAAAAGCAATGGGAATGGGATCAAATAAAAAAGTATCATCAAAATCGGTTCACCCAGTCGAAAGTTCTGAGATAAGAAATATTTAAAACAAAAACAGAAGAATTGACCCCTCCTTTTTTGAAATCGTTTAAAAAGAATCGATATATACAACCAACCGCGCAGTGAATGAAAGCAATATAATGATTAACAATACAGATTACCTCAATATAACAAACACATTTTCGTAGCTAAATACTGCCTATTCATTAATTAGAATACTTAAACGTTACATTGTAATTTAGATAATTAATTCTGTACTGTTTTAATTAAGCCAATACTGGCTATATATTTATCAATTAAATAACCACTTGGTAATAATAATTAACAAGCAACTTATTAAAATATTTCAGGCTTATGTATATAATTAGGCTTTAATTTATTTTCGTATAATGTGTAATTAGTCATATTTAAAGATTGTACGCAGTAATTCGCATGACGTATGTGTATGGTTACATTATGTAATCAGTGCCTACTTAGAGTAATTTTTTATCGCGTTGCAATTATTTATGCGTTACATTCCTTTGGTTTCTCTAGTCCTTTGCAATTTCTTTAAACTAGCATAATCTTTTTCGCTGCATTTCTGTTACTACGCAAATATTTTAAAACGATTAGTAAATCAGACCGGCGTCCGAACATTCCAGAGGGCCTCGCCCCGCGCGCGTGCCATTGCCCCGCAGTTACCTGCGCCTGCGCAGTTGCTTGCGGCTTGAGAACTATTATACTGAAGTCTACTTAGTCGTCATAGTTTTCCTGTAAAATTGGTTATATGTGCTTTAATTTAAGATATTTTTCAGATTTTTTGTATTTGTAGTTTCGGCTGTAGGGGGGGGGGGGGGGGACGACACTTGACTCTAACATAAACAAGCGCTTCAAAGCTTAATATTTCGTAAACGGTTCCCTTAACCAAAAAAATGTGTTCACAAACCCGCAATATTTTTTGAAGATCTATCCAACGACACACTACAGTATAGACGAGAAAAAAAAATACATGCACTAAAAAAAAATATTTTATTTTACTACTTTGTAGGCGTGACTAATATGTAGGGCAGAATGAACGGCTGACCGAATCGACTGCCCGCCTGCTTCGGCTGGGCGTCCCCACTTATCATCAATATGTATATTCAGGCCAAATAACAGCTTTCTAGTACAAAGAGTCTCTGAGCTAAGCTGACGGACAGACTGAAGGACATGGCGAAACTATAAGGGTTCCTACTTTAACTACGGAACCCTAAAAACGAGGACCAAAAGGATTTTAGTGAGTGAGAAAACACAGAAAAGAGGTTTTTTCATGCTATCAGTGTTGCTCAGGAATTGATCGCAATCGAATGAATGAATCGGCGTCGTTAACGTGAAATGGCGCGGCCCCGTAGAAAGGCACGTACGTAGCCGCGACTTGCCGCGTTTCATCATAAAGTTCAATATTAAGTCGAATGTCCTGCGCGTAGAGATTAAAACAGCTTGAAGCTGTTGTTACACGGCTCCGTGTATCTCCACGACACACACGGCCGTGGTGATGTGACCAGACCTTTAGCCCTTAGTAATTTTTGCATGGCTGGTACCTTCAATACTCAATCATTTATTTGCACTTTAGAAATAAAATATGGGATAATGCTTTCGTACACTTTATTTACCCTTATAGTAAAACAAATTAAGATGTAATAGTTATTCGTTAAAACAAGGTGAATATTGAATAACTTTGTGTGAGTTGGGTTTTAAATTAAAACGGCTAAATGTGTGGGCTACAATGGTAGCCTAAAGGTTTATTTATAAACCTAAGGTTAATAATACCCTACCCTGATTAAAATTCCTCGTTTTACGCCAATGTTTCAAGCCGTCATAAATACGTCAACATTCTTAATATAACTCTCATATCAGTAAGAAGTGTCAGGAAGGTGATGGCGATAGTCTTCTTCCGGCCTAGTACGGTTGCGTTTATCGCGTGACAAACTGTGGACAAAGCAACCGTCACTCTCGTACTTATACACGTGTCAAAAAGTGACAGATGTTTTATCCACATTTTGTCAAGCGAAAAACGCTGTGTGGTTGCCGGCCGCCCAGAATAGTGCCACTCCATGACTTCCTGTGGAAGTCGTAAGAGGCGGCTTAGGGATTAAAGGCTTGTAGTATTGTTAGGCGATGGGCTTGCAACCTGTCACTAATATACACATCGTAAACATCTTAGTCTGTTTTTGCAAAATGTGGTTATAGAATTAACAACAAATTGTTAGAGTTGTTGGTAATTCTGTAACTCTGCCTACCCCACTCTGGGATGAAGGCGTGATGGTATACATTGTCAAGCGAAAAACGCACCTATATTAGGCCCCCTGGGCCGGGCAAGGAAATGTCAAAAGACAACCGAAATTATCCCACTAGAAAGTCATCTTTAATCAAGACAAATGCTCCAGTGAACACCTCAACAATTTGCAATGGCTAAAATTTGTGAGCTTGGGCTCTTTAGATTATTTTCTATTTTCAAAGGTGAAAATATGGCTTGGAAGATTTTTTTTCTTCTTTTTTTCTTCTGACTTCGAGGAATCGTCTTTTTTGGAGAGGATAAAAAAAAACAATCACGCTGAAATTTCAGCTCATAAAGAAGACTATGTTGCTGGAGAAATAACTTTGATTTGAATCTCATTCATGATCATCGTTTCCGTACTAAGTTGTTGTTAACGGACCTCATTTAGAGCTTAGTTTTGGAATTTTTCTCTGCAAAGAAGACTCTTTTATGTGTATTACGAGTTCCTTAAAAAAAACAAATATCACTTTACCTATATCTTTCTCAAGTTTTGACTAATCTTACTAGTTTTTCCTACAAAAGAAAACAAAGTAATTCAATGGAACCTTTTTATTTAACTTCAATTATGATTCTTAAAAGATCCTTAAAAATAACTAAGTCTTTGTCCTCGAGATATAAAACTACCAATAAACAAAAGTACAAAAACAATAAGCAGCCAACACCTATCAGATTCTTAAAATTTGGTACCTATCCTTTGTCCAAGTAAATGAATGAGATCAATATAATAATTCCTTTGCAAATGATAACAAAATGGTAAATAATAGAACCCAACTTAGTTTTTGGGATTGTTGGTACCAACAAAATCTAGAAGATTGAGAATGTAGGTGTCACAGAGATTCTTGGAGTCGAATTCTTTCAAAATTTCTTTGTCGAGAAGTTGGTTGATGACGGCTGTGACACGCAAGTCGTCAGTGGCGCACGAAAGTGGGGCTCGCAGGTCGAAGACTTCGAGAGGTTTCTGTGAGTAGCGCTGCAACGGGTGCATACTGGCGCTGGGTGCGAGGGAGCGCGTTGTCGGGGAGCGCAGCAAGACAACACGGGAGCGCAGCGCACGCGGCGTCGACTGCACCTGCGCCTGTGCGTGCTTACGCGCATTGACCATGCGCATGTACGCCGCCCCGATGAGCGCGTGCGCGTACTGCGTCGAGTGAGCCACGCGGCCACGCAGCGCGAGCATGCATGCTTCGACCTTCTGCTGCCAGTCGGAAGCGTCACGTAGCGCCGCCTCCAGGTGGGTGGAGCTGCCGCCACTCATGAGCGCCCACATGTGCAGCGCCACTGCATCCTGCAACGCCTGCGCATCGCCAGCGCCGCTCGCCACAGCTGCGTGCAGTTGCTCTTCTAGTTCCACCAAGAACTCGTCAGGCCCGCCACCCAAGCAAAACACTGTTCCGGTCAAGCCTGCAAAATGATAACATATTGTTTTGTTGACGAGTGTCATTTATTTTATTAATTTGAGGTTACTTATATGAATACGTGTAACTCCGGTAGAACGGGATACGAATTCGATGGCCTGTAGTCTGTATGTCTTTAGGGTTAGTGCAAAAAGATGTGTATTCGAACTTATTGGACACGGTGTAGAGGTTCTGTAGGTGTATCTCTTTAAACATTTTGAAAAGGTATGATGGGTTCAGAGAAAAATGATTTTAGGACAATCGAACCGCGGACAATAGTTTTTCGAAACATCGATAGGATACCAATATTTACATTTATCTGCACTACCGTGCCCCGCCAAGACGAGCCACCCGAAGCGCATGTGCACTAGGGGAAGATGGGGTGGCTTCGTACAAAGGGAGCATTCGTACAGTGGTCATATCTCGACTATCCATCATGCTAAAGTGTTCATATTATATGCGTGACTGCCGCTCATATGCATAGGCTACCCTCAAAAAGTGATGGCAGTGCAGCAGCATATTTCGCCAGAAATAATTAATATGTGTTTCAGCGACCCGAAAGTAATTTTTGGTTCTCCTTTGAATGAGTCTTACTTGAATTAGAAAAAATCTTTGAATATAGTTGGTAATTAGATGTTTGAGATTAATAATAATATGTAAACAATGGTTTAGCGATTACTTTAACGGTTATTTTCTATTTCGATTATTTTTCTGATCGTTTTGGTTGGGGTACCTTCGTACAGTCAAAATGTATGTAATTTTATACCGTACGAATGCACCCCATATAAGTAAAAAAATTGTATATCAAGAATAATTATAATTACTAAACCAGGTCAGTAA
Source organism: Acleris emargana (assembly GCA_927399475.2). Classification (NCBI taxonomy): domain Eukaryota; kingdom Metazoa; phylum Arthropoda; class Insecta; order Lepidoptera; family Tortricidae; genus Acleris; species Acleris emargana. The sequence continues at coordinate 6,406,198 of OV656856.1, read as the reverse complement.
GATATGCCTAAAAGATGACTAAAACAGGTGAAATAGCTGAAAATCCAATGAATCCTGGGAAAAAACGAATAGTGTATGAAGGCACCCCATGTATGGGGTGCATTCGTACAATTCCCATTTTTTGGGAAAACCATTATATCTTGGCAAAGTTGCTTTGTATCAAAACTGAAATACAAAATTATTATAGCCAAATAAGTGGATGATGAAGTAGGTAGCATTCATCTCATATTGAAATAGCGGTTAGTTTTTGTTTTACACGGCTTTGAGTAAAAAGTGTACGAAACCCCATCTTCCCCTACCTACCTACGTTTTCTCGAAGCGCTTCATCGATTCTTTTAACCGTCATAACTTGGGTTTGGATTATACCAGATAAACGAAATTCTCGGGATATGATGTCTTACGATGATTTAAACTTATTAAACATCTAAAGTTTAAATTGCGTAGCTCTTATACTTTAGATTTTATTGCATATATACATACCTTCACGCCTGTATTTCCAGAATTACCTACAACTGCAAAAACCTGTTGATAATTCAGTAACCACACTTTGCAAAAATAGGCAAAGATGTTAACCAGCGTATTAGTCAGAGGTTTCAAGCCCATCGCCTAACAGTACTAAAAGCCTAAACTAGATTGATATTTTAGTTACCTCTATTCCCTATTAGTTAAGGAATTATAAAATATTACAATTATTGCATTTGCAAATAAAAAGAAACTGGGAACAGTGTAAATAAAACTGTCCTTGCGAAATAGTCAATTTTGGTGGTGAATATTAAAATTGATTTTATGATCGAACCAAAAGTGATTAAACAAACAAATATGGCGTCAGTCGTTCGTTCAGTTCCAGCGATAGATTAGATGGTGAAAGAATTATACAGTCTTGCTGCATCTTCCCTCTAAGTACATAAGTATCTAATTTTGGTGGTACGAAATACATTTTTATAATTGTGATAACTTAGAAAACTTGTTATTTTGCAAAAAAAACAATTGTGTTTCAATTATTTTGAGTATGTTAATGGTGTTGTTTTAACTATATAAAGTTAAATTTGTATAAAACTAAAATATTCACGTTAAATAAAATAAAAAAGTACAAGTTCTAATTTTGGTGTTACAATTATTATTTTGGTGGCTTTTCCTAAGACACAAAAATTGTCAAAATTCCTTGTTCCACCAAAATTATATAAAAACCAAACAATAACTGTTTATTATATTAAAAAAAATACGTTGTTGGTTTTAAAAAATAACAAGAATGATTCCCTAACGATTATTATTTTAACTATCCCGATATGTCATTATTGATCGTGTGTTTTTCTTAGAAAAGAAATTTTGGTGGATAATAGCAATTTTGGTGGTATATAATAAGTAAATTCGATATATCTTAAAACGACTTGGTTTAATGAAGGGCCATTTTAACACTGTTTTAATTATGACTAATGACGTCCCTTACACTTAAAATTGTGAACCCTACTGACAAAATAAAAAATACCACCTAAATTAGGATAATTTGACGCTTGTTGAAATTCACCCTTATGTCATCTCACGGGCCCCGTTCATGTTTCCGGAATAAATAGCAGCTTATGTTACTCAGAGTTAATGTAGCAATCGGTTGAGTTTATTCGTTACATACAAAAATACAAATCTTTACTCTTTATAATATCAGTAATAGATAAGTGTAGGTATACGAGATGTCAGTAAGATGGTTTTGTAGGACAGGGGTTACAATGAAAAACACACTTCCGATAAAACTTTATTTTTCCCCTTTGATTATTAAAACATATTTTAAAACGAAGTGCCTTTTATTACATATGGAACACTAATTGATGACTATATATTCGCTGGGTGAATAGGTATCGCAAAGATTCTTGTTTTTGAACTTTTCTAGTAATTTGGGGTCTATGTATTTGTTTATGATGGTCGAACACTCCAGGTTCCGAGGCGCTTGTGCCAGGCTAGCACGCAAATGGTGCATATTTATTGGTTGTTCCGAAAACCCAGCCATTGAGTTTTGGTTGAACGCGCGGGGTATCTCCGCACGCATCACAACAATTTTCGAGCGCAATGATTGTGCCTGGGATTTGTGGGTACGAACTAGTTGCATCCGGTTAAAAGCAGCTCTCAAATAACATCTGGCGAATTGAGAAGAGTAAATAACTTGTTCACGGCTCCCATTCACGCATATTTCAATTTTTTCATCCAGGTTTGTTGCCTTTTCCAGAGTTTCCATAAGATTTTGATCTTTATACCCCAGTAAAGCAGTCAGGTGTTGCAATAATGCGTTTTGGAGTGTTTCTTCTGACATTTCACCCAGGTCCATCTCCAACGACGAATTGATGTCTTCAGAAGTTCCGCCGAGGCAAAACACGGTACCGGTTAATCCTGAGAAGAAAAAAACTCGAGCAATAAGGCCCTATAAAATAATATGAGCATGCCTAGTTATGATAATATTATTCCCTTGCTGAGAAATATAGTTTTAACGAATACCCACCGTAGTTTTCTAAAATGGCAGCCATTTCCAAAGCAACTAGAACGCCCAGCTCATATCCCAGTAAATAGAAGCTCTTTCTATTGCTCAAACTCTGCATCATGACCTGAAAATATGTATTAAAGAGATATACATCTATAAATATATTAACCGTTATAGGTACAGTCAGCTGCAGAGAAATGGATACCCCCCTCCTGGTAAGGATAGATTTTTTTCGAAAACCTGTGGTTAGATTTGATTTTGAGTTTATGTGAAAAAATCATATAAATTTAACCACAGGTTTTTGAAAAAAACGATCCTTACCAGGAGGGGGTATCCTTTTCTCTGCAGCTGACTGTACTAGTTGAAATAGAAAACTGTTTACATTGACAAGTCTTTGCGCCATGTCCCGGACGCTGTCAAATATGACGTCGCTGCTGGGCTGCAGGACCAGCGCCGGCAGTTTTAGCCTCTCGCACAAGACGCCGAAGCGCTCATGGTTGCCTTCCACTCCCGGTATTATGCATATGTATGTCTGCGTCATATCGAATTCGTCGGTACGCTGAAATTAAAAAGTATTCTCTATGATCCCACTAATATTATAAATGTGAGTTTGTGTGTGTTAGTTTGTTACTCTTTCACGCTGCAACGGCTGGACTGAGTTAAATGAAATTTGCAATGGATATAGCTTATTCAAAATCCAAAAAAAAAATAAAAAAAAAACAGTAAATTGGCCACATGAGGGCTCTTTTACACGTCGGTAACATGGAGTGAATCTTCCACTTATACCCTGGATTTACACATAAGCTACTTTTCATAACGAAATTATAAAGATAAGACAGCCGGTGAAATGACTAGCATAGAGGCATTCCATCTTAGTCCTCAGGGTTGGCAGTGCATTTGAAGTCTTGTGAATGCGAATGTCTATGGGTCACAGTTTCCACTTATCATCAGGTGGCCTGTGTGCTCGTTTGCATTCCTATGCCATAAAAAAAACCGAAGGGAATAATCAAAATCCCGCGCAACTTGGGATAGCTGTATTGCTAATTCTATGCGGGCGAAGTCGCGAGCTGAGGATAATAATATGGCTTACGTGACAGGTAGTAAGGAATAACGGGAAATTAATTTCATAGCGAAATCAGTCTGGTTTACCAAAAGTTACCGATATATATCGGTCTATTCGGTGAATGAGTATATGGAACTTGACTACTTGATTACTATAAATAAGATTGACTTTTAATTTTTTTAATGTACTCTGTATTTGTGTTGACTTTCTACTATTATCATTTAATTCTATTTCTGACGACCTCAATGTAACTGCATATAATTTGACATGCCATGTAATTTATACTGTGTTATATTGAGTAATAAAATCTGAATCTGAATCTGAATATAAAGTGAGTAGCAGTGACAAACTTAAGCTGACATACCTAATGATGATAATGAAGAATTAACGACGAGGTTAGTATAGTTGGTTGTGGCCCTGCCTACGAAGATAGCAGACCCGGGTTAGACTCCCGGTTCGGAGAAACATTGTTATGATAATTGATAAACACGAGTAGTAGTTGTGTATGAAAAGAGGACAAGTAGTAGAGTAGTAGTTGTGTATGAGGAGATCTTGTGGGAGGACCTTGTGCAGGGTCCGTCCGGGTAGGTACCACCATCTTATCCATTAACCTTCCGCCAAGCAGCAGTGTTTGCATTGTTGTGTTCTTGTTTGGTGATAAGACAGCCGGTGAAATGACTAGCATAGAGACATTCCATCTTAGTCCTCAGGGTTGGCAACGCTTTTGCAGTCTTAGGATTGCGGTCTTGTGAATGCGAATGTCTAATGGGCCACAGTTTCCACTTACCATCAAGTGGCCTGTGTGCTCGTTTGCCTTCATATGCCATAATAAAAAAACTCACTCCAGGCGGGTGTAATGCTTGGGGACCGAAGTCCATTGGAATGAAGTTGGAAGTTGTATACTTAGTCTTCGTCAGTGGGATCTAGCGCACTGTCAGATTTAATTGCGCTGTCTGACACTGGTGGCGCGCTGTCGAGTTGGTTGTGGCCAGTTGTCGGTAGATGTCGCTAGGTCACCATAGTAGTCTTCGGTGGCTTCTATGCTATTAAAGTTTGTAGTAGTTTCACCAAATTAGGTTATACAAATAATATAATTTAATAATTTTACCATATCTGAACTGCATCCAAGAGAGCGCATAAGCACTAGTTCCGTAGAAGCAACGATTTCGTCGTCATAGATCGTTTGGAAACATGCTTTTATGCCGGAGTCTTCTTTGGTGGTGCTGCTGAATCGTTCTTGGAGTTTATTCAGTCTGGATAAATTATAAAAGTAATTAGTAGGTACAATGTATCTATAAAAATGATGCAACGCAAGTACTAAAAATATCTAAAAAATTGTCGATACATAAACGTATAATAAAATTGTTTTTAAAACTAGTTTTTTCACATTTTTAACAGACTTCAAAAAAGGAAGAGGGGTATACTGCGGACTGATTTAAAAAAAATATGGTTTGATAGAATTTTATGAGGGCGTAGGCAAACATGTAGCGATTTTAGTATTTTTGCATTCAGAAAGTATCATTTGATGAAGTGGAACTGATGATGAAGACCACAGATGGCCACCGGAACTCCTCAACGGTACCTATTTCAAGGGTAGCAATAAGATACCTCGATTGAGATAGCTGAGCGAATACAAAGAAGAACATTTAATTGTTTAAATATGACTATGACTTTCTCGCGGCGGTGCTTGTGGCGAGCTTGAAATGTCTAAAAGTTTCATATTAACTAAGGAGGGGGACTACATAACAGCTTATTACAATTACTAAATAGTATTAAAAAATAAATGATTTAAAAAAATAAAAATACCGCCTTCAAAACCGAAAAAAAAGGTTTTTTGAATACGGTTTTTTGTTTTATAGACAATACGATAATAAGACTAATGAGGAATCATTAACTGTCCAAGAATTAGGTAAGGTAAATGTCCGAGTTGACGACATTGACCCACTGTATGACTCTTTTGCAGTTAATTTGAAATAATAAGATTACGGATTTTAATTTTACCCGAAAATCGGGTCTAACCGACTAGTAGTTCTATCTAGTATTTTTGTGCAGAAGTTTTCATCGATGCGATAATACACTTTTAATTTGAGAATAAATTTTCGCGAGCAGGCGCTTAGAGTTTGCCGTGCGTTTGTCTACTTATGTAATCTGCTAAGACATCAGATCGGAAAAGTGGATATTATACCCCGGAATTGAAGTTTTATCGGTAAAGTGATTATTGAAACAGGTAAATCATTAAACAAACCATTGATATTAAGTGTTAAAAAATTATTATATTAATTAAGTTATTATTTTTGAGCCATGTCATACACTGGATATATTTCTTTGTGTTTAGTGAATGACATGGGTGTCATACCAATGTTATTCACTCGATACAAATGAATATTCTTTAAAAATGCATTTCGATGGTACTAAAAAGATGTAGAACATATATTTGAGATACCCTGTAAAAAGCAAGTCTTTATCTATCGTTTGAGTAGTGTCTGACAGGGGTGTCAGAGACTGTTTTTCTATGGAGTACCAATGAATGACAGTTGCGTATTGAGGTGTCATTCTTTAGCTCATAACTATAGTCATACATTGGTTACAGGTATTTTGGTACGCAAACATGCCTCCGAGATCATAATAAATATACAGCCGATTAAGCAAAAAAATATTAAAAAAAAGGGAATAAGACATATCTTTAAAAATATATTCGCCTCTAGCAGTGCAAGAATAAAATCGAGAGGAAGTACATGTGACGTGTCGTCTGTGGACTAAAATATATTTTAATTAATTGTTATTGCAATTAAAACATATTTTATTCTTAAAGTACTGTTTACCAAAGAACATTGTTAAACAATTGATAAATATTTGATATAATTTACTTTTTTTTACAAGTTTATCATCATTTAGTATTGACAGTTAAATATATATTTAATTACTACATAATAGGTACTTAAATTATAATTAATTGATCATGAAAACCCGAAAACGTCCTGTCATATATTGGTACCCCGCCAATTTTTTTCATAGTCATATAATGGGACATTCGAAATAATGTCAGTCATCCACTGGTACAATTTTAGGGGTTGCGTTAAACTGAAATAACTAAGTATTGGTATTATTTTTATACAATTTATGGTACTTATAACATTAATGAAGAACCGGTTTATTCTTTTGCATATGCGTGTAGTCGATAACTTTGACAATTGGGTAGTTATATAGAAATATGTAAGAGTTCCCCCATATAGTGTCATTCACTGGGACATTTACCTTACCTATTATTTTATCGAAACACCTTTCAACGCACGTACAGTTGGCCAAAAATGTGGTCTACCACCCTACGGTTGAAGTTCATTTGCACGTCATGATATCACAAGTTCGATTCTCCCTTGCAATAATATTATTAAAGTGACAATAAATAGATCTCACAGGAACTTTTGCCAAAACTGGTAGACCACTTTCTTGGCCAACCGTACAGTAAAGGAAATTGATTTCTAGATCACTTTAGACTATGTCAAAGTGACGTAATCAATCGAAACATAAGAGACTTCTAATGATTTTTATTTACAGTGTCACTTTGACATAATCCAAAGTGGTCTAAGAAAAAATTTCCTTGACTTTATCTATCATTACGTAGAATTTTCATTTTATCGGAAGGTACTTCACAAGTAAAATATAACTTAACCTACGTAATTATTGTTTTAGAGAGGTACCATGAACAAAGTTGTAAACTTGCCTACTCGATGCACAACCTTTCACTTTTCTCAATGTCTCAAGGGTTAGCTGGAAGAGATCCCTTAAAGGGATAAGTTCGTCTTTGTACATTATTGTTTTAATCTTCATTGTATTGTGTTTATTTTTCTTTTGTACAATAAAGTGTTTACATACACACATACATACATACATCATGGTTTCGGCAGAAAATCGACAATCGATGAAGTGAAATTCGATAAAAGTATGGGTTCCCCCGAGTATTAAGTGCGTCATACTGTTTATAAAAAAATAAATATTTAGTCAATTCTTTTAAATTTCGAATAAACCAGATATTGGACCCGATTCTACAGTGGCCTCTATACTTCCTAATTTTATTTAGGTGTCGCTAAAACACGCTATTCTATGGGCAGCTGTCATAATCAAATGACAGCGCCATGACAGCGCTAATTTGAATCTGAAGCTTCTTATTTTAGGCGGTCTTATAAATTGTCAGCTTGACATTCTGGAATAGCATTGGTTAAATCTGTCGTCTAAACTATGTCTCAAAATTAAAAATTTTAGTTTTAGGCTATTTAAGCGATGTGCACGTAGAATCGGGTCCATTAAGTATATACAATACATACTGAGCTATAGTCATCTGAGGAAGTGTTTTCTTTGGCAGAAGGATATCGAACTTCTCTTGAATCAAGTAGCATAACTCCTGCGCTCGGCCCTGGTCAACACCGGCTTGTTCTAGAGTCGATCTTGGATCCGTGGCGCTGGTGATGCTGACACCTTTAACAGAATAACACTTTCTTAGGGTTAAGTTAACCCCCTGAGGTTCCTTGTACTAAAAATAGTACATAATATACACATAGTGCAAAGGAAGTAAAGTGGAATTTCTTTTGTTTTTGTGACTACTGATCAAATTAGAAAATTGACTTTATTTCATTCACAATAGATTCATATTCCATCGCTAATTTTGTTTGTATGGTGGGCCTTAGGAGGAAGCAAAAAGCAAGCTTTCCGGCTTTCCCTCCCCTTCTTCTGCAATCAGTCTACCAAAAAGGCAGAAGGGACCTTATTGTTGGTCTATTCCGACTAGTTACATTGTTAGTTCCATTGATGTAACTAGATGGACTTTTTTTTCCTAGTAGTTACATTCAACGAAGATGGATTCCGTAATGGAACTACATGGAGTTTTTTTTCCGAGTAGTTACATTAATAATACTTATAATAAATTTGTATAAAACGAATGCAATCTTATAGAAGTTACTTATTTTCAATATCTTTGCCTATATTAAGAAAATATAATAATTTGATCTAATAATATTTATTATAAGTAGTATTAATGTAACTACTTGGAAAAAAAGTCCAGGTAGTTCCATTACGGAAACCATCTTCGTTGAATGTAACTACTAGGAAAAAAAAGTCCATCTAGTTCCATCAATGGAACTAACAATGTAACTAGTCGGAATAGACCTTATTGTTTGTCCTTACATGTTTCGCCCATATTTATTGCAGGTAATGTAAAAAGGAATTTACTGGTAACAATAGAAAGTACTTAAGGAATTATCTTTGGACAACTGCTGCTACGACACGAGCTTTTCAAAACGTTGAAGAAGGAAATATAGAAGGAAGGAGAGACAAGAAAAGAGCAAAGAGTGCTACTGTGGGTATACATTGTATGACGAAGCTTGTTGCGAATTTTCACCCAATCTTTTATAGTTAAGGGTAGTATGGAAAATGTCAAAGTTTATATGCTGAAAGCTGTGTTGTGGATGTAGGTAATATGTGGTCTTGTTTTTTTAGGGTTCCGTAGTCAAACTAGGAACCCTTATAGTTTCGCCATGTCCGTCCGCCTGTCCGTCTGCAGCCTAGCTCAGAGACTCTTAGTACTAGAAATCTGTAATTTTACCTGAATATACATATTAGTCACGTCAATAAAGTGGTAGTGGTGGATTTGTTTTTTTAGTGTGTATACACGTAACGTGAGGATGTATGTTTTGTCTCGTCTACCCCTTAGTGTAGGGTGTCGTTGGATAAGTCTTTCAAAAATATTGCGGGTTCGTGAACACAATTTTTCGGTTAATTGATCCGTTTATGAAATATTAGGCTTTAAAGTGCTAATTTTTGTTAGAGTCAAGTGTCACCCCTGTGTGTGTAAACTTTTGTTAAACGAAGAAGGATTACTTAGAAAAAATAAAGATGAAGGTTAAGGTCGTATCGTACCTGAAAGTCAAGCAGTTGACAGAACACCGGTCATCATAATAATTTTGCCCTTATCCCAATACTTATCTTTTAAATAAAAGGAGGGAAAGTATCTTGGGTCCATCTCATAATTGCATTCAAGTCAGAAATATTTTTTTATTATTCAAAAATACCTGTTTTTAGATTAGCTTTAATTGCTTTGGATCAAACGACTATTCGGACAAACGACACATTTGAACGTTTAAAATTTTCGTTTGTGGAGATAATTAAGGTTAAAATACAAATAACTAATTGCGGATTAGTACAGTCAGCTGCAGAGAAAAGGATACCCCCCCCCCCCTCCTGGTAAGGATTGTTTTTTTTCGAAAACCTGTGGTCTAATCTAACACACACCACAGGTTTTCGAAAAAAAACAATCCTTACCAGGAGGGGGGCTATCCTTTTCTCTGCAGCTAACTGTACTAATCCGCAATTAGTTTTTTTTACCTGGTATAAGAGCAATCTCCTCGAGCAAAGTACGGCTTTGCATCGCCTGCGCATAGCCAAATACTACTGCTTCTCCGCTACAAAGAGTTTGTTCAATTATTTCCACAGCGCTTGGCCATTTCATGGTGGTAGTGGACAATTGGTCATTGTTGTATCCAAGCTCGTCAAACTAAGAAGATAAAATATGTTATAAGTATTGTGAGATAAAGGCTGGTAGTACTGTTAGGCGATGGGCTTGCACCCTGCCACTAATACACTGGTAAACACTTAGCCTAATTGTGCAAAATGTGGTTACAGAATTATCAACAAGTCCTTAGAGTTGTTGGTAATTCTGTAGCTCTGCCTTACCCACTCTGGGAATAAAGGCGTGAGTTAATGTATGTAAGTATGTATGTATATTGTAAAAGTAACTATTAACCAAAAAAGTATAAATGTGAAGAGATTTAATTACCTTCTCCAAGTTTTTCAATTGCAATGATATCGACGGGAGTCCAGATACCGACCGATCGTAGCAAACATCTCGTCCGAAAAAAATTTTTTCACTTATAACTGTGAAGTGTCTAGAAAAACACGACATTCAGATATTATTATTTTAAAGTAGGATTTAGTTTACCAGACTTATGTCCCTTCTCACCTATGTTTTAACGGTTCTCAACGATTACAACGTTATCATACCTCTTAGTCTTACAGTAATGGCAGCCGAGCCGAGTTAATAAAAATACCATAGCAATAGGTGTAAAGATAATTTAGAATAAGGCTTCTGCTTGTGATTATAGAAATAATAATAAAACTGCATATTTGTAATTTTAGGGAGTCCGTCAAACATAGTTGCGCAGGGAGATTAATAAATTACTTACTTTAAAAAATGAAACAGTTCTCTCGATGCAATATCTAACGAGCGTAAAGTTGATTCTTTCATACTTTTATGCTCGTATTCTCTGATGATAAAGTAGAGTGACTCTACAAGTCCAGCTTGCTTGCTGACGTACAAGAATTGCATGAGTTTTTCTTCATCGCAAGTTCCACCAAAACTAGTCTCAACTTGTACGCCTCTACAATGCCAGGCGCTAAAAAAAAAGAGTATTTTAGGTGTGGTTACGCTTGAAAATGAAATGGGGAATGGTTTTATTGCTATTTGTTCTAAACTCGTCGCGGATACTACAGGTAACCCTGACCCACCACAGAATTGTGTGGATTATTCCCACCTGTTACCACCAATTTGTTACCACTGGTAACAAGCAGAGATTTTTTTCCCCCCTGTTACCACTAAAGTACTCGGTGGTAACAGGTGGGAATATTTTTCCCATTTGTTACCACTAAAATATTTGGTGATAACTACACTTAACTAATAACCACTGGTAACTACTGGGAATAAAAATTCCCAAATGTTTTAAGTGTAGTTATAACCAAAAAAAAAAAAAAAAAAAAATGGGAAAAATATTCCCACTTGTTACCACCGAGTAACAAATTGGTGGTAACAGGTGCGAATAACCAAATTGTATCGCAGTGACGTTATGACGTAAGGAGTGTCAAACCAATCGTTTGATAATGTCACTGTGGCACCGATCAATGGTGAGTCAGGGTTTTATTGGGCTGATAGTAAGTACATCTACGTAAGGAATTCGTTATTTAAATTGTGTGTAACTTTTTTGATGGCGAGACTACGACGTTTTCATTCCATGACGTCTCGCCACGCTACTTAATTTTAAATACATTGACGCAACATTCATATTAATTCGAGCGACGGGATAGGCATGTGAAATTACAGGAAATCCTTACGCTTTTTTGATGTTCAAATAAGCTGAAGACTTCGGGAAATACAGACGAATTCTTTTGGCCCCGCGATTGATAAGTCTGTCTACCAGCTGGAGGCTCAGCACTTCTTCGTCGCATATCAGCAACTGTAGCAAGTCGCCCGAGCAAGCTAGTCTGGAAGGAATAAATAATAATGCAAATAAGTATTTTCAATGTTAGGAAATCCATATACACAGAATCGGTAATTAGGTTCCGAAGTATAAAAGAGCCCTCATGTGGTCAATTTACTAATGAAATATTTTGAATTTTGTAATTTGTTTTTCTTTCAAATTTAATATGTAAATAAATAGACACGGTATAAACACAATAGAAAGTACTCTTCAAACAACGGTACATCAAGTGGCTTGCATGTGTGCGTGGCAAACGGAAGGCGTCCATGTACTTATAGCTCGAGCACGAACCTATCAAACTAGCCCGTTCAAATTAAGCCTAATATGGGCAATCAGGGGAAATAATTCGTGTAGTTGTGTAAATTGGTACAGTTATACCTTGCGGTACCCTGATGAACATACTAAAAGTCCTCAAGGGTGTGGGGTGTGGTAAGGGTGTAGGGGGGTTGAAGGTACCTTTTTTAGATTTTTGCTCATATCTCGAATATCTGCGCAAATATCATTATAATTACTTCTGACAAAAGTTTTGACATACAATTTTCTACAAAATGTGTTATATTCATTTTTACTCTATGATCAATACTACAGATCATTTGTCAACAAAGAGATTAAATATAGGCACGTTATCAGGAGCTGGAGGATCAGTGGTTGTAATTAGTTCGTGGGTTCCATCAGCTCCTCGCTTCCAACCCCACATTTCAGGAGGCATTTCGTTACCCGTTATGCGTGATATTTTGCTGACCCTTTAGTAGGGGGGACATCTGAAAAACGGTACCTTCAACCCCCCTTACACTCTCAGTGTATTTGGATACTGCAAAGTATCACTGTACCAATTTACAAAATTACACGAATTATTTCCCCTGATTTTATTATTTTTTTGGAGTTATACGTACATCATATTTTCGAATCACCTAAGAAAACGTCAAAAACATGTAATATACTTTTACGGAATGTACCCATATTTTTTTTTACGTGTATGTACTCCCCTATATTACTTGTTGAAGATTTGAAAGCCATCATCGATGTCAACCAACGTGTTAGAAAATTTCAGATCCCAATCGCCGTACAAATTTTCTCAATGATTAAACCCTGATGCTACTTACTCGATATTAGGTAAAAGTACTGACTTTTTTACTTTATCTCTGTAACATATTTGTCAAACTTGTTTGACATTGCTCACATGACTGTAAAGAGACAAGGTACCAAAGAGTAAAATATAAATAAATATCGGGGGACAATCTCCCACAAATTGACCTGGGCCAAAACCAAGCTCAAGTATAAAGATAGTGGCAGTGGGCGGGGCACATCGCACGCAGGACTGATGGCCGATGGGGTCAGAAGGTTCTTGAGTGGCCTCCGCGGACCGGGAGACGAGCCGTAGGTAGGCCTCCAACAAGATGGAGTGACGACCTTGTAAGGATCGCAGGAAAGCGGTGGATGCGAAAAGCACAAGACCGGTCTGAGTGGAGAGCCTTGGGGAGGCCTATGTCCAGCAGTGGACGTCTTTCGGCTGACATGATGAACTGAATAGACTTGTAATACCTCGGTTGTGCGAGAGACGCCAGACTAGCGTGGTCCATGCGCAGCAGCACGCGGCCGCGGTGGTTGCTCGCGGCCAGCAGGCGGAACGCGCGCGCCGCCTCGTGCGGGGCGTACGTCACGCGCGACAGAGGCCGCACGCACCCGCTGGCTATACCTTCAGCCAATAGTAGACGCAATTTCTGGAACAAAGCAAGCAACCAGGTTAACTCCTGGGTACGTCGGCGATTTTAGACTTCCATACGTGTAGTATAGTTATGGTGATGATGATAATGATGACATTTAGTGAGAATGCCCCACATAGATATGCTACATATGCTGCCACGCCGACACAAGAATGAAAGAGTGAGACGGAGATATTTTGCGCGCGCCTCGAAGGCAGTGTCAGATTTCTAATAACTGTTGTTTACTTTAAAACCCCCAACATTGATAAAAAAATGGGTTACCACTGTAGCCACGAATAAAAAGTAATAATTACTCAATTATTGAATCAAAAAACATCGTTAAAGATAGTAGGGTTTCCTAGATTCAACCAGAACATGCGAAAAAGGTGCCATGTTAGAAAAATAAAACGATCGAGGTGTTTGTTCCTATTGGTGTTTTCTTTTTATCATTACCTACAAAATCTTTTTACATACAAACCTGCAATTCTTCAAGGTTGCTGCCCTCCGTAATCAGTGAAAAGTCAATTGGTATGTATGACCTTGCTTTAGTCATGTTATACATTCCATAGGCAAAGTCATCCCGCATATGAATTTGACTGACATCCAGTGTAACTCCATAAGCAGCGCAGCAACTTAGCGAGGCCTATCGATAAACAGTTATTATTTAATATTTATGATCACGGCTACACCACCCCTTGTACCTATAGGTATACAGGGTGCGTAACGTGGCAGTAAAACAACTATACTCCGATTATTCTATTTATGATGCCTTTGACAGCTCATAGAAACGGGAGCCCGCACTTTGGCAAAAAAATGTTTGCCAAATGTATCATTCCCCAACTTTCTCATTTGCCAACCCAATGCTATATAAAATTTTCAGAAATTATTTTAGTACCATCGTGTAGAACCCTGTAGGTTAGGTTAGGTTAGTTTTTACAGTATCCTAAAATATTTACGGTTACATGCCCCCATATAAACACTTATTACACTTGTTTCTTTAACTTTACATAAATATACATCGGTACATAACTAGCGACGCCGTTCGGGAATTTAAATAATTAATCGCCTATTTTTAAACACACCGCTTGTGAGTTTAGTAAGTGATTGAAATTACGAAATACGGTGTCACAGGCAGTGGTTGCTTTAATAATTTTAAAACTTGAGAAACTTTCTCGATCGTTCGATCGATCGATTCCGGCTCCATCTTCGCATTTGAATGCTCTGATGTGTCTTCTTGTTCCCCTTGCCCTGATGGAAACAGCTCTTATGACTTAAATTTGCACTTTTATTTTAAGCCAATTTATTATTTATGAACGTGGTTGCGTTTTTTCATTTAATTTCAAGGCGATGTTTAAAAAAGCTGTTATATTTAATCCGAAGAGCTCTATTGCAAGAGATGACTATAGGAGTAAAGGAAGCCCTTAGGTCCTCAGCAGCTCGATCATAGTTTAAATGTTTCTCTCGGCTATGTTTCTGTGCGGTTTGTTGCCAAGAGATGCTTTTAAGAATGATATTAACCATTACCTTGAAACCGATTCCAAGCCCTGTTTATACGTACTTGTTTAAGCTCTCCTTGCAAATTGTTGATAACAATGTGACACCCTGCTCCATTAGTGGCGCTCAACACCATATCACTAAATGTAACATCGCGGGAATTTCCAATATGGCTCCCTAAAACATGACAAAAAAATATTGCTAACCATGCTGCAAAACTACCTATTTTCACAAGCTTTTATTTAACTTGCACTGTTTGTTTGTTTGTCAAAATTTTCAAACCAATTTTTAACCAGTTCCTGTAATTGAGCTAAATATTATTGTATCTAAGACCTGATCTGATGATGGAGTCGGAAGGTGGCGACAGGGTCTCCGCTAGACTTAACGTAGACCCACCGTGTTGGGACTCATGAGTGTGGTTTTGATAAGCAGATAATGACTTTGAAAACCAAAGTACAGTTAGTAACAAAAGCTTGTCCCATAAAGGAAATTATTGTCAGAAACTTATTGGCACTGTAAGTACTTATGAAGAGGGCTATGCTCGGGGTTTCTCTGCGTGATAAAAAGATAAAAAAGATAAAAGATGTTTATTCAGTAAGTAGGCCGCACGGGCACTTTTACACGTCAAAAATCTACCAGCGCTTCGCAAGAGACCACTGCTGAGAAGAAACGCCGCAAGAAACTCAACAGTAAGTCGTTTTTTAAATATTGCTTATACAGTGTCAAAACTCAGAATTGTCACAAAACTAAGCAACAGTAATAAAAAAAATAAAAAATAGAAAGTATACAAGTTATACTTACCTGTGACGGTGCAAGACAACCTGCATAAAAGTTTCGATACATTCTCATACAGAAACCGTGTCCCCTAGACAATATACAATATTTACATATTTTTTATGACTAAGTTATTATTCAATTATTTAGGTGTTGGCCAAGCATTTTTATCTGTTAGATAGTCTTCGACCCTATAGTAAGCTTTAGACATCAACGACTTTTTCAAGTAAGTTTTAAGTACTGGAAATGGTAACTTTAAAACAACGTCAGGTAATTTATTAAAGAAAAGGATGCATTGACCTACAAATGATTTATAAACCTAGAATCAGAAATGATGATATCCGCAGTAGAACTAAGGTTACCGACATAGCCCTTAAGTGGCAGTGGGCGGGGCACATCGCTCGCAGGACTGACGGCCGAGGAGGTCAGAAGGTTCTTAAGTGGCGTCCGCGGACCGGGAGACGAGCTGTAGGTAGGCCTCCAACAATATGGAGTGACGACCTTGTAATCTTGACGCGAAAAGCACAATACCGGTCTGAGTGGAGAGCCTTGGGGGAGGCCTATGTCCAGCAGTGGACGTCTTTCTGCTGACATGATGAAGTACTTACCTTGTAGATTAGGGAATAACTGTTTCAAAAAGTTCTTTTTACGGATGTCGCTAACGGTCGTAAACACCTCGCAGCGCATGCTCAGTGCGATCGATATCGCGGCCTGGCCGAGCGCGCCTGTGCCGCCGTGAATCAAGATGCGCATTCCTTCTTTTATCTCCGCTTTGATGGCCTGAGAAAGTACCCACATATTTTTTTTATCATACGTCATGTCATCCATTATAGGAATATAACAAAAAAAACTTGCTAACTCGGTAGCTAGCGGCTTTGGGATAATAGAGACAATGGCCTTTGTTTGAAAGATTAGGGCTCGAAGCGAAAAAATCACCTGGGAAGATTCACACTATACCTATCACCACAAATAAGTAACAAATAAAATAAAAAATATTAGGGGACAATCTCACACACATTGACCTAGCTCCAGGCTTGTACTATGGGTACTAGACAACGATAAACTTACTTAACTATAAAGAGGAGAAATACATACATGAATACATAGAAAGCATAAGACTCCGAAAAAAAAAAATACTCGTAACGGGATTTGAACCCAGGACAGCTGGCTTCGTAGGCGGGGTCACTACCAACCAGGCAAACATGTCGTCAGTAATGTATTAAGGTTGTTAATATTGCACTAACCAGGCAGTAAAACGCTTGTAGATACGGTAACGCGACGGTGGCGGCGTCCTCAAGGTCCCAATGCTCAGGAACTGGCCACACCAACTCCTTTACCGTGTTCACACGGGAGCTCAGGGCGCCACTCCGCACCACCCCGAATACACGGTGCCCGCTAAAATATTACAAATTAGTTCCATTTAGTGACTAAGATTGAAAAGGGCATGCTTCGATGGTTCGGTCATTTGGAAAGGATGGATGAAAGAAGATTGACGAAAGAGATATACAGATCGAAAGTGAGTGAAAGGATCGGTAGGGGCCGCCCTAGGCATACTTTTTCGAATCAAATCGGAGAAATACTGGAAATGGGCCGAATCGACGTGCGTGCATGCCTCGATGTATGAATGTTGAAGAAACGAAAGAAATTTGTTAAGATCGTAGCAAGTGGAAAGAAGTGGTCCCTCTGGGAAACAGGCGTGATTTAATGTATGTATGTATGTAAGTTCCATATATTAGTTTTAACAAGAGACAGAGTTCAAGGATGAGGAACAAAGAGCTGGGCCATATTTAGTTAAGCGTAGTTAACCATACAAATAACGAAGGCGAAAAAAGTTCCGTTGTGCGACGAAAAGTATCCCACAGTTGTATGGTTAATTTTTGTGTCACAGCGGAAAAAAACTTAAAAATAATAATTTCGTGAGTTAGCAATTTTAGCATGCCCAACTTTTTGGACCTTACTCTTGAGCTCTTTATGATAAAAATATCATATGGGTGAGGATTAAAAAGTTGGACCATAGTTAAGCATAGTTAACCATACAAACAATGAAGGCGAAAAAAGTTCAGTTGTGTGACGAAAAGTATCCCACAGTTTTATGGTTAATTTGCGTGTCACAATGGAAAAGTTTAATAGAAAATTTAATTGCGTGAGTTAGCATGCTCAACTTTTTTTACCCATATACTTACAGGGTGTAAGGGACCTTTACCAAAACCTTAAGCTGTGTGTTCTACTGAATTGAAATTCAGTGGTTATTTTACTCGCCACCGTAAAGTTGAAAAGTTATGTTGTGTAATGAATGAGCTATTTTTACAGATTAAGTATAAATATTTAATTCCAACAAACAAGAAGTCGAAACGAGAACCCGATGAAACGGGGATCCATGACATAACTATGGAGTTCATTTTACGGCGAGCGTAAAGGACAAAGCTATAGCATTTATATAGCTCTGTCCTTTTCTATCAACGTAACCTGTACTGCATCGCTATGTCATAATAACTCCACAGAAGTTATATTCACAGACAAGTGAAGGCTGCCGTATCGTAAAAAAGCATGATAGTTTTCTGGAACCATTGGATATATTATTTGCTACCTGTCTGTTATTCCACTGAAGTCCATCCCGTACCCATCATTTTTACTACTAACAGGTATCTCTGCACGTGCTTGTTTAGTATCATAGGCACTTAGCGCCGCATAATGTACCTAGAATGAAAAAGTGTTAAGTTTCATAATTACAAAAACGACCATGAATTTCTTTTTGTAGGTATCCCATCATTTTATCGAATTTTACTTCATCGATGGTATCATTTCATCGGATGCAATTTTTCTTCTATAAAATAATACCTCCCAAGGCCCACCATGCAACAAAATTCGTCAAAGGAATATGAATCTATTATGAATGAATTAAAGTTAATTTTCTAATTTTACAATTTGTCATAAAAACAAAAGAAATTCTACTTTACTTCCTTTGCACTAGATCTTTATTTCAATCGCTGTATTATGTACTATTTTCAGTACAAGGAACCTCAGGAGGTTAAAATAACTGTTGCGGCGAATAATGCCTTTCGATGAAATGTAAATTCTGCGTAATCATACGTTTGCTGAAAGGTTTTTTCGATACAATAATAGGTACACCTATTTTATTGCCGTGTGGTTGCCGGGTTAGAATAGTGCCACTCCATGTCTTCTCGTGGAGGTCGTAAGAGGCGACTAAGGGAATAAAGGCTTGCAGTACTGTTAGAAGATGGGCTTCCACCTGTCACTAATACACTGGGAAACATCTTAGCCTAATTGTGCAATTTATTTGATTATTTTACCGTTATAGCCACTCCTGTGTTGACATGTTCAGGAATTTCCACCCAATTTAACGAGTCAAGGTTGCCAATTTGAGCGCTTTGTAATGCTATGGGCCGGCCGGTCGTTCCAGGTTTGGGAAGCGGCATGTAGTACTCCCCGCCCCATTCACCCTGTCATACAACAAGATATAGATACAAGTCACCACGACCACACTTAACCTTGTAAGGCCCAGTACCACAAACACCCAGTTTTTTGTCAATGGGACTTTGAAACTACCATCAAGGGAATAAAGTTCAATTACATTGGTTCAAAAATGCCACTGTCAATTTATAAAGAGAGGAAAATGAACTTTGTTCTTATTGCAATACAGTTAAAATTAAATTTCCCTGATAATGTACATTCTACAGAACACTGGGCCTTCGATAAAATGGGCCTTATAAGGTTAAATAACTATTATATAGATAAAAAGCCATGATATTATGGTGACGCCTTCTATTAGAGCTGATATCTCTTACATCATCATGAAACCACCGCTAGAAAACCTGATTTCAAATAAAAAAAAACGCATCCAATAAAACACAACAAACATGCAATAAAAAATTTGAATTTTGAATTTGAATTTGAATTCACCCGTTAAAGGGCTATGGTGTCACAGACAGACACACAAACAGACACACACACATAGCGGTCAAACTTATAACACCCTTCTTTTTGCGTCGGGGGTAAAAAATAAACAAGTGTAACAAAAATAAATAACTCAACTGCTGTTTGAATAATGTCGTCAATATAAAGTTAGTTTTTGTTTGATGGCCATCAGCACGCACACATGTAATGTGAATCTTGGTGACACTTTATAAATACATTCACAAATACATTTAATCGTTTTATATATTGGCGGGCGTGCCATGTTATTATCCCTAAATGCATAAAGGTCAACCACCCTCCTACGGCAGCTGTGTAAAAAATATCACAGCACCATCTCACACAATACAGCGATACAGATACGTGTTTAGAGAAATACATTTTTAAATACATAGAAAGTATTCATTATTCAGAAACAAATACTCGGGCTAATCACAATAAATCGCTGCTTAAATACAAAATCACCACAAATCAAAAACAGATACAATTTGATTTACTTTAAGTAAATAGCATTCCGAATTTAAATGCAATACAAACACATTTTGATTTGTGTCGCTTTTGTATTAAAGCAACGAAATATTTGGCCTACAGGGAGATTGACTTTGAAGGTACCATAATAGAGCACTCTACCAAATATACTTACATTTTCCAGTAAATTGTAAGTCAGATCAAAATTAGGCAGGTGGTCTAAATTACTTTCATCTTCTAACTCATGATTAATCATGGCTACGTTAATTTTGCGATTGCAAACTTTTCTCTGTTTTTTTACAATGTCTTTCAGACCCAATGGTGGTGGGTAGCACGTGAGGATTAGCGTCGAATGTTGCGGTGGCAGGTTGGAGAATGTGCTTTGTAAGTAATCGATTTCGAACGGATTGCGAACTGTAAGTGCAGTGGTGGAGGTGCTCTGGGACGGTCTCCACAACGCCAGTTCGATCCTCTTGGAGCCTTTTCCTCGAGCGCACACAGGTCGGTACAAGGCAGCTGGATACAGTTCTTGGGTGTCTACTCCAATGCTCACAATGAAAGTATTTATAGGTAGGTATTGGTATAGGACTTCGAACATCTAAAACACAAGATTCAAATAATTAAGGTTGTTATTATCACATAGTATATAAAACCGGCCAAGTGCGAGTCGGACTCGCGCACAAAGGGTTCCGTACCATTATCAATACAACATTAGACAGCTAAATATTCTGTGAATATTTCAAGAAGTTTAAATACTTGTTGGTAATTCTTTAGCTCTGACTACTAGGGAACGCAAATAACGGGTTAAAACCGGTTTTAACCGGTTATTTTCATACAAAATCGGTTAATAACCGGTTAAATTGCATTCCCTACTGTTTACCCTACTCTGGGAATGAAGGCGTGAGTTTATGTAATGTATGTATGTATTGCAAGCGTCTACCTGTTGCCGTTATTAAAATCGAGCAAAAAAAACCCATTTAAATATATATTTTATTCTGTTTTTAGAATTTGATGCTAAAGCGGCAATAGAAATACATCATTTTTGAAAATATCAACTGTCTAGGTATAACGGTTCATGAGATACAGCCTAGTGACAGACAGACAGGTGGGTGGAGTCTTAGTAATATGGTCCCGGTTTTACCCTTTGGGTACAAAACCCTAAAAACAAAGTCGCTTAGGTGTCTGTCTGTCTGTCCGTCTCTCTGCCTGTACAAACTCTACATCCGCTATTAAACAGTTAGATGATTTTTCACGGAATCCTTGTAGGTAAGTATAATAAATTATGGTTTATGAACGGGTGTTACAGAAAACTCACAATGCGAAGCGAACCGAGAGCGGATTGCTAGTTAATCTATTTTAAAATTAACATTAATTATTAATCCACCTTTGAAAAGGCTTTCAACGGCATATTTTGAGTTGCGTCCTCTTAAACCTAAATATATTGGTTTTACTTACATGTTTGTCAGAAAGATGGTCGTAAACCACAAGAACGTCTGGTCTCTGCTTTTTGTTCTTCAATGCCGAAAGGTCGCTTTTATTAATACGTATCACCTCGTGCTTGATTTCCGGGGGACTTTTCAAGATGTTTTTAAGTTTTTCGTTAACACTGATCTTGTTATAGGAAATTATGTCGAAAATATTTACTACTTCCCCAGTTATATTTTCGGCGATTATTTGCATAAATACATATAAAGTTGTCATAATCTAAAAGCAAAAGAAGCTTACAAACCACCTGTATTTTATGTGTTATTTAACATTACGAAACGCAAATAATTGAAATATTCAAATTATTAAGTATTGAAAACTAACATCTGCATCTTCCTCAAGGAAAAACGGGAAGAATTGAACAGTTTTCAAAGCGGGCTTCTGGCGCATAATAGCAGGCTTGTCCAGGAACGTAATCTTTTCTATATTTACACCTCCACATCTGAAAATACATAAGGATAGTTAACATACACTGGATTGACGGGGGCAAAAATGTACCAGTGCTAGTGATTAATTAAATATCGACTAAGTTTCTCGACAACTTTTTTGTGCAAATCGATCTTACATTTCTTGCAAAAATAAGTCGCATCTTTATCTTCTATATCTGAATCATCACCTTTCCATGAAGATAAACGGTATTTTTTCTTCCGAGGCATTTTAATCGACTTAGAAACAAAAGGTTCTCAATTCGTCGGAACTATAATGAATATTGTTTTACTGAATAAATTTATTATTCAATGTAATTTCGATGGTATGTTATCAAAAGTGACCAGATAGTCCAGAGTCAATGTCAGATACCGGTTGTTTATAGCTGCGATAAGTATAAATAAGAGGTTCAAACTTGGCCATTACTTATGATAATGATGATTAAAAATTGCTTTTTATCGATGTCGATAAACTTAGTCGACACTTAATGAATCACTAGCACTGATACATTTTTGCCCCCGTCAATCCGGTGTTTGATAATTAATCTCCCAAAATAAATAACAAATGTTTATTTAAACGATATTTTTTTATACCCGACGCAAAAATTGGGGGGTTATAAGTTTGACCGCTATGTGTGGGTAACCGATTTCGATGCGTTTTTTTTTATTTGAGAACTAGTTTTCTAACGGTATATAGTTCTTAGGGGTCCGTGCATTTACCCAAATTATGATTTTACAAACTATGTAATTTTACAAACTTGCATTTCGCAAAAACGTGTTTTTGATCAAACGTTACACACATTACATAGGTTATGGGCTTTTTAAATAAGTTACGTAAGGTTACACTTAGACCACAAAAAAATGTTTAATAATGCGGCGGGAAGTACCTACTTCTTTACGAGATGAAAGTTTTAAAAATTATTTAGTTTGTCAAATGATGATTTGGTAAAAAACAAAAACATTAGTGAACCATATCGGCGGTGTTACCTACTGCAAAACCGCGTAACTAACAAATTTATGATGGAGCAAAATAAACCTTACACGCCTATTAAAAAGGTGCATTTTCCTCCTTATTTAAAATGTTACTTACGCGGTTTTGCAGTTTCACCGATATAGTTCTTAGCTAGGTTTCAGAAAATCGGTTTGGTCGTTTGAATGAAGGGGTCACCATTACTTATGTCGGGGGTGGCCATGGTGTACTGCCTTTTCGCAGAACTTTTTTTGGCCGAATTTCATTTGCCAACCAACGTTTCGCCGACAATTCACTTTGACAACTAACCATTACCAAAATTTTATATGACAACTTTTTAATCCGCAGAATTATTATAAAGCGTATTATTATAACGCCTTTACACTTTTGGCAGACTCATCATTTGTCAAATCTTTCACTTGGCTTAACAACTCTTGGACGAATAACGTTTAGTTGATGCAACATTTCCCTTTTCATACATTTGGCAAGATAGAAATAAGTAAGAAAACAAATAACAAATTCTTTGGTTGGAAATTATTATATTTTTAGGTAAGGATAGGTTAGAACTGAGACCCCCAACAAAAACGAACTGCTACAAGAACAGTAGGTTAGGTTAGGTTAGAACTGCGACCATAATAGCGCGCGAGCCGAGCGAGCAAAGCGAGCGTGCCGCGGTAGCGGCCGCCGAAGCGCCAGAACGCAACTGCTGCCAGGTAAGTAGGTTATGGGTTACAAATTCTACCAGTAAACTAGGTTAAGTTAGGTTAGAACGACCCCCAAAATAAATTCACCATTTTTATACCATACAAATCATTTGCCTTATTTTGTTTTGCGTAAAATATATCAAATGAATATTATGCCAACTAAAACATTATACAACATGAAAGAAGGCATTTTGAAAAATAACATTATAAAAAACAGACCACATGTTGAGTTGGTAACTGTTAAGTTGGCAAATAAAACAAATACATTTATTGATAAGTTGGGAAATGAACGTTCGGCGAAATAAATTTACGCGAAACGTGAGTTGGGAAGTGATAATCGGCCATACAATTTTCTGCGATAAATAAGAGAACCGGTGGCCATCAATTTAATAGATTTGCTTACTGCGTTACTTCTTTTGCCTCGATCACATTAGCAACTACGTAGTTTTGATCAGCTCCAGCACTTTTCGGATGTGTTTCGGGGTGGATTTGAAGCGTCTTAATTTGAGTAGGCTGCGAAATGGCTGTATGCGGCCGTCTGAGAGCATTCAACTGGATCAGACCATCGATGAGAGTCACCCAGTTAGAGTTAGAGTCCCACACCAACTGTGCTTGATCCAGCGAAGAGTTCGTTTTGAGGATGCTTCGAAAATCACCCCTGGAAAATAAATTTAGTACTCAAAACCAGCCCTATGAATGACTAAATAAAATAACCAATTGACAACAGTAGGAACTTTTTTAAAAGGTGTTCTAAAAATTATGCTTATCGAGGTGGGTCTCAAAAGCATACTTTTTTTGCTCATTATTTACTGAGAGAATAAATATAGTAGATTATACAACAAGGGCTTAAAACACACCATTTTATCCAAAACTTATGGTATCCATTTGAGCCGGCAGGCGAGGGTGGATAATTAGGTCGAGGATGAAAAGGGTTTTAAGACCCAGTTATAACTACACTCTGCTTTTGACTTCGATAACGAGGAAATAAAACAGAACACCTTTTAAAAAAGGTCCTGTTGTCAATTGTATGATTATTATTATACATCACCTATATTCATAACCCCGCTCGTGCAGTAACTTATATATATCCGTCGATGTCAGTGACAATGACTCAGTTTGGACCTCAACCTCGCCTGACATAGTGACGTTACCACACAATCTAATATATCCGTCAGCTATCAAACCGTACTCGCACAAAACCTGAGAAACAAAGCTCATTTTATCAGACAGCCTAGTAAGTATTTGTGTGTATTTTCTCTCGCTAAAAGACCGAGACAAAAGCAACGATGGACGAACAGGTGGGGTGGGGTGGGACATCGTGGACACGTTACACGTTACAATCTAGAAAGTATTACAAATGCTAAATGAGCCCAAAACTAATAAAAGTTAACCATTCAAATCAATAATAAAGTGGCTTACCCGTATCTGGATGACATTAGGTTTCTAAAACATTATCTTTATGAAAATACTGTCTCAAAAGGCTACCTCAAAATGTCCAGATCCCCTCAGCAAAGACACAGTTAAATGAAGGGCATCATTTGTTAGTAGACGTGGCTGTGCGTGGAATCGTATGTCGCGGTATTCCACCGGCACTGACCGGAGCGGCTTGGACATGGTCATAGCTAAAGTGTCCCAAACTGTCACGAGGGCACCAGCAAATGGGTAAAACCTTGTTTCTGAAATTATTTTACAACATAAATTGTGATATAGAGAGGACATTGTGGACATCTTTACGTAGTATAAAACAAAATCGCTGCCCGCCGTCCGTTCCGATCTTGCAAAATACGCAAAGGATAAAAAAAAAAAAAAAAAAATGCTTTTTTTTACTTGTGGGAGGACCTTGTGCAGGGTTATCCTTTAACCTACCGCCAAGCAGCAGTGCTCGCATTGTTGTGTTCCGGTTTGGGGATAAGACAGCCGGTGAAATTACTAGCATAGAGGCATTCCATCTTAGTCTTAGTGGGTTGGCAACGCATTTGCAGTCTTGTGAATGCGAATGTCTATGGGTCACAGTTTCCACTTACCATCAGGTGGCCTGTGTGCTCGTTTGCCTTCCCATGCCATAAAAAAATAATAAAAAATAATGCGGCTTTCATCAATACATAGAGCAATTCAAAGGGAAGATGTTTATGTTTTATAAATTCTGGGTTATGCACGAGCGTTACAGAAAACTTACATACATACATACATTAAATCACGCCTGTTTCCCAGAGGGGTAGGCAGAGACCACTTCTTTCCACTTGTTACGATCTTGACAAATTTATTTCGCTTCTTCAACATTCATACATCGAGTCATGCACGCACGTCGGTTTCGGGTACTTAAGATTCGGCCCTTTTCCAGTATTTCTCCGATTTGATTCGAAAAAGTACGCCTAGGGCGGCCCCTTCCGACCCTTCCACTCACACAAAACTTTAACATACAAAAAAAGGGAGGGCTTTAATAATGGTTTGCTCTTGACTAACTCTTGCCCTTGGAGGACGAAGATTTCGCCGACGACAAAACGGGCTCACCCAAAAGTTTCCTGTTCACCTTAGTTTTAAATAAAAGCATTATTACCCCCTATAATATGTCCTGCTAGATATTCCTCGTCGTAAGTTGTTATTATAGGCTTATACACCGTTGAATAGTTTCGATCAGCAGTAATACACTTGCACAAGCTCCTGAAAAGGGAGTAAATTTAGTAAAACACGAGCAATTAAAATTGAAGTATTCTTTAAATTTGAATTACATACCAAGTTTCATCATGTACCCATTCTATTAAGTGGGATAACATAGGGGTTTCAGTCGACACCGGGAATTGTACTTTTGGATACAATGCCGATAAATCAAAGGTGTAGCCCTTCATGTACATTCTGTGAAATAAATAATTGGTATTGGAGAGAACATCGCCGTTCCATGTTTTTAAATATACCTAAAAGTAAATAATACCTGTCCTATTGAAAAAAAAATTTTAACCTGAGCGAAGACTCAAATCAATAACCAATCCACGAAATTAGAAATGGTTATGGTTTCTATATCAGTTATTCGATCACATTTGAGTTATTCCCTTTTCACTGGAGGCTGTTACTATATCTTACTATTTTAACACTGTCAAATGAAAATACTACGCAGACTAACCTTCCAACAGCTTCGAGAAGGAATAAAGCGTTGTCAGTATGACCACGGCGTGTTAGAGCAATGTTCTCACAACTAGCTGGTAAAGATTTCTTTAGAATAGCCTGCAGCAGCCCGTGAGGAGCTATCTCCACCACAACTGCGTTGCTCGGTATGAGACGAGCAGTCTCCTCGAACAATACTGGATTCTGCAAAGAAAAACTTAGTGTCTTGACCGAAGCGAAACCTAGTTTTTATGAAATGGGTTAGGTTGAACTGCCCTAATATTGGCCACTGTTCCTGCACGAAACCTATTCATAAAATAGACCATATTTCTGAGCAGATGAACGGAATGAAAGTAAGCTATGACTCTATTCACTCCGGTCACTCGCTCTTCTTCAACTGCTATCGAAGCAAGCACATGTGCTCTGTAACTTTAATTCAATTAACTCGAATAAACCAGTGATAAAATAGAAAAACAGTGGTTTCAATCATATTCGAACAGCCACTTAACAATTATTAGCACCATTAACTTTAACAGAAGGTAATAGAGACGATAATTCAACAATCACTAGGTGCCAGAAACTGGTATTTTAGAGGGCACTCGGCAAATGATCAGCTCAAAGTGAGACATTGAAAAGTGAGCTTTGATTTGTCTTAAATATTACGATACATTTTTAAAGTTAAATTAAAAACAATAGTGGATGCGGGCGTCGCGTGAGGTGATCTGGTCTTTAAGGTGATCTGGTCTTTAAGGTGATCTGGTGTCAAGTGGTTAATTATGTCTGCGCCAACCAAATCTTGAAGAAAGATTTGCTTGATTTTTGAAGAATAGCTAAACTGAAGTGGCATTGGGCGGGGCACATCGCACGCAGGACTGATGGCCGATGGGGTCAGAAGGTTCTTGAGTGGCGTCCGCAGACCGAGACACGAGCTGTGGGTAGGCCCCCAACAAGATGGAGTGACGACCTTGTAAGGATCGCGGGAAAGCGGTGGATGCGAAAAGCACAAGACCGGTCTGAGTGGAGAGCCTTGGGGGAGGCCTATGTCCAGCAGTGGACGTCTTTCGGCTGACATGATGATGAGGATGAACCAAATCTTCAATTTTTTTTAATTCTTATATTTAATAGTTAAAGTTGATGTAAGTGCGTAAAATATGTAATTTTACACGAGTCCCGAGTAGTCTTAGCCCGAGGTCCAAGCGATGGATCGGCCTCAGGTCGAGTGAAAATGACATTTTCGCATGTGTACATGTAAATTATGATAAATGCGATTTTACCCGAAATACCAGATACTCAATATGTTGGAATCTTAAAACGTAACTTTCAAATTAAGTTACCATTTATTAACTTAACCCATAATTTAGAATGTGATATTTAGGGTATCTAGACTATCTGGTAAATTGAGGGCTAGTATTTTGGAAATAAGTGGGCTAAAGTAATGGGCTTAAATAATGAAACGTAAATTTTTAATACTTTTTGTGTTCAAATTACATTGAAACAAAAATAAAATTGTAATTAAAAAAGACAATTTTACTTAATTCTAAGTCTGATAAAAAACTAAACACAATTTAAACAATTAAGGGTGTAAAAAAAACAAAGTAAAAACACTATTGCGCAAAATCCAATTTTCCGCAGGATCATCAGCTACAAAAAGTAAACAGCACTAGTTCAAAAAATCCAACTGTCCGCCCAATAAATACAGCTACAAACTGTACCACTTTTTAGGTATCTGTATTAAAAATAACTTTCAACCCAAGATAGGTACTTTTGAAATAAGAAGAGTATTGAGCTTCCTAATTCTTATTTCAAAATACTCACCAGTAAATTGTTAGTGTGGTATTCTGCCGACGAGTACTTAGCAGCATCGTCTTGCCATTTGTTCTGTGGCACTGACGTGGACACCCAGCGATCGCTGCGGAGTCGTGGAGTGGTGATCACCTCGCTCAAGTACTGAAGAAGTCCAGGGCCTGACCAATTATTTTTAGTGTGTACAAAAAGGTACTACTTATAAAGCAGCTATGACTTACACTCTAACCCCTTTACTTATAAACATGGAATAAGCTTGGAATAGTTTATGCCATGCTTTGTCTTTATCTGTAATTGTGACATTTGCATCTGACAGAAAGTCACAAAGCATGTCATAAACTATTCCAAGCTTATTCCACGTTTATAAGTAAGGGGGTAAGACACTTTTCAGCGTAAAACTTAGGACTTCAGAGGGGTTATTATGACATAGCTATGCAGTTCATTTTACAGAGCGTAAAGGACAGAGCTATAGCAGTTATATAGCCCGTCCTTTTCTTCCAGCGTAAACAGAACTGCATGGCTATGTCATAATAACTCCCCAAAGCTCTTTCGGCTTCATTTACTTTATGAAAAAGTCAATCAAGTAGTTTTTTCCAAATACTTTCATTCGCATTATACTAATATTTAATAAATAAAATGTAGATCAGACATCCATCACTTTCTGACACGTATATAAGCAAGACAGTGACAGATGCTTTATCCAGATTTTGTTACGCGATAAACGCAACCGAACTAGGCCCACAGAGTCGACCGAACTCCACTGTCTTTGATGTGACTACGGATCGGTTAGTCATTATCATTAAAGAGAAATTTTAATACGTGCCCAGACCTACCTGCTTTTGCGATATATCGTGAATGGTATGCAATGTTAGAACACTGCACTTCTTTCGCGAAGATTCCTTTAGATGTTAAATGAGCAACGAATTCTTTCATGACTGCGACCGGGCCCGAGATAGTACTGGAATCCGGGCCGTTGTGACAAGCCACTTCAATTTCTGGCCGGCATAACTTTTGAACCTGTAACATTATTTAAAAATGTACGTTTTTATCAATATGCTCATTATGCTTATTCAAGTACATCAATGACTTTTTATTCTTTGTGTAAAGAGACTAAAAATTTAATATTTTTCATTTGTAAACCAAAGAGTTACATAACTAACAATCATCCTATTTTTGGTTTACACGTAGGGAATGCAAATAACCGGTTATGACCGGTTTTAACCGGTTATTTTCATACAAAAACGGTAAATAACCTGTTAAATT
Source organism: Acleris emargana (assembly GCA_927399475.2). Lineage (NCBI taxonomy): Eukaryota > Metazoa > Arthropoda > Insecta > Lepidoptera > Tortricidae > Acleris > Acleris emargana. Next base: position 6,376,250 of record OV656856.1, on the reverse strand, counting down.
GCATTCCCTATTTACACGGTTCATATTCAATTAGGAAATACCCTCACAATCAGATCGGGTGTACAGGGATAAGAAGATTATAGATAGACATTGATCACGGGTATCTCTATTTGTTTAACTGTTTAATAAAATGTTAACAATCCAAAACACCCATCTTGGCAGGTACCTCTTCATAGCCAAGACCAATAGCAGCCATGGATCCCACAATGAAAGGCGTTTCAAGGGAGACCTGCCCGCGACTGTATGCTGCTAAAATCATCTCTTCAGCGGTTAGACAACCATCGGCATATGCGCATCCCAGTTCTCCAACACTGTGTCCTATATTGAGAAACAAAAATATAATAATAATTAATGAGTATCCTATTAAGATGCATGTACAGTCGGTATGAAAAGGTTCGTCATTTTTAGACTCTATTTCAATGCTGTTAAGGTCCAACACCGATAAATCTTTTGATACCGCGACTATACAGAATACTATGATCGTATTGATCGTTATTAATAGTAGCAGATCTTTCACTTGCGAAAATTGTAAAAAAAGGTTTTTTTCATCTAAATCAAATAAAGATCACTTTAGTAATTTTAATAATCAACACGATGTTTAGATGACAAGCATGATCATGTTTTCAATTGAACTGCGCTTTGTTCTGTCAGGGATAGGATCTTTCAATGAATTACGCGTAGCTCCACCACGACGTAGTACGCAATGGCTTATTACCCCGGTAGCAAATACTAAATAACTATCATGAACTTACCTATAATGTTATCAGGGATCAAACCAATCGAATTAAGCACATCTGTAAGGCCTATTTGAACTGCAGCAATCCCAACAAATGAGTGCATAATGTTATCGTAAATGGTTACATCTGTGGACGTCAGAATTTGTATTATATCCACTCCTTTAGGCTCCAGTGCTTTTCGGCAGCTGAAATAAAACCAAATATTAAAACACTAGCGTTGGTTTGGTATATTAAATGCTTTTATCTCTAATAAATTCTTCGAACTCACTTTGCATATTATTATGATGATTTTGACTTTTCATCCAAAATTATATGTGTATGACAAAATTAAGCCTTTATTATATTACTCATGGATGACGTAGGTTACTATTAATAGTGATATATTTTTACAAACAGTTCAGAAGTTTCAGTGATTACCCCAAACATACAAACACGATTTTTATCTCTTATAATGTTATATGTGGGCTATATTGCCTGCGACTCCATCCGCGTAGACGCCATTTGGCGCGGGTTAAAAGTAAATTCACAAAATGTGTGGAATTGGAATAAGCGGAAATGAAATGAAATGAAATGAAATCATTTATTGCTTGAATGTGAGTAATTACAGTGGTGTGGTGTTACAATATTAACAAAAGTGCGTCACAGTCAGCCGTCGACGCGACAGATCGTAAATTTTATATCAATTTCAATCCGATACGATTTGTTACTTTTCGAAAATTGCTCACGTTAGCGTTTTGCATCTTATATATTAAGCTGGTGTAGAAATTATACAGAATAAATTATTGAAATTTGTCTACCGTTCTATGGCAGCGGCGAATATCGGTATGCGCAGGAGTTGCGTGCCCATGGCGGGCCACTGCGAGCCCATGCCGCTGTACACAAACCAGAGCGGCCGCTGGGCGTCGTCGTAGTAGTCTGCAGCCTCGCAATGGGTCACCGTTCGATTCTGGTCATTTATTGCTGCAACAATCGAATATTTGTTCCTGAGTCATGGATGTTTTCTATGTATTTAAGTATATGAAGGGTCCACGGAAAGAACATGTCTAGTCACATTAGTAACTTTTTGAGATATCGTGACTTGAAAGTTAGAACCCATGTCATTTTGTACATAATTTTTGTGTAGAGGTTTTTTTAAGAGTGATAAGATACAAGCTATATAAAGATTTATATCTGAATCTGAGTGGTAAGTAGTAGTTTATTTTGCCCTCTACATTTTGAGATTCAAAACTCATTTTAAAAAAAAAGTGACTAGACATGTTGTTTCCGTGGACCCTTCATATGTTAAAATAAATAAATAATAAATAAATAAATATCAGAGGACAATGTCACACCAATTGTCCCAGTCCCAATTTAAGCTCTAGGCTTGTATGATGGGTACTAGACAACGATATAAATACTTATATAGTGAAATATATACTTAAATACATAGTAAACATCCATGACTCAGGAACAAATATTCGCGCTCATCACACAAATATCTGCCCTTACCCTTTGAACCCAGGACCGCTAGCTTCGTAGGCAGGGTTACCAACTAGGCCAGCGCGTCGTCAACACGTCGTATTTCTCTGTATAATTATTAATATCGTTGTCTAGTACCCATAGTACAAGCCTAGAGCTTAGTTTAGGTCTAGGTCAATTGGTGTGACATTGTCCCCTGATATAATAAAAAAATAAAAAATGCACACACAACACTTGCTACCATCCAGAAAAACGTCCCTCGCCTATTCCACACTCATAAATCTCTTTATACACATGCGTTGGTTCAATGTATTCCTGACCTGGCCCGTTCTTAATACGTCCTCGATCTGATCGTGCCACGTACGCCTTGGAATTCCCCTTTCATTATTCCCGTCTATTCGTAGCCATTATTGAATACGCCTAACACACATTTATTTTTTTGTATTTGTGTTTTTTTTTCAGGGTCTGTACTATATTCATACCAAGTTTGACGCTTCGACGTTTAAACGGACGATACAACAAAAATAAAAATACGTTGAAAAATAATCTCGGCCCCAGATCATGATTTATGTTATGTTATTTAGTTAACATCAGTTATTGTACCAAATTAAATATATAAAGATAAAGATAAAAGATGTTTATTCAGTAAGTAGGCCGCACGGGCACTTTTACATGTCAAAAATCTACCAGCGCTTCGCAAGAGACCACTGCTGAGAAGAAACGCCGCAAGAAACTCAACAGTCAGTCGTTTTTTAAATATTGCTAATGAAATGAATAATGATATTATACAATAATAAACTTAAACTAGCATTATATAAAACAATGAATCTCACATAAAACCAGAAATTAATATATTCATGCGTAGTTAAGCAGGAAAATGTGTCAAAACTCAGAATTGTCACGAAACTAATAAGTAATAGTAATAAATCCTCATTAGATTTCACTTACAAAATATCCCAAAGCCTCGCGCTAAATGAGCGCTGGTGCTGTTCTTATAGATGTTGTGCATCAAGGCAATTTCTTCTGCGTCCAGGTTGTGCGACTTAAGATTATTTATTAACTTTTGCACGGCAGATTCCTGGCGACCGGATACTGTTACCAAGTATGGGATTTCTGAATAATACTGAGAGAGGTCCTGAGAACAATTTGTTATGTTATACACAAGATACTGAAATGAATGCGGAGCGAAGATACATATGTATTTTTTTTTATTGCATGTGAAGGCAAACGATCACCCAGGCCACCTGATGGTAAGTGGAAACTGTGACCCATAGACATTCGCATTCACAAGACTGCAAATGCGTTGCCAACCCTGAGGACTAAGATGGAATACCTCTATGCTAGTCATTTCACCGGCTGTCTTATCCCCAAACCAGAACACAACAATGCGAATACTGCTGCTTGGCGGTAGGTTAATGGATAAGATGGTGGTACCAAACCAACCCGGAAGGACCCTGCACAAGGTCCTCCCACATGTAAATGAATGGAGAATGCGATGCGTACAGTTTTTTATTATATTTATTTATTTTTTATATTGATAGTTCTTCCGCAGCTTACCTTGGGTTTAAAGTGTCCTCGAAGCAGTGCGTGTCCGTTCAGGCCGGTGATTGACATCCCATTGACTGCGGCATAAGAGTGCCTAAAGCGGCGATGGTCCGTCACGATGCGAATGCGACCCTCCCGCAACGCTGCGATGTCCTCGCGAGGGGAGTCGCAGTTCAGGTTCGAAGCTAATTCACCTCTATGGTAGGCGAGTAAAATCTAAAAAAAAAAAAAACTAATCTTAAACTTCATTATTATAATACTAAACGTATCTCAAAACTCTTATATATATAAACTGTGTTAGCACAAAATTGAGCTAAGTGACTGATAGCGCCATCTAGCGGAGTGTGGCGCAAATACTGGGATAAATTGTAGGCACTATGAATTGGTAGGATATTTCGAGCAATTACCTCACTTTGCTCACCATCTGCTCACTGGCGCAGGTTTCTCACGATGTTATTTAGCTTCAACGTAAGATCAACTCATTGGTAAGGTACTGCGGGATTCTAACTCGCTACCATACTATCACATGGCAACACACTAAGCTATCGACGATCTATGATAATTATGTAACACTTTATTGTACTAAAACAATTGCATCCTTACTTTTACAATGGCGGATGAACCAGAGGCAGCTTCTGTGTAGCCAATGTTGGACATGACACTGCCTACTAGCAAAGGATCGGAGCGGTCCTTGCAGAACACTTCTTCTATCGCCTCTAACTCCATTTTGTCAGTAACAGGTACGGCTGAAAAAACATTACACTCATGAATTAATTTTCTGACTACTACTGTCTTAGCATGAACCTTATGCTACTAATATTATGGTACGTATTATAATACCGAACTTCAAAAGACCGAATTTCATAAGGCCTATGAACGGAGACCCGAATAGGTATTAAAATGTCGAATGATTATTTCACTGAAAGTTTAAAATCCCGAAGACTTTAATCCCGAAGGTCGTTATATCGAAATCCTGAAATCCGGATTCTACGAGGTCTTGTGTTAGAAGTGTAGATATTATGAACTTTTGGGATTATAATAAGTACCCTAATATTATTCATGCGAAAGTTTGTGTCTTTGTTTGTAACTCGTTCAAGCTACAATGGCTGGACGGAGTTGGGTAAAATTTAAAATAGAGATAGAAGCTAGTATAATAAAATAGGTACTTTTTGTGTATACCATTTTTTTTTTAAATAAAAAATAAATGATGACTTAGAAAATAACTAGTTTTACACAAAGCAATTTCCAACATTCCAAGAAATTACAAGAAATCGGTTCGGCATCATTTAAAAAATTACAGAATAATTAAATAATAAATAAATAAATAATATCAGGGGACAATTTCACACCAATTGACCTAGTCCCAAACTAAGCTCTAGGCTTGTACTATGGGTACTAGACAACGATATAACACTAATATAGAGTAATATATACTTAAATAAATAGAAAACATCCATGACTCGGGAACAAATATTCGCGCTCATCACACAAATATCGGCCCTTACCGGGATTTGAACCCAGGACCGCTAACTTCGTAGGCAGGGTTTATATAAGAGTTTTGAGATGCGTTTTTTATTATTACCGTACTTAATTATTTTTGAAAAATTTAACTCTAATCAACAACGTTATTTTCTTCAAATGTATTGTATAGTTTACCGGCACCAAATCCTTCGACATAATCCACCAGAGATGGTGGTATCCCGGCTGCCTGGTAGAACTCTTGGAGGAACTTGACCAGATGTTGAGGATCACGTTCATGTCCGAACTGAGTATAGTGTGCCCAGCCTTCTTCTACTCCAAAACCAGTTTTTGCGTAGCAAAGGGATGCATAAACTCTAAAAAACGCCGGTACAGATTATGTTTCATTATTAATAGGCCGAAATTATTTCTTATTCTCACTATTTTCAGCTTAGGTGCACCCACTGCACGGTCACGGTAACAAGAAACCCTTATAGTTTCGCCATGTCCGTCTGTCCGTCTGTCCGTCTGTCCGCGGTTTTACTCAGAGATATATTTATACTACAAAGCTGTAATTTGGCAAAGTCTTAGAAAAAAAAATACAATCGAAATTAGAATAAAATTTTGAAAAATATGTAAATGAAAACACGTACATAACGAATTTAAAAGGAAAACTATCACGAATAAATAAACTCCATACCAATTGACTTGTCCCATTTAGTAAACACTTTTATAACCTCAAAATGCATATTTTTTGGCTAAAACGGTCGTTTCCTGTTGAATAAAGCCACATTTTGCACACCATTTTCCTGATTTTACGTCATAGATGTTTTTTTATATCAATATTTTAATTTTAGGGGAAAAGGGGGCATTTCATTTTCACAACTAAATTAAGTACCTTTTGCTGTCCTTGTATTTCTGGAGTACAAAGACGATAATGGCTTCGGACATGGACTGCCCGTCAGCATTCGAGTCGTAACTTTTCGTTTTTCCATCATCATTCTTAGGCACCAATCTACAAAGTTAATCACAAAAAAAAATAGAAAGTTATAGGTATCCGGCAAAAAGCAACCGATAAATGATTATAACCCATAACTACACTCGTTAACTACACTTATTACTTTCACTTTTGTATTTACAGTTAAAAAAACACGTTGCCATTCCACTTAATTAAAGTACTCTACGGTTGCGCAAAAACACGCGATTTACTATTTCAATTTCTATAGGTTTTTTTTTGGTTACAGCTACAAACCTTCTTCTGAAACTCCTAAACATCGTAATTAATTTTCATAAAATAGTAGTTTATGAAATTGTTGCATAAAGAGGGGTATTAAAACACGAGTGTGTGTTTAAGAACCGAGCCACTAGGCGAGGTTTTTAATAGTATCACACGAGTGTTTTAATACCTAGTTATGTGCAGTTTCATACACTACTTTATCTACTCTCATACATTGCGATTCAACCTACTAAATAAAAGATCAAAATTAATAAAGTAACTACAGCAAAACGTATTCAGTGAATGGCGCCAAAACCTAGCACATCACCGCGCATGCGTTAAAGCGGGCGCTGTCACAGACAAGTAAAAATTGGAATGAAAACTTTTTGTAATGCTGTAAAAATGACGCGAACCGCATGTGCGTTACATTATAAAAAAATAATTGATGTGGAACCTCGTTGGTGACATTAACTTTTTGGATTAAATTGTATCGTAATGGTAAAAAAATTACTTTATAACATTATTTTGTTAGGGAAATAATGGTATAAAGTGTTTTTTTATTTATTTCCGTATTGTGTTTATAAAGTATGCCAATATAAAATGGTTTTGAAGATTTTTTATTGGAACTTTACGATATGAGAGTAGATAAAGATTTTTAAACAACAATTTACAAAAAAAAATACGTCTTTTATTTTAAATCGGTACAATATTCGTTTGAATTACTATTAAACACGTAAATATTGCTCGGACAAATAACGATTATCGTTTTTGCCCTGCTTTTAGCAAATACCGCACTACGGTTGGTTAATATTTTATGCTCATTACCATACCTAGGATAACTCGGGGCATCTGTACGAAAGTGATGTAGCAAAATATTTTATCGACATAAAATATATCGATGTTACTGCCAACATCTAAGTGAATGTTATTCGACCTAAATAAATATTACTTATTTTCTCCTCATTTTTAGATTAAAAAAAAATAAAAAAATATCACGTATATTACCTATTATGTTTATATTACAACAGTTTTCATAATATACAATCAATATTTTTTCCATATTCGTCGGTATTAATGATTGCCGTCTAGATGAAAATATCCACTTTAAACTGCTAAACGTTCTCTCAACGTCCACAGTGGTCAACGGGGCATTCTTTAAATATTTATAATGACTCTAAGCCAATTTCTCATTCATGTTCGTTATTGAAATTTCCTGACCTTTTATTTGACCTGTTTACTTTTTTCATGGTGTCAAAACCAGTATTTTGTTCTAGAACCATCCTTAACTTTTTGTAAATACTTTTTCCGACATCTTTTTTATCGATATCCCTAGAACTTGCCCCGAGTTATCCCAGGTATGCTCATTACAGTGTCTCCCCGCATTAGTTCGTGGACTGAGCTAAACAGGATTTCATTTGGATTTTTTTCGCCTTTCCTGAAAGTTCATTCTTATAGATGGTATGGATCCTGTCTCTATGCATTTTTTTTCCAGAAAAACCTGGTGCTTTATTAAGACGAAATTCACCTGCCTACATTTTTTTTTAATCTGGAGACCCCTTACTTCTCATACAATTATTAATTTTAGTGTACTTGAAATATGGTTGTATGTATTTATGATACCTATGATAATGTATCACAGAATGGGGGTGCAGCAGCAGTTTGGAGGCCCCTACTATGGCAGCGTCACACTCCCCAGATGTAATGGCGCGGTAAGCCTTCTCGAAAACCGCTAACGAACCGCAGCAGGACGCGTCCACTACCAGGGAAGGTCCCTTCAGGTTCAGGCAGTAGGATACACGGTTTGCTATCATCCCTCGGTTGGCTCTGAGGAAATACATTCATTTTTAAATCAATGATCTATCTTACACTTAATATAAATAACATGCTAAATTAGTAATACACACAACACAAACAATAAGTCCGACAAAAAGGGACGTGTTAAAAACCGATGAAATCTATTTGTGAAATTGCTTTACCCGATGGATTGTGAACTTGAATAAAACTAAATTGTTTTCAAAATAGGTTGTAAGATTCAATATGGTGACTAAATTTTTATATGCGAGAAACAAAAATCTTTTCCTTTCATTCTCATATGATTTCTGAACGTAATGGTCAGATTGGCCGAGAGAGCATTTTACTCTGCGGAATTTCTTTTTTTGCAGGAATGCCACACGAGGACGTGTGAAGTATCATGATAGCCGTGTCGTAGCTCGCGCAGTGTCATCTAGTAGAAATCATTGGAACTACTAAATATCAAAGCAGGTTGCTTGGTGGAGTCGTCGTGGAGACGTGTTATTCTGGAGTTTCACCAGCCATCCGACATGGAAGAGGGCTTTTGAAACCGGCTTATACACGGTTATATTATATACAAGTGCGTGTTGTGGAGGAGTGGTTCCTCAACTTACTGTAACAATATTTTCATAATGGAATAAACTATTTTCATTTTCACAATGTAGGGACTACTGCTTACCCCACAAGGCTCATGTCAGAGGCTTTAGTGGTGAATCCGCAGCGCTTCTCGGTCTCGTTCGCGGCCACCGCCATGAACACCCCCACTCGCTTGGAAGACAGCTCCTCTGGGCTGAGTCCTGTTTCCATTGAGTATAATAAACATTTGTACCGTCGGCCTCATGGTATCTGCACACTTTAGACCTTTGTCACTTTAACGTCATGTTTAAACTGTTGCAACAGTCTGTTAAAGGCGTCAAGGTACAAAAGTGTGCAGACATTTATAAGACCGATTGTACAAATAGGCTGTTTGACGAAAATAACCGAGGATTCCGTATTTAAGATAATAATGACTACTCTTTTGTTAAGTTAAGTTAAATCACTCTCACGCCTGTAATCCCAGAGTGGGGTAGGCAGAGCTACAGAATTACCTACAACTCTTTTGTTATGAACTTTATTTTGACTAACCTAAATTTAAAGATTTTAAAGTTATTTTAATTTTTTCAAAACTTTACTGTATCTTAGTTTTATTTTTAAAACATCATAAAGTATCTCTGTACTTAATTTTAATAAGGATAGAGATATGTAAGGATACGGGTAAGGATTAGTAGGGATAAAGATTCATATTTGTTATGTTAAACTGCCGTGTGGTGCCGGTACAGTAGAATAGCACCACCCCATATCCTCCCGTGGGTATCGTAGAAGGCGATTAAGGGATTTTTACATAGGAAAGATCTCCTCCGGGCGAGATAGGCGTCGTTAGCATTGGGCTGCTACCTATCTAGGAGAAGGAAAACTCCGAAGTCAAACCCGGCGGGATAGGCGTCGTTAGCATTGGGCTGCTACCTATCTAGGAGAAGGAAAACTCCAAATTAAAACCCGATCCTGCTTAATGGACCATGCGAGCACCATTTAAAAAGTTTATACCCCAGGAGGGTACTGGCAATGCCAGAGAATCCCTCCCCAGGCCTAGCCTGGGCAGCCCTTCGTACTCTGGGGGGGGCAAAATAGTGCGCGTATGTTCGGATCCCTCCGGGGATCGGAACGGTGGCGATGCCGTTTGCCACGCGTCACGCTGTGTTCGCAGGGGGGTTGGCAAAAAGCGGGCCGCTGAAAGCCGCCTTGCTACGATGAATGTTTGTGGAGGGATGGAACATAAATTAGATGAGGTATGTATGATGATGAAAGAGAGAAAGCTGGATGTTCTATGTGTGACTGAGACGAAGAAAAAAGGGGTGAGTACGTCCACACACGGAACCTTGACGGCATTGTGGTCCGGAGTTCCGGTATCCGAGCACGGTCGTCAGGGAGTCGGTATCGTACTCACAGAGCGAATGGCTGAATGTATGCAAGAGCATGAATGTGTGAGCCCAAGACTTCTCTGGGTGAGACTCAAGGTAGGTCTCACCCGTTTATTCGTAATTGGGGCTTATGCCCCAGATACGAATAAATCGAAAAAAGAAAGGGAGGAGTTTTGGGAAAGTTTGCATGAGGTTTCAACAAAATGCAAGGAGAATGAAAGGATTATTTTGCTAGGCGATTTTAATGGTTGGACAGGCGTGCAAAGGGATGGTTATGAATCGGTACTGGGTAAGTATGGTGATGAGCGAGTGAACGAGAATGGCAAATGCCTTCTCAATGTATGTTTGGCTAAGAATCTCTGCGTGACAAACACTTTGTTTGATCACAAAGAGATTCATCAGTATACGTGGAGACGTCAGAATGAGAAGTCTATGATAGACTTGATGATTGTGGATGAACGGTTGCGTAACAAAGTTGTAGATACCAGAGCATTTCGAGGAGTTAGCGTAGGTTCAGATCACTACTTGGTGGTAACACGAGTAAGGGGTCTGTTCACACGTTGGCGCCATCGTGTTCCCGTACCGACAACTGCGTTAGAGAGGATAGAAGTAGAGAAACTGAATGACGAAGTTATACAAGATGAATACGTAAGAAAGCTGAAAAGTTGTTTTGAATGTGTTAATAAAATGAATGACAGTGAAGTCGAAAATAATGTAAATAATGTATGGGAGATTATGAAGAATGGCATGGTCAAATCGGCCACTGAAGTATGCGGTGTAGTAAAAAGAAGAAAAAGTAAGAATGAACGTCCGGAATGGTGGGATAGAGAGGTAGATGATGTAGTGAAAGAGAAGAAAAAGTGTTGGTTGGATTTTGTAGCTGTAGATCCAGGACAAGATCTAAGCGACAGAAAGAAAAAAGAGTATAATAGATCAAAGAAAAGAGTGAAAGAAGTTGTGGCTAGAAAGAAAGATTTACTGAATGAAAAGTATGATAGGAGTTTCTCTGACAACTTCCGGTCGAATATTAAACTCTTTTGGAGCTTGATTAAATCGGCTCGGGGGAAATCAGAGAAAACTAAATTAAGCGCGGTGAGGGATGAGTCTGGAGACTTAATATGTGAGGAAGAAAAAATGCTTGATAGATGGAAAACTTATTTTGAAGGCTTGTTTGAATGCGAAGATATTTGTCGTGAGCCAGAAAGCATGAGTAAAGATGCAAGTAGCAAAGATGAAAGGGTGATTAGTATGAGTGAAATCATGAAAGCTTTAAAAAGTATGAAAGCGGGAAAGTCAGCAGGTTGTGATAGAGTGTCGATAGAAATGCTGAGGAGAGGAGATGGCCTGGTGGGTAGTCTGTTGTACCGTCTTTTCAATGCATGTTGGAGTAGCGGCCGAGTCCCAGAAGATTGGGTCAAGGCCGTTATCGTCCCTCTGTATAAAGGAAAGGGGTCACAGCAAGACTGCAAAAACTACCGCGGTATCAGCCTTCTTAGTGTTGTCGGCAAAGTATATGCGAAGATTTTAATAGAAAGGGTATTGAATGTTACGAATGACAAAATCTGGGATGTACAAGCGGGATTTCGAAAGGGAATGGGATGTACGGATCAGGTCTTTTCACTACGGTCCATCACAGAAAAGTTCTTGGCTGTGAACCAAAAGGTTTTCTGTGCTTTTGTGGACCTGGAAAAGGCCTATGATAGGGTAGATAGAAAGGAGTTGTGGACGGTGCTGTCTATGTATGGAGTGAGCAGCAACCTGGTGCAGGCTTTGAGGTCCCTTTATGAGGGCTCCAGAGCCTGTGTCAGGATCAATGGGGCATACTCGGCCTGGTTTAATATCTCTAAAGGTGTTAGACAGGGCTGTGTTGCCTCACCATGGCTGTTCAATCTATTCATGGACAGTTGTATGTGGGATTTGAAAGAGTATGATAAGGGTTTGCGTATGCAAGAGTTGCTAATCAAATGCCTCTTATATGCCGATGATCAAGTTATACTTGCTCCATCGGTACTTGAGTTGCAAGAGATGGTGACAGTAATGAATGAGGGATTTAAGAAAAAGGGGATGAAAGTAAATGTTGCCAAGACCAAGGTCATGGTGATAGAGAAGGATGAGGAGATGACTGAGTGCGTGATAAATATAAATGGTGAATTAGTAGAACAAGTGAGCGAATTTGTGTACCTGGGAAGTATGTTTACAAGAGATGGTAAGTGTGAGAAGGATATCGAGAGGAGGGTGAATGCGGGGAATCAAATTAATGGGGCCCTGCACTCCTTTGTGAGCAGACAGGGCGTTTCACAAAAAGCCCGGCTGGCTGTTCACAATGGAGTGCTAGCCCCTACCCTGATGTATGGTAGTGAATGTTGGGTGTGGCAGGACAAACATGTTAGTCGTGTAAATGCAGTTGAAATGCGTTCTTTGCGTAGTATGTGTGGTGTGAAACTGATTGATAGAGTTAGAAATGAAAAAATCAGAGAGAAATGTGGAATGAAAGAAGATGTAGTGACTAAGATTGAAAAGGGAATGCTTCGATGGTTCGGTCATTTGGAAAGGATGGATGAAAGAAGATTGACGAAAGAGATATACAGATCGAAAGTGAGTGGAAGGGTCGGAAGGGGCCGCCCTAGGCGTACTTTTTCGAATCAAATCGGAGAAATACTGGAAAAGGGCCGAATCTTAAGTACCCGAAACCGACGTGCGTGCATGACTCGATGTATGAATGTTGAAGAAACGAAAGAAATTTGTCAAGATCGTAGCAAGTGGAAAGAAGTGGTCTCTGCCTACCCCTCTGGGAAACAGGCGTGATTTAATGTATGTATGTATGTTAAACTGACCGGCATCGAAGATAGCTTGGTAGGCGTTCTCCATAACTTTTCTGGCAATGGCGTCTAGCGCGTGCGCGAGGCGGTAGTGCACCTTGAAGAACTGCGCGTCGAAGCGCTCCAGCCGCGGCACGCGGCCCAGGTGCTCCGAGATCTCCGGGTGCTCGTACTTCCACCTGTGCTCATACTTTTGCACCAGGTTCTCCTACAGAAATAAAACATATCGCACCTTTAGAACAATAGTGACCTAATTCAAAAATTGTAATTTTCGAATTAGGTCTCTAAAATAAAAGAAATATGACTTGAAATTGGAAAGCTGAAATTTTGAATAAGGTCACTATTGTTCTGAAGCTGCGTATAATCAATATTGACGAGTCCAAGTTGCAAACGATAAGAATAACTTATAATAAAACGCGCTTAATAATAAAAAAAACATGACAGACAATATAAAATACCTGGACTATTATGTTAAATTAATAAATAAAATATTACGATATCACGGTCATGCTCATACTTCAGATCTTTTGTTTGAAATGAACCCTCACATGGCATTGTTCATCATTCGGTTTTGTCTTTTTACTCCAAAATTTATGTATCTACTACGCAGTTGCCCAGTTTGGAAATTTCCCTCTATAATGGCTGCTATTGATAATTCCCTTCAAGACACTCTTTCAAAATTATTAAATATCCATTTTGGCATAAGGCCTTGGACTCAAGCGGTTCTCCCAGTACGTTTCGGTGGACTGGGTATTCGTTGCTCATCAAGTGTAGCTCTACCGGCTTTCCTGTCCTCTGCTTATGGTTCGATGTCTCTCGTCAGTATTATATGAAATCTACCACAGATACTTGACGTTGAGATACCGAACCTGGTGGAGGCCAGGGATGCCTGGTGTGAGTCATGCCCTGGAGTGGATTTGCCAACGCATAAACATATACAAAGAGCTTGGGATAACCCTCGTCTTATGGCAATTCATGCAGCCCTTTTAGCTAATAGTCCGGACGATTCAGATCGCGCCCGTCTTCTCGCTGGCACTGCTAGTGAGTCGGGCCATTGGCTCCACGCCCTTCCCTCTCGCAACATTGGTACAGTCCTGGACTCAAGCTGCTTGCGAATATCCATCTGCTTGCGGCTTGGAGCCAAGATCTGTGTGCCTCATTCTTGCACCTGCGGCAAGGAGGTGGATGAGCTTGGTAGACATGGTCTTTCTTGTTCAAGGAGCGCTGGCCGCTTGTACCGCCACGGCGCCATCAATGATTTGATCCGTCGTTCGCTTGCCACCGCCTCTGTACCTGCTTTTTTAGAACCAGCCGGTATGATCAGAGACGATGGTAAACGCCCCGACGGAGCTACATTGGTGCCGTGGAAGCTTGGTAGGGCTCTGGTGTGGGACGCAACTTGTGTCGACACTTTTGCCCTATCTCACATACAAGCAACCCGAAATCAGGCCGGCGCAGCAGCTGATCAGGCCCAGACCCTCAAGCGTCGCAAATATTCATCATTAATTAATGATTACGAATTTGCGGCGCTTGCAGTGGAGACTCTGGGACCTTAGTCAGCTGACATGAAACGTTTCATAAAGAACCTGTCTGCCAGGCTCATCGACGCCTCCGGGGATCCCAGAGCTGGCGCTTACCTCTCCCAAAGGATAGGTTTGACTATCCAGAGGTAATGCAGCCAGCATCATGGGTACAATGCCGCGTACCGATTTGCTAGAGGGAGTATTCTTTTTGTAGTTGTGCTAGTTTTAAGTAGATAATAGTTTACTTTCTTAATTATTATAATTAATATTGTATAGTGTATATTATGTATAGTGTTATTTTTTGTATTTTACTTTATTTGTTTTTTCTCTAATTATTTAGTAGTATATTTGTATATGAATTTATAATTAGTGACGAGAAATGCTATAATTCTTCAGCTACATTATTTGTTGTGATACCCTTATAGGGTCGTATATATATTATATTTACTTTAGCTAGGCTCTATCCCTTTATCACGATTAAGTCTCGAATGAGGAGTAGCTGGGAGCTAACGTAACTTTGAATTTCTATTTTAAAATTATATGTATAACTCACGTGTATAGCGTGTGTGCGAAGCGTGCGCCACAGGAGCATTCTGGCTTCCCCAATGAGGTTATATTTATAATTTTTATACTTAAATGTGACCTATTTTCTCACGTTGTAAGAGAATAGCACTATAAAAGCTTCGGCCAGCGGTTGCTGGATCCGTATATACCGCAGCCTTAACAGCGTTTCATCAAATCATCATTTGACAAACTATAAGTATCATTTTATTTTTATTTATTTAAGAAACAAAGAGTCGTTTACAAATATGCTTAAAATCTATTGCTTAAAATTAGACTGGGAGTTTCCTTAAAGTGCAAAAAATACAGACTGTGACTAATGAAGGTACACAAAAGGAAATGAAAAAATAAATGAATTTTGGTCGATAAATTAGACAAAAGTAATATTATTAAAAAAAACGCATTTAAATGGGTACATCATCGTTTTCAAGTTTGTTATTGTCGGTAAAAAGCTTGCACGCGTTCTCCGATGGGGAATCGAGAACAAATCTTTTTTCCGATATTGGCACTGACGTCTACATGGGACTCTAAAATGGATTTGATGAAGTAGTGGACATTCCTTCTATTATTCGTTTTGTACAGCAATTACCGAATCTACACAGTCCCGGCGGTCAGTGAGCGTTTGGAGTTTTTGATGAGTCAGTGAATCCTTACAGTTAGTGTGAGTATGGCCAGTTCTAAAATCGAGAGTTTTTACAAACATTTTTTGCTAACTTTCAATTCTTCCAATATGAATAGCGTGATAGAGTTTTCAAACAGCGCAGGCC
The DNA here is from genome assembly GCA_927399475.2 of Acleris emargana. Lineage (NCBI taxonomy): Eukaryota > Metazoa > Arthropoda > Insecta > Lepidoptera > Tortricidae > Acleris > Acleris emargana. The sequence continues at coordinate 6,360,417 of OV656856.1, read as the reverse complement.
AATTCAAGATTTCTGCGAACATTATTGTTAAGAAGATTTTTTGTATGTGAGACTCGCAAGATAAAACCAAGTTGCTTATATGCCCTGTTAAAAATATAATCTAAATGAGGTTTAAATGACACTTTGGAGTCCATAATAATACCAAGGTCACGAATTTGTGTTACTCTACTCAGATGACTGTTACATATAGTGTATACAAAGATGAAATTGCGTTTTTTTTTAATTAATGACAAAGCATTTATTAAAGTTTAAAAATCATTTATTGTCCGTACAAAATAATTAAAAATTTATTAAATATTCTTGCAACAAATAACAATCCGCGAATTACATACATACATACATACATACATAAACTCACGCCTTCAATCCCAAAGTGGGGTAGGCAGAGCTAAAGAATTACCAACAACTTTTAAAACTTGTTGATAATTCTGTAACCACACTTTGCACAATTAGGCTAAGATGTTTACCAGCGTATTAGTGACAGGTTGCAAGCCCATCGCCTAACAGTACTGCAAGCCTTTATTCCCTTAGTCGCCTCTTACGACATCCACGGGAAGAAATGGAGTGGTACTATTCTAACCCGGCATCCACACACATACATACATATATTAAATCACGCCTGTTTCCCAGAGGGGTAGGCAGAGACCACTTCTTTCCACTTGCTACGATCTTGACAAATTTCTTTCGCTTCTTCAACATTCATACATCGAGTCATGCACGCACGTCGGTTTCGGGTACTTAAGATTCGGCCCTTTTCCAGTATTTCTCCGATTTGATTCGAAAAAGTTCGCCTTGGGCGGCCCCTTCCGACCCTTCCACTCACTTTCGATCTGTATAGCTCTTTCGTCAATCTTCTTTCATCCATCCTTTCTAAATGACCGAACCATCGAAGCATGCCCTTGTCAATCTTAGTCACTACATCTTCTTTTATTCCACATTTCTCTCTGATTTTTTCATTTCTTACTCTATCAATCAGTTTTACACCACACATACTACGCAAAGAGCGCATTTCAACTGTATTTACACGACTTACATCCGCGAATTGATGGTTTTAAATAATGTCGTGTCATATGCATAGAGCAACACGTTTTTTTTTAAAGTATATTTGTCTATAATTATCATTTATAAAAAACCTTTAACAATAGGGGACCTAAGTGAGAACCTTGGGGTACTCCGGAACTAATTGACTTGAATCCTTCTTCTTCTTCTTTCTTTATGTCATAGGGAAGGCAAACGAGCACACAGACCACCTGATGGTAAGTGAATCTGTGACCCATAGACATTCGCGTTCACAAGACTGCAATCCTAAGACTGCAAATGCACTGCCCACCCTTAGGACTAAGATGGAATGCCTCTATGCTAGTCATTTCACCGGCTGTCTTATCCCCAAACCGGAACACAACAATGCGAACACTGCTGCTTGGCGGTAGGTTAATGGATAAGATGGTGGTACCAACCCGGACGGACCATGCACAAGGTCCTCCCACAAGTGACAATACACATTGGCTTCAATTTTATATATAATGACTTGATCCAGCGGAACAGGTCGCAGGCCCATGTAACCTTTGTAATATGTAATGGACAATGGTTTAAGCACAAACACGTTTTTATGTTTTCGTATTGTCATTTACTCAACCGCCATTACTGGCAAGTGTATAAAAGCTATCATAACGTTGACAATACGATAACATGTCAAGAGTGATATGGCTTTACCGAGTAGAATAGAGCCCCAGGTCGATGAGTATTGGTAAACATACATACAAACTCACGCCTTCGTTCCCTAAGTGGAGAAGCTACAGAATTACCAACAACTCTAAAAACTTGTTGATAAATAATGGAGCCACATTTTGCACAATTGACTTGTGGGAGGACCTTGTGCAGGGTCCGTCCGGGTTGGTACCACAATCTTATTCATTAACCTACCGCCAAGCAGCAGTGTTCGCATTGTTGTGTTCCGGTTTGGGGATAAGACAGCTAGTGAAATGACCAGCATAGAGGCATTCCATCTTAGTCCTGAGGGTTGGCAGTGCATTTGCAGTCTTGTGAATGCGAATGTCTATGGGTCACAGTTTCCACTTACCATCAGGTGGCCTGTGTACTCGATTGCCTTCCTATGCCATAAAACAAAATAAATGAATAAAAAAATATTAAATAAGTTTCATACACTAAAATTCAGTTCTAAGACGGTGTCAGCCGTCGTAACGTTTCTTTATACCTTGTCGTAGAGCTTCCGAGCGAACTCGTCGATGTTGTGACAGCCGGGCAGCAGGCCCGACATGCCGGTGATGACCACGTCGTCATCGGCGGGGGGTGCGTCACCCTGCGGGCCGCGCGCATCCACACGCAGTGAGTGCTCTTGCGGACCAGGCGCCATTACTTAACTAAATAAATAAATAATAAGGGGACGATTCCACACAAATTGACCTGGTCCCAAACTAAGCTCTACCCGGGACCGCAAGCTTCCTAGGCAGGGTCACTACCAACTACGCTAATGTGTGGTCGAACGTTTCCAAACATTTACTTGTAGTAGGCACGTAGTTATCAATAAAACGGTGCAACACAGGGGCCTAAGTTGGGTTACCCACGAAGAGAGATGGCGCTAGGGTGCGGTTAAAATTGTTATTTGAAATAAATATGTATATAAATTCATATGACGAAAGTGTCTGTCACTGTATCGAAATTATCCTAATGTAAATTGTATAAAATACTATTCATCGTAAATTGTGTCAAATATCAAAGCATATTTCAAATGAGAATCATAACAAATATACGATTATGTAGATACCTTTCACGTTTCAGAATGACAAATAGTTGCTATTTCTAGCTAAGGGAGGCAAAGGTGTGCAAGGTAGCATTCTTTGCTGGTATATAATTATACACCTTAAAAACTCCTAAACTAATTCACATATTGGAAACGTAAAACTATATTTCTGACCGGTGTAGAAGAGTCTCCCTTTATCATTTCCGTTTAGTTCTCAGACACCACACTATGACTACCTACTATTTTTTTTATTTACTGAGAAGTGGGACTACGTAACAGCATATTATGATGTTTTAAAAAACTTTGATTTTGATTTCCCTTCTTCATAATATCAAAGTACCATCTTCAAACAAGTACTAAATAACTTATTTTCAAATGTTATTAGATCAGTATAACTGAAGTCAGCGTTTCACAATATATTAAGTTAACCAAAAGCCGACTTCAGTTGGACTGACCTATTTGAAAATAAGTTATAGACGTGATTACATTGGCACTCACTTGGAATTTCAGAATGATAGGCAGTTAATTGCTTGCTCAGTAGCATTAAACAAAGTCTTAGTAGGTAGAGCTACCTACTACTTACTTATAAAAATAAAAGCAAGTAAGGTTATTCAGAAAATAATTGCAACCGTTATAAAATTTCAATTATAGTTAAAATGAAATGACTCAAAACTTACCGGTCTGAGGTGATTGTTTACAGAAAAATGTTGAGACTGAACCTTTTCGATCATAACGTTTGCTTTTTATACCAATATATTAATATAATTTAACTTTCGTTAATGCATTGAGTGCAAAAGACTTACATGAATTTCCGTGAATTGTATGCTAATTTACGATATTGATATAAACTCAAACGATTACTTCTCGATAACGGTAAAAAAATAAAACAACGCTATAGAATATTACAAAAGTAAAAAACATTTTATTCTTACACCTTTGAGTTTCTACTCCGCAAAAGTTTTTGACAGTTTGTCTATCACAATCCGAGTCCTTTCCGTCAAATACTGATCGACTTGTCCGAGCACTTTGACAAAATGTAACATTTTTTGAACTCCCTTTTTAAACTGCTCCATCTTCTCTGCACTTGTTGGTTCTTCGTAGGAATCCCTATAGGTTTTAAAGGTAACTGGAGCCAATCTGGGAGCCATTAAAGGTCTGTCAACAGGTATGCTAAGTTTCGGTACGTTTATTGTTGGAATCCTCAATTTTGGTCTCTTCAGCTTGGGTAGCCCTAGTTTCGGTATGAAGCCGTTGGGCGGGGCTAAGGAGATTGGCACTTGGGTGTCGCTAAATCCTTCCTGGTCCATGTCGGACTCCACCACGACGAACTGACCATCCCTGACCGCCTTCGGGATAGCATTATGGATGAGGTTGCAAAAGGAATTTACATCAAACGAGTCGTTGTCCCTTGGCCCCGAGGACTTGGACCGCCGAATGTTACCAAGGATGGAAGATTGCTAGAAATATAAAAAAAATATTTTGTTAATAATATACTGGTTTCCAACCATAGATAGCTTAATAATGTTAGACTAGTTTTATTTTTATTTATGAATAATTTACAACATTTTACTTAGACACATTCTCATTTATTTACAATACCAAATATTACATGTCAGGTTTTTTTGTAATTCAAAGCCAATGCATGCAACGCATGCAACAATGCATTTGTCTGCGACTCCGCTCACGTAGTCGTTCATCACTTTTTCTTCGCAAACGAACAAATTAAATAAGGTGCAAAATTAGCGTGTAAGTCAGTAAGGTACATTTTGCAACTTATTTAACCTTTTCAACGCCATATCAAATACAAAAGACATCACTCACACGCCAATGACAGCTTAAAACCAGAGCTAATGTCAACCTTACGTCACAAATACTCGGGTTTATTTTGCACTGTATCTGTGAGCCACTAAAACGGTCGATGGCGTGGTAGGCACGACAGTACACGACCACTTAAGTGGTTATTGGCGTTGAAAAGGTTAATTTGTTGGTTACGCGAGATCGCAGTGTCACCAACGCTATGGCATTATCCGAGCTCTTAACTATTTCTCTACCAAAGTTTACGTCGATCGGTTGGTTGAGGCGTTGAACAGTGAATAACACCCGTACGCAAACCAGCAATTGAACGTAAAATCCTTCCGTGAAAAATTATCTACCTGATTGTGAAAACCGCATTGTAATCCGTTGCGTGGTTTTTAAGATCTAAGCGGACAGTCAATAGAGAGGCACATACCTCGGGAAGTGACTTTATATTAATATGTAAGTGATAACGATTGCTTACATGTACTTAGTCGGTTACTAAGTTCTGTTACTGAGATTAATTACAATAAAAAAAAAATTAAAGCAGTTTTGCATAAACCTGTATATTAATTAAAACTTTGATTTATATAGAATAATAATAAAAATAATGTATTCTAAACTATTGCAATTATTTGATGTACGAGCTTGAAGTATTCCCATTTCGGACGATAAAATCATAGTTAAAATCACGCACGACGATGATACTGATAACGGCCCCAACTTTTGTAAGAGTTCCTGTAGAGAGTTCAAATTTGCGTGACATATTGAACAGACTTCTAGCTTTAAATTCTGATACGAATGTATTCAAAGCAACTAAAGATCCGCTTGGACACCGGTCAATCTTGAGCTGTAAGATTTCACATGATTTGGCAGAAATACGAAAACAGACCAAATCTCTTGCTTCATAAGTTGGAATTAAGTCATGTTGAGAAATATAATTTTGGTCTTTAAACATATACAGAAATAGGATTTTTTATAATATTATACAAAACAAGTTCTTTGGTAAACAAAGACTAACTTTTAAGCGATTTCAAAAAATGAAATTTACAGAAAAGTCATGCGTAATTTCATCGATGCCGGCTGTGAATGTTAAAAGATCGTATCGGGAATTGCGGAAACTAAGAAAAATGATTAATTGTTTTTCAAAATGTATATTAATTAAGCTTTTAATTTTTATACATATTGAAATTAAAAAATAAACATAAGTTTGTTTTATTTGCATCAACCTTAGTAACAGAACTTAGTAACCAACTAGGTAGGTATAGTAAGAATTTGAAATAATGCTTTTCGTTACTATGCGACATCTATTAAAGTAATAAAAGGCGTATAAATACTTGGAAGTTAGTCATAGATTTGATTCTTGCTATCTTTGATTCACCGTCTACTTACACGTTCGCTGGAACCGCAGTTGATGGTCAGATGCACAGGCGTCGGCGCACTAAGAACCACCTGGAAATATTACACATTTTTAAGACAACTTAAACAGAATGTCAACAAAGCTATTATTTATTTCAAGCACGTCACGTAGATAAACAACAACACAAAATATACACACCTCTATTAAAGCAAGAATAGCAGCAACTCGATACATTTTACCCGATCCTACACTCGGTACATTTTACTCTGAGCGTCGGCACGTTTAACCATCTCGACGCGGACTCAGCAAATCGGAAGCTGCCGTAACGCGACCCACTTAATGTCTCATCGACAAGGTCAATTACACAACAAATCTAATGATTTACACATTTATATCTCTTCTGTGTTATCGACGTTACGTGTCCTCGTCTCCTGCGGTCTTCGTTAAATGTATAGTAGACAAGGTGACGATGCAGTGGATAGTGAGGAGCTGCTACGCGGGCAGTCTTTTGTTTTATCTACTAGCTAAGTTTTATTATGAGAATGAAGTTAAGAAGGCATCTCATGTTGATGCTGGCTGTCGTGGTTGCTGCGACTGTAACAGAGGTTGGTTTCTATTCTGTTATTATGATTTTTATCATTAAATAGAAATAAATCTGTTTGTGTCTTGTCCTTTTTTACTCATAAGTCAAAATGAGAAGCACAAACACTGTTATGGTAGATTCTAGGTTTATTTTTTACAAAATATTACGTTTAAAGTAACGTCACTGTACTGTTACAGTAGTTATTATAGTACTTTGACTTGAGATTTCTCTCATTAATAAACATATGTTTAAGGATATGAATGTCTCGACGAAACTGCCGCGTGTATCTTTTGATTAAGGTTGTAACCATGGTGTCTCATATAAACTCTCTACCACGGTAAAATAATTTAAAAATAAACAACTTTTGCTAGTGCATGTCGATGGGTTGTATTACGAGTAATAAGGTATATTTTACAACGTTTTCAAATTATTTATGTGATGGACTCATCGTGAATTAAAAATGGAATACTAATGTGCCCTTTCGTAATGAGATTCGATGATGATGATCACTCCAAGGTTAACTGGAAGAGATTCGTTAAAGGGATAAGTTCACCTTCGTACATACCTTTTATGTTTAACTTCCTTTTTTTGGTTTGTTATTTTGTTTGTGCAAAAAAGAGTTTTCATACATACCTACAGTGTCAAGTCACGAGAAAGAAATTAAGTATGACAAAATTAATCATTGGCTTTCTGTGACAGGGTTCAATGGTGGTTTAAAATTTGTGTAACTGTACTTAACACTTGCTTTGTCATACGATCAGCACTTCAGTGTACCACATAATCAACGCTGTATGACTTTATGGGGCGTAGAGTTAGATCATATAGAAATTTAACTGGCAATGTTCGTATAAAAGAAGACTTGTCGGTTTCCAGGGCAGCTTGCTGGTTCGTCGGTCGCTACTGCAGCCCGAGGGTCGGGAGCCTTGCTTCACCAGCCGAGCCGAGGATCGCCCGTTCGCCTACCCACTGATCGCGCACTTCGTTAAGCTCAAGAATATGGCTGTCCGCGTGTTCAAAGCCATCGTAGCTGGTGCCAAAGAACACAGACTGGATTAAAAGTACTAATAAAACAGAAGACGGGTAGCGGTATTACCGGACCGCTAACATACCTGTAGGACTTTAGAGACCTGCGTACTCTTTTTTGGAAAGCCGGCAACGCATTTCCGATTCCTCACTTGGTGTTGCTATTGTCATGGACGACTGTGGTCACTTTCTATCTATCAGGAAATCTGTTGCCTAGTTGTCTCCTCAAGTATAAGAAAAACGGTTCCACAGCGATATGGGTCAGTTTAGGCTGGCATTTAAAGCAGTGACAGAGCGGTAGGAACTAAAACCGCCTTCGCTGCGTCAATCACAATGTCACACCTAACATTTCATTTACAAGATTACAGTTTCCACAACTCATTTAACTACCTCTGTGGATTTGCTTTGCTTCTAACTAGATACGAGGGTTGCGCATAATTTCCAAAAATCAAATTTTATTTGTTGCAGAATTTTCATTCCCATTTTTTTCCGATCTTATTTTTTTCTAATCGCATATTATCCTTTTCCAATTTCTCGTAATTGCAAATTTAGGTTAAAAAAGGGAAGGTAGGTTTAGGTTATGTTTGTTTTGCAGCGGGCCCAAAGAGCTCCGTCGACACTTTCAAATTAATTTCTGGAATGGTAAAAATAAGCCGGGGTAAAACGATCCTGTGAAAAAACACGACTGACAAATTAAGATGGGAAACAATGGGAATGGAAATTCAGCAACCAATAAAAATTGTTTTTTGGAAATTATGGGCCACACTAGACATTAGAATAGATTAGGGTGTATATGATATGATGATATGTCGTGATAGTTTGGCGTGATAAAGTGTTTACACAAAAACTATAGGTGCGGGAGTTCATTAGCAATTCAACTTACGTTTTATTTATAATTTACCGTTAACATTGTTTTTGATATGTACTTGAACTGCGCACTTATGTCCGATTACATAAATCAATTTAACAGATAGTTATAACTTAATCAACTGTTCGGGCCGGCAGTACCTGGGCCCTCCACTCCCAGGTCTCCGGAAGGGATTTTCATCACTGCCCATTTCAAATGAAAAAAAATATCATTTGTTATAGTCATTGCATTGTTATAGTGTGCATTTTGACAACCCTTTATCTAACCAGCATTCAGTTTTAAGGATCGAGGAACCCAAAACTTAAAATACGCCAAGGCGACGTTTATTAACGTCCATTGCGTCACGTTAAATGTGTCTTTTAAGTACACCCATCGGTGTGGTCACGTCACGTCCGCTAGCAAGAACTCGACGCTGATTTCGACGCTGCCCAATTTACGCAGCTTCAGCGTATAGATTCGGTGTGGTAACTCCTTTAACTGTTAATGAACTCCGCACTCATTTTCTTATCATTTCGCTTTTGTTTATTTATGAAAAGTAACAATATAATTGTAACAAATTATTCAATTATTCTACTTCTTCTTCTTCTTCTTCTTCTTTTGCCCCCGCAGCGACTTGAACAGCTACTACCGCGGGGATATGGCGTTTCCACGTTAAGTGATTTCGCCAGTGTCAAGTATATATAAGTATATATCAATATAGCAATAAAACAATCCAATCTTCTCTAGGAAGATTGGGGGCAACGTTGTACGGTGATTTGTAGGTCAGAGGTCAAGATAGTTTTAACCTCTGCACCACTGCGAGTCCACTTGAAACGAGAAGAAAGATGCCAGATACACGAAATAAGTCCAAGTCTTCAATCACTGTGCGACACAAAGGCATAAAAAGTACAAATCACTATCAGAAAAGAACTTTGAACACCTAATTACCCAAAAATTAAAGTCTAAAACAAATTACACGTCCGCCATCTTTTAACGTTGCAAATGGCCCCCAATTATTCTACTTAATAAAATCTAATTACTTTTGACAGTTTGTCAACGTCATGATAGCTCTGACAGTAATGGCGGCCGAGTTATTGACAATACGATGACATGTTAAAAGCAAATAAACTTTACTACAAGAACAAATTAAAAAAAAAAAAAAAACAGTAAATTGGCCACATGCGGGCTCTTTTACACGTCGGAGTAAAACGTTATACTATAATGATGTAAAATTAAATTTATCTTTGAATAATTATTCTAGTTGTGTTTGTTAACCTTTAATTTTATTTCTAAAGCAATAAACTTGTAAAGGATAGAAAAAATCTCAAATGAATGCTTGAGACATATTTATTTAGATTTATGTTTTTTTTACTTAGCTAGGTATGTCATTGTAGCGTCGATGGTGTGTTGATATTATGTTTGTTTGTCAATAAAAACAATAATACCCTTGTATTTCATTTAATTTTCTATATAAAAAAACCATTTCAAATAAGCTATGACACATTAATTACATTACTATAACTTACTTTACATTATAACTATAAATTATTGAATTTACAATACGGACATAACATTTCGATGTCGATCATGTAAATTTTTCCTCAACATCACTTTATAAAACTATGTTTCGTGGAATAAATAAATGACGATCCATCCAAGCGTTAACTAGGAGCCAGGACATTTAAAAAGTGCGCAATCGCAGTAGCTTTACTTCAGTAACAATCTCTTAAATCTAAGAAATTCTGGAGTTGTCAACGATCCTCTTCTCCTTAAATCTAAAAGGTTCCTCAAAACATTTCTTCGCGCGCCTTGAAACGGGCGAGCCAGTTTAGCATTACCTATTGCTTTTTCTAATGGAGTACGCCCCAAAATCGGTACTTGGAGAGACCTGACCAGAGGCAGTCTATGTAGCCTTGGAGGTGTGAGTGAGGGAGACGGGATAATTGGATACAATGGGGGTAAGACAGGTGCCATCATAGGAAGCAAGGGAACATGAGGAGGAAAAAGTGAAGGTGGTAGAAATGACGTTGAAAAAACTGGTAAAATCGGTGATCTTGTGGTTCTCCTATTCAATTCTAAAACTAAAGGCAAAGGCGGTGGCTTAGCGGGCAACTTCGGTAAAGGTTTAGGCGGGAGATCTGCTCTTCCTGGTGTCTTTGGTTGTCCTGGGTTGATGTTGATGACGATAGGTGAGTTGTGTGAGACCTTCCGAATAACTAAAGGACCACCAGCCCGCTTCATGTTGCCAGCGACGAGACCAAGGTTGATACTGTGCGATCTCTGAACCTGAAAGCAAACATCAGAAATGAATGGCATGCACAGTTATGACTCGGTATATCAATGATTGTATGATGAAATACTTGTTTCTTATTATTAAAGGTTTCAACTATATTATGAATTCATGAAAACATACCAAAGATGCTCAGTTTTAATGATAATTTAGTGTTTATACAAGAAAAAGACGTAACCCAGCATTTAATTAGACAATTGCATATGTATGTACGTAATTTAACGTACCATAAAACGAGGTGAGTAGGGACACAACCCTTATATAAGTCATAACTTGTAACAAATAAGAAGAACTATTAAATGGTCAATAACCTTACGCCTAATTGGAAATAATTTCAGTTTTATAATTAGTAACGTATGCTTCATTTTAGGTTGTGTCCCTACTCACCCCGTTTTACGGTAGTCACTTTTTCTTGGATGAAGATTATTATAATAATATATTTTATTACTTTTAAATTTGGCTGGGGTGACACGCAATTCTAGCGACAATGACACTTTTCGAGTTTAATATTTTCTAAACGCTCCCCATAATAATGAAAATGGATACTATAATGATTCTTAAGGGCTATCCAATGATGCCTGACTCGATTTAATAATGAAAAAAAAACCTTCGCTTTTTTATGTACCTTTATTTTATTTTACAACTTTGTCGGCGTAATTTAAATGTATAACTACCTACGCCAAATTAAAGCTTTGTAGTACCAAGATGTTCTTGAGTTAGACCGCGGACAGACGAACCGATGCACACGGCGAAATTACAAGGAGTCCTTGTTGACTACGGTACCCCAAAAAAGCGTCTTAATTACTTCACATATTAAATTAAGTGGATACTCACAAAAATAAACAAGCACACAGCATGAACTGTAAGCCAATTGATGTATCTACCGTAGCCTCCCGTAACTTTCATTTCTGAAACCGACTAAATCGAGGCTTGGCTTCCTTTTAGCTTTATAATAAAAGGTTCTTTTCAAATGATAACAAGTTTATCGCCAGATCTGGCCCCGATAACCCACGTTACGCAACAACAAAGGTGTCATTGTGCAAATGCCTTTGTGTACACGATTGCACATTATTGGTATTATTATGTAACTGAGCGTGATGATACCGCGACATTGTAGTAGTTACTGTACTGTCCTTAAGACAAGTTAGTGTGACGACTTGAAAATACTTTAACCTTTTGACGGCCACAGACGGTTCTGGCCGTCAACTGAAAGCGGTGCCAGTGACGCCACGGCGTCATAAGTTCAAGATTAAAAGATACTAATTTGCGTGTGATTGACACATTTTGTATTCGACGTAACGTAAGGCGATCAATATATTAAAAATACTTGGACATAACCAATATCTGTTCGGGAATACTGAAAGAAGGTTACACAGTTTTATCGTTGGGGGGAATTATATGTGCTTAGTTTAGTGCATTTATGGAAAAACATTTATGGAAATTTATAGAGCGGATTACAAAACGTCTCTGTTTCACCTAGATGTTATTCTGACATACCACAGAATGATATACCGATATTTAGGTCAAGTTATGGAGTTGGTATATTTTAAATCAGATCTGTTATGGTATTTGACTTGCATTCGTTGGAGCGGCCGCTTGCATTGGTTTTACTTGATTAAAAACTAACGCGGTTAAAACCGCGGCGGTTTAGCCTTTGAACAAGCAAAATTTTCGGCTCTTTTTTAACTAAGTGTGAGTGAGACAACAGGCAACTAATGCAATTTTTATTGCTAATGTATGTATGTATGTAAAACTCTTTATTGCACATAAACAATTACAAGACATGTTTGCATCAATATAAATAATGTACATAGGCGAACTTATCCCATATAGGATCTCTTCCAGTTAACCTTGGAGTAGAATGAGCAAGGACAATGCCGAAGGATAGACAAATTAACAAAATTTCAGGAAATAACAAATAGTACATACAACATAGAAATAGGAAGAAAATAAAATATCTTCCTTAATAAAATACATACCTAAACATAGAAATAATATAATATACAATATAATACTACCACACATACGTAAACAGCAGTTAAAACCTACAACAGAAGGATCAACACTCAGGCTCATCCTGTTTATTTAGCCACAACTTCTTTAATCTTTCCTTGAATGTCATCCTCGCTTAACCCCTCGTATGCGGGAGGTAAAAAAAATACCAAGTTCTAGTCTCTTCGGATTCCGATAAGGTTCATAAAAATAAAGGTCCAAAAAATACAAAAATATATCCAAATTTTGAGCACGGATCCGTGCCTAAGCATACAAGGGGTTAAGAATAGAAGGCCAGGTGCAAATCTAAAACCAATATAGTTTTCTATTTTTCATCACACTTGCACGTAAACAGTATTTAAACATACAGGTTAACTTAGCCGCAATGCGCCATATAAAACCCTCGACCTTTCTTTTTACCATGAAACCCAAAGTCGGTAAGTATTTTTTTTTTAATTTATAGTACAGCACACAGGTCATGCAAATTCAAGCAAAGAGTTAACACGCAATTGAAAATTTGTCTTAAAATGTTATTTAAACAGGAATTTCATTGCAATCTCGCTACATGTTACTTAAATACTCAATTAATGTTCTTAATAATCGATTTTAATATTTTTCTGTATCATAACGTCGTTTTTATTTTATTTTTTATTTTTTTTATTTACACTCCTTCAGGGCTGTATGTATACCTACGTATTTGCCCTTAACGTTTCTGAACGAATCATTTGTATAATCTGTGGAGTCCGCCCGCCATCCGCTTAAAAAAAGTTCAAGTAATTCGTAATAATAGTTGTGCTGACTTGTGTATTAAAGCTGTAATTCATAGTTATTTACTCGCAAATGTGATGAAAAACATTGTATGTTTCACGGGCGGTACGGGAATTACGAACCTCGACTCAGAAAGCCCTCAGTCATCGACTTCGGGCTTCTACTAGAGCCTCGATCGTAATTCCTTACTTACCGACCTTAATACACAATGTACTATAATACGTTTAGAATCTCAGCCCTGGGTCAATAATATAAACGTTACGATGGCTCTTATTTACTTAACAGTAATGGCGTCTGATTTAACAACTACATACAGTGTGCTACTGGCATGAGGGCCTCTGCTTTAGCTAACGATAATATGTTGTATAATTAATTATTTGCATGTATAATTAAGTCCAAGTTAACTAAGGTAACGCGCCAATTTAGCTTCGTAGATTTTAACTACCATCAACGTATTGGAGCTGTGTTTAAGTATCGTAATCAGCATCGTTATTACTTGGTACAAGGCACACATTGGTACAGGGGCAAAACATAGACAGTTATTAATACTCAAAACAAATCTAAAACAATCAAGAAGCTAAATTCTAAAGGTATGTACTTCATGAACCCTAAAACAAAATAATTTTACATAACGAAAAGTATCGAGTGGTCCGAGCCTTACACCCGTATTTATAAAGAAGTAATTACTTGTTGCTAAGTAATTTCTTAATTCTGTGCCTCCTGTGACAAGTGATACAACTCGAAAAACACGATTTTACAGGAGAGCAAAAACAAGTTTAAAAAAAATACTGCTCTTAAACGAATACGTTTTTTTGAACATTGCTTTCGATTTTTATAACATGTAATATCACTTTATTAACTGGTTTGACAAAAATAATGATACTAGTTATAGATTTTAAGATATTTGAAGAAACGTACGAAATGTATCATTTTACATTTCAGATTAATCTATTTAACTCGTGTATGATGATACAACTCGAATTGTATTATTTAACACAAAAAAGTGTAATCAAGGAGCTCTGGTGATGACTGATACAACTTTTTTTTTAAAGCTTAATTTTTCTTTTATTTCTTGAGGTAGAGGTCTAACCTTTATACACAAGTTGTAGGGAATTGAATAAGTAATCTTTCTGAAGACGAACGGACATAATATGAAAGATTTTAGTGAGTTGCATCATTAGTCACAAAAAATAATCGTAATTTAAACCGTGACTAATGTTACATATCGAGTTATTCTTAGGTCTGGTAACGAAAAAACATGTGTCAAATAATACAAGTAATTGATCATGATTATAAACGATTGCAATTATGATAATTTTGTTTTTATTAATATAAGGAATAAAGGAACTAAACATGAAATTAAATCACTGAGGAAACAAATTAACTTATACTCCTTCATTTCAAAGCAAAATTACGATGTTGCAACAATACAGGAGGTAAATTAACCAGTGCATATTGCCATCTAAAACAAAAACTAAATAGGCACCTACACAAAAAAACAAATAACAATTCTCAATCATCAGCATAATCTAATCACCTACAAAACATGAAAATAATGATAACTAAATCTCAGGTAGGTAAGATATGAAGAAAGTTAAATTAAGCTCGCCGTCAGTCGAAGTAGAAAGTACGAATAGGTAGTTAAGTGACATAGCGCATGGTCCACCTGAATTTCATCTTACTGAATTTGATACAATAATTTAAGTCACCACAGAACGGTAGCATTTACTAACCTGCCACTTCACAAAATAAAACATGTTGGTTGGTAAATAACTATTTCTTTCCGTCGCGAGATTTTTACCGTTTTTATCTTCTGTCATAATATTTTACACAAATAACTAGTTCCATACCCATGTAGATCATAATATTGTATCGCAGCCATAAAAGGATATTAACATTAAGTTACCTACAATAGAAATCATGCTTACGCGTCGGTTCAGGCCACAGCGAGCGTGTGCTCCCACCCTCGATGACAGGGTGACCATAGCTATGAAGAAAGAGACCAGATGAGTTAGCTATGCCATCGTAAACTAGATTTTTTAAACTATGTTATGTTGAAAGCGACCTATTTTAGCACGTCAATTCACTAACTTTTACAATTATGTATAAAACCGCCAATAACGAAATGTGCGTTCTATAATGTCAAACGCAGCCAAAGTACTTGATTTAGTCTATTTTGTCTGTTAAAAGATGATACTTTTAATCTGCAGGTCACAGCCAATCGTTAATTAGTCGGATTATACAATAAACAAATGTACTTATCAAGTGAGCACATTTATGTATAAATCTGCTTAAAACGACTAGGCAGATAGTTGCTTTCAGAATTTTTTGTTTTTCGTTCTACCTCATGTTTGGTAGTTTTTGCAAAGTGATGTTCTTATAACCTTCGATAAAATAAAATTTATTTAAATGAGTGTTTTACTTATAACAATCAGCATATAGCTCTTTCTATATAAATACTACAATCTAGTATTTGTAATTAGCATGAGACAACTAAGGTACATACTGTAGTGTGTGTGTAGTAGTACTGTTAGGCGATGGGCTTGCAACCTGTCACTAATACGCTGGTAAACATCTTAGCCTATTTGTGCAAATTGTGGTTACTGAATTGTCAACAACTTTTTGAAGTTGTAATTCTGTAGCTCTGCCTACCCCACTCTCTGGGATTACAGGCGTGAAGGTATGTATGTATGTATGTATGTATAAAAATACAAGAATTCAATTAATGTATGGTAGTGAATCTTGGGTATGGCAGAAGAAGAACGCAAGCCGGAGTAATGCTGTTGAAATTAGAGCTCTAAGAAGTATGTGTGGTGTTAGGATGATAGATAGAGAAAGAAATAGCGAGATCCGAGAACGATGTGGATTGAAAGAAGATGTAGTGACTAAAATCGAAAAGGGTATGCTAAGATGGTTTGGTAATTTAGAAAGGATGGATGAAAGAAGGGTTACGAAAGATATATGGCGAGCAAGAGTGAGCGGATATGTCGGTAGGGGACGTCCTACACGGACGTACGGTGATCAGATTCGCGATGTTCTGAATAAGGGCCAAATAAAAAGCACCCGAAACTGACGTACGTGCATGAAGAGATTGATGAATGTAGAGGAAGCGGAAGTTGTATGTTTAGATCGGTGCACCTGGCGTTCCGTAGTCTTTGCCTACCCCATTGGGAGACAGACGTGAAGTTATGTATGTATGTATGAATGTAAGAATTGAATATTGTAATCGGTATAAATTGGCTAAAGAAATGGTCACTTTCGTAAAATTACGATCGAAAGGAGGATAGCAAATATTATTATTAGTTCTATATAAAACATCCAAATACATTGTTTTTTTAAAAACCTACGAATACTCCAGTTAATTTGTTTAAAATGTGCTTAATACACTGCATTATACTAAGTTCTAACAATTAGGGTTTTTATAAGAAAACATACTAGGGTGTAATAAATATATTTTTTACCTAAAAACGGCTGTATCTCGATACCGAATTTTTATTATTGGTCTCTTTTGCGTAACTATTAGAGATAAACCATTTTATTCTCAACCTTTAAAAACTCAGTCACAAGGTAATATTAGTAGACCTGACGATTTAAATATTACACTGTATTATGACACGGTTCTATGGTAAGTATCAATAAATTTGTTTAGTTATATTTTTAAGATTTGTACCTATGTATATATTTATGTAAAAACTTTATTGTACAACAGATAAGCCAGAACAATACAATATAAAAATATGTACAATATGTTTATATTTTTCTATTTTTGTATTTATATCGTTGTACTAGACAACGATATAAATACTATAATCAAAGTACAAGCCTAGAGCTTAGTTTGGGACTAGGCCAATTGGTGTGAGATTCTCCCCTGATATTTATTTTATTATTTTATAGTAATTGTATCACTATGCACCAAACTTTACAAGTTCTAAATGGTCGTAATATTCTCACATTTTTGATACAACTGACTTATACATTTGCAAAGATTAGGAAAAATTTGAAAACATTTGATATAAATCGAGTTGTATCAATTAACACAAACCAAAAGAAGCAAAAACAGGTTTAATTTTTGATCTAACTCAAGTTGTAACTTTCGAAATACGCAAAACTCTGGTGATAAATGACATAACTCAAGTTATATCACAAGACACAAGGTATAAGAACCGTGATTTATGATACATTTTTAGATATATCATCTGGCACGAGAAAAAAATATTCTTATGGTTTTTTGACGTGCTTTAACTAGAGAAATAGCATTAAACACTGAAAATCAGAAAAAAAGGGTCAATTGTATCATTTTACACGAAAGTATCTTGGAAACTAGGAGGCCTAGGAACACGGGAGTTGGAGCAAACGATGCGTTATTTTTTTTTAAGGTGTTTCATGAAAGAAAACGAAAACTCCTATAACTCGAGTTGTATCACTTGTCACAGGAGGCACAGAATTAAGTCATTACTTGATGATAGAATTCTTCAGAACAAAATCTTATTCTATAGTTAAGTAATACACATTACTTACATAAGCAATTGCTTAAGTGAGGATTTCTAAAAAAGTTTGTACATTTCATTTACGACTTCGATTTGCAAAAAAAATTGCAGGTTGGTAGGGTGAATGAAGCTGAGCCTAAATAACATAGTCTCCCAAAATGTCCTCATACATTTGTATGAAACTTTCCTTTTTTGTTACTAACTTTCTTAGGTTCATGGTAACAAAAAAGGAAAGTTTCATACAAATGTATGAGGACATTTTGGGAGACTATGTTATTTAGGCTCAGCTTCATTCACCCTACCAACCTGCATTTTTTTTTCCAAATTGAAGTCGTGAATGAAATGTACAAACTTTTTTAGAAATTCTCAAGTAAGACTCGACGCTTGATGATTGTTTCTATCTGGCAACATTTCTTTACTGCGTTTCGTTTCATGAAAAGACAAATGTGAGGTGTAGATTATTTTAGCAAAAGCTGGCATTATAACACCTAATTTCAATTAAATCCGTAATTCTGATAAAGTTATCGTTTTAGAAAGTAATTTCAACTGTAAAAGATAATTTTACTTTATCCAAACACAATACTAAAATTTGCAAAAATAAAACGTTTGACACGATATTATCCTACTCAATTTGAATGTTTAGTTTTAAGCCTTAAATGATGTACTGACAAGTGATTTGTTATTAAGTAGGATTATATGAGATTTGTTTGTGTTTCTGCTGTCTGTGCTTTTAGCAGCTGTAATAGCAACAGCACTAATAGGAAGCCCTCTTTGGGTCTCCGATTGTAAAGAGTGAATAATTTTCGGTAAAATCACATGCATCACTAAACTTGGAGAAACGAAACCTCATTTAAAAATAGCTTAAAAAATCTTCCGTATAATCATGGAATGGATCCACATCACGAAAGTAAACTTTGGGGTTTCTAATTTCTATTTCCCCAAACATTTCATTATCCAAATCGTCTACAACAGAAAAAGTTTCTTCGATTCTGTCCAAAGATTCCATTTTATTAAATGTAGGTAACCTCACAATATTGACAAGCGTCGCCGTCGCGTCGTAACCAGAAGTAAATGCTTAAGTAAAGAAAATGGTGACTATTACTTGGCCGAGAAATCTAACTTTTGACAGTTCTATTTCTAAGCATTAGCTTAGCTATAGAATAAAAATCGTTACTTTAGTAATTACTTTTACTCAAGTAATGACTTTTACTCGTCTATAAATACGGGTGTTAGTCCATATTTCAAAGCGCAGGAGCAGTGAAACGTAACGCACGCTCGCACTTGATCAAAGAATTCAAGGGCTGCGTCACACTCTTTCTCCATTCGTTACCAAAGCGAGAGAAAAGGACAGAACTAAGTGTATTCGATCCTCGATTTTGGTCAGACGTCAAATGGGGCTGCTATGGTCACTTTTAAACCAGTCTTAGTTTGGTCTCGTGACTTTACTAATTAACTTCAATGCTCAGTGAGTTACATTGCTTGCAATTATTTTTTTGTTAGAAAACATGTATATATTTTTCTTGTTTTAATTAAAATAAACATGTAGGTACATTAAGGAGTTACCCATTGTTTCTCTATATCAAGGAAAGCCCTCATGCCCGTAACACACTTACATGTCAAAGGTAATATAATTTAACCGAGTTTAATAGAGGCCTTGTATTAGGTAAAAAAAAAAAAAAAAAATTAAAAAAACGGCGATGGGCGCAACGTTCCGTGTGGGTGTCGGGTTAGAATAGTGCCACTCCATGTCTTCCCGTGGATAAGAGGCCACTAAGGGAATAAGGGCTTGTGTTAGGCGATGGGCTTGCAACCTGTCACTAATACACTGGGAAACATCTTAGCCTACTTGTGCAGAATGTGGTTACAGAATTATCAAGACGTTTTAAGACTTGTTGGTAATTCTTTAGCTCTGCCTACCCCACTCTGGAAATGAAGGCGTGAGTTTATGTAAGTATGTATGACTTTTGTGATATTTCACCACGAGGATTTTTTTACGGTTTTAATTTCCATCCTTATTTTGTTAAGGTTACGTTTGCAA
The DNA here is from genome assembly GCA_927399475.2 of Acleris emargana. NCBI lineage: Eukaryota > Metazoa > Arthropoda > Insecta > Lepidoptera > Tortricidae > Acleris > Acleris emargana. Next base: position 6,340,474 of record OV656856.1, on the reverse strand, counting down.
ACTCGGAACCCTTAGGGCCAGTACACACGGACAGCATTTGAACTGCAACCCAGCTGCAAAGTGGCAGTTCCAGGGCTGTTCTGATGCAGTTGGTGCAACTGCATCGAAACTGCAAACCAACTGCACGACACCTGCAAGCGGACTGCACAATTGGGTTTGCAGTTTCGATGCAGTTGCACCAACTGCATCAGAACAGCCCTGGAACTGCCACTTTGCAGCTGGGTTGCAGTTGAAATGCTGTCCCTGTGTACTGGCCCTTATAGTTTCGCAAAGTCCGTCTCACGGTTCATCGGCAGTTTAACTCAGAGACTCTTAGTTCTAGAAAGCTGTTATTTGGCATGAATATACATTATAGTCACGCTGACAAAGAGGTAAAATATTTTTTTTTTTTTTATTTGTAGGTATCTCCCTAACACGTAACGTGCGGTAGTTTTTTCTTCTCGTACCCATGGTGTGGGATGACGTTGGATAGGTCTTTCAGAAGGTATCCTGAGTTTTTACCAAATCATCATTTGACAAACTAAGTACCTACATATATCATTTAACAAACTCTCATTTCACAAAAACATGTTTGTGCCCAAATCATTACAGATCACATGGGTTTGTTAAATAAGTTAGGTTACGTGAGACTTTTGATCACAAAAAATGTTGCAAAATGCGGCGGGAAGTATTTCTTTGCAAAATGAAAGTTTGTCAAATGATGCTTTGGTAAAATATTAGTGAACACTTTCAAAATCATTCCGGTTCGTAAAAAACAATGAAGGGCGAAGATATAACGTGCATTTTTGTTAGAGTCAAATGCCAGTATTTGTAGTATTACAGACAAAACTACAAATAATGAAAAACAGAAATATATATTTAATGTTAAGTTGTTGGTAATTCTTTAGCTCTGCCTATCCCACTCTGGGAATGAAGGCGTGAGTTTATGTATGTATGTATATTTAATGAAATCGCATATAACAAATTTAAAAGATAAACTATCACGACTAAGTACACTTTATTGATTCTTGAGTTACAGGCTACTAAAATGGTACCTAATGGTAACTTTAAATAGAACATTACTTCATGCCAACATTTTGCAGTAGCAACAAATTACCAAAGACATCGGGGTCCACTTACCACTAAAGAAAAACCAAAAAAACAAAGTTTTTATTAGTCACATAACAAAGGATAGATTTATACACAGAAGAAGAATGTAGCCACAAAACGGTCCCAACTCAGCCTAATGCTGGCATTAAAGTCAGAATGACGTACTAAAGCAGTTTAGGTTAAGAGAAAGGGACAGAGCTGTATCTGCTGTAACTCTCTCCGTTTCTATCGACTTAAACTGAACTGCTTTAGAATGTCATTGTTACCTTCCATTATTATGACAAAGCTATGCGGATCATTTTTACGATGAGCGTAAAGGACAGAGCTAGAGCAGTTATTTAGCTCTGTCGTTTTCTGACAGCGTAATCTGAACTGTATTGCTATATCATAAATAACCCCCCTGGTCTTCCATTGGAACTAGATGGCTTGTGAGCCGTGTTATAAAGAACATATAATTTTGACCCATAATTAGTATCACAATTACCTCTCTTCTTAGTGTGCAATTATACCTACATAAACGTTTAAAAAAGTTTCTGTCAACAATTTCATTTTTGGGGCAAGCTTTTGCCACCTGCTATATTTTTTTCCGCGCTGACATCATATTAAATACCTACAGCAAAGATCCCATCGCCACCTTCCGATTCCATCATCAGAAATATCGAAACCATGTCATAAAACGATTCACTTCGCCGAATTTTCATTTCATCGACAGGCATTTCCACGTGCAGGAGCTTTATTTTTATTGTGCTCACAAGTCTAACCTAACCTAACGTAACGAATGCTAACCTGACCTGAAACCTGAAACCTGAATGGTAACCTGAGAATTATAAGGTTTCACCAGAAAATACTTTTAGATGAAATTAAGTTCGGTGAAATGACACATTCGATGAAATGTTTGTCGATATGTCAAAGGGATTCTGGTTTACACATGTATTACAAATTTCAGCCCATTCCATTGTCAGGAACTGGTTCAAAGGGAAGTTAAATAAAAGCTGGTATAGTTGGTTCCAGTTTAAATGACGAAAATGCACTTAACGCAGGATTTTACAACTTCTTTTGTTGCTAAATATGAAAGGAAAAGATAACAAAGGGACGACCGAAGTGTGGCACGTGCCTTGGAGTAGCTCAACCCTCATTGATCATTGGGTTTTATCTGAACCGGACAAATTTAAGTAGGTGTTTTGTTTTCTAAATACAATTAAGTACAGTGCGGTTAATAAAAATAGACTAATACTCGAACAATAAAATGACCTAAACGTCAATTATTAATACTCCAAAAAACTCTCACAGTTAAGAGCGCTTGCACAATCGTACATAGTTAATTGTTTCAATTAAGTGAATTATACTCTGTAATCAACACGTTCGATCTTATCATAGGTAGGTTTGGGCAACTCTTCCCGGACGTGGGGCCTATCGCCGATTCACCGCCGCTATCACAAAGACTATCTCGCAACCTTACATTACTCAAACAATTTTATACTTAAATACGATACAGAGAAAACTACTTGATCATAAATTCTTCCGGATCCCATTCGGAGAGTAGAAAAAAATGGGGGGACAGATATTTTGGTCCTCCCTAGGGATCGTGTTGTTAACTGCGAGCTACATCGATGCCTGTTGTGATGAGAAAGGACTGTGTCTGGTAATTTTTTGCATCGATTTAATAGCTTAAATCGTCATGAATATTTGACCAATTAGATTAAATAATAACAAATCGCTCTTTTTTTTTCAGCTCGAGACGCTCAAAGATTTGAAGGAATGTAAAAAAGCTGCCCTCGCTTCGTACGTATTTAACCGATAAATTAATTGAATGCATAACTAATTATCTTTGATTTCACATACCTAATAAAAACATGTTCTCTTTATAGGTTATTCAAACCGTTGCTCAGCAAGAAACTTTACAGTAAGTAAAAATGATTATTATTGCGAAATAACTATACTTCAAACGTATTTATAATTAGTAGTTAAAAGGAGACAGTTTTTAATCGGTTGTTTCTTAATTTTCAGAGGACAAATGTCTCGAGCCGCCGCCGACTATCCTGCTGATGCCGGCGGACGGGCCGCCGCCGCCGTTTATGCTGCCGGGGCCGCCTCCTCCGCCGCTGATGTACGCCTCCGCGCCGCCGCCGCCGCCGCTGGCTTACGCCTCACCTCCCCCCGCGTTGTGCTTCCCACCCCCGCCACCCATCATGATCTCCGCGCCACCTCCGCCCCTGTACCTGCAGGCGCCGCTGCCGCCGCCCCTGGTGCTACCCGCGCCATGTCCGCCGCCATTCCTAACTCTACCTCCCCCGCCTCCGTGCTTCGCGCCCGCATTGGCCCCCCTGGCGCTGCCCGCGCCTTGTCCGCCGCCGCAGATATTGATGCAGGCGCCGCCTCCTCCTCCTCAACAGATCGTGTTCCAAGCGCCTCCTCCACCACCTTTACCTCCGCAACAGATCGTGTTCCAAGCGCCACCTCCACCTCCTCCTCAACAGGTCGTGTTGCAAGCGCCTCCTCCACCTCCTCAACAGGTCGTGTTCCAAGCGCCTCCTCCATCTCCTCAACAGGTCGTGTGCCAAGGTCCTCCTCCACGTCCTCCTCAACAGTTCGTGTTCCAAGCGCCTCCTCCACCGCCGTGTCCTCCGCCTCAGCAGATAGTGTTCCAAGCGCCTCCTCCACCGCCGTGTCTTCCACCTCAGCAGATAGTGTTCCAAGCACCTCCCCCACCCCCACCACAGTTCGTGCTGCAGTCGCCGCCGCCGCCGCCGTGCTTGCCGCCGCAGTTCGCGTTCCCGCCGCCGCAGTACGTGCTACCCCCGGCCAGCCCGCCGCCCCCGCAGTTCCTGCCGCCGGCCCCGCAGATGTTCCTGCCGCCGCCCAGCTACTACTCGGCGCCCGCGCCGCCGCCGAGCTTCTACCCGGCGCCCGCGCCGCAGTGCGGCTGCGCGGCCCCGCCCCCCTGCGGCTGCGCGCCGCCGCCCCAACCTATCCCTGTCAAGAGCTACATCGTGCGGCCGCCGATCCCCTGCTCCCTGGAGCCGAAACCGTGCCCCTGCAAATGCAAATACTTATAGTTTTACTAAACACAATTACATTTAAGACATATTTATTGCAATAAACACAATTAACCTAAATTATTAGTTGTTGACTGAAGTTTTCTCCTATAGTCGAGTCCGGAATTAGGCGAACTAACTTGACAGCCGAAAATGTTGCCAGACATAGGAAAAAATAAATAGTGATAGGTTTATGTCGACACAAATATGTCGATATAACCTTGTGCCTTCTATAAATCTGATTATATTTATATTTTATCAAGTAATTGTCATCGAAACTTTCACACTCATACATACTTGCCAAATAGGGAAAAACTACAGCAATTTTTACGATATAATATGATCTGAAGGATGTACGGTTTAAAGCGGATATTTACTATACTTACTCCTCAAATTAGGAATAAAATACAAAAATAATGCTGACATTACAACAGGCCATTGTGATCCTTTTAGGTGGCTTCCAAATTATTAGTTAGATTTCAAACACAATAATAATGATAAACTAGACTTTTTAAATATCGATATTAACAGCACTAGCCAAACTGTAGCAACATTAGTGTACAATGAACTGTCAAGTTAGTTCGCCTAATTCCGGACTCGACTTTAGGTGCTCGTTAGACGGACGGCGGACCCGCCCACCCACTTACTATTCATTTGAAATGCATGACATGGCGCACATTTTGCATTTATTCGGTACACTCACAAACGGCTGATATTTAAAACTATTTTGCAACAAATAATCTATAGGTAAATTAATTAAATACCCGACATCGAAAATATATACTTTATTGTTTTGTTACAATAAGTTCAAGAATTGTGGCCTGTGTGCTCGGTTGCCTTCCCACGCAATAACAAAAAAAAAAAAAAAATTGTTTGTTTCGCTTTGGCAACTAAACCGCTAATACGATGTTAGTGAAATTTGGTATGCATATAACAAGTACCCCGGGGAGGCCACTCGGTACTTTTTATTCTGGAAAACTATACAGTCCCGAGGGAATAGCAATAAACGACTCCTACGCAGTCGTAGTCGCGAGCAACAGCTAGTCTTTAATAAATAGATAACCCAAGTTTTTTTTTAAATAAAGCGTTTCTAAACTTCTACTAAATAATGCATTGCGGATTGACTTCTCTATCTGAATGTCCTTTTATAACCCTCAATTTATTCCGAGCTGTGTTGTATTTTCCATTATTAGGGTTCGATGCTATTATTTCTATAAGTACCTACAGGTTACCAAATTCTCGATCGCATTTCAAACCAACATGTTGTACGTTCCGGCTGTGGCAGCGTTTTTTAAATACAAGATTGTTAGCAGTATTATTATTTTATCATGCGGAGATACATTTGGTAGGTACCTAGATAATGATGTTATATATATTTATTCTAAGTATAATAACTCTGTGCAAAGGTTTCAGAGTTTTTGTTAGAACGAAGGTTTATTTATTTATTTAAACTTTTTTGCACTATACAAATGTAAAAAGTACAAATGGCGGACTTAAAGTTTAAAGGCATTCTCTACCAGTCAACCATGTTACGTCAACTTTATTTTAATTAGGTAAGGAAGTATTTATGTCTCGTTTCACCTTCACGAGATGAGTATTTTATTTTTAACACACATAGAGGTAACAGTTCTAATAAATACCTATCTACATAAGTGCTATTCAGTACAGCTGACTGAAAACTGGCCAGTTGTAAAGCCATCTTTCACAAAAAAAAGTCAGCCAAGGTAGGCTACGTTTTGTGTTTGCATATTTAAAGAGGCTTGCAGTACTGTTAGGCGATGGGCTTGCAACCTGTCACCAATAGACTCGTAAACATTTTAGCCTAATTGTGCAAATTGTGGTTACAGATTGATCAAACATTTTTTAGCTGTTGGTATTTCTGTAGCTCTGCCTACCCCACTCTGGGAATGAAGGCGTGAGTTTCTGTATGTATGTATTTAAAGAGGAATTAAGGGGAACGCTATCCTGAGTTTAACTATTTTACATAGATATTTCGTGTCCTATTCGGCCGCCAAATACTCGCAGAGCGACAGTGTTTCTATTTTTTTCGTTCGCGTCACTGGTAAATGACGTAATACGAAGAGTCACGTGATCTACCAGTCACGCGATTGGTTTAAAGACGAAATGAATGGAATCAGTTGTTAGCGTAATGCATGTAGGCTAGTGTCTCTGGTGTGATTATGCTTTCGCAAAAAAAGAGATGACCTACGGGACATGTGGCATTGTAGACAAGATGCGCCTCGTGCGCCAGCTGTCACAGCACGGCGTTGGTGCCACAGTGGCGTGTGACCCGGCCATCCTGGACCTAGTACCCAGGCGCCTGCAGGGGGTTCTGAGGGTCGCCCAGCCCAACGACACGCTGCTGGATCAGGTTGGGTTTATTTTAAGAAGGAAACTAGGAGTAAGTGGGATCGAAGCCCCAAAGACTACATTACTTGTGGGAGGACCTTGTGCAGGGTCCGTCCGGGTTGGTACCACCATCTTATCCAGTAACCTACCGCCAAGCAGCAGTGTTTGCATTGTTGTGTTCCGGTTGTGGGATAAGACAGCCGGTGAAATGACTAGCATAGAGGCATTCCATCTTAGTCCTCAGGGTTGGCATTTGCAGTCTTGTGAATGCGAATGTCTATGGGTCACATTTTCCACTTACCATCAGGTGGCCTGTGTGCTCGTTAGCCTTCCCGTGCCATAAAAAAAAACATTCGTAAGACTGTATTATTCCATACTACATCTCCAGAGTACGCTGAATTGCCTCTATACTAGTTATTTCACTGGTTGTTTACTGCTAAACAAGTCAATTTGGAAATAATTGTAAATACCTACGTTGATTTAAAGGACTTTTGGACCGGTATATAATAAGAACAACATGCATGTTACATCATTTAATCTAAAATTCTGGTATCAGGTAAAACAAGAGCACTTCGCAATATGGAACAAGTGGCTTATAATTGGGGACGAGATTCCTGACAAGTTACATGGAGTCCGGTATGATGCTGACATAGTGCTTCTCGATCCTCGACAATATATCGGAATGACTGACGACGGAGGTGAGATATACAGAAGTAAATCGCCAATAAATGTGTGTTCTTCATTATTACGGAAAATATATTATTAGTTCCGCTTAAGCTACGCTTATTACACTTTAGAGTGTAGTCATGTGGGGGAAATGTGCGCAACCCCTTTATTTAGGAATGGGGAGGGAGAAATTTGTAATAATTATGTATCGACATTTATGCGAGAAAAACCCTGATGTTATCATTAGTTCACTTGAAAAAGAAAATATTCAGAATCCGGTGCTGTAAAGGTAAAATTTGCTGTCATGGCGAAAATTTACACGAGTAAATGATTTTTATATCTTTTAAGAATGTATTTAAAACTTTTATTTTGCATAATATTTGAAGCTATGTTTTGTCTCAATAAAATGAGGTAAGTTTGATCAAAATCAGTCTGCTTAAAATAATAAAAAATCCAAATCCTCTAAACTGCGCACACTTACCCACAGTATGGGTAAGTGTGCGCATTTTGAGCTGGTTGAATTAAACTAAATGAATGCTTTGCAAGATACATATTTACATTTTTCTTTCATGCATATTGTTTGATTTTGATACTAGTATGAAAAAAGTGCGCCCACTTGCCCCAAATGACTACAATGACTACACGTTAATACTAATCATCATCAATAGTTAACCACCTACCTCCGACCACCATATACAGGGTGTAAGGGACGGCTCACCGAAAACTGAAACCATAGCTTCAGACCATTGTACTGAACTGAAATCCAGTAGAAATTTTCCCGGGAAAACGAAAATTTTCTCGTTTTTTTTTCCATGTTTTTGCATATATACATATACAACATATTATGACATACTGAAGCTCATTATGTAAAAAAAACTGTGAAAACGGCATTTTCACGTAAAAAACGAGAAAATTTTCGTTTTCCCGGGAAATTTTCCACTTGATTTCAGTTCAGTACAATGGTCTGAACCTATGGTTTCAGTTTTCGGTGAGCCGTCGCTTAGACCCTGTATATATACCTATACAAGGTGTAAGGGACGGCTCACCGAAAACTGAAACCAACGAGAAAATTTTCGTTTTCCCGGAAAATTTCCACTGGATTTCAGTTCAGAACAATGGTCTGAAGCTATGGTTTCAGTTTTCGGTGAGCCGTCCCTTACACCCTGTATACCTTTGTTTGTAGACGATCTACAGTGTATACTTGGGCCTAAGCGCAATAGTTATAGGTATAATACCATGCTCAATAACGTTTAAGTTTAAACATTTGCAATTAAATAATTAAAATTTGTATTAACGAAACCTTCGCCGTATGCTTTCTCGTGTCAGCATCTTACGTTAACCTTTATCTATAGCTGCTGAAACCAGAACCCTCGTGAGCGTGCATCAGCCAATGGTGTTTGAAGACGTATACGTGCACACCCTCGACGGCGCCTCGCGGCACCCCTGGGCTTCCTGGTCTCCAGCCGGGTTCCAGCTCCATCACGAGCGTGCCCGCATACTGCGCCGAGTAGACCTGAAGATGATCACCATGAGAGTTGCCACTCCGGTATTTGAAACAGAAATATAAATATTCAAGAAACAAGTCTCAAAAGTTTATTAGTATATCAAGAGTTAGAAATATTAAATATATTAAGTAGTGTTGCTGCGCCCGCTTTGGACTAAAGGACGACGACGACGAGTTTAGAATTACGACATTGCGTTTGTAACCGCGTTTTGTTTTTTAGTCTAGCACTAGCTGTGACGTAGAAAATACCATAAGGCGTTTAAGATCTTTAGCCATTAGCTGACATTATTTATTTGTTTAGTATTCTTTTGAGACTAACCCCCATAAGCATGTTTTTTTTTCAGAACACCTTTTAAAAAGGTTATTGTTGTGTCAATTGCATTGCCGTAATGTAAATGTACTTAGTGCTCTAACCTAATGCTAATTAAGTACAGATGTAGTGAATTTTCCTATCCCATCGTTTTGCGAAGTTCATATTTCTCTAGTTGGCTTACTGATGGGTACTGAAGCTAATTGAGAAAGACGAACTTATGCGACAAAAAACGATTGGAAAGGATTATTCGTTACACCTATATTTTCTTGCTTGTCTTACTCTAGCAGCAACGCGAACACCGCTTGGTGAGAGAGTTAACGGGCAGGTAGCAATTCGGACGCATATGGCCTTACCACTCAAAGCAGAAGTTCATTCTTATCTTATCCTGACAGATGGGACCCTTTCGGATACATTCGACTATCTTTTGTGTATTTGGCTGTTCGAATGTGCTGGTTCCCACAAGTTAGAAAAACTCATTGGTACATGGTAACTGCGGAAGTTCAAACTCAGCACCCCCTAACCGACACGCTCGCTGGTGTTCATTCCGCTCATTCCCAAAATACCATGATTTGAAAATACCAGATTACATTTTATACTAGATTCCCTAAATACCTACCAGATTCAACATTTTGGGTAAGTGCAATTAATTAATCCTTTTTTTAAACCTGGTGTTTTGGGGAATCTGGTAAAAAGTGTAATCTGGTATTTTAAAATTATGGTATTTTGGGAATCAGCGGTTCATTTTTAGCATCGATGTCGATTGGTGGTCGTCTTGTGCTATGGCTTACTAGGACGAGCTGGTTGCAGATCGGGCACTTTGACGAGGAGCAGTACGATGGCAGCTTCGCGCAGTACGTTCTAGACAACAGGCAGCCGGAGCGGGACTCCGCCATCCGCTGCGGATACGGAGCTGCCGCCCTCGTCCTGGAAGCGCTCAACGCTGAGTAAGACACTGCAGTACAGGGATTACTGTAGTGAAACTCTAAGTATTCTAAGTAATAGTTGACATTGGCTTAAAGATATCGCTGCCCTAATTCAATAGTAAGACATCTTGATCGGGGTATGTTTTGAGTTATTCACATTTTTAGTTTGTACTGTACTAATTGAATTGGATTTTTTTATTGTAAAGACATACAAAGACATTTTAAAATATCTTTGTATGGAAATAAAGGCACGCAAAACTCTTCCTGGCCCTTCAGATATCTTAGGATGTCAGAGTCTTGAACTAGCGTTTGGGTAAAATATGCTTAAATGTTATAGTAAGATATTTAATTTCAAGCGCTTTAGGTTGCGTTTTCTCCTTATCCGATTTTTGCCACAGACAGAGCAGCTAAATGCTTACCTAAATCAAGAGTCAAGACATATCTCAATTAGTTTTTTTTTAAGATATCCTACTATTGAATTAGGGCAGCGATATGCACTAGGCATATGTTGGTAATAGGCTTTTTGACTATTTTTAAGAATCGTTTTAAATTATTCCTTATAACATAATAAGCTTATTGTCATTGATATTTCCGGGAAATCTTCTGTATTATGAGTAAAAATCAATATTGAAGTTTAAATTTCCAGAACCGCGGCAAAAACGCTGTTTCTGTAATGGCGCCGGTCTCGTGACATGCGTGACGTCACATGCAAGTAAACAGAGTTAATGACGTTTGTAAAACAGTGCATTTCATCGACTTTCTTCAAATTTATTGAATACAATGGTCTATAAGTGGTGTGTAGTGCCACAATGTACAAATACTTCTATAAAAAGTCCACAGAAACTGTTTATTTGTGTACCAACGAATCGCATATTTATGCCAGTAGTTATAAGATTTATCAAACATTCCTTCAGTAATCACTCAAAAATCGAATATAACACAACTTTTACTTGCGTGTGACGTCACAAGAGTCTTAACCAATCAGAGGGCGTTTACCGTCACAGTTATAGTTTCAAAAAATATTATATTTTGTTTCGTGTGATCTGCAAGAAATATTCATTTTTTTGTCTAAAATAAAATGAATTATGTTATTTTACGCTATTTTCTGATATGATGACCACAACTTGGGATATTTTTTTAATGTTGTCAAATAGCCTATTGTGTACAGTCAACAGCAAAAGAAACTGATGAAATAGGGTCTCAAAATAGTATATACAATAAATCAAGACAGATGTCTCTGATTATTGTAGTTTAGCATAAGTAAATTAGCTCGTAATGTGTCATAAGTAAGTGACATGCCATTCAAACAGTTAAAGTCATTACTGAGTGTTCCAAATTAAACTGATTTTCAAAAATAGCAATAGTCAGTAATACTACCAAAGTATCACATGTAAGTGAATATGAATGTTTGGGCCTTCATGTCTTCTCAAGACCACTTCGGAATACTAGTCAGACGTTCGGTTAATGTCGGTTATACTCGTAAGACAAACACGCGAAACAACTATAACACCTCTCATTTCCGTCAAGGGTTGAAATAAGTTCCTACTACTTCGCTTTGTTTTTTTTTTTGCAACATTTAGAATAAATCCTTTTTTACTGCCGTGATTACCCTAGTTTTCATTTCGAGATTTTGTAATTTTGACTTTATCTTGTTGGACACTTGACAGTCTTGACACTTAGGTAAAATAAATAATTATTATTTTTTGAAATGTTCTGTAAAGAGACAGTTATGGCATCTTTTATGATCATTTTCTTTTGACTAATTAAATATTCAGTTAAAAATGACACTTTGTTATAATCTGTTTTATCTGGGGCGTCATGCTTGAACATGTTTTGAAATGTTAATTTTGATCACTTACTTTTGACTTTGACTGTACCTCTGCCAGCCCCGCTCTGGGAATGAAGGCGTGACGATAAATATATGTACCTATGCAGTTTGTAGATTTCGTAGGTTTCCAATCACTTTTTTTCACTTTCATTGCACTTAGGCAGTCATAATGGTACTCACAAGTTTTTAGTTATATGAGTTATTTTTTACGCCACCTAATTAGGATTTTCTTGTGCGCCGGCGGTTTAAATATTGTTTACACTCTCTCATCTCTTTCTATTCCATATCTCTTCAAAATAGCAACGCCTATCACCTCAAATAGTACCAAAATACAATAGCAATTGGATTATTGACAAACATGACTTGTACTCACAAGTAGGCTAAGATGTTTTCCAGTGTATTAGTGACAAGTGGCAAGCCCATCGCCTAACAGTACTACAAGCCTATATTCCCTTAGTCGCCTCTTACGACATCCACGGGAAGACAAGGAGAGGCACTATTCTAACTCGGCAACCACACGGCAAGATGTGGAAAATGTGGCTTGTGCAAAATGTGGTTACAGAATTATCAAGAAGTTTTAAGACTTGTTGGTAATTCTTTAGCTCTGCCTACCCCACTCTGGGAATGAAGGAGTGAGTTTATGTATGTATGTATGCTGACTTGTTACAAGTTAACCTGGAGTCCATGCTGTTACAGAGCGGTGCTGGTGCCAGTGCAACTGTGGAGCACGGAAGTGGGCAACAGCACGAGTATGCTGACTAAGGTGGCAGGTGGCACGGCGGAGATCAGCGGCGCCACGATGCGAGTGTGGCCCGACCGCATTGCGCGCCTCGACTACGTCATGCCCATATGGCCTTTCATGTAAGCACTTTAGAAGCCCGCGGTAGCGTTTACGGCCGTTGCGGTGCGACTCGTCGCTTGTCGATAATTGTCCATTCGTTCATCCTCTACTAGGGAATATACATACCTACATTACATATAGTATGAATCTTCCCAGGTGAATTTTTCGCCACCTCATGTGTTTATAGGATAGACTTATGCGGTGTAAAATGAATTTTAGGAATAGAGTGTTTAAATGGTTTATCGATGTGAATACAACATCTGTCACTTTCTGTCCAGTTTGGAAGTGCGATAGTGACGGATGCTATAACCACCGCGGTCAAGGACATCATAATACGGGCCCTGTCCATGATAAGAACACCTCATGTCATAGAGTGGGCTTCACGTACCTGTCGGAGCGAGAGAGCAGCAGTAACATGTTCGTGATGCCGTTCACGGGTGGCGTGTGGGGCGCCTGCGTGGCCGTGACGCTAGTGCTGGCGCTGGCGCAGTGGGCCACGGCGCGCGCGCCGGTGGAAAAGGAGGGCGCACTCATCGCTGTACTCGCAACTTGGCTGCAGCAAGGTACACACGACCGGATGTGACACCATAATTCAATCTGATTTAGACCGTGATTATACAGGGTTATTGGTAAGTCGACCTATTCCTTCTAGAGGTTATGGGGGAGATCATTTGCAATCGTTTTAGTCGCATAATAACATAACCTACGCAAAAGTTATTAAATTTGTCTGTTTTTTTGTCATTTTGTTGGATAAACTGATAAAAAAAAAGTTTTTTTTTTTACTTTTTGGTCTCGCATTCCTAATTGTGTACAGATAATTCTACATTAAAATTGCATTAGAACTTAATAATAATAATAAATGATTTTGACTTATGTACCAAAAAACTTAAATTAAAATTATCTCAGAAATGGTTTACTTTTGCATAGGGTCCTATGGGACCAAAATGATTGCAAATGACGTTTCCCATAACCCCAAGGGTGAATAGATCGACTTACCAATAACCCTGCATAAAGAAAATTTACATGTCTTGCCTCCAGGGAAATGATTTGCACATTGTTGTTCATACAGATTTGAGCTAAAGCAAGAATAAAGGCTTACACATAGAAAACAATGCTTGCCGAATTAGAATGATTTTAAACAGATAATAACATAACCCTTCTTGACAGTCGTGTAAAAAAGCTAAAAATATGTATTTTGAGTATCACATTTTCTCTTTGCTTTTGTCTCCAAAAGAATTGAAGAAGAAAGAACAAAGTATTTTGCCATTCAGACGCCAGCGCAGTCCCGGAGGGCCTGTCAGGCCGGTTGACGTTCTTGGTGGTGTCCGTGTGCTCCATGCTGGTGTATGCTTACTACACGTCGGCCATCGTGTCTGCCCTCTTGAGCGCCGGCGGCGGCGGGCCGCGCACGCTGCGCGCGCTGGCCGACTCGCGCCTGCAGCTGGCCTCCGAGGACTACGACTGGATCCGATACCTCATGTTCGATGTACGGTCAGCGTCAAAAGAAAGTGATCACTTAAATACCTTGTCGCTTTACTGTCACATAAGCAATGTCAAACAAGATTGTTTAATGTGTTAATGCGATAAAGTACAAAAGTAGCTTGAAGTGACCAGTTACTTTTGACGCTGACTGTACGTGATGTTTGATGAACGGAGGATGGTTAGGTGTAGGGGAGGTACACTAAAAAGACAGTACTAGTCAGTTCTAGTACTAAGACAGACATACTTACATGGCGAAACTTAAAGGTTCCTAGTTTGACTACGGAAACCTAAAAAACTGAAATTTCTTACTAACTTTTACTCCCATTTTACCAAAATTTAGCTTTTCCAAAATTGCCAAAAGTAGCCTAAATATTTTAACATTTCTTACTTCAAATAAGGTCAGGTGGGGTAAGGTGAACATACTTTATTCTTCTTATCTTATTTTGAGTTCTATACTACAAAGTATAAGTTTTTTCGCTAAAGACAAAACATACTTATTTGCGTTGGCTTTTCAGGACAAAATACTTTGTATGCTAGTTCTAATGCACATCGCCAGAAAATGATTATTCGTAAGACTAGTTCTATCGTTTCCCTTTCCCTATTTTTGGGGTAAGGGAAACAGTCTCAATAAATCTACAACTAATAATACTAGTTTGGATTATTCATACGCAAAACATTTTTAAAAACACCTTTATTGAAATGTGTACTTCATACTTAACGAAATACGGTTACAAATATAATAGTAGTTTATGAAATTGTTGCATAAAGAGGGGTATTAAAACACGAGTGTGTGTTTAAGAACCGAGCCGCTAGGCGAGGTTTTTAATAGTTTCACACGAGTGTTTTAATACCTGGTTATGTGCAGTTTCATACACTACTTTATCTACTCTCATACATTGCGATTCAACCTACTAAATAAAAGATCAAAGTTAACAAAGTAACTACAGCAAAACGTATTCAATGAATGGCGCCAAAACCTAGCACATCACCGCGCATGCGTTAAAGCGGGCGCTGTCACAGACAAGTAAAAATTGGAATGAAAACTTTTTGTAATTCTGTAAAAATGACGCGAACCGCATTTGCGTTCCATTATAAAAAAATAAAAAATATGGAACCTCGTCGGTGACATTAACTTTTTGGATTAACTTGTATCATAATGGTAAAAAAATTACTTTATAACATTTTTTTGTTAGAGAAATAATGTTATAAAGTGATTTTTTAATTTTTTTTCTGTATTGTGTTTATAAAGTATGCCAATATAAATTCGTTTTGAATTTTATAATTCGAACTTTACGATATGAGAGTAGATAAAATATTTACCACAATCGGTATTTGGGGAAAGGGAAACGTACGAGTTTCGAACAGGGGTAGTCAACTAAAAACAAAGGAAGTAAAAAGTAGGTGCAATTTTTTATTGTAATGTTTATTAAGTAATGGTTAAAATAAAGTAGCCTATTTAAATTACTTTTCTTTGGCATACAATTGTTCTCACATAGTTCCTAGGCATTTTTTTGTAAAAAATAATGTAGTCTTTAAATATTTTTTTTCTGAAAGAATTAAAACAATATGTTCATATCGCCAACCGTCATTTGACATTTAATATAGTTAATAGATAACCAATAATTATAACCAATGGAATAGTTTAATACTTAACAATATTTTTCCCATAACTAAATTGGAAAAAAGTTATTTTCCCAATTTTTTTTTACAAACCTATCAATAGCCTATTTTGCCATTTAGGGTATAATCGGTATGGAGAGGTCAGCTGTGTACCGAAGCAATATGTAAAATATCATAACATTTATAGTTAATTACCGATTCAAGAGACTATTTCTACTTTTTATAAAATTTGCCTGTCTCAAAATGTTTGTTACTTCTGACGTCGGGAAAGAGAAACATATGTCCCCCTTAACCCGGTCATGATAGTTTCCCTTACCCCACTTATGCATTTGTAGGTTATGTTACGAATCACATTAAAGTTTAATATTTATAGCATATTCAGCAAACAATTAATTAATATAATTATTATAATTAATATTGTATAGTGTATATTATGTATAGTGTTACATTTTTAATTATGTATTTCAGAATTTTTCGTAATCATATTTATATTTCTGTTATTACTTGTTCTTCTAGCTTCCTCTTCAATAAAAGTAATCGTATAAAAAAAAAACAAAGTGGATAAATAAAATAATCAAAAACATTATATGCTTACAAACAAAATATATCTATAAAACAATACTAACTGACATTTGCAGACTTGTTACCAGACTGTTTATAACATAAATCAGTATCTAAATAAGGTACGTCGAACTCGTGTTTTCGTTGTTTGTCAACTAAAGTATTGTTTTTGTCACACTCGCAGTTTCAGTTGTCATAACGCTATCTGTGTTTTTTTTTTGGAAATAAATCTCAGTTACTGCTTTATGGATCGTGTAATCACAACTCTGCGGTCTATAGTTTTTGATATATCAACTAGTGTTTCCCTTTCCCAGTAGTTCCCCTTACCCCACCTGACCTTACCTCCTTCTACCTCCTTACCATCTTAGGGGTAGTTTTTTCTCAGTAACGGAAATCAATATTTTTTATTTTTACACAATTGCCCAAGCATTTCCAAGTTTCTGACGTGTAGAGTTTCGAAATGCCTTCTTAGTGGATACCTACGCTCACAAAGAACACATCCTCCATATTTGCTGTGCGTTGAGTTTTTTGTAGCATTAGTACATAATCCATAAAACCTTCCTCTTGAATCATTATACTTTGATTAGATGTATGTTTGCTTAACAATAACTCGAGTATCTTCGATTTGATCTTAATGAAATTTGTTGAAAGACAAACGTTCTGCAGTAAGACATGGAACTGAGGTCTCGAACTACTAGTTATTACACTGCCCAGTCAAAGGATTATATACTCTATTGTTGACAACAGAAATTTTTTAATGCTTTTAGTATTACTATGCAGTCACATTCCCCAGGTCGAAACAACCTGGGATGACCTGGAGTACCTAAAGCGCAAGAAGATGACCTCAAGCTTCTACCAAAGCACGGAGCGTGGTATGCAGCTGATGCTGGAAGGGAGCACGGCGTTCCACGCCGAGTACAACCACATCTACCCGCTGCTGAACATCTTCAGCGATAACCAGATCTGCAAGCTGGAGTATGTCGACACTGTGCCTGAGGTCAGAGGAATACCATAAATAACTGGGTTCTTGATTTAAAAATTGCTTAGTAATTTTGTGTATTCAATGTATGGAATAATTAGACAAATTATTAAAGTTTTAAACCTTGTGTGACATGATACATTTGGGTGTGGTGTTTAAAGTTAGAAGAGCGAGTAAGACGTCAATCGGCTCGGCCGGGCCGCCGCGAAACAAATCTCCGAGTATCGCCTTTCAGTGCCGGCAAGAATTGAACAGTTCTGATCACGGCTGAGTACCTACGATAAGGACCGGTCAGAGCTGGCGGAAGACGTTCAGCGTCTTCGACGGCCGAACATAGCCGGCGACGGCCGAACAGGGCCGATGACGGCCGAAGTAGCTACTGATGCGTTTGTATTTAATTTATATTTGTATTGTATTTAATTATATCAAGGAAAATAATCTAACACGTCTGTCCGATTCCCAACTCACGTTGTTACTAACAACCAGTCTCCAAAAATGAGATTTACGATTGCCGATCACCCGCTGTTGCCTACATCTGTTCATCCGACTCAACGGCTGTACGCGTGCTGTCTTACATCTCAACGGCAGTACGGAGCACGGGAGAGCCGACCGTCGCTTTACAACTGTTGCGATAGCAAATCGCAGGCGATCAGGCGTCTCTACGGCCGCAAGGAGGATGAGACTGCTGAACGCAGGTGTCCAACCGCGGAGACGGCCGATCGGCTAAATGCGAATAGTGTGGTGTAAAATACTCGGCGAAAGCTGACTCCGCGTCGACTGGTTTGGGGAGACCCTAACTCTATACATATAAGTGTTTATATCGTTGTCAAGTACCCATAGTACAAGCCTAGAGCTTAGTTTGGGGACTAGGTCAATTCGTGTAACATTGTCCCCGGATATTTATTTATTATTTATACAACCATCGACATTTCAATATTTTCAACAACGCACAGTGATTATGCACCGTATTCTTGACTTCATTAATATACATACTGGCATGCATCGTGAGACTAAATAAACAATTGAGAGTGTTGACCTACCCGACTTTAACTGACCCCCGAAATGTATCTACATATCAATCACTCATTTAAAAGTGTATATCTACGTCACTCGATATTTTCGTGAATGTCGAATGCTTTATTTTAGGTGATGTCGTGGTTGGTGGCGACAAAGCGGGGGCAATGGACGGACGTGCTGCGATCGGCTGGGCGCTGGATTCATGAGACAGGGTTGGCAAAACGTCTTGTGTCGCGTTGGCAGCTCAAACCCCCGCCCTGCAGAGCATCTTTACTCGCTGAGCGTGTCAAATACGGCGATGTGGCACCCCTGATATATTTTTCTGTCGTGGGACTCTTAGCGTCGGTAGCCTTGGTTTTCGTCGAGAGGTTTGTAGCCAGGTGGACCCGGAAGAATGTCGAATACCCGAGTGGTGGAGACACTGGGATTACAGAAGAGGAATTCATTGAATAATATTTTTATTCAATGTTCTGAAGCACAGTAGTTATAACTTTTCAAGTGTAATTGCAAAACTTAAGCAGGTAATGCATAACGATGTCAATGACCTTAGAGATTTCGCCTTTCATATTGGATAATTTTTAAAAGAACAGTGCAATATTTTAGAATGCATATAATATACTTTTATATGGCTTTGATACACACTAGATGTATTTTGTTTGTAGACACTTCATTTAAGTTTGTTGAGACAGTACAAAGCCGTATGCTTTTTGTTTTTGCTTACTAAGTAGTAAAACCGACAAGTGTAAGACAAAGTAGCACATTGAACTACTTATAGGCATGTATTATTAGTATTATTTTATGCACAAATAAAATAAATATATTAAAATTAACGAAATGTTAAGTATTTTTCCTATAATATGTAAGTTTAGTAAGTAATTTCCGGAACATAATTAATAATAATAAAGTCAATTCTGACGGATTCAATCCCAGGTACAAATCATAACCTCTCACTAAAATCATCTATTCTACTACATATAATAATAAATGAATCTTTGTTTCCCTTGGTAACGTCATGGCTCAACCAATCGTAATCGGTCAACCGATTTGTATTTTTTTTGTTGTGTTTGTAACTATAAGGACAAGGTGTGTATGAAAGAAATTACGACCGGGCGGCGCAGGGTACGGGTAGCGAGCTGGTTATAAATTCAACTATCAGGGTTGAATTATTTTACATTGCAGGAAAAATATAGCTCCGATAGGTACACTGACTAAATAAACGATTCTGATTTCCACTTAATTAAAATTTACTTCAGGTATGTCTATTTTGATATCGATTGTGTACATCATAATCAGTGAATGTTACTATGAAACTTGATGTCTAAAATGAATAAAAGGCATTATACGAGTAGGTATTTCATATCCTTTAAATACATAACGCAATAGTAAAATCATTACATAAATGAGTTGAATATTGCGTTTAAAAAAATGTTGTCAGTTCGGACATCTATGTAATTAAATGAAGGGACATGATATACAATGCATTTTGTTTATTTTAAACAACAAGTTTTATAGTAACATTCACTGATCAACACAATCGATATCCAAATAGACATAATGTAAGTTTTATTTTTCAATACGACTGGGTTCGATTCCCAAACCGAGTGTAAGTTTTTTTTTAAACTATGTATGCAGTTTTTCTCGTCACTAAAATCGATGACATGGTTCCCCAAGAACCGATCTTTGTATGTCTTATAGTTACACACTTGTCCATACTGACCGATCTAAATGGGCCACCCTGTATATAAAACATCCTAGAGTTACTAGGAGGATCACTACCAACTATTAGGCTTACTACTTCATGAAAGACTGCGTTAGTACTTTTGTTCAATGAAATCAATAGTATTTGTAAGTAAAACCGCACTTTTCCCACGTTTCGTAACTTGTATTGTAGCAATAAGAACCGTCCTTTCACAACGCTCCAAATCTTTCCTAAAACCTGGTACGTGCGGCAAGGACCCTCACCGAATCTTAACCTTATCAATACTTGCTTATCATAACCTACGCTCATATCTCTCCGATCACAGATCACGTCTGCCCAACCATTACCCAATGACCATTATTTAAACCAAACGGCACTAATTGAAGGAAACAATGCCACAGTAGGGCTTGAGAGACTAGCATATAATTTAGATCATAATATAACAATATGATTCTGTTACTTATCGGTTTGAGCTCGTTTACTATAGGCCTCGGCCATGCCACGAGCTGCCACAGCTTACAGCAGTCACAGGTAAGTGTTTTTTTTTTTATATTTATTTATTTAGTTTCGTACAGATTTAGCCACTGTACCTACTCATGGATAAAGTGCTTATCGTACAGTGATTGATATGCTTGTTTAGAACGTAGGATACCTACACCTAAAATATTATTTTGATTATAAAAGACCACATTAAGAAACTCATTTCATCAGTTTTGTTATTAGTGAGTTATTTATTGCTTACCTAGTTGCTTACAAAGTTCAAGCTCGTTTAAGTCTAAGTTTCAAGGTTGAAATTATACATCCGTAACAAAAGCAACGTACGTAGTAAATACTATCAAAAATAAAAATAATAATTTCTGAATGTAGGTCGGTCAGCCTATGCATAACGTCTACGTGTGAATTTCATCGTGTTCTTTGTTTTATTCCAGCTGGCGTCGCTTAACGAGCGGATGAATCAGATGATCAGTGCCCTATACTCCTCACGTAAGTTAATCAGCGAATCATATTTAAAATAAAAATGAATCGCTAAATGTGTTGCTAAGCGCAAAACTCGAGAACGGCTGAACCGATTTGCCTGATTTCTTTTTTGTTGCGTTCATCATTGTCGGGACAAGGTTTGTATGAAAGAAAATAATTGAAAAATCCACCGGGGAAGTCAGAAATTTGCAGCGGGGCGAAGCCGCTGGCGGGCCGCTAGTTACTAACACATAATACATAAAGTTTAAAATCCACTCCCGGTCAAATAATACGGGTCAGAGTGCGTTTTTCATACTAAAGAGGCTATTTCGAAGCCTTGGTTCCTCGCCAGGGGATGCTTTTAGTATAATCTGATGATGGACACCCCGAGCATCGATACAGGACTTCCAGAGTGCCTAGGATACCCAACTGATTGAATCTGCGGTTAACGCCGGAATTGTGCATGTTCAGAAAAACATCTAAAATGTTAATAAAATGTAAGAAACTATCTCGCTGTGGTGTTAACTGATTTTGCGATCAGTTAGGTATCTTAAAGCACTTTTGACCTCCTCTATTGAACCTCGGAGTATCCACCATTAAATCTCACTCAAAACATTCCCTGGCCAGGAACCAAGGCTTCGAAATAGCCACGTTTGTATGAAAAACGCACTCTGACCCGTATTATTTTGCCGAGAGTGTACATAATGGGTCATAACACAATAATATAACATAATAATATAACATCCAAAATTGTTTAAGTTCTTTTTAAAAGGCCATTGTATAGAACCCATTAAGTTAGGTTAGTTTTATTTATAACAATCATGAAATGATTACGGTTTCAGACAAAAATACTTATGACCTTTGACCCTTTATGATACGTACCCTCAACAACTGACTACTGTAGTGTTAATAATTAAATGTATTTTTAGCACTGTCGAAGAAATCAACTAGTTCGTCATACTCCACGACTCCAGCGCCACCTAGTGACTATGCGGCGCAAGTCCAGGCGCAATATGAGTCCTACTATGGGTACCAGCAGCCGCAGCAGAGCTCCACCCCCGCTCCCCCACCCGCCCCCCACATCATCTACGTGTCCCCGCCGCACTCATCGCCCACGTCTGTCGCTATTTCACCACCCGGAAGCCCCCCTACTGTGACCATCTCCTCGACGCGGCCAAGTCCCTGCTACTCCCAATATGAAGGTCAGGAGTATTACGCGGCGCCGAAGTATGCTCCGCAGTACTATGAGTACTCGTACCAACCACAGTACCCTGCGCAGGCGCCGACACCTCAATACAGCCAATACGCGCCACCGGCGGAATGTGCCTGTCACTGCCAGGCTGAGTACTCCGCTCCGTCTGGTCCCCCGGCTCCTAACTGCCCGCATAGCGTCCAGAGCTACTCCGCTCCGCCTCCGCAACCCGAATATGAGTATCATCCCAGAGGGTGCCCGCCGGCGCCCTGCGCGCCGGCTCCACAGTACTCCCAGCCGCAGTACGCGCAGCCCCCAAACTATCCCCCGCCCACATCGTACCCCCCGACTCCCTCCTACCCTTCCAGCTCAGCGTACCCTCCACCTCCATATGCTCAGCCTCCCAGGCCAGCGTACGGACCCCCTGCCTATCCTCAGCAGGGCCCGGCGTACCCACCGCCGCCAACCTATTCCAGCCCGCGTGATGTGATGAAACCTCCGCAGTTTTAATCAATAATATTTATTAATTTTAGTAATTTATTGTACGTAATTTAATTAATAATGATTAAATGAAATGGGCCGATTCAATAAATTTTCACTTCTTATTATGTTATTTAAAAATACCTTTTTCTTTTTGACGAGTAGAGCGCATTTTTTTAAATAAAACAACGTATGAAGAATTTCAAGACGTTGCAAAACTTTGTTATTTACTCGTAACCAGACGCTTGTAGTTTTCTATTTCTTGTTGTTTATTTAAATTGAAATGGCTTGTCAAAAAATGCATAATATAGGAATCCCAATGCAATCCGTAGTTGCGCTTTTGACGACGAGGGTGTGATAACTGTGACGAGTTAAGTAGGTATGTGTTTTTCTTACGTTATCCACTTAGTATCAAGAGCACAATAAAATTCTTTAACTTTCTTTGGTGTGACATTGTTCCCTGATTGTTGATTTTTATGTTATTTACAAAAGGAAGGAAACCGACGTGCGTGCATGACTCGATGTATGAATGTTGAAGAAGCGGAAGAAATTTGTCAAGATCGTAGCTAGTGGAAAGAAGTGGTATCTGCCTACCCCTCTGGGAAACAGGCGTGATTTAATGTATGTATGTATGTTGTTTACAAAAAAGTCAACCATCGACCACAAATAACGATTCCTGTCTAATTTAGATGCAAATAGTATGCTAGCGAACGTCATTCGATTATTCTAATTAAGGAAATGGAAAAAACAATAGTGTAACCTCGGCTCACTATTGTTATTAGTAAATTGAATAAATAATATTCTGACCTGACTGAGTCTCTCTTTTGTAACAGTACAAATGTATGTTTTTACCCGGCTATCCAAGGGTGTTTATTTTCACGTGTATGTGTATGTACTCGTATGCACGGTAAGCCATCATTACATTATTTTCATTAATTCATTCATTTATTTATTTTGTCGATTGTAATATTTCATCGAACGTTATATACCGCTGAGAATATGATGTTTTTTTTTTAATTGTATAGGAAGGCAAACGAGCACACAGGCCACCCGATGGTAAGTGGAAACTGTGACCCATAGACACTCTCATTCACAAGACTGCAAATGCACAGCCAACCTTGAGGACTAAGATAGAATGCCTCTATGCTAGTCATTTTGCCGGCTGTCTTATCCCCAAAATGGAACACAACAATGCGAACACTGCTGCTTGGCGGTAGGTTAATGGATAAGATGGTGGTACCAACTCGGACGGACCCTGCACAAGGTCCTCACACAAGTAAGTTTTCGGTGCGGTGAAAAATGCCTTCCGATGAAATGAAATTCCTTGACTGTACGTACGTATTTATATTAGTCGGTTTTTGTGACCTCATGAAGGCTAAACAGCTTGAAGGATATTGAAGATCATGGTGTCGTTGGATTGGTGTTTTTCCATTAGCATCAGCGTGTACTTGTTAAGACGAAGCTACGTGAAAATATTAAGCACTAAGGGCCTTTCACAATCGACGTGTAAATTTATCTGCCATTTAAAGTTTGCTCTCTCCTTGTCTATTTACAAGTGTAAGAATGAGAAAGGGTCAAAGGATCATGGGCAAATTGGGTGAGCCACCATCAGAATTGAAACCTATGTCATTAAAAAGGTTTTAGTTAAAGCATCATTTCTTAATATCGCCGCAAATATCTAGCTCACCGGAGAGCAAAAATATGGGCACTTGAAAACAAGATATATCGACCGTAGAAACTTCGGCTAATTAATGTATAATTGATACAGTTTATTATAGAACTGCGTGGAGGGTATTTGATGTACAAAAATATGTAAACTGTACTGATCGTGCTTCTCCAGAACTTGTCAAAAAGTATATTTAAAAATATTCGTAACAACACGTCACTCGCAAGATTACAAAGTATCTCGTAGAACTCTATCATCAACATATCCTTCGATTAAGTTACTTAACTGAAAATATACACGAATTATTTTTTATGTAAGTATTTAATGTCTCTTATAAATGGTGTATTTATCTGTACAGCAAATAAACTCTCGATTTCAAGAAAATGCTTCAGCTTGTTAATGTATATTACCTAAAGTTTATATGGACTGTCTTGTTTTCAAGAGATCATATTTTTGATCTCCGCTGAGCTAGGTATTTGCGGCCATAATAAGAAATGATGTTTTCACTAAGTTCATTTTAAATATAAAGGTTTCAATTCTGTTGGTGCCACACCCAATTTCCAAACAAAAATGCCGATGATCCTTTATCTGTTAAATATGCTCTAATTGTCGATTGTGAAGCAGTCAGTAACTGGCGGATTTCGGAGAAGAAAAGAAAGAAAATCATTTATTCGTGACATGCATAACAAAGAACAGATTAACAAATACAAGAAGAAAGTAGCGACACGAAATGGTCCCAACTCAGCGTAATGCTGGCATTGAAGTCGGCGCTGGTCTGTATGACCGCAGGGCCTCTATTCTAGGCAGTAAAACCATATCGCTCCTTCAGAACGATAGTGACCTAATTCCAAATTTCAGCTTTCAAACTTTGAGTCATAAATTGATTATGATAGAGCCCTAACTCGAAAATTAAAATTTCTCAATTATGTCACTATAGTTGTGAAGGTGCGATATTGTCTTTTTTGATAGCTCTTATTTGCTTGGCAGTAATGGCGGCTGAGTTAAAAACAATACCATAAAACGTCAAAGACGATATGGTTTTTACCGCGTAGATATTATAGTGGTGGTGGTTATGACATAACTATTCAGTTAATTTTACGGCGTGCGTGAAGGACGGAGCTATATCAGTTATATAGCTTTGTCCTTTTTTCTCAGCGTAGGGGAAAGGGAGGTATAACGGACCCTGTGGGTAAAACGGACCACACTTGTCATTTGGATACTAGTAACGCCATCTATTGCCAACTTATGTCCACCTAGTAGTCGCCTTTCGCTCAGTTTCGGTCAGTGTCCTTGGAGCGGTCATGCAGCAGCACGCGGTTATATCAAGGTTAGTTCATTTTTGTGTATTTTGATGTAAAAACCGCAAATTTTGATCAGCCTTCACTTTTATTGCATTACTAACATCGATTTCAAACTATTTTTGCTTTATATATTCTTTATTTTACTTTGTTTAAACGATAAAATAAGCAAGGTACTTCGCCAATTCAACCTTAAAATATTTTCTGTTTACGTGCCTACCAAAAAGGCAAAACGGAACGGGCAAAACGGACCACGTGATCAAAAGGAAAATGTACTAAAGCAGCTACAAAAAAGAAAAAAAAATCGAGGACATCATCCAGCGAAGACGAAGAAGATGTTAGATGTTTTTACTGTTAACATTTATTTTCTGAATCTACAGAGGGATGGGTTCAATGTCCAGCATGTTCTTTATGGGCACACTGTAGCTGTGCCGGCGTTGAAGACGATGACGAAGATGTTAGGTTTGTTTGCGAAAGGTGTGCTATTGAGTAAGTGCACAAAATTTTGTTTTTTTTCTTTAGGGTGCCATAGGTCCATTTTACCTTAACGTGTGGTTCATTTTACCTTAGCATGTAGGCAAAACGGACCAATTCGAGGATTTTGGAAATCATCCAATATCCTCTTAATCTGTGATTTGATTGAAGTGTGTTCAATAAACATAAGTTACATTATTAAATGCTCAATTATAGTATGTTAAACAAATAAGAATAAAGCTGTTATTTTTTTTTCTATGTTGGTTTTTTCTTAAGTGGTCCGTATTACCTTCCTTTCCCCTAAACTGAATTGCAGAGCAAGATCATAATAACCCCTCTGAGTTAAGTTTGCAAAATGGATGACGTTTGTTAATCCGAAAATGGTTGTCTCCGAATACAGTTAGGGTCTTAGCGCAGTATACTTTCCATCTTTGATTTATAGGGCCAAAATAATATAGGATACTTATACTTAATATTAACTGAAAACTATACAGCGCGTCCCAGGCATTGCGACACGAAGAATACAGTAGCTAGCATCGCCCGGCGCATGGTTGGCAGGATAGTCACATCTGAGCCTAAAGCTTCTCCTCGCTCTGCTCGTCGTCGGGCCTTACTTTAACTTGCCGTTTACTCAAGCTATCCTTCCACATTTTTATATTAAACTAGCTTCTGCCCGCGACTTCGTCTGTGTAAATTTTGACTGTCGTTATTCCCTCGGGAACTTATACAAGGGATAAAAAGTAGCCTATGTGTTAATCCAGGCAATAAGCTATCTCTATTCCAAATCCGTCCAGGCGTTGCAGCGTGAAGGAATAACAAGCAAACACACAAACTTTCGCATTTATAATATAAGTAGGATATTTAAACAAGATTACAGCAAGTAATATGATCATTCGGTATATTCAGCTTTAGCATTTCCTATCCGTGTTGTTTTCACTTTCTTTAAATACGGGTATCATGCCGAAAGTTTGGAAGCGCTCTTTAGTTGTTCCCATCTTCAAAAAGGGTGACAAGCACGACATACAAAATTATCGCGGAATCTCTATATTGTCTACTATACCAAAATTGTTTGAAAAAATTATCTACGACACTCTTTATAAATTAGTTAGACCTGCACTTACGACGAGGCAACACGGTTTCGTTGGTAGGCGGTCAGTTGAGTCTAACCTTTCGGAATTTCGCGATACCGTTCTGAAGGCTATGGACACGGGGATTCAGGTTGATGCTGTCTACACGGACTATTCTAAGGCCTTCGATATTAGTGCAAAAGCTAAAAACATGCGGCATACACGGTGATCTGCTTAGATGGCTAACGTCCTACCTGCGAGATAGATCCCAAGCTTTTTCCGTCAAAGGTCATACATCGAGCTTTATTCCCGCACCATCCGGCGTGCCACAGGGGTCCCATATTGGACCCTTACTGTTTAATATCTTTATTAACGATGTGGTCAACTGTTTTCATCACTCCAACATGTTACTTTTTGCCGATGATTCAAAAATGTATACGTCGGTGACGTCTATAGGCGATTGTATTATTTGCAGGATGATCTTAACAGATTTGATCAGTACTGTCTTAATAATGGTCTTGTACTTAATATTGGCAAATGTTTATCTATTTCATTCTCTCGTAAACACAACCCAATACTTTTCGACTACACAATTATAAATGAATCACTTAATAGGGTTACGGAGGTTAGAGATCTAGGTGTTTACATTGATAGTGAAATCAGACTTGTGTCTCACATCGACAAAATTACCTCAAAGGCTTATAGGATGTTTGGCTTCATATTTAGGCAAAGTAAAGATTTTAAAGACCCTCGTACCTTGGTATTGTTGTACAATGCTTACGTACGATCACATTTGGAATACGCGTCCGTTGTTTGGAGTCCTCATTACTCTGTACACATCGAGTCAATCGAGAAAATACAGAATAAGTTCATTAGGTGGATGAAATACAAATTTAAATCGTTTAACATTGATAACTTTGAGAGTCTGCAACTCCGCCGTGAACATAAGGATCAAGTGTTTTTATACAAGGTACTAAATGATTCTATTGAGTCGCAATACCTCACGAACAACATTTACTTTAGATGTCCTAATTTCCGATCTCGGAATAATAATTTATATTCTGTTCCTTTCTGTCGCACTAAATATGCTAAAAATTCCTATCTCGTCAGAGCATGCTCAACCTACAACATCAAATATTCGCACATTGACCCCTTTAGCTTGCGCCTTGGGCAATTTATTTCCGCAGTGAAAACAGTTAAAACAGAAAACGGTAGCTAGTAATTAGTGTTTTTGTTTTTGTGTTATTTTTATTTTATTTTTTTCTCCTCTTCCAAATTTGCTTGCTTTTCTCCTTCCGCTCATAAATGTTATTATTAAATAAGTTTCTGCTTATCACGCTTTTATCTCCTCTGAGCATAAATTGTGCTATCTAGTAGTGAAAACTGTTTTGGCTCATGTATTATCCGTATTATTTTATATTTTTTGTAATATTTTTAGCTGTTTGTTTTCCAATAAATAAATAAATAAGATTTAAATAAGCGAAAATTCATATACAGAATAAAAATATGAAATATTATGTTAGATAAATAGTTAATTATGCGTAACCAAGGGAATATCATGTTAAATAAACCCATCATAAATAATAGTTGCGCTCACTAATAGGTATGCATTTGCCGTCGCAATTTACTTGTTAATGTACGACCTCTAGAAGACAAGATGACGTAGAAAATGTTGCAAAGCTTGAACGTGTTAGTATGTGTGTTATCATTAGGAATGACTGAATTTTGCAATGATAGCAAGTCAGAGTTTATTATACATGGTCAGTACTTCAGCGAATTTAGAAATATACTTACGAGTACTCCCAGGGATTAAATGCCCTACATTTTTAATGTTATTACGTTTAGTAAGACATTCCTACAGAATATTACTTTTGACGTCAGATGAATATGAGATCTTCAGGGTTAGTAACTTGTCCTATTTAACTACCTACTTACGTTATTTACTTTAAAATTATTAAAACTCCTAATAAACACAAATGCCAGATGTTTATGTGACTTCCTGACCATTAGGACTGATACTAAAGCACAATCAAATTTCAATTTCACAACTATTGTATTACAATTCCTAATGCAATGCGCCTAATCAAACGCTATGACATTAGCCCTGCAACAAACGCCGTTTCCCAACTTAATGATAAACAATGCTTATATAACGAGCAAGTGACAAGCCACATGACACAGCAAAATGACACTATACGGCTTGATCCTCGTACTTCTGGTACAGGTGAGTAATATTGTTGTACTTTAATTGCCTTTAGAGACCTCGATTGCCCGCCCTCCACTGCGAGCGGTGCAGACCTCTTATCCGAACTACAAATTCTGAATCCGAACGGGGCTTCGCTTAGGGAATGCAAATAACCGGTTATTACCGGTTTTAACCGGTTATTTTCATACAAAATCTGTTAATAACCGGTTAAATTGCATTCCCTAGCCCCGCTCCGATCACAGTGGAAGGCGGGCATTACTGTTGAGGTTCAGCAGGGTTACCGTCCGCATACATTTGTATTCAAATCAGATTTTAATTACCCATTAAAGTATACAATTTTATATTTTGTATTCGTCGTGACATGCCAACAACGTTATTTTTCAGAGTTTGTTAACTTACGCAAACTGCGACGCGGTCGATGACAGCGACTCTAGAGAAATCCTGCTAGCGCCGCCGGAGGTCGAGGATAATATAGTCAAGGATGTCCAAGGTTCAAAGAAAGACTGGGTTGACGTGTTCCTGAATCCGGAGAATGGCTTCTATCCGTCCACTTCCGCGGCTCTGATGGCTCAGGCCACCAGCCCTGATAAGTCCCCCGAAGAACAACTTGTAGACATGAAGGAGATGGCCCGCAAAATCACAGAAGCCATTGAATCTGAAATGACCAACCTACTCTCATACGCCTTGGCTAACTGCGAGAAAGACGAAAAGCATGGAACTAAGCAAAAACGATCAGTTGAATCGCCTATGGACAGCAGTCAGCTGGTAATGAGGCTACTCAAACACATAAAGTCGAACAATGAATACCAGAATATTGCCATCGAAAAAATGATGACTGCTCAAGAGATCGCCGATAAATATGGCATCGAATATAACCCCTCTGAAGACCTACTGGCTGATCTCGCCGGGTATTCCTCTCAGCAATCAGAACGACTTACTTCAATTATGAACGATGCATACCGCACCAGCGCCAAAAACGAACAAGTACAATTTGTGCCTCTGCGTGATAACGAAGATGACAGAGATAAAGCAGATAATAGTACTTACTATGTTTACGCCATACATATTCCTGAGGAAGAAATTCAATCGCAGCTGAATTCTTACCCTTCTTACGACTACATGCCAGAGCAGACCCAGTACTCGGCCCCATTCAGCCCAGCTCGCTACGGGCCTCCACAACCTCACCACAGCCATTACAACTTTCCCGAAACCCAGATCCCGGCTCCTCCCACTCGCCACGCGCCTCAGGCCTACCCACGACCAGCAGTTCAAGAGACTGCCTTCACCCCCACTCAAGGATATTATCCTTCATGCGGCGTTATGGAACCTGTTACTACAACGACAACAATAGTGCTGCCGTTCGAGGAGCCGGTGGCACCAGAGCCTGAACTCGCCGGCCAGCTCTACGAGGAGACCATCTCCAACAAGGTGTTCGTGGAGAAGGGTGAGGAGCCTGGCTCCACTGACGTAAACCACGTCATGACTCACACCATCTCGGAAAAATCCCACTTTGTGACTCCACAGATTGAAAAGCTACCGCAACAGATGCAGTACTATTTCTTTATGATGAACTAAGTAGTTAACTAAAGTTTATTTACGGAGGCACGTCTCGCTACTCAATATCACGTTGCGCGATTGCGTGAATGAACGTTAGATGAAGTAGTGGGCCGTGATGTCGTGGATTGAAACTATAACCCCCTTATTCATAAACTTACTTTAAACCTATTTTATAGTGCCCGGTTGATAAGAACAAAATCCTGACACTGGTCATTCCAGTACAAATTATATAACCTCAAACTCAAAAATAGGTTATAAATTGTAGTGCGATGACACTTGTCAGGATTGACTATCTTATCGGCCGGCTACTATAGTTAAAGTATTCTTTGTCCCTTTCTGTCCAATTCAAATGTCATAATGACAGATAAGGAGAGAGCATATTTCAAGCACTATTGCGCGTTTATGAATAGTAGGGTAAGGATATGTGTTAATATTGTCTGTAATCTTATAGGTTGCACAACTGATATTTATATATAGTTTAAAGAAAAACTTGTGTTGCGTAAGAATTTTATGTTAAGATAAGGAATAAAAAAATACGTTCACTTAAGGTATAATTTAATAAATACAATACATTCCTACTAAATAAATCCTTAAAACGACTTAAATCGAAGCTCTTTTTGGGTATATTTGGTTTAGTGACTGGCTTGCACTCATCGATGTCCATTTCGAAACAAAATGAATCAGAATACATTTCTTATATTTTACACGAAAGTACTTTACTTGGACACTAATTAATTGGTAACTTAAATGTAAGAGTTAAGTTAAACTAACTTCGATGTTTTACAATTACGATCTTACAAATAAAACTAACTATTACACGCTTAGCTATCACAACGAGAAGGCACTAAGTTATTACTTAATTACATAATCGCATGAAAGACACCTTTAATTTAAGAAAACAAAATCCTATTTGTCGCAATTCTATTTCATAAACGAATGAATTAATTTCCATTTTGTCGACCAAAACTTGCGACATACTTTAATTTGTTAAGCCACCGCAATAAAAATAAGGACCAGGGACTTTACAATTTTAAAAATATTAATCATTGAGTTCCTACGATAAGGTCCTAACTCGTAACAAGAGAAACGGGATTCATACGAGTATGTTATACCCTTCTAATCGCAACGTCTTTGGCTTTTAACAACTTTGAAGAGTAGGAAAGTACCTTATCTTTGGTGAAATACAGCTTTGGCGAGCATCATACCAAATTGATTAAATATAACATCGATACAGAGAAACAGACAGAGATCTTCACTAACATGATGTATGAGTTTTTGGTTTAATAAAGTATTATCGAAGTAACTTTTGTTTGAAAGAAAAGAAATAAAAAACATTTATTCGTGACAAACAGACAAACAAAACGCAACAAAATACTGACATAAACAAAATACCTGTTGTGACGAAATAATAATAATATAATAAATAATGAAAAATATAAATAATATTTAATCTGTGGTCTTGCTGATATTCAAACTTTTACAACACAGCACATGCCGGTGACGTTTAGCACACGCGTCCCTTTTCCACCTACAAGGCTAGATAGAGAGCACCAATCCAATTGCAGGCTTGGTAGGCTATACACCTAGGTATTATTTTAATATTATACTTACAGCTATTATTAGTTATATGTAGGATTAGGACTTTTGGTGGCAAACCATGGTTTTAGAATCCATGGAGTCGCTTTTATCTAATTATTATATACATCTTCTTCTTTCTTTGCCCCCGCGGCGACTTGAACAGCTACTACCGCGGGGATATGGCGTTTCCACGTGAAGTGATTTCGCCAGTGTCAAGTATATATAAGTATAAATCAATATAGCAATAAAACACAATCCAATCTTCTCTAGGAAGATTGGGGGCAACGTTGTACGGTGATTTGTAGGTCAGAGGTATTATATACATACCACCTTGATTTTCGGTATTGACATATTTATTCATTCGTTAAGACTGAGCCGACCTTACGCTGAATGTACAACGCCCTCATTAATATTGTATTTTCTAATAAACTGAAGTATTTTCTTGAAATCGGAAGGTGCTTTTTTGTACTACAAATACAAACCCAACTTATAGGACATAATATCATAGTTTAATAAAATAACCTTCAAGTTATCAACGTAACGGAAAAAAGTGGCCACCTTTTCCCGTTAAGCTTACTACTCAAAGTGTAATTGTTATCAAAGTTTGTTACTTATCCAATAAGTTATGTTTTTATTCGTGCTACAAAAAAACTTCGTCTGATTGCAAGAAAATTATTTAGTTAATTCGTAAAAAAAATTGTAACGAGGGCGCCACTGGACGGTCGACGTTGGCTTGGTGTAGTCTTAAACCACTACAATGATATAAAATATATACGATGTGGATGTACTTATTTTGAATAAATAAAATAAATAAATAAATACTGAAGGTCAAAATCAAGGTAATATGTAGAAATAAATAACTAGGACATAGCAACTCCATAGATTCTAGAACCATGGTATGCCACTAAAATCCTAACCATATGATAGTTATTAGTGTGAAAGTGGTGATGTCGTGCAGCTTGCGCGCGCGCCGCGCGGCTACCTGTGCGCGTAGTATGCGCTGTACGCGCCGTTGTGCGCGGTGTGCGGCTGATACCTGAAGTGTTGCACAGTAAAACATAAATATCCGAAAAATCTCGAAAATGGTAACAGTTTTACTACGGTCATTTTTCTATATTTGGTAAGTGACCCAACCACTTATCTAATATTCGCTAATCGCTTTCTCGTCAGCAGCCGGAAGTGCCTTAAGGATTTACTGCACCGTAAATACATACACCTGCAGGCCTAGTACGGTTGCGTTTATCGCGTGACAAAATGTGGATAAAGCATCCGTCACTTTCGTGCTTATACAAGTGTCAGAAAGTGACGGATTTATTAGGCCCCCTGAAAAACATTACTATCCCTATCCTTGTTGTTTATGTGTGTGTCTAGTGATGATACTGACCGCACGGGGTGCGCGTGCGCGTACAGCGGGCCGCAGGCGCTGGGCTCGGCGGCGTACGGCGCCGACAGCTGCGGGCATGGCTCCGCATCGCGCCGCCGCGCAGCGCCGCGCGCCTGGCTCTGCTCCGGCGGGCTGCAACCACAACAACTATGCTCAAAATTAAAAAAATATATAATTATCATGTATCAGGCCATAAACAGGAGAAATAAACAAATGTCGTGTACGTGTGCGTGTGTCATGTGCGCGTGCGTGTGTCATGTACGTGTGGGTGTGCGTGTGCATGAGCGTGTGCGTGTGCGTAACGTGTGTGTGTCGTGTGCGTGGGCGTAAGCGTCTGCGTGTCTGTGTGTGTATCGTGTGCGTGTGCGTATGCGTGTGTCGATGCGTGTGTATATAATGTATATGTGTGTGACTACAAAAGGTAATAATATGTGTGGATGTTTGAATGTTGATCTTTCAATTACGCATGAACACCTATAAATTGGAATGGTATTTTACATATAGGTAAGTTCCTCTTCGATTTACAACAAAAATTAGTAAAAGCAGGGCAAGAGTTATTAAAAACTCTTTATTTATCTGTACCTATTTCTATTAAATTTATACCTGTTTAACACAGCTTAGGCTTATTCTCTTTGCTGATAAGAACATGGAAAACCATACCACATAGCATGCCAATAGGTACTATAAATTATTCAGATATAATTTCCAATATTTTAAAATGTTACAATCGTGTTACGATTGTATCACTCGCTATGAAAATATGATACTTCTAATTGAGATCACAGAATATGTCCCATCATAATGCCGCCCAGTAGGCGGGGTCCTATTACAGTCCCGCGTTAATCGCTATTGTGACAGCGAGCGACAAATGGCGCAGAACTCTCCAAGAAGTGACGTTATTAATCGGCTTTACCAGGAAGTCAGCAAAAAATCGTTAGGTCGGTTTTTGCCCCAGTTTGTACACATGGCGATCACTTTTTTCTGCCATCGGAACATCGGATAAAATTGATGACTCGATTGTTTACAGTAGCCAGATTGTTTATACAGTTTTATGCTGCGAATTAGGGTTTGTTTATTTTGCATGATCATTATATTAGAAAAAGCGAGCGCTAATAGTGACGAAGGAATAGCATTACTTATATTTTATTACTTGAGCGAATTACCTTTGGAGGTGGGAGGACCTTGTGCAGGGTCCGTCCGGGTTGGTACCACCATCTTATCCATTAACCTACCGCCAAGCAGCAGTGTTCGCATTGTTGTGTTCCGGTTTGGGGATAAGACAGCCGGTGAAATGACTAGCATAGAGGCATTCCTTCGGCCTCAGGGTTGGCAACGCATTTGCAGTCTTAGGATTGCGGTCTTGTGAATGCGAATGTCTATGGGTCACAGTTTCCACTTACCATCAGGTGGCCTGTGTGCTCGTTTGCCTTCCTATGATATAAAAAAAAAAAAAAAAAAAAATCTAAAACTAAAACATGACACAAGAATTTCTTTGATCATCGTCAGTAAAAGTTTGTTTAAAGTTTTATTCAACGAAATTATAACTTTTTTAATGTGTCTAAAATAATACAAACAATCAAATAAATACTTAGGTTTTGCAATGAGCCCAAGTTCTCTATTTTACTCGGCAAAACAATATGGCTGTTGATATGCCATCGTATTTTTAACTCAGCCACCAAACTAGTAAATAAGAGTAATCGCATTATTGACAATTCCGTAACATGTCTATTAGCAATATTGTTTTATTGAATAGAGTACCATAGATAGAGTCCTTGAATCAATACCGTCTTTACTAAAAGGGAACACGGGGCCCGTGCCCAGTGCCCCAATTGAGTCGCTTTACTTCAAACTCGGATAAATCCATGCAAAATGGACAATGAAATTTGCGTCTTTTTTCAATCTAATAAACAAATTTCAAGGAGAAATTGTCTCACATTGAAATCATTTTGGTCGGGCACAGTAACAGTGAGCACCCGGGCCCAAAATTCTTGTACCATACACAAACGAAACGCAAAACTAATCTACAAAAAATCGAAACATACACAACGCAAATAACAATGTAAAATGTACACTGCGCCTGCCATTAAACACGCAACAACGTCGCTCTGGGTCCTTTGCGTAGGCGCAGGTAATGCAATACTTTCCTTATTGGACACGTAGGTATACGAAGGGTGTTCAATAAATTCTCGGTATGAGAAGGAAAACAAAAGCATACGATTAGTGTTTTATTTTTATTTTTCTATATATTCCCCCCCTATGTTTATACACTTATAAGATCTGTCAATTAGTTTTTTTAACCCCTCATAAAAATATTTTTTGTCTTTGGTGTCAAAATGCTCCAGCACCGCTGCCTTCAACGCTTCATCACTAGAAAATCGATGTCCACGAAGATCCTTTTTAAGGTTGGGAAACAAAAAGTAGTCGCTGGGGGCCAAGTCTGGACTGTACGGCGGGTGAGTAAGTGTTTCGAACCCAGATTCAAGAACAGCAGCCTTGGCAACATGAGCAGTATGCACAGGGGCGTTGTCATGAAGAAGCAGCACTCCTCTTGTCAATTTTCCCCTCCTCTTCTCTTTGATTGCTTCCCGTAATTGGCGTAAAATGTTAGCGTAGTACTCTCCTGTAATATTTAAACCCTTTTCTTTATAATCTATTAATAATATCCCTTCACAATCCCAGAATATTGTCGCCATGATCTTGCCAGCTGAGGGGACGACTTTGAATTTCTTGGGATGAGGTGTTCCTTTAACGTGCCACTGCATCGACTCTTGTTTGCTCTCAGGGTCATAGTGATGAACCCAAGTTTCATCTCCGGTAACATTTTTTTAGAGCAAACCATCAGGGTTTTCCGCACACAGCGTAATGAAGTCGGAACAACAAGCAACACGCGTATGCTTCTGAAACGGTGTCAACATTCGTGGTACCCATCTCGCACTAACTTTGGACATGTTAAGATGATCGTGGATAATATCATGTATTGTAACAATAGAAGTATTGGTTTTTTGTGCTATAGACCTAACCTTCACTCGACCATCTTCCAGTATAATTTTCTCCACTTTTTGAATGTTTTCTGGTGAAGTAGCTTCAACAGGCCGACCAGGTCTAGGGTCATCTTCTATGCTCTCCCTCCCACGCTTAAATTCATTTGACCACTTTTGGACAGTAGATAATGAAGGAGCGGACTCACGGTAAACTAAATCCATTTCTTCTTCAATACACTTTTGATTTTTTCCCTGTTTAGTCAAGAATTTTATCACGGCTCGATGCTCCAATTTAATTATCATTGTAAAATCGCTCATGGTGATCACGTTTGTTCAGCAGTAGCAGAAAAACAAAAGAACGTGTAGGCTTCAAATTTACTTTTTTTTACTGTCAATGAATGACTCTTTGCGGCCAGTATTAAGAAGTTTACTAAAAAGGTTTGCAAGATACCAATACCGAGAATTTATTGAACGCCCCTCGTATGTACTACTTGTAGCCCAATTAGAAAGAAAACAAAAATAATAAATCAATATTATACTAGTAGTATTTGGACATTTGTTTGGTTTTTTGTTATGTTTAATTTTGATGAAAATAAGGAAATAGGAGGTTTTTGGGAGCAGAGACCGATCTATTTCTGCACCCTACCAAAGTGGTCGGTGGTAGACTTTCTGACAACTTTGTCATGTTCGGGAAAATTCGGTTTCAAGCTGAGGGTCTTCTAGTTATTGTTCAATTATGGGTAGGTGTACCAAATTGTAGTGGTTTTGATGGAAAGCTTACAACGTTATGAAACGATTAGTATTAGGTACTTACTTAAGGCATTTTAATATTGTAATGCCTACGTATTCGTTGTATTGTGTGGCCTAAGTACGAAAATTAAATTATGCAATTAATATAAAAAATATACCAGCTTAACAGTTTTCGGAAAAAAAAAAAAAAAAAAACGGAATTTTGAGGTGTTCCCGCTTTAGTTACGTACAAAAACTTTGGTAACATTTCTTATCAGAAATAATTTGTATGTGGGCTCCATCAAGTTTTTCCAAAACATAAGTACACCAACAAACATGCATAAATTATGTCGAACGTATAACACGAACCATTGTAGTTAAAAATTAAACTACCCGTAAACACGAAAGTACGCACATAGTGTGTACACTACGCGATCTTTCCACGAGTATATAATATATGTACGCACAATTTCATCATTCAACTGTTTATGTGCTCTAAAAATTCCTCGTGTATCGACTGGATGAAAAACAGAAACGATGTCTTATTACGTTGCTGTAAACGTTTATTTAGCCTTTGAACTTTCAGTACATACAGGAGAGTAATATTTCTTTTACGTCCTATTTATACTCGCTGCAGAAAGAAAAGGTATTAAATGTAATTCTGAGAATTAATAAATCATGTCTATTTTACATTGTATTTCTTAATCACTTACAGATTTCGTTTGAATTTCAGGACGTCATCAAACGTCCCATTTTTATTTCAGCGGGAACG
This sequence comes from Acleris emargana, assembly GCA_927399475.2. NCBI lineage: Eukaryota > Metazoa > Arthropoda > Insecta > Lepidoptera > Tortricidae > Acleris > Acleris emargana. The sequence goes on along the minus strand of OV656856.1, from coordinate 6,302,227 downwards.
GGAAACGCTGTGTCCGCCATTACTGTCACTCGTAACTCTTTACTCTATGGCCGAGTCATAAAAGTAAATTGTCACCGGCTGTTGAAAACCACCTCCGTGCATCGTAATAAAATATCTCATTCGTGTCTATGGCTTGATTCATGGCCAGTGTTGTGACATGGGGGTCGTTCCGAAAAATGTGGTTTCGTTTAGTCGATCGTAAACTTGTCGTAAAAGTGATTTAACGGGGTTTATGGATGGACTTACCAGTCGTCAGGGTCGCAATCACGGAACCCTTTTGCGAACGGGTTGCTGGCTATCTTCAATTGTGTTATCTGAAACGTAATCATATAAATTACAAATATTGCTAATGGAAGATAGAGTTATTGGTGAGTAGTAGTGAGTAGTAGAACATAATTATTGAAAATGTTTGACAATGCAAGATAACATGAACAAGGAATCCATTTTACGGTTAAAATACATTGTCAAGTTTGACAAACATTAAAAAAGGGACGGATTATAAATTCAGCATGTAACTTACGCAAGAGGACGTAATAACTTATAACCCGCAATGCTGTAGAGAATATAGTTTCGTTCAGATTTTTCAACATGAGTGGGCAAGATTCCAGCCTTTGACAATTTTAAGCTGACGTTATTGTAACTAAATGCCGAGTCGAGTAAGGAATTTAAGAATAAAATAATAACAATGAGTAAGCCGTAAAAAAAACCGCATTGAGGCTTCCGTACCGTCGTAGGTACTATTATATTTCCAACTGCGAATCGAACCAGGTGAACCCAACTCAGACTTCACTTGTTTTTTTTTGTATTTGTTGTTTTTCTTCAGGGTTTTTAATATAACCATACCTACCAAAGACGCTTGTATGTTTTACAGTTTTATACTTTCTTGTGCGGCCCCCTTTAACATTGCACATTTTTAAAATATAACAAATATAATAATATCGAAAGTGAGTGAAGGGTCGGAAGGCGTACTTTTTCGAATCAAATCGGAGAAATACTGGAAAAGGGCCGAATCTTAAGCACCCGAAACCGACGTGCATACATGACTCGATGTATGAATGTTGAAGAAGCGAAAGAAATTTGTCAAGAACGTAGCAAGTGGAAAGAAGTGGTCTCTGTCTGCCTACCCGTCTGGGAAACAGGCGTGATTTAATGTATGTATTCTTGAGAGATAAAAACAACCCGCTGTCTATGTATAACGGATCAAAAGACAGCTCTTTAAAGTTTAGACAACCTGACAGACGGACAGCATAGGCATATTTATAGGGACCCTTGGACTCCCTTCGGGTACGGGCCCGTAACAAGTAAGCTCCTCGTCAAAAACGTAGCTCTAAATTGGTGATGCGTCAGCACTAACCCTGTGGTTCTGGTAGGCGGTGACGGCTGTGAACCCCGTCTCGGGGAACACGAAGGTGCGGAAGGGTACGGTGCCCGGGGTGCCGCCCCCCTCCCCTGGCAGGAACACCACGTGCAGCCGCGGCTGGTACCGGTGCATCGAGTTCAGGATGATCTGCGAACGGCTTTATTGTTGGAGGTGGGAGGACCTTGTGCAGGGTCCGTCCGGGTTGGTACCACCATCTTATCCATTAACCTACCGCCAAGCAGCAGTGTTCGCATTGTTGTGTTCCGGTTTGGGGATAAGACAGCCGGTGAAATGACTAGCATAGAGGCATTCCATCTTCGGCCTCAGGGTTGGCAACGCATTTGCAGTCTTAGGATTGCGGTCTTATGAATGCGAATGTCTATGGGTCACAGTTTCCACTTACCATCAGGTGGCCTGTGTGCTCGTTTGCCTTCCTATGATATAAAAAATAAAAATAAAATAATTACCAGCCAGAGGGCGATAGCAAAATATTTTCTCTCCTATGGCAAATAAAATATGCTCAACACATTTAGCTGTCAAACTTCGCCTCACGGAAGGGATTTTACAATCAAATCCAGTTCATCCAATTATAATGATGACGTCGCGCTGGCCTAGTTGGTAGTGACCCTGCCTACGAAGCTAGCGGTCCTGGGTTGAAATCACAGTAAGGGCAGACATTTGTGTGATGAGCGCGAATATTTGGTCCTGAGTCATAGATATTTACTATGTATTTAAGTATATATTTCTCTATATAAGTATTTATATCGTTGTCTAGTACCCATAGTACAAGCCTAGAGCTTAGTTGGGACTAGGTCAATTGGTGTTACATTGTCCCCTGATATTTATGTTTTTATATTTTTTATTTATATAATAATATTTTTTTATGTAATGGTTTTCTGAAGTATGGTGTACTCACGTGTCCGTTATCGTCGAGCTGGTTGTTGGTGAGCTTCAACTTGTCGAAGGAAATGAGCTGGCGCATCCAGTGCGCGCCGGGCGCGGGGGAGTCCGGGTGCACGTGGATGCGCGGGGGGGACACCGGGTCCGCCTTGCCCGCCACCACCCAGCTCGAGCTGAGGAACAAGCCGGCTATAATTAGTAGTTTATGAAATTGTTGCATAAAGAGGGGTATTAAAACACGATTGTGTGTTTAAGAACCGAGCCGCTAGGCGAGGTTTTTAATAGTATCACACGAGTGTTTTAATACCTAGTTATGTGCAGTTTCATACACTACTTTATCTACTCTCATACGTTGCGATTCAACCTACTAAATAAAAGATCAATGTTAATAAAGTTACTAGAGCAAAACGTATTCAATGAATGGCGCCAAAACCTAGCAAATCACCGCGCATGCGTTAAAGCGGGCGCTGTCACAGACGTAAAAATTGGAACGCGTTCGGGGGCGTTCCATTATAAAAAAAAAATTGATATGGAACCTCGTTGGTGACATTAACTTTTTGGATTAACTTGTATCGTAATGGTAAAAATAATACTTTATTACATTATTTTGTGAGAAAAATAATGTTATAAAGTTTTTTTTTTTTTTTATTTCGTTTTTGTTTATTGTATTACGAAATTTACGATATGAGAGTAGATAAAATCGGTTATTTCCAAAGTGTATTCTGCGGAACCATCTATGGTTACATCGAATCAAATGGACCTAAAGAACATAGCACGTCAATACAGGCTCTATTCTGCTAGGTGAAACCATATTCCATTTGACTTGTTACATTTGTCAGCGTTACACTGAAAAAAAAACAGTATGCAAAACCGAATAATTATATGAATTTTCGCTGCTTTGCACCTACTACAGGGTGCCTCTGACCAAAATTCAAAATTCAAAATATTTATTCAGTAAATTGGCCACATGAGGGCTCTTTTACACGTCGGTAACATGGAGTGAATCTACTAGCGCTTCGGACAAGACCATCATTGCGGAGAAGACCTTGGCGCTTTACGTAAATGCAATGATCGAATCTACTCGCTAAACTAAACTACTTATGTTCTGTAACATTAAAAAATAACTTAATTTTAAATAACTAATTGATGTTAAAGTCTAATTATAAAATCAGTGTTTTTAATCATGGCCATGTTATCACTATCTCGTGGTACGGGGGCAACATTTTCTTGGTACGAGGGCTAAAGGAAAATGGAGAATTGGATCGCGTTCATTGAAAATTACATTTAACTTGTATGAAAATAAAAAATAAAGTTAATTATATTTACTTACAGAACAAAAGAAGTTCAGTTTCAAGGGTAGAAAAGATCCATACATTTAAAGCCCCAAGGCCGAACGAACGTTCGAAATGGTAATTGTTAATGGTCCAAAAACTGTTAAGGCTTGCAGCCGAATTTTACTGTCTTAACAGTTAATTGAAATGTGTAAAACTTAGTATATTGTAAATTAATTAAATAGAATGTTCAATCAGTAAAAGTGAAATGCAGTTTTTTTCTTATTCTAAAATCGATGACCTACGTGGTTCCTTAGACCACCTTACTATCACATCTAATTTCGAACTTCCCCCATCTGACCCATGCTGCCCTGCTACGGAAAAAAGGCACATCTACTATAATAATTGTATTGCACTTCCAACCTTGTTGTAACCTCTGAGAGTTCAATATACTTCTTTAAATTAATAACACTTGTGCCTTTTCTCCGTAGTAGAGCAGCATTAGTAGTTAGTACCTACTCATCACTCTAGATACCTACTCACCTGTGAAACGCATATCGATATCTCTTGTCATCGAGCGGCACAAAGTCTACCAGCAGCAGGTACTCAGCGTTGGGCAGCAGGCCGGCCAGCCGCGCCTGCAGCGCCGGGAACATGCGGCGGCCGGCCTTGGTCACGATCATCTCCGTGCCGAGCTCGTGGAAGGAGCGCCAGAGCGCCGCCAGCTCGAGGGCTGCCGAGCAGCGCGCTACGGCTGGGTGCAGCGCCGCGCCGCCGCCGCAGAATTGCTGCTGGGGAAATAGCAGGGTTAGGAAGCCGTTATATCAAACCTACTCTTTTTATTTTTATTTGACTTAAACATATTTAGATCTGTACATTTATGTACTCTGCAAGGGCACTTGCATAAGAAAATCATAGGTACGTAGGTACGTAAAAGTTTTGGCAGAAATTATGGAAACCATTGTTCTTAATTTTCTTCATAACGAATGAGATAAAGATAAAAGATAAAGACATTTATTCAGGACGTAGCACGGGCACTTTTACACGTCAAGAATCTACCAGCGGTTCACAAGAGGAGACTACTGCTGAGAAGAAACGCCGCAAGAAACTCAGCAGTCAGTCATTTTCAGTTAGTCATTATATAAATCTATAAATATAAAATTAAAAAATATATCAAACAACGTGCGTAGTTTCCGCAGAAAGAAAAAAAAACAAAAAAAACACCTGCTTATGTGTATATAAGACGGTACAAGCCGACTACATAAGATTGATATGTTTTCCTACATCACGGTGGAGATTAATTAACACCTATATTTTCTTACCTATTTTTGTTGTATTGAATGATAGGTACTTCTTAAAATTCTGCAAAGTACTATGCACAAATACATATGTTGTTAGTGAGTAATTTAAAAATGAATTTATGCGTTAACTAAACACGCTAACGAGTGGGTGGGGGCAGTCGTAATGTCATATTTGATATCATTGGCGTTACAATTTTAATTTCTGGTTCAAAAATTTGAAGTTACAGAAATTTGTTGAACTTTTGACATCGAATGACATTGAAAAATCGTCCTCCTAGAATACAAAGATGACTCACCAGACGCGGCGGCGGCGGCGGCGGCGCTGCCGGCGCGGCGTGGTCGCGGCAGGAGCTCTCGCTCAACGCCTGCAGAGGAGAGTACGTGCTTCGCCCGCATACCCCGTGCTGCAACAACGCTTATTTATTAATCAAGGTAACCAAATGGAGAGCCAGACGCCATTAAAGTAGAGATTGTGTAATCCTATAATTATTACTACGGCAACGCTCATTATAGAATTGTTTTCCGCTTCGGTTACAAACGCTATAGGTAAGCTGATTACTTTTTAACTTCACACTACAGCGCAACGTCTCTCTAAATTACGCTCGCTACTTGTATATAATAGTTATTTTTTACACTCGTATCATAAACCGCTAATATTGATATCGTTAGCGGTAGCAGTATATTAGCGGTTTACAGTACGCGAGTAGAAAAATATCTTTTTCACTTCTCATGCTCGTAAAGTCCTTCTTTATGCTGGGAATAGGCTTCATAAAATCTCAGTTTATGCACTAGTGTATAAAGTGTTGCCGTCTACACTAAGACAATTAAACCCTACAGCCAGACAGACGAGGTGACGGCATAAAATAAACTTGTTATTTGTATACATTTACGTTACGTTATATTGTATACAGTTACGGAATTTAGTGAAGACGAAACAATGCTATCACCTTACACACTACGAGTAATAGACACAATGATAAAGAACAAATGGAACAGAAGATGCCGCCTAAATCCAAAAAAATGTATTTTAAAACGTATAAAAACTTCAAAGTTTTGAGAAGCGGCAAACAAGTCAGTACCTTCTCATTCTTGTAAGTATTTTTACAATATCACTGTTTTAATCCTCGTAATCGAAGTGAAAATCAGAGTGTATAACTCGGTCTTAAAACCCATTTTATCCTCGACTTAATTATCCAACCTCGCCTACCGGCTCGGATGAATTCCATAAAACTTGGATAAAATGTTTTGTTTTATGCCCTCGTCGTACAATCTACTATTATATTCATCTTTTAGTTTTTTCTGTCAAAATGTTTGATTATGTGTGTTGCTTTTCAGTGTGTTTTTATCAAATAAATATAATATTGAAAGCAGTTTGATGTCCATAAGGTAGGATTTAGTTATAATTGAATAAACGAACACACCTTAATTTGATGTGCTACAGCAACATGTCAAGGAACAAAAGTTCTTCGACCAGTTATCAGAGATCTGCCAAATCGTTAACGATGCTTGAACTCACGTCTCTGATGGAGTGGTGCAGCGGCGGAAGCGCGTGCGGCTCGTCGCGGCGCTCCTGCACAGGCTGGAACCCGCTGCGCGCGCACTGGGTGCTCGAGAGTAGACCTAAACAAGGAAGGTAGGTTATAATTCTGTCAGATTGTGGAATCGGCTACCGACTGGCATTAGGCAATCACAAACGGTAGATTCCCTAAAAGGCAAATTAAAGAAGTTTTGGCTTGACTCTAGCTCCTAAATATCAATTATCCTCTAGGTACTTAAAATGTAGTTTATGTATGTATATTTAACTATTAATATATATTTCTGTGTATATTTATGTAGGTATTTGAATGTAGTTTTATTTTAATTTTATTTATATAAGTTTTATTGGTTACTTAATGTGTTATATTCTTCTTCTTGTACACTTGTTTACTCGTTGCACAACCTTTCACTCTTCTCAATCTCTCAAGGGTTAGCTGGAAGAGATCCCCTTAAGGGATAAGTTCGCCTTTGTACATATTTTTATATTAATTATATTGTTCTGTTTTTTCTTTTGTACAATAAAGTGTTTACATACATACTTACATATAAATTAGCTTCTGCCTGCGAGTTCCTTTGTGATCATTCAGGGTATAAGCTCCAGCTTTGATCGATGTAAATAGACGCTATTTTATGCAATTTGACCAATACACGTGGAACGCTGTATAAATGTAAAAGCGCCTCCTCCACGCTTTAGGCACGTTTTTTAGTATGGCAACGCGCCGCACCGCACCGCCTCCGCTATTAGTGCGTTTGCAGCTTAAAGTACAATTCCAGGGTACTTTTAAAATCTCAGGGTACCTCAATTGAAAACAGACAAAACTCAAAATAAATAATTGGCTATAAAAATAAATATTATTTAGTAATTGCAAGAATATTATATATTTTTATGAATTTAGTCTATTCAAACCTAAGATTTCTGGAGCACTCAGGAAATTTCCCTGTGAACCGTTTGGTGCCACGTTTCACGTCATAAGTAAAATTGCGTCAAATAGCGTCTATTAAAATCGATCTCGGTGGGTATTATGAGTATTATGACATAGCTATGCAGTCCATTTTACGGTGAGCGTAAAAGAGAGCAATAGCAGTTATATAACTCTGTCCTTTTCTCTCAGCGTAAAATGAACTGCGTAGCTATGTCATATTAACCCCTATCTTCCCAGTTTCACCATCCTGATAATTATAGGTGACTGATCACATTTCGGTATACATTGGAAAGTTGGCAAGGTTTCACATTACCGGGATTCATATACGCTGCGCCATATACACAATGTAATTCAAGCTCGGAGCATTTTGGCATGGTGAGAAACTGAAATTTAACCGAAATGGGAAGTAAAGCAGTTGTAATTTTGTTTAATACCCATATCAAGTAGTGCCTACTTTTTGGATGATTTCTAAATCTTGATTAATTTCCTACTATCTACTGCCAACTTTTAAAATAAGATGGCACCGTGGTCATGAGGAATTTTTTTTCAGTATAAATAGTCAAAATTGTTGATTAAAAAAGTTGTCATTTCGGTGTTATTCAATATATTACTACAGTCACAAAGCAATTTTTAGCTAAGAGTGGTAAAGGTGTAGCCCTAAGTTAGTGTTCTGTACCATTATAATCAAAACCTCAACAAATATGTATAGTTCACAAAATTCAAATACCTATTCTGTACCAATTTAATGTAACGCTTTCTAAGACGAATCGATACATATTATATCGTCAACCTAAAGTCTAACATAAGTGACAAATTGGAAAGAAAGAACCACGCGGCACCCGACCCGACCCGCACCGCCTCGCCTCGAGGCGGTTAGTAGGGGAAACTTGCCTTATTCGTACCCCTAAGAATAAACGCTAATAACTTTAAAATGCACACCAAAAAAACACTCAATTAGTGTTTTTAGAAACTTTATTCTATTAGTAATCAACAACAGCATCAATTTTAACTTAAATAATTTAAACCCCTGAGAAAGAAAAGTTTTATTTTTAAAGTAGATAAAGTACTAAATAGGATCATTCTTCTTAAATCGTACTGGGGTAATCTAAATCGTACTTAGAGATCCATTAATTTCTATCAATCTCATGATCACAATTCCGTAGAAAAAGAATTACAATACTCCATACTCTAATTCTGCATAGCATTATGTAATAATGTCCTGTTTTTGCTAGTTGCGTAGTTGGGCAGATATTTGTGTGATGAGCGCAAATATTTGTTCCTGAGTCATGGTTGTTTTCTATGTATTTAAGTATACATTTCTCTATTTAAGTATTTATATCGTTGTCTAGTACCCATAGTACAAGCCTAGAGCTTAGTTTGGGACTAGGTCAATCGGTGTAACATTGTCCCCTGATATTTATTTATTTATTTTATTTTATAATCATCACAGACACAGTTATGAGTTTTTTTATCAACACCAGCACAAAGCTCGTGAATACAATGGGTACACTGTATCATGTCTTCTTTTCTATTTTCTTCGCATAACTTACAATACCAGTTTTCTTCTCTATTTTTTTTTTGGTTTTCTTTGTATTCTTCTTCTCTTTGGTACTTTTCCTCTAAATTATTTATATGGATTTGTATGGACATGCGCTGGCTACACTAACCGCGCGGCGAGGCGGTGCGGGTCGAGGCCGGGTGGGTCTAAGTAGCTGTGACGTGAAGACTATTTTCAGAACGGGTATAGAAGGGGTTTTCTTATCCCTTAACATTTACGTCAATTTCTGGAACATCTAAAGGAGATGTCTTACTATAATTCGGTATATTTTTTATACTGTAAACTGTAATTTAACTGGTAATTAAGGGAATAAAAGCTTATAGTACCTAAAATTATTCAAAATTTGTAAAATCTTACCAGTAGGAGTCAAACAAAATTATCTCTTAGCAGTTAATAGTCATGGCAGTCAGGAACACACGCGTCTAGTCACTCACTGTCATAGTACGAGAGCAATATCTGCTGGTAAGTTTGCAGTTCCTAGAGTGTCCAATTTCTACGGAGACAGGACACTTAAAAAACGTCTACCTTATCTCCTGAACAGATTACCGGCCGATATTGTTCTCGAATCAAACAAACATAGATTTAAAGCTAGGTTACATAGGCATCTACTGAAGTCATTATAAATGCGATGCTCACCTTTGTATTATCTAATTATTAATTAAGTACTTTTTATGTAGTGATCAACAAGCTGGACCGAAGATTCCGCAGTCAAACTGTGCAAACAGTTTTGTGGAACAATTAATAATATATTAACTTTGTGTATGTTATAATAAATAAATAATAATAATAATTGTTAGGCGATGGGCTTGCAACCTGTCAGTAATATGTACAAATGGTAAACATCTTAACCTGTTTGTGCAAAATGTGGTTATAGAATTAACATTTTTTCTTTAACTTAACTTATATATTATTATTTTTTTAACATCAAGTTTTTTGTTGTTGGTAATTCTGTAGCTCTACGGCACTCTGGGAATGAAGGCGTGTGAATGAATTTCAATATCGTTTTCAGACAGCCTACCGCCGAATTATTTTAATACCCCACTTATAACCTATTCGTAACATTTCAATAACTTATTGTGTAATAAAATGTGTTGCGGACTTAAAATATTTAGCACCACCAACCTCATTTTACGTCCCCGTCGGCAATTTAAAACCAGTAAAGTCACAGTTTCGACACTACCCACATCCACAATAAACAAAAAATATTCGGGATACAACTTAAATTAAATACGATCGTAATTCTATAAAAACCGTAAACGTCCTCTCAGTGGCGGACATCTCACTCAACTAATTGGTGTAATGGTCGGATGGCGGGAAACTCGAAATAATTCCAAAATGGCCGCTATCATTTCAACAGGAGATGTCAAGAAGGGATTATAAATAAGACGGGTGATGAAAACTATACTCGCGCAGAGGCGACAATGATCTTCTGTTTTATTTACGGACGTTCGGTTTAAATTTGTTGTACAAAATGTTACTTTTTACACTAGAGTTGAAGGAGAAAGTTTGTCTACAGCAAGTGATAAAACTACCAACAATTAACTCGCTTTAAATGTCTTCATAGACATCCGGTCCTTCAAAGCGTAATGATCGTTTCACACTAGAGGTAAAGAATAAAGACTATCTACAAAGGAGAATGGGCAGAAATGTATGTATTTGCTTAGAAACCAATGGTAATAAGCACCATATCATCGGATAAATGATATATGCTTTTTAATGATTCGATTTTGTGAATGGGGAACCTCCAATAACCGTTAGAAATATTTAAAAATGTTCATCGGGACGCCTACATAGATGACGTTAGCATAATTACTTTGAAACACCGCTCGGCTGTCTTTGCATGGCGATAACTTTTTTCACACAAATATTTCGAACTACCTGCTGTAGTAATAGTATTAAGACTTAGAATTACCTATCCGGTGACATATCGCTTATCCTCATTGGTTATATAAGCCAATTAGTCCAACCTCCTTTAATGATAAAACTACCAACATTTGGGATAGACTAAACAAAATTGAATTTGAAAGAATAGGTAATTTTAAGAGACCAATTTCATTAATTTTGTATTTGACCCAATAGTTTTGTTTTAATATCTTTATTTGGCAGACATTTCATGGACGACATGATTATTTTTAATTTGGGATGTCATTTTCTGGTAAATTACAACAATTTAATTATATCTAATGATAAAAAGTGATTGTAATAATGTATTAAATCATACCATTTGAAGCGGTTTTCACGTAACATGTAAGATACACATAGCAGGGCATCAAGCCGAAAATGAAAGTCAAACAAAGGTTAAATATACTTTTGTCGAAATATCCGAATTAGATAAATATTTAAAAAACTTAATAATGCAGAAAGGCTTTAAAACCCTGATCCTCGAAATGGTTTTTAAATTAGTCATTGTAAAAATATGAACAATCCCAATTCACTTGCTTTAAATGTCTTCATAGAAATCCGGTCCTTCGAATCTTAATGATCTTTATGGCCCCTCTACATGTCAGCGGATCGTGGGCGTGCGTAAGGGACGGAGCAATACGTAAGAGTGATATGCAAGAATATGTTGCTCACTCTAAGGTGTAAATGCGTCCCTTACGCACGCCCATGATCCGCTGACGTGTAGAGGGGGCCTTAGAAACGTGGTAGCCATTTAATATAATTACGACGCCATAGTTCCCTTCATTTTATTTCAGTTAACCTTCACAGCTACTTCAACTAAACTCGAAAACGATCTCAAGCCCCATAACGTACCATTGAAGTAAAGTTATATTAAACAAAACGAAACATTTATCGCGATAATGTCGCCCGTGTCGTGTAGTCGGAAACAATAAATTCTTAACATTCTCCGGGAGTAAGGCGTAATTGTCAGGTTATGAGTTATTTGTGCGGCCACCCTCGCTAATGTGCTACATTCGCGAGTAAATCAATGTATTTTTATTGCTAAACGTAACGACAATTTGTGGCAATTTATACGTAGAATATTAGCTTAAATATTTTAAAAATTATATGGATGAGTGAAATATTGAAGCCAGTATTGTCACAGAAAACGTCAGACGTCAACTGAAACTATAATTTAGATATTTTTTTAGGTGTTTGTTTTTAAATTTGTTTAGAGCTTCGGTGGCCTAGTGGCTTAGAACGAGGCATCGAACCCCGTGGTCACCATGTACCAATGAGTTTTTCTAAGTTAAGTGCATTACTCGATGCTCTTACGAAACCTGAAAACCTGCACATTCAAACATCTGAATGTGAAAGAGGGTAATTGCACAAAAGATCCTAAAGGGTCCTGCCTGAAGTGTATCCGAAAGATATGACATAGCATGCAGTTCAGTCTACGCTGAGAAAAGGACAGAGCTATATGACTGCTATAGCTCTAGTAGCCTTTACCTACGCTCGCCGTAAAATTAACTGCATAGTTACGTCATAATAACCCTCCAGGTAATTATCACATCGAGTAATGTACTTGTATAAGAAGAGACACTAGGCCAATTATAAAGTTCTAAAATAGCGGCGATCGCAACAAAAGGAGCGCAGGCGCTTCCTCACCAATAAATCCGCATTGATTGAGCGCTATAAATCTGCGCGCGCGCCGTGCCGCGCCCGAGGGCTGCGGGCTTGAACACGCTGTATCACCAACTCACGCGCACAGTGCACACAAGGCATTCGACAAAGCTGCTTTGGTTTTGGACTTTCGGTACGACCCTCAAACCAGCCCGGTGAACTTAGTAACCCGCTCGTAGGTACCTACCATTAAGGACCTTAAATGTTGATCCACCATAGAACCTTGTCGGAATGATAGCGTCAAGTGACGAGATAGAAATAACATAGGAATTAATCGTTGGTTTTACGCGACAAGGTTCTATAATGGTTCATCAATTAAATTCCGTAACCGTACTTACACGACACGGGATTGCTAAGCCACTTTCGAATTTCTCGGCTAAATTGTAAAGAGTAGCAAGCGGCTTAACATTCCTGGGGGGTTATTATGACGTAGCTATGCAGTTCACTTTACGCTGTGAGAAAAAGACAGAGCTATACAACTGCTATAGCTCTGTCCTTAACACTCGCTGTCAAATGAATTGCATAGCTATGTCATAATAACCCCCCTGTTGTGACTGTACGTAAGGCAGGGATAGATAACTACTGTCAAACACAAAATTCTGGGTCTCCGCAATAAAGTTACGAGGTCGTATTAATAAACTCATCTTGGTTGAGATGCCCGTCTCAAGATACATCAAACGTCAAACCACAGAAAACTGACATTTGTGACGCTTCTTGAGACGAGCATTACAGTTGAGATAATTTTATTTATACGCTCCGAAAAAAAAAAAAATTTTGCCGTGTGGTTGCCGGGTTAGAATAGTGCCACCCCATGTCTTCCCGTGGATGTCGCAAGAGGCGACTAAGGGAATAAAGGCTTGTAGTACTGTTAGGCGATGGGCTTGCCACCTGTCACTAATACACTGGGAAACATCTTAGCCTACTTGTGCAAAATGTGGTTACAGAATTATCCAGAAGTTTTAAGGCTTGTTGGTAATTCTTTAGCTCTGCCTACCCCACTCTGGGAATGAAGGCGTGAGTATGTATGTATGTCAAAATAATTTAAAAATAATTGCCAAGTTTTCAACACGTGCTTACAATTTTATCCAAATTGCTTCATCGACGAAATTCAACGAACGAACATAAAATTCACGAACAGAAATTTTATTATTACACTCTGAGTCACTTTACTATCAAATTGAAAGGTGAGTGAATTGTTTAATACAACAGTATCTACTTATTCTAGTGCCCGTTGTGGCAGCCCTACGTGCCACGTGTGTTCGTGGCGCGCCACACGTGTGATTTACTCCCGCTACAGATTGTCCGCCTCAAAAGCATTACGATCAGTCATAACGCAAAAAGATCGCAACGACATCGCTATTTACTGACGAATTAATCTACGAGGGTTGTGCTGTGAAGCGATGTGTTATAATTTGTTAGGAGTGCTGTTGTTAAGGGCAAACGTCAAGAGAAGAAAAGTGACAGGTTTTTTTTTTTTCAAGAAATAGGTTATCTGAAAATGATTAAGTTTGAATTTGCACTACTATGAAGCTATTAGCTACTTTATAATATGTGACTATGTTTATAATATGATAATGTATTACTATTTAAGAAGCTTAAACAAAGCAGGAAGCGAAAACTACAACTACAAATGCAATTAAATAAATGATTAAGTACACAGCATGTTTTTAACTTATGCCAATGGATTGAAATCATATGTAGATTTGGATGGGTTGCATCTCGGATCCAACTAGGATGTATTTTATAATAAACCTATGTCGTGACAACTAGGTCTGTGAGTTAAATGCGTCAATTATTAGAAGTTTTTAGGGTTCCGTAGTCAAACTAGGGACCCTTATAGTTTGGCCATGTCCGTCCGTCCGTCCGTCCGTCCGCATCCTAGCTCAGAAACGCTTAGTACTGGAAAGCTGTAATTTTGCATGAATATACATATTGGTCAGGCCAACAAGGTGGTAAAATAAAATCTTTGAATAAATTACTTAAATGAAAGCACATTATAATGAATTTAATAGGAAATCTATCACTGCTAAGTAGACTTCAGTGGTTCTCGAGTTACAAACGGTTAAATGTTTATACCTACCGAAAACTTATTTGCGGTGTTGGTAAACTGACCGCGAGCTATATTGCTCTGACCTATACGCTCATCGTAAAAAGTACTGCATAGCTATGTCATAATAACCCCCCTGTTATTGGAATGAGCTGAAAATTAAAAAAAAACGGTCTATGACGTCCTAATAAACCCAATGAAACCTGATGACTGTGTAAAGAAAGAACAAGCAGCCACAATGACATTTTGTCGAAACTTATTTAACGACTAGTTTCTGCTCGCGACTTCGTCCGAAAACCCCGTGAGGTTGCCAGGTTAGAATAGTGCCACTCCATGACTTCCCGTGGATGTCGTAAGAGTAGAGTTCGTACTATTAGGCGATATGCGATAGGCTTGCAACCTGTCACTAACACGCTGGTAAACATCTTGGCCTGTTTGTGCAAAGTGTGGTTGCTGAATTTTCAACAACTTTTTGAAGTTGTAGGTAATTCTGTAGCACTGCCTACCCCGCTCATAGGGTAAAGTCACCAGTGGTCAGCCAGAAACCAGTAGTCAGCCTCTGCCAATACTTCGTATGAGTGGGAAGAGTACGGAAGATATATTTGGCACTCTTCGCACTGATTATAAGGTCGACTACTGGTCTCTGGCTGACCACTGGTGACTTTACCCTATTAGCAAGTGCAGCAAAATATTACCTTTGCTGATCAACATTTTTTTGACTGGCTAACTTATAATATAACACATATATACGCCTGTAATCCCAGAGCAGGGTAGGCAGAGCTACAGAATTACCTACAACTTCAAAAAGTTGTTGAAAATTCAGCATCCACACTTTGCACAAACAGACCAAGATGTTTACCAGCGTGTTAGTGACAGGTTGCAAGCCTATCGCCTAATAGTGCTACAAGCCTATATTCCCTTAGTCGCCTCTTACGACATCCACGGGAAGTCATGGAGTGGCAATATTCTAACCTGGCAACCACACGGGGTTGACTTATAACAAGAGATAAATTAACCATATCGTAACGAAAAATTCCATAGCAACTCACTCCCATACTTGAGTGGTCATGATTCATTGCACTTAGCGTGCTTACAAATAGACAATGAGCTTCGCTAACGAATCGGCGCAGGAGTCGCGCTTTGATCACCGTGTCGGATCGTTGGCGAGCCGGGCTAACAAGCGATCGCGGGGTGGTAAGGGTCACCCTTTTATAGATCTAAAGGCACTTGTAGTAATTATAAATATGTCGAAATCTAAACCAGGATGTGTCTATGCATGAAGAAAGGAACAGATTTTCAGCGCGTGATTTCCGTAGTCGACTCGCGTCGCATCCGGAACGGTTTTTTTATTTTGTGACAGTTTTTTTTTCTATTTTCTAGGTTAAAGAGTAGCATATAGAGTCCCTAGAACTCATCTTGAATATAATAGCAAAAACGTAAAAAATATGTAGGTAATTTAAATAATTTATTTTATCGTTTTAAGTTTTAGAATCTGAAATGAATGTTGAAAGGAAAGTTCCTTAGGACGCAATTTTTGCAGAGTTTTCTGAGAGAGAGAGTATGGCCGTTCAACTTTGCCCTCCTACGGAGAAAAGGCGCGTGCAATTAATTTATAGGAGCATATTAAACTCTCAAACGCTAAAATAAGGTTGGAAATGCAATATAATTCATATAGGAGATGTGCCTTTTTTCCGTAGGAGGGCAAAACTACACAATGCATCATTAATGTGATGAATATTTGAACATTGTTATTAGTTCACTTCTTTGTTAGTGTAAGAATAGGGAAAGCCAATATTCCTTCTCGCTAACTTCGTACTTAAACTCCGTGTCATTTCATATCTTAGCAATCAACGTGGCAACGGCATCATTGCCGGACGCTTCATACTAAATTTATGTAAGTTTAAAATAGCTGTAGGTAGGCCTCCAACCAGATGGAGTGACGACCTTGCAAGGATCGCGGGAACGCGGTGGATGCGAAAAACACAAGACCAGTCTGAGTGGAGAGCCTTGGGGAGGCCTATGTCCAGTGGACGTCTTTCGGCTGACATGGTGATGATGATGATGAAGTTCAAAATCGCCGATTCTCCAGGAGTTATTTAGCAACGTAATCATGTTAAAAATTTAATTAAAAAGCTTCATTTTACCGTGCAGCTGTATCAATAGCTCGTACTGCTAGATCGGTCCGAGAATAGCAAGATGGCCGGTAGCATAAGTCAATCAGCAGTCACAACAATGCCGCTGCGCGACACCCCGTCTGCTTCCCAGATCGCATCGCATGCAATGATGCACCAAATAAACCTCGAACAGACGTGGCTAATCGAACCGTTCATCAACACGTCCCAGTAGACCTATGCCCGGTTCCTATATTCAAGAAACGAATTGTTTTCCTTACGGGCAGTAGCGTTTTGACATGTGTCAAATTTTAACGAGACGTCACAACTCTACCAACAGTTTTGAATATAGGAACGCACCACTTAGTCTAGTCGTTGTCTGTCAATACGAACGAATGTAGAACTTATACATACAGGGTGAAAAATTGTAACGCCATGAATCATGATAGCTCGATGAAATATTTATAGTTTGAAAATTCTGTCTTAATCGGGACAAACCACTCAAATGTAACATTAAAAAACTGGCTAAGTACGAGTCGGACTCGCGCACGAAGGGTTCCGTACCATTATCTAATAAAAATCACGTTTGTTGTATGGGAGCCCTCTTTAAATATTTATTTTATTCTGTTTTTAGTATTTATTGTTATAGTGGCAACAGAAATACATCATCTGTGAAAATTTCAACTGTCTAGCTATCACGGTTCGTGAGATACAGCCTGGTGACAGACAGACGGACGGACGGACATACGGACAGCGGAGTCTTAGTAATAGGGTCCCGTTTCTACCCTTTGGGTATGGAACCCTAAAAATCAACCTGTATTTTTATGGCACATATCCGAATTGTCATTCATTTCAATAATGTCATTATTAAACTTTTTTTTTTAATTACCATTTGTTATTCCTGCGCTCGTTCTGTACAATGGTCTCCTCTTGGGAAGCACTGGTAGAATCTTAACAAAGTAAAAATCCTAATCTCGATGTTTAATATTTATTCGATTTCGGCGGCATATGCATAGTTTAGTAATCGCTATTCCATGAGAACTAACCAGGCTACGACTAAGGAGTGGTTCAGTAAAAAAGTAGCAATGAATTATCTGGTATTTATTTTTTATTTGTTGCTAATTCTGAAGCAGTTTTTTTTTTTGTAATCTGTAGATATCATACTGTTAAATAAAAATACAATCATATTGAAATATATGAGATTCAAAAGTTTTCTCAATATTTATTGCAAAGTACTTTATAAGTAAGTTTTTGCACAACACAATTTGACAATCTTCGCTTGCCGTTTTCTACAATACCACAACACAATTGAATTTCCATTTTCAGAACTTGTTTTATGCTTTTAAGAATATTATTATACGAATAAGTTATACCAATAAACTGGATTTCACGTTGGGTAGTAAGGAAGTTTCTCCAATCTAACCTCTGACAGGGGTTTCTCTATGGGAGACAAATCTCTGTAAAAATGGCATATTAACTAACGATCAAAAGACAATTTAATAGGGTATTAACTAGCCCATCAAACATAAAGAAAAAAATACGTTTATGATAAACACCTCATTAATTCTCTCAAAAGACACTGTTCAAAAAGTTTTAGGTGAGATTTAATGTAAAAGGCGAAAACTTGAAATCCCTCTTTCATTTTTACCATTCTTATTGTTTATTTTATTTAATAGTATCTACAGATTACTGTTACAAATGCACTGCTTAGAAATTAGCACAAAATAAAAATAAATTCCATATTATGTGCTGCTACTTTTTTTCCGGACCACTTCTTATGATGACAGAACAGACGCCGCGCCAACTTGCCCTGCAACTATGCACCAGTTTTGTAGCTTTTCGTGAAGGCAAACATGCCGACTGTTTTTACTAAGGTTGCTTTTATTGTCTTGTGTCATTTTTATTCGACGCGGTTTCTATAACATTCAAAAACATTTCTTACATTACCTGAGAAGAGCTGAAGAGATCATAGCTCTTCCTCCCTCCTCCTCTCTTTAATCCTGGATACAACCCTGTGTACGTCACGAATCTTGTGTTATCCGTCATGCCAGTCATCTATTTTCTAAGGCAAAAATATCGCAGTTTTTCAATCCTAAAACCGATTTTGTAACGGCTTGCTCTGGATCCAGGTCGAGACCAGGGTTAAGTCTAGTCGACGATGGATCGAGTATACCCACAGAAGATACCTATTATTCCTACTTTTGAAGACCACCGGATCTGTCGCAGAAATACGGACGATTTACGGCATATCCATGGTCTAGCTTTTGTTATTTCACGTTAGGCTACCTAAGCTACGATTGTGATGATGCAACAGTCGCCTGCACCGCATAATGCACCGGTGTTGTGGCTGCTGATTGACCGCTGCCAACTGCGCTATTCTGGTTCGCCCACCGCGCCTTGGCCTGTCCGACATGGTCCTATGACATGGCTCCGTGCGCAATTGGGCTCCCATTCACTGCATCAGTTCAGACATTATATTTATTTATATTTGATCATGTCAAACAGCACGAGGCTTCTTTGAGCTGATTTAAAGGCAATTGATACAAGCGTCTTATACACGCCACCACCGTGTCAATATTTTCATGATAAGTGAGATAAAATATTTTAAACATTACATTTCGGAAAAAGTAATATTCCAAATCCAAAGATTGAAAATATTGATCCAATGTAACATACTATTTTCTGGAAAAAAAAGTTCAATTTGAGCCAACGTGGAAAATAGAAGTTCTTAATAGTTGTACTCATTTAAAAATCATTAAACAATTGTTATTATAAAAAAATGTGGTATACTATTAATTATCCCCGCGTCAGCAGTTGCGCAAAAATATGTGCTGTTTTTTTAGTTCTAATAAAAAATGATAGCCACTTGTAGCCGACAGTCCAAATTCTGTAAGAAATGTATGAACCGTTAATTTAATTAATTTTCGGTTGCCATTTTGATGGGTTTGGAAAAGCGTGAAGCAAAATTAACCGTACCGATAAAGGTACCCACATATTCTTGTTAGAGTGGATCTTTATTTTGCTTTACAGTAAGTATAGACCTATACACTGTCTTCGTTTAGTTATAATCTCCAAAACTGAACATGTTCTGCAACTTAAACTGTCAACAAAGCAATAACTTGCTTGGAGTAATGTTCTCACCACATTACCTTTACGTTCACGACGTGTGTAAGAACGAGTACGGGAGGGACTTCTGGTTCTATATTTGGTTGAAATATATATTTTAACTCTGGAATCGATATACGGCAATTACTGTAAATTCTGCTGTATGGAACTTAGCCTGAATTCATCAGAGTTCACCACAGACTGACAGCCCAGCGGCCAAAATTGTCTCTAGATCATCGTATTACAGCACAGAATATCTGCGACTCTATTCACAGTGTTAAACCATATTACCTTCGATGTGATAGTTTTGTTTTTAAATCGGACAACATTACTGTCAAGTAAATAAGAACAATCGTAACGTTGATAATACGCTTACACGTCAAAGGCAAAATCGTTTTTACTTAGTAGAATAGAGGCCTCGTGACGCTAGAAAAGATGCTTAACGCTACCGTGAACGATTTTCGAGAGCTCTCAATATGTATTGTATTGACCGTCTGACAGATTACGTCAATTCTATACATTTTGGATAGCGATAACGAATGCCGAATGCATCTTGTCTAGGGCCTCAGACTCTCTAAAGGTACACATTTCTTCACAGATTTTGTACTGTCAGGCGGCCTGAGTCTTGGGTGCCCTTTATAACTATCAGCATTACTTTTAAATCCTTATTTTCGTAAAACTTACAGACTAAAGACTGTTTTTCGTGGTTTTGTGTGAATAAAAAGATTGGAATGAAATGGCCGCAGTGTATAATATATGCGTTGCAGGGACTACTTATTATATTATAAATATTATAATCTATATCACCTGATAGGGTAAATGACCGTAACCTATCACATCACAAGGTACCTACAAATTTTGTTATCTCATTAGTTAGAAAAGCATGATTACCTCAATGTATTAACTTTCCAAATAGTTAATAGGGATGGAAATATAGAATAGAATAAGTATACCCGTGTAGATAAGTTAAAAATTCAACGAAACTATACCAGAAAGGTTTAGGTACTTTACTAAATGTAAACAAACCAGACTACGTGACTCTGTTAAACAGCCAATCACAACTATTTTGTTGAGCTTCGACGTGTCAGTGCTCTGCTGCTATTGGCTGACGAACTAATTCGTGTGGTTTTTTTGTTTACATTTAGTTAAGTACCTAAACCTTTCTGGTATAAAGTTCGTTATGCTTGTAATGGTGACGTGAAAACGTATTTTTTTTAACAATAGGTACGCACAGGATTTATTTGTATCGGTAGTAATAGTAAGTGGTGCCGCTCCGGTCCGCCGCGGCCGCTAATGGTGATTTGTGGCGCCCGCGCAGCCTCGTTAGCCGGGAACCGAACCGACGCCCCACGCACCATTTGGACCGCACGAAAGACCAAAAATAAGTTAAATGTGAGATCGATTGAACACGCTAAATGCCAGAATTTACTCTCAATTTAATTCCTGGTTTATTACTTGCTACTTTTTGTCTGCGTCTCCGTCCGCGCAGTAAAAATAAAATATAGCCTATGTTACTCAGGGATAATGTAGCATTCGAATGGTGAAAGAATGTTTGAAATCGGTCCAGATGTACATACCTTCACGCCTGTAATCCCAGAGTGGGGTAGGCAAAGCTACAGAATTACAATTTTAAAAAGTTGTTGATAATTCAGTAACCACAATTTGCACAAATAGGCTAAGATGTTTACCAGCATATTAGTGACAGGTTGCAAGCCCATCGCCTAACAGTACCTACTACAAGCCTATATTCCCTTAGTCGCCTTTTACGACATCCACGGGAAGACGGTCAGATTTTTTGGTCAAAATGTTTTTCAGTTTATTTGTTACAAACATACAAAAATATATAAATACTAATCTTTCCTCTTTATAATATTATTATTAGCTTCTGCCAGCGATTCCGTCCTCGTAGAATTTGTATTTTTGACATCCCACGGGAGCCCTTCATTTGTTGGTATAAAAAGTAGCCTATATTACTTAGGGGTAATGTAGGATTCCAATAGTGTTTTTTTATTTTTTTTTAGTTTATTCTATAAAAAGATACAAAAATAAAAAAATAAAAACTTTCTTCTTTATTATATTAGTGAAGATGTAGATTAGTGTGGAGTATGTGCTATGAAATAGCTGTGATTGAGGTGTCGCAGATACACTCAAAACAAAGTGATCCGACAAAGATCCAAGGTCACCAACATGGATCATAAAGTTAGCGGGTTGAATTAGCAATGAGCTGGACACCTCTGTCGCGGAACCGACAAACGAGTGCTAAAGTGGAACCACATCTTGGTCACAGTGTGTTACCCTCCAACCAGATGGCGATATGATCTATTCAGGAGGGAAGGAAGCGATTGGATGCACAAAGTAAAGAAAGATTTTGTAGCGTTTAATGGCTGATGCAGTGGACTGCCATAGGTTGAGCTGATGATAATACAATCGCCCCACAGCTGAGTGACTAATGAAGATAAACATAGCGAAACTGTCTCTGTCGTGCACATGAGATTCTTATGTAAAATCTATATTTATCTCTTTCCACATATTCTCGCTTCTGTCTTTAATGGGCAGTTAAGTTGGTGGCTGTTTTTACTTAGTAAATCTCGACAAAATATACCTATTCGTGCAAGTGACGTGGTAAACGCCACATCATATTTCGTTTACTGTTCATATGGCATTTGATTTTTTTTCGCATCCACCGTGTTCCCGCAATCTTTACAAGGTCGTCACTCCATCTTGTTGGAGGCCTACCAGCTCGTCTCCCGGTCCGCGGATGCCACTCAAGAACCTTCTGACCCCCTCGGCCATTAGTCCTACGAGCGAAGTGCCCCGCCCACTTAAGACCGGTCTGAGTGGAGAGCCTTGGGGAGACCTATGTCCAGCAGTGGACGTCTTTCGAATGATTGATTGACTCAGAGCTGTGCTTGTCATATTTATTGACCACATCATTCAACTTTAAAATAAATCGCTACAGCAATAAGATGTTGCCATTTAAAAATTATAGTTCCATATCTCACGTCATTAAATTATTCTTTACCAAACTGAGTAATTTTCCAGAGATTATAAAAACTAGGAGTTTTTAACTTGTTGAGTTGACTATATCATTATTAATTTTCTAAATTTGGCTTCTGGTCTGTTTCTTCTGTGTATTTTATAAATGTTCACCAGCAAATATACATTCTTATACAACTCACTATACAATAAAATCTCGTCCACTTGCCTTGACGACCTAAGCACGTAATTTAAAACGGGTGGAGACTATTTTTATCCGTCGAAATTAAGTTGGAACAGGATAATGAATGTGAATGAAAGTTGAGCGCAGGGAAATTTGTTACAATATATTACTTTTATTTATACGAATAAATTCCACCAAGTGTCAAACAAATAAATCGTGCGCCGGCGCGCCGAAAATATTGTCTTTTGGAGCCGTTCATTATGACGGGGTACGATTGTATGGCGAAGGATTCCGGTGGTTGGTTATTGCTACGGAGTGCAGGGACCAATTTATTTTGTCTCTTATTCTAATGTAACAATAGAGCAATTAAAAAAACTAAAATTAACAATCAATAACTTTTCCATTTTGTCACGAAAATTAATTATATGTTTTAACACAAATGATGGTATCTCGAAAAAGACTCCTGTAGCAAGGGAAGATTGAATCTGCTTTGGTTATTTAATTTGAGATACCTACTTACCCCCTAACGGCGTATGAGTATGAGGGTAGTATTTAAATGCAAGACTATTTTTTGTGACAAAAATGTTGCGTTCCTACGAGAAAAAGGCACATCTACTATATGAATAGTATTGCACTTTCAACCTTATTATAACCATTGAGAGTTTAGTATGCTTCTATGAAATAATTGCACGTGCGCCTTTTCTCCGTAGTAGGGCAGAATGGGAAAAGTGCCGGTTCTTAATTTTAGTTCTTAGCTAGGTACACTTTTTTGAAAACCGCTCAATTAATTATGTTATTGATTTTACTGTTTTAAGGACCGAATTCAATGTAATTTGATACCGAGATAGCGTGAAGCCTTGAGTAAGATAGCATTTTTTATTTTTTTTATTTTGAAAACAGTTTTTTCGTAAAAAAAGGTACTTGTAAAGTAGTAAAATTTCAGCCAAGCCAACCCGTTAAGTTTCAGCATGATTCAAAGACTCCTCCATACATGTCTACCCTGTGACAGATTATGAAGTTATGATCGGGGGCGGGAAGTGGCGACCCGGCCCGCGCGTAAATCACCCCGCCGCGGGCCTAAGTGGTTGGCATTCTTACCACTACTCATTTGTATGAAACTTTAATAACCTTTAGTTCAGTTACCGGTATCTAATAACTTAGATATGATAATCTGAAGTGATTGATGAAATCAGAAGCTTTTGGGGAACATGTTGGTTCAACTCAACATCAGCGCTGTAGGTGTCTGACTTTTCAAGATTTTTCTGAGCCAGTGTCTGTTTTAGTTCACACATTTCGTGTTGCCTTCTTTGTTTTATTTTAGTAAATGTGTGTCTTATGGTTTTGTGAATAAAGTTCTTATTCTTCTTTTTCTTAACATATATAAAGTTGATTGTAGTCTTTCTGAGCCCGGATTACACAGTAAAGATGTCGATAAAGACAGTTAAAGAACGGATATTACAAAGTGGATGATTAGGCTTTGGTTTTAATTATAATTGATTGCGAAAGACGTGAAGGTTATTTTTTTAATTTGTATTTATGTATGTCTATATATTTTGCTCGCTCGTAGAGGCTGAACGGAATTTCAACAAACGAGGTGTCATTAAAAATTATACAACACATGGGTATTAAATATACATAGACGACCATAACAAAACATGAAGTGGGGTTTTTAAAACTGGCTTGCTAGGGTTTTCAAATCATAATACACTAGTAAATATTTGTGACGTTCTTCTGTTCTGTAGAAAAGGAAAAGAAAGGATCCAACCCGGATGGGAATGTCGCCGGGCCAGTAACCTACTTAACCAAAGGGAACAGGGCGGGATGGCCAAAACCCATCATCATCATATTATTCGTGAAGTTATATTCAAAAAGGAGTCACTGATACCCAGCGTCATGGATCGTGGCTCGCCCCGCAACGGCATTTTACTGAGCGGTATCCTATTTGACACTATACGATACTCTGAACTTTGAGATACTTACCTTTTTCTATTATTCTTTAGGTATAATAATGCATACATACATACCTACATTAAATCACGCCTGTTTCCTAGAGGACCAGGCAGAGACCACTTTTTGCCACTTGCTACGGTCCTGACAAATCTCTTTCACTTTTCCCATATTCGTACATCGAAATTCAGGCCTTTTCCGATTTGATCCGAAAAAGTGCGCCTGCGGCGGCCCCTCCGACCCTTCCACTCACTTTCGCTCTGTATATCTCTTTCGTCAACCTTTCATACATCCTTTCCAAATAACCGAACCATCAAAGCATGCCCCTTTCAAGCTTAGTTACTACATCATCTTTCAGTCCATATGTCTGTCTGATCCTTTTATTCCTTACTCTATTAAAATCAATATATTGCCATATGTAGGTACCTATTACGTCAAATGGTCTCAATCAATTTATTATATTTTATAAAATACATCAAATTCACGTAAAATTATTTTTTAAACATTGAAACTTCTATAGAATGAAGTAAATTAGGAAGGATTTTTCTGAACAAGAATGTGAAGATTCCGTAGCGCCGCCAGATGCAGGGAGAGCAACTAATTGGTGTAATTTATCCGGAACTGCGCGGGCTCGGGTTGCGGTGATTTGTAGCGCACGCGCACGGGGGACGGACGAATCAGCCATGTCTGTCTCGCCTTCACATTGACAGTATTTAAAAAAAAAAAACTAGGATCTTTAATGCCACATTAGGTGGCCTGTGTCCTAGTTTACCTTCTCTTTGCCGTTTAAAAAACTAAAAAAAAACTTGGGAACAGATAGTACACAAACAGGATTAGCCACAAACAAAGGTCATAATTACTAACGTACAACACAAGGGCAAACAAAGAAATAAGTACTTCAATCAACCCACAAAACTTGGAAAAATATTTAGGTATTTACCCATCCATGCATACCTTCACGCCTGTCTCCCAATGGGGTAGGCAGAGACTTTCGCTTCCTCTACATTCATCAACATATTACTCTTGCCTGGGGATTGAATACGAGACCGATAGTTAATGTCACTAAAGCTATAGCCGTGTATATTCGTCAACGAACGACAGCGAGTTTTTTAAATGACTATATGCTAACGCAAAAACGGAACGTCTTTACCACGGTAAAGGACGAGTACGATGACGTCACAAGACTACTGTCAAAAAGACACACATCATCATCCTCGGCTAGAGCTTTGAACTTATATAACCTTAAAATCTACGGTAGCGTTCACGTTGCGTGACAAAGCGAATTTGTAATAATTATTTTATCATATTAATAAAAAAATTGGAAACAATCCAGCACCATTTTATTATTGACGTCCAATCCTGGACACTATACTTGTATTCCCTTGAGTTTTGTGGTGGTGTTTAGAATAGTTTTACTTATAAGGTATACGACTAGACTGGCTACTCGTCGACGTCTTCGTCCGTATTTATATTATAAAATATCCATCGTCAAAAATCAGTCGGAATTTTAGTAAGATCAATACACAGACAGCAATAAGGGCTCGATGGACTCTATTAAATATGCGACTATAGCTAACAGCTTAAATGAGAGTGAGATGAACATTAATTCTAGATTCTAGAACAAATGTTATAGACATCCTTAATCACTCAGAGTCTTAAATCTAGAGAATAATCCTGCCGAATAGGTCATTATAAGCAGGGATCGGAAATTCGGATCGATATTTACCTAAAGTTGGCAAAATCCCGGAAAAAGATAGGCAAACATGGCGTCGGCTTCTTAAAAATATTATTTTAATAATATAAGTTCCGGGATTCTGGGATTCTACAAAATTTTAATATAATAATTACTTTACATATAGGATAAAACATTCATTTTTGCTCCTATAAATTCGTTAGGTTAATGAGTTACAGGTAAATTAAATAACATTTGGTAAATCAATAAATGAAAAATAACTTCAAACAGTTAATATAAATAATTGATTATGAATTAATGCCGGTGCAATTTATTTATTTTGAAATCCCAGAAATTTTAGTAATGAATTCTACGATTGAGTCCGCCTCCATACAACTGAACAACAAAGCCGGTGCGAAAGTATAGGTAAATATCGATCCGAATTTCCGATCCCTGATTATAAGGTTTACCGTGGTAAGTATTATTTATCTGTATATTTTATAATTGCAAACTTGGTATAGATACAGTTCTTAAAATTATCCTTTTGTTACTCATGTACCTACCCTAAATTGGGTACGACAATAATCTTAACATTTCATAATTTATTATCATCATTGACCCATGTTGGTTTGACAGCTTTATAATATAATTAGGTACCGGCGTATCCTTTTTTTTTCAATTCTGAATAAGCATCGATTTTGTCAGCACGGAATTTCGCTGCGAAGATAAAAAGGTAAAATTTTAATCAAATAAGTTTTTATTCATTCAAAACCGATGTTTATTTTATTCGCGTATTTTTTATGCACCGTTGAGTTTTCATCGCGTCGTAACTATCGCGGCGAATTTATGGTCGCTTCGGACATGAATTACCGTTCAAACCGAAACGGACTTTAAGGCTACTAGCGTTTACGCCTTACTAAAATTCATTGCCATGTTATTTGTATCACAACAATGATAATAAGAGAGTAAGCGCCGGCCGCAGTAAAGGTCCTTATTAGTTAGCGACAAGTGAGTGATCTTGGAGTGAAGCCGCCGCACGCGCATCTGTTAGCGATGAGTCCTTATGAGAACGAATTATGTTTACGTAAACTTGGAGAACAAAGAATTGAGACGCTTCATTTATTATTAAGGATAATATAATCCTTTGTAGAAGCTTAAAGTAGGTATACTATTTAGGCGTATTTGGACCCAAATTGGTGATAGTCGTGCATTTTACTATAAATGTTGACTCTAATATACTTAATCTTATTAATTTATGTACCTAAAAGCTTCCTAACATGTAAAAAAAATTACAATTAAAAAATTACTTGAATGATGAATCTTGACTCGGCTGTCATTGCAGTCAAGTAAATAAGACCTTTCGTAACGTTAACAATGCGATACCACGTCAAAGACAAGTTTTACTCTGTAGAATAGAGGCCAAGTCACAGATTATATACTAGTTACTTCATAAGCCAAGTTCTCAAACCTCAACCGCAAGAAAAACATATTTCCAGGGTCCTAGTGAAAAAGGGTGTAAGTCTAGTATACTCCGCTTATGTATATACCTTTTTTATTACGAGTTAACTCGAATTGGTCAATTTTAAAATTGGAATCGTTTCCAAGCGGCTCCCACAGCGCTACTTCAAAGCGGATCCGATTATTGCGGACGTTCAAAATTAAAATAAGAACAACAAACAAAAGACCACCGCCGTTTGTTTGGCTAGCATCGCCCGATCTCTCACAATACGTTTATCTCAATCCCATATTGAATTTTATTTACGCAACGTATTGATACGCTGTGAAAATAAACATTTTTGAAATTAGAACATTTTTGGCTGAAAGAAAACAATCAATGTTGGACTAGGCCGGATTTTGTGGATGATGAAGCCGTTAAGATATTTTGGGCTGAAATAAAACTGGCACTGGCTGAATAGAAAAAGGGTAAATTGGTCTAGGTATAGAATGTAAAGGTTGGTTAGAAGCGGATGGAATAAGTAAGTATTGATATTTGATAAGTCATTTACCTTTATTTTTAGTATAGAACCAAACGGTGAATTTAAAACATTGTCTCCGATTTTGAAACAAATATAAACTTAATAATTTTATATCATAAAATGTTGCGTCCCTTTAGCGAAAACTTTATAGAAACCTTAGAAACTAGATAGAATAATTAGATAGCGTTGCATTTCATGACGATCGTTAATAAGATACAGTATTTGTCGTAATGCGTAACTGAAGAAGCTTGTTAATCTATTAATAATTCCACCAACGGATCTATTTTACTCGGTAAAACTATATTACTTTTGACATGTTATTACATTGTTTTTTAAGTCAGCTGTCATCATTGTCAAGTAAATAAGAGCTAGCATAACTTTGACAGTACGATACAACCCAAATGCAGGGCCTTATTCTTAGATTATCGCCTATTGTTATCGTATTATTCTTAACTCGACCGCTATTACCGTCATGTAAATAAGAGCTATAATAATGTTAACAGTACGATATGTTGTCAAAAACAATATGGTTTTACCGTGTAGAATACAGCCCCATGTCAGTAAGTTAATGTTTTGGGTGTAACCACTTCCAAACTGTTTAAATCACAAACCGGAACTAAAAAAATACAATACGTATCGAAGTGCTAAATGAACCACCTCAATCTAGAACCAGTTCGGTCTAGATATTAACAATCACCGACGTCTCATAAACATTCAGCGCAAGAGTATCATATCTTATAACTGTCAGATTTCAAAAATAAAGAATCAACCTCAATCACCAGACGTTTTGTTAAGCCTAAGCTAAACGCTTCCGAAAATAATAATTTCCCAGTAAATCATCGAGTGGAGCAGTCCGCCCGCCCACACCGCATTGTTTGTTTGCTTTACTAAGCGTGTAATACCCGCTTTTTATGTTTCATATTTTCAAACACTTAAAATAGATGTGTTATGCGTGAGAATTCTTAATGGAATGTCATAGGTACTCGGTTAAAGTGAGTCATAACTTAGATTTTGTAGAACTTGTGGAGAACGAGTACCTACCCAAACCAATCAAAGAAGACATAAATAACATTACTTCTAAGTTCAATGTAAACAAGTGCAAGATCAACAAAATAAATATCATAATGATTCAAAACAAACTGGATCCTATATTTAAAATTGTAAAGCAACCCCTTTCAATTGGCTTCACGGTCGGGATATCACTGGCCACTTAAATACTGCTAATCGCTAACATTGTGTCTCATGGTCCCATATGTAGCTGCATTCCAAACAACCGCGTTCCAAATTCAAATTCGAATGCCGAACGTATCGTTCCCGTCAAGTAACAATGTTCCGACAGCGCTACGCGCGCCTCGACTCGATGACTGACTGATCGCTCTAATCGACTCGAGTTCGAACATTTTTTTTTTCTAATTCTATTTTTGTATTTTGAATGGTTCAGGATTGCAGAGTTTTTGCGTTCTTAAAAAGTTTGGGTCGCGCAATGAATAATGGCTACAAAATGTGTCGATAAGATAAGCCCACGTGTAAATGTGATGAAGTGCAACGTGTAGTTTTTGTTTGGAAATGGGTTCCGGCGGAGCGGGAACACTAGTTTAGGCAGATGTCTCCCTTTCCGAGATTAAATTTTGTAAGTTATTAGGTTTTTTTTGGGTTTATATTACCTAGATGTATTAAGACAACGTCTAAAAACATTGTATATTCGGTATTTTTATAAATTCCTTTTAGAACTAAACGAACACCGTTTTTTTGTCTCACTTAATTAACTACACAATTACTACAATTTTCTAAGTGTTGTATGACACGTTTTCGGCACCCGCAAGAAGAACATCTGCTTAATTTGGTCACAGTATTAATAAGTTAATTATCCTAACCTCCTTTGTATGATCCTTCTTTCACATGAAAATCAATATCTGGATGACTAAAACTGGTAAAAACATATTTTTTTACACGAATTATGTGGCAAAACTTTTTGTTATGGCATATGGAAGGCAAACGAGCGCACAGGCCACCTGATGGTAAGTGGAAACTGTGACCCATATACCTTCGCATTCACAACACTGCAATCCTAAGACTGCAAATGCACTGCCAACCCTGAGGACTAAAATGGAAGGCCTCTATGCTTGTCATTTCACCGGCTGACTTATCCCCAAATCAGAACACATCAATGCGCACATGCTGTTTGGCGGTAGGTTAATGGATAAAATAGTGGTACCAACCCGGACGAACCCTGCACAAGGTCCTCCCACAAGTGGTCCTGCCATAATATGAGCTGGCCTTTATCGTCCGCGAAAAAGTAAAACTACTGTATTTATGACTTCAATCAAGATGTTCACATCCGAAATTTAGGAAACTCTGAAAATTTTAAGATCTCGACGGCATAAAATCGATAAATAACACAAAAACATTATGATAAAAAGGCCCTTGACAGGATCGAGATTCTACGCTTTTAAAACCATATCGTCTTTGACCTGTTAACGTGTCGTCAACGTTTTGATAGCAAACTATACCATACTAGAAATGAAAATTCCTCGTCCATAAAGTATATAAATGCATGCATTTCTATAATAAATTACCTGACCGAGTTTTAAAGTTATCCTTTCCAGCACTTAAAAATTTATTTACAAAAGTCGTTACTGTCTAAAGCCTACCATAGGGTCGAGGACTATCTAACAGACAAAAATGCTTGGCCTAAACATGAAACTTGGTCATTGATAATTTGTGCAAATGCAAAAATTGTATCTTGTCTAGGGGATACCGCTGATGCAGGAAATCATGTCGAAGCTTTTATGTGGTCTTGTGTTTTTTCTTTTCCCTTTTTCTCCCTCGATCTCTCCCGTAATATTTTCTGCTGAACTACGCATTTTATTTGATATTGTATTTAATTTAATATTTATAGCTTTATATAATGCTAGACTAAGTAGTATCATTTTAGTATGAGTTCCTTGCGGCGTTTCTTGTCAGCAGTGGTCCCCTTGGGAAGCGCTGGTAGACTCTTGACGTGTAAAAGCGTGCGGCCTACTTACTGAATAAATGTCTTCAATCTTTTATCTCTAGACGACGCGCTGGCCTAGTTGGTAGTGACCCTGCCTACGAAGCTAGCGGTCCTGTATTCAAATGCCGGTAAGGGCTGATATTTATATGATGAGCGCGAATATTTGTTCCTAAGTCATGGATGTTATATTTCTCTATATAAGAATTTATATCGTTGTCTAGTACCCATAATACAAGCCTAGAGCTTAAATTGGGACTAGGTCAATTGGTGTGAAATTGTCCCCTGATATTTATTATTATTATTTATTACATACATACATACATAAACTCACGCCTTCATTCCCAGAGTGGGGTAGGCAGAGCTACAGAATTACCAAGCAGTCTTAAATAAGTTTTTGATAATTCTGTAACCACGTTTTGCACAAATCAGGCCAAGATGTTTACAAGTGTATTAGTGACAGGTTGCAAGCCCATCGCCTAAGAGTACTAGAAGCCTTTATATTCCCTTAGTCACCTCTTACGACATCCACGAGAAGATATGGAGTGGCACTATTCTAACCCGGTGACCACACAGGTATTATTTATTATTATCTTTTTTTATCATAACAGGTCCAAGACTATATGGTTTTTACCGCCTAGAATGCAGGCTCAGAACTAGATACTTAACAATGTACTAAATGAGCCATGTGAATTAGTGTCTTCTTCACAGATGCAAGTCTGACGTGGGTGGCCCGCCAATGAGTCGGCACAAATCCAACATATAGTAATTAAGGACATGCCTTTGTAAGAAAAAACATCGAAAGCGATCTTAACGTCTGACCTCATTAGCTCTGACAATCCTAACCATGGTGTGGTTAAATGAAAATGAAAATAATTAAACATGTAAATAAAACTAAAATTACAAAAATTACGCAATGGAACTTCTCAAGTAAAAAGTAATTAGATATATTATTGTACCTGTTAATTGAATTATTTTGTATTTTCTCTCGTTTAATATTTAAAAAATATATACATACATACATACCTTCACGCCTGTCTCCCAATGGGATAGGCAGAGACTATGGAACGCCTTTCACGGTCTAAACATACAACTTTCACTTCCTCTACATTAATCACCCTCTTCAAAAGCATATATTGACGACTTCATTGTAAATTAATTACGATTGTGTGACATAATAACTACCTACTTATCTTATCTTGACTTACCTACAGATGGGCCCTTTCAGATACACTTCTACCTTTCTGATCTTTTGTGCAATTACCCTCTGACACGCACAGCTGTCCGAATGTGCAGGTTACCTTTTTCTTTACCGTAAGAGCATCGGTTTAAGTTATAAAAACTCATTGGTATATGGTGACCGCGGGGGTTTGAACTCGGTACCTTACGATCACGAGTCGAACCCCTAAGCCACTACGCCACCGACGCTTTTATAACTTACTGGTTCATCATCATCATTCTGAGAGGCTTTTGTTGGTGGAATAAATCTCAATGACCCTCGGCACACTTTGTTTTACTTCATGCAGATACGTTATCCTGTTTTTCGTCCATTGTCATCTTGATGTAGGTACTAACCTACTGCTTAATTGACAACATTTCAAAAAAAAAAGCATTATTGTTTTTTCGCGTTTATAAGAGCTGGTTAAAAATTAGACTACCCGTATTTCTTGGTTTTTCTTTATTTAAATTCGTCGTTAATAATTTATTAAAGAAATAGTCATTAAAAAGACCGTATATACAAAGTTAGGAATACTGATGTCGTGATCTTAGCCTGATATAAAATTTTAAAAAGTAACTAAACAGTAAACAAAACTGACTGTCATGTCATGTCAATCATTCGCTGCCGTTCTTTCACAAATTTGCTATTTTGCGTAATTTAATTAATTACGTAATTTGTAGACGCCATTAAAATAAATAAACTATTTTGCGTAGAATTGAAAGCGTGTCGTCAGAAGCAAGTAATCCGACAGACAGATAAACAATGAACATGACAGTTGTATATTTTTTTGAATTCCTTTGGTAATAAATGGACTAAGGGCACTATCAGTGTATTCCTAACATTCACAATCCAACTTTTTTTACTGTTTTTCCTAAATATAAAAAAACTACTGCATAAAAAAATCCAAAGATATTTTTACTGTAATCAGCAGTGTAAAATCTAGAAACGGTATTTTATTTTACTACCTTAGCACAAAATGAATTGTTGTCAATTATTACTTGACTGCATAACATCAAAAACGATGAAAGATAAGATAAGATATAAGAATAATAAGTTTCGTCATTACAATACTTTTTTTAATGAAGATTAACACGAACGTGTAATTAGCCGCTGCTGTCTTTTGTTGCGAAGCGCTGGCATGGCAGCTTCACAAATCGCCCCAATACACGTGTCACTAGAAAAAAAAGTGTCACCAGAAAAACAAGCTTGGCAGTAACAATTTGTTTGTTTTGACATTTAATGTACTTCTGAACGTTTTAATATGGAATGTTAAACTGTCAAAACGTGTTGACTGGTGCCAAGTTATTAAAATGTCTATAAAATTTAAAGGCACCAGAAAGTAACGTGCTGCCAACTGCCGAAGGAGAGGGTAATGTGTCTAACAGCCTATATATGTATATTTTTTCCTATGTGGCGCTCTAGAAACTAAACTGTCTTAATCTTGTGAGTGTCACTAAGGATATGACAGTAATCAAAATTCAATATGGCGGCAACCAGACGAGTGTCTTGCGGCGTTTCTTCTCAGCAGTGGTCTCTTGTGAAGCGCTGGTAGAAAGTGCCCGTGCGGCCTACTTACTGAATAAACATCTTTTATCTTTATTTTTTATTTTTTATCTCATATTGCAAAAAAGAACAAACTAAAGTCACCGAACTATGACCAATGGGGTATCATTTATCAGGTGTTTAAAAAAGAGTCCATATCGTCTGGCATATTTTTATCACGCATAATGTATAAGTACGCATGAAATTGTTTAACGGTTTGTACAATAGAAAAGGTTTTAATTTAATTATTATTAAAAATTAACCTAACCTAACCTAATCTACACAAAGAATGCAGATTTTCACAAACGTCTGTTTATTAAATTCTGCAATGTCAGCCTAAAACGATTTTATGCAAAATATGCCTTAAGGATATTAGGTATCTCTCTCTTTTTCTGAGGGATAACTTTCTTGAGCCCCACTTGAACGGTTTTTTTTATAAGTATGTTGAATTTACTGGAAATTAACGGTTGTTAAGTGTCACGGCGATGGCGCCACGTCACGGACCGGGTTAAAATTAAGTTCAGGTAGATAGCTTTTTTTTTCGTGTTTTCATAAAACATATTTTTTTTCAATGCGTTCGATTCAAATTGAATAACTTACTTTGTAAGGCGATGTGTGACAGAACTCTAAGCTATAATATCAACGCAATTAATGTACTTTATTCAAAACTATAGTGTTATCATATCATATTGTTTACTTTTTTTCAATTGACAGGACACATCTTTAAACGTATTGTTACCATATATATCCATATCACATCATTAGTTACTGTAACATCAACAACATGATTACAATAAATTAGCCAGAAGACATTGGTGGCAGTATTAAAAAAAACCGGGCAAGAGCATGTCATACCATGCTCTGTCTAGAGTTCCGAAGCCGTTACCACAATCTCAAAAACACATTGAAAACATTTTCTATTTAAAGTTATTTGGTGCTATAAACACTTAAGACGCCAGTATCTAAAGAGCCAATCAAGTCTACTTAGTCGGGATAGTTTCACTATTAAGTTTGTTAGGTATATGTGCTTTCACGCGAGTCACTGAGCTAGATAGACCGCGGACAGACGGACAGACAGACATGGCGAAACTATAAAGGTTCCGAGTCAGACTTCGGAACCCTAAAAATAGAAAAAAAAAAGTCCAATACCTGCCAGACACGTCAAAAGTGTAACAGGGTTAAAAAACAACTAGAAATTAGTAACGACTACTTAAAACTTTCTATACTTTAAGAGCAATAAACGTTTTCCTCGAACCAGTTTTGCTGATAACGAAATGAATAACTTTATGAGTAGTATGCGATCTACGCTGCCCTCCTACGGCAAAAAAGCGCATGTGCAATTAATTCATAGAAGCAAATTAAACTCTCAAAGGTTATAATAAGGTTGGATTTTCAATATAATGCACATAGTAGATACTCCTTTTCTCCTTAGGAGGGCAGTAGGTACGTCACTCGATGTGTGGCAGATGTTCCGCAGAAGATCACTCTAAGATCTACCCTTCCCTTCTTTTAACGAGCAATTTGTAAAATACTTATATTTTTAAAGGAAATGTGACACCTAATAATAGATTTAAACTATGCTTTGATAATAGGGAAATAAAACAAGTGAAAAACGTGGGTGTTTAATAGTAGATTATACACCAAGGGGATAAAGTACTGTTTTATGTTACGGGCGCGATATTGAATCCTGAGCAAATGAGGTACTCCAGATTTAACTCCTGAGCGTAGCGAGGGTGTTACAAGTTAATGCGTGAGCGAAACGAAGGAATTAAAACGGAGTCCTGAGTGCAGCGAGGGATGCAAGCTCGCCCAAGACCGAAACAGCTTTATGTCAAAGGAGAATACTCTACTTTGCTCACCTTTTGCCAGACAATAAAGAGCAAGGCTATAACTAGAAAAAACATTTTATTAAAACTTAAAGTAAGTACCTTTTTTATGTACAAATTAAAAAAAATCATAGGGATTCAAATCTCATTATTAACCAGCGGGTTATAATGAATGAGGTTCAGTGCCATATTATAACCCGCTGGGTCATAATATTGTACTGAATCTCATTCATTATAACCCGCTGGTTAGCCGATGGCTATAATGACTTACTTTAGGTGAGGTTTGCATGATATATAATTAGGCATTCTCGAGCATGTGGTGTAAAAAAAATGTTTTAAATCTTGACTTGGAGGAGATAGATAAATAAATAGGTATATTTAGAGGATATATAGGAGACTTCGTACGCATTGACCAAGCTGACCAACTCACAGGGACAGATATTTTTGTGAGATAAACGGTGCCATATGTAGTAATTAAGGGTACCAACTACAAGTTAGTTTCAAATTTGATCAAAAACTGTGCAGCCGTGCGTGAAGGAGTAACAAACCTAACCTTAAGTACATTGATTCTAAAACAATTTTACCCGTACATGCTCGTAAAGGAAAGCTTTTCTTTTGAAAAACAAAAACGGGACTTTTTAATGGTCTCTAATGGCATATAAGATCGAAAGGACCATGGAATATCCGATACAGCCAACTTATAAAAGTTTGCAGCAGTGGGGGCGGCAGGGGAGCGAGCGGCGAGTCTAATAGTTTTCAAAAAAAGGAGAAGGGTCTCTCTCAATTCGTTGAAATATTTTAAAGTTAATTTCCTTGCATTATTTGAGAAAAGCTTTAAATGCATATGCTTCGGCAGAAACGGGATTGCCTTACTCGGTTTTTTGCAAGCCTCGGCAAGACTCAACCCGCTAACCACCTTGCCCGACAATCCCATACGTTCAGAGCCTAATGTAGGTAATATTAAGTACCATGGACTCGATATAGGGTCTAATTTCCATGAAATTTTAAGACTCATGGCAAGGAACGCATTTAAACTCTTGAAAAACAAAGCAGCAAAGTTGGTGGCTGTCAATGCAGATTGATGACCCGCCGGGGTGGCCGCGTTTTTTGGTAATTAGCCACCGCCCGGGGAAAAAACCGGCCACTTATAAATGTTTATGTTCTTAAAAAGAAAGTTGCTCGAGCGTCTTTAAAAATATTAATTTGAATTCACAGAAACGATTAATCGAAATTTTATGAATATATGTATTTTTTATAAAGAAATATACATTTTGAACAAACCAAAGCTTGGGTGAACTCGACTTGGCAAACTACTTCTGTTTAGATTTTTTATCGTTAAAATGTTACAGTGTTAGTTATTAAAATATATTTTAGGTATGTATTAGGTATGTTTTAGTTCATGTTGTGGACACTTTTAAGTTTCTTTTAGACCATGTAACGTCTAGCCGTCCGGATCTAGCTCCTTCCGATTATCATCTCTTCCCAAACCTCAAAAAACACTTGGGAGGACAAATATTTTCGACAAATATGGAAGTACAAGAAGCAGTAGACTCATATTTTAACGACCTCAGCGATTCTTTTTTTTTTGATGGGATAATTAAGTTGGAGGCGGGGTGGACTAAGTGCATTGACGTTCATGGAGAATATGTCGAAAAATAAAATTGTTATAAAAAGTGAGCCCGTTACTTTTTTTTACCAGGCTCAGAACTTTTCAATCCACCCTCGTATGTATGTAAGAAATACTTTAGGAATTATATAAGAATTCGGAAACATCTAAATATATTGCCACAAAATCCAAATACAAGCTTATAACTGCTTTTGTAGAAAAAAATAAATGTTCATTTTCTTTGCAGCTTCAGGACTGAGGCGTTGAAACTTTAAAAGTAGAAAAGACAATTACTAGATCATCAAAACAAAAATTAAATCAATAAATCCTTAAAGCCTGTGAGGTGTGAGTATTTAAAGATTTAAAGTTAAAAAATAGCCTATGATTAATTACAAATCCAAAGATGGTTCACATTTTGAAATCCTGGCTTGAGTCTAAGGAGGACCACAAAAATAGGGTCACATTATGAACGTCCGAAAAACATAACCCCTCTTCGTGAGCCATTTAGGAAAACCGTTTCTTGGAACGCTTCTTTTTAAAAATGGTCTCCGATGTTGAACTTGAAAATAATTCTAGCAAAAAAACAAGCAAAACTTGACTTCATGTCATACCATTACTTAACCATGTTTTATCTAACACTCTGCAAGGGAATAAAGAAACCTATATTTTCCTTTTTTTGGAAAGTAATATAGAAAACGACCAAAAATAAAATTGTTTGCGCCATTGAATATATTTGGTGGTGTTGTGAGAATGACAGGCGCGCGGGCCGTCGTCTGTCGCCGCCGCCGCGCCGCCGCCGCCGCCGCGCCGCGCTGACGGATATATGAATGAACGGCGAAAACGCGCGGGAACTCAGCGGTATTGACGGAATGAGAATACATTTAACAGTTAATAGAAATGCAGCACACGGGAGCTTCTATTCTTTTTTTTTTATAAACCTGACTTGGATACCTACTTTTCATAATTCTGAATGGAGTTTTTTTTAATGTCTTTTATAAATTAAACCTAACCGAACCATAACATATGCATACATACATACATAAACTCATACCTTCATTCCCAGAGTGGGGTAGGCAGAGCTACAGAATTACCAACAACTATAACATAACATAACATAACATAACATAACATATGCATTTAATCTAAAATAGCTCCAGCATAACATAGCTCTCGGGAATATGGAAATTCGGACAAATAAATATCCAGATAGAAAAATACGGAATTTTAAAGAATGGGACTTTTTCTGACTTGTATAATTATAGTAGCTATCTTATGATGTTGTGATAGCTATAGATACACTTGATAAAACTACAAAAATATCATAATTATATAGAAGCAACATAGGTTATTACCTACTCGTACAAATTGGAATGCCATATCGATATAGGTAGTATGTTTGAGGTAATGGGAGCTCTTATTAACTAGACAGTATTTCATGTGCTATGTACATATGCCCCCTTCAAGGAAAGTTGGAGCGCTCCCGGGTCAGTGTATGAATGTATCAGTTGTATTTACCAGATAATTTTACAGAAAAGACTCATTCATAATGACTTTGATAACTAAAATCGCTAAAATCCAAAAAAAAAAAAGGTCCGGGTGATAACGTTTCTCACCCCGTATATCCAGACTGATTTCCACAATTTTTGCGTATGTTATACTCGTAGTTATTATAAAGAACACTTTCTGTTTTTTTGGGTTTTTAAAAGAAAAAATAATTCCGCACGCCAAATAAAAAGCTTATTTGAAATACATTTTTCTTTTGCTGAATCTGCTTGAGATACGAATATCTCGGATCCTACTTTCTTGATCCTGAATCGGAAACAGAGAAAGCTCTGTAAATAGTGTTAATCGATTATCTTTACCGCCCAACATTACAATACCTACTCATACAAGTACATATACTCTCGTACTAATTTTTGTTACAATTTTGCAGTAGATAAATAAGTTTTATTTAACCCTGAATTTTCTTATTTTACACGAGAAGTCATTAAACCAAAAACTTGCTCTACGGGCTACGGCGTAGAGGGGCAAGCGTAGCCTGCATGCGTAGCAAACAGAAGCTACGACACTTTAACACCACAATACAAATATTTAAATTAACATATCGGTAGAATTAATTTATTGTCCAATTAGCGTTTACTTACGAGAAAATGTATTCCTTAAATTCATACCTAGTTAATCACACTCTAGTCAAGTAAAATTATTTAACTGAACCATTACGTATTTTACTTACGTTATCCGAATCAAGCCCTTCACAAACTCTGACTTGAACTACGATCAGCACATGCCCTATTTAAACCAATAAATACACATTGATTTGGCACTAGAACACTGCCACATATGCCATAGACACCACTGGCATGAGCTGTATCCTAAAGCTCTTGCAACCAGCCAGCTTGCAGGGCATACCCTTGGCACTAAGTACTAAGACAAGCCTAGGCACTGACCGTCAATCTGCCGCTGCTGCCACTCGCCCCGCCACTCTTGGCCCTCCATCACACCATCGAGCGATTATTTTTTCAACGCGACACGATAAATCAGTTTCGCGCGTTAATCTCGCGCCGGTGCGATGCTGCGCGCGAGTTGAACGCTTCTGTCGTCGGCGCGCGCGCGCGGGGCACGCCCACCGCCCCGCCCCCTGCCCCGGCGCACGTTTATTGTTTACTCGATTTATGTACTGCGCTACCTGGGTTTATTTTATGGTATGGGGATCTTCAGTGTAAGAGGTGTGTTTTGAAGTGTTATTGGTTAAGTGCGTGTTGCTTTGTTATCCGTACTGACATGATCAAACCTTATCTGAGTTTTGGTTTAATTTTATCACACAGTGGGACGCGCTTTCATATTTTATTCATTTTGTGTGATGCTAACGCTTCTACAGTATGATTAATTGAAATTTGACACTCGGCAATTCTCGAGTTTCATCGGGAGAGATCGAAAGTACAAATGACACGAAATACATTGCTGCGTATTCATAATATCATAGTGTACACTTAACAGTCTAAACCAGTAATGTAGATCACCTGCCACAATGACATTTTTAAACAAAACGCACCCAAACATTTAAAAACATCCTTACCTACGTTACTGATATAACTTATCTACTATAATGTAGGTACAGCTTCTTCTGGGTTGGACTGTACCTACCTATTATATACAGTGTGCCTCTGACCTTGGGGCTTTAAATGTAATGATCGATCCTACTCGCTAAACTGAACTACTTTTGTTCTGCAACATAAAAAAAACTCAACTATGGATAAGTAATTGATGTTAAAATGTAATTGTAAAATCAGTGTGTTACGTACTGGCCGTATCCATATCACTATCTCATGGTACCGGGGCGACATTTCCTTGGTACGAGGGCTAAAGGAAAATAGAGAATTGGATCGCGTACATTGAAAATTACATTTAAGTGGGACATATTTTTAACAACTTACAGAACAAAAGTAGTTCGGTTTCAAGAGTAGAAATTACGTCGTTATGAACCCAATCTTTTCAAAATTGAATAAAATGTGTATCACCAGATTAACACATTCCATAAAAACACAGTCAATTAAAAAGTTTACTACTTCACAAACCGCACTTAAGAATATCTCTATTCTTACATATTATATCCAGCCAGTGTTTCAGCATCACCCTGTACTCCTGCAGCGTGTGTACTGCATGTATTTTTGCGCGGGCTCTGGCGCGTGCGAGCGGACAGCTTCCCTCATCGGGCCGTAAACAGTGCACTCAGGTAAACACGCTGTATACTATATCACATACTGGCCGGTGTGGAAAGGTACTGTCAGTCGTACGTAGCGGGCAAGCATCTGGGTTCAACTACCTATGTGTTATTCTTAATGTAATAGACTTGTAATTATTTTCTACCGTTTTTCTTTTACCTGGGCCACCTGGGGGCTTATTATGACATAGCAATGCAGTTCAGTTTACGCTGAGAGAAAGGGACAGAGTTTTGCATGTATAGCTCTGTCGTTTACACTCGCCGTAAAATTAACTGCATAGCTATGTCATAATAACCCCCCGCCGCTCACAACTAAAAACAAAACGTTAGTCTTCCCTTACCTATCTAGCGTCTTGTTAGGCTCGTATCAAATTAAGACCCTTATTCTTTACCTACTAGCCACTCGCCCTCCGCCCTCGGGATGCTCCTTTTTTTTTGTACCATCCGTTCATAAACCAGAACTTATTATACAGGGTGTAAGGGACGGCTCACCGAAAACTGAAACCATAGCTTCAGACCATTGTACTGAACTGAAATCCAGTGGAAATTTTCCCGGGAAAACGAAAATTTTCTCGTTTTTTTTCCATATTTTTGCATATAAACCTATCGAGGACAATATAATATTATGACATACTGAAGCTCATTATGTAAAAAAAACTGTGAAAACGGCATTTTCACGTAAACACATTTTGCACAAGTAGGCAACCCAATGTTATGTAAATTTTTAGGAATTTATTTTAGTACCATAATGTAGAACCCTTTAGGTTAGGTTAGGTTCGTTTTTATAAAATCCTAAAATATTTACGGTTACAGAAAACAAAGCGGGTTGGCAAATGAAAAGTTGGGAAACGACACATTTGGCAAACATATTTCGCCGCAACAAGGTACCCCGATCTAAGTATATAAAAAAAAACGATAAGTAACTACTGAATTTATTTATTTTACGCTTAGGTACCTCCATTTTGTTTTTTTACAGACTGAAACAAAGAAGTAAAGGGAAGGGTTTTTTCTGTGCCGACAATTATACGTAGATTCTTACATATTATGTAGATACCTACCTAGTTAGGTAGAGTACAAAGCTGAGAAGAGGATATTAATACAAATATGACAACATACCTACCGCGACAAAATACTTTTGGATACATTGTAATTCCTTCACAGTCCTAAAATTTCATGCATTTTAGTAGGCGTTGCTTTCTCCAAATCATGGTCTCGCTTTAACATGTCCAAGTTTAGCCGCGGGAGGGAGACGCGAGTATCGTGGGCGGAGCCACAACTCCGGCGCAGCGTCCCACGCCCGAGTTTCGAAGAAAATCTTTTGTAAAACGAAATAACAAAACAAATCACCAGTTAATAGATGCTTCATGAATCACTCGAGGGCGAAATAACTCATCAGTGAAAAATGCTATAAGATATTAGTTTAAGAACAAAAGGTCATTTGTTTATTTATACGAAATATCGATTCACATATAGGACCTACAACAAACTAGATATGTAACCGAGGGATTATTAATTATATCCAAATCAAATTTCCTAGTATACCTACAAGATACACAGCAGTTAAATTAGAAGGTAAGAAAACACCTTAGTAAAAATACTTAAGAAAACACTGAAAAAATGTAAATTAAATGTTAATTACTCGATGTATGAATGTTGAAGAAGCGAAAGAAATTTGTCAAGATCGTAGCAAGTGGAAAGAAGTGGTCTCTGCCTACCCCTCTGGGAAACAGGCGTGATTTAATGTATGTATGTATGTAATACATGAATTTCGGGGTTTTTTCGTACCACGGACATAAGCAAATACTCTGATTTAAATGATCAATATCTCGGAAACTAATAACCATTGCTGAACATACATGGGGGTTAAATCGATAGCTTATGAGCTGCTCTATCAGCCCTAGGCAGGTTGACGTCGGTTTCTGGGACACCCTGTATATACATATATCATCCGGTACCCCCTCATTTCATTAAATTTAATTTCATCAAATATGCTATTTTCTGCTGTAGGTAACCATGATATTTTTAGGATATCCTAAACATTTATTACGTAGATTAGGTTAAAGATAACTCACGCGGCTATTGAAATTAAAATTATGCGTAATGATAAAGGTGTTCCGATAAAATTATAGGTAGGTATCCCATTAGATTTAATATAGAGCATTTACCCTATTGTAGGTATGTCTGCAAGTAGGTAGGTTTATAACGGGCAAATTAATCGATATACCTACTCCGCCTCCGCCAGACATATCCCAACAAATAGCTCTTGATTTAGATACCTGCCCGACCCATTACAATATGTAGATACACATGCAGCATGCAGCCTAATTTATTACTTAGACTAAATAAACGGTATATTTTAAGGCAATCTTGTAAATGTTTACGAGAAGTTTATTTACACATACCTATGTAAGTAGGTACTTACTCTTGCAATGCATAATAGTGTGTGGGCCTACACAAGTTTCATATAATAGTACCTATATTATTGCCTAGGCAGTGAAGCAGGCAATTGCCGTTCCTGCCGAGGCATATATAGTGCTTTTCTCAAAAAAATCGCATGTAAACAGAAACTTCACGTGAAATAACATCACTCTTTACAGCCTTTATGTTTATCACAAGGAGAAACGCAAGCTTTTTAAGAAAAAAAAACTCAAGCTATTCCAGACACAGATAAAAAAGTTACGTTTCGAATAAAATATGGATGTATAAGACTTGTGCCCTCATTTTATTACGGCCGTTTTCACTAGTTAAAAAGTTACTAACTTAGATAACAATGAAATTTGTATGCAACATTGCGGGCTTATGTAGCGAGATGTCAATGTATTTTTCACCTCACTAGCTCGGAAAGCCCTTTTTGTTTGTTTGATATCTATTGAGAAAATCGCTTTTTATCCACAAGTGAGGGAAGAGTTTTGACATTTGAAGGCAGCTTAAGTGATATTTGACAGCTAACCAAACGTAAAACCTTACAAGTGCTGAATTTTTAACATCACAATTAATGAATTGCATCGAGTAAAAAACACTAAATACAGTCTTACTACTTTATTTTAATTCATAAATATCAGCATTCAAAATTAACCTTCATTCTTGTTTTAAAAACGGATAAAATGTTCTGACAGTCCAAATAAGTCGATGTGCAAACAAAACGCATCCGAAATAATAAAAAAAAAAATTACGTCAAAACTTTTCTATTAAGCCGTCAACGTTAAAATATTCGCATGTTTTTCTAGTTTGTTTTGTAATTAAAAATGAGTGATTCGAGTGATAAAGACGTATTAACACCCGTGGAATTACAGGAAACCGTGCAAAATGCGGAATTGAGCTTAGCATTATTGCATGTTTAACAATTGCAATGCAATCACCCGACTTTCGTTCAGTATCGTATTTTTAAGTAAACTAATGCGGGTAGAGGAACAATGATGGCACCTCGTATGCATTGGTTGCTTGGCCATAAGAA
Source organism: Acleris emargana (assembly GCA_927399475.2). Taxonomy (NCBI): domain Eukaryota; kingdom Metazoa; phylum Arthropoda; class Insecta; order Lepidoptera; family Tortricidae; genus Acleris; species Acleris emargana. The sequence continues at coordinate 6,257,436 of OV656856.1, read as the reverse complement.
GAGCTATTAAGACGTTAGCAAAACGATAAGAAGTCAAAGACGATTTGGATTTTACGGCCTAGAATCTTGGACCTGCGCTTTTCTAGGCGGTAAAAACGATATCGTAGTTAATCTGTGGTATTGTTATGACGTCAGCCGCCATTACTGTCAAGTAAATAAGAGCTATCAATACTAACAATACGATAACAGCTCAAAGACGATATTGTTTTTACCATGTTGAATAGAGGCCCTAACTAACCTAACGTTATTATGCCTTAGACACTTCAGAGGCCCCTGCCAAGATGCGTTACGCTAACTAACGTTTCTGTTCAATTCGTTCTAAACCAATCGCGTCACTGGTAGATCACGTGACTTTTCGTATCACGTCATCTACCAGAGTGATGCGATTGGTTCAAAAATGGATCGAATAGAAACGCTAGTTAGCGTAGTGCATCTTCGCAGGGCCCTCAGCTCGCCAGTAATTCATCGACGATCTCACAGTCGATTTCTCTAAAGAAACAACGCCCTGGGAAAGAGCTGCACTTATTTACGTTACGCGGCGCGACGACAGCACTAACGACGCCGTCTTCCGCCGCTCGTCCGTCAGCGCCGGATGCACAAAAACCAGCGCGGGCGCAGCGGACACCGTCTCCGAGCGCTTTACGAGGACATTATTGGCTAAATAAGGTTCAAATGTTGTAAAATAAGGCACAAATATCCTATGAGCCTGGACAAGTTGCTTAACGCAGCCGTAAACGGTTTTGACTGACAAAATGTATGGAGTTGACGTAGACGCTCGACACGACTGTTCTGGCAGCTTACATCAATCCAATAATGAAAACCGAATGCGTTTTGTCATAAAAACAAAACACATCCCGGCTCATAGACACCTCCGGAGATCCTAGAGCTGGTGCTTACCTCTCCCAAAGGATTGGGCTAGCTATCCAGAGAGGTAATGCAGCCAGTGTCATAGGGACCATGCCGCGAGCGGACCTGCTAGAGGGGGTGTTCTTTTTATAGTGGTGATTATTATTTACATCTTAATATTTGAGTAGCTTAGTTTTATTTTAATTTGAGTAGCTTAGTTTAATTTTAATTGAAATAAGTTTAGTTTTAACTTTTAATTATTAGAAAGATACATTGTGACAAAACAGACAACAGAGAATACGCACAATGATATGATAATGTAGTTACGAAATAGTCCCAACAGCGTTATGCTGGCATTTAAGACAGCGCTGGTCTTCCGTTGGAACTACTTTTAGGTATAAATAGAGCGTATTTTCGATGTAGATAAATGTCGATAAAGCATCTGTCACTGTCTGACCAGTACGTGTGAGAGTGACGGATGCTTTCCACCGCTATAAATACGACCATACTGACGGGGCAAGCGGTCTTACCGCTAGATCTGTTACAGACAACATTGGATAGAAAAATAGCAAGGGACAATCAAAAACACAAATACATTGCAGTTAGCCTAAACTAAATTACTAGGAATACATACACTTATATGGCAATTTTTAGCTTGGAACTTTTATGTTCAGTTCTCCATGATCTAGGGTAAAGTCACCAGTGGTCAGCCTGAGACCAGTAGTCGACCTTATACGAGTGTGAAGAGTGGGAAATATATCTTTCGTACCCTTCCATATAGGCAGAGGCCGACTACAGGTCCCTGACTGACTGAACTGGTGACTTTACCCTATACCGCGATTATCGCGGGAATAAACTAGTTATTTCGGTTTTAAAATATGTTTTTTACTAAAGCTCCTTATTTAGCATTTTCACTGAAACGTTTACCCCAATTAAGCACTAAAATTAAGGTACTTTAACTTTGTCAGTTTTGTGACAAAAGTTAGCTATACATTGACGGCCGCAATGCATGGTTAGTTTTCGTCACAAAACTGACAAATTACATTATTAATTTACTCTTGGGTCTAAAGCATAAACTAAAAATATATTTTTCGCGACCTTTCGCTTTACCGTGCCTTTGATTATGTAATTCATAGAGTAGGTAGTCTTAATTGGTTGTTGTGTTTATAATGTGAGTTGGTAAATTAATACTATTAATGTCTGAGAGAACAGTAAAGCCTGGACACCCTACTCACTACGCTTTCTCTGTAAACAGTGGCCATGCGTTTGTTTACCGGGAGCTCGTAAACCATAGATTGTAAACTCTTATCTAATTCGGTATGCCTCTCGAGTGCTTCCTCGAAGATCCCTCCAATAGCGGTACGAGTGCTGTCATTAAAGACAACAGCTCGGGAAGTTAGGTTAAGTACTTCTCTCTGTCATCACTGTTAAGATTCAGAACGTAAATAAAATAGAGACCCTAGGAGCTACACAAGATGTATAACGTTAAGCTAAAGTTAGCAATTTCGAAAACTGACCAAATGTAGGTTTAGAATTTATATTTAGTCAGGGTTATGTATACATTTCTTCACTTTATTTCAATGGAATAACGACAACGCGGTAGCCTAGTTGGTAGTGCTGCCTACGAAGCTAGAGGTTCCGGGTTTTGTTGCTGAGTCTTGGGTGTTTTCTATCTTTTTAAGTGTGTATTCACTGACGAAACTGTAGGGTGGAAGAGCACGCAAAATGCAATGAGGAACCAAATATTTAATAAAAAAATATATTAACATATCGCCCTATCCGTAGTAGAATGGAAACGCCACTGTATGTATTTATAATATACAGGGTGTCTGGAAAACCTTCGGAGAAATTTTAACTGTAGATAGGGTGGATGATTTGGATCATCCATATATTGGTAACTTTTGTTTAAGTTAATATTTGACTGAGTTACAGACAGATTTATCATCGACTTTCCTGACGATGCTCTCAGTGTGCCCCATCTTAACGGATTCATTCATAATATCGTCGGTGATACTGTAAAACCGCGTAAGTAACAAATTTATGATAGAGCAAAATAAACCTTACGGTCTTATTAAAAAGGTGCATTTTGCTCCTTATTTAAAATGTCACTTACGCGGTTTTGCAGTTTCACCGACGATATGTGTCACAACGTAATGTAAATAAACAAGTTGTTCCTTATGAACAATGTTTCCAATCATGGTCAAAAGCTCCATGGAGTTTAGAAAACTGACACATTATCCTGTAATGTGAATGAAAAGACGGTGTCTGATAAGGGCTATTATGTGAAATAATCTAAAACTGAAACTTACGATTATGATTTTTACTCACACTTTTCTCACACTCACACGGCTAAAATAGCATTTGCACTCGTAGGCACATTACTTCTTTTGCGAGATCATGAATCATGGCTGTATTTCATTGATTTGTACCACTATCAGGGCTTCCGACGAATAAAAAACACAATAATTAATTATTGACAATTTGACATATTATCTTTTTAAATCTTGGACCATTAAAACTCTTTATGAAAAGAGTTTTAGGTTTCATTTGTAAACAAAAAATCCTACCTACACGTTACGTTTTATCAAAATTACATTTAAAGCTGGCATCATACATGTTGTTGCTAGATATTCGTATCATAGAAGAAAGAGAAAAATAGGATCGCTTTGTAAGAAGAGGTCGACGTGATTACACTCTGTGGTAAAAACCCTTAAAAGAAAAAGGCCACTAAAGCCGGCTACTCACACACCTGCTGCAGGGGCAATATGGGAATTGGACCCTTGATTGCCTCCTTAATTGTGATGTGTGTAGGCAAGCAGGATCATTTTTTAGATTGGGCCTGCGGCAGGGCGGCAGGGGCGCAAGACCTTCCTAGCTCCCTAGATTGTGTCTACCGCCCTGCAAGGTTGCTGCGTGTGTAGTAGGATTGGGGCAATTCCAGTCAGTTCATTGGTGACAACCGAGCGGAGTGGACAAAAATGGAAAAAATGGTGTTACCATACCCAGGAGCTCTTCAAAAGAATCAATATCCATTCGCAAAAAGTTTCTAAGATCATCTACTTCCAATTCTTTCATAATATTCATGTGGCACAATTTGCTTCGTTTCTGCAACCAATTCTTCACCCAATATCTTCTCTTCCTTTTTTTTTTGGTAGCACCACAGAAAGTGCCAAGGTGATACCAATCCTCTGGTGTTTCGACAATACAGGAGGCTTTCTCGTGGACGTGCGTTCAGCGGGACTATCAGTTACACACTGAACGGCAGGCTAGTGTGTAGAGAACAGCCTAAAATTGGTCCAACCGCCGTGCGACCGGTATTGCCCCTGCAGCAGGTGTGTGAGTAGCCGGCTTAAGGAACACCCAGAAAATATAAAACGTGGACTACAATCACAATCAGTCAAGGAAGCGATGTCACAAGCGAAGCGATGTTTGGTTTGGGGTTTGTTTTGTTTACTTGCATGTGATGTGACTTCACATCACACTCACAGGTTATAAAGTATTTCTAACATCACATAGCGTTTTTGCCACAGATTAAATTTCAAAAAAAATCCTTATTATTTCGTGTAATTTCCAAAAAAATAGACATAATTTAATGTGAAATAAAGTGAAATACGTTATTTTACGCTAGTATCAGATAGGATGACCACAATTTGTAGTATATTTTCAATGTTGTCAAATAGCCTATTATAATCAATTATGCGACGACCTTTATATCCATCGACAAAATGTTTTGCACTTGGACTTTTGGCTACTGCCACAAATACCATGCGGATCAAAAGGAAAGAACCAGCAGCCAGCAGCGCTTTCTCCCCGTCTGGTTGCCCTGAAAATCAGCGCGTGCAGCGTCACGGCATGTCTGACACTATGATGCTGAGTAGCACCCAATTTGGTGCATTATTATTTTATAAAATAGTTTTAAGGTTTTGTTTTAAATTATTTTCTCACTTTATTTAATTTGATTATTATTTTTCTGTGGTTTGCACCAATAAACGATTTTCTTTTTCTCCTTTTTTTTCTTCAATACGGAGAGCAATAATCGGATCGTTCAATCCGTCTATTTGAACTTTGAGAAGTCTATGAATTTATGGCTGTCATTAGTGTCATTAGATGTCAGTGTTAAATTATGTTATTTTCAATATTCACGTCTTCAATATTTTTGCTGTAAATCAGTTATATGGGCAACTTTAGAGCAGAAAACAATGGTAAATGGTTAGATCTCGACAGTAAAAGACGGACGATATGATCAGTCTCGGCAAAACATGAACAAGAGACCTAGTGATTTCACATTTAAAACCAATTAGTGTTCAAATTGCAAAAACGAAAATACAGTAAGTTGCACTAAAATTACTCATTTATTTTTATTATAATGCTACCTTGATTTTTGTTTACATGGAGCGAACTGTTTGTTTACATGGAGCGAACTGTTTGTTTACATACCATGTGACAACGTATGGTCTCAGGTCATTGACCTCGGACATTGAATTTTGACGTAAGATACTACGAACTGTTGGAGTAGTATACTATCAACGTCAAAATGTCAAGGTCGAGATATCGGCTGCGATACATCAAGTAACAAAATGAATATAATTGATCCTTCTTTTTTTTTTACATTAACAGAAACAAAAATGAACCATACCCCCGTGATCAGAATCGTGCCAACTATTACCCCCCCAAATTTCTCCGAAGGTTTTCCAGACACCCTGTATAATAATTTTATTGTTACCTAGGGGCTTCACTAGGGGCTAGGTCAATTTATGTGAGACTGTCTCCTGCTATAATAATTAGGTAAAAAATGCACAGTTAACATATCTAGACTATAATGCTTGGGAATAGTTATTTGTTCAACAAGAGATCAAAGTTGGTTTTTGCTGCGAGTGATGATTCAAAGATACGAGACGTACAAAAACTTTGGTCTCGTGTGAGACATACAACTTTTCACCTCAGCAGCGAGAACAACACAGCGTGAAGCTGGTAGGGCCAACGCAGGTCTTCCGTTGTGACCATTTGGTGAATACACGACTAATGGTGCGTTCCTATATTCAAAACCGTTGGTAGAATTGCGACGTCTCGTCAAAATTTGACACATTTTGTACGTAGCAAATGTCATAACGCTACTGCCCGTAAGGAAAACGATTCGATTCTTGAATATAGGAACCGGACATAAATAACGACACGATCGCATATTGCATTAATCACAAGCATTTTTGCAAAATACTAATGAAATAAAAAGTGGAAAAAATAAACATGAAACAGATAAAACCTGTCACTCAACTTGATAATGCCGTAGTGCAAACACAACTTTATACAGCTTTATGTAGTCTGTGGCTTTAAAAAAAACCTAACTATAGTCGAGTCCGGAATTAGGCGAACTAACTTGACAGCCGAAAATGTTGCCAGACATAGGAAAAAATAAATAGTGATAGGTTTATGTCGACACAAATATGTCGATATAACCTTGTGCCTTCTATAAATCTGATTTTATTTATATTTTATCAAGTTATGTCGTCGAAACTTTCGCACTCATACATACTTGCCAAATAGGGAAAAACTACAGCAATTTTTACGATATAATTATAATCTGAAGGATGTACGGTTTAAAGCGGATATTTACGATACTTACTCCTCAAATTACGGATAAAATACAAAAATAATGCTGACATTACAACAGGCCATTGTGATCCTTTTAGGTGGCTTCCGTCGGGCTAGTACGGTACATTTCATGTACCATACATATAGCATTCATTCCTTTCTTGCTGGCAAATATGAAAGTGCGATAGAGACAAACGCTATATATCGTCGATGATAATTCCAAATCCGTTATGTTTTCGATTTTAATTAATTTTATACGCTAATAAGTATTGTTGCTAGGTTACAATTATTAGTTAGATTCCAAACACAATAATAATGATAAACTAGACTTTTTAAATATCGATATTAACAGCACTAGCCAAACTGTGGCAACATTAGTGTACAATGAACTGTCAAGTTAGTTCGCCTAATTCCGGACTCGACTTTAGGCCTTGTCTATGGCTATTGGCTACAATAATCCCGCTATTTTTGAAATGCGTTCTGAAACTGCCCCCGCGGTTTATGTCACGAAATTAAAGATTGTTAAAACGATAACAAAATTATGTAGATACATGATAAACTTCTTATTTTTCATTAATTTTGTCTTCAAAACATTAAATAAAAAAAATGATTGTACCTACTGTATAAAATAGTTATAATAAACACATTTCAAACTTTAACAGATAGTTTTATTTGCAATTTTACGGTTATGTGTGCATCCGAACGTGCGTTTCTTTTTGGGCCTACTATGTGTGGAATTTAAAAATCGAACTTCGAATCAAGTTGTTTCTATCTCTCGCTTTTTTCCTATCGAAGTGAAAGTGACAGAACAAAGTGAAGTTAAATTTTTTCGAATGTTGTGAGTAGCCCCAGCACTGCTCACGGCATTTAAAAAAAATAATTAAAAAGCTACTTTGCCTCTCGCTCGCAGCAAAATTGAATTTTGCTCACTGTTTTTAAGCAGCAAAACCTGCTTGTTTGAGCTGCTGAGGTGAAAACGTTATTTGCTGTGTGAGTGATGAAAATGCAATATTCTCGAGTAGGAGTTACCACATTACGCAGAAGTTGCCAATACCAAGCATCATGATTTTATTCCATCTCTTTTGAATGAATGAATGAGTGAATGAATGAATGAATGAATGAATAAATGAACAGTTTATTTGCATAAAACAAGCGTATATAAAAGGTGATACAAATTATCACAGATCGTATCTTGTTTGGCCAAGGCTGGCCTACAAATATGTAATTTTAGACTTAAGTTAGTACCTATATATTTGCTATTTAATTATGTTATCTCTATAGCTACCAGTCATATTATATCATAAATGTCGGTTTTTCCTTGAGCATTAACTTTTCTTTCTACCTAGATACAGTTAGTAACGGTTACGTAACGTAACGTTATCGATAAAACTTGTATGGCTCTACCACAAACATTTCAATCATAGTTCACGCTTTATCGCCGAATCTCCGTTACTACTTATTCGAAAACTTGGACTTTTACTGGATACTATCCATACCTAACACATGGTAACACAAACCCCTAGAATAGACACAGAATCCTAAAAATAATACGCATAAGTCGATATGTAAGTAATTCACATTTACCAAGTACCTACTCGATGATGATACGAAAGTCAACGTCAATATAATGTCAAGGGGTTATTAAAGGACAATGCCCATAAAATGCCTGGCATATACAGAGATAACCAGGGGTCGAACTTGAAAATGAAAGCCTTGTTTTGAAAGGTTGTAATTTGGTTCGAGTATGGCCGAACAAGTTCTGCATAAAACTATAGGGAGTTTATGTAATATGTAGGTGACCAATACTGAATCTAATGCCAAAACTACTTGAGTCCTAAACAACTCATGCGCACATGCACTGCTATATGAGTTGACGCAGCATTCAGTGTCTCTACAGACCCTTATTGAACTTTCTAAGTTTAACGATACTGACATTGAAAAGGATACTATATGATTAAATTGTCATAAAAACAAGCACATTCATACAAGAAAATTGCCAAAAAAAAATGTTATGCTGCCGTGATTTCGATTGCGATTAAGCTGTAGATACCTGGGGGGCAGAGTTGCCACCCGTCCCGATTTTGTCGGGACCGTCCCGATTTCGAAGACATTGTCCCGCGTCCCGGCTACCTATCGATTTTGTCCCGATTTTTGACAATATGCGATAGGCTCAATCAACTCATTCACTCACTCAACTGTCAACTCAGTTACGCGCCACCGCGCCATCTGTCGCGCGCGCGTTAATATCGCGTTAATATCTCTTGTTCAGACTTTATAACTAAATACAAAAATGACGTGGAATTATTAAAAGCGTCTCGTAGCAACAAAAAATACGTATGGAAAAAATAATTATATAAAATAGATACCCACATTATTATTATTAATAGTAAATTAGTTAATTAATTATTAAAAGAGGCTCGTTTAATAATTCTACGTCATTTTTGTATTAGTTATGCAATAAAAAATAATAAAAACACAAAATAAAGTTTCGTTTTCCTTAGACTCCGAACGTCTCTGGTGGATGCTCGATTTGTCCCGATTTTTTTTCCCCTAAAGGTGGCAACCCTGCTGGGGGGTTACCATGACATACTAAAGCAGTTCAGTTTAGGTTGAGAAAAAGGGACCGAGCTATAGCAGTTGTATAGCTCTATCACTTTCTCTCAGCCCAAATTGAACTGCTTTAGTATGTCATGGTAACCCCCCTGCTCTAAATATTTCACCGCTTATTTTTATTATTTTTATTTGTACCCGTTATACACCGTGGGAACGAGTAACCCGACAAATTTTAACCATCGATTCTAGAGCCAATTTGTAGTACCTATATAATGTGATATAACATGTAGTCCAATAAAGCATAATTTCCAAGATTCTCAAGGGTAAAATACATTGTACTTATTTTACTGAAAAGTATACTTTTCTCCCACATGCTCGGAAATGTTAACCTTACGGTTGTAAAATCGGCATCGGTAAATTCTTAGTTCCAGGTCCAGGCAAAATAAAAATAAAAAGTTATTATTTATTATTTATATACAAATTTCATTACGTACCAGGGGTTTAACTTTTTAAAACCATGTTTGGAATAGAATAACTAACTCCAAACAGCCAAACATTCCTACAAACAAAATCCTTCCTTGTATACTTTAATTTTTAAATGTCATAGACTAAATATTTAAACATTTTCGAACAGCGTTTACAGCGTATTTTAAAGTGTATCAAACAGTTTGACGTTTTTTTATAGAAATTGTTTTCATAAACAAAAGGAATTGCCGAAATACAATAAAACTTAGGTAATACGTTTTGAAAGAGTTTGACATGTTTTGTTTTTATCTATTTGTGTAAGAATAACAGCAGTATCCCAAATTATTGAGCAATTACTGAACTAGTTTTTGAAACTTACAATAACGTAGCATATTTTGATGTATAAATGGTTTTTGTACACGCCAGGCATTATTATGTAGGGCAGATGGGCATTCCCCTTTGAGTACTAAATAAGTAGATCGTCAAAATCTATGTCTTTATTATTTGAACTGACCTCATTCATCTTCTACACTAAGGCAAGTCTTGTGTAGATGATAGTATTGTGTAAAGAATAAGCTCAATTCAAATAATAAAGACTTATATCTGTATCCAGACACTTTACATTTTAAACCTACTGACTAAGAGGATAGGGTTGATAATTCAATGTAAGGTCAATGTGTCTAATACCGGCATAGTTTATTTTTGTTTGACTTTGATTGATGAAAACTGCTGTCTTTTTATCTTATTATTAGAATTTGTGTATGGAATCGACTACGAATTTAGTTGGCTTTTGAAACCATATTTAAGAAAAGCGTAACTACCTTGTATATTTAATTAAAAATATTTTTTTAAAACATGGTCAGTAGATGGATTTTCCCGAGGTTTTGGGGTAAATCCGGCTAGTAGCAATATCTCGATAATCAGACGGTTATTTCAAATGATATCCAATTTGGAAAGAAATATAGAGGATTTTAATCAAATCTGTTCTGTAACGGGTAAAATATACAGTTGAGTTTAGCTTTTATCGGCGAAAAACGTTTTTCGGGGCTATTCCGGCATATTCTTAAAATCAGAGGTGTTAAACTTCTTTTACTAAGGCTTTAAAATAATGTTTTTTTTTTACTTTTTTATGTAAGTATGAGTGTAAATTATACGATTTACTTATTTATGCAAGTGCGATCAATTATTAAATATAATAATTTAATTTTGATGTATAAACATTGTTTATAAATATTATCTCATAAAATTATGTAAAATTAATTAATAATAAAAATCAATGGTTTCATTTTTTAAGTATTTATTGTAGATCAAACTCTTAAGATAATCCAAAACTGTTAATAAACATTTTCGATACTTACATAATTGGGTATATATGTACTGAACTCAAAGACACAAGGCTAAAATTAAAAAAAAAAAACACTAAAAACTTAACAAATAAAGTACTTGAGCCGTTTTCAAAATAGGTGTACGTAACACAAAAATAAACAAAGGATTTCTGTGTTTTCGTTACACAAATTAAAATTTGTTACACAATGGAGTACATAAAGGCCAGTTCACCATTGAACTTTTTTAACCTTGATATATGTAAAGAAAAAGCATTTTATTATCATAATATTTATTCTGTTCTGCTGAAGTTATTGGAGCCATTATTATCATCTTTCGACAAAATAGACCATTTATTACATACATACCTTTATAAAGGCTAGTGTTTTTTTTTTTTTTTAAGATCTGCAAATGTATTAAACACAGCTTTGTGCAGTATACATACAGCTTTATCCTTTGTGTAACGTTACACTGTGTTACACGATTTTTTGTGTAACACTCAGCGTTACACAAAAGAACCATTATTTCGTGGCGTTAACATAATCTCAAACAATTTACAGAAAAATCTTACTAGATTGATTTATAATTTCTTTTGTATTACCTTATTATTAAACGAAACTACACTGTTCAATAAAGATTTCGTGTTAATCAGATTTACTTACCTGTGAAATTCACGTTATACAGGACAATAATTTTAGCGACAAAACTCAAACACAACCGGTTTGGATCAATGTAAGTGAAAAAAACATGGCTAAGCTGTCATTTCTTAAGTTGGTAGTACCGTAAACTATTGCCGGACTAAAATAAATGGAGGTCGCGTTCTGAATAGATCGAATATCCGTGTTATTGTCGTTACACATAGGTGTTACACAAATTGATAGAAAAGTGGACATGTAATTAAATTCGTTTTTATTGCGTATAATTATTATTTTTTTATTAATAATACTCGTATTTAACTGAAAAACTATCTCAGCTGATATAACCCGTAACAAATGTATGAATATTTGAAAATTATATAAGCATGAGGACATTCGAACTGGCGAGAGTAGGAGTGGGACAACGTAATTTTGTATGAAACATTAAAATACTTTTTAATTGTATCATGCTTGTTTGCTATTTGTCTATAAATTATATATAATCTAAATTAAAAAAATATTAAAATATAGTATAAATAACGTAATTAACATACCAAGTAAATTTCACTGGCTATGTAACCTTTATAATATAATATTTTTGAGTGAGGACAAAAAAATATAGGAAAAAGTACACCTTTTTTGAAAACGACTCACCTACTCTTATCCTTCAAAGATAATAAATATTTTGTTAACAAATATTTTGCCTGGCCAGAACCACTTCAGAGGCCCTAGCCAAGATGCTTTTCGCTAACTAGCGTTTCTATTCGTTTCGTTTTTAAACTAATCGCGTCACTGGTAGACGAGTCACGTAATCTATGGGATTGGTTAAGACATAATCCAACAAGTCTCCTTGCTACACACGATTCTTTCATATATAACTTATTATAATCAGCAGAATATAACTAAGTAAATAAACTCAAAACTAACATAGTGCTAAGTAATTTAACAGCTGATCAAAAAGGTTGACTATATCTGGAATGGGGAATTACCGGCATATGACGGTGTTGCCTCTTCAATTTTAGACGGTTTTTCCCACTTGACAATTCTGAGGTTACAAATTTTACGCAGCAAATAATTCTAAAACACTTGAAATTCATGCAAAATAGATAAAAGAAGCCGTTGGCGCATATCTTAAAGAACATATTAAGCACACTCACAAAGTCATAACTTGTTCGGTTTGAAACATACCTTTGGGAAAACACCATCACACAACACTCGCGTTTCGAGTTCGGAGCACAACTAAATTTCAAACACTGTTTTCTTCAATCGTAGACAACTTAGCGCCATCTCTTTTAAAGAGATTGAACCAAAAAGTTCCCCTGCTTTATCAACAGAGGTAGCAACGGCGTACCGTTCTTAGATTGGCCATAAACGCTTGTGTACGGTATTACCCCGTAGACGGAATTAGACACATTGACCTTACATTCAATGTAGTTCTAACTTTTTTGTATGTAATCGGCTTGCGGTTACGGACACAAAGAAAGATAATAGTAGGTATTGTACACAAACAATGGCCTTTGTGTAGTAGATCAGCTCAGTTCAAATAATAAAGACTATACCTATATCTTATTTGCAAGATGGGCTCAAATTAATTAGAATAGATTTCAGAATAATGGGCGCCCCAAACTAACAATCGGACTGACAGGCCGAGAGAAAGCAGCGTATACGCGTTTGATCTAATATTATGAAAATACAAGGCTTAAACCCATAACGTTTGCAATCGCAAGACTGCAAATGCATTGCCAACAGTTAGGACTACGATGGATTGCCTCCATGCTACAATCACCGATTGTCTTATCGTCACACCGGAACATAACAATGCAAACACTGCTGCTTAGCTGTAGATTAAAAGATAAGATGGTATGGTAGCGTTCTGGACGGACCCAGCACAAGGTCCTGCCACTATTGCAGGTGTCTATTCTCTAAGTGGCAACCATTTCGGTCATTTGTCTTCCTCCACATCTTTCTCCTTGCGAACCAATACGTATGTACTCGTAAATGGGCAAAGCGTGTTATTTTGATCGGTGAATATAATAAATCGTGTCGTAAACCCGTCGTCGCGGGCAGGTGAACGGCCGCGTCGTTCTCGTCGGCGGCCATATCTCCGTCGTCGGCGCGTCTGATGCGCGCCAAAATAAGATTATCGGAAATTTGACACACGCGCGCATATGATCGACGCGCTAGACGGGTTTTATGTGAAAAGACCTGCTGACGCATGTAAGTGGTCCTTGTGCCTATTTGTGGACGGTACAAATAGAATGCCTACGATTTTTCTGAGACAAGGGTAGAAGTGTTGAAAAGCGGTTTTACGTGCAGTTAAATCTGTCAGTGGGTACAGTTAAACGGCGTAGGTAAAGCTAATTTCGATGCGTTTTCAGTGGCACGGCTGGTTACAAGGATTATTACTCTTCTATATTAAAACTGAAACACAAATAAGTACCTACTTACCTAATATCTGTAGATATATTCGTAGATGTAGCTATATTGAAGATGTTTACAAAGGAGGGATAAGTTGTTTAAACTTTTTTTTGCCTGAGTTATTGTTATAAAAAAATGTTTTACTGTATCTTTTTCTTTCTTTCGATGTTTTAATATTCCCGTTTTATTTGTTTTTTTGTTTGAGCATCGACAGATTTTCATGAAACTATTAAATCTTTCGTAACTTATGATAAGATAAGACTTTGAAACATATTCGTACTTATACTTACGTAGGTAGTAGGTGAGTCGTTTTCAAAAAAGGTGTACTTTTTCCTATATTTTTTTGTCCTCACTCAAAAATATTATATTATAAAGGTTACATAGCCAGTAAAATTTACTTGGTATGTTAATTACGTTATTTATACTATATTTTAATATTTTTTTAATTTAGATTATATATAATTTATAGACAAATAGCAAACAAGCATGATACAATTAAAAAGTATTTTAATGTTTCATACAAAATTACGTTGTCCCACTCCTACTCTCGCCAGTTCGAATGTCCTCATGCTTATATAATTTTCAAATATTCATACATTTGTTACGGGTTATATCAGCTGAGATAGTTTTTCAGTTAAATACGAGTATTATTAATAAAATAATAATAATTATACGCAATAAAAACGAATTTAATTACATGTCCACTTTTCTATCAATTTGTGTAACACCTATGTGTAACGACAATAACACGGATATTCGATCTATTCAGAACGCGACCTCCATTTATTTTAGTCCGGCAATACTTTACGGTACTACCAACTTAAGAAATGACAGCTTAGCCATGTTTTTTTCACTTACATTGATCCAAACCGGTTGTGTTTGAGTTTTGTCGCTAAAATTATTGTCCTGTATAACGTGAATTTCACAGGTAAGTAAATCTGATTAACACGAAATCTTTATTGAACAGTGTAGTTTCGTTTAATAATAAGGTAATACAAAAGAAATTATAAATCAATCTAGTAAGATTTTTCTGTAAATTGTTTGAGATTATGTTAACGCCACGAAATAATGGTTCTTTTGTGTAACGCTGAGTGTTACACAAAAAATTGTGTAACACAGTGTAACGTTACACAAAGGATAAAGCTGTATGTATACTGCACAAAGCTGTGTTTAATACATTTGCAGATCTTAAAAAAAAAAAAACACTAGCCTTTATAAAGGTATGTATGTAATAAATGGTCTATTTTGTCGATAGATGATGAAAAATGGCTCCAATGACTTCAGCAGAACAGAATAAATATTATGATAATAAAATGCTTTTTCTTTACATATATCAAGGGTAAAAAAGTTCAATGGTGAACTGGCCTTTATGTACTCCATTGTGTAACAAATTTTAATTTGTGTAACGAAAACACAGAAATCCTTTGTTTATTTTTGTGTTACGTACACCTATTTTGAAAACGGCTCAGGTATACTTTAAGGTGATGAAATCTCGAGATACCTATGTAAGAAATCTTAAACGCACACCTTACAAGTTTATTTTATTTGGGTATAACAAATAATCCGTATTAAACATTAGAGCTGCAGAAATTACGTATGGACGGATAGTTCATATACCTAACATTATTGAAATAATGAACCAAATAAATGCCATGCAGCCTATGGATACGTAGCTCGGCAAAAAAATTACCTTCTGCGACATCTAGTACCACTTATCAACAACTTTACTAGAAAATGCCATCTAGTGATATAATTTTACAACTGTCAGAATGCTTCATTTTCTCTTCACTAGGTGGCACTAGCTTTTAACGGTGTTACAAGCTGTCATTAATGCAATGCAAGGGAAAATAAACTAGATTTACTTGTTATGCTATGAGTGCTATGACATGTATCGATATCACAATTTATTAATATGGAAAAATATTGTCGTTTTCACATTTTTATATTGAGATATTTAATTCACAAATAATAAATAGTATTATTTTGAAAAATAAAGCTTTTTCACCAGTAATCGACCTTTTAGAGATGACTTTTTCATCCAATATTTTGTTTATTGTATATTTTTAAATGGCAACAAAACTTGTTTTCGCCAGAAAACTTGTGGGGAAGGAAGCATTCGGAATGTGTATTTTGATTGCGAAATTGTCATGAAAATAGATAACGAACTGTGATTCAGTGAATTATTTATGTATTGTTATAGTGTAAACAAGAAAATATTAACTGTATACAAGTGGAGCTGTTAAAGAAATTGCTAGCCATGGCGGGCCCGTCCGACGGAGATCCCGACGGATGGGTCGAGTTCTGCGAGCGTCAGGCCAAAGCCGCCGCTCAAGAATTCGCCAAGGCTTGCTTTCAGTATGTGCAGACCGGCCCTGTGGACCCGACCCTCCGCCCAGGAGTCTCCCACAAAGACCTTTTAAAGAAATTCGTAGATTGCTTCTCAGAGCAATTCGAAATAGAAATCGGTAAACTGAAAGCGCAACACAAAGTTCCCAATGGAACGCACACGGGCCATGACGAAAGCGATTACTCAGAGGACACAGATTCACCTAAAACACAGCACAAACCATTCTTCAGAAGGTTATCTTTCAAAGGTTTGAGACGAGGCAAAGGCCTGTTCCACAAACAACATTCGGACGAGGTTGAATTATCGTCCAATTTAAATAAGCAGAGTAAGACTAAGCTAGCCAAAATAGTTGTAGAATGTAGGAAAGAAGGGTTGGTTAATTATTTAACGCCAGAGAGCCTAGAACAGCCTTCTGGGCCACAAAAGTGGGAGAAGTGTAGACTAGCACTCGTGAAGACTGTAGGAGGGTACATGCTGGAGTTCTACTCGCCTCCTAAGGCTCAAAAACCCAGAAGTGGAGTGTTCTGCTTTCTCATATCAGAAGCGAGGGAGACAACTGCATTAGAAATGCCTGACCATGAAAATACATTTGTATTAAAGGTATGAAGCTTCATATTATGATTTCTGTTAGTTCTATTTTACCTACTCAACTGACATTCTTTTTAACGGACACACATTCTTTGAATTGTATTTTATTTTAAACCGTATTGGTGACATTGCTGTGGAAAATAAGTCAGTGGAACAGAAATAGTATGATTATGACTCAACAAGCAAGTGTGGTGTTAACTAAAAATACCAACAATATTTGGTTACTATTTGGTTGTTTGGTATTTGGCCTATTCAGCAACTTTTTGTTATCTTGAGTATACACCCTAATGTTGCGTACTCTTCCGCTGAGCACAGCATACCCAAAAATATATTTATAAGTAAGCTTTGGGCGAACATATAGTGATATTTTACTGGACCATACACAAATAGGAACAGACACAATTTGATGATCAGAAACATAGAATGCTTATTTTGATACTTATCTACCTCAAAACTGAAACAAATATAATGCACACACCGCACTGAGAGACAGTTGGTAACCTGCTACCTGCAAAAAGTAGAATATTTGGCGCTTCGGCCAAAAGTGTGCCTGAATATTTGGTATTTGGCAAAATCATCTATTTGTGGCATCTCTAGGGATCACCATTGTCCAGATGACTGGTTTTGTTCAGCAAAGTCTCATCACAAAACTTGATTTTAGCAAAATCACTATAAAAACACCATAAAGAACAAATACCTATGTAGTAAAACGGCATATTCCTGTGACTGCCTCCATAGAACTTGATTATCATTACATTGTTATAACTAACTCAATTTCACACATACTAAAAGTATAGAATTGTGAACCAAAAAATTTGATAATGTTTTTCATTGTAATTGATATGTAAAATACATACCACATTTTAGGTATTATTGTTGAAATTTGTCACTTCAATAGTCTTCTACAATTCCATTCCAATGAATTGACATATTTGGACTTAACCATTGCTTAATATATTGTAACGTGTGGTTTTAATTGAGGAAGGCCACTGCACTTTGTCTTTCATATTCCTACTTTTACCTACCTACTTTCAGATGTAGTGCATAATTGTATTCCATCATATTTTCACAGAAATGTAGGAATGTGTCTTGCTATTTCAGTCAGTCACATTACAAAAAGTACTGAGGTTGACTGAAGTAGCATGACACAATACGAATGTTTCAGAGAAAAGATGGAATACAATGATACGCTATATCTGTACTTACTTTTTACTCATTTGTCTCGATCCCAGATCTTTTCAAACCAGGGCAGAACCTGATAGTGGTCTCTCGACCAGCTCCAGCATTATTAAATCAAGTATATTTTCTTGAAATTTTAATTAAGAAACAACTCATCACTTAAACTTGATTTTTTATTCTAATACTTTATAGAGGCTTTAGTACGTGAGTATGTCAGCCTCATGAGGAGACTCTTTATAGAAAAATAATTATGGGGCACTCCCTTCAGAGCGAGAATCTCTGGTCATGAAGGAGTGCTTTACAAATTTGTAAATCAGAATAGCATCTCTAGACAAAGGGTGTGTCAGCACAGTATTCACTGCACCATTATGTATGTTCAGTAGTGTCCGACCGAAGTTTCGGTTTCGGCCAATTTCGGCCAAAAAAGTGATTTCGGCCGCAGTTTCGGTTTCGGCCAGAATCCGGCCGAAACCTTCGGCCCGGCCGAAATTGCTTCGCGGCCTCTCGCGGCTCTCGCATCGGGAGCGCTCGGCTTAATTCGGGCGCGCTCGGCCGGGTAGGTATAGGTAATGCATCGGCGGCCGTCCCAGCCGGGACCACCGACAGTGCGACAGTATTCATATTCATCCCGTTTGTGACGTTTGTTTGTGAACCACGTGGCGCGCGAGTATTATTCTAAAACTTTGTTTAAAGATCACTGATTACAGTGATAATGATAATACTATAATTTATGTAAAAGTTGATGTATGTTTATGCTGTGATTTATCTTGCAATTTGTGGTTGTGATTTACTTTATTCAGGTATTATATTAATTAGGTAACTTTGTTTAAAACTTTAAAAATTTGATTTTATTTGGTTTAAAATTTCATAGTTTACCTCTAATTATATCTAAAAATAAACGTTTTTTATTTTGTTTAACTAAAACAGTAGCTGTTCTCATATAAGAAATCCTTGCAATAACCTTTTCCTTACGATTTGTACAGTAATTTTGAATAATTTCATAAGTCTTCAAAAATTTCGGTTTCGGTTTCGGTTTCGGCCGAAATCAGAAAAAAATCGTTTATTCGGTTTCGGTTTCGGTTTCGGCTAAAAATCGTGTTTCGGTCGGACACTAATGTTCAGGTGACTCGGCACAGTGTTTTTTTAACCCCAAAAAAGTGACATCCGCCTTTTATTGAATACTAGCGACCCGCCCGCGGCTTCGCCCGCGTGGAATGTATTATACATATAAACCTTCCTTAAGAATCACTCTATCTATTAAAAAAAACCGCATCAAAATCCGTTGCGTAGTTTTAAAGATTTAAGCATACATAGGGACAGACAGCGCAAGCGACTTTGTTTTATACTATGTAGTGATATCTACTAAAAACATTATTCCAAATGCAAGAGTAGAACTCCCATGTGTCAATTTTCCATAGTTGATTTTTAAAAAAATATCAAAGTTTTCCTGGGTAAACCCTACAATTACTCAAAAAAAAACATAAAAACTGAAATAATAAATAAATAAATAAACTTGTATTGCAGTTTTATGAAGCATTTCTCAATGCATATTATGCAGTTTTTTTAAATTACAAATGTTGAAAAATGCCATGAAAAAAAAATGTTTTATCGAAATCAGTATTTATTTTTTTATTATTTTTCTAGCACGATGTAGAACCTGTGTCTAGCACAAAAAGATTCCTCACACTAAGGTTTATCATCCACAAAAATATCACATTCAACTTGGGCCTAGGTTTTGAGAAAATGATTTTTACGTACTGAGGTCAAAATTCCAAATTTAGGGTTACCCCAAAAAGGTCAAAAAAAAATTTTTTTTCTTTTACATTATAGGTAGGTAAGTTATTGTGTCAATATGATAGAACCTTTATTTTGTATTAATTACTATTATTCAATTAGATTTGCTTCGTTACTTAAGATTATTGAATCCAAATTTGACTCGTTGATCTCGTCCTGCGAATACTCTTGTTCATTTTCTGACTGTAAACTTTCTGATTGGACGTTCTCATCTGAATGCCAGGTATTTTCTACTTCAACAGCCTTAAGAAGATCCCGCACAGCAGATGGCAGAGGAAGTTTTTTACAGAATTTTTGTCGACGATGGATGCGAAGCATTGAAATTGCCGGATCTGATGATTCTAGTGCACGGTGGAAGAGATCAATCATTGTTTTTTTCCTATCCATTTTCCGACAGTGTTGCTCTCTGTCTCTACGCCAGAATTTATTTCTCGATTCCGCTGCTTGCTCGGAGAGCATACCTAACGGAAGGGGATTCGATTCGATGATCTCTTGACCGTGCGTTAGAATTTTATGCACTGTCACCGTCATCGGATGCCAGTTATATGTCGCTACATATTTTTCGGCAACTGCCTTGCAGAAACTACCAAACTTTGGTGCGTCTATTGGCAACTCACAATTTATTGTGACCAGGACATCGCTTGCCTGTCGTGTACCAACATGAGGGTTGGCGCCCTCATGCCCCCCTAACATTAAATCCTCCGGTCGGGGCCCGGAAGGACATCCCCCAGCAGGTTGGGTAAGCCCCTGCTGAGGCAAAGTGGCACCATGGGTCTGTAACGGCTCCATGGTGCCTCGCCCCCGTCCCTCTAGATCACGTGTACTAGCGCGGGGTTTTAGCATCAGCTTATCAAGGGTGGACCGCTTCCCGCGCCACACGTGGCCCTTCATCGGGAATAAATAGATATCCAAACTATTTGTTTACCAAAGTAAGACAATTTACATACATACATACATGCATACATACATACATTCTCTTAAGAACATAACCCTCTTTCGTTAGTGTAGTGAAAAACCTGCTAATATTAGGTAAAAAAAAATAACACGAAAGGTCATATTAGTGGCAACCCTGATACAAATATTTAAAAATCATTTTCTCAAAACCTAGGCCCAAGTTGAATGTGATATTTTTGTGGATGATAAACCTTAGTGTGAGGAATCTTTTTGTGCTAGACACAGGTTCTATTTAGTGCTAGAAAAATTATAAAAAAATAAATACTGATTTCGATAAAACATTTTTTTTTAATGGTATTTTTCAACATTTGTAATTTAAAAAAACTGCATAATATGCATTGAGAAATGCTTCATAAAACTGCAATACAAGTTTATTTATTTATTTATTATTTCAGTTTTTATGATTTTTTTTGAGTAATTTTAGGGGGTCACGAAAACTTTGATATTTTTTTAAAAATCAACTATGGAAAATTGACACATGGGAGTTCTACTCTTGCATTTGGAATAATGTTTTTAGTAGATATATTCTATAAAAGGCGGATGTCACTTTTTTGTGGTAAAAAAAACACTGTGCTCGGGTATTGTGAGACTTTTATTCTGGTCACATTACATCAAAAAATGTATGATGTCTTCTGTTGTATTGCACCTTTCACACAAAGGGGACTGAACTACTCTCATCATATTTAAAAATATATTTAAGGGTGAAAGTAAATCCCTGCGGGAGGCTGGTCTGATCAAATCAGGGAACCCAAAACACTGACTCTTGAGTGCAGCCCTAAATATAGATTAGCAGTTTACTGCAAGTGGTCCTTAAAAGTTAAGGCACTGCCTGTTGGCTGTCAGTAAGTCGCAAGACAGTTCTATATGCGGTAAGTCATGTATTACGATAGAAAGTGACGACCTTTCATGCTTCACACCTTTTAGTGCAATGTTGCTTCGTGTATTTTTATAGGTCCGTGGATATGTATAGACATACTGTTACTTACTGCTTCTTTTTATATACAAACATGTTTTAACGCATCTTCAGGCTGACAACAACATGGAGTACGTAATAGAAGCAGCAGACGTAGACGACATGAAATCCTGGCTGGCCACCATCAAGTACTGCATGCGCGCGGCGCCGACCACGCAGCCTCCGCCGGACGCGCTGCCAGGCATGCCCGAGCCCGCGCCGCCGGACCTGCCGCCCCGCAGGGACCTACCAACAAGCACTAGTAATGCTGACCTAACGACAGATACCCCGGAAGAGGCTGAATTAGGTAAGTCTTTACATAAATACATAAACTCACGCCTTCATTCCTAGAGTGGGATAGGCAGAGCTAAAGAATTACCAACAAGTCCTAAAACTTCTTGATAATTCTGTAACCACATTTTGCACAAGTAGGCTTAGATGTTTCCCAGTATATTAGGTAAGTCTTTCTTAATGAAAATAATTAAACGCAAGCCAGGCGGGAAGACGCAATGATGACGAGGTGGTGTTTATAAGACTGAGACTGTCGCTTGTGGTTGGACTATGTTGAGTATCTAATGTTTTATGGAGGCTTTAGTACACATACGCGACTAAATGTAGAAAAACCCGAACCAAGCTCCTTCACTGAATTTTCATTATATTCTCTACCTGTTGACTATTAAGACCAAAAAGAAATTGCAATTATTCACTCGGTCCGACTAATTCCAAAAGAGATTCCCGTTGTTATCTATATTTCGACGACGTATTATACGCTCTATAAATAAATTAGTTAGACAATTCGTTTATTGGTAAAAGATAGTTGTCCAATATTTATCCCAGAAAATATTTTAAATATAAATAACGTCGATCATGTAA
Organism: Acleris emargana; assembly: GCA_927399475.2. Lineage (NCBI taxonomy): Eukaryota > Metazoa > Arthropoda > Insecta > Lepidoptera > Tortricidae > Acleris > Acleris emargana. The sequence continues at coordinate 6,234,920 of OV656856.1, read as the reverse complement.
ACATTTTCTGGAATGTAGACATAATAATTACCGTGGATTTTAGCCACTTGATTATTTTTATTGCTAAAACCATATTAATAAAATAAAGTTATCCTCACTTTCTATCCATAAAATGATGCTTTTGGTTTTTATCAATCAAGGAAAATATGGTGGCATATCCTGCTGCCCTACTCAGCTTAATGGCAATATCTCAGAAAAGCACCAGTAGAAATTGAAACCCAGTTATAAACAGAACAGAGTTGAAGTTGCTTTGGTTATTGAATTTATATATTGCTTAGGAGGGCTGCCTATTCGTCTGTATTTCTGGGTCCATGTATACCACGAGTATTACTGGGTGTGTAATGATTTGCATAAAATCTATTCGTCGGTTATACTGCGAAACCGCGTAAGTAACATTTTAAATAAGGAGCAAAATAAACCTTACCGTCTTATGAAAAAGGTGCATTTTGATCCTTATTTAAAATGTTACTTACGCGGTCTTACAGTTTTACCGACGAAATAGCATAATTCGATCAGTACGATAATAAAATATACAGTTAAAATACATAACAACAAAACGCATATTTCAGTGAAATCTAATGATCAGTAGCCATAATCTGTAATTGCATTAAAACAAATTGGATTCATTTATTTTTATGTAAATCATTAGCATTTACACACCCATGCAATCTCATTGGTATCGAAAGACAATCAAATCTACTTTGGCTTAGGGGAGAAAATTGCACCCATTGCTAGTAAAACGTAATTATGATGTTGATGATGGATGAACGATATTCTGAAAGACGACGTGGTTAACATCGTTTGTCGGTTTGTTCCGGAGTTCTGGATGTTTTCTAATATACAGTGTTATTGGTAACTCGACCTATTCCCCTCTATGGGAGAGGTCATTTGCAATCATTTTGGTCCCACAATACCCTGTGCAAAAGTGAACCATTTCTGAGATAATTTAAATTTAAGTTTTTTGCTAAAAAAAGTCAGAAAAGCATCTACAAAAAATTCAAAAAAAAAATTAGCGTTTTAAATATTTTTTTTAAATAGCTTTTGTACAAGATAAAATTTCTGTTTTCATGCATTATTAAAAGTAGAATTATCTGTACACGTTTAAGAATGCGAGACCAAAAAGTACAAAAAACATGTTTTTTTATCAGTTTATCCAACATAAATGACACAAAAACAGAAAAATTTACTAAATTTTGCGTAATTTTGGGACTGAAATGGTTGCAAATGATCTCCCCCATAACCTCTAAGAGGGGAACTTACCAATAACCCTGTATAAGGGTCATACACAGATTTAGTTTACCGTCTTTCCTGTGGACATACCCGAAGTTAACGTTTTAAGACCTAATTTTCTGGCTGAACCCACATTTTCATAAACGGCAAAAGGGTCTTCTATAGTCCTAGCAAATACAAACATTACTTGTATGCACACAAGCCTTTAACTATTGACCACAGGAGAGACAACTTTTGTTTTTGCGAGTGTGTATGATCCATAGGATTTATTTACCGATTTCAAAACCGGACGAGGTTCTCAAATCGTCTGTATTTCTTCTTTCTATTTTACCCCCATCATACAAGCATAAAGCCCAGTTTACCATGTCAATCTGTCTGGAATTCTGCCCTTCTAAGCAAATAAGTAATATCCCAAAATCAATAACCAAAGCAGTTTTAGTTCTCTTCTCTTAGTAATAAGGTTGATATTGCTACAGGAGTTTTATCTGACTTACTGCGTTTTAGCTTAGGAGGGCAGAATTGTCCCCTGATATTGATGAATGATGAATGTTGTATTGCAGGATCCATAGCGGAGGAGGCGTGCGCGGCGGGGCGCGTGTCGCTGGCGGAGTGGCCGTGGTTCCACGGGACGCTGGCGCGCGCCGCCGCCGCCGCCGCCGTGCTGGCCGGCGGGCCGCCCGCGCACGGCTGCTACCTCGTGCGCCAGAGCGAGACGCGCCGCGGGGAGTACGTGCTCACCTTCAACTTCCAGGTCGGTCACTGTTGGCTATACAACGATGGTTCCACGGGACGCTGGCGCGCGCCGCCGCCGCCGCCGCCGTGCTGGCCGGCGGGCCGCCCTTCAACTTCCAAGTCGGTTCATCATGTCAGCCGAAAGACGTCCAGTGCTGGACATAGGCCAAGGCTCTCCACTGTCACGTCCTACCGGGTGGCAAGAAAAACTCGATAAAAGTTTAAAGAATTTATTGAAAAGAACTCTGGTAGTGTGAACAGAAGAGGGTAGTAGGTTCGTAGGGTGTGGTCTGATTCTGTGAAGTGGATAGCACTTCCCTCGTAAATTAGAGTGACGCGGAGCGGCGGTGGAGGTAACCCGTCGGCAGCCCGACGGTGTACGATGCCAGGATCCTGGCGTCAGGGGGGGTAGCACCCGGTGTGTAGCACCGGACCCCACTCGACGATCCTGGTCCCGGAGATAGACGCCGCGCCGGCCAAGTAGGTGAGTAGAGGAGGAGTAGATGGGTAGCAGCGTTGGTGTACTCCTAGCGGAGGTGTACTCCCAGCGGTGATTATGAACGGTGAACGGTGAAAGGTGAACGGTGATCGTTGCTCCCTGAACGGTGAACCCTGGAAACCCAAGCATTGGCTGTGTGAGCTTGGTGTCCAGTATTGGGATAGTTATGCCAGCCGCCGTTGGGTGAAGCCCGAGGGAATAGCGCTTTTAATTATTGGCGGTGGCAAGAACTATCGGAACGGAGTTACATAAAACAAAGAAAAGCTAAGCCAAAATAACAATTTACTAAACAAGTTAATATACTAACGACCGTTATGAAGTAACGGTCGGTTATTAGAAATAAAAAGATTAAAAGAATAATTTGGAATAATCTAGAAGAACACACAATACAAGAAAATATAAAACACGTTAACATTACACAGCAATTTAGAAGTAGGATAAATAGTTAATTCGTTGCACTGAACTTACCCGATTTGGGGATTTGCACCGATTTTATAGATAGGTATTAAGTACCTATACGAACGTTAACACTAAGTGTTCCAAGTGTAGTAGTTGAGGCGGTAAAGAGGACGAATGAAATGAGGGCGGCCCTTTTATAACCTTTCGCCCATTTCGGTTAATTTTGAATATGAGTAGGGCGAACAAAGAAATGCTAGAAAGCCAATTCGCGTCATGAGTGAAAATATCGGGTCATGTAGGTAAGACACCAACATACCCTCCATTATTTTCTCATGCGCTGAATCGGATAGGGAAGAATACATTATTTTATTATTTTATTAACGAGTAACAATTAAAAGGTTATTTATATTTATGTTGAAGTTAATTTCCATAAAAGATTTAAATATTAGTAAAGTTACACAGAATGGCTAGTAACGCCATCTGTTGGATAAGTGTCGTCAACACTTGACAAAGATCGATTTGTGGTTAATGCAACTCAAATAATCTGTGGAATTGAGCTGTCTGTTTGACAGTTATTAGTAAACAATTCATAAAGATGTTTACAATACGAATTTAAATGAAAATGAAGTTAAATTGAAGTGAATTAAGCTTGTTTGCATGTTAAAATGCAGCACAGGTAAACAGCGTAACAACTGCATTGTTACACCACTCTGACCGGTCTTGTGCTTTTCACATCCACCGCGTTCCCGCGATCCTTACAAAGGTCGGTTACTGTTGGCTATACATCGCTGCTTCATTTTCATGACCAGCGTTTATTTTCAACGGCTGCGTAAAAAAAGTTCTGACACTACACATAGGGCCGATGAAACTGCAAAACTGCGTAAGTAACATTTTAAATAAGGAGCAAAATGTACCTTTTTAATAAGACGGTAAGGTTTATTTTGCACTATCATAAATTTGTTAGTTACGCGGCTTTGCAGTAGCACTGCAAGCGAGCACTGCATTTCAGGTTTCACTTAACTCGGTATAGAAACATGGCAATAGACGGACGAACTATTTAGAGTGCATCAACTTCGTCCAACCTTTCAGATTATACGTCTCTCTATTGCCCTTTCCGCCGAGGCAGACCTTGACCGAGTGTGTTCTGATTGGTCGATTTCGCTCTTTTAATTATTTTTATTTCGTTTTTTGATCAAGCATAAAACATCACACAATCAGCAAAGAAACCGGCAATAATATTCGTAGCGTATTTCCTTATACGTGCTGTTTTGCGGACCCGTCTCAGGCCATCTTTAGTGATATCTCCGAGCAATGTAGTCAAGCCTTTTATATATGTTATAGTGATATATGTTATAGTACATTATTGCCTAGGCAATTGCCTGCTTCACTGCCGAGGCATATATAGGGTAAAGTCACCAGTGGTCAGCCAGAGACCAGTAATCGGCCTTATATGAGTGCGAAGAGTGGGAAATATATATTTCGTACTCTTCCCACTCATACAAAGTATAGGCAGAGGCCGACTATAGGTCTCTGGCTGACCACTGGTGACTTTACCCTAGTGCTTTTCTCAAAAATCTTCACGTGAAATAACATCACGCTTTCCCGCCTTTATGTTTATGACAAGGCGAAACGCAAGCTTTTTTAGAAAAAAAAACTCAAGCTATTCTAAAATATATTTCTAAAATATGGATGTAGAAGACTTGTGCCCTCATTTTATTATGGCAGTTTTCACTTTTTAAAAAGTTACAAACTAGATAAAAATTAAATTTGTATGCAACATTGCGGGCTTGTGTAGCGAAGTAATTTTTTTTTTATTTGGGAACTGTTCGTAAACTATGTACTTCGCGTCTCAGTATGGAGTTAGTAAAGTAATGTCAACTTTTCCGGTCATTTTTAATGCATGGAAAAATAAATTGCAGGGCCGCGCGAAGCACCTGCGCATGACCCTGAGCGAGACGGGGCAGTGCCGCGTGCAGCACCTCTGGTTCCCGAACGTGCACGACATGCTCGAGCACTTCCGAGCGCACCCGATCCCGCTCGAGTCGGGCGGCGCCGCGGACGTCACGCTCACCCAGTACGTCGTCAGCCACGACGCGGCGCGCACACAAGTGAGCACTCAGATCTAGCGTTTGCATACGAGGTGTAGTGTCGCACTGTCTTGTTTGTCGCTGGAGTTGGTAGATGTCCGTCCCCTGCTTGTATTAACCTTTTGGTACCCGCCGGCTCCCAAAAGGAGCCAGTGATAAAAAGTACTTGAATTCTGATTTTGTTTTGTTTTTTCGCTATATGTATCGGGTTTCGAAAGGTTAAAGGGATGTTAGTAGAAGTAAGTGGAGCGCTGATCTTGGATTCGGACATCTTTTGGATCGACGTCAATTGTCAACGTGATGTATACCTTATATTATCAAGTGCAACACCACATTAGGTAGCACATTTCGGTAAAAGTAATATTATTTTTGGCAATTTTTTGCTAAGCTATATGCTGAAAATGGAGCTGCGCTCAAAATCAGCGCTTCATCCTTATATAGCAGAATTGTTGTAACGGCCTCAAATGCTGATGTAAATAAGATAGGGTTGAGCGCATTATTTTTAATCGGGAGGCCAGCAGTGGCGGCTCTGGATTTAATTAGGAAGCTCTTTTCTAGAGGCTATTAAACCGACAATGCAAACCGGCCTTTATTTATGGTATAAAAAGGAATAAACAGAAATGAAATATTTTAAAGTCAACCAATGCGCGTAAGTTAAGAATCCAGTAAAATATGTTCAGTTCAACTAATTTCGCAAAAAATGATGGGTGCGTCTCATAAAAAATAACAACGTTTGATATAATTTCATTTTAGAAACGCTCATATTTGATTTAGAGTAACGTTTATCATACTGCCCTGCTATGACAAATGGCGGTAACTCTGTCATAATAAGGAATATCCATGGATTTTAAAAATCGCATTTCTCATCAAAATATGAAAATACCGTAAAAGAGATCACCAAAACGGAAATTAAAATTAAAATCGGTCAAGAAATATTGAAGTTATAAGCATTTCAAACTTCTAATTAGACAGAGAGATCCGATGTGCACCGTGACGTCATTGTGCACTGCGGCCATATAAACTCCATGTAAAATTCCGTTTTTCTAGAAAGAGATAGGAACAAATCTTTGTTGGCATATCTTGGTTATTTTTATAGTATATTCAAAAAATGATTTTTGTGATCTGTTTGTTACATGAATCAGCTTCAATAAAAGCTGTAAAAAAAAACATGCATATTCCCTATTCCGAATTACATTATTTCAGCGATAAGTTTTTCGTAGTTACGTATATTAAATGTTATAGTACGGGTTTTGATTATTAGACAATGTGAATAGTATGTCAGTTTATCGTTACACGATTTGTTCATTGTACTAACTAAAGGTTATATCAAATGAAATTATACAAGGTGGGTGTAATCTTATGAGTAATATTATTTTGTTGTTGTAATATTATGTTCTATTACTTACCCGATTAAAATACATGAAAGTATTTGAAAGTGAGTGTGTCGTCTCCTTAATTTTTTTTTAAATGTGTTGGACCAGAACCGCCACTGGGGGCAGACGACCGATTGATCAATTGATGCACAGTAGGAATTGAATACGCCTCTTTATACTACAATCAGGGCCTATTCCCAGAAAACTTCAAGTGTACAATTTGACGTACTTGTCTTTTTTTTAAAGTTTTGTGGAATTAGAAAGAATTTGTATTACTTTAAATGTATCATGCCCATTTTCTATTAGTCAGGAAAATATTTTTGGCATAATGTCATTGAAACTAAATAATTTTGATACATCAATTGACATCATAAATAATCTATTACATACCAGCTATTACTATTACACAAGGTGGTTAGAGTATTCAAATGTACTCATAAGACTCCTGTATTTTTTTCTATTTTGATAAGACAAGATAGTTAGAACAAAGGTCAATGTTCGACATATCAATGACCTCTCTGAAACCGCTGACTGGCGCTGACTTGATGTCTTTTAATTTGCGTATGTGAGGTTATGTTCATTTGCGAAGAGGCAGTTGATTATTTAATCTCTTTCAGTGACTAAGCTCACTAAAATTGCTGACTTTTACTGGTTTCTAGTTTTTTTTTTTTATTCTTTATTCTAACTTGAGACTGAAGTAAGCGTGAAGCTAACATGAAAAAAATACGTGTGTTCCCACAACTACTCGAAAACAAGATCACGGTGTGACCTTATTCTTATTATGTTTACATCAGTGAGATTCAAATTTCGACTCTCTGGTCGACGAAACGAACCTGCGAAATGACGTAAAAATACAGTTTTTTTTTGTTTTTACTTGTTATTTATTTACCGCATTGTCATTTGTCGATCATCCCAGGGGATCAATTTAGGTGGTACTGCTTATTCCTATTCTAAATGCAGACAAACAAGGTGGTTCAAGTATCAAGATGATCTGTTTCACTAGTCATCATGCATTTCTGTTTTATTAGTGTATCAGTTAAGTCTAACATCAATCGACTGGGATATAGCTGTAGAGAAGTGTTCATTGTTGCCATAAATGCAACATTTAAAAAGTCTAATATTTTTAAGATAATTTTGATAACATATGAGGCATTCTGTTCCCACCGGATATGACGGAGCTATAAAATGAAAATAAACATTAAAGTACATATACTCCTCTGCTTTATTATGCTTATAAGATTTTTCTAGAGTTCTCAATAATTGCTCTTTGTCACTTTAATATAGTTTTTCACATGTATGGAAGTTATATCACTTTTTCTTGATGTGTTTTTTTAATTAATGCTGCTTTCATTTTTAAATGCTTTAATGCCTTGGAAAAGATGCAACACGATATTTTTGCAGAAACAATTTTCTTATCACCTGCATGAACGTTTCAGTACTTTTTTTATCAGTGATCTAAAAACCAATCGATTTTAATATTATTCCGGAACTCTATAGAGTATTTTGGTCTAGCAAGATTTATAAAAAAATACATTGCTTGCTAATATCCATTAACAATCTGAAAGTCAACAAAACAGCACATCATCAAAAAAACTCTTTTGAGTGTTCTCTAAAATTCTTTCGTGTATATTATGAAGTTTTCTATGTATGATCTGATTTGGGGCGTTATTATGTATGACATAACTATGCAGTTTAGTTTACGCTGAGAGAAAAGGACAGAGATATATAACTGCGATAGCTCTGTCCTTTACCCCTCTTATCTGAGACTGGTTCTGTTTTACCTTTTAATTTTATTGTGTTTGGAATTATTTACATTTTAATGTGATTTTTATGGACAGTAAATTTATTTATACTATTATGTACACCATTAAACTTGAATTTCGTTAGTAGTAAGCATAATGTTACTTCTTAAATATGTATCTTATTTATTCAGAAAGTAGTGAAGTCTTATTTATGTGTTCTAACTAGAATGTAATCAATGAATATATCTTTAAGTAGTTTTTAGCATAAAAATAAGTTGATATCACAAAAATACATTTAAAAATGTATGAACTTAGGTATCATGATAATTATATGCTTTAAGTTTATTTTTTGTATGTTGTTCTGAGTCTAGTGGATTTCCATCAAATCTCGTTTCGGGATTTTTAAAGGTTTGATATTATATTACGTGACTAATACTTTTTGAAAAACGGCCCCAGGAGCCGATTGCATAATAAAGTAGAAGCTAGTAATAGTGGTTTTGTATGGATTTTTACTAATTGATATTTTAATAGTATGGGTTTGTACTTTATCATGCAATAGGCCCCTGGTCGACGCCATCCCCGTAATTCCCGAGTACGAATAGGTGTAAATAGAATCCCAATGTTAATGTTTAAAGTTACGTCGTTCTTTAGATATAGTTTATTCTTTTTGGGGTATTTTAAACTCCTGATGTCAACATTACATCGTTAACTGTTTTGTTTCAAATGCATCATTTATGTTGTTGTAAATGTTGACTTTACCTCGTAAATGTCTTGCCAGAGGTTTTTGTTTGCATTCGTATGGTACAAACGAAGCTAAGACATTCTTTAAAAAAGAATATAGCTTCTCGTATTTATAATTATAAAACAATTATTAAAGGACTGTTTATCTTATACATAGACGACTAAATTGTATTTAGACTAACTTTATTATTTGTCTTAATTTGTACAAATCGAACTCATGTTCTTCCAAGCTTTAATCGTAATTTCCTTGGTTGTAAATTTTATTATTAAACTTTTTCTGTGGAATGGCTTTGTGATTTAATTTGCAGTTTTTTTTCGTTTTGCATATGTGTTTGGTGTCGTTTGATCGTTCTGTTTTTGGTAAGTGTCTAGTGATATTTGGCTGATGTTTTATTATTTTTCTGCTATTGACATTATTTTGTTCTAATGCTTACATTTGCTTTTGTTTTCGTGCATTGGGCTTATCGTTTAAAAAACAAGTAACCATTGGTTCGCAGTGATAATTACAGTTTATTTAGAAAGTTATATTAATTAACGACTCTGTTAATGTACGGCTTGATAAGTATGTCAAAAGAACTTGGGGGCAAACGTTAATATATTTTGTAATATTTCAAAAATTAAATAATAAATGCCTTTTAATTTTTTCAAGTATATTCTTTGTTATCCATTGTGTCATTATTTTTCAGCTTGGAGTCGTGACCCACGGTAGCGACGTGAGGATGCGCCGGGCGGAGCTGGAAGCCCTACTCTTGGCCAGCGGAGCCCCTCAGGACCTGCGAGCCGTGGACAACCAGTACAGCTTCGTTTAAGTAGTATAATGGCTCAAAGTCTATAGCCACCTTCTGCAAATCACTATAATCTATTCGTTTACGTAATCAACTAAGTGTTATCAAAAAACCACTTGATATCGTCAGCCAAGTAGAACACTGGTGAAGTCTCGACAACATACAGCCAGGCCACGTGCTTTGATTAGTTTATATTTAGTTAAGTGCCTAAACAAATGGATTACGTAGACAATTAACTTTCGTCTCTGTGCCATCCTGTGGTGCACCTACTAGCAAAATGTATACATCCTTAAAAATATTTATGATTGGGTCATACACACTCGCAAAAGCAAAAGTTTCTCCTGTGGTCAATAGTTAAAGGCTTGTGTGCATATAAGTTATGTTTTTATTTGCTAGGAGTAAAGTAGACCTGACGCCGTTTATGCCGGATGTGGGTTCAACCAGAAAATTAGGTCTGTGACCCAATTATGTCATAGAATGTTACTTGGCAGAGGACCGACTATGCAGAACTTTTAAAAAAGTCTTTGTGAACATATTTCGGCTGACACGATTTAGATGATACTCTTTGATATAGGTAGTCATCGCAGGTAGCCACAGGGACAAAGAAAATAACTAGCACATAATCGCAAAGAACTGAAGTCAAGTTATACATTGTCTTGTATATTTTACATACATACATAAACTCACGCCTTCATTCCCAGAGTGGGGTAGGCAGAGCTACAGAATAACCAACAACTCTAAAAACTTGTTGATAATTCTGTAACCACATTTTGCATAATCAGGCTAATATTTTACTTTATATTTAACTTCATATAACAGTTGCAATACAATATTCGTGGATAATTTTGTGCAATATCGTGTGGTTTGTTATTTATTAAATGTACTTAATAGACTAATTGATTGTCTTATTACAATTCTAATGTAATAAGTCATTTTAGTTTTTAAGGCTTAGCCAAATATATAAATTAATTTCTTTGGTATTGGTGTATTCATGTATTTGCTATGTATGTTTAACTAATTTATAATTGGTATTCGATGTATTTTATCGGCTTTGTGTAATAATGTTTAATTTAACACAAAGAAGTAAAAAAATATGTATAAAGTTAAAGATTAATTCTTAACTTAACGCTGTAAAAGTATTGTTAAATTTAAAAGTTAAGACTCCATCTCTTTATAGATATTAACAAAACCAGACTATAGATATTATTATAACGCTAAAAGAAACTAAGTTTCTGCTGGTAAAACATAGGAAATCTAGTCATGAGAATAGAATAAACCTACAGGGGATAGTGTAGTAACAAACCGCGATCTAATGTCACTTAAATAAAATCACGAAACGTTATGGTCTGTAAATAATATTCTTTGGACAACGTAAATTGACACTCAAGTTGAATTCATAATTTGAAATCAAATAGGATAGGGTTATTACTAATTAATATCAATTATGCGGTTGCATTAAGCAGAATGATAAAAACAATAACACTGCCAAATAAAGCGTCCATCGCGTGTAACATATAAGATATTTGACTTACCGCCTGTTTCACATTCTACAAATAAAGCATATTTGACGGATAAATTTAGCCTCTTCTCTTTCTTACACTTGTATATAGACAAGGAGAACAACTTTAAATGGCGGATAAATTTACTCTTCGATTGTGAAACAGGCCCTTGATCTAGTAACAAAGACATGAAATTTTACACTACGGACTTACCTCCGTAATGTGAGACATTTTAGAGACATTAGGGAATATGCATGGATTAAATCTCATTTCTCAACAAAATATGAAAAATAACGTAAAAGAGATCACTAAAAGTGAAATTAAAATTAAAATCCCAGCAGGATGATACAAGCATTTTAAACTGCAACAGACAGAGATCCGACATGCACTGTGACGTCATTTAACAGGTCGGCCATGTAAACTCCATGTTTAAATTCGTTTTGCTAGAAAGAGTTAGGAACAAATCTTTGTTGGGTTATATCTTGGTTATACTTAAAGCTATTCAAAAGAAAAACTTAAATTTTGGTTACATGTAACGGCTTTTATTGAAGCTGTAAAGAAAAACGTGAATATTTCCTATTCACTCGATCTGCTCCTGCTAAGGAATGACATAACCGTCATTGACTCTCTTGGTTATCCTCTCGATTCAGTTAAAAGATACTCTAAAATACCAATAATATAGACATCTCTTTTCTGCTGAATGCCACAGGTGTAGCAAATTAAATGTTGTTGGAATTGAAAATGAGTAAACTTATTAATATAACTAATAATGTTGAAGCGTTCGTTGGCAAAATTATCATAATTAAAATTACGTGTGTAAGAAATAAAGAAATGTTTGACAATTAAAATATAAACTAAAGTCTGAATGAAAGACTCCGTTAAAATAATCTGGTTTTGTGCTTATTGGGAATAATGCTCAGAATGTATACTTAACTAGTAAACATCTACACATTCATACATATAACACAATATACATTCCTTACGTAAGTGTATGTCATTTTGGTAAATGAAATATAATTATATTTTGCAATCGGTCATTTTATTATCTTCTCAACATCAATAAAAATAATCCTACGATTTATTTTTTACTTACAACTAACCTCATATCAATCGTCAAGCAAGGGCACTATATAAAACTCTGAGAACATTTGCCGTTGATCTTCCTTTTCTAGTTTCAGCTGAAGTAATAGAAGGCCGTTGGAACTGCATCTCACTACCACCTAGAAGTAACACAAAATCAAAATAAACCAATTTTGAAGGTGCTATACTGTTGGTTTTCCATGCATACTAAGTACAAAAAAGGTTTATGAAGGCTCTGTCATCCCGGCTCATAGACACCTCCGGAGATCCTAGAGCTGGTGCTTACCCCTCCCAAAGGATTGGGCTAGCTATCCAGAGAGGTAATGCAGCCAGTGTCATAGGGACCATGCCGCGAGTAGCTTAGTTTTATTTTAATTTTAATAAGTTTAGTTTTAACTTTTAATTGTAGTACCTATGTTATTAAAGTTCTTACTGTTAGTACAAACATATTATGGATTGATCTTGACTCTTGACGTGACCGATTTCCAAGATATGTGTATTCAAACAAAGTATGGATGGTGTGATCCCCGGGATCGCAGGACACCGGAAATAAGAGTCATAATTAACGCACTGCTGACGAACACTGACGAATTTGGATCGCAATTTACATTGTATGTATCCTACATACATTATCTCCGGGAAAAAAGGTGAGTATTTAACCTACTCAATTTCAGTTTTTAGAGTTCTATGTGGGCCGATCCCGGCGGCACTGCAATGCCGGGCCGACCCGTGAAGGGAGTGGAGCGAGCCCCGAACATCCCGACAACTTACAAAAATCAGTTTAATATACTGGTCCCTCAGTGAGGGAACTTTCAGATATTAAGCTGAAAAGAACAGATACTACACTTTGATCTTAGCCAAAAGGCCGAGAAGCGATAACAGACATTGCTTGTTGCCTGAAAGTCATCTTCTGTGGGGAAATCTTAACAGCGCGATGTAGGATTGAGAGCGGGTTAAAAAGTGACATCTAGCGGCTGTCAGTGGAACTATTTTCTTTAGTTTACATACTTGAATTAAGATGGCGTTAGTAAGTTAAAATATAATGTGCTAAACTAACACAATTTCTGTTCACAGACCTTGACCTGTTTCTTAACTATAAGAGATGGCAGGATTTATAGAGATCGGCAGGATTTATATTGTTTATTGCTTTATGTTTACTTGATTAAATTGATGTGAATAAAGTATGACTGAGACTCCCAATAACACTCCAAATTTAATAAGCATAAATTACCACAATCATTAGAAATTATAGGGTTATAGTTTTAAGAAATGGATTCCATCATATTTAGTAATTGCATTGAATTCCTTGTTGCAGTCATATTTTTAATCCACCGCCCCATAAAATAAACACAAAAAATATACTCTGTTATTTTGTGAATTAAAATGCTTTGCTACCTTCGTAGAGACAGCGAGAGCCTTCATAATAAGCCTGATGTAGTGCAGCTGGTACTTGAGCGAGACAGCGTGCTCGCAGCTGAAGCTCTGCACCATCTCTGAAGACTTGGGCACATCAATACAGGACCTATCCTACAAAATACATATACATGTAGTTCATCGTAGCCATGTAGGAAATGCTGTCTGAGTACGATACACAACTTAAACGCAACTTCTGTGTTGTTCGGTAATTAGTTACTTGGCCTATTTTAAAACAAAAGAGAGGCACTAAGAGGTTGGAGTATACGGGTAGGTATGATATGACTCCACAACACAATTGTAAATGCAAATCATAATTATAGCTGCCAAATGTAGTTAAAAAATATACTGGTTATTACACCAAAGTCGTTCCTAAATCGATGCTTATTGATTAAAATTACCATAAGGCCGCCTTTACACCTGTAAGTTTTACTTACGTAAGTGACTTAAGTAAGCAACTTACGATAAATTTTCAAGTGTAAACACTCGTTGTAAGTGACTTACTGTAAGTTCTTACAACTTACGTAAATCGGAAAATTGCAAGTCTAAACGCGTTCGAGTTTGTTTACGGAAGCGACATACAACTTATCGAACTAAATTGATAAGTTCAGAACTTACAAAAAAAAAATGTCCTCCTCTAAACAAAAACAAAATAAAGCCTGGTCTCCAGACGAGGTAGAAACTTTAATTACTGCTTTTGAGGCACGTCCCATACTATGGGACTACAAAAATAAGGAGTATAAAAATCGAAGCTAAAAATCGAAGTGACCATAAGTTTCTCAGGTGGTGAAATTGCTGGTCGAAAATATGTCTTTTTTTTTAATGATTGGTGCAACTTTTCCATAAAATATTCAAAAGTTGTCGAATTCATTCTTATAAAATTGAAAAATTGGTCTCGGTCTTCCATTCTCAACTCCTTTAAAAGATTTTCAAACGCACCTCGTGCTATTCTTTTTTCTAGCCAAGATTTTACCCAGCATTGTCTTTTCTTTTGCTTTAGTTTGGATAAAATTATATATGCAGCAGCTGTTTGAAAGTGGCGACTTTGAGAAGGCATTTTATTTACTGATTTAGTAAGCAATGTAAATGGGCGTGTAATAACTTACGTAAGTTTAATTTCACAAAATTTACATAAGCATTATTTACTGTAAGTTTATATCAAGTGTAAATGCAACCGTAAGTAAATTATGTAAATATTACGTAAGTAACTCACAGGTGTAAAGGCGGCCTAATGTAAATATTTTGAGAAATAGTTATTAAAGTTAAATTAAAAAACCCGGCCAAGTGCGAATCGGACTCGGACACGAAGGGCCAGGCAAGATCAATCAAAAAAATTGTCTTAAAAAAAGGTTTCTTGTATGTACTTGTGGGAGGGCCTTGTGCAGGGTCTGTCCGGGTTGGTACCACTATCTTATCCATTGACCTACCGCCAAGCAGCAGTGTTTGCATTGTTGTGTTCCGGTTTGGGGATAAGACAGCCGGTGAAATGACTAGCATAGAGGCATTCCATCTTAGTCCTCAGGGTTGGCAGTGCATTTGCAGTCTTGTGAATGCGAATGTCTATGGGTCACAGTTTCCACTTACCATCAGGTGGTCTGTGTGCTCGTAGCCTTCCTATGCAATAAAAAAAAAATAGGGACCCCCTATAATGTTTAATTGTAATTTATTTTGTTTTGTATGTCATAGAGCACGTAATATACACTGTCATAATTAAAAGTTAATAATTACCGTTCAATAGATGCACCCCTATGGGAGGCAGGCAGACAGCAGTCTTAGTAATAGAGTGCCTTGGGTACGTAACTTGTGGTAACAAGGGTACGAATTAAAATAAATATAATTAATAATTAACCCTAGAATTCTCACCTGCATTCCGTAAGTAACAATGCTAACATTAGGGTGTTCAGGAGATAACTTCAACTCCATAATATCACAGGATCGCTCCAGATCTGCCAACAAGCCCAGGAAGGCCGGGGCCTTAAGGACTAGCTTGGCAACTTCTGTTGTGTCCTCATCACGGAGCTCCAGAACAGAGTCAGCAGTTTGTGTGGCAATCTCGCAGTCTGTCATTACGTTGTTCACCGACTGAGGCTGTAAACTAAACATAATGGATATTTAAAATATTGTCCTGAACGATCATTATATTTTGTATGGATTAGAATGCAGTGTGCTGAATTACCGCGAGGTAATGCTTAATACACTAATCTGTACCTAAATTTTGGATACCTTTTCAGTTTATTTTTTACTTATTTTTTTGTGGTGTCGATAAAAGGATTTGAAGATGGAACCCTGTTCATGGTCATCAGATATCATCACTACTAATTTTGTGGACAAATTTTGTAACGTCCGGAAGGATGAGTTCGTTTAGATTTTACGATCGAATTTTAAGAAAACTCAGTATAATAATAAGCAGGGGTCGGACAAAAAGTGCGGATGACGTAAAAATGACGTAATCTTGCACAAAGGATGATGTTTAAGTTTGTATTTAGACTTCCGTGTGACATGTAGTAACAAAGTAGTATTAATGAAACATAACAAAATAATCGTAAAAAAATTATCCATGCAATTAATAATACAGAGGTGATGATGAGAGAGAGAGGGTGATGTAGTGAATAATAGTATATTACACCACTAGGGGGATAAAACAAAGAAAGTCCGAGATCGCAGATGTTTGCGGCTTTTTCCGTACGCGTAGCGGGCGTAAAAAGCGACTTTATGGGCAGGTGTGACATAAACTTGTTCCCATAAGGTATAATTATTTGAAATTAGAACAAATCTGTGGGAACCTCAGATAAATAGGTTTAATACTCAAAAGTGGGAACAGTTGGTAAGATAAGAAAAAATAAAAAAAAGATAATTTGGTGTTATTTTATTATACTTATTATTTAATGAAATTATGCATTTCTAACAAGTCTATTATTGTTGTCACAGACTTAAAATATGCTTGAATGATTTTTTTTTCCTCAATTGGTTGACCGGGGGAAAAAAAATTAGCCAACAATTTCGCGGTATCCATAACAATCGCAGTACTTGATTGCTCAGTTTGTGTAGAGATATCTTTGCCTTGTCCTGTAGTCTGCGTTCCTACGGATATTAAAATATCAGTTGTAGAATATATATATATATATATATATATATTGCCACAATATTCGAGTAAAGATGACATTTTACAGCGTTTTTTATACATTAGTAAATATAATTTTTAGCTAAATATAATCGTGAAGATACAATAGCTAAACAATAACGATGTCAATTTATTTTTCATCTGATTGACAATATGTCAGGCAAAACCGTACTTACTCATTTCAAGTGGCGATATCGTTTAATAAAGAGGTTGATAAATGATAAGTAATAATTGTTTATGAAAATCAAAAATACTATTTGAAATCATCCTATAAGTGGTTTGACGTCATCTGCACTTTTTGTCCGACCCCTGATAATAAGTATAATAACAAAACACTGCCACTAGCGCCATCTAGCGCCAACATAAAGAAGTGTTTCAGAATCTGACGACAAAAACTTAATATTTGGCACTTTTAGTTTTAGTTATTACTTTTTAACGATAAGAAAACAAAAATACACATGAAAATTGAGGCAGTGTTCTTTTATGATGATGAGATCTTCCAAATTACAACCTCCGAAGGGTAAAAGGAACCAAACATACGGACGCAACGGAAATTACGCAGGTGCAAGCCCGTATAGTAAATTCATAGATATCATTATCATAGATATGTTTTGTAAACATAACTAATGGCCGGAATTTCCGAGCATAGTCTAGTATAGATTTATTGTATATACCTACACAACATTCACAAAAGCAGAAGTCATTTCAGAGGACAATTGAAGTACTTAATAAACAAGCTCTGAGTGAATTTTATACACAAAACCAAATCTTTTAAAACATAAATGATAATTGATAACAAAATGATACGTACATTTTTCATCAAAGAATCAAAGTTTTGACTTTAAACATTGGTTTTTAAGAAAATTCAATACACACACAAGAAGGAGAGGCGACCCTTCACATCTGTAGTACATCCTCAAACTGGATTCTTCACCCGAACCAAAGATATTCAGACATTCAGCCAGCACTGCAATACTTATCTGAAAGTAGAAACATTGATTAAGATAAATAAAATATTTTATATTGAAATAGAAAGAAAGGAAGAAGGAAAACATTTATTCATAATTATTGTGTGCTAGCTGTCCGTGCCCGACGCATGCGTGCGTGTGCGTGCGTGTGCGTGTGCGTGTGTGTGTGTACATACATACATAAACTCACGCCATAATTACCAGTGTGGTAGGCAGAGCTACAGAATTACCAACAACTCTAAAAACTTAATAATTCAGTAACCGCATTTTGCACAATTAGGCTAAGATGTTTACCAGTGTATTAGTGAAAGGTTGCAAGCCCATCACCTCACAGTACTACAAGCCGTAATTCCCTTAGTTGCCTCTTATAAAATCCAAGGGAAGACATGGAGTAGTACAATTCTTACCCGGCAGTCGCACAAATAATTGACACACACTTAAATACACAGAAAACTTCCAAATGTCAGGATCGAATACTCGCGCTCATCACTCAATTATTTGGCCATGCCAGGAATCGAACCCGGGGCTGCTAGTTTCATAGGCAGGTCACTACCAACTAAGCTAACCACATTGTCAAAGGGTCATTCCCAGTGATTCTCTTGTTATTGCTCTTATACTTTATTTGTGTACAGAAAACAAACCATACACCATCAATGAAACGGTGGAATGACCCTCAAAAAGAACTTGGGAACTATTTTTTTAAAACCTATAATTAACAAGAGCATCTTACTTTGAACATGACATCTACATCGCTCCTGACATGGTACTCGGTGAAGTTATCAGCTGGAACATAGGCAGAAGCCTGCACACATTTCCCTTCCTCAACGGTGAGCTTGAGGCCCTCAGCCAACGCACAGAATACAGCAGTCTGTAAATATCAATCACGAGTGACATCAATTTAAATAAAGCAGGTTTCAGTAAATTTTAATCAAAAAAAAGTAAAAGATGTCTTCAGTATACAAGTGCACAAGTTACCTCTTGAAACTGGATAGCTTTCAGTAAACTACAAAGGGTTTTCCCAGAGTCCATAGATGCTGTAAAGTAGTACTGGGACAGCTCATCATCCATTTTGCTAGTCTTCTCTCTCAAGATCAAAAACTGAACTTAACAACATTGAATACTGTTCCGTGGTTACTTCATGAGGAACAGTTTTGTCCAGTATAATAGCTAATCTTGCCGCTAAAATATGTTTACAAGTAACTTGAACTTTCTTCTCTATAACTTGGTGCTTGAAAGACTGACACGGACAGAAGTTTATACGGGGAAACACTCTGTAGCAACGGTCGTTATCACCCTTGATTTCAATTAAAACTCGAAGTTTATCGGATGTAGTGTACGCAACTAGCGTCGGGTACTTTTCTAAGATGTCTAATGCTCTTTGTAAGATTACACCAAATACTGAATACAAAACCAGCAACTCGCTGTCTGAAACTAAGAAAATATCATCGCTTGGTCACAAATTCAGTTTTGACATTTAATTTAAAAGTAACCAATCAAAATAGTAAAGTATATCTCACGGTGTTTGTCGTCTGTTTGGCTTACACGAGTTTCTATTTCTTTAAGTGTGTATTCTGCAACGGCTGTCGCTTTGGGATTTTTCTTCATTCTACAAGAATAATCACATTCCTTAATAAATTCAAGAGACCAAAGTAACTGGACTAATTGGACTAATCGGACAATCGGTATTTTCGGTATCAGTAAATAAACAGACTCGCTAGCTAGACTGATTTATTGAAATTTGGCGGAAAACCAATCAATTCAATTATTCAACTGACAGATAAAACCATCACAGATGCAGTAGTCGCAGGTGACTCATAAGGTCAAGATCACAATGGCAAAGGCAATTTTTAATCGTGTTTCAAGCTAAAGAGAATATAATCACTACGTTATATTTCAATCGAGGAGATTTCTTTCTTATATTTTTAAAATACTCATAAACATACTAATGAGAAAATGACTTATTTATTACACATTTTTAATTTTTAGGCATCCTATTTGAGACAGTAAGATATAATCGCAGATGGAAATGTTAAGATTTGATTTCCTACCTATGTTTACATCACTAGGATGCTAGGGGACAATGAAAAATTTACCAGGGATTTGGCGAAAAAAAACTTGTGGATGACAGTCTGTGTCTATTTTGACGTTTAGTAAAATTTTATCTTGTTTCGTCACCGATAAAGAAAGATAAAGAGGGAGATTATTATGCTCCACTTTGA
This sequence comes from Acleris emargana, assembly GCA_927399475.2. Taxonomy (NCBI): domain Eukaryota; kingdom Metazoa; phylum Arthropoda; class Insecta; order Lepidoptera; family Tortricidae; genus Acleris; species Acleris emargana. Next base: position 6,215,032 of record OV656856.1, on the reverse strand, counting down.
TACATCAAAATAATAATGAACTTTTTTTTGCCATGATCAACGAGGATTGCTCGATATGGGTTTCGAAAACTAAAACCAATTGATCACAAGGCACAAAATTGACTGTATGGGTGAGTTTTCTCAAATCGTCTTCTTGGTGTTGTTGTATTTTTACTCGATAACATCAATGGAGGTGCGGTTACAGGCCTGGTGAGGAGGAAGATGCCGGAACACTTGGAGCTGCAGCACCTTGTGGACCTGTCGGTAGGCAGCGGGGATGAAAGCATCCCCAACCTGCTAGAAAACAAGCGGCCGCTTATAAAACGGTGCCCGTTCTTTGGATTGATTCTGGCGACCCTCTCCTCACTATTTTTCTCACTATGCTCAGTCATCGTCAAGAGTCTCACGAACGTCGATCCACTGCACCTAGCTATGTGCCGGTTCATAGGAATATTGTTGCCTACTTTACCTATAGTGATATACTCAAATCAACCAGTTTTCCCAAAGGGAAAAAGGTTTATGCTCGCACTACGATCACTAGTAGGCACCATTGGTTTACTGACTAGTTTTTTTGCCTTTAGAAACATGCCTCTGGCAGATGCTTCAGTCATTGTATTTTCGGTACCGGTCTTCGTCTCATTATTTGCTTGTGTACTGCTAAAGGAGCCTTGTGGTATCTGGAATATAATATCTATTATTTTGACTCTGCTGGGTGTTGTTCTCATAACTAATCCACCATTTATATTTGGTGGAGACGATGAAGCTCATCACAATAATCATTACAATGCAGTCAAAGGTGCAGTTGCCGCTTTTCTTTCAACCATATTTGGTGCCAATGCTTATGTGTTGCTCAGAATTCTTAAAGGATTGCATTTTTCTGTTATTATGACAAACTTTGGAATGTACGGCATTTTGCAGACTTTTGTTTGTTCATTAATAGCTGGTGTGCTTTGTATGCCAAGCTGCGGCACAGACAGATTCCTTGTTGTTTGTCTTGCATTATTCAGTTATTTAGGTCAAATTTTACTCACAATGTCACTGCAGATGGAGCAGGCTGGACCGGTGGCTATTGCTCGTTCAGCTGATATAGTTTTTGCATTTCTCTGGCAAATAATGTTTTTTAATGAATTGCCTAGCAAAGCCTCTGTAATGGGAGCTGTGTTGGTACTGAGTTCGGTCATACTTGTGGGTGTACGCAAATGGGCCGTAGCTTTGCCTGCTGATTCGGAATTGAGGAGTAAACTTGGTGTCCTAGCAAAATAAAGAATATGTTAAACAATCTTGTTGTTTAATAGAATTTATTTAGAAACGGCTTTCAATCTGTTATACAGGGTGCCTCTGACCTTGGGGCTTTAAATGCATAGAACAATTCTACTCCTGAAACTAAACTTCTTTTGTTCTGTAAGTTGTTAAAAATATGTTCAGTTTAAATTTATTTTTTATCATACAAGTTAAATCTAATTTTCAATGTACGCTATCCAATTCTCCATTTTCCTTTAGCCCTCGTACCAAGGTAATGTCGCCCCCGTACCATGAGATAGTGATTACATGGCCAGTATGTAATACACTGATTTTACAATTAGACTTTAACATCAATTAGTTATCTAAATTTAAGTTATTTTTTCATGTTGCAGAACAAAAGTAGTTCAGTTTAGCAAGTAGAATCGATCGTTGAAATTAAAGCCCCAAGGTCAGAGACACACTGTATTTAGCTTTAGGGACGCTTCACTTGTAAGATTTATTTGGTCAAAGTTACCTTTGAATCAAATCCTTGAAATACACAAACCTGATGATGTCGAAGAGCTGATCATGTGATAAATTTGACACAGGATATATTATATTTGATATACATGTTGTGTTAAAATACCAAGTTGGAACCTGCTAGGTTTGGTTCTATAAATAGTTTGATGACCATGCAAAATTGTTAAGGGGTTATGGGTTCTATAATAGTGTTTGAATTAAAACTTACTATGTTGAGCTTTTTTCACTTTGGTTTGCTTGTTAGTTTGGTACACGGTGTGAAGTGTTATTTTGGAAGTAGTTAATGTGTTTGTTTGATATAGATATGTTTCACAAATAGGTAAAATGAACATTAAATCAATACTTTAAATGTCTTTAAAAAGTGCCCTAAGATAAGACCTTTCATCCTAAAAGACTGTTAATTAAGTCCATAATTATGTATGTAACTTGTGTTGTGCATTACCTAATCTAGTCATTTGTTTTTCTCATAGCTTTACTTGTGTTGATCTTTAAAAAATATGTTATAGCTAATTAATTAATTACAAAAAATAATGTTTTTTCTGCAGTGACTTAATCAGGAAAGATACTTCGCTCAGTTTAAGAGTGAGTTTCCTGGTATGTTACGTTTAGGCTACAAATTAGCCCTGGTATATATGGTTTTGGTGACAACGCTTTTGCAGAGTGTAAGGTATTCTTCCTCTTTAAAAAGTATCTGAAAGTCAGTCCCTTAAATTGTGTAAAGCAGATTTCAAGTATTATTTATCAATTAGGCTGGAAAGAGTTTGAAGAAATCAGGAAACTGTTTTCATGGTCAAAGCAAAATTATTTGATTTGGACATTAATTTAGTGCTTAAATATAATGTATTTCAGCCACTTCAAACTCTTTTGCCATGCCTGTAATTGAGAGATTGTTTCTAAATATTTGAAAGTTGCATAAGCCCTGCTTATTGGTCATTATAAGTAAATATAAATATTTATATATCATGTATTTAATAAGATAAGAATAAGATTTTTGGCTGCTATTTTTTTATCACGCTGCCACTATTATTAAGTCATATCACATACTTATACCATTCATATCATGTAGGGTACTGTTATTAGTATTTCTTTGTGGTTATTTACATATATAGGAATTCGATATCCATGTATATGGCCTATTTTTAGCAAGAAATAATACTTTACATAGAAGTTGCCTTGCTTCCTATCCTTCCCTGAATTTCCAAACTGAATGTGATGCCTCTTCTACCCAAACGTTTTTCAATTAATGCGTTATTCTCTTTTGTTAACATTTGGCCAGATAAATGGGAAAAAAGTCTTGTCTAAACACTAGTAATATTCCCATTAACAATACTCAGTAAGTGATCATTTTTGACACGTAAAGCAATACAAAAATCTCTCAATGTATTACCTGTTAGGATGTTAATAGATAAATAATTGAATACTTATCAACATAATGTGGTCCTTCGAATCGGATGCTACGTATAACCACTTTTTTCGTCTTGTTTTTTTTTGTCGCAAAATAAGTGGCAATGTTATATTCAGTACATGATACTCGAAGCGTAGAACCTAGCTTCGAGTATCTTAGTATTATGATTATACATTAGTGGTTACTTTTAGGTCTTGCTCATTTGATGAATGATGATATAATGTTAAGTTTTGGGTAGTTTTATATTATATAATGCTTACACTAACCGAATATTACAGTGTTTGCAATCCACTTAAATGCGCTCCACCACTTAATTGGTTTAGGTAGTGGGCGCGGCTTCGTGTGACACCCAGTGCCAGGTACTGTGCACCTCAGTGATCATTTTTAACACGCAAAGCAGTGAAATACAATTTTTTCTCAATATGTTGCTTGTTAGTTCGTTTATAGGTAAATAAATAATTTTCAACTTAATGTCGTCCTTCGAACCGAATACTAAGAATAACTACTTTTTTTATGTCGCAAAATAAGTGGCTACGTTCTAGTCAATACATGATACTCAATGCTATATTCTAGTCTGCAAATCGCAGTATTTATAAAATAAAACTAATAATAGTTAGTAGGGTAACGTCACCAGTGGTCAGCCAGGGACCTGTAGTCGGCCTCTGCCTAGATATTGTATGAGTGGGAAGAGTACGAAAGATATATTCCCCACTCTTCGCACTCACATAAGGTCGACTACTGGTCTCTGGCTGACCACTGGTGACGTTACCCTATTATGATTATACTTTTGTAGTTACTTTTAAATCTTGCTCATTGGATAACGTATATTAAGTTATGGGTAGTTTTATATTACATAATGCCCAACTGCTTATCTACACTAACCGAATCCTAGTGATTCAATCCACTTAAATGCGCCCCACCACTTAATTTGATTGAATAGTTGGGCGTGACTTCGTGGTTTGAAAATACTAGCTGGAGTGTAAGTTTTTTTAATGACTGATTGTAACTTTTACTGTACTATATTATATTTGGATTGTGATATTATTTTTCATTATTATCTTATGATTGTACCTATTAAAGTAATTATATTGCTTACCTATTTAATAAAAAATGATGTTTTATTCGACATTGTTTCATTCTTGTGTCTTAACTTTCGGACAGATAAAGGGTCAGGCTCCATCTCTTTCGCCAAATTTAAAGACTACGGAAGTGAAGTCGTTTTTTAATCGTTTTTTAGGGATCCGTAGTCAAACTAGGAACCCTTATAGTTAAGCCATTTCCTCTGAGACTTAGTACTAGAAAACTGTAATTTGGCATTAATTAAATTGTATACATTATTAGTCACGCCAACAAAGTGGGTAAATAAAATCTCGAACATTTTTTTTTATACTGTGCCTCCCCTGGCGTAAGATGGGTTTTTTTTTTCGTCTACCACAATAGTGTAGGGTGTCGTTAGATAGGTCTTTTTAAAAAAATGCGGGTTTGTGAAAACAATTTTTCGATTGATGGATCCGTTTATGAAATACTAAGCTGTAAAGCGCTCATTTTTGTTAGAGCCAAGTGTCGTTTCCCCTTTTTTTGAGATAGTTTTTGTGAAGTAACGGCTTTGTAACCCTACTCTGAGCATGGTCCAGACATGCTCTTGCCCAGTTTTAAAGTGTTTAATTATAAACATATTACTGGTGTGCAAATATTATTTACTTTGTTTTAAATTTAAAAAAAGTTCAATTGGTCATATTATTTTCTTACATAAGTTTTGTATCCAAGTCACTTGGTTCCGTAGTCAAACTAGGAACCCTTATATTACAAGCTTTTATCTAACATGAAATGTAAATCTATACAGGTAAAGACTTGCAAGTTAAATTTGAGGGATCCTGCCGTTTTGCCAAAATTATTTTGGTAAAATTTCATTACCCAAACAAATTTTCGCAACTGTTTTTTTGCCAATGCAATCTTTGGCATAACTATAATACGCTAATTTTCATTTCGTCAAATTTTCATTAAGCAGAGTTGAACTTCGGATACAGACATTTAGGCATTTGGTCTTTTAGCAAATGCTTTATTAAGGCAAAAAACATTACATAATAAACATTTAGGCAAATGAATTGATATGACAAAACATATAAAGACAAAAATCGGAGTTTGTTTGAGTAATATAATATTGGTAAAACGGCACGATCCCATAAATACAAAATGCACTGCTATTTTCACAAATACATTTATTTGTGTATTACAATTGCATTTGTAACTTACAACTTTAAGTTTGTTGCAATGCTCATTAGCCTTTTTTTGTAAGTTTATGTGCTTGAATTTGTCTGAAAAAAGTTTAAAGTTTAAGTAATAATTTTGAACAACAGTAAGAATTTATTACCGAATTGCTGCCAGGTAAGTAGGTTAGGATAGGTTAGAACATTGACCCCCAACAAAAACGAACTGCTACAAGAACAGTAGGTTAGGTTAGGTTACAACTGCGACCATAATAGCGCGCGAGCCGAGCGAGCAAAGCGAGCGTGCCGCGGCAGCGGCCGGCGAAGCGCCAGAACGCAACTGCTGCCAGGTAAGTAGGTTATAGGGTACAAATTCTACCAGTAAACTAGGTTAAGTTAGGTTAGAACGACCCCCAAAATAAATTCACCATTTTTATACCATACAAATAATTTGCCTTATTTTGTTTTGCGTAAAATATGTTATGCCAACTAAAACATTTGACTAAATGAAATTTAGTCAAATGTCCAGTTGGTAAGCCAGTCAATGAATAAACATTCATGTGCCAAACATTAGGTTTGCGTAACTATTATTTGTGAATACTTAATTTGGCAAACAATTATTTGGCAAATGAAATTTTACGAAAAAAAAATTGGGAAGTGATAATTTGTCAAACATAAAACATACATAAACTCACGCCTTCATTCCCAGAGTGGGGTAGGCAGAGCTAAAGAATTACCAACAAGTCTTAACTTTTCTTCTGTCTTTGTCTTTTTTACTTGTCAACATAATTTGATAAAACAAAGGTGATCCTAAATTTGACCCACTTCCTGGTTTCCGATGAAGCTGAAAATTTGTAATGTGTAAATTGGATGACGATGCAATGCTATTATGACATGTAGCTGATCTGATGATGGAGTCAGAAGGTGGTAACAGAATCTCTAAACTTAACGTAGGTAGAACCACTGTGTTGGGACTAGTGATGGGCGGCTTGTAAGTTTCAAAAGTGAAAGTTGCACCTACATTTCTGCAATATTCTGAAAGTTTCAAAAGTGAAACTTTCACCTAAAACTTCATGCAATATTCTGAAAGTTACTAAAGTGAAATCGTTTTATTTCGGAAAATTACTAAAGTTTTGTAATGTAACGTAAGTAACGGAAACTCTTCATGAAATTTAAATGAAATTTATTTGTGTCAGAATCATTTCCATCTAATTATGTAACTTTCAGAAGCTGTTATTTTCGCAGTTAAATAAAGTTTTGTAATGTTTCAGAAATCGCCCATCACTAGTTGGGATGGGACTCATTAATTTGGTCTTGATAAACAGATAATTACCTACTGCAAAAAAGGTAGATAGGTACTTATTTTAATGTTAACAACCTGATATTTTTTAAATTCAGCAGTGAACATTTTTAAATCTACATAGGTAGGTACAAAGTAAGGTCAAGCGGGGCTATTACGTCAGAGGGGCAATAACGTCAAGTGGCTTTACCTCCCGTTTTAGAGTTTGTATCGGAAAGTTACATCTATTTACGAGTAGTTTTTTTTTCTCTACTTCTCTTACTCACTTCACTCTTTGCTAAGAACTTTAGTACAGGAGTTAAAGCCACTTGACGTAATTGCCCCACTGACGTCATAGCCCCGCTTGACCTTAAGTATAAAACAAAGTCGCTTCCCGCCGTCTGTCCTTCTATAAGTACGCGAACCTCTTTCAAACTACGCAACGGATTTTAACGGTTTTCATCAATAGATATAGTGATAAACAGAGGGCGGAATTTTCATGGCAAAAATTTAATGTCAATAGAGATGGAACGTTAAATTTTATCGAGTATCGATAAGTTATATTTGCGAAGCGTATCTGTGTTTATTCATTAACAAAAATAGACCTCAAATCGACGACGAGGTGTAATGAACTCCTAACTGACATTTTGACTATAGTTAAATTTTTATGTAGAAACACTAAACAAATTCTGGCATTATTAGTGAAGACACTGGTTTCATTTCTTTCCGTCTCATTTAATTTCTTATTTTTTAATGTCTTCAGTAATGATGCCAAATTAAATTTAAAGTGAATCTAGGTATATAAAAATGTAACTATCGTCAAAATGTCAGTTAGGAGTTAACCCTACATTGCATACTGTTCCACATATGGCACAACCAAAATATTTGCGAATTGTGACAAAAGTCAAGTTGCTAACGACATATCACATTATAGTTTTATTTCTCAAAAAAAAAAGTCTTGCATTGTAGGGTTAATTACACCTCGTCGTCGAAATGACGATCAACTGGAAAAACAATACAATTTTCAAAAAAAAACTAAATTGTCGATTCTTAATTCTTTTTCATGGAATGATGCGAGAAACTAGAAATATAATCTTTTTTTTTATTAAACTCACGTGAATGTGTTTTACTCGTTATGTGAGTTTCAACGCAATATTTTTCAAGTTGCTTTAAATGAACCTTATAATATGTAGAGCACTATATTGTTGAATTATTTTCGTTGTAATTAAGAAAAGGATAAGGTTTTTCGCTTTGGATTAACCACTTTTCACATACGTGAATTAGTCGCAAATAGACTAGTGGCAGAAATGCCAGTTAACCGCCATGCGTTTAACTTTTAATGGCGATGCAACTCGTTAATCAAAGAGGTGAACGTTAAAATTCAGTAATATACAAGAAGATTCAGCTAATCGATAGCTGGAAAAGTCGATAAAATTTTACATTCCAACCCTATTGAAGTTTGATTTTTGCCATGAAAATTCCGCCCTCTGGTGATAAAAGTACCTATTATACATACATACATACATAAACTCACGCCTCTATTCCCAGAGTGGGGTAGGCAGAGCTAAATAATTACCAATAGGTAAGTCTTAAAACTTCTTGATAATTCTGTAACCACATTTTGCACAAGTAGGCTAAGATGTTTCCCAGTGTATTAGTGACAAGTCGCAAGCCCATCGCCTAACAGTACTACAAGCCTTTATTCCCTTAGTCGCCTCTTACGACATCCACGGGAAGATGGAGTGGCTTTATTCTAAGCCGGCAACCACACGGGACCTATTATAGTTAGCATAAAATCCTTCAAATTCAAATTTATTCATAGGCTTTTGTATAGAACCCAGCACTGCGAACAGTTTTGATCTAATTAGGTAGCTTAAAGGCTAGATACCAATGTAGGCGTTATGCCTAAACATGAGATTTGCTTAAATGATCCTAAAAGAAAGCAGGCGATGAAGCAGTATGCCTGAAAGGTGAAATTGACTAAGAAGCAGATTGCTTAAAGTCAATGCCTACAATGCAAAATGCCTACGTGGTTAAATGTCCAACAGCAAATTACATCAAAGCTGCTCCTGTCCTTCTGCTACACTATTTTGGGTTAAACCAAAAACTGGTTGCTTCCTCACGACATTTTCCTTCACGGAAGCAAGTGGAGGTCGTCGTTTAAATTTAAAGTCAGATTAGTATATAGATTCATGAAATTATGTGATGTTAGTAGGATTCGAACCCGGGATCGTTAATTATCTTCATATTTAAGACCTCGCTAACAATTTTGCAGTCTATGCCTTTGAACTTAAACTTAGGTACACCGCTTCTCAGTCATCTTGTACCTAGTTGTAAGGTAGGAAAATTTTAATCTCCCTTTAATCAAAAAATATACAGTCACAGGTTGATACCCCTCGCGTATATTTATAATTTTAATCAATACTAACATTTTTTTTTTTGTTAAAATTTACTGAGGTTTCCGTGCGGTATTCTATGACTTTATTTGTGAAAAATGCTACTGGACAATAGATGGCGCTTTTTTCAATGTTCCCACTTGAACTTGACAACGATGAATTTGACTTCATTGTGTTACTAAAAAGCATTAAGTCTGTGAGCAGGACCTGATTTCTCGTCGGCAAAAAGACAGTGCATGCCTTATTTGACATTATATTCTGAAGGCGACTTTATCTCGATTGATTTCAGAGTACGGGGGTAGTAACGTCAGTTTGACACACCCTTTGTAATATTCTTCTTCTTTTTTATTAATGGCAGTTTCGTAGTGATCTTGCCATGTCAAGTGAATGAGAATATAATCGGTAAATAATATAATTAAATCAAAAGTAAAGGCCGGACATTTTTCAATCAGCTCTCTTCCCTCCCTGATGATTTCCGAATCCTCCTTTGTAATCTGTGAGTGAGTTGAGTTTGACTTATATCTCATGACGAGGCGATATGGTCCTAGATCTCAGCCTGCCCAAACGGACAAATAAAAAAAAATAGTTTGACTTTGACACATAAGTGACAAGCGCATGAAGCGCATTTGGCACTACACTACCTACCGTCCATAGGGCACTACCATCGAAATAAAGAGGCCAAGTTTAAACTTCCAATTCTCAGCATTTTCTTGCTAAAATCTCAACTTAAACCTTTTATTTGGCAAATTTGCAATGGCAGACCGTCTTACGCAATTACAGGACACAATTAATCAGGTGAGATGTCGACTTCGTGTATTATTTTCAAGTGTGACTTTCACAGCATTTTATGAAGAACTCCTTTGTTTTAGCAAGCTGAGCACTTTTGCAACAGCATCGGTATACTTCAGCAGTTTTCTACGCCGAGTAAATTCCCTGGTTTTGATCGGAGCGGGTCGCAAACACCACAGCAGCAGCAAAGCCAAGAAGACTACGCGCTGTTGTTTGCTACCTTGATTTCCCGTTGTGCTAAAGATATTGATACGTTGATTGAGTCGCTCCCTAGTGAGGAGAGCTCTACTGAGCTACAAGTACAGAGTTTGAAGCGTTTGGAAGCCGAGAATAAAGAAGCTGCTGAAAGATTGGAAGAGGTAAGTTAATCTTTAGTTTAATAATAATTACCTTCGCAGTCGTAGTCACAGGCTTTTCTCAGTTCCTCAGTGTCGTGGCGCGCGCTAACTCTCCGCTACCCCGCATCCTCACTGCCTTAAACAAACTGTTGGAAAATAACCCACATTGTGACGTTTTCGCAGATGAGTGGCGGATCGTTATAAGTGGTTTGTAACCGTACTAGTTAATTAAATAAATAAATATAATAAATAAATATGTAATTTTCATTCGTTTTGTATACCCTAAAGTAATTAATGACTTGACTAGCTTGTGGAAGAGATTGTGCTCTTTTGACAAATAACTTGTGATTCATGACTTATCAGCCAAAGTTTATGCTGTATAATGTCCAGTCACTGATTGTGGTACTAGAATAATAACAAACCAAACTGGTAGAGAATGTCATTAGGCATTCATTCTACCATTGGCACTTGTTTTGCAATAAAGATACTGTTTTATGCGTACAGACATTACCTTTGCTTAAAGTGTCAACTTACAATGAAAACTGCTCTGTTCTTCTGCAGGCGGTGCGCCAAGGTGAAATTCTGCTGGAGAAGATCCAAGGTGCCCTCGGTGACATTGCGCAGTCCCAGCTAGACATGCAGAATCCCGCTCAGATCCTTAACAAGGATTCAAAATCTTTATAGGGTCTAAAGAAGCACGGTGGATACCACCACCGGCGATAATTATACAGACTTTTGAAGTGTTAAGCGAAATATGCAGTGGACAGTGCGAGTTAGAAACTGGAACAATAAAATAATTGGCGTTCTTGGGTGAAACCGGGTGTTCAAGTCAACCTGTGTTCTATCCACAATATCGTCGGTGTACTGCATAACTGCGTAACTAACAAATTTAGGATAGAGCAAAATAAACCTTACTGTGTTATTAAAAAGGTGCATGCTCATTATTTAAAATGTTACTTACGCAGTTTAGCAGTTTCGCTGACAATATAATTTTCAAGTTTCACCCTGAAACTAAAAATATAATCAAAAGTATTTTTGCAGAAATTATGCCTCATATTAGTACGGAATTATTGTAAAAAGAAAATATAAATTTGTTTAAAAAAATGTAGTTGCTTGTACACTTAAGTTGTAGTGCATTGTCGCTTTAACATCTTGTGGCAGTCTAAACAAGTCAGTCAGACTAACATAATATGAGAGTGAGCAAGAGAGAACTACAAATACAGAGGATAAATATTAAAAATGTTACAGTCCTTGTTTGATGATAGGACTTTATAGGGAAGAGGTAGTAATATAACAGACTGTAAATTATAATTAATTATCTGTGTTCCTAACCCAGACTCAAATTAAACCGTTGTAATTCTCAATTTGAATTAGTGGGACATATTTATTAAGACTTAGTTATCTGAGACAGTTTTCTTTTCAAGTGTTGTTAAAGATTAGAAGTATTATAATTATAATGCTTGTTGTTGAAATACCAGAATATAATATGTACTGGAGTCGCAAAATTTACCATTTAAATTAAGGTATTGTTTACGAAGCTATGTTCATGGTCAACATTTGCTTAACAAACATTTGATTAAAATTGATGACAAGCAACAAAAAAAAAATTGATTGCCGGGTGAAAACAAAACATGCAGTGATCAACTCCTGCGACATGAGTTGCAAGCTCACAAATGTTTGCCATGAATGGCTGTCTTATCAATTTTTTTAATTTGGATTTTTGGAAATGGAATGCAACCTTACTTCATAGTCACTTAGGTCTATTTTCCGCTGTCAACCATAACAGATATATCCATTGTTGGTGTTGAACCAGTGGTCGGGATATATCCGTTAATACCATTATAAGGGTTAATTAAGTATAATATTCTAAACATATAAGTAAATTGTAGTTGTAATTGTCAGATAAAGGAACTGTTGTTTATATTTTAACTGTTGAAAGACAAGAAGTGAAAAAGAAATAAGAGACCCAAAACTGTCAGATATCTTAATCTAACATTTAAAAAACATGCCTAAATAGGTAAAACTGTATCAAAATTTAAACCTACAAATTTTAATGATAATTGAATTCATTAAGGTTAAAATGAAGTGCATATTTATTTTGGGTTAATTTGTTAATATTGGAATAGGGCCCAAATTACATCTGTATCTATTTTGTAAGGTACGTAGGATTCAAATAGAGATATAAGATAACCTTTTTGCCATTTTTTAAGTTATTGTTGTTAACATTTTCAGGGGCCGCCCTAGGCGTACTTATTCGAATTAAATCGGAGAAGGAAAGAAAGGGAAAGAAGTGGTCTCTGCATACCCCTCTGGGAAACAGGCGTAATGTAATGTATGTATGTATGTAACATTGTCAGGTGACCTAAGTCACTTATTCAAGCTTTCGAGTTTCAAGTAGATACATTAATTTATTACTGTAATGCAATCGACTACAACGAGATGTAACAATAATCTTCTTCCATTATTACCTTATCGCATTGTAATTAGGTCTAATTGGGTCCAATAAGGTTGACCGGCGATCTGCAGATCGCCAGAAGCCGATGGATGCGAATAGCAAAAAACCGGCCGTCCGTTGTGGAGATCCTAGGGGAAGGCTGAAGACATAGGTCCAGCAGTGGACGTCTTTCGCCTGTGGATACATCTCTTTGTAGGCAACTAACTTTGTACCAGACCAAACAGATATAACGTCGGTGAAACTGCAAAACCGCGTAAGTAACATTGTAACTAAAGAGCAAAATGCACCTTTTTATTAACACGGTAAGGTTTATTTTGCTCTATCATAAATTTATCATTAAAATGTTACGCGAATTTGCAGTTTCACCGACGAGAAGAGGAAAGTAGGTGATCCCACTCATCCCTCCGAGGTCATAAATAGACACGTACATTTATTTTTTTATTTTTATGAATACTACTTTGATGCGATGAGACGTTAGGCATTTAAATGACGGTTACCTTACTGTCTAGTTTATTCTTAGGCACGCTCTGCAGCTTAAACTTAGGTGTCGTTCTGGGTTCACATTACGTGCGGCAAACCCGAACATTGGCTCGCGCGGCGGCCGGGGAGGCGGGAGACGGGGTAACCCCATAGAGCCAATGTGCGAGCGTTTGCCGCGCGTAATGTGGACCCAGCTTTAGATATGCAGTCGGGTTTCTAAGGCTTGCTTTTTGTTAGACTTGTTATATGTATAGGTACCATATTTTACTTACAACTCCTACACTACTACACAATGGACATATACAAGAAAACTATAAGATTAGAGCAGAATTAGAATCGTTGCACTGTATTGTGAAGTCAAATAGGACTCAGCTTGCGACTATAGTACAGTAAAACTACAGTACCCTTGCCATGAGTAACAATTGGTTTACCTACCCTTTAAATATCGAAACTCATTTCATAGAACGATTCAATTCGCCTAATTTTTATTTCATCGACAGGCATTTCCACGTGCAGTGCTTTATTTTTATTCTGGTCACAAGTCTAACCTAACCTTTTTTTGTTTCGGAGAGGAAATGTCATTACCCCCCCGGCTGGTAGCCAATGGGGGGGGGGGGCGGTATGGCGGGCTCTCGACCACCTCAGTCTCCTGCGAGCTACCGTCCGTCTAAAACCTCTCCGGTGTTAACCTCCAATGGGCTGTTAACGGGGGCACTGCGGGCTGATGATTATGCACCACTGGGTGCTCCCCAAAGTTTAACTTACGTAACAAATGCTTAAGATAACTTGAAAACTATAAGGTTTCAGCAGAAATTAGTTTTCGATGGAATGAAATTCGGTGAAATTACACATTTCGATATTTAAAGGGGATCCCGTAAAAATTACAAGCAATTACTGTACTCGATCCTCTGCTGCTGTCCAGATCCAGCGGTTTCCCGCGACCTTTATCAGATCGTCAGTGCAAAACCTCGGAGAAGGCCTTTGTCCACCAGTGGACGTCTTAGGCACTTGTCCCACCAAGAGCGAGTAAGCGATTAGCTATCGGCGATTTTCTCGCCCAAGAAACGAACAAAATATAAGGATCCTGTGTTAGTAAAAGAGACAGGTATACTAATCGTTCATCGCTGGCTGTTCACACTGCCGGCGAGAACACTCGCTCTACTAGTTTGTCGCCGCGATAAGAGCGATAAGATAAAACTAGCTCAGCGATACTCGCTCGGCGATACTCACTTGGTAGTTAGAACTCAAGCTGCGATACCAAAGCGGTGATTTTACGACGTGGATTTCAGTGCAGATATTTGCTATGAATTTGAGCTAAGCATTTGAGTTGTCATTGTTGTCTAGTTCAGACGACGATGATGATGAATTGTAATTGCACTCGAACACTCGCCTATAGCCGAGCGACAAAACTATTGGAGCTAACACTCGCTTCTCGTCGCTCGCCCACTCGTTTCTAGTTTATCGTTCTACTCGTTTATCGCTCATCGTCGGCGGTGGGACAAGTGCCTAACGGCTGATAATGATGATGATGACTACTCGAATGCAACCTTCTCAGTATTGTTATAGAGTGCGTGGCACAGAGCATTCGACTCGCTAGCGAGTACGGTAATTGCAACTCATGGTATTCGTTACATGGTACATGGTACTCAATGGTCCATCGTTGTCACACTTTGTCTGGCATTTGTCGGTGTTTGTTGTGCCAGAGTGTGTTAGCGATAAACAGCTGAGTACTATGTAATATCCCGGTTTCACTGTAAGTGTTTTAAATTCCGAAATACGCCTGTCACAGGGATCATACAACATTGACCGTAGCGTAGGAGTGAGATACTTGCAAGTACTAGGAGTTCATGTTTCACGCCTCTAGATATATCTGCTTATGCTTAATAGGGTGTTTCATCTTTGGCACATTTAAATGTTCAATGATTTTGATCAAATTCTTGGTACTACATATTTAAAAGACCAGTATTCAAAATTATAATACAATTGGTTGGTATTTAGAGGTTGAACACTTTGTCAATGATTATGCAATAAGTACTCCAAAACCGCAACAGAAGTAAAAAATGGTGATGATTGTCAATATCATTAGTGTTTGACATAAGTGGACAGGTAAGCTAGTTATTATTTTTTTTTTTTGGAAAAATAATAAACATTGAAAATCTGCTCCTCCTAAGTGGTCAATTTGTGCAACCTCTAAATATTGCCCATTCACCTTGAAACTGGATATTTTCATTTTAACCATAGTAATCGAAGTCTGGGTAAGGACCAAAAAGTTGTCCACGCTAACTCACTCAATTAAATTTTCTATGAAACTTTTCCGTTGTGACACGAAAGTTAGCCATACAATTGTAGGGATAATTTTCGTCGCACAACGGAACTTTTTTCAACTTCGCTGTTTGTATGGTTAACTGCGCTTAACAGTGGTCCAACTTTTTGGTCCTTACCCGTCTACGAAAAATAAGACATCATTTATTTTTTTTCCATACAAATGAGAAACACCCTAATGCTAAGACCGTCGGTAACCAAGCGGCTTAGCGGGTCGACTCGTGATCGTAAGGTATCGAGTTCGAACCCCCGCGGTCACAATGTACCAATGGGTTTTTCTAACTTTAATACATTACCTGATGCTCTTACGGCGATGGGAAAACATCGTGAGAAAACCTGCACATTCGAACAGCTGAGTGTGTAAGACGGTAATTGCACAAAGGATGGTTAACGCGTCGAAGTGTATCCGAAAGCGCCCGTCTGTAAGATGAGATAAGATGCTTAACTCTTTCCGTCTTACGGCCGAACCCTATATTCAATCCGAGGATAGATAAGGCTGCCTCGGGTTAAAATTTGACATTTGCCCATACAAAATGTGTCAAATTTTAATCCGAAGTAAGCGTATCTGTCCGCGGATTGAATATAGGGTTTGGCCGTTAGTGGTAACTATTGTGATATAGGATTAGGATTTTGGTTTCATACCGTGGATCTAAAATCCGTGGAGTCGCTATTTCTTAATTTTTATAAGACATACCAATTTGATTTTGGCCTTTAGTATTTTCATATTTCTAAATTAACTAAATACATTTTTAGTTAGTTATCCATAACTACTAAAATTTGTATGCTTGTTTGCGGCTTTCACATATCCTCCGCACCTAAATTAATTTAAACTCGTTTGGCGATTATAGAATTATTAAACTTTGAAATAAGAATGACAATACTCAAGTTCAAAATCAAGGTGGTATGTAACGTATTATAATAATTAGGAAACAGCAACTCCATGGATCCTAGAACCACAGTTTACCACCTAAAGTCCTAACCATAGAAATTACCACCTATTATCGGCGTGTTCTTTGTAAGAGAGCCGTCTAACGGCGACACGTGGCATTAATAAATAAATATCAGGGGACAATGTCACTCCAATTGACCTAGTCCCAAATTAAGCTCTAGGCTTGTACTATGGGTACTAGACAACGATATAAATACTTATATAGGGAAACATATACTTAAATACATAGAAAACATCCATGACTCAGGAACAAATATTCGAGCTCATCACACTAATATATGCCCTTACCGGGATTCGAACCCAGGACCGCTAGCTATGCAGAGTCACTACCAACTAGACCAACGCGTCATCATAATTGGGCATGAGGCGTGAGCAATCACAAGTTTCAATATATTTTTCGTAGAATGTGGCATCTATCGCCGAGACGAAAAATAATAATTAAGGCACGTATGAAAAAAAATGGCAATAAGTTACCCTATTGTTTTGCCTATTTTTAGTCGTGGATAATAAACTACTGTAAAATGACGTCCTTATCATTAGTAACAAAAATCTGAGCCTCAAAGAGATAAGGAGTTCTAGATAATGACATCCCAGACGCAAGAATGCTCTATTTTAATGAATTTCTAATTTAATAGTCTGTAGCAGGTTAAAATGTTCGATGCTTAGAATGTCAAAATTACAGATCCTATGTATGTATGTTTACAAATAGAGACCCGTGACATCCGGACGAACGGACGGAAAGCAAGGTCGCAGCAATAGGGCTCAGTTTTCATATGCGAAATACGCGCAAGACGTTAAAATAAAAGTATTAGCAGTATAATCAACTAGCGACCCACCCCGGCTTCGCACGAGCAGCACTAAAAACAAAAAAGTTTATACGATCGCTATCAAACTTCACAGGATCACTACTAATATATTTTCTTTTTTTTTTAAATCGGTCCATCGATGCGTGTAAGTATATGGGTATGTGTAAATATCCTGACTTCGCTCTTCCCTCGGAAACTGTCATATTTTTTTTCATAATAATTGTATGGTGTACCGGACTATTTAAGTACTTTGAATGTTACGGCAACAATGTTGGACACTTAACTCTTAATTCAAAGGGGATAAGGTTATAAATTGAATGTCTTAAAATAAATGGATAACCCTTATTTTCTGTAAAATAAATATCAGCTTTAATAAGGCTCTGTCATCCCGGCTCATAGACTGTTGCTTACCTCTCCCAAAGGATTGGGCTAGCTATCCGGAGAGGTAATGCAGCCAGTGTCGGGACCATGCCGCGAGCGGACCTGCTAGAGGGGGTGTTCTTTTTATAGTGGTGATTATTATTTACATCTTTAATATTTGAGTAGCTTAGTTTTATTTTAATTTGAGTAGCTTAGTTTTATTTTAATTTAAATAAGTTTAGGTAGTACCTATATTTTATTAAATAAAGTTATTAAACATATAGTAGGTATCAAGTTTTCATCATTGGTCCATGTTCATTACTGGTCCCATAACCATATATGACGCTGACTGTAAAGTCAGAAACATAATTGTTAAGCCTGTCGCAGAAAACAATGACTAATGTATCTAAATGTAACATAATTCTCGTGGCTTTGATGACGGAGTTGCGAAGACAGGTACTTGAATACGGGACCCTCGGCGCGCGAGTTGGAATCGCGCTTAGTTATTTTTGTATTTCAGTAAAACCTACCGGAAATACGCTGTGGCGCTCTTAGAAGGCACAGTCGATAATATTTATTATTAATTGTTATAGCGGCAATAGAAGTACATACGCTGAAAATTTTAACTGCATAGGTATTAAGGCTGGCTGTGTGGCTGTTCACAATGGAGTGCTGACTCCTACCCTGATGTATGGTAGTGAATGTTGGGTGTGGCAGGACAAGCATGAAAGTCGTGTAAATGTAGTTGAAATGCGCTCTTTGTGTGGCGTGAAACTGATTGATAGAGTAAGAAATGAAAAAGTCAGAGAGAAATGTGAAATAAAAGAAGATGTAGTGATTAAGATTGAAAAGGGCATGCTTCGATGGTTCGATATTTTGGAACGGTTGGATGAAATGAAAGAAGATGGACAAAAGACATATACAGATCGAAAGTGAGTGGAAGGGTCGGAAGGGGCCGCCCTAGGCGTACTTTTTCGAATCAAAACGGAGAAATACTGGAAAAAGGCCGAATTTTAAGTACCCGAAACCGACGTGCGTGCATGACTCGATGTAAAAATGTGGGAGAAGCGAAAGAAATTTGTCAAGATCGTAGCAAGTGGAAAGAAGTGGTCTGGTGTGATTTAATGTATGTATGTATGTATGTATGTAGGTATTAAGGGTTATGATATATAATTTGAATACAAGAAATAAAAATAAAAATGCTATTAAAAAATTTCGTGTCCGTAAGGTTTATAAATCATTTGTAGGTCAATGCATCCTTTTCTTTAATAAATTACCTGACGTTGTTTTTAAGTTACCATTTCCAGTACTTAAAACTTACTTGAAAAATTCGTTGATGTCTATAGGGTCGAAGACTATCTAACAGATAAAAATGCTTGGCCAACACCTAAATAATTTAATAATAACTTAGCCATAAAAATATGTAAATATTGTATATTGTCTAGGGGACACGGTTTCTGTAGGAGAATGTATCGAAACTTTTATGCATGTTGTCTTGCACCGTCACAGGTAAGTAAAACTTGTATACTTTCTATATATATATATATATTTTTATATTACTGTTGCTTATTAGTTT
Source organism: Acleris emargana (assembly GCA_927399475.2). NCBI lineage: Eukaryota > Metazoa > Arthropoda > Insecta > Lepidoptera > Tortricidae > Acleris > Acleris emargana. The sequence continues at coordinate 6,195,930 of OV656856.1, read as the reverse complement.
TGTGACAATTCTGAGTTTTGACACATTTTCCTGCTCAACTACGCATGAATATATAAATTTTTGGTGTTATGTGAGATTCATTGTTGTTGTGTGTATTTTATTTAGCTTAAGTTTATTATCGTATAATATCATTAGCAATATTTAAAAAACGACCTACTGTTGAGTTTCTTGCGGTGTTTCTTCTCAGCAGTGGTCTCTTGCGAAGCGCTGGTAGATTTTTGACGTGTAAAAGTGCCCGTGCGGCCTACTTACTAAATAAACATCTTTTATCTTTTTTATCTTTTATGAGATATCTACAGCCCGCTGACAGACAGACGGAGGTACGGTAATGCGGTCCCGTTGGTACCAAGGCAAAAAGGACTCTTATTATAATAATAATAATAATAATAATATCAGGGGACAATGTCACACCAATTGACCTAGTCCCATACTAAGCTATTATGGATTTGGAAAGCTATTCTGGCTGTAATAGGACAGTCTTTTAATTGCCTGTAAAGTCCTAGCACACAATTTAGTCGTAACGCCAATCGCTTTCCGTCTGAGCCAGTCTGAGGATGTTCGAATCGAAATGCACCGTCTGGCACGCACGGCTACCGGCTCATCTAGGAAACCGGCTGTTGTTCGAATGAAAACCTTTACATTCACGCGGCCTTAAACGGCCAGCCTCTCGCCGCCGCCCGACTCACCTGTGCAGTTGATAACCAACCTCTCTGCCGCACACACGCGCCGCAGCCATTTTAACTCTGCGACGAGTGTTCCATATTCGAATTTTTCTTCGAATTCCAGACGATCGTGATTGGAGTTTCTTTTTTTTTTAATCTGAAAGTGGACTTGGATATTAAGTTGGGACGATGAAGGACTTGTTTATGTGTGACTGTTTACGTTCCGATTCGAACGTTTAGTGTTTATCTTAAACTGTTTTCGGACCCTTTCAAAAGGGAGTGAATGTGAAACTGGATAGAGCCCGGAAGAACGGGTTGACTCTCCCTTCGCGCTTCCGCGAAAGGTATGTTGTGCTTTAGTGAAATTAAGTTTTGTCATTAGTTTAGAAATAAATATACCTGTTGGTTACATTTGGCATTAGATGAAATACTAAAAATATGTCAACTAACCGGAAGAGCGGAAGGAAAGCCTACTTATTAAGTATTACCAACCTAGTAACGTAAAACAGGAAGCGGACGAATGAGTTTTGATCACTCTTTGGAACGGCCCTATTTAGTCTTCCGTATGTGAAATTAAATAAGTTACCTACTTATCATGGTTATTAACTTTAACTTCTTCAAGTTAGTAAGTATGTTTTCTCAGTTCAACCGTTGTTTACTCGGTACCTATAAAGAGGCGGTTTTGTACGCAATAACCAGAATAATTAGAGTTTAAAAAGGAGCGAAAGGTTTGCCTAAAAATGAAAGTAGGCAGGCATAAGTTTGTAAAACTTCATTCATTTTGGTGTTCAAGATTTTTTTAATTTGACTGATTTAGCCAAACTAGAAAAATATCGTCTTTAGTCAACGTCTTTCTTTGAAAATAATTCAATTTTGTTTGGGAGGGAAAAAAAACTAGATCTAACAGTTACGTAGGGAAATGCAATTAAGTAAATTCTATGTGACCCGAGTTGGGAGCAGAAACTAGTATTTAAATGAATCCTAAAAGTCCGATTTAAATATAACTAAGCCCAAAAAAGTGGTAGGTAATAATTATTAATTCAGGGGAGCATCTTACACAAATTGACCTATATCTATGAGTAGTCCCAAACTAAGCTCTAATAGTGCTTTAGTGCTTTGTCACTTTAACATCTTGTTTGAACTTCTGCACTAATCTGTCAAAGGTGTAAAAGCTACAAGGTACAAAAGTGTTCTGCTTCTAGGTATAAGGCTAACTACGGTAATAGACCACGATTAAAACTTATTCTACATAGAGAAAATTAATTCTTAGACAGATAGAATTAAGGACTCGGAAACAAAATTAAATACCTACTCTAGCTCATCAGCTCATCACACAAATAGGTATTTGCCCTACACCGGGAATCAGGGTTTAGACGAAGACGATAGACAGCCTTTGTCTATGATGGATACAAAGTTAAATTCCATCACAGATAGGTACCTAGGTACTATTAGCCCAATGGAACTCTGAGCAACTTGGTCACTTTTTATGACTAGAATCAAAACGTCACTGTGACACAATTCTATGGTGTGTCAGAGTTCCATTGCGTTGATAATACAATAGATGAAGAGTTCTATGGGATAGGTTGCATTAAAAAACAAATGAATTACTAAAATATAATACATCCCTTTCTAACATAACAGTTATAGGTAAGGTACTACAATATTTAAGTAACAGCTAGGTACTTAAGGGACAGCAACAACGGTATCAGTCATTTGGAAACATTATCACGTCTGTGGAGATGGCATCTTAATAGATAATTAATTGCAGTCTCGAATTATTCGGCGGGAAACCAGTCCTCTATTTGTTTTTAAATGAATGTCGGCGTCTTTGGTCCTTCCAAGCTACATTAAGACTGGTTACAGCCGGTTAGTAATGTTTTAAAAACTTTAATATAGGCATTTTATATTTTATTAGACCCGGATTAGTTACATTGAAACGTTATAAACGTAATTTATCTTTTGATACCTATGAGATAAGTGTGTGCCCAACCTTATATAGGTATCACACAGATTCAAAATATTTTCGTATTTGAGTATTGGTAAACTTTTTCTATTTATTATTATTACAAATATTATATTATTTATTTTGCAGTGTGGTTACTGAATTATCAACAGGTTTTTAGAGTTGTAGGTAATTCTGTAGTACAGTACAGCCTACCCTACTCTGGGAATACAGGCGTGAAGGTAATGTAGGTATGTATGTATGTATTATTACAAAAAGCTTGGTAGCATCAGTGTCTATGTATTCTGTGGTTTAACACATTTTCATGCAATTTCACTGTAGACAACGGCAGAGGGGCGATTAAATTGAACTTTTAGACGACCTAAATAACAACCTATTTATTTTTAAATCTGCGTCTGCTGTTATTAATAAACAAGGCATTGTAATGCAAGTCGGTCCGATTGCTATAATTATATTTAACTATACCTAATTATACCTAGCTAACGAATCGTACGCATGCGTTGCCAATTAGGACAAACGGACAGGTGTTTCTATTGAGTTATTATTGATTTGAACTATAGTCGAATAGATGTACAGTGTGTGGAGATTTAAGGCAAATTATGAGCAAATTACAGGAAAAAATAATAATTAAAATGAATTGAAGCTAAAGTAAGATTGACAACGCTTTCTCTACAAACATGTACATTTACACTTTTCCAAACCATTAACGTCTTATATCAATTGAAAGTGTCTAAGCCAATTTTATTAAAATCATCGCGTTGAATGTCCAAGCAATTCGGTTACGTATCCTAAACAGAATATAGAAAAAAAAACGCGGATAGCCACGTGAAAGTGTTGACCCCTCAAACCGGCTTGGCTAGACGCCGGGTCCGTCTTCCACTCCGAAACACTGTGTACATCTCAAGAGTCATGAGGAGACATTGAAGATTTTATTACGTTTTATTAAGGCTCAGATTCAAATGATCTAGCTTCTTTTGAAATGCAAGAAGTCTATGTAAATTGCACACTGTGTTACACAATTCCCGCTGTTGAAAATGAAGAGCCAATCGAGGTAACAACGCAATTTAATCATATGTAAAATCGCGGGTTTTAGATTTAACATTTCAAATTAATATTTTTAGGGTATTCTCGATTCGTTACTTCGTTCGTTAGTCCATTTTCTCACTGGTAGAGATGCATTCGAGCAAGATGCAGGTCATAAATAGTAATAGAATTAGTAAGTAGGGCGCGCAAAACGGCGATAGTAGCAATGTTGTGTACATTCAATTTATTTACATACCTTCACGCCTGTAATCCCAGGGAGTGGGGTAGGCAGAGCTACAGAATTACAACTTCAAAAAGTTGTTGACAATTCAGTAACCACAATTTGCACAAATAGGCTAAGATGTTTATTTATTAAGACTAAACAAATGAAAGCGATCCTATAGATGATTTAGACGATGATTTAAACTGTGGTTATTTTATTACTTAATATACATTTAATTGACAACATCTGATTCTACTCATAAAGGGGGTAATAGGGGTGTCGAAGTTAGTATGGAAAAACGAAACTATACTGGCCAGTTCCAAAAATACCAGACTCAATAAATTCCAATTTTAAAAATGTAGTGTAGAGCGTAGTCTGGGATTTTGAAATAGAGAATTACCACACTGTACTAGCTAGACAGGTCGCAGATATTGTTGTAGAGACCACACAAGATAAGGGAATTAAGTACGGAACAGCCTTAACAAAGAAAACCTCACTCTAGAATAAGAGGCGATGTATTATTATTTTCATCATGTCAGTTTAAAAACTTCAACTGCCGAACAAAACCTTCCCTCAATCAATAATTTATTGTTGTCACATAGAGGCACATACATTGAAAATAAAGGTGTTGTTATTCTAGATTAAAGTCAGCTCCATAAGGATCGCCTTGAGGATCGGGGACAGGTCCAAAGTTGACCTCATTCAGCAGTTTCTTGCTATGATGTACCTTCCTCTAAATTGGTCGCGCAAATCTGTTTACTTAAGATGCTCATTTTCCGAAGTCAAGGAGATTCAAAGCAAAGTCAAAGTCATTTTGCCCTTTTTGACATAACATCTCATCTCAAATGTGGCAATAGGCATTGACACTTGCCACCACGCACGATTCTTTACCTCGTTGTGGCCTCCGGCGCATGATAATCAGCTAGATACATTCAAACCTCGAATTTCCAGTTATTTGTCGTTATAATTTAAATGAAATATCGATTCAACCGATTTTCAACTAGTTGCTGGGTGACGTCACAAAATGTTATGTAGATAATAAAATAATGATGAAAACATTATTTGGTTTGTTTATCCAAAAGATTCGCATTTGAACTGTGAGCCAAAATACCAATCATTCTATAGTAGCAGGAATAGCGGTAGAAAAATATGACGAGTGTGTAACATATTATGATAGCGTCTTCCATCGCATCCTCACTTTTAATTTTAGTAATCTTTGCGAGAAGCCTACACCGACTTATTCTACGGTATTGCGGGTATCTATGCATAAACTGCGGTAACTCCGAGTACTTAATAGCGCACTAAAGTTAGTAATTTTATCATGAAATGGCTTTCAGGAAATTGAAATGTATTTGCCTTTACCTTAGATAAAGTATTTCTAGCGTTAACGTATCATTTTTGCTTTAATTATGCAAGCTTTACTGTAAACGATAAATATGAACGCCTGCTAGAATCGTAAACCCGACTAGTAAAACGTAATGTGTTCTAATTTCAACCAGGATCTTGATTACGAGGAACTCACAGAGTATTATAATATCGTTTTGAAACGCTTAAAATAGAATAACCACATTAATTCACGATCGTATTATTACTGTCTGAATAAAAAACGCGTATTGATTACAAAAAAAAGAACTAACTTCAGACCCTTCGGCTAGGACGTTTATAAAAGTGCGAGTTCGTTATTTGCGTAGCCATTACGGTCCACCATTTTTATTTTATTAACGCCATCTTGTGGGTTGCCTTGACATTTACGCGAGTAGTCGAGTACCCGCGGATCTTCTTTTAATTTACTTGCGAACTTTGTCTCCGTTTATTTACTTTAATCGTGGCTATATTTCGCAATTACGGAGAGTAAATCTGCGAAGGAGCCATTTATAAGATAAGGCTTGTTAACATAATTGAATAATTAGCTCGAGTTTATAAAAGTAATTTAAGGAAAGTTTCGCCGTAAATTGAGATGTTTTTGCAAGTGGTTCAACTTGTGAAATGTTGTTGGCAACCACCAATTACTTATGCTCATTACTGAAACTTTGCGGTCCAATTCAAGATAGGTAAGTGACTTCACTCTTCAATTTCTAAATATATAGCTTGACAAAGATTTGACAAGGTGGCAGATCTGATAGAACTTAAATATTTGTCAGTGGCAACCACCGCATAAAGGAACTGTTATTGGGAAAAAAAAAAATAGATTCGATTCATGCCCACTTTCCAGACTCATTTCATTCATTCTTTTTTTCTCAAGTTTTATGTATAAATGCAGCAGTGGGACAGAAAAGGCTATAGAAGATATGAATCTAATAAATCTGTTCCATTACAAGGACTTTTGATTATCAATATCAGTCCTATTATAACCTAACCTATTAAACGTCTAAGCTAGTTATATATTTATTAAACAAAGTAAGGCGACTAGTATGCTAGAATAAAGTTATGGATTGAGACTGCTTCCTCAGACGCAGGCTTCGATAGTATGTTGTAAAACATACCAATGTCAAGTCGTTCATCCCTAGGTCTCAACTTTTAAAACTGTTTCATAAAAAATAGCACTCACGGGTGTGAGCGTTCGAAAATGTTTTACGAGGACGGCGTTCCGTTTATCTAATAGTTTTCTGCATAATGTCTTGCATGAAGTTCAAGGAGCAAGCAGCATGGAATAAAGCGATAAAACGAATAAAATCGCTCTAACACAGCGTTATTTTGACACGAGACCGTCTCACGAAACAAAGGGGCGTATTCTAACACGCTCGATAGTCTTATTACATTGCTTTAAAGTGGTTTTATAAATCGATAGTGGACGTCCATGGTTAAAATATTTATTTAATACAATCGGCTACTTTTTAGCGACATAACTTAACCATGACACGAATTTAATTAGTGTATTATCTAGATAGTAAATCAAATGGTATGGAAAAGCATTAAAAACATTAAACCTTGGCTGAACTAGTCAGTAAGATATTTATCGCTTAAGCAATATCGATCAGAAGTAGGATTTACTCTAAACGTAAACATCGAACCATGTGACCGACACTTTGGGAGCCATATTGACTCGATCGATAATAAGATCTTTTACAAGTCGTGTTGAGCAATATAGATCAGAAGTGGGATTTGGACTCGGAAATTTTGACAACATTTGTAGAGCGCTGCCGTAATAGTGTTGTCGGCAAAGCACACATGATTTGCAATTACCTTATTCGATACGGATTCAAGGTTGATGACGTAAATTTAAAGCTAAAATAAATCGTGGGAGTAACGCACCGAAGGTTCTGAACATCATCTCTTAGTTGTATTATAAAAACAAAAATATAACCATAGCCTACATTTTCTTATTACTTGAATGTACCTAGAACTTAGAACTTTACCTAAAAAGTAAAAAGTGATTTCAAAACTCTGTACCTACCTAATGCCTAGGTCTTTGTAACATCTAGATATTGATGAAACCGTTATTTATAACTATTGGATAGATAATGAACCCCTCATAATATGGTGACCCCTTCTTTCAGAGCTGATATCTCTTAAACGGCGAAACCAATTTTCATAAAACCTAGTTTAAAATCACCGTTAAAAAACCTGCTTTCAAATAAATAAAAACTGCATCCTAATCTAGTCAAGTTTATGAGCTACGGTACGACAGATATAAGCACACACAGACACATATAACGGTCATTCTTATAACACCCCTCTTTTTGCGTTGGGTGTTAAAAAATATGTTGTGTTTTTATTTACCTAATTGGATTAATCATACCTAATTGGCTATCGCATTTAGTAACTTCCGCTCATAAAACCTACCTAGAATTAAAACGAAACATGTTGAATTTATACTATCTCGGTAACTGGAGCAAAAACATTTCATACAGTTTACTTATTTTGAACGGAAGAAAAGGCTAAAAACAAGACTGCATTGAGAACGTAATTTCACTTTCTTCTTATTGTAGAAGCTTATTATAAATTGGGGCACTCTCGATTGTATGCTCGAAATAATTGGATTATTTTATTTTTCGTAGACGTTGGAACATTTCTTTGGTATTTTGTTTAGCCCATAGTACAGCGCAGCGCTTGTGGACATCCAATACAGACCGTTCGACACATCATGCTGGAGTGTCCGATTACAGCATACAAAGGGTTAAGTACCCCAACACTTCAAGGACTCGATTTATGCTATTGATTACCTCAAATCGTGTAATTTATCTGGTTTAAAGTATCTCTGTATATGGCATACGATAAATAAAATAAGTAGTAAAAGTACATTTAGAAAATGAATCTACCGAACTGAGAATACACGCTCTTAAATGTTTGTTTAGATGGTTAGACGGGGCAACTTAAACTCGTCGGTTATTAGTGATCGTGATTACTGGTACGTAGTGTGTTGTTTAAGGGTTTCCTCTACCAGTTTATCTCCAATATGGAAAGGTAGACAAAGAGCAAATAAACGATAAATTTCTAATGCCAGTTATTTATCGATTTCTAATACTTCTACGTTAAAGAGTATTTATTTTTCTATTGTTAATACATCGTTTATTGACATTCCTAAACGCATTGCAACATTTAAAAACAAAAACATGACTACAGACAGGTAATTTTGACAGCATACTTTGTAAACAAAGCGCGTTCTCTCCGGTTCATTAAAGTGAAGCTATTTTCTTATCTGTGCACCGACCAGTAACTCAGTGAACGTTACATGGCTATGAAGGTCGCATACGACAATGTGCGTAGACCCCGTCCAATCGCGACCGTGAAATTTGGAGCGAAAATCTAGATTTTTACCATTAGTGTGTACACCGTTAGGCTGATTATTTTAACTATAATAGCTGACGATTGTTAGTTAACTATACTAGTACTTTTTTCAACTGCTGTAATGAGATTTTATTTGGTTAGATGTGGTTTAAAATTGTCCTAAAACTTGAGAAATTGACGCTTGGCACTTTTACACGTCAAGAATCTACCAGCGCTTCACAAGAGAAGACCACTGCTGAGAAGAAACGCCGCAAGACACACAGCAAAAATTAATAAATTGAAATAGGTACCTAGGATCGCAAATAGCAAACACGGCAGAGTTGTTTTAAAGTCTTAAAATCGTATTGAATAAATATTTTCGTATTGAAAAAATAGGTATGCAATAAAATATAAGCAATAAAAAATATAAGCAAACAACATGTGGCGAATAAATAAATATCAGAGTATTAATAAATATCAAATGACAATCTCACAAAAATTGACCTAGTACTAAACTAATGCTTGTTCCATCAAGGGCTTTATATGTTGATTCACTATAGAACCTTGTCATAATGACGAGATAGAAATTACATAGGAATTCATCGTTGGTTCTACAATGGTTAATCAATTAAAGTTCGTGACCGTACATATTTACTAGACAACGATATAAATACACATTTAGAGAAATAAACAAACAGGCGTGATTTAATATTTGTATGTATGTATAATATTTATATACAAAGAAAACATCCAAGACTCCGAAACAAATGCTCGAGCTCATCACACAAATATTAGCCCATTCCAGGAATCGAACCCTGGACCACCAGCTTCATAGGCAGGGTCACTACCAACTGCCAACGCGACGTCGTCACGCATTATAAAGGTTATTTTTACTTTATTAACGTTGTACAGTCGCTATCAATTAGGTATACTGCCGTCCTACCAAAGAAGGCGGCTAACTGCAATGCAGTGGTCGAACCATTACAAACTCTATTGGTAACCACACTAAATTTAAAATGTTAATACCACTACTGTACACTTACCCGCCTTCTTTGGTAGGACGGCAGAATATTATTTGTACATACAATCCAAGGTGCTCAGAATTTTAACGCGATACGGTGTCTAGATATAGGTAGGTATAGGTTACATGTATCCTTTTAAAATTACGTAGGTTGCCATTATCGCTCGTTCAGCATATAAAAACCTGTCTAACTTGGCTATACACATTATGTATAATTTCATCGTTTTATTTATCAATACTTGGCTATACCTACTCGTAAGTGGTTAAGTATACTTCGCAAGGTGCTTTTCTATAAGTTGATTATGACACGTTTTACGAACCCAGAAGTTCAGTTACGTCACTTTAGAAGCAGATGACACAGCGGTAACAGATTATGTCACGATACTGACATGGTACTGACATATTTGATTACCCAATTATACCATATGCGCGTAAGTCGGGAAACCCAACTTTACGCGCTACTAAGTTGCTAATAAGGATTATACGTACGTAAACGTTAAGTGGGTAAAAAAGCACAGTTACTACACAGTTGTATAATCTTGTTGCTATACTCGGAATAATACTTTTTTACAAACATACTTATACAATCTTATTGCACTGTACTTACTCAAATTATAAGTTCGTCATGCGCGGAGCTCCTTTTTTTGGGCAGTTGACCCTTCGGGCAAAGTATATGTCACCAATCCATATACAGATCCGAAATTCTTCTTTATCGGAAAGGTTTCGTAACAGTTCTTTACTATCAGAGATGCATCTTGATATCGCACGGAAATGAAATGGTTATCTAAGGATTCAATCAATAGGACGGTATCATTAGAAAGATAATGCTCTTGGAACACTATGAAGATGAAATCTTTCGAAATATTAATTGAGTCTTTACATAGAGCATTTTTTTCATCTAGTTTACTATCATCTAGCTGCATTCCACAATTGCATTAGTTTAATTTAGCTATATTTTTATGTTGATATAAATCGGAAACTCGCTCATTACACAATATTATTCATATTTGATTACAATAACAAAAAAATGGCACGGTTCATCTGTCATTCTGTTCTGGGCTTCTATTCCTCATTCTCATTACTTCATATTGTAAATGTTATAACAGCTCTTATTAATCTGAGAGCAAAGGCGGCTGGGTCCTTAACAATACGATTGCAATGGGGGTAAAAAGTTAAAAAAAAGTAGAATAAAGGCCGTGGCCGGATGTGGGTTAAGTTCCAAAAGTCTCTAGCTCCTCATCAATGAGCGAGAACCTTCTGTCTTAGTCTTGTTTGTATTTCTTTACAAGTTTGTTTATGTTTGTTTTATACCCATAGTACATCCTACCTACCTACAAAGTTTTTTTTTTTTTTTTTATATCAGGAAGGCAAACGAGCACACAGGCCACCTGATGGTAAGTGGAAACTGTGACCCATAGACATTCGCATTCACAAGACCGCAATCCTAAGACTGCAAATGCGTTGCCAATCCTGAGGACGAAGATGGAATGCCTCTATGCTAGTAATTTCACCGGCTGTCTTATCCCCAAACCGGAACACAACAATGCGAACACTGCTGCTTGGCGGTAGGTTAATGGATAAGATAGTGGTACCAACACGGACGGACCCTGCACAAGGTCCTCCCACAAGTACGTAAGTAAGTAAGTAAGTATTTGGGATATTCATAATTTTAACAAAACTTAAACGATTTAGTAACATAAGAAAGACTTAAGAAAGTTAGTATAAATATCTAATCCCTGGAATCCGCGCGTGGGCGCAAACACTATCGGATTTAAATTAATTGTAGCATATCGTACAAATTAGGCTCTATCCGCAGAACTAGTTGGATAACTTGAATATAATCAATTCACCTTCGCCGGCCAACGTGCGTCCTTTCATGGCCGGCTACCGCGTTTTCGCTGACATAACTTTATTATAATTTTGACAGTTTATCAAAACTTAATAACTAAGAATTCGTTGTATTCTATCATAAAAGTTTAACCCTTATTACTGGTCATCACAGTTCAATTTATAACCTATTGCCTATTCCCTCGGAAACTGACAATTTTCTAAAGACAAAACTCAAGCTATCTCCGTACCAAATTTCATCGAAATCGGGTCAGCGGTTTAGGTTTAGTATTAGTATGGATATTTGGGTTTGAGGTTATGATTTGTACTAAAAATGCTAGAATGACATTTAAGCGTTAAAAAAAGCGTTTAATGTTAAATCACATTAGAAATTACAAATAGCCAAATTATTTTTGCAACTTGAGAAAAGTTACAAAATATTTAATTTGCAATTAATTATTTCAAAACTATCGCGACAGAAAAGCACGTGTCACCTTGTAATTATTACACACTTTAACACCGTGCAATTTTAAAGATGTGTCAATATTATTGGCACTAATGGACCGACATTATTGACGATAAAACTGATCGCTAATATTCTAACCGGCGTTTTGAGTCGATCCTCCGCAATTTGCATATAAAACTGGAATTATGAAATAAAACGACAACGCCGCACCTTTGATTTTTTATGCTAGATGAGATGAGGCAAACAAAGTGCGCAGTATGCAAAACTAAAAAGAAAACATGTTCTTATTTTTAAAACTACGTTAGCTGTTTAGCGCGAATAGCGTGTAACTTCGTTCAAGTAGATTTGTTTGCATTACCTTTGCCACAGATTAAACAAAAAATACTCCTTGCTCCTGATTTCAATTTTATGTAAAAGGGCCACTTAATGGAAAACTAAACGGACGGACGGACATAACTATAAGGCTAGTTTGACTACAGAACCCTAACAGGATACAAATTAAAGATATGTTTTAAAATGTTGTAAATGTATGTGTAAAAGCTCATTTAAATACTTTATAATAGCTTTTTGTGTACATAAGGACCATAATTTATAAAAAAAAACGCTAAACAAAACCTAAATGCCAGTGGAATAATTTATAACCAACATTAAAAGTAAAAAACATATTCGAAATTCAAACGTACGCGAACAAAACAATCTGTTTTGATGTGCCAGTGTTAATTAATTCTGTCACCCAGGTGTTGCTAGTGAAAATAACCTCGGAAAGTTCCAGAGTGCTAAAAGGTGGTCAATGGTGGCCACCGCGACGCGTTTGCATGCGACTGCGATTATCACGGGCTTCATAATAGCACCCTCGGTTTATGAAAACAAAAATATGAGTTAGATAAGTCTGTGTGATGGCTTATTGATGAATATGTTGTAGAAGAATTAAATAAGTATAATACCTATTATCATAATAATAGTAACTTTGTATTACCATTAATCAATATAAATGTGTACTTTTTAATTGACGTCAATTTGAGGAATATTGTTCTCTAATGATTTAAAAAAAGGTAGTAATAAGGAATACTTTCGGTATTTAAAATTAGTTGTGATGATAATGACACCATGGCAATTTCTTATTTTAAACACTCTACTTTGTCATGATTCCAAACTAGATTGATCTTAAAGCTTATTTTATTTAAGTTAGACATTGTATTACAGATTTAGAAAACAGGTTTTGCGAATCGAACCCACGGTAAACATAATAAGCAGGTAGGTATCGACACATAGTGGAAACACGGGCTTAACGAACTTGCGAACAAAACACGCGTGCTTACGTCAAATACATAGATAGAAGTTCGTATAAACAGCATCTCTACTGACCGACCGACCACTAGTGAGCCTTATTATAAGATGATAAGATTCACAAATGGCCAGTTATCTGTGTAGCTGATGGTCCCTTAGTATATACATTGTTTTTTAACAAAAAGGTTCCTTTAATTACACATCTTAAAATTGGGTTAATTTATTACCTCCTCTTAAATGGGCTTGAGAGATAGATAAGCTCAGGTTTTAAATGAATTCCCTGTAATGTATGTAATGTATGTTCCAAAAAACGTTTTGATTTTATAAGAACTTGAAAAAGAAACTTTGCTGTGTGGTTGCCGGTTTAGAATTGTGCCACTCCATGTCTTCCCGTGGAAGTCGTAAGAGACCACTAAGAGAATAAAGGCTTGTAGTACTGTTAGGCGATGGGCTTGCTACCTGTCACTAATATACACTGTTAAACATTTTAGCCTAATTGTGCAAATTGTGGTTACAGAGTTGTCAACAAGTTTTTAGAGTTGTAGGTAATTCTGTAGCTCTGCCTACCCCACTCTGGGAATGAAGGGTAAAGGTATGTATGTATGTATGTATGAAAAAGAAAAGTCGGCGTTCTTCATACAAAGTAAAATTTTCGAGCCGAATGTTGTATGGACGCGTAAGGATTTTGTTTATAATCAAAAGGAAAATAAATGCTCCGTTATTAACAGATATTCGTAGTAAAATTATATTATGATCTAAAGTAAATGATTGGTAGTCAAATTCGATAAGTCATATTTATAGGTATTGGATAAAAACAAGCGTTTCCAAGTTATTTTTTCACCAATGTATATTATGTTTTCATTTTATTCCCAATTGATTCCCAATTTCAAACGTGCATTCACATCTGAAATAATAGCGATAAAAAAGCTACTACAAATAGCGAGTGAAGTGACATCATTATCACTTTTTTTGTCGTGTTGGACAATATTTAATTGTGAATCAACCTTAAACGTAAACTCCACTAAACCACGTAAAATCCATTTCGAGTTAGTTTTTTAAACACTCAATATCAAGTTCTCAGTTTTAGCACGCATTGTATTCAACAAGTAATTGCATTAGGACAAAAATAGCGATAAAAAAGCTACTACAAATAGCGAGTGACATCATTATCACTTTTTTTATCGTGTCGGACAATATTTCATTGTGAATCATCCTTAAACGTAAACTCCACTAAACCACGTAAAATCCATTTCGAGTTAGTTTTTTAAACACTCAATATCAAGTTCTCAGTTTTAGCACGCATTGTATTCAACAAGTAATTGCATTAGGACAAAAATAGCGATAAAAAAGCTACTACAAATAGCGAGTGACATCATTATCACTTTTTTTATCGTGTCGGACAATATTTCATTGTGAATCATCCTTAAACGTAAACTCCACTAAACCACGTAAAATCCATTTCGAGTTAGTTTTTTAAACACTCAATATCAAGTTCTCAGTTTTAGCGTGCATTGTGTATCAAGTAATTGCATTAGAACAAAACCTCAAACGATTACAAGAAAATAACAAAAAACGTAGAGGACCGTAATCGATCTTTTACCGCCATTTGCATTGTATCTAGCAAAAAAAAACGGACGTGACAAATTTTGAATCTTCTTTTTTGAACGGTTGATAAAAGAACTTACGGGTACATTATTCGCGTTTTACCCTACTGCTGAAGGATTAGCCTATATATCTGTGTATGTATGTTTATTCCTTTGTTGCGCTCTAGAAACTAAACGCGTAGGCCGCGTAGTATTTTGATGATTCTTATATATGTCAATGGATTTGTCTTAATCTTGTGGTGTCATTAAAGAAATGACAGTAATTAAAAAAACAATATGGCGGTAACCAGACGCCATATTGTAAAAAAGAAAAGAAAAAATATGACAAGTGGGGGATCGTTGAATAGGTACTTAAAAATCATCTTTATGTTTCTCTCATCATTTTCCATTGTTAATGATTATTTAGGATTTATAACGATTTTAAGTCGTTTAGCAACAGTTGGGCTTGTTTATGGCTTGCTTATTATTCAATGGCAATGTGTTTACAATCGGAAGTGAATCGGAAACTAACGCATTCTTTCATGGGAATCAATGACACGCCCTTGAATTCCGATTGAATCGATTATCGTTGTCAAATAATCAACCGAAATATTTAGAACTGCGTTTGTAAACCGACACTACAACAGCGCTACAGTCACTACAAAAAACTAACAACAGCGGAACAAATTAGTCAGAAACTGTTACATATTTGTTAAATATTGTAATTTTCTATGGAACCTAGCCTTTTACTTGCATTCGAAGTGAAAAGTAGTGTTTATCGCAAGACTAAACAACCATAATGACATTAATGACACTCGAACTATAGCCATAAACATCTCGTGTCATTATGGCTTGTTTTAGTCCCTTGTTGAACAATCTACTAAGTATTATGTTTGTTTTTAAAACTTTCGCTACGTTAACTCGTATACTGTTTTTAAATGTGTATTTCTTGCGTGATTAATGGTGCGTTCCCATATTCAAAACCGTTGGTAGAGTTGTGACGTCTCGTTAAAATTTGACACATTTTGTACGTAGAAAATGTCATCACGCTACTGCCCGTAAGGAAAACGATTCGTTTCTTGAATATAGGAACCGGACATAAGTCCTGTTTAAGATTTGTAATAGTATAATTGTAGTAACTTTTGCACAGGTCCCATAATTAATAACATGACATTAAATTAAACTATTACTTTAGTAATTGTTTATTTTGTTATTATCGCGTAATGATTTGTGATTAAGCGTTGATTTTGCCGCCATCATTACAAAACTTAATGGCATTTTGCTTAGCAACTGAAAACCTCGTCTTGACCTTTCTCACCAGCGTTGTATGCCTCAGCATCGTAAAAATAGACAATAAAAGAGAATTTATACGTATTCAAGACGCTAGACGTGTGCATTCACCCATACAGCCACATTTCATCAACACGCAGAAGTCGATTGTATTGTAGAGCCATTATCTTATCAATGTATCCATCGATTGCCCGAAGACACATTGGGAACGAATCGACTGTTGCATAGAATCGTAATGTATTATTAAGTGTTTATTAATTAGCTACACATGAATAAACATTACAAATGTAATTGCTTGTACGAGTACACTCTGCTGCGGAAGCTTAGCACTTACTATTAAAGGCCTGCCTTATCATTATTGCGAAGTTTGAGCAGTACTCCTAAAAAATGTTGCTCTGGTTTTTTTGTTATGCATCTTACATATTCAGGGGATCTCCAAAATCAACTAACAGTAACAGTTGCTTGTGGACATTATCTATTACCAAGGGAGCCACAAATAAGTGGCCGGTGTTGATTTTTTTAACGCCTTTTTGAGAATAACTTCATTAGTAGAATGGCATCTAAACTCATTCCAAATTCTTAGTGTCCGCACAAGATTGAAAAATTGCTGTATAGAAAAACGCAGCGACTCGAGGAAATCGGAAGGAACAGACTGTGGATAGCCAGATGTATGATGAATAAAAAATAAGAAAAGGCCACAGTCTAATCACAAACATTTAGAGATGACAAAATTTAGTGAATAACCAGTGTCATAGGGACCATGCCGCGAGCGGACCTGTTACAGGGGGTGTTCTTTTTATAGTGGTGATTATTTTTTACATCTTTAATATTTGAGCAGCTTAGTTTAATTTTAATTCAAGTAAATTTAGTTTTAACTTTTAATTATAAAGACCTATAATGAAGCATATGTAAAAAAATAATTTACGTAACACTTGAATAACTACGGTTTGTCAGAAAGTTTCAAACTTCCAATAGGTATCGAGCTTGTCTGATGGCTGAGTGCCTATTGCTACATAAAATAAATCGATTTTTCGGAAGAAATCCAATTTGAGTTGCGTATTGGGCCGGAAATTTCCACCTCGTTTGGAAGACACACATGGAAGAGCCAGAAAATGACCCATGCATTGTTATGTAACGGTCATCAAGGCGGTGTAACAGGGCGGAGAAAGCGTTACGTATGATATAAACTGGACAAACTCGAAAATGGGAGCAAAAAAGGCTCGCATTCAGGTTTCATTTATAAAACTTGTATGTGGTCCTTATGCAACTGCGGTTTCGCGAAAGA
Organism: Acleris emargana; assembly: GCA_927399475.2. Taxonomy (NCBI): domain Eukaryota; kingdom Metazoa; phylum Arthropoda; class Insecta; order Lepidoptera; family Tortricidae; genus Acleris; species Acleris emargana. The sequence goes on along the minus strand of OV656856.1, from coordinate 6,178,593 downwards.
AATTTAATTGCAGGGCTCTTGGTGTACCTTTTGACAGGTATAATATGTCAAATCATGTATTTTATGTAACTGACAGGTAGGATAGGTATTATGTATTTACGGTATGAATTGCCATCCATAACTTTTGAACTTGACCGCCCAAAACAAACGCGTAGAAATATGCATTAATTATGAAAAGTCGTAACCTATTTATTCAGATTTAAATGAGGTAATATTTCCGTTTTCGAGTAATTCTCAACAAACAGATGATTAACAACGTTAAGTATATTTATAAGCTATTGTAGTTAACTAGTTATCAATCATACAAGTTTAAAATAAAATTGAATATATTCGGAACCAATTGAACCAATTGCAATTTCGGCATCGTCATGGCGATGCTCCATTAATTCAATTATATTGCAAAGCCGTCCACGTTAACCAATTCTTTGTACTAGATGATACCTACGTAGGCAGAGCACACTGTGCAATTCAAAAGCGATCAATCTTTTGTATTATATTAACAATACATTGACGTCAACACACAGACAGTATTTATATGTACTGGGCCACACAATATTGTGATAGTGACGCTTGTAAGTTCACCGTTGAACCACTGAAAGGCGTATCAAACACGTCACAAAAGATCTGCCCTCCTACGGAGAAAAGGCGTATCTACTATATAAATTGTATTGAAAATCCAACCTTATTTTAACCCTTGAGAGTTTAATATGCTTCTATGAATTAATTGCACATGCGCCTTTTCTTCGTGGGAGGGCAGAGATGTATACTTGTGGCGTAACTTGGTTGTGAAAATTTCCATTGCCAATTACACTTATAATAAGCTTTATAAGAGCTGTATAAGGTGCACGTCGTAAACTATAGACTATACTGCTCTTTAGAGGCGGTCAATGCGTTTCATAACGACAAAGTGAAATTTGATGACATCGCACGGGGCATTTTGAAATGTACTTCATTGTATTGTAATCAAGTTACGACTTCTTTATGTTTGAAAATTAGTATCATTGCATTATGCTTGATAAAGGTTTGACAAGACATTAGGTTACGCGAGTGATGTCGTGATATTTCCGTAAAATATAACCAATCAAAGCACAATGGGCAAAAATGACCCCACCCACCAACAGAGATGAAACATGTCCCAGTTTATAGATATTGGCAACATGATGTATTGTTACTATGGCGATCCATATGTTTGGGGTTTTCTCGGAAAGTCAGTATCATATCGTATGGAATTTGTTTACAAATGAACAGATTCTTGCATTGCACTCTTGAAAGGTTTTTTCATAGAAAAAATCCCATCTATTTAGCTACTAAAATAGGTATTTTGTCTTGTTTTGGGTCCTAACGAACATATAAACATGCATCCCGTGACTGTTGGAGGGTGGGGACGGGCTCCATACAGAATTCACCCTTTACTACTTATGAAAGCTGTTAAACTTATAATACCTATGCTTGCTTACCCAAAGAAATGATTTTATTCTAAGGCGATTTGTAACTTCCATGACCTTAAGACGTTTTTTGCCCATTACTTTTAATTCAATCCATATACTTAAGCAACTGCCATTAGTACATTAACTGTTTTTTTGGTGATTTCACTTATATAGTTCCTATTAAAAACCTCAAGTTCCTTTTGTCGCTCAAAAAACATCGTTTATTTTTATTAATAAAGAGTCACTGTCCAGAACACGATATCGGCTCCATTTGGTTTGTAAACTAGTAAATCGCCCTAACTTCGCTCGGGTTTACTTATATTATGCACATGGACATTCAGAAATGCATTACATGCTCAAAAACATGGTAAAAATCAAAGATAAAAAGATCGAAACCTGTTGCGTAGTTTCAAATAATGAAACGGACTAACCAACAAACAGACCGAATAACTCGTAGATACTATTTCATACGTGTATGGTGATGACAAAGAAGCCTGATAACGTATAGGTTTGAATTTGTTTACCGTTCTACTGAAATTGTCCACATTGTCACAATCGTTTTTTCTTTTGTTATAGTAATAACAAAAATATGAGTCACAATCATGTCAGCCGAAAGACGTCCACTCCTGGACATAGGCCTCCCCCAAAAATATGAGTAGGTATTTCATTTAAATTATAAAACTACTTAAATCAAATATTAACGGATTGTCCTACAAAAACAACCACTCTGTAAAATTTTCTAGGGACCGTTATCAATTGTTTTCATAATCTACTCACCTATTGCGCAGGATATGATAATATTGTATTTACTCACCTGTTGGCTCAATTTAAAAAAAGTCGTATAAGAAAAAATTATACACGATTTTCAGTTTTAATTAAATGCGGTTTCAATATTGATTACAATATCGCTCCTAATCAGGGTGTGCCTTTTTTCTTGTTAATGCATTGTTTCGTCATTTACGCATAAATTATAATCCAATTTATTGTTTTTAACGTTTCCGCGCATTTTGTTTTCTTACACAACAACTTAACAAAACGACGTTTCTAGGTGTCGACGTGATTAATATATGCTATTGTAATAATACGGTAGGAAATGAATATTAATAACAATTATTTACGGCAACTACGAGTTGAGTTTATTCGCAAGGATGAAGCGTATTATTGTTTTTGGGGTTCCGTACCCAAAGGTTAAAAACGGGACCCTATTAAGGAGTGGTTCAGTAAAAAAGTAGCAATGAATTAACTGGTATTTATTTTTTATTTGTTGCTAATTATGAAGCAGTTTTTTTTTAGTAATCTGTAGATATCATACTATTAAATAAAAATACAATAATATTGAAATGTGTAAGATTCCTTGAGTTTTCTCAATATTTATTGCAATGTACTTTATAACTCTTTGTACAACACAATTTGACAATCTTCGCTTGCCGTTTTCTACAATACCACAATTGAATTTCCATTTTCAGAACTTGTTTGATGCTTTTAAGAATATTATTATACGAATAAGTTATACCAATAAACTGGATTTCACGTTGGGTAGCAAGGAAGTTTCTCCAATCTAACAGGGGTTTTCTATAGGAGACAAATTTCTGTAAAAATGGCAAATACACAATTTTTGAAAATCCATGTAACTACCCGAAACTAAAGTTAAATAAAAAATATTAACTAATGATCAAAAGACAATTTAATAAGGTATTAACAAGCCCATCAAACTTAAAGAAAAAAAATACGTTTATGACAAACACCTCATAAATTCTCTCAAAAGACACTGTTCAAAAAGATTTAGGTGAGATTTAATGTAAAAGGCGAAAACTTGAAATCCCTCTTTAATTTTTACCATTTTTATTGTATATTTTATTTAATAGTATCTACAGATTACTATTACAAATGCACTGCTTAGAAATTAGCATAAAATAAAAACCGCTGTCCGTCTGTCGGTCACCAGGCTGTATCTCACTAACCGTGATAGCTAGACATTTGAAATTTTCACAGAAGAGATGTATTTCTGTTGCATATAACAACAAATAATAAAAAAAAAAAATTGGAGCTCCCATATACAACAAACGTGATTTTTTGCCGTTTTTTGCTAATGTTGTATAGATAATGGTACGGAACCCTTCGTGCGCGAGTCCGATTCGCACTTGGCCGGTTTTTATTTTCAATAGATTTGTTTTTCCGAAATAAAACATGATGGGAACGTTAGTAGGTATTTCTTATACATACCTTCACCCCTGTAATCCCAGAGTCGGCTAGGCAGAGCTACAGAATTATAACTTAAAAAGTTGTTGATAATTCTGTAACCACAATTTGCACAAATAGGCTAAGATGTTTACCAGCATATTAGTGACAGGTTGCAAGCCCATCGCCTAACAGTACTACATATTATATTTCTTATTATTATAATTATACAGACAAGATTAGTTATTTTAACAAGTAATCGACATGATAACAGTTCAGTTTGCTTAAAAATGTTGGTAACGCTAATAAATTAATTGCTAATGCTAACCCTGATGTCTAAAATGAAATATCTGAATGCGTGGCATCAATATAGAAGTCAATAAAGTGAGGTTATGTCTTTGACCCTTAACCCTAGCTGAGAAAACCTGTCATTGTAATAATTTATCCTTATGCATATTACTTTGTGAATTGTACAATTACATACACTGTAGATATTTGCATGATATGTAAAAAGGTATCATGTGAGCTGGCGTTAAGGCTCTTTTATTATGAATGCCTTGTAAGTCGTATACAAGCGGTAGCAAAAATAGCTTAAGCGCCAGCTGCCGCTTCAAGCCTTTTGCTTTGGACGATCACTTGCGTGTCTGACGCATTCAGTACCAGCTGTTCAGGGTTTCATACATAATCGACTCAATATGGCGTTATTAGCCCTCAACGAGCTAACTATAACTACATGCACGTTTCCGTGACTCCGCTCATTTCTATTGTTCTCTGTTACGTCTTAATTATACATTTACATTTCGCATGTAATTAACGATTTTTTTGTTTGGTTTTTACTTCCTTTCTCTCATTTGAAGTTTAGAATTGGAAAATAAATAGCTAACGCCTGAAGCTGTTCTTTTTATAAACGTAATATATTGTATAAGGGTCGTGTAGTAGTAGCCAAAAACATTTACTCAATTATCATATTCTACCTTTTTTAACCAACTATTAATTTAAATTTAAAAATCTAGGCTGTATGGATCAATGTCCTTTGTCTTTCCGTCTCGGATAAAACAAATTTAAAAAAAACTGTGGTTTGTTATGTCTACCCTGACTTCTTGCTAGTTAGTCACAGTAAAGGTGTAAAAGAGTACTTATGCTAAATTCAGTAACAAGCCACCGGAAATAGGAACATGCCTATTTAAATAATGACCCGAAACGCAAATTCGCATTTCTGCATACTGCCTTCACTCACGCAGTAATCAATGTATAATGAATTTGTTACAGGAATTCGTTTACATTAAGGTAAGCGGAATTGAATGAATAAAGGGGATTTTAATCTTAGACTACATTTATCATTTTTTTGAAACAAAATTTAATAAATGAGTGTTTAGTGGGTAATAAGAAAATACAATCATCAATAAATAAAATTGCTTAGCAAGAAATAATCAATGTGCCAAGTTGGTTTGCCGTTTTGGTGTTTTTTTTTTTTTTTTTTCATACCAGTATTTATTGTTAGTGATTTTGGTAGGTACCTACTTAATTAATTTTTAATCATTGTTTTTATTTTTCAGGTAATAAACTTATCCTGGTCAAAGACGTTTGGATGTTTAAGGGTTTGTAACTTATATTGTAATAAAACTTTTTTGTCGACTAACACCCATTAAAAATGCACGGAACCCAACCCAACAGAACTGAACGGATCATGCCTAAAATCTTAATTAACCAGCGATTGTTCATATATTTCAAATTGCTCTAATTCGAAAACCATTTCGAGGAACAGGGTTTTAAAGCTGTTCTGCATTATAATTTTTTGAAATATTTATCTATTTCGGATATTTTGACGAAAGTATATTTAACCTTCGCTTGACTTTCGTTCTCGGCTTGAAGCCCTCCTAGGTGTATCTTACGGGATAAGTGAAAAAGCTTGAAAAGTATGTTTTGATACACTATTACAATCACTTTTCATCATTAGATACCATTTAATTGTTGTAAATTAGAAAATGCCAACGCAGATGTGTTATTCTAGATTTATTCTAGAAAAAGAGGCTTAATTAGAATGTACTTAATAGATAGACAAAAATGGAGACTAAGTTAGCCGCTATTTTGGACGCTCTTAAATTCCAACCAAGTGCATCACAAGCGTCCACAATTTCGCAACAAGTCCTAAACAGAATATAGAATTACCGTATCGAACGTGGCGTTAGCCCAGAAGGGACCGCCTTGCCTCACCACCGCAATGTTTGTACACTTGCCGACCGCATTCCTCGGAAAATGTCCGTGCCATAGGGTTACTAGCTCAAAATACCGAAGAAATACAAATATAAGCAAAAAAATACACTTTGGTAAATATATTGAGCGACTTTAAAAGGTTTACGTAAGCCTTTCATAATTTATTCGCTCCTTATAAAAATGGTACTAAAGATTGGGTAGGTTGTGCCCCCACTAATTGGGGCACACCAATAAATGACAGGGTGGGGCAGTGACAGTATACGTAGTAACTGCATACGACAGTTAAAAAAAACAAAGGTGCTAAAGATGTTGATAGAAGTTGTCATCTTCGGAAAAACCACCCGAAAACAATATTTTAATATAATTAAATTTAAATAACACTATAGGACGCCCGCGGCTTTGTACGCATACAATTGGTTTCCCACTACTCCCCCCTATTTTAACCCCATAGGGGGTGAATTACCAAAAATCCCTTAGGTCATCCCTATGATATCCAAGGAATTTTCCCTGCAAATTTTAAGTCCCTAGGAGTAGTGGCTGTGCGTTAATCGATCAGACAGTTTCTTCTTTTATATAAATAGAGATTGACAAATTGTTGCAAATATTGTTGTTGATGTAACTAGAAAGTTACCAAGGTTTTAATTTTTATTTTTATTTAATTTTATACATTTTATTGTTAATCTTAAAAAAATGCGAATTGTGGACAGAGGTCAGAGGAACAACATCATAAAATTTAAGTCTTACAATTTTCCCACATTTTAAACAAACCAAAAAAAAAGGGACTCATGCCAACCCTAGCGCCGATTACCACGTTCAGTTCGACTACCAATCGGGTCAAGTTTGCTTAGAAATGGGTACCATGGCGTCGAATGTGAAAAACGCTCAACTAAATTACCTTAAGGTATTTAGCTTGTCGTGTGCCTTTGCGTTTGGGATTAGATCATAATATAGTTGGGAACGACGAGAAAGATCTCTCAATTAAAAGTAAAGTCTAATCACTAAAACTAAACGAAACTTTTGTTTACTAAATCAATTTAGAGACAAAGTCATTTTAGAGACCAATAATTCGTTTCTTTGGTCAAACTTTTTTATGACAAATTGTCACTAAGGAATGACTTCATCCATCATAATGCGTACTGTCAAAAGACTGGAATGCGCGCTTCCGGCGTCTGTATTTCCGCGTGCATACAATCTGAAGCTATTTAAAACTAGGGTGAATGGGGTTTCAAAAAAAAAAAACCATTTATCAATTAAAGCCTTGAATTAAAATCCTTATTTTTTTCATTTTGTAACGGGAGTACTTATATAATCTATAGCTACAAAGACAACTGGCGTAAACGACAACTAAATTGTACTGTAGAATTGTCCTCTATGCCAATTGCCATTTTACCCATCGAATGATTTAATTACCCATAGTATTTTTGGTATAAATAGAAGGAAAAAGAAGAAGAGGGAGACCAAGAAGAACTTAGCTAGACCAATTAAAAGAAAAAGTAGGAGTCGTGCCGTATCAGTGTATTAAAGAGAAGGCTTGGAACAGGGAAGAATGGAAATTACTCCACCGACAAGAACATAGCTGTTAAGTAAAAAAAATCTTCTTCCTCAAAGGCAAGAGTTAGTCAAGAGCTAACCCATTATAAATAATAATCGTCACTCGTGAATTAATTGAGTTCAGCTGTCAGTTCCCATAAACCTCAGAGACAATTGACTCGTTCCTTTTTCAAACTTGTGTACGAGTTGTATCGTCATTAACTGGCTCTGACTGCAGCTGCCAGCTTCCAAAAACCTTCACTTATTTACAGAAACCTTTCTAATTTCACAACGCATCTAAATAAAAATGTAACTTTTCGTAAACAACGCGCTGCAATTAATTTAAATTAATTATAACGATGTGACCAGATGTCTCCGGCAGTCTCCCGCATTGTGCCCGGTTCGCACGGGTGAAAGCTAGATGCGTTCGCAGAACACCGCCTTAGGATGCGTTCAGAATAACACATACTGTCGTACTTAGAGACATTTTAGAGACGATTGACAATAGAAACTTTTTTTAAAAGCGTTCTGAAAAAATCATGCTTCAAGGGTTTGTTTCAAAAGCAAAAAAAAAAATGTCTTTTGTTCATTATTTACTTAGAAAATAAATAATTAAATTTTTGCTAATGGTTAAAGAGCTTAAACGACACATGATCTCTTCTACGACACAGGTAGTGCTTGAACAACAAAACGCAAGTACAAACAAAATGACTTCATATATACCGACCACTAGTCTAAACCGTAATAATATTCAATAGGTATTTTTCTCAGTAAATAATTTAAAAAAAAATTGAGACCAACCCCTATAAATATGTTTTTTATCATAACAACTTTTCAAAAAATATTTTGTCAATTAACTCGATTCCTTTTTCAAACTCGTGTATGTTTTTACACGGAATTACTACGAAACGACTTTATCGTCATCAAATAACTCGAGTGTCTTATAATTGTTTCTTAAAGAAAAGGTGTTGATACAGACCAGACAGAACAATTGGACAGCAATGCGATTTTGCAGTATTCAATTACCCGAAATAAGTGGTTTTTCATTCAAAGATACTCTAGACATTACACAAATCTTGTCAATCACATGAAAAAACGTCAAATTTTAGCAATAGGTACCTGACTTGAATTGCATGATTGATAATATGGACGGACGTTAAATAAAAGTTATCAAACAAAACTGATAGGGCACCACTAATATTTTTAGATTCTGTGTAAGACTGTACGGTGAGTAGCAACTCTAAATTGACAAACGAACATTTTGTTATATTAAGTTTTAGTGCGAAAGTAAATCAATGGAATATTAAAAAGAAACCCGTCTCCGAACCTCGCTAATTTAACCTTGACTCACCAAGTTAGAAAATTATTATTTCATATCTACCTTTTGTTACACCAAATTTCTCTTCAAATTACACTCGTCACTTGTAGTTGCAAAAAGAAATTTCAAAACTAGTTCAAAGTAATCTCTTAACTGCCTATCATCGCCTGGTACACCGATGAATCAGCAATTATGCCTTTTATAATGACCATGCTATTTATAACACATAGCTTGTATTGTTAGATTCCATTAACCCTAAGAAAGCGTTGTTAATTCTAAATTAATATGGCGTGGAATACATTACTGGGAAATTGATCAATTATTAAGATCTACTACGCGGTAAATGATTAGGATGGTAATTATTTAATTGTGAATATGAACAGGCAATGCCCTCATACTATAGCCTCGCAAGGCCCATGTCAAATTTTGTTAGTTCGAAAAATAATCTTGTGTCTGTCAACTAAAGTCAAAAGTTACTTTGACAAAATGTCCTGGCCTTACGAGAATAGTAAAAATACAAATCATTAAGCCTAAATTATAAAATCTGACGTTTAGATATTTTGAATAGAGGCCTGACGTCAAAAGTAAAATGTCAAAGCCGAGCGAATGTCAAAGATGACACAAGAATGACACGTGGTTTTTTTTTTACAGTTCAGTGGATCAGTCCTTAGTCACTTTAGGTTATAATTTAAAAAAAAATGTTGCAAATTTCAAATTTTAACCCGGAGTGAACAAATTTATCTTCGGTATTTTGTAATAACCAAGAATTAACATTACGGTCAATTGAATGTCTTGGAACGGTCTAGACTTAGCCCTGTGTGAACGCAGCCTAGGCTCGTCATATGTGGTAGAAAACGTCTCGCTAACCAGTTTCCTGTCAGATGTGCCACTATTTTAGCGCTCTCTAGTCTCTGGTAATGTTTATTTATTATTAATCTCTCACTTACATGTTTCTGCTAACCTTCATGAGGACGGCCGTAGATATTCCTTTAAAGCAGGAACTAGGCTGATTTCCTGTCTTAAACCCGTTTTTTTTTTATTATGTAGGTACCTCAAAATTATATCAATAACGTTCTTAAAAGTCTTATTATTTTGATGTTTTGCCGAGTGAAAACATTGTAATTATGGTACGCAAGAATTTAAAACTGGTATTTATCTATCCCAAAAATCTAATTTCCCTCCAAGCAAATTATTATATTGTGTTTAATCTACGATGAATCCTGTGACAGCTTATACAAACATGTTTAACACTTATTTCTTTAACTTTACAAACCTAAATCCTACGACGCCGTTCAGGAAATCAAATAATTAATCACCCATTTTAAATACCTCGTTTGTGGGTATAGTAAGTGATTGAAATTACGAAATACGAAAGTCACAGGGATAATCCTAGATTAAAGAGAGTATAGTAACACTTATTTTTCCAGAAGGTTCTTTAGTAGTTCAATAATTAAAGTCCGTAAACGTACTTGCTGTGGTTTTCAAAAGCAATCTATCAAATAGCTGCAACCTTTGACAGGAACTTCCTCACATAATACTCGTAATGACTATTATACATAAACTAGATAGAGACCGGATATCGGACGTTAGCTGTATTATGCGCACATTGTGCTGCCGAACGATTTATAAAAGGGTTATGTAACCGCTATACGGCTAAAGCTTTGAACTTATTCAAGTGAACTGGTAATGTGGGTGTAGAACAGACCAATCACTTTAATGATACGTTACAATATGTATTCCTATTTGAAACTATATGGTAGGAACAAACGCTGAATGTATCAAATTATCACTTTGTTTTGTGGTTTAATAGGTACTTGCTTGTAAGTATCGCGTCTGTATCTCATACAGGGAGGTCCAGACAGACTCACGTAAAATTCCGAATTTTCATTTTTCAGAAACTTATGTTATACTGGACCTATTTTAAATTAAATGCATAATTCAATTCCTCTACGTAGGTAAGGTGAGACTAGAATTATAAGCGATATCAAAACAGAAAGTCTTCTATAAAAATTTAGAAGAATGAATCAACTCGGAATTATGACTCTTGTATATTTTAATATTTTGCAATGTAGCAACGGTTGACAAATATCAATATAATGTAGGGAGGGTAATATATACCAATGCTAGTATAATTGGTGAAATTTTTATAGGTGCATTACGACAAAACGTGATGAAGTAATGACAAACAGAACTACCTCAGGAAAAAATAGATTGATGTATCTGTTTAATTTCAAGCCGTTTTGCCATCGCGTGCGGCTCTAGATAAGGGTAGGCGCCGACATTCGCCTTGACACCGGCCATTATGGCTATTATAACACTTGGTTGTATAAGACTATCGCTATGACGCTAACATGCCCATTATTGCTTATATGAAATTGTCTTGTCTCGCCGTCAAGTCTCAAGGTGAAAACTGTGCCATTTTTACGAGTAGTGAACGAAAAAAATATTTCTTACTGGACCTTTTTAAAAAGGCCATTGTTTACCTCAAAAGCGGGAGTAAAGTATTTTATTTCGGCTTAAGTGGTATTAGAATTCTACATTAGAATTATTACGATTTTGAACACCGCCCCTGCTGACAAATAGTCATAGTTGCTTCCGTGTGACTCTACAATAAACAATTTAGTGCTATTGGATTTTATCCAGGGATAGATGCCGGTGTTAATTAAAATTGAAATATCTTGCTTAATTTGCATATTATATAAATTCATTAAAGAACAAAAATATTCAATAGTAGGCGAGATACCAAAATTGAATACGACACCTGATTACCTGTTACCTATACATTGACGACATGGCTACCATAGCTTTAGTAAAAACAAGGCAGTCTAAATTACATCTTAATACTATGACGTCTTAGTAACTACAAGTATGGAATAAAACTTGTGTTGTCCGTCCGTATCCGCTTCTGTAGCACCAATACTTTCGTCTAGATTTCCAAATACTCGAGTCCATCGACCTGTTGCCGCGCCGCATCATCAAATAGGTGTTATACTATGGTATTATAATGAATTCGAGTGATACCGTTTTCGCCGTTGGTTGTTATGACACGTGACGCTATCTCATTTCACGTTAGAAGAGTAAAACAAGTTATAACAGGATTATAATAGCTTAATTATGAGTCCTATTAATTATGGTTACAGAATTATCAACAAGTTTAAAAAGTTGTTGGTAATTCTTTAGCTCTGCCTACCCCACTTTGGGAATGAAGGCGTGAGTTTATGTATGTATTTATGTAATTATGAGTAATTCCATCTAAAAGTTTCCCGATTACATTACTCGTATGCTATTTGTAAACTATTACCATAAATAGAAAATCTAATAATGATTCTGTCTTCATGTTTTAACGCTTCGAACAACCGATGTAAAATTAAGAAGAGGGATACTTCACAGCTCGGAGACGGGCAGGGCATAGCCTTCGTTTGATTCCGGATGTGACTATTTCCCGAGGAAATAGCGCCAACCGGTCATTTTCTGTACAGAGGGAGGTAACTGATCTGGGGGGTTATTATGACATATCCTTGCAGTTAATTTTACGGCGAGCGTAAAGGACACAGCTATGGCAGTTATATAGCACTGTCCCTTACTCTCAGCGTAAACTGAACTGCAAATCTATGTCATAATAACCCTCCTGTAGTTAGTACCTACCCCACCTACCTATACAGATATATAAATACTAAGTTAGACCACAGTTGAGGGAACTATTGAAATCACGAATAAAGTACCTGGTCAAATATGAATTTTACACATTGATCTAGCTCCAATATAAGCTCTTATAGATTTGTACTATGGGTACTAGACAAGACAACTACTAATGCTTGAATGCATAAAAAACATTTGCCCATACAGGGAATCGAACCCGAGACTTCATGCTTCGAAGGCAGGGTCACTATGAACTAGGCTAATCGCGTTGTCAAACGCGTTGTTAACTCATATAAATTATAGTCGTTTAAATTATAATCAACGGTATCATACGTAGACTTTTCTGTTACAAGGTTCTATACAAGGTAATCAATCCAAATGGGCAAGTACGGGGAATTCAGAAACTATAAGAGTTAGGGTTATATGTAATATGTACATACATACACATACATAAACTCACGCCTTCATTCCCAAAGTAAGGTAGGCAGAGCTACAGAATTGCCAACAACTCTAATAACTTGTTGATAATTCTGTAACCGCATTTTGCACAATCAGGCTAAGATGTTTAACAGTGTATATTAGTGACAGGTAGCAAGCCCATCGCCTAATAGTACTACAAGCTTTTAATCCCTTAGTCGCCTCTTACGACTTCCACGGGAAGACGTGGAGTGGCACTATTCTAAGCCGGCAACCACACGGGATTACGGCGGCGGGAGTCAGGGTAATATGTAATATGTCGTCGATGATACTGAAAAACCGCGTAACTAACCAATTTATGACAGAATAAAATAAACCTTACTATGCTATTAAAAAGGTGCATTTTGCTCCTTATTAAAATGTTACTTACGCAGTTTTGCAGTTTCACCGACGATGTGTTTCTGGGCGTTTTCACTAAAAAGTGTACCCAATTAAGGACTGAAATTAAGGAACTTTAACTCTGTCAGTTTTGTGACGAAAATTAGCCATACATTGCGGCCGTCAATATATAGCTAATTTTCGTCACAAAACTGACAAAGTTAAAGTTCCTTAATTTCAGTCCTTAATTGGGTACACTTTTTAGTGAAAACGCCCTTCTACTTATTAATTGATAGGCAACAACTCCCCTGTGCCCCTGGCATTGCTGATGTTTATGGACGACGGTGACTGCTCACCATCAGGTGGCCCGTGGCTCGTTTGAATATTATGTGAATAAAATAAACGAAGTTTTAAGACTTGTTGGTAATTCTTTAGCTCTGCCTACCCCACTCTGGGAATGAAGGCGTGAGTTTATGTATGTATGTAAATAAACGACCTCGATTTTGGAAGAAGAAAAACTGCACTAACGTTTCGATGCTTTTATTTTCTTAACAGTAATGGTGGCAGAGTTAAAAACAATACGATAACACGTCAAAAGCCATATTGTTTTACCGCGTAGAATAGGCCCTGTATACGCGGTCAAAGTCCTTGACTGAAGCTCCGTAATAATTATTACAACATATTATTTATAGCATTTTAATTAGGACATAAACGGGCTCTAATGTCTATTATACTAAGTTTAGTGTTAAAACAACGCGTTCGTAAAACCAGACATGATAGAAAATTATTATTAACCTATAAATTTTACCGTTGCATGAGAAAAGTTTATTAATTCGTCTGACACTAGAATTAAGACGATCAAGTTCGTGATAGACCTTTTTGATTTGAAAACTTTTTGATAGCTTTTGGAAAGTTTGATAATGGTGTTGAAAAGATTGCTATCATATCAATTCCTAAGTTTCATTAACTAAGAACGTTTCCAAATTAAATGAGCCGCATGATTCTATTAGTCCGATATACATAGCAACATTGAATTGTGGAATAATTGTTTAAAAAATATGTACATACATACATACATTAACTCACGCCTGTTTCCCAGAGGGGTAGGCAGAGACCACTTCTTTCTTTAAAAATATGTAAGATAAAATATTTACATACCTACCCAAAAAGATAAAGGCCTACCTTGTTCCTGGTGTACCTGTCCTTTAGTACCGTTTGGTAACCAAGATTTCGTAACCAGCTTTAAATCTAATTTAATTCTGTAGGTGGTTACGATATGGTTAGTTACCAAACGGTACTAAAGGGTCAATGTCACCTTTAGTGTAAGTATTCAACTAACGTAGGTAAAGCTTGGGTATAGCGTATGTAGGAAGTCGGTGGATGCAGGCCGCATTGAATCGTTCTTACTGGAAATCAAAGAGGGAGGCCAGTGTTCAGCAATGACCACTAAGGGCGAAATTATCATGGTGATTAAAATAGGTCAAAGAAGGCTAGGAAACCATCGCTAACTTTTTAAGTTATGTCTGTGAGACTGTAGTGTTAAACTTAACTGCTCAAGTTTGGCAGACGGCAGACACTGACGATAGACGTGTACGATTAGTTAGATAGATATGGTCGCGTGCCACCGACAGGGTTCCACGCCGAGGCGCGAACTGTTTCACATGAAACCTAGATACAAGTGATATCTATCGTGCTTTATGTTCAGCTTGCAAAGTTGGTAGTGAGGTATACGCTAGGTGGTTATATGAAAATATTCGCTTTGTTCATGTATACCTACATATAAACGGCACGACTAAGTTGCCCTTTTAAAGCATTTTTAAAACGTGAGTTCCCGTATTTTTAATTTTGGTGTCGGTTTTTTAAACGACGCATCTCTGCCTATTAGTGGGTACCTCTGGCTGAGCACGTGCAGAAACTTTAGTTAATATTTCGTCAACGAATTGAAAACTGAATCGTTCAAGATAACATCCCAGAAATCTACCTAATTAAAAGTAAAAAAAAAAAGTTGTTTTAAAAAAAAAGAAAATGAAATGCATCAAAATCGAAAAGATTGGTGTGATGCACTCGCGGTCCTCTTCTAAGGGTGCAATTAGATAAGGACCGCGAGACGAGTGATATATTACCCCGACATGTTACAAGTCAGCCGCGAGTATCGCCACCTAAACATAAACCACTAATAATACTTTTTCTTGGCCATCCATTCGGAAGCTGGGGATGGAATGTTATAACTATTGATAACTATTTACACCCTAAGTACCTGTTTCACAATCGACGAGTAAATTTATCTTTTTTTAAAGTTGGCTTTCTCCTTATAAGTGTAAGAAAGAGAAATGGCTAAATTTATCTGTCAAATATGCTTCTTTTTTTTTTGGCATTTGGCATGGCAAGGCAAACGAGCACACAGGCCACCTGATAATAAGTGAATACTGTGACCCATAGACATTCGCATTCACAAGACTGCAAATGCGTTGCCTACCCTGAGGACTAAGATGGAATGCCTCTATGCTAGTCATTTCACCGATAGTCTTATCCCCAAACCGGAACACAACGATGCGAACACTGCTGCTGCTTGGTACTTGTCGATTGTGAAACAGGCGGTAAATGTTGCAATTCGCTGTTTGAATTTTTCCATTACGTGGCTTCTACTCTACTCTAAAGGGTAAAACCATACTGCCTTAGATATTACGTTTAACTCAGCCGCCATTACTGTCACGTAAATGGGCGTTTTCACGAAAATTTGGTATAAGTATTAGGCCGCAATGTATGGTAAATTATCGTCACAAAACTGACAAAGTTAAAGTTTCTTGATTTACAGTCATTAATTGGGGTACACGTTTGAGTGAAAACGAACAAATAAGAGCTATCGTAATGTTGATAATACGATAACATGTCAAAGGTAATATAGATTTTCTCTGTAGAATAGAGACTGTGTGCTAGTTGCTCTTCTCGATGCCAAAAACACTACGGGCAGTATTAATAAACTCATCTTGGCTGAGATGCCCGTCACAAGATACGTCAAAGTAAACGTCAAGCCATTAGAGAACTATCATTTTTGACGCATCTTGAGACGAGGATTACAGTCGAGATGAGTTTATTAATACGGCCCTAACCCCCTTACTTATAAACGTGGAATAAGCTCGGAATAGTTTATGCCATGCTTTGTCCTTATCTGTTCTTATGACATTTGCACCTAACAGAAAGTGACAAAGCATGGCATAAACTATCCCAAGCTTATTCCACGTTTATAAGTAAGGAGGTAGGTGTTTAGGCTGTCGAGTCAAAATCCAAGTAGACAATGAGTAGTTTTTTAGACAATTATTTTGCTTGTCGAGCCAAAGGTTCAACTTGGCAAGTTTTAATTAGAGTCTGAAAGCATAGTGCACTTGCGGCTGCAATTCCCGAGGCGTGCGGTTGCGGTCGCTGCATGCCCACGCGCAGTTTTCGTTTACAACGGATTAACGGTCGGTTACAGCGCTAATGAGATGCAATTATAGAATTGAAAAGTATTGCGTAATATTTTAGTGGTAAAAGTGATTTTTCAGCGACGAAAGTTATTGCGGTGTTGTTTTTTTATAAGGTCAAATGACACATTGGATAATCGGATGAGATGTGAATCTCACTCTTACCTACCCTTTATCCACGTTAGTCGCAAAACAAATAGTATCGTCACTTTTGGGCCTTAAAATATAAATAAAGTTTAAAGGTGACTATCAAAGAAACCAACGCCACTCTGCTCTTATTGCTGCTTTCCTAGTACTTCTCGGGCTCTTTTCTACTTTTACCACGTACCTAATTGCTTTTGTCATGTTATCGTATCGTCAACGTCCTTATAATTAGCTCTTTTTAAGGTTCCGTAGTCAAACTAGGAACCGTTTTAGTTTCGCCATGTCCGTCCGCTCGTCCGTCCGCAGCCTAGCTCATACATAGGTACAGTCAGCTGCAGAGAAAAGGACACCCCCCCCTCCTGGTAAGGATCGTTTTTTTTCAAAAACCTGTGGTTAAATTTATATGATTTTTCGGTGAATTAAAGATTTTACTATTGTCTACACATAAACTCAAAATCATTTAAACCTAACCACAGGTTTTTGAAAAAAAAAACGATCCTTACCAGGAGGGGGGGTATCCTTTTCTCTGCAGCTGACTGTACATACTAGTCACGCCAACCAAGTGGTACAATAAAATGTTTTTTTTTAGTCTACCTCCCCTACAACTAACCTGGGGATGTATTTTTTTTCTTGTCTACCTGATAGTGTGGGTCGTCGTTGGATAGATCTTCAAACATTGCGAGTTTTACTAAAATCACCTAAGACAGCACCAAACCACTTTAAATAGAGAATTAGTTCATACTTTTTTAGTGAAATAACGGCTTCGTCACCCTAAACTGAGCATGGTCAGACATGCTCTTGCACGTTTTTTACTTGATCATAATGACCGAGTTAAAAACAATACGATAACATATAAATAACAATTCGATTTTAACGATCAGAATAGAGCCTCTGGAGACTTGCTAGGTTATAAACGAGGAAACCTTCACTCTCGAAATTGCATCTGAATAAATATTGCAGTATAATCAAGCGTGTCTCCACACATCAATCCCGCCGGCTAGCGGCTGCGCGGCGCAAAGTTCGCGCAGATCAAAGCGCGCCGGTGCTGTAACGATGCGCTTGCGCCCTTTCACTTTCCCGGAGCGCGTGCGCGTCGGACGCCGGTACGAGATGACGTATTCATTACTTTGACGCATGTCCACGGCTAGTGACCCATGCCTACGAAGGTAGTGGTTGGTTTGAATGTGGCTTCTAAACGGGCCATGTTTTGCTGCAATTTGTGGCCGGCAACTAGTGCTGTCTTACTCTTACTTCGTATGTTAGAGCAAGATGCGTATAGTTGCCGGCCACACATTGCCGTGAAAATGTTGCTCGTTTAGAAGCCCCCGAATACCGGTGAGAGCGAAGGTTTACGAGATGAGCACGATTATTCGTTATCTTGGGTGTTTTCTATGTATTTAATTTACTTCTATATACTCGTCAGAGTCGTCAGTATGTTTTGCTCAGTCAGTAAATTATCTGAGACGAATGTCAGGACTTTTGTTGGTATCGTTTTTTTGGTTCTGTCTCCACGGTTCTACAACTCAAGCAATTGTTGTAACATTTTGCTTCAGAGATAGTCCAGAGATGGATATAAAGGAAAATAAAACAGTTCCAGAGAAAATATAGATAAATAAACTTGTTGCGTCAACGAAATCGCGGGACAAAGCTAGTACCTGGGTACGTATCAATTTCCTACAGCTACATCATTATTACTAGCAAGCCTAACAAGCGCCCTATGGCCCCTCGAGCCATCAAAGGAAAGTGCCTCCTGACCCTGGGCAGTGGAAACGCGCGCTGCTCTCTCGCCTCAGCTCTTCTCAGAAACGAAAGCCGCCCCGGGCTGCCACCCAAGCTACGGAAGCTTGAACCATGGGAATGATGAGCAAGCCATGGGAAAGGTGACTACGGAAGACATGGGGTTCTATTATCGAGGAAGAGTAAATTACTTTTAATTGAATTTCGAAATAGGGTATAAACAAAACAATCAAACAATCATATATGTATAGAGTACACCTACTGGACTTGATCGTAAAAGCCGTAACACATACAAGCGTCAGTTTTGGTACAAACAAATACTATAAAATGCGAAAATAATAATACTTACTGTACTAACTGAACTCTCGGTGCGCGAATCCGACTCGCACTTGACCGGTTTTTTATTTGGTTCGGGGGAAATGAATAAGCGCACCCGCCCCGACGGGAGGTCGGGAGACTAAGGAGGGTTTTACCCTCTGGGTGTTACGCCAATTGCTTTAGTTAGAAGAAGCTACGGCACCGCTACAGCAGCGCCAATGACGTTCCATGTGGGCTCGTCTTCAGGCGGGTACTTTACTAGCCCCTGGCCTACTCCAGCGAAGGCACCCTGAAAAACGCAGGGCCTTCCAGTTCAGGATCTCTTACTACGTAATCCTCCGATATATCACCCGCAGGCCCCCGTTACTGTGGCATGCGGTTGATGTAAGCCAACTGCCACCGACCCAGTGCCTGCGGTCTGGACATAGGCCTCCCGGAAGGTTTGTCAACCACAAATTAAAAAATATTTTACCCATACCTCATAAATGATCTCATGAAATAAATTTAATAAAAGCGTCTTAAAACTTATGGGTGTGTTATGGCAGCCGATGATATACGAGTTTCGAGTGAGATTCGGGACAGTTGAGCGAGTTATCGGTGAGTTTTATTTGTGCCGCCGAACCTTACATGGGAGTCCCTCATTAAAACAGTTTCTTTCGAAAGATCGCAAGTATTTTTTGATTTTACTGTCATGTGAGCTTTATGCCGAATGCAATAAAGTTGTTTTAAAAGAGGTTATATTGAGGAAGATATGAGTTTTGGATTGTTAATATTCTATATGCGCTTTCATATGAATGCATTGAAATCTTAATGGAAGAAATATTGCACTCGGTAATTTTTAATTAAAATTAAATCATTTTTTACAATAAACGTAAGTAGGTTATCTCCTTCATGTAAGTTATATGATGTTACAGTTTGTGCGTGTTTAAAATAGCTCTTTTTAGGCTTTTTAAAAATTACGGGAGTTCACATTGGCAACATGATCCCATTTTAATACACAATCGCTGCTTATTGTGGTGTTGCCACTTAAAAATATTGTTAACTCTCCATGCTTTATGTGATTAAATAAGTTTGGGTGTTCATCAGATTTTTTAAATTTATGTATTTATTCGAAATATATTTACACAAGATAGGTGCAATCATCTTTACAGGAACATACAGCGGTCATCATAAAAAAGGTTACCTATGATCATCGCCTATGATGTTATCGTATTGTCAGCGTTATGATAGCTCTATATTTATTTGACAGTATCTAATGGCCGCCGTGTTAAAACAATACTATAACATGTCATTTGGAAAGGATGGATGAAAGAAGATTGACGAAAGAGATATATATAGATCGAAAGTGAGTGGAAGGGTCGGAAAGGGCCGCCCTAGGCGTACTTTTTCGAATCAAATCGGAGAAATACTGGAAAAGGGCCGAATCTTAAGTACCCGAAACCGACGTGCGTGCATGACTCGATGTATGAATGTTGAAGAAGCGAAAGAAATTTGTCAAGATCGTAGCAAGTGGAAAGAAGTGGTCTCTGCCTACCCCTCTGGGGAACAGGCGGGATTTAATGTATGTATGTATGTATAACATGTCAAAGGCAATTAGGTTTTACCGAGTAGAATAGAGAAGTGGCCAGCCTCTTCAGCAACCAGTCACGAAACAGCATCTTGATTGTATAAACGCTGCAAAAAACAGCGGCAACCACTCCTTGTAGTTACAATTGCCAATTAAACAGTAAATACCGCGTAATCGCATCCGAAAGACAAAAAACAATCTTCACACAACTGCGTGTTTACATAAGTGGCTGCTGCACAAAAACGCATCTGACTGCATTCGGCGATTGTTTCTGCACGCTGAAACTTTCAATGTGAAAGTTGCAATAATTATCGTAATATTATATTATGTAATCCACTTGTTGCGATTTCGTAAGAAATTAAAATACATATTCAATAGCTGTTACACTGGTCCTTCCTTAATTTGCAGGTAGGTCCTAGTGCCGGGTTCGTCCAAATTGCTTCCAATTAACTTCCTATACTACGATGGTTTTAGTATTAAACTTAATGTAAACAAACAGAACCACGTGTTACTTTCTCAACCAATAGAAACAAAAGACTGACATGTCAAAGCTCTACAAAACAATTTGATTGGCTGTTTGATATAGCCACGTGGTTTGTTTTGTTACATTTAAAATTCTGTCGCATAGCAGCAGCTTGCAGCAGCCAACTAGCAGACAATATTTAACATAAAGAAAGCTCCCTATTGACCGGCCCAGAACATATATCTAACTTTAGTATAGTTTTTTTTATATTTTACTGATATTCGTAACAACACTACCTTGAGACATACGTTATAATTTCCGATGCTTAAACTTTACACAAATGTGTCGGTAACATGGGAATTAATTGAATTACACAATTATTCCAAAATATTACCGCTTTTAAAATAAACTGAAGTCACTGAAGCATTTAATTGCTTGTTTAATATTTGAAACTTTGACTCTTGGTACTGAAAAAGAGGAATTACACCAAGGTGGCAAGGTATTCAAAGAGTTGGCGAAGTTTATCAAGATTTCAAAATCGTGCAACAATCACTGCTTAATATAGAAAAATAAATAACGTAAGCTACCTGACTAGCTAGATGCTACTATTGCTGCTGCTTTTGATGATACTGCTTTGAGCAATGGCTTTGAGGCTAGACATTGACTTTATGGCCATTGATTGACCAGAACCGTCTTAAAACGGACAATAATGAAATTATCTTCTCATTTTCGATTTGTTCAATACTTACTACAAATTTTACGAGCAATTTCTTCTCTAGGTTACTTCACTTTATGTTTTGTAAAAATAAACATTCTCTGAACTATAATGCCCGGTTCATAAGAAGTCAGACACCTGTCATTGCAGTACAAATTATAACCTCAAATCCAAGAAAAGGTTATAAATTTGTACTGCGATGACAGGTGTCAGGATTGAGTTCTTATTGGCCGCGCACTATAGAGTTATTTTTTTCTCGCAATAGCACTTCCTAGGATCATTTAAGGCTGTGATAAAATGACATAAGACCTAACTATTCGAAATACCCGCGGGCGTTGTGACTCTTATTAAACCGCCTTTTACTTTCCATTGCGTCATTCTAGAACTATTCCTATTAGGCTTACTAGCAAAAAACTACATGTACTGCACAGACATAATTATTTAAATGCCTGGCCATTTAAACATCGGACAAGATGCCAAATATTAATCAATAGCTCGTGATGTTTAGGCAAATGAAGTATGTATGCTAAGTAATCTGCACAGCACGATAGGCTAGTTAGACTGACGCAATACTTGAAGGTATTATGCTATGCTGAACCATTTTCATAACCATACATACAAAGCAAGCAAGCAAGGTAGGTATAGCAAGTGTTATTTTTGGGAGCCTGTCGTTTGGCCGTAATATGTTTTTCCTATTCCTGTACTTTTATCTGTCATTTATGTTGTTAACCATAGACACATATTTTGTTGTTTTCGAATGTTTCTCGCTCGTTTGTTGTTCTGTGCTTCGTTCGTTCGTATTCTAACCTAGGTATATTAATTTAATTTTGCATTTTATTTGAAACCTAGTCGTAGAAAAAGTATTGTATGCAACGGTGTATAACTAAGTCAAAAAATACTCGTGGCGTCTTGCTTTACGATGTTCGCCTGCGGCTCACATCGTAACCACACCACTCGTCTTTTTTGACCTATCTTATACAACTGTTGCATAAACTACTATACCAAATGTATCGTTTCCTAACCGTTACATTTGCCAACCCATTTTTTTCCTGTAACTGTAAATATTTCAGGATTTATTTCTGTACCATCATGTAGATCAACCCTATAGATTAATTTAGGTTAGTTTTTATAAAAAATTAAGGTCTCAGCAAACAAAGCGGGTTGGCAAATGAAACGGTTGAGGAACGATACATTTGGCAATCATATTTCTCCTTAACAAAAGTATCTCGTTATTTTTACTAATAGTCCCAATTAATGGAATATTTTAAATAATTTTTGGGCTCTCTGACCAGGGCTCTACATATTCTATCTTGCTTTTGTTTTATAATGAAATTATTGACGTTTAATATGTTTGCTCTTACTATCAAGTCATGAATCGTGATTAAAAAAAGATACAAGATTTTTATTCATAGTCAAAATCTACCAGCACTTCCTAAGAGGAGACCACTGCTGAGAAGAAGCAACCCATAAGTACTACCAGAACAATGTAGATAGAAGCAAAACGAGCTAGACCTAAGTTATAACGGCTCAGCATTAGTGTATAATGAATAGAAAAAATATGACTGAAGAGTTTTATCCACTTTTTTTCCTATCATTTTCCGTCTTGATGATGATGTTAAAGAAAAACTGTTTTACGAACCAAGGAATCTATGCATATTTACATCGATTAATAAAATGTAAGTCAAATTAAAATGTAAGCAGGTACCGACGTAGCTAACTTTTTGCTTAGGGCCTGTTGTTTAATCGGTAGGTAAACTCAAGAATATGTCGTATGCTTAGTAATAAACGGGCCTAACTCAAAATTGGCATTAAATTAGTTATTGTATTAAAACGGCTTATAACTGACAGCACTTTCGGCTCTCTTTCTTAAACCAGCCAAAATCGCGTATTAAAAAGAGATGGCATGATACCAAATAATTCAATGGAAACAAAAAGTGCCAATTACGAAACTTTAAACTCGATTTACCACAATTCACGATTTTTGAGTTAAGCCCGTTTATTACTAAGCATGCGATGTGTCAAATTGTCGATTCCTTATTAGAATTTTAATAATTAGTTGTGTTAACTACTAATCAAACAACGGGCCTTTAGTAACAAAACTCAAGTTATTGCACAAATAAAGCTTCGTCATCTCTATTCTGCCGGAGTCAACAGAGTTCACTCCACATTTCAGTTATCTGTGAACTTGTATGTTTGTACAACAATACTTAGTTTGCTCAACGAATAGCTGATTTGTAACAAAGTGTTCTAGATTTTTCTATGCCACTGGGCTTCGGCACTTCCTCGTTAGCCTCTCTTATTATAGAACTAATTTAATTTGATGTGGAGTGGGTGTTTTTCAATTACGTTATATAATGCAGGTGTACATTTTGTTTGTATTTTTTTCGGGTAAAAAAAAAGTAGAATACAATAAACGAACTACAGTAAATTGATCATATGTAATTAAAACATGAGTAAATAATCGAAATTTAGCTCGTGCACCTACTAATTGACCTTATTTTAATAAATCCGGTGTCATATGATTTGTCAAGAACGCGTGTCATCTATACGAGTAGGTTAAGAAATATAAGAGTGCTACATATTAATCGCCAGTGGTATGCCAGTTAAACTATTTTATTCGTTTTACTTTGTATTTCCCCAATCAGTAACAAATGTTTGATTCCTTAGAACATCATCAACAATTACATTTTGTATGAGATCAACTTTTGGACTGTGGTCCGGTCTCCCCCCCCTTCTAAAACGGATTCTAGGTACACTGTGACAGTGGAATTCCGTTACCTTATGGGGCGTTTAAGGACATGGATGTCCAAGTGATTCTAGAGCATGCACGGGTAATTTGATTATTTAAGTCAAGATCGCTAGTTTCATTCCCGAAATCGGGAATTTTAAAATACCGGACTACTATTATTACCAAATTCTCAAAATACCAACTTCGAAATATTAGATATACCACCAACGCTACCTCAATTCGAATGTTACGTTTTGGAATTCCAGTATATTGATAATCTGGTATTTTAAATTCTGGTATTCCGGCAAGAAGTTGCATCATAAATTAGAGTTAGGTACCAGTATCGCATGTTGGTGGTAGGTTGTTTAAAAAAAGTTTTTTTTATTTAAATCTTCTAGAATGGTAGGAAATTAAAATATTCTAATGAAGAATATCAGGAAGTTGTACATTTGATTTATTACTCGGAAGTAAATGTATTTTTGCGTTTACTGCTTTAAATATTTTTAAATGACTTCTTTGATGTTAATTATTACGTACCGTTATCTTTTAATGTGCAAAAACACATTTTAAATTGCATTTAACTCATAATTTATGTAAATTGAGAATTACGTTTGCGCTTGAAAAATGGAGGAGTATTTTAAATAAAAAAAAAATTGGCCGTATTTACAATTGTTTAATACTATGTTTATTATATGAATTAATTATTTAATAGAGAATGGAGACGTGGAGATCTTTGGGAATGACCTGTCTAGCAGTGAAAGTCCAGCTGATTATGACGTAGATAATTTTAGGGACGAATAGTAGAAAAAAGAAGAGGCTTTTGCCCCACAGGGACTAATTTACCGTTGGTTTTTATTTTTTTATGTATTGGTTATATTTCGCATTTAAACTAATTGATATTTAAAGACCGATAAAGAACAGCAAAGATTACGATATTGACAGCATTAGACAGATCGCCCTTGAACTATGAATCACGTACTTGTAAAGGGTAACCTTTCTATAATTAGGCTTATAAAACACGCTAGCTAACTACTTAAACTTCAACTTTCCAAATTCCTTTATTTTGATGATAAACCCTAATAGATATAATGTTAAGCTTGTACAATAAACCCGAAAGAACCAACTAATCAGAAGAATTAAGCAAGAAACAAAGTCGGAATAAATTAAAATGGTTTAACGAACTATTCGAACTGCATCTTCATTCTTGTACCTTTGTGTATCACCTCATCATCATCATCATCATCATGTCAGCCGAAAGACGTCCACTGCTGGACATAGGCCTCGCCCAAGGCTCTCCACTCAGACCGGTCTTGTGCTTTTCGCATCCACCGCTTTCCCGCGATCCCTACAAGGTCGTCACTCCATCTTGTTGGAGGCCTACCCACAGCTCGCCGCAGCAGCTGTGTATCACCTATCCTTTGGGAATTGACCATTTTATCGTAGAAAAGATTTTTCTCCAGACTTTTAAATATATCATCCACATATAACCTAACGTAATTTGAACTGTATGAAACGGTATTTTTTGTTATGTAACTACTGTCCAGTGGGACAAAAGGTAACCATCAAGTCATTACATATTGCACTGGATACATTCGTAATGTTCTACAGCACATCGACAACTGACATTTTAAAAGCGATGTAGCGTAAAAACTTGCCAACATAAAATCAAAAGGTCATATTACCAAATAACCATCAAACTATATTTGGCGTTTTACCGCTGTAATAAGTTCACACGATTATTCGAGTTACGCGAGTCAAGCGCTACATTTACCGAGGCATAGAAAGCGAAAAGACGAATAACTAGCAAAATGCGGAAAGGTCTATCACGCGTGGAACACACGGAGGAAGCTACACTTGCTACTTATTCTAATTACTACCTACTTATCATTAGCAGTTCTCGCTAATATTACGGATTAAATAAGAGTTACTTTGGAACTAATATAATAATATTATAACCAAACACCGGATATAGTATGCGACAAGTATAAATAAAAGAGATTTGCACATAATGAAAAGGTATTCAAACTTGGCCATCACTTATGATAATGATGGATGATTATAAATGCTTTTTATCGATGTCGATAAAATTAGTCGATATTTAATGAATCACTAGCAGTGGTACATTTTCCCCCCCGACAATCCGGTGTATGATTATATCGCAAGAATCTGTTTTCATTGAGCGAACCTCAAATTATAATCGATTTAGTTTCGTCTTTACTTAGTATAAAACAAAGTCGCTTCGCGCCGTCTGTCCCTCTGTATGTACGCTTATATCTTTTAAACTACTGAACGGATTTTGATTCGAATTCAACAATATATAGAGTGATTCAACAGAAATATTTTTATGCATAATAAATTTAAGCAGTTAAGTTAATCGGAAGTTCCACTTTAGCTCCTGAATTATTCGGTTTATAATAAATGAGGTATCATAATGATTTTCGAAGAGTTACAATTGTTCTAAGAACAAAATGTTGCGGGGCTGCAGTTTTTATTGTCTTTTACCTTTTGGGTTGCAACGTAATAGGGAAATGCACAAAGTATTTAGTGCACGAGGCACGAGGTGTTCGCGGATTTCTTTGGTTTCTCTTGACCAGTCGATATCGTTTTTCCGAGAATGCTAATAGGTCGATTTTGAAGAAATAAGGAGGCTTCCTTACTATCAGGTTGCTTGTGAGCTCGTTTGCTTTCTCTGTGCCATAAATAAACAAGTGGCATGTTAAGTGTAAAACCTTCCAGTCCGTTTACATGATTGTAGGTAATTATCATCATTCATTATCATTAAGGATTGAGCTTAGTTCGGCACTAGGTCAATTTGTGTGAGATTGTCCCCCGAAATGTATTAATTTCTAGCTTTTGCGTTCGACTCTGTTCGAGCAGAACTCGTTTGCGCTTTTCCCAAGGAAGATGACAAATTTTCGGGGAAAAAAAGCCTGTGTGCTATCCTAGACTATAATATATCTTCCATCCGTTCAGCCGTTCTGGCGTAATTGACAACATTTCAAAAAAAAAAGCGTTATTTATATTTCGCGTTTATTAGCTGGTTAAAAATTAGACTACCCGTTTTTCTCAGTTTTTCTTTATTTAACTTAAATTCGTCGTTAGTAATTTATTAAAGAAATAGTCATTAAAAAGACCGTATACATATCCAAAGTTAGGAATACTGATGTCGTGATCTTAGCATGACATAAAATAAAATAAATGTAACTTTAAACAGATACAGAACTGACTGTCATGTCATGTCACTCACTTGTCAATCATTCGCTGTCGTTCGTTCACAAATTTGTTATTTTGCGTAATTTAATTAATTACATAATTTGTAGACGCCATTAAAATAAATAAACTATTTTGCGTTTACTGCAAACTCTGCAGAAACTCTGCAAAAACTGCAGATGCAAACATCTGCTTTGAGTTTCATTCGTCAGCAGACAGATAAAAAATGAACATGACAGTTGTATATTTTTTTTTTATGGACTAGGGGCACTATAAGTGTATTCCTAACATTCACAATCCAACTTTTTTTACTGTTCCTAAATATAAAAAAAACTACTGCATAAAAAAATCCAAAGATATTTTTACTGTAATCAGCAGTGTAAAATCTAGAAACGGTATTTTATTTTACTACCTTAGCACATAATGAATTGTTGTCAATTGAGTAACAGACATCCAATCTTTCGCATTTATAAGTTAAGAAGATTAGTAAGATTCATTTATTTTTACGCTTCCCTTACGTCTTGTCTTCAAAGGTAAGCGATCACATTGCATTCGGGGTCGCTTTATATTCAAAGTATGTAAAGTGACGTTACACAAAACAATAACATTCACTTTGACTTTGATTGTTCTTGAAATGTATTTCTGACCCGTGTGGTTGCCGGGTTAGAATAGTGCCACTCCATGTC
This sequence comes from Acleris emargana, assembly GCA_927399475.2. Lineage (NCBI taxonomy): Eukaryota > Metazoa > Arthropoda > Insecta > Lepidoptera > Tortricidae > Acleris > Acleris emargana. The sequence goes on along the minus strand of OV656856.1, from coordinate 6,150,463 downwards.
TTCCTGTCGTAAGAGGCGACTAAGGGAATAAAGGCTTGAAGTACTGTTAGGCGATGGGCTTGCAACCTGTCACTAATACACTGGGCAACATCTTAGCCTACTTGTGCAAAATGTGGTTACAGAATTATCAAGAAGTTTTAAAACTTGTTGGTATAGTCTTTACTATTTGAACTGAGCTGATCTTCTACACAAAGGCCATTGTTTGTAAACAATACCATTGTCTTTCTTTGTGTCCGTAACACCAAGCCGATTACATACAAAAAAGTTAGAACTACATTGAATGTACATTGAATTATCAACCCTACCCTCTTAGTCAGTAGGTTTAAAATGTAAAGTGTCAGGATACAGATATAAGTTTTGTGTAGATGATAGTATTGTGTAAAGAATAAGCACAGTTCAAATAATAAAGACTTATATCTGTATCCTGACACTTTACATTTTAAACCTACTGACTAAGAGAGTAGGGCTGATAATTCAGTGTACATTCAATGTAGTTCTAACTTTTTTTTATGTAATCGGCTTGGTGTTACGGACACAAAGAAAGACAATGGTATTGTTTACAAACAATGGCCTTTGTGTAGAAGATCGGCTCAGTAGAAATAATAAAGACTATAATTCTTTAGCTCTGCCTACCCCACTCTGGGAATGTAGGCGTGAGTTTATGTATGTATGTATGTATTTCTGACTAAAGTTGGTTTTTCACAACCTTTACTGTAAATAATTACATAAGTAATTCTGTGTTTGCACAAACAGTAAACAAGTCAACTGCAAACTTCGCAAACTTTTTCCCGGATAAAAAACTGTTTAAATATGATTCACACTTCCGTTCTCATTTCTCATGCGTAATTCTTTATACAGATGCGTTACGAGACTCTGAGACAGGATTTGGATGACATTTATTTCGAGAAATATTTAGAAAACGGAAAGACCATGTACGTATTACGTGTCTCTAAACAAGTAACAGGACGTTGAAAGAAGAAGTTTTAGAGGGTTTACTGGCGGCTACGCATATAAACGTTTTCCTGGGTTTCTTTAAGAGCCTTATAAAACTATGTGCTCTTTTACAGGATGCTTCCTATCCCATCTATTCAACAGACCAGAAATATACCAACCATGTAACCTAACCAAATAAGGTTCAAAGTTGAATTGAAGATAAATAAATAAATAAATAAATATCAGGGGATAATGTCACACCAATTGACCTAGTCCCAATTTAAGCTCTAGGCTTGTATTATGGGTAGAGATAAACTACGGTAAGATGGCACGCCCCTCCAAAAGCGTCATGCTGCTAGCAATGAGTTTATTAGTGACACCACAAGTCAAGCAACTAATCCGAGTATTTTCTTTTGTTTGACTGCCATCTCAGCACGCACACATCTAATGTGAATCTTTGTGACACTTTATATATACATTCACAAATACATTCAACCGTTTTATATTTTGGAGGGGCGTGCCATGTTATCGTAGTTTATCTCTACTAAAGCTTGAACACAGTAAAACATGGGCACATAAAGTAACAAAAATAAAAATGTTATGGAACATATTTCAAGGAATTTTTTATTGCATTTATTTACTAGACTAATAACCATTTTTACAAATATATACAATTATTTAATTTGCTTTCTATATGCCATACTGCGTGCTTTGCGTCGAATCCGGCTCATTAAGTCTTGCACAGCACTGTCAGGATATCTTTTGCAAGCCCATTTCCATTTGTTTTGCAATTCAGCTGCCGATTTAACTTCTCCGCCTCCTTTTTTTAGAATCCCTTTCATAATTGCCCAATATTCTTCAATCGGCCTCAGTTCAGGACAATTTGGAGGATTGCACTCTTTAGGTACCACTGCGACATCGTTATGTTTATACCACTCAACTACTGCTTTAGAGTAGTGACAGCTCGCAAGGTCTGGCCAAAATAATGGCTGTGAGCTATGTTTGCGTAAAAAGGGCAGTAGACGCTTTTGCAAACATTATTTTTTGTAGATTTCACCGTTTACTGTGCCTGTTGTTACGAATGAACGACTTCTTTTACCACAACTACAAATAGCTTGCCATAAAAGATATTTTTTTGGAAACTTCGATCTCTTTTTTATCTTGCAATCTTCTGGGGCATCCTTACGATTCTTAGAAGTATAAAATTCTTGCCCCGGTATCTGCTGGAAGTCTGCTTTGATGTATGTTTCATCATCCAATACAACGCATCCAAATTTTGTCAAGTAATTGTCGTACAACTTTCGTGATCTCTGTTTTGCAGACAGATTTTGCTTAGCGTCGCGATTGGGTGCAGCTTGTGCTTTGAACGACTTTAATCCAGCTCTAGACTTAGTTTTCTGTACATATGACTGCGACATTTTGACCTTTTTTGCGACATCACGGGACGATAACTTCGGATTCGCTGTAAAAAGCCGCAAGACATGGGCTTCTTTTTTTTTATCCTTTGCGCCTTGCTTACCTGCACTTCCCGGCTTGCGATCTACTGTCAATCGTTCTCGGAACCTTTTTAAAACTAAACATACGGAAGATTGCGGTAATTTTAAAAGTTTTGCTAATGCCCTATAACTTAAATGGGGATTTTCAGTATGTTTGCGCAAAATAATTTCACGTTTCTTGTGTTCATAACTCGCCATCGTGAAAACAAATGATCAAAGTGGAACGCTGTCATAAAAGTTTTTATTCATGATATCAAATAGTTTTTATTTATAATACTAAGAAGTTTCCATATTGTATAAATAAAAATATATAATCATTTACTTGTGCCCACATTTTACTGTGTTCAAGCTTTAGACAACGATATAAATACTTATGTAGAGAAATATATACTTAAAAACATAGTAAACATCCATGACTCAGGAACGAATATTCGCGCTCATCACACAAATATCTGCCCCTACCGGGATTTGAACCCAGGACGGGTAGCTTCCTAGGCAGGGTCACTACCAACTAGGCCAGCGCGTCGTCATGAAGATTGCAATTGAAATTGAAAAGTCTATGGGTGGTCTTAAATAGGTGGCATGTGTGGTGTGGTTGTTTGACTTCTCTGTGCCATAAAATACGGCTCGTTTATCCTCAACATTTTTTTTTAATGGTGCGTTTCTATATTCAAAACCGAGTTGGATAGAGTTGTGACGTTTCGTTAAAATTTGACACATTTTGTACGTAGCAAATGACGTTTTGAATAAAGGAACACCATAAGACATGGAGGTTGGAGTAGCAACTATAAGTGGGCTCCGAGACTGATATATGGAGGCGGGTTGCCAACCCCTAGGTCTTACATGAAATACCTCTATGCTCATTTCATCGATCCTTAGGGCGGTATTCTGCCCTCCTAAGCTAACGCAGTAAGTCAGATGAAACTCCTGAAGCAATATCATCCTTATTACTAAGAGAAGAGAACTAAAACTGCTTTGGTTATTGATTTTGGAATACTGCTTATTTACTTAGGAGGGCAGTATTAACAAGTTGATTTTGGCAGAAATCCCCGTTTCAAGGGACATCAGTAATGGTGGAACCTTGTGTAAGGTCCGTCGGCCTTATTTTTATACGTTTTTTTTTACGTTATCTTAGAAGTTTGATTTTTTCACAGCTTCAAGAGACTGTAAACTGTAGACCTGAGTATAATTATGGTTTTAATTTTAACTCGATACCTCCTCGAGTTCCCGAGATAAATGGACTTGACACGCAGACGGACGGACGGACGGACAACAAAGTAATCCTATAAGGATTCCGTTTTTTTCTTTTAAGGTACGGAACCCTAAAAAGGTCAGAAATTACAGTTTTCCATGAGTAGATGTTTGACTTTGACGGTCTTGAGATGGTTATTACACCCAAGAGACATTGAGCACTATAATGCAATTTATTTATGTCGAAGGTTCTTCGTTTAAAAACAACCGTTTCAGCTATCAAGATCACTATTGACGACAGTATAAAAACAATAACATCAGATTGACGTCGACAACCTGAGGTCGCTGCTGTTTTTGGCTGTGTGCCCTTTTTGAAGAATTGCAGAAGCGGAAAAATTTGACCGTGGAAATGACACTTTGACATAGGAAGCGGATGGTGTGTTTCTGTATGGTTATGTGGGTCTATATCGAGTGGCATAATTTGTTATGCTAATTGACCGAGCGAGCGCGAAGCGTCGCCGTTTCAGCTTGGGCAAAAATGATTTCGTATGTCCGACGTCGCGTCTCTTCGACTCCTGTTTGTTGTTGTTTGGATGTTCTCCTCTACCGGTCACATTTCTCAACCGATTCTCGTGAAATTTTGTGAGCCGGTACGATAATTAAATGGTCTTTTTTGTCGAATAAATTTTTCGAAATGTTTCAAAATGGCGGAGATATTGGCGGGGGTTTTTGCGATTCCAAACTTATTTGCGGTGTTAGAAGACTGATCGCCTGAACCTATGTCGTATGGGGATGACAGTTTCCCAACGTCAAAGACTTGCAAGGTCTACAGCCTCACAGAGCCACTGACTACCGCACTCAGAGACGTCAATTAAACTTAATGCTTGATTAAAGTTGCTGCTGTAACTTACTCTGTTATAGCAATAGGATAAGACAACACGTCACTAAACACGCATTCAATTTAATAGACGTCTCTGAGCGCGGCAGTTAGTGTATTGTTTGCTCAAAAACTGTATTTTTACTATTGAAACGGTTTTTTCAATTATTATAATAAACCAATCTAAACTAACTTAACTAGTTTACACTTCAAATGTTTATTAAATTCTGTTAAATCAGGTTTAAAGGATATTACAGCCATTACAGGCGAAAAGATTAGGTATGTGACCAAACAATACGAACTACATTCGGACAAACAATAAAAAAAAAAGTGCTTTTGTTGTGATTTTCCTTTTTTCTTTTTTTCTTCTTCTTAGGGAATACCATTTTATGCAATTCAAAGCGACACCGGTGATGTTGAATTGAAAGTGACAAAGTTCGAAATTTATGCAAAAAGTTGCGGTTGTCCGTTTTTCATCAAAAGTAGTTTAGAAGTGAAATATACTCGTACATTGTAAGATGGTTAGGCAACAAAGTGACCATTGAACTGTATTCTGCCAACAACTAAATACCAAGACAGGCAGCAGACAGGTCGGCATCTCTGACGCAGAACATGACCATTGAGGCAATCACTTGCTGACATGCCAATACTGCTCTAAAAAAATAAAAGGGAACATATACACAGCAGCCAACGTGAAAATACGCCTCGTTGATATCACGCAAGGTTGCATTTGCAATGTATATGTTTGTATCAGATGTGTCCTATTGCTAAAGGGCATAGCGATCGTGAGGTCACGCATCTACGACAGATCTATTTTTAACGTATCTATTTCAGTATAGTCGCGTGCAGACGCATCAATCAAAGCATTATAGAACTGTTATGTTTGAACCGCACATATGGTGACATTACGTAAGATATATTATAAATACATGGCAACTAGAGCTTTATTTTACTCGGTAAAAACATATTGCTTGTGCAATGTTATTGTATTGTTTTTAACTTGGCCGTCATTATTGTCAATGAAATAAGAGCTATCGTAATGTTGATTGTTTTACCGGGGAAAATAGAGCCAATGAGTTAGTAAAATATAGTTTATTATTGGTTTTTAGAATAAATAGGTCAGTGAGAATTAACTACGATTTCTATAATTAGTAATTAAAATGAACCTGCATTTTACATTTACAATCGAAAGAAATAATATCTTTACGGTCATTGCCCCAAAAATGTTTATCTATACGTAGACCTTATTATGAGTGGCATATGAAATGTGCATATATTTATGACTGCGACTGTCCAAGTACTATTTCAGCCTATCTCTAGTGTATCTACTATTAGTGTATCTAGATACCTAAGTCAAACGGTTTTCAAGTTCCTTTTTTTTTTTAAAGCATTTTTTTTTAAGTTACCTAAATATTGTGTTAAAGTCAACAATTTTAGGGCATCAAATAAACTAAGTAGCCATGGAAGTAATACTATAATTATACACGTGAAGAGGTTAGCCAAGACTTTATGAATTTCCTTTCCCCATCTGAAACCCCTTGAGCAGGATTTTACCAAATTATATGAATCAAACAAACATACGAATGCTACCTCAGTTGACAGTTAACTTTAGTAGCTTCGATATTTTACTGTATTTATGAAGCATTTGCGTAAGTTTGTTTGTATGTTTGTTTTTACTTGTGGGAGGACCTTGTGCAGGGTCCGTCCGGGTTGGTACCACCATCTTATCCATTAACCTACCGCCAAGCAGCAGTGTTCGCATCGTTGTGTTCCGGTTTGGGGATAAGACAGCCGGTGAAATGACTAGCATAGAGGCATTCCATCTTAGTCCTCAGGGCTGGCAACGCATTTGCAGTCTTGTGAATGCGAATGTCTATGGGTCACAGTTTTCACTTACCATCAGGTGGCCTGTGTGCTCGTTTGCCTTCCCATGCTATGAAAAAATAAAATAAAAAAATGGTTACTTTGTTTTTCAGCGGCCATGGATGATATTTACATAGTTATTTGGAGGACCTCTATTTGTATATAATTTATGGAGCTAGATAATATCGGAGCGGAGATATTAAATGTGAAGTATTCAGTTTTTGGTACTAAAAGTACCCCTGGGTATGAATATTTAACTATCTTAGCTCTGATGCACTTAAGAGTAATATGTTTATTTTGAATAGTTCTATCATAATATACCACTTATACGAATGGCCGTGCGCATTGAAAATGTATGACTTTTAAAAATGAAAAAAATATTTTACCCAATCCCCTTTATGGGTTTGTAAACTTTTCTTTTCACACCACCTGCTCGACAATGCCAAATTACATATCATGCAAACCTTACGCAAACCAAGTCATTAAAGCCCTTGGCTTTAGCCGGGGTGTAATGTTGTACTGAATCTCATTATAACCCGCTGGGTTGTAATATTTTCACTTTTCATAGTTCTTATTACAATGGCCTTAAAGTCTAATTTCGTAATAAAAGATCAACTAATACTCGAAGGCCGGGCGCGGCGCCGCCGCCACCGCCGCGTCGAACCTAATTTGAAAATCGAACATTTTCTAAAATCGAGCTGGCCACGGCAAGCTGAATGGAACAAACACATTTGAAATTAAACAAAAGCCGCGAGTATTGTAAGACGCTGCAATAAAATACATTGGTGATAACTGCAAAGTTTTAAATAATATATATACAAATATCAATTTTCACTTTTAATTTTAATTTACTATAATAAAACGCTGTTTTTAGTAGACTCGCTTTTTTATTGTCTCGCAAAAGGTGAGAAAAGTAGAGTACACTCCTCGGGGATACAGCTGTTTTCGTCTTGGGCGCGCTTGAACCCCTCACTGCGCTCAGGACTCTTCTTAATTCCCTCGCTTCGCTCGGGAATTAACTCGTGACACCCTCGCTGCGCTCGGGAGTTAAATCTGGAGTCCTTCGTTACGTTCAGGATTCAATATCGCGCCCGTGACATAAAACTGTGCTTTATCCCCTCGGTGTATAATCTACTATTTCGTATTTGTTAATCTGTTCTTTGTTATTTATGTCACGAATAAATGTTTCTCTTTATTTCTTTCTAAACACCCTTTGAACATGTACAGTCACTAGCATTAATATCTATACAGCTATCGTGTCAAGTTAACATGTACAGTCAAGTGCAAAAATATGTATCGAAAGAATTCTATCATAAATATTTATGAGAGGACTCTATACGACAGAACGCCAAATTGGGGAAGGCAGTGGGACATTATATACCTTATTGTGAGTGCTATAGAGGAGTCATATTTTTGACGTTTTGGGAACGTGTACATATTAATAGCTTCGAATGTACTCGTAAAAAGCAAGAGTAACACACTCGCTGTGCTCCATAACGGCTGCGGTGAGATGCACTGATTAGAGCAGTGCGTAATACATGCTAATTAATGTTACTGGGCGTCGCCAACCATTGGCGCGATCTTTAGCGAAGAGATGATTATACGTCTAGAGCAGCCGTGACGGATTTGTTATGTGGTTAGTGTTATAGGACGCACGCGTCCAGTTTTGTTGTGACATTTGTATGCAAAAGACTTCGTGTTATAGATTTACATTTTTATTTTGTTTTGTTTTATTTGTGTAAATCTTAGAGTTATAAATATAGACTGCAAAAGCCACTGTGGATTATGAGTAGGCGACGCACTAGCCTTGGTTGGTAGTGACGCCTTAGCCTACGAAGCTAGCGGTCCTGGGTTCAAATCCCGGTAAGTGTAGATAATTTTGTGTGATGAGCGCGAATATTTGTTCCGCAGTCATGGATGTTTTCAATGTATTTAAATACCTATATATTTCTGTATATAAGTAGGTATTTGTATCGTTTTCAAGTACCCATAGTACAAGCCTAGAGCTTAGTTTAGGACTTATTTTTTTAGTACCCATAGTACAAGTTTCTTTTTCTAGAACTCATAGTACAAGCCTAGAGCTTAGTTTAGGACAAGGTCAATTGGTGCAACATTAACGCCTGATATTTATTTAGTTATGTTATTTATATTTCATTGAATAAATTATAATCTTATTTTGTTAACCATAAAAATAGTTTTTTGACAATATTTGTGTTCAAACTTTGTTGATGACGTAATTCAAATAAGATCCATTAACCACTTAAGTTCTCGTATCAATTAAATACCAAAGTTCGCAGCAATGCTTTTGCACGTTGTTAATAATGGTAATTATTACTTTCTTCACATTCATCACTGCAATCGATTACTGAACAACGCATAAAACGTAACATGATCATTATATCTCTCAGATCTTAATTCGAATACATTAAGTCGATACAAAATGGATTATTGATTCGATCGATCAAGTTGCCGACCCCTGCACTTTCACTTGTTGATAGATGAGCATTTTGTTTTGCTTCGGCAAATTATTTCCGTTCATTGTACGCATGCTACCGAATTATGTAACGTAGAGATGGGGGGTTATCGATGGAATATATCTAGAATATTGAGTCAGCGTTAACGATACTATATATCAGTACAATAATGATTTGAATAGTGAGACAAAGGGAGTTTATAAGTAAGACATTGGGATTGTTCATATTTTTTAAATGACTCTAATTTCAAAACCATTTCGAGACATTTCAACAAAAGTATATTTGACCTTTGTTTGACTTTCGTTTTTGGCTTGAAGCCCTCCCAGGTGTATCTTACGGGTTAGGCGAAAACTCCTTGAAATAGTATGTTTTATTACACTATTACAATAACTTTTTATCCTTAGATATCATTTAATTGTTGTAATTTATTAGAAACTGCCAAGCCAAATTGAAAATAATCATTTCATCCATAAAATGTCTGCTAAATAAATAAAGATATTAAAACAAAACTATTGGGTTATATACAAAATTATCTATTCGTTCGAATTAGAATGTAAAAACCGTGAGTTATTTTTTTTGGCCTATTCCAATTGCAGTCGGTATTTCAAGACTCGTCAATTGAAGAGATTTGTTTGATTCAGTACTGTTTATTTTAGCCAATTTGTCTCCCTGGGCCTCTATTCTTAAAAGCGTTAAAAACCATACCATCTTTGACCTGCTATCTTATTGTCAACGTTTTCATCATCATGTCAGCCGAAAGACGTCTTCTGCTGGACATAGGCCTACCCCAAACGTTTTCATACCTCTTCTTTACTTGACAGTTATGGCGGCTGAGTTAAAAACAATACGATAAAAAACATGTCACGTCAGGTCAAAGACGATATGGCTTTTACTAATGCTACATAATTTTCCACGGTATTTGTATTCGTAGCACATCCCTAGCAATTTTATTACGACGTTCGTTAGTGCATATCAGGTTTATTTAACGCGGTACGTAATAATGATAAATGATGATTCTCTATGTGCGGATGCTGTGGTTGGTTTGGAACTTTGGGAGTCTGCAAAGGGCAATAATCAGATATTCAGTAGCATGTAAGGCGATGATAAAAAAACGGTTGGTAAATTCGACCTTGTGATAAGTAACCATGTAATACCAGCGTTAACTAAACTTAGAACTTTGTCGCAGAAATTCGGTGACAACATTTTGATCTGCTGTACTGAAGCTAATAATTACGACTTGATTAACTGGTGAATTGAAAGATAGTTAGCTATTTAACTTGTTTTTTAATTTAAATGCCAATAAGGAAGTTTCTCTAACAGTGTTTTTGTATTTTTCAGGTAAACAAACAGAGCTAGATGAAAAAACTCCTATAAAAAGTCAAGTAAGGTAAAATAACAGTTGAAAAACAAATTACTTTGTACGAACTGTAATTATTAGTTAGCCAAACGTAATTGGTAGTAATTATTCCACAGAACTTTGAGCTGGTTTGTCTGCGTCGTTGTCTTTAACCTTTATACTATCATCGATCTATTGAATCAGACACACGCTCTGAGGGATCTGAGCTCTAACACAATGTAAATAATGTAATGTAAATCTTAAAGAATACTATGAACACCATAGTGATTAAATACGTATAAGTAAATAAGGTACAGATTAGCAAAATTAAGAATATACTCTTTAGATTATTAAAACTAATTTGGCACATGAAAACACATTCTGTAAAAGCAGCTATTTTTTTATAATTATTTGTTCAGAAATCCACCCTAAAAGTATGTACAAACTTTATTACTAATCAAACCTCTTTACTTGACGAATGTTTATCACACCAAATCGTCATCAAATTGACCGAGTTGACCTTATTTCCCACGATTAGCGATAATGCTTAACCTCCTAATATTTGTACTTAGGTATTAGTCCCATTAAAGTCTCAAATTACCCGTAAAACAGTGCAGTTAGCTTGAAGGTGCCTCTGATTTACGTACAATGGTGTCAATTTTACGCAAAAACGATTTATTTGCATTTATTCTTAAAAAACACATCATATAGAAAAAAGGGGCAACAAAGGCTACTCGACCTTCTTTGAAGAAGCAAATATAGTCTTTTAACTCAAAATTTTCTATGAAATTAAACTACTGAAGTTTTTAACCAGATTTTCACAGTAGCAGTATTCCTTCTATTATTGTCACCGATTAGCGTGTAAAGTTGTTTTCTCGTTTTTACCCTGACTTTGTGACATAGAGAGGAAAAAACCGGCCAAGTGCTAGTCGGACTTTCCGGACGTCCCGTACAACATTAGTATCTATAAAACATTAGCAAAAAACGGCATAAAATCACGTTTGTTGTATGGGGGCCCTCTTAAATATTTATTTTATTCTGTTAAATATTTATTTTATTCTGTTTTTAGTATATGTTGTTAAAGCGGCAGCAGAAATACATCTTCTGTGAAAATTTCAACTGTCTAGCTATCACGGTTCCTGAGATTCGGGTACCAAAAAGCCACGTTAACTCGCTCAATAATTTTTTCTATTAAACTTTTCCGTTGTGTCACGAAAATTAGCCACACAAGGGATACTTTTCGTCGCACAACTGAACTTTTTCCGACTTTGTTGTTTGTATGGTTAACTGCGCTTAACTATGGCCCAACTTTTTGGTCCTTACCCATTCAGCCTAGTGACAGACAGACGGACAGACGGACCGCGGAGTCTTAGTAATAGGGTCCCGTTTTTACCCTTTGGGTACGTAACCCTGAAAATAGTCGGTTAAGGTTTAACTATAAGGGTAAGAACCCTAATAAGGTACCCAAATCGTTTACTCATAACATTGACTTTAAAAACAAACAGTTTTGTAATAAGCAATAGCTCATATAAGTGTCGTATTGCAGTGTCAGTATAACCCGATATCCAACGACTAGTGTTAGATTACGAGTTTACTCAGGTTACTGGTGATTGTGTAAAAATATACTACGAAAGCAACTAAAGAGACTAGATACTTAAATTTTGGGAAACTTTATACGGAAGGTTTATTTGTTCATGTTGAATTTCGATACTGGCATAATATCAAATATTTCAATCTTAACATACCTAATAACGGAATATCTCTTTGTTTAGATACGTAGGATTTTGTCCTTTATAGCCAACTAATACAATATTCAGGGTGAGAAAGGTTATTGAAGGTATTTTTTGTATAGTTTCAATTGTATTTACGAAATATCCTTTACCTATTTAAGTAGGATGTCCCATAAGCTACCCTCTTGTCTCTTAAATTCAAGAACGGTTTTTTTTTATTATTATCGAAATATTGGCTTGGGCTATCGGATTGATTCTCGAAACCTATTTTTATAAACAAATAGAACAAAACTTTTAGTAATTATTTTACTTATTATTGTACCCCGCATGCGCCTAGGTCACCAGCGATTATCGGTCATTACATACGATTATTCGAATACAATAGCTTACGAAATCGATTCGAATCATTATATCGATGCGCGTGATTCTCCGGACCCCGGTTATCATCACGTTTTCTTTCGATTAGCGAAATAAAATCGATACAATTATATCGATCTTTCAGCACGATTCGACTATTGTGTTTCGATTTCGATTGTCAAACACTGCCGCGGTCCATTTACATTCGAAATACAGTTGCGATGAATGTAATATTTTTTTACGTAAAGGGAGGTGTCAGTTACAAATGTTACGACACCTTTCGACTAAAAGTTGCTTCCTTTACAAAACAGAACGTCTGTCACATCTGATTTGCATTATAATTTACAATACAATACAATACAAATACCGTAAAATGTGCCTACTTTGCTCCCCCATGGGTAACTATGCTCCATAGTGACTTTTTTGTATGTTACTTATAAGACAAGGCCGATGACAAATTTACTAAAAATAATTGATGTATACATCCAGCTGCGCAGTGAATGAAAGCACTAGAATGATTTACAATACCTCAATATAACGATGGAGCAAGATTTCCCGTGGGGGAGCAAAGTAGGCACATTTTACGGTACTCTTTATTGAACACCAAGAAAACAAAACACGGAAAAGTACATTTTACCTATAGGTATACAACAGGCGGTCTTACTGCTTAATAGCTTATACTTCGCATACATTATTGAAACAATCAAATTACCTATTCGTTATGGGCTTCTCCTTTCTACCCCCTACCACCTAAAACAGACATTAATAATCAGCTTACCAACTACTTACTTAACTGTAATCCATTATGTAACCCTTTTTAAACGCCTCGTGTTGTAGGTACTCAATGACGTTCGTCTTTATTTTCATCCGGTTAAAAAAGTTACCTAAGTATATAATAACATTTCACCTTAATTTCACTTGACGCTTGAGTATTGTTTTAAATTATGTTGAATTTGTTTAAACACAAAATTATGAATTGAGTTCATATTTGAACTTTTTACATTTAATACCAAAAAAAACGATGCTGAATTTGATGGTAGTTTTGTTTTGACAGTAGGTATTTCTTACGGTCAGTAATTTGTCTGCGTCTTTGTCCCATCGTTAATCTCTTTTCTCTCGAAAACTATTTAAGAAGTCGGAGAAGAAGAATACTGCTTCAATTTATAATATAACTACTGTCTACAGTCTACGTCTGTCTGTCTATAGTTATTAGTTACATCATCTTGACTTTTTATCCAAGCCGATACTTAAAACATCCCGTTACATGACATTTTTCTGACATTTTCGCGGTTTAGTTTTTTTTGAAAATCCATTGCATCACATTTTTATTGGCTCGCTGTCCGGTTCGATCTATCTGCAGGTGACTGTACCAACTTTTTATTTAAGTTAAGCCGCGGAACACAATCCTCTATAAGAACAAACTTTAACATTTATAACATGAGTACTTTACCAAGGATAATGGGGCCATTTTGAATCAGGCTCTGTTTTACATTATTTTTACAACCATAAATTGTTCTCGTATTATTAATTTATTACCGTTAGGATAGCTCTTATTAACTTGATGGTAATGGCGGCCTAGTCTAAAATCATCAAGTTAATGAAGAATAAAGCTCCAGTGTTCTCTAATTTTAACTATCTGTAAACCTAAATTATTACCGTCATACTCTTCATGTAAGACTAAAAAAGACGTTTATAAATTTCGGTTTAAATTTAAATAAGGGAACACTGGACCCGATTCTACAGTGGCCTCTAAACTTCCTAATTTTATTTAGGTACAATACAAAACACTTGTTGTTGTTGTTTGTCGCTAAAACACTTTGCTATTCTATGAGCAGCTGTCATTATCAAATGACAGCGCCATGACAGCGCTAATTTGAATCTGACGCTTCTTATTTTAGGCGGTCTTATACATTGTCAGCGTGACATTCTGGAATAGCACTGGTTAAATCTGCCGTCTAAATGTCTTAAAATTAGACAATTCAGTTTTAGGCTATTTAAGCGATGTGCACGTAGAATCGGGTCCACTGACCTGTATTGGTCCCAATGTTTAGTTGGCTATTAAAGTATTAATATACACAGCTGTGTCCCGTTATTTAGAAAACTGAATATCTACCACTACCGTGCGTGTACATAAGAGACGTATGTGTGTTCGTGAACTCCCACCCAGAATATTTTATGAAACGGAGTCAAGTCGTTAAAAGGCAGACAAGAGTACGTATTATGTCTCTTTTGTAAAAACCTCCCTCTCGCAAGGATATGTACAAACGAAATATATTTAATATGAGCATTGTAGTTTTTAATCATTTACTGGATGAATTAAGTATGTTGTCGGAGATAATGATTAAACGTAACTTGACAAAATGGCTAATGGAGAAATGTTTTTACAGTGTCAAGGAATATTTAGATGCTTAAATTTGTATTATTATTGACTAGAATTTATATTGGAAATAGAATATTTACAATATTTGTACGCTTGCTTGCATGCTGAATACAAGGGCTTTAATTTTATAACTAAGACCGTGTATTACTGTAAACTGACAAATAAATGAATTTAGATTTTTTTGATTTGAAAATTCTACAGTTTCAATATTGCCCTGCTTGTTAATCCCACACCCTGTATGCGCCTGCGATGATTGCCATCGATTACCAGCGAGCGGCAATTACGGCTCTAATTAAGTGTAAGGAAAGAGCCGTCTTCCTATTATTTCAATCACGGAAGGCTTTCGTGTCCGTACAAAGAAACAAAGTCAGTAGAAAAGTAGAATAATGTTGAATAAATAAACTGCGATATATACGAGATGGACCTTATACAGGGTCCATCTCGTCAACTTATCAGGGGCCATAGTTAAGAAGCATAATGGACCCAATTCTACGTGCACATCGCTTAAATAGCCTAAAACTAAATAGTCTAATTTTAAGACATAGTTTAGACAGCAGATTTAACCAGTGCTATTCCAGAATGTCACGCTGACAATGTATAAGACCGCTTAAAATATGAAGCGTCAGATTCAAATTAGCGCTGTCATGGCGCTGTCATTTGATTATGACAGCTGCCCATAGAATAGCAAAGTGTTTTAGCGACACCTAAATACAATTAGGAAGTTTAGAGGCCACTGTAGAATCGGGTCCAATGCTTAGTTAGCACTTTTCGAAAATCGTCAATATATATAGGATTGACGCCACTATAGGAACATACGTGATAAAAATATGGTCCATCTCAATCCGACTTCCGGGCTGCTGGTATCTATTAATTTAGATCATAAGGCTAACTGAACAATTTTATTTCTCAGTATGTAGTTTCAATGTCACCAAATGACCACAAAATAGCCTTTTTTAACGCGTTAATAGCCCTGTTAACCCTGGTAATGCCGCATTAGGTCCGTAATGGCCGCAACGACAACGGCACGTTACAGTTTTAAACAATATTCACTAATTTAGCTTTAGTTTCCTCAAATGATCCGGTGTTGCTCAACAACATGTAATCTTTGTTATAGGTAGGCATTTCACAAGTGTATAAATATTTATAAATGCAATATTTATTACGTGTATTAGGTTATGTGTAACCCCGATGTAAGAAGGATCAGGGAATAACTTTACTTTTGAAGCCGCTATACATCCCTGTCGCAGAAACTCAATTAAGATTAATTATGATGTAATTTCTTTATAGTGATTTGAAACTGTTTATGACAGAGTTCTATGGTAACAGAAAGATAAAGGTGAAGCTGTTAATTCCATTTGAAGTAAATAAGTTTCAGCCAAACAGTACTTCTTTTGCACAGTCGTCAATTGGTGAAATTGATCTCATTGGAGACCAATTTCAAATCTAAACCTGGTAGATCTTATGTTGAATAAAAAAAGGCCAAGTGCGAGTCGGACTCGTACACTAACGGCCAAACCCTATATTCAATCCGCGGACAGATAAGCTTACTTCGGATTAAAATTTGACACATTTTGTATGGGCAAATGTAAAATTTTAACCCGAGGTAAGCCTTATCTATCCTCGGTTTGAATATAGGGTTCGGCCGTAAGGGTATCAATACAACATTAGCAAAAAACGGCAAAAAATCACGTTTGTTGTATGGGAGCCCCCTTAAATAGGTATTTGTTTTATTCTGTTTGTTCCCTTAGTAAACATTTATTACGCGACTGAGGGTCTACCCTCCATAGGCAATAATTAATTATACAACAATCCTCAGATCTGCTCTTAGATACCATAATATTGGCATCGGGTTACCAAATGAAATAAAAAATTGAGCCTGTATAATCGATTCTATACAGAAATTAAATGAAAAAACTTTATTGTATAAAATGATACATTAACATGAGTTTTTCTACAACAGATACACATTCCATAGTTTAACAATATGGACTTGCAAGATTATAGCGATTTTATTCGACGACATCGTGTCGTCAGTCGTGGCGTTGAGCCGTGAAAACGGACACACAAATCAACCTATTGCTTTTATATGTAATATTAATAAGGGTGACAAAAACAATAAAATTATATTGACAAAATAACGTCAGTGCTATTATAACTTGCATTCAGCAACTTTCCGGTAGGTGTGCAATAAAACAAATGATGCACCTATCATACATCATGCATCGTAAACAACTCCCAAGGGCATGATGACACCATACAAAGGAGTCTTCAAATGTCATACATATAATACAATAGAATATACAAATGCAGACGAACAGCATTAACGTGCACGTGATGTATAAGGAAGTTGTACTCCACACGACAAACGGACAACCGACCGGTACTCTTTGATATCTTTTGTATGCAAAACGTAACGTTAAATACATTTTTTACTATTTTTACAAATAACTAGTCGAAAAAGTCATAAGTACTTAAGAGCATTGTGAACTGACTCTTAAATCGCGAAGCTGTCAAAATATCCACATGTTCTAAAATCGTACTCAGGTTCGAACTAGGTATGTCACGATCACGAGCCAACACCCTAAAGCACTAGGACATCGACTTTTCGCTCAAGTATAATCAACACTAGCCCTTAGCCCTTATTAGTAAACGTGGAGCAACCGTGGAGTAGCTAAGCCATGCTTTGTCCTAATCTGTGGAGTTCAAATGTCACAATGACAGATAAGGATAGCTTAGGTAATCTATGGTTACGTAATGACATCACTAAATCTTAAAACGCACTTGGAATAATTTGTCCTCGGCGCTAAAGGGTTAAACTGCGTCAAACAGTTGTTAACACGTACGTGCCGGGCTGTCTAATGCTCCAGGTGAGGGGTTAACGCCGGGTTTGTGTGCCACGCGGCTAATTGTTGGACTGCGCCACTTTAGATCTTTATTTTATTATATTGCTTTAGTAATGAGTTTGAGAATAAATATGACGTCGCATTTGCATTACTTACCTGTTACGGTTCATTTGAAAAGGATAAGTAGCTTATTATTTGGCTTTGTTCTCTCTCTATCAGGGGACGCGCGCGACTTCGTACGCGTAGTTCTGCCCTCCTAAGCGAATACGCAGTAAGTCAGATAAAACTCCTGTAGCAATATCAACCTTATTACTAAGAGAAGAGAACTAAAACTGCTTTGGTTATCGATTTTGGGATACTGCGTATTTGCTTAGGAGGGGAGAGTTAGTATCCCGCTACTCCCCCTATTTTAACCCCTTAAGGGATACATACATACACATACATAAACTCACGCCTTCAATCCCAAAGTAGGGTAGGCAGAGCTAAAGAATTACCAACAACTTTTAAAACTTGTTGATAATTCTGTAAGGACCACACTTTGCACAATTAGGCTAAGATATTTACCAGCGTATTAGTGACAGGTTGCAAGCCCATCGCCTAACAGTACTACAAGCCTTTATTCCCGTAGTCGCCTCTTACGACATCCACGGGAAGACATGGAGTGGCACTATTCTAACCCGGCAACCACACGGGGTAAATTCTAAAAATCGCTTCTTAGTGCACTCCAAGGATTTAATTTAAGAGCCTTTAATGTCCCACTGCTGGGCAAAAGCCTCACTCCCTTCTTTCCACGTAACCGTATCTTGGGCAGTCTCCCACCAGTCCCGATTGAGGGCATCAAGCTCATCTCGCCAACGTCGCCTTGGCCTTGGTCTCTTGGTGCTTGGTTGGCCCTGGATATCATAGGAAAGGAACATTCCCTCCGAAGTTCAAGTCCCTAAGTCAGCTTCTTCTTTTATTATATAGGGTGATTGGTAGCTAGGTGCAAAGCTTTAAGGGGGTGATAGAGCAGCTCATAAGCTATCGATTTAGCCCCCATGTGTGTTCAGCAATTGTTATTAGTTTCCGAGATATTGATCATTTAAATCGGAACTTTTGTCATTTTTCCTTATGTCCGTGTTACGAAAAACCCCTAAATTCATGTATGCATTTAAAAAAAAAAACAGTGTTTTCTTTCATAATTAGAATCTTTTTGAACTAAGGAAGTTTTTAAAGTTACATGACAAGTTTTTTATATAAAATGTAGATGGATGACTTAATTTCTACATTATAGTCATGTTTCAACTTCATTTAGGTTTATTGTCCTAACTTTTTTCTAAATTTTTATTACTCGTATAATCATAAACATTCCATTCTGAACTTTCCATTTCGATTCATAAAATTTGGTCATAACGTACCACGATTGCTATAGTGAATTGTACAATTTAAGAAACCTGACATCAATGTCTATAATAACAGCATCAGACATTATCACGTCGACTTCGGCACTCCAAGAAAGTGAACGATAGCAAAAAGTAATCGAAACTTTCGTTTTCACTGTATTGTGTTCAGTAGTGCCACCATGGAAAAACTAATCTCTGATTATCTGTGGACGGGAAAAGACGAAGAAATCGTGCTATTGTGCCAGTAACGCGCAATAGAGGACACGCGTGCTGGTACTCTTAATTATGGTACTTAACACTGTATTAGATACACCATTATAAATTTAAAAGCTTTTAAGAGTTTCGTTATAAAAGGATATAACTTGAAAGAGCTGTATGTATGTATGTTTTCTGTAATAGGTAGATATGGTAGTTTCTTTTACAGTTTTTTTACCCAGACGTATTTAGTAAATCACATAATAAAATAATAATATAAGGGGGTCCCATACAATAAATGTTTTTGTTTTTAACGTTATTTTATGGCTAAGTATTTTTACGACAAATTTAGCGCAAACCCTAAAGGAAAACAAATAATAAAAACCGGCCAAGTTTTACTGGGGCGGTACTCGGTAGTGAACTATCAGTGTCCGGGGCCGACTTGCACTTGACTTTTTTTACAACTTAATAGTTGATCCAACGATCTATTAAGATTGTATTTCCATATACGTCAAAAGCCATTCACGTAACCTTAATTTTAGAACCTAATTAAGTACATTGCTGTAAAAATCAATCTGTCTCTTAGAATCAAAACAATATTGAACACAAACAATAAAAACGTAAATCCTTGGCCAACTTAGTAGTAATTTTGTTATGACTCGATAGATTCCCATAGAACAATGAAGCTGTTTTTGTTGCCATATCGTCCCATTGTTATCGTGCCATCGACATTAATCAAGCATCTGGCAACACTGACAGGCGATGACCGATGCTGGGTGAAATGCAACCGACCATTGATTAAGTTTTTTTTCTGGGGAAGCTAGTCAATTGACTTTTAATGGCTATGTGATGTATATTGCAGTTGCGGGCTTTCTTTCAAATGTTTCTCTTGTGAAATTCAGTCTTGTGCAAAGTTTTATCTGGCCATAAACCTATTGTAGTCTGAGAAGACGTAAACGGACGGATCTTGGGAAAGTGTCGCTAAAAGACGCATATGCATACATGTATAATCGGCAATATAATTTACCATTGCTTATAACGTCGTTACTTGCCGGGTTAGAATAGCGCCACTCCATGTCTTCCCGTGGATGTCGTAAGAGGCGACTAAGGGAATAAAGGCTTGTAGTACTGTTAGGCGATGGGTTTGCAACCTGTCACTAATACGCTGGTAAATATCTTAGCCTGATTGTGCAAAATGTGATTACAGAATTATCAACAAGTTTTTAGAGTTTTTGGTAATTCTGAAGCTCTGCCTACCCCACTCTGGGAATGAAGACGTGAGTTTTATACATACATACATGCAAATTTCAAGATATTTTTCTACGAAATGCCTTACATATAAAAAAAAATTAACTTAACTTTTAACTTTTGTACTGTATGGCTAATATTCATTTACAATCATAACAAGTTTAACGAAAAGCAAGCTTTAAAAAAACCCAACTGCTGTTTGCATAATGTCGTCAAAGTAATGTTACTTATCTTGTAATTTTTTATTTCGCGAATTTCTCATTTAAATAATTATAATATTGCCTATCATATTGTAACGAGGTTATTACAACCTCTTTTGTTTGAGTTCCTGGCCACTATTACATTTCGATCTAAATCTTCCAAATTCAAACTTATTAGATTCTATTCCGATATCGATCCTTGGATCATTCTCCACATATTTTCTAGAAGAACAAGACACGCGTACTCGTGTCTCACCAATATTGTACTCACATTAATTTATTATTTTATTTGGTATTTGGTTACAAATTATAAAATATATTCTTTATATCTCAAGCAGTGATTCATTTATCTTCGACACAACGTCTCAGAGATATTTACCCTATACCGTCAGAACATGACACTCCAGTGGTTGATATGAACCTAACCATGCATAACTTATTAAAATCGGTTCAGCCGTTTAGTAGTTACGAATGGACATTGAGTCGAACATATATACAACTCAACACACATAACTCTCTTTTAAGGCTTTGCCGCAGTCGAGTAAAAACGCAGCCTTGCGTACCTACTCTTGTTTATTACTTTGGCAAACGAGAGCTTTGACTTGTGACTATTAAAGTATCTGTAACAGTCGGACTATGGAAAGTGCTACCATTTTTAAACGACTCCAAAAAGGAGAAGGTTATCAATTCTTCAGTTTTTTTTTTCTTAATAGCGATCGGCAATCCTTTTTATTCTATACGAGTGAATAATATACCGCCTGTTGCAAGTGCAAGCGTGATAGCGATAGACAGCCGAAAGCTATTGATACTCACAGCCTCTCCATGGTTTTTTATGGAACTTGTCCGGCTAGAATAACGGTTGGTACCTACTAAGCATCTTCTGTGTATTTTAAAGTACCAGTAAGTATCCATAGAAAAGTAACAGTACCCGTTACGTCCGCAAAGTGCTATGCTATCCCAAAGCACGAGCAATCAAAATCACCATTACGTAACCGTGGACATGCTTATGCGCACATTTGCGTGCAAAAACGTAATTCGAGGTGACGTTCACACGCCGACCACCGGAGAACTGTGAACTTCAACTTCCTGGGCCAATTTTACGAACGCACAAGCTATATTCTAAAGGTGTTAGTGACTTTACGCTAAAGAAAGCGTCAGACGTATGAGTGATAGAGTACGCTACATAATTTCAATGAATTACATGCTGAATTAATTGAAACCTAACTTTACGTTGCGTTTTGGTCGAGATACTTAAATGCCAAATTTCAATAAACTCGCTTACTATAACATATTACCTACTATTTTCGATTTCAAAGAATTTATTTTTCAAAAATCTATGTTTAAATCTCGTCAACAGTTTTCGGGGAAATCAGGGGACTAGGGAAGATCTAGTGCTTCCTATGTTCTGGTCAGCCTTTTGATTTTGTCCTTATGATGATAGAGATGTGAATAAACCGTTTTTCTCTCTTTCTTTATTTGTTGCCTATAATTGCGTTAACTGTGTTCATATAAAAATAATCTAAAAAAAAATATTTTTAACATTATCTTAAAAAAAAACTAAGTAAGTACCTGCATTACAAAGATTATGTAACAATTATTCGATTCAACAATGTAATTTTAAGAAAATAATATCAATTGTGCTTGTGACGGAAAACCGATAATTTAGCACAAAGGCGGTAACCATTGTTCCAAACATAATAGTTACATAACGGTGCGCTGCGCAGGCGCATCCTTACGGTATAATACCACATATTTAGAATAACTTGCCTGCGGGAGATAAAATAGCATCACACCTCATTTGCGGCCATGCACCGTCAATGTATCTATTAGTCTTTTTATATTGACTATACTCCGTTTGTTTAGGAACTTAACCAAACGTAAACAAAGCAAACCACGTGGTTCTGTTAAAAGGATTGTGTAGAAAAATATATCCATACAAAATTTCGCTGCCCTTAAACCTAATCCGATTTTTCCGAATTTTAAATATTAAATTTGGTCTAAAGTAACAACCTAGTTTTTCATAAAGAAGTCGGACTTGATCTACGCCCAAACCCTATATTCAATCCGCGGACAGATAGGCTTACTTCGGATTAAAATTTGACACATTTTAAATTTTTCTCTGTGTAACTTTTCTTTTGACAAGTTATTGTATTGTCACCGTTACTTATTAGCTCTTATTTGGGAGCGTTTAATCAAAAAGTTTTTGCCAAACTGGTTCATCATCATCATCATCATGTCAGCCGAAAGACGTCCACTGCTGGACATAGGCCTCCCCCAAGGCTCTCTACTCAGACCGGTCTTGTGCTTTTCGCATCCACCGCTTTCCCGCGATCCCGCGATCCTTACAAGGTCGTCACTCCATCTTGTTGGAGGCCTACCCACAGCTCGTGTCCCGGTCCGCGGACGCCACTCAAGAACCTTCGGACCCCATCGGCCATCAGTCCTGCGTGCGATGTGCCCCGCCCACTGCCACTTCAGTTTAGCTATTCTTCGGGCTATGTCGGTAACCTTACTAGTTCTCCTGCGGATATCATCATTTCTGATTCTGAAACTGGTTCATTTCCCAAAAATATAATTTGACCAAACTCCTTCTTTTCCGAAACTGAAAATATTTCAGGATTTATTTCAGGACCATCGTGTGGAACCCTACAGGTTAGGTTAGTTTTATAAAAAATCTGAAATATATACAGTTTTGAAGGAAATTAATCAGTTTGGCAAAAACTTTTTGATGAAACGGAACCTCTCTTATTTACTTATGGTGCGTTCCTATATTCAAAACCGTTGGTAGAATTGTGACGTCTCGTTAAAATTTGACACATTTTGTACGTAGCAAATGTCATAAAGCTACTGCCCGTAAGGAAAACGATCCGTTTCTTGAATATAGGAACCGGGCATAAATTGTGATAGGGGCCGGGTTAAAAACAATACCAAAACATGTCAAAGGCGGTATGGATTCACTGAGCAGAATAGAGGCACTGTAGATAGGTTTTTTTAAATACAAAATACCAAGCTCCTGGCTTCTGCAAGCTATGTCACGGATAATACTGTGTAACATGGTGCCAATAAACAATTGCCGGCATTCCGTTCGGGTAAGATCGTAAATTTTCGAGTAACATCGGGAATCGTGGGAGCGGAGCCGCTGGCGCGCAATCTCACGCGACTATGGTCATGCTAACGCCTGTTCAAAAGTAAATAGAAATAAGTCACAATTAAACTCATTCGTAGTTTAAACTTTACTAATTATGGGTAAGGTTTAAATTGCATTAGTTTTAAATTTTGAGTTGGTACGTTTTTAGTTTTGAACAAATGTTATATTGTTGCTTGTTTGTAGAACCTAGCACCTCGAGTTTCCTTATACCCTGGTACATGCCTAGATGAAGTTTATGATGCGTACGATTATGGGTTTAATCGATGAGTTATTTATTTTTGTGAACTTTGACCATAAGTCTATTGATTTATAGTTAAATTCATTATAAGTATATCTTGGTCTTTAGGGTTTGTAGCGCGTTTGCAGCCTTAGGATTTCAGTCTTAGGATTGTAGTATTGAGAATAAAAAATGCCTATGGGGCACAGATCCCACTTATACATCAGGTAGCCTATGTGCTTATTTGCCTCCACAATTTTGATACTTATTTTATCTTCTCTATTTTTTTAATCAAATCTAATACACCTACTTTTTATCAGTAGGATGCATATTCGCTCATTTTTTTTAGTGAACGCCTCGAGATGTTTTATTTTTACCATAGTTAAGAACGTTAACTATTTCTAGTAGTAGGCTGACTAAATTATTATGATGTATATTATATATTATAATATAAGTACTTCGCGGAATGATAATTCGGCGTGAAATTGGCATCTTCTGCGTAATGTGGTAATTCGTTCTCAAAGTTTACGATTTACAATGTTGTTTTTTTATTAGTTCCCTTAAGTAGGTTTTATTGAAATTGGACTTCTTAAAAGTTTGTTTCCTGAAGTAGCTGCATAGGTATAACTTCGAAGATTAAAAGATCTATCCCATAGTTAAGTAACATCTTCGATAAGTGCACTTAAAAATAATAAGTAGCTCCAACTAAGTTACGCAACGTTCTAATAAGCTTCCCAAATTAAATAAGTGTATGATCAAAGAATCAATACCAGTATCTTCCGATTATTGCCTCATACGATCGATATAAATCTGTACGAGACAGCTATAGGTGCGCATTTATTATTTATCACTATACTTTCCCGTCGATATAAAGTAAAAGTAGACGGACATGTTACAAGACCTCCTATCACACCGTATCGTAATTGTCCTTCTGTTAGAAATCGGATTATTATTTTTCACACACATTTGCAATGCTAATTCTGTCACATTGTATGGCTGATTGTTTAGTACGGGGCGTGCTGTAATACTTTTTGCTAGTAGGTATGTCTATTAGTGATGCTAAGAGATTTTTTGTTAGATATAATTTGTTTTTAGTTAGGTGCATTTTCTTTATAAAAAACAAAACTCTATTAACTTTCCGTAATTGTAAGTAAAATCTTAAACGAAAAGTATATTAACTTTCCAAAAACTATTCTAAGCCTAGATCTATTCAAAATGTGCAAAAAGGCATGATTGCGAAAAACTAAATAATTAATCAATTGTAAGATAATTACTTAGTAAGAAAGAGATAGTGCTCTACATTTCTAAATGCCGACGATGCAGATATCAGATGCCTATCCTTGCGGTGATATTTGGGGGTGGCCTAATGTCCAATGGAGGTCTATCAGATAATAATGATGATGCAGAAAATAAATACATTACATTTCGGAAACAAAATGCGGCGTAACCAGCTCATAACAGTTATCGTAAGTACACTTAAAAAAAAACAACTAAAAGAGAACTTCTTGCATCACCAAAATATAAAAAAAATGCTAAGATTTTAGCTATGTTAATTTTTTTTTTATGGTTTTGACGTTTTTTATCTTACGACTTGTTGGGTTCGTATGAAACCTCGACATTTTATTCGCAACAATCACAATCTTGCTAGCGGGCCCCAATATTTGTCATGTACTTACGATTATGTTGGTGTAACGCGCGGTTTTATTAGGCGTTAATCAAAGACGCAAGCGCAGGCTGCTAAACGGGACCGGCTCATTATGCCGAATTATATAAAACGGACGTACTTTCTACTAGTTTCTAATGTTTACCGCCTGTCTACATGAAGTGTCGTTAGCGAGAATTAGGAGACTATTAAAATTGTTATGTCATTGACAGTGTCTTGAGATTTATTTTGATGATTTCGTGAGCTGTTGCGATTTTTAATGGTAATTTTAGGCTTAGTATTTATGAGAGATCTTAGTATGATTTTACCATCTCCTATAGCACACAGAAGATGTCTTCTAGATTTTTTCACCATCAAGATATATTTTGTATATTTAAATGTAATTAAGAGGCTGTAAGTCTGTAGACAGCTTCATCCAGAAAATATTTAAGTTTAAATTAGAATTTATGGATTATGATATTAATATATTTTTGGAAAGCAATCAACATTTAATAACAAACATTACAACTGAATCTTTAACATACGTAATAGGTACTTAATAGTGAAACTGTTTACGTGCTCACAAATAAATTCGTCTTATTTAGCACCGGTTTAAAGATAAAATAAATTCATGCAAACATGACTTATTTTATACCTCCAGCGGTAAATTTCACTTTTAATAAATTCTTCATTATAATGTTAGTTATACTCTAACATGTCTCACTCAAGGCGGTCATTGGAACGGGTGAGTCAAGCTCGGCTAGAACAGTCTTCACTAGTTTTATTACAAGGCATTTCAGGGCCCATGATTGTCATTTGTATGATGTTGTGACTTTTTTTAGTGTCACGGGCTATAAGAGAAATAACTACCCAGACAGACAAGGAGACAACAATAGAGAAAACGTATTCATTCACATACAATTTGTGAGTTTTCAATAATACGCGGAATGTAGGTAACATTCAAAATTTTTACCCTCCTATCCAAAAAATAGAGTTATGTTTTGCGGATGTATGTATATATCCATGTTTTCATTGTGGACTCATGTAGGTTAAACGCCTTGAAAGAGTATAAAATGCGGTGTATCGTTAGTAGTAGACAGGTAAGTGTTCACCCAGGGAGTGTTACAGGTTACATCAACCTTTAACGAATGTATCATTAGTCATTACGCAGAAATTTCATTTCGTAAGGCATTTCTCGCCGAATGATTTAATTTCCTTTGGTAGTCACACGTCTAACCATCATAGTTTTAGCAGAAAATAGGGTTTGATGAAATGATATAATCGATGAAGTGAAATTCGATAAAATAATGGGTTGTCCTTCCCTAGAGCTCCACCGTGATCGGTGCTGTGCCACCAGCATCTAGCTGTTTCCTGGGCCCCTATCAGAGCGCCGATTGCGCAACAATAGAATACTCGTATTGAGAAGGATTGTAAAGCGACGCTCAAATCGCGTTACTGACAAATATTTTAAATATAAAATCTCCGGGCGATAACGATACTCACCCCCCAATCGCAAGTCATTTATTCATCATGTATTTACCATAAGGGTTCCTTACCCAAAGGGTAAAGACGGGGCCCTATGACTAAGACTCCGCTGTCCTTCTGTCCGTCTGTCTGTCACCAGGCTGTATCTCACAAACCGTGATAGCTAGATGAAATTGTCACAGATGATGTATCTCTCTTGCCGCTATAACAACAATAATAATAACAGAATAAAATAAATATTTAAGGTGGGCTCTCATACAACAAACTTGAGTTTTTATCATAATTATCAGCCGCAAGACGTCCACTGCTGGACAATGGCCTTCTCCAAGGTTTTCCACAACGATCAGTCCTCTGCTGCTGTCATCCAGCGGACTCACACTTGGCCGTTTTTTTTTTCTTTAATATTTTCTTGGAAAGGAAAACCATACAGGCTTAACTTTTCATAATATCTATAACATGGATGAGAGTGGCAGCGGATCGTGCTCGGTGGCGTGTAAGTGTGTGAGGCCTACGTCCAGCAGTGGACTAGTATAGGCTGATGATGATGATGATGAAAAAAAACTACTAGGTTTAAAGAGAGAGAAACCTTGTATGGAATTTTGTAACCTCTTAAATTTAATTACACGCAAATCATCACACCTTATTTCTAAACACAAAGGTGTCTACAACATAATCTACAGTATAAATTCTTGATGCGACACAACATTTTATACTTACAAAATTAAATGTGCTGCTCAATAGAATCTGTTTCAAAGAGATTACTACTGCAGTATTGTTACACGCATGTAAATATAACTTTGTGTGTTGACAAAGGGTATTGTATTGGGTTCCCATGGTGATATCTCGGGAGCGGAGATAGCCGGGAAAGTCGCCTTTCTAGAGATTTGAGGTGAAGATTCTGTTGTACTTTGTAACTGTATTGTAAGTCAAATTACCCTTAGTAACCTTAAAGGACAATAGACTGGAATAATAGTACAGCTAGAGCAAGACAAAAAGATACCTTTCGACTCGTTATCACTATCACAAAGAAAAGTGCCCGTTAAGATTTTCGCAAGAAGTTGACATAAGTCAGTTGAATAGTTTAATGGTTTCTATTTTCGAATCTTTGGGCCCACCGAAGATAAATATAAGATAAGGGGGGCCATTTGCAAAGTTAAAAGATGGCGGACGTTTAATTTGTTTTAGACTTAAATTTTTGGGTAATTAGGTGTTCAAAGTTCTTTTCTGATAGTGATTTGTACTTTTTATGCCTTTGTGTCGCACAGTGATTGAAGACTTGGACTTATTTCGTGTATCTGGCATCTTTCTTCTCGTTTCAAGTGGACTCGCAGTGGTGCAGAGGTTAAAACTATCTTGACCTCTGACCTACAAATCACCGTACAACGTTGCCCCTAATCTTCCTAGAGAAGATTGGATTGTGTTTTATTGCTATATTGATTTATACTTATATAACTTGACACTGGCGAAATCACTTCACGTGGAAACGCCATATCTCCGCGGTAGTAGCTGTTCAAGTCGCCGCGGGGGCAAAGAAAGAAGAAGAAGAATATAAGATAAACAACCCCGTTCTAATGGGGACGCATTCTTTCAGAGCTCATGTCTTAAACGGCCTAACTGATTTTCATCAAACTTAGCTAGGAAACATCGTAATTAAACTAACTTTATCCAGTTTAAACCGCGTTGTAATCGTTCCATCCGTTTGCAGTTACGATCCCACAGACAGACAAACAGATTCACACCTCTATAAAATCTATAGGGTTGACGAAAGGTGTCATCATGCTTTCGCATTTGTCAGTTTATCATATCAGCCGAAAGACTGGACATAGGCCTTCCCCAAGGTTTTGTGCTACTCGCATCCATCGGCTTCGGCTTTTGTAAGTTACTTTCATATATTCTGATAGGTAAATTTAATACGTCTTTAGTTTTCCTAGCAACTCAACTAGCCTAACGCAATTCTCTTATGGCCGAACCCTATATTTAATCCACGGACAGATAGGCTTACTTCGGATTAATATTTGACACATTTTGTATGGGCAAATGTCAAATTTTAACCTGAAGTAAGCCTTATCTATCCGCGGTTTGAATATAGGGTTCGGCCGTTAGTCAACTCTCCTCATCTATTCGTCAAATTATTATCCGTGAATGGAGCAGCAATATTGCAATGTAAAGTGCTGTACTTTTTATTAGACAAGAACGTGTTTGTATCCTAGTTATGGATATTTCATATTAATAATAGTTAAACGTTAATCGTTGTAAGTGTCCATATCACAGGGAATACTAGTTTATAGCTAGGTCAATGTGTTTTTTATTGACGTAATTTAATATTGAGTCAACTAGGTATTTCGTAATACGAAGCGATAAATAAGGAAGCCATTCATTAATCTGATGAATGATAACGCATAGCCAGCCTTTATCCGATCTCGGAACTACACGGAAGTCAGCTGAAAGGACGCGAGCCTTTGCCACTTTCGTCGCGCGATCACCATTGACCTAGTCATAGAGGACGCCATCTTTTTTATTTAGGTTCGTTTGATGGAACTGGTTTTAAAGCTCTTGAATAACACAAAAGGGTTTGACTGCCTTGTTTTCAAGGGGAGGTCTTTGCAATTTTCCTTTAGTAAGATGTGAAGCACATTTGTTGGTTACCCGATATACCCCCAAGTGAAGACTATGAGAACCTCTTTAAATGAGTGTTAAAAAAATATAATAATTGTAATATTGTATTAAGTTGGTAAACATTGGTAGGGTTATTGCAGAAACGCTGAAGTTCAATCGCTGAAATTTTATGAACGCAATTAAAAACAAACGAATTCATAATAACAAGTTTCACTTATAAAATGGTAGTTAATAGATAACTTAATCGAAACTGTTTTCGATTTAGGAACTAATTTAAATATGGTAAAAATAAGTAAACTAAAATCGCATTTCGAATAAAATTCAACGCGTATTATATCTGCGTACACCTATATATTACCAAGCTGCGGCCTTCATAGCGTTTTCAATAATAAACTTATCATTGCTAAAATACAAGAACTTTAATATCATCAAAAAATCGCTTTTGCTTTAAAAATAAACCAGATGGCATTATTTTTAAGTACTTTATCGTGCCGCATACCAATTAACGATGTCCTTCATATTTTTCCATTAAAAAGGCTTTATTGTTTTCGTGTTTAGAAGTATTTAGGGCTTTATTGCATAATATCTCCAAAATAGAAAACCATTATGTCATTTTTAAGGTGGAGGTATGCCTCTGGATAAATAATTGTGTGAAAGACCATTGTCGCAGCAAATGGAAGAACAAGATCTCTCCAAATGATTTTGTTGGGAACTCTAGTTTCCGTGTTTTGTGTTCACATGTTTAGAGCTAATTATTTATATACAATTAACTGAGTCTGAGAGAAAATGTTGGGATTCAAATTTTTAAACAGCCTTATTACGATTAAAAGGATAAATCTACTGTTGTGTCAACAAAGGTTGGTGTATGATTTGTGTTTTAGTTAAACCAATTTTTTATCTTTTGGTCAGAAAATGTATAATTAAGTATGGGTTTCCTATTGGATCGCATATTTTTTTACGCATAATGTATCTTTACGCATAAATTCATTTGGCCGAAAACGGATTTTACAATAGAATTGGTTTTATTTTAATCAACCTAACCTAACCTAACATTATCTACACTATAGACGTTTATTAAATTCTGAAATGTCAGCCTAATAGGGTGTTATGCTAAAAGATAGAAGACGCGATAGCCTAGCCTAGGGCTTATTATATTAGAGTATTTTGTTTCTTAGTCTTGGATAATTTATATGTACTAAATAATTTATTTTTCTATAAACTTAAGTATTTATATCGTTGTCTAGTACTCATACTTCAAGTCTAGAGCTTCGTTTGGGACTAGAACAGTTTGTATAAGATCGCCCCAGATATTTATTTATTTAAAGATCTTCACCGTAATTAAACTTACTCGGCGCACAACACTTTTCTCGTTCCCAATTATAATTACCCTTACCATGAGGCGCAATTACCGTACTCACTAGCGAATCGAATGCTCTGTCCCTCGCACTCTATAAGAATACTGCGAGGTCTGGGAGGGACAGAGCTTCGACTCGCTAGCGAGTCCGTTAATTGTAACTTATGGTAAGGGTACCGAGTCAGTGTATTCATCGCTTCAATTAAATTCACTTTTGAAACAGTTCACCTAGTTTATTATTTTATGGTCGGAAATGCACTAAATATTATGTAAATTTGATTTCTCATGCCGAGATCATCTATTGTTCAAAAGCATCTAGAACATAATGAGTTTAAGTGTTAAGTGCACAGCGGGGAGTGTAATGCCCTTAATTATAATCAGGTAGAAAGGATATGCTTCCTTTTTTTAAATTAATGACTTTCACTCCTATTAAGGTGTATTTCGCTAATGTCAAGTTATTTAAAGACACTCCCATTAGACAAATGAGCCCATGGATATCATACGCGAGGACAATTGACAACAATTCATTTTGTGCTAAGGTAGTAAAAAAAAATACCGTTTCTAGATTTTACACTGCTGATTACAGTAAAAATATCTTTGGATTTTTTATGCAGTAGTTTTTTTATATTTAGGAAAAACAGTAAAAAAAGTTGGATTGTGAATGTTAGGAATACACTTATTGCCCTTAGTCCATTTATTTAAAAAAAAAATACAACTGTCATGTTCATTTTTTATCTGTCTGACGAATGAAATTCAAAGCATATGCAAAGCAGTAAACGCAAAATAGTTTATTTATTTTAATGGCGTCTACAAACTATGTAATTAATTAAATTACGCAAAATAACAAATTTGTGAACGAACGGCAGCGAATGATTGACAAGTGAGTGACATGACATGACAGTCAGTTCTGTATCTGTTTAAAGTTACTTTTTTTATTTTATGTCATGCTAAGATCACGACATCAGTATTCCTAACTTTGGATATACGGTCTTTTTAATGACTATTTCTTTAATAAATTATTAACGACGAATTTAAGTTAAATAAAGAAAAACTGAGAAATACGGGTAGTCTAATTTTTAACCAATTATTATATTATAAACGCGAAAAATAAATAACACTTTTTTTTGAAATGTTGTCAATTGTTCGTTAAAAGAGCATTTTCTCTAAAGGACTAAACAGAAGCACATGGGGTTCGCTCCACGCACTTTTTTCAAGTCGGAGTGTGCTTAATATATGTTTTATCTTTATCTGTCATGATGGCATTTGGATTTGACAGAAAGGGTCAAAGAGTCATAAGTTGGTATATACTTGTCGTAATTATTTTGTTTATGATTAGATACATATTATTTAACTCTTAGCCTCTTTTTCATAAACGTGCTAGAGGTAAATTGTGCTTAAAATATGCTTTGTCCTTATCTTTTATTATGACATTTGAATTTGACAGTAAGATACACATAATACTTTAACAAAAATAGGTTTACTGTGCGTTTATACATAATGGGGTTAGTGTTAGCGAATGGGCTATTTGTTCGGTACGGTCTATAAAGTTATTTTATAGTAATAACCAGGGATCGGAAATTCGGATCGATATTTACCTATACTTTAGCGCCGGCTTTGTTGTTCAGTTGTATGGAGGTGGACTCAATCATATAATACATATAAAAATTCCGGGATTTCAAAATAAATAAATTACACCGGCATTAATTCATAATTATTTATTTATATTAACTGTTTGAAGTTATTTTCCATGTATATGTTTAACCAAATGTTATTTAATTTACCTGTAACTTATTAACCTAACGAATTTATAGGAGCAAAACAGAACGTTTTATTCTACATGTAAAGTAATTATTATATTAACGTTTTGTAGAATCCCAAAATCCCAGAACTTAAATTATTAAAATAATATTTTTAAGAAGCCGACGCCATGTTTACCTATCTTTTTCCGGGATTTTGCCAAGTTTAGGTAAATATCGATCCGAATTTCCGATCCATGGTAATAACACACTTAAGTACCATTATTATTACCGCTATTTAACGGTACAACCGCCTATTGTATACCTTTAATTAAAATGTACTGTTCCGTGTTTTTTGTACTAGTAAATATTATTTATAAATAGTATTTGTACTGTATTGTATTGTACACTATCTACTTATTAAACGGAACAAAAGTTAAACTGGCATTTAATTATTAATCTATCGTTTATTGGCACATTTAACAATCCTAAATATTTGTTTTTCGCTTAGAGGCTCATCATCCTTTTGACATTGGTTCTTTCTAATTATTTTTAAGGACTTAGTCGCTTTAAACGACTATAAACTTTCTAATGATTGGAGTGTCTATAAATAACTCAACATTAGCGAAATACACCGTATTCAACAGGAGTGAGAGACATTAATTAGAATTAGAAGGTAATAAAGGTTCGTCTTTTATGACTTAAACCACGTACCTACTTGAAATGACTAATTCACTACCGTCTCAAGGAAGCGTGTGTCGCGCAGTCTCACGCTTTCGACAGATGAATCTATTGTTTTCTTATTTTTCCATTGCGTTTTAGTTAGCTTGCAGATTATATCTGACGCACGTTATGTCGCATGAGAATAAGTATGGAAATTGCGCTTTTACTGCCTTTTACTTTATTATCAATAACGTAACGCTTTTATTAATACAATTACGAAAGGACACAGCAGGTGTAGTCTAGGTAGAGCACGGCCGCAAACAAAAATATCGGAGCAGATAGGTATGGTGCTAAAATATCTGAACTGGACTCTATTGTTAAAGGGTTTAAAGCGTATTGCCATTTACAGATATTTTGATGGCGTCTTTAGGATTATTATTGGGAGATCCTCGATAGGTATTTATGATTCCCGAAAGTGAAAGGGCTGAAATTATAGGCGTGGCATATCTGGTATTGAAGTTCAGAAACTGTCGTACTCGTGCCGTATCACGTGTCATCTTCAAAAAATAGTCTTTAATTATTATTTAATTTTGCATTAACAATCTTTATCCAAAATAAAGGGCAAACAGGTCTAAACAACAAATATGAATAACTCCCATAATAATTACACTGACAATTGAATATTAAATGACCATACTTGTGAAATAAAAACATAATGTATCCCAATCGGAATGTAATTGAACGGGAAACAAAGACCGTACAGAAAAGCGGCCTTGCAACAAACTGACTCGACTCGCAGATGCCATTAAACTCAGTTAAGTATTATTAAATTTATTAACCCCCAAAGTGCACCAATCCCATACGGGGCCCGTGTGAAAACGGTTGACTTGCGCCGGCGCAACCTTAAATGTGCTGACTGCTGGGGTAAAACAGCACAAGTCAACTGAGCTCATATACAACGCATAAATAAGTTCTGGTGTAAAAAAAGGGATTTGTAAAAAAAGACATGGATAAATGAATGAATAAATGTACACTATGAATCATTATATTAATGTACAAATTTGAAAAATTACCAATGCTAAAACATTTGATTGTTAATAGTAACTAACTAATGCTGCATTAAAATCCAACCAGCCAATTGCGTAAAGAACATCCTGTATTTTTATAATACCGATCGAAAATCAAAATTATAGGAACGGAAATGAATGAATTGAGTAAATAAACACAACATATCAATAATTGAATGCAGTATTGCGTTACTCTCCATTAGGCAAATTTCCCTATCTAAAAGTAATTTTCCTCCATGTGGTACATTGTATGTTGAAACTTTTATTGGCGTGGTCTAAAATATATATCGCATATTATTATTTCAAAGGAACTCGCCAACAAGTGGTCCGTTATTTACATAAAAATACCGTAACACAATTCTGGGTCCTGGTGAAGAAGGGTACAAGTCGACTTATACCCAGAGTTGTGTAAATACTTGTATTTAAAATACAAATACAAAATACAAAATACGTATTTTGGATTTTGTACTTAAGTACTTTTTTTTTAAACTATTTTGTATTTTATTTGAAATACTATTCGAGACGTATTTTGTATTTGTAAAATAGTTTGTAAAATACAAAATACTTTTTTATTCTTAGCTTCATTTTTCTAAAGCATTCCGCGATTCAGTAAAAACAAAAAATGGCCACTAGTGGCGCAGCAGCTTTGAAAGTCTATGCGCAAATTGACAGATGAAACAAAACGCATATAAAACCTGACCAATAATATATGAGGGACCCCTCTTGACAATCCTAAAAAAGTGAGTCTTACTATATGTTCAATGATTCAGACTCCTCGGCAACCTCTACAGATGGCAACAGCAGCACCTGCACTGATTTGGAGACCCTCCAATATTTAAGAGATGAAGACACAAGTCTGAATATCCTCAACACATATCCAACTATAAAAAAAGAGTTTTTACGGTACAACACTTGTCTCCCGAGTTCAGCACCATCAGTGGAAAGGCTATTTTCGTATGGTGGTATGATTATGCGTCCACACAGACGCAACATGTCAGATGCTCTTTTTGAAGAGCTTGTGATTTTAAAATCTTTAATAAATAAAGAAAACCAGTAATTTTACCATAAAGTATTTTATTTCAATAAAGTATTTTTAAAATACATATTTTGTATTAAGTATTTAAATACAAAAGGCAAAAGTATTTTGTATCTTGCATTTGAAATACTATATTAAAAAAGTATTTGCATTTTGTATTTAAATACTTTTCGAAAAGTATTTTGTACATCTCTGCTTATACCCTTCTTCACTTGCATACCCCAATGACAATAGCATTAACTGAACCTTGATGTTGTGTGGGGCACCAATTGAATCTAGTTTACCACTAACGTGGGTTTCGATAACCACTCTCTTGCGGATGGTGATAAACTCTACATTTGACTGAGCTCTAAATATCGTTTATAGTTTTTGATCTACCCCCGTAATGTTTTCTATAGGCAAATACTAGTTTTGATGCTGTAGTGTTCGCAGTAGAAATGGGAGACTTTTCGCGGGAGATATATAGAGATATATAATGGCCCGGATAACAACAATAAAAAGAACAATGACCATAATAAATAAGTACTTTACATTTTAAAAATCTAATGTAGATTACTCGAATCTGTTTTAAATTTATAAAACCACGAATAAAGTCATAGGGACCATGCCGCGGGCGGACATGATAGAGGGGGAGTTCTTTTTATAGTGGTGATTATTTAATTATATTTTTTAAAATCGGACATATAATGTATTAAGACACAAATAATAAAAATAAAACTAAAGCTAAATACTGACATAAGTTAAGTTGTTCTAAGTAACTATAATATGTACAAATGTCCACTAGACCACCTGTCACCGGGAATGGTGCCCATAATGCTGGCTGTATTTCCTCGTTGGATAGCTATTGCTAGTCCTCGTTAGCCAAGGAAGGAGGCTCTATGGTCACCTGAAGCAGAGATTAGTTTAATTATTATAATATACCATTTAATATATGGGTAGGTTTTATTTTAATTTAAAAACGTTTATTTTTAACTACCGCCCAGCCCTTGCTTTGCTTCCGTTTATGTGAGTTTTCTGTGACACCCGTAATTAATCCAGATTATTATATACATAAAAACTTTCCCTTGAACTACATTATTTATTGCTGAAAACTGCATTAAAATCCGTTTCTTAATTTACAAGATCTAAGCGCACAGACAGCGGGTGCGACTTTGTGTTATACTATGTACAGAAAGATATAAGATATTTAATTGTATTGTGACTTATATTAATTTAGATGTCGAATTCTGTTAATATTATGTAAAGTTCATTTATGTTAGATGTATAAAGTTCAGGGAATAATACACTATTAAAGCCTATGCTTAAGAACTTATTAAAATTACTTAGACAAATTCAACGATTACCTACGTGTAACTAGACGCGACACAGGTCATAAAACACTTAACCGATTTATTTACGACGCGTATCCAAGAAACATGGCGGTTTTCTAACCAGTTCTCGCAGATGGAACATTCAAACAATTACTAAACAAACTTCTTAATGGAACCAGATAGTAAACATGTGAAAGTAGGAAATTCTTCTTATTCCAGCCCTGCGAGTTAGCTCGATTGCTATACGAAATGGCTTCCGCTTTAGAAAATCTCTAATATTTGACGAGAAACTAATGAGATAGCTGCCATAGATTGAACTTTAAAGGTGCCTACTGGCCTGATTGATCAAGGCAACATAGATCAATATGGTAGAATTATGAATTGCTCAGCAATCCACATTTAAACAGTGGATAGAATATACATACATACATTAAATCACGCCTGTTTCCCAGAGGGATTTACTTGTGGGAGGACCTTGTGCAGGGTCCATCCGGGTTGGTACCACCATCTTATCTATTAACCTACCGCCAAGCAGCAGTGTTTGCATTGTTGTGTTCCGGTTTGGGGATAAGACAGCCGGTGAAATGACTACCAAAGAGGCATTCCATCTTAGTCCTCAGGGTAGGCATTGGCAGTGCATTTGCAGTCTTGTGAATGCGAATGTCTATGGGTCACAGTTTCCACTTACCATCAGGTGGCCTGTGTGCTCGTTGCCCTCCTATGCCATAAAAAAAAGGGATAGGCAGATACCACTTCTTTCCACTTGATACGATCTTGACAAATTTCTTTCGCTTCTTCGTGGATAGAATATCAATCCTGGTTTTAAAGGTTTCGTAGTTAAGAAGGAGCCCCTATAGTTTCGCCATGTCCTCCTCTCCGGCTTTTTGCAATACAGCCAATCATACAAGTTATAACAATCTGAGAAACATCTTTAATGAAAACACATGTAACGAATTTAAAAGAAAATCTATTACGAGACTCTAATACTTAACTTTACTTAGAACATTTACTAGGCCTATTTCTTAGACTCCGCTGTCTATATGTCCGTCTGTCTTTCACCAGGCTCTATCTAACGAACCGAAGCTAGACGGTTGAAATTTTCACAGCTGATGTTATTTCTGTTGCCGCTATAACAACACATACTAAACACAGAATTTAATTAATATTTAAGGGCTTCCATACAACAAACGTGATTTTTTATTGATAATGGTTTTTTTGTGTTTGTGTAATGTGTGCACTGAGCAGTGAGCATGGTACGAGATATATATGCTCTTGCCCGGTTTCGATTATAAATTCCCTGCGACATCTTTTTTACCTAGATGACGTACAACGCGTGAACAATACGTTTGTTCTACTAACATTTCTGAACACTCGAAGCGAAAACCAAGTGAAAGTTCCAAAAACAAATTACTTACACACTTAACGCACTACACCAATTAGTTTCACTGATTCGAAATAGATTGATAATTGCCGCCGGTAGCCAATCAGCGATGCCCATTCCGATGTCTATAACGGGACTATAAATATTTAAATAGTTGTGAAGGAAGTCAATTTAAAGATGATTCTTGGATTATTAAAAAAAAAATGATAACTAGAGACTCAATTCTTTCAATGAGTAATACGAAGACCGAACGTTAGTGAGATGTCTATTAATCCGGAATTATATTGAAACAAAGTCCTAATAAATGCCTTAGGAATAATTTATTAAATAAGCAATCCTTTAACACAACCAGTTTCACAAAACACTAAGAATATACATGTACTCGCATTCTCGTAAAATTGAGTCTAAACATACATAATCCTTAGGTACTGGTTCATCTACCTCTAGAAACTGAATGCATTTCAAAATACTACACGCAATAAATATTACGTTTGTGACGAAAAGTTGAACTAAAACATTTCGTAACGGTGCGAAAACTAGCTCTATTATTAGTATTATTACCCGTAATAAAGATATTTAAGCAACATGTCACATAATAAGTAGAATTACTACAAAACTGATGTTTTGACACTTCTGACCTTTGCAATGGTTGTGTCATCATAGGTGGATGTTTTTTTGGAATAGTGTTCTAATCCAGTTTACCTGCTCTGTATCTACATCAAAACAGGTTCAATCCATTCTGATTCAGAGGGCTGCTTTAGTTTTTTGAAACATATCCGATAGAGTCTAAATACTGAATTACATATTCAATACATAAGGAGTAACTTATTTTAAAACTATTTGTATCTTATAGATATTGGCTAGTTTTAAAACTCTTTAATTTGAAGCTGAACTTAAAAACAAAAGTTTTATCTATTGAAATAGTAACTTATGGCTGAATTAACTTAACAAATGTTTCTTTAATTACAGATCCATCATGACGGTGAAAAAGGCTACCCGCAGCGGCGGCTTCGCCGCTTGCGTCGCGCGTCAGAAGCTCCACAACAACAACCAGTTTGACATCCTCACCATCAAGTCTACCACCCCCCAACCCTACAACATTGTCGTCGGTTTCAACGAGAAAGACCAACTACAGCTGGTCACCAAAGACGACGACTTCATCAAAGACTACACAGACCTAAAATCCAGCAAATACGAGAATATCTCTATCGACGATATCACAAACTGCGTCAACGTCGAGAACTACCCCAACTGCGACAACACTCTAGTCTTTTACGTAACCAAAAACCTCGGGAAAGAAGCCATAGCCCTCAAATTCGAGAACGAGCAAGACTTCAAGAGGATATACTTTACGTACAAGTATTTCAAAATGCGAAACCGACTGACGAACAACGCTAACAATTACGCAAGCAGCGACAACTTGTTTTCGAAAAAGAAGACTTACGATATATTTAAGAATAGGAAAAACAGCGTAGATGATTACAGCTTTGAGAAGAATCGGACTGAGTTTGATTTGATGCACACCACAGACAATGATGGACTAACCTACATATCTGTCCAACAGAAGAATTATAACTCTCGGTTCGATCAACCGATGAGCCTTATCGACATAAGGAACGAAGATGCTGGGGAAATTGACAGCGTCATATATACTAACGTAGACATACCAACAAAACCGGATAGGAAGAGGTTGTTTCATAAAAAGCCAAAGGCACCTCCTCCTCCTGTACCCACAAATAAAGATAACCAAACAAAAGTACTCAAAGGAGAATTCGTAAGAGTCAACGTGGAAAGAGTCCCAGACGTCGTTCCTAAGGACAACAAGCTGAACAAAGTACCAGACATCCTGATGTTTAGAGAAAGTAAACCGAAGAAGAGCACAGCGAGCAACTTGTGGTCCGCCAGCAATAAAGGTAGGTTAATTACAGCATTGATATTACATTTTATTCGTTAATAACAGTTATTATACACGTTGCTTGGTTACGCAAAGTTATACGGAAGAATACTTGTAATCGGTTACGTGTAAAGTTAAAATCGAAGCTATATTTAGAAAGAATCCTGAGCCATTAGAATGTTGATGGTTGTTATGTAATCAAATTATCTATAGGGCTATATAGGCAATTATAGAAAACAATAGATTTTACGTCAATCGATTTGCAGTAATCTGTTTAAAAGGGGCTTTCTTATTTTGTAAAAAAATACTACAACAGTGGAACAATGGTTTTGTCCATTAACCCCGGAAATAGAATCTGAAACAATGATAAAAACAAAGAAACTAGGTAATTAAATTGTAAGTTAAGCAATAAAATTTGAAACAAAGATAGGCGTTTAACACTTTTTATTGTCTTATAATTTTACTTTTACCGACAAATCGTTTACACGAAGATTTAAGTTACTTGGTACCTAATTAAACAATGGACGGAAAGAAAACTGCTAAGCTGACTAATTTAATTAGCACCATTTTACTGAATCGGCCGATTTACCAATCACATACAAAGAGGTAACGTCTTATGCTATATTTTTTTGCTTTATCGTAAGCTAAAAATAGGTATTTTGATTCAATGTTTTTTGTTTAGACTTTAAGAACATCTAACAGTAAAACGATAATTCTATTGTTGTTTGGCTTAAGAAGGTCAAAATGCACGAAAATGTTAGGTTTTAACAGAAGAGTTCAACTTATAAAACTAGTTTATTTTTATTTTAAGTGGCCTTAAAATTACAAGTTGCCAGTTAATTATCAGACAACACTAACTAGAACAAATTTACTACGCGCACTTTTTTCTCTTTAAAACGCTTTCGTCAAGCCGAAAATCTGAACGAGCACAGAATGCCAAATGCCGTGGCTGAATGCAACCGAGCCAAGGCCACCGATGTCCATCGGTTTCGTAACGGCGGTCATTCACTCGTTCGCTAAATTCTCCATAGACAATAGACGGGGTAATGAGGATTTGCATTTCGTGCACGTAATCTGTGGTAGTCGTGTAATGTTGACCTCACCTGGCGTACTTTACGTAGATTGTTTTACGACGAATTAGAAATAAAACCTTTGAATACCAGCTGATTTGATTACCTATACGTTGATTATGAGAGCTTGAAGATGCAATCATAAAATTAAATAACAAATCAATATTTGTAATTAAATTAGATTGATTTTGTGAATGTCTATGGGTCACAGTTTCCACTTACCATCAGGTGGCCTGTGTGCTCGTTTGCCTTCCCATGCCATAAAAAAAAAAACTACATTACCATGCAGTAATCTCTAGAGTCCAATAAGAATAGTAAGTGGAAACAATAGATATAAGTGTATCTGATGAATATTAACTCAGACTTATTATATTAGTTAAAATCATTCCTTCCGACAATGTATTATCCGCTTTAAAAACCTCTATTCTCTGGGCCGAGCCAAAAAAGTTCATTTACATATTTTTTTGATATTTGAGTTTTAGAAAGTCCAATTATTTTCAAACACACCTCCTCGGGCGAATTGGATTGTCCAAGCTATTGTTTATCATTTCGCCCCTGAGAAAATAGACTAGATAGGACCATTTCCTTGTTATCTAAGTATTATGAGATTAAAGCATTCACATCACAGCTGTTGCTTTCACCAGCCCTATTTCACCATCTTGACAAGCGTGCACGCTCACTCGACAGGTAAAGCTGGTAACTGCACGCCCTTATGTTGTTTTTACGCTCTGACTGGACCAATTCAACTCTCCGGTTAATAAT
Source organism: Acleris emargana (assembly GCA_927399475.2). NCBI lineage: Eukaryota > Metazoa > Arthropoda > Insecta > Lepidoptera > Tortricidae > Acleris > Acleris emargana. The sequence goes on along the minus strand of OV656856.1, from coordinate 6,108,577 downwards.
CGGTGCGTTCAGATCAAGAGCCATTGGTTTAATAGAATCACCTCAAGTATAGACAGGTGAGAATTGGGTTTACATTGTACTGTTAACATATTCACGGATAGTTCGTCGAGAGACGTAAACTGAGACCCTCGTGATATGACACTACGGCTGTGGCCGGTGTGTTTAATCTCACCAAAAACGGAACTCCGTCCACGGCCGGCTATTACCCATAGCAGTTATAGGAAGCGCGGACTCTGTGCCGTTTTTGGTTTAAACACAAGCCGTTAGTGTCACAGCAAAAAAGCTCGAAGGCAACCTCAACCTCTTGCACTAATCTTAAACGGGAACGACGCGTGTTGTGGTACATCACGGCTGTGGACGAGCTGCCACATTAGGTAAGATTTTTATTGTACTAAATTACATACATATATTTTCCGTCATAAAGTGGCACAATGTTTTGACAAAAGGTAAATGTGGCAGTTCGTCCATGGCCGTAGAAAATTTTGTATGAAATTTATTTGTGTCATATCACGCAATTTCGAGGATGGTGCTGTGTCCGTGAACGTGTTAACAAGTTTTTCTGCGCCATGTATACTGATTTTTTTTCTGTCACCAGTCATTGACATTATGATGAAATATGAAATATGAGGCCAGTCTTTCCCCAGGTGCCGCTATCTTTTTGTTTGACAGCTCGCATACTGGGGCCGTAGTCAAGATGCAAACGTTTCTAACATTTTTCTTTCCTATAGTTCAAAATATATGGGAAGACAGTTGACCACGTGGTTTATCGTAAAGCACGTGAATGTCATTCCATACGTTTTGAGTCATAGTAAAAAAAAAACGTAAGTATCCCTGTTTAAAGCACTAGGTTAAAGCTTTTATGCGTTGCTGCTGTTTATCCTTGAATCATCGTTACTCATTTTATATAATGTTTTACATAGCCAAATTCGTGATTTCATCGAGAGCCATTTACACGTGCAGGCGTTTTAATTTGGTGATTACGGTCTCACCTAACCTACGTAACACATGTTTAAGATAACCTAATCATTACAAGGTTTTAGCAGAAATTAATGAGCTTTCGATGAAATGAGTTTCGGTAATATAAGGCGTGTGGGTATGAACTCGTAAATGCTTTAATTTAATACCCTAATGGCAAAGAATATTCGGTGAGTAAATAACAGAATCGTAAACATTTAATTGCGAGTCGGAGAAGATATAAATTTGCGAACTAATAACCAATAACCATGACCGAAGCCTTATGTATACGGTAAATAATGAAACAACATTGGATACTTACGGGTGCTGACATCATATGGGCTTGTAGAGTTGTTTATTTGAAGAGAAGTGTTCACATTTTACTGATGATGTGGTTTGGCTTCCCATTGTTAATTTGTCACGATTTAATAAAAAAAAATTTGGCTCTTGTCTACGACTTCGTTAGTATCTGCGAATAACAATAAACTACTGATGCTTCAAGCATCAGTAGTTTATTGTTATTCGCAGGATAAACAACGAAAAACATTAAAAGCGCAAACAGTAACGTAATATTTCAAAATACATTGAACGACATCTTGTTCGGGATGGCGTGTTACTCAATTGACGAATTTTCGGAAAACGTCAAATCCAAGTTATGCGCACTAATTATAATAAATAACAATGAATACTATTAGGTAGGTACCTAAATTTAAATAAGCAATTATTTATACTTTAATAATTAATTGTATTATGAATATTTTTACGTGTAAAATGTACCATTTTGTCATTAAATGCTTGAATCTTGAATCTTGATACCCGCGAGTATTTGTTCCTGAGTCATGGATCTTTTCTATGTATTTAAGTATATTGTTCTCAACATAATATGGTTATCATTGTCTAGTACTATAGTACAAACCTAGAACTTATATTTGGTCCATAGGCTTTGCCTGTTCTTAGCTCAAAAGATCACGTAGAACTTTCTATTAAAAAAAAAACTATCTTGTCCGTCCGCGTCACGTAATTGGCGTAACCGATTTATTCAATCGGAGGGTTACGACGATTTAGCACGAAGCCGATTGAAATCGAATTGAAAAAAAGTAGCCGGAATAATCGTGTGTAAATAAAACATCGAAAACCATTTTTATCTTTAGGTGTTTTTTGTCTTTAATAACCATACACCGGATTGACGGGGGCAAAAACGTACCACTGCTAGTGATTCATTAAATATCGACAAAGTTTATCGACCACTTTTGTCGTGACATATAGATCTTACATTTCTTGCAAAAGTAAGTCGTGCTTTTATCTTCCATGGCTGAATGATCAGCTTTCCATGACGATACGACTTACAAAACAAAAAGGTTCTCAATTCGTCGGAATGCTAAAGAATATTTGTTGTAGTGAATGAATTGGTTATTCAACGTAATTTCAATGGTTGTCAAAAGTGACTCGAGTACAGGGTTACTATCAGATACCAGTTGTTTAAAGTGTTTAAAGTGGCGTGGATAAGTATGAATAAAAGAGGTTTGCACATAATTAAAAGGTATTCAAACATGGCCATTACTTATGATAATGTTGGATGATTAAAAATTGATTTTTTTCGATGTCGATAAACTGTCGACATTTAATGAATCACTAGTATAGGTACATTTTTGCTCCCGTCAATCCGGTGTTTGTTGATAACTTCGAAAACAAGTTGACTTCGCTGTGGAACAGACGAATCCCTTAAGAGGTGTGAGAGTGAGAGTGCTGTCGTTTTATTCGTACTTAAGTAGTTCGAATTTCAAACCGAAAACCGGTATTTATTTTACACAAATGTATATTATTTTCATTTACCTATTCGATCCATTCGTGGCAGCTCTTGTAAAGTGATCTATTCCGTTAATAGTTATAACTTCAGGGTTGAACTGTCATAAGAAACTGACTAACGAGTTACAGCGACAAGGTACTAAAATCATGAATGGGTTTTATGACGATGACTATACTATTTGTAAGTGAAACTTTTCAAACCTTTTATTTTAGGATCCTAATTTGATGCAATGCGAAATCAGTGTTTTGGCGGTCTAGCCTTTAGGTGTTTTATTATTGATAAATTGTAAATGCGTTTTAGATACATTGACGAAAAGTTAAATCTTTAGATACAATGGTACATATCAATAAGAATAACGAGATATTGCAGTTGTGTATTTTAGTACCTACTTCAACTTATTGTTATATTATTGCGTAAGGTACTTACACAGTTAAACATTGCTCCGAGAAGAACCATGAATTACCGTTAATTAAGAAATATTTGAAGACAAATAATAGTATTCTCAATCTCGTCTGTTTACATAAGTACCTTCGTCAGTAATTGCGATATTCTGTAAACCGCGGGTGAAGTGGCGCATTTCAATTTAAACTACAGGTGTTTACGACGCTTGCGTCCAAAGTATAGATAGTTTATATACATGGAACCTCTCTCTATTCAACATGGTAAAACCATATTGCTTTTGACGTTTTTTACATGACAGTAATAGCGGACAAGTTGAAAACAATACAGAAAGCTAAGCCACATAGTAATCAGCCTTATCAACCTCATTCAAAATTATATACCTAAATTTACACAGGCGGTTCATCATCATCATCATCATGTCAGCCGAAAGACGTCCACTGCTGGACATAGGCCTCCCCCAAGGCTCTCCACTCAGACCAGTCTTGTGCCTTTCGCATCCACCGCGTTCCCGTGATCCTTACAAGGTCGTCACTCCATCTTGTTGGAGGCCTATCTACAGCTCGTCTTCGGGTCCGCGGACGCCACTCAAGAACCTTCTGGCCCGATCGGCCATCAGTCCTGCGAGCGATGTGCGCCGCCCACTGCCACTTCAGTTTAACTATTCTTCGGGCTATGTCGGTAACCTTAGTTCTACACTACACTGGCGGTTCGTACATAACATAAACCATGCCATGCCATGCGTATGAACGGTGCATTCACAAATCAATACACTAGAACAACGTTGACGTATCCTATCCACTCGGGAATCCTGACTTTTTACCAAATCACCATTTGACAAACTATATCATTTTACAAACTTTAATTTGTACTCAAACCATATATTACATAGGCTTGTTAAATAAGTTAGGTTATGTTACCCTTTTGACCACAAACAATTGTTAAATAATGCGGCGGGAAGTAGTAAAGTCACCAGTGGCCAGCCAGAGACCTATAGTCGGTCTGCCTATACTATGTTTGAGTGAGAAGAGTACGAAAGATATTATTCCCACTCTTCGCACTCATACTGGTCTCTGGCTGACCACTGGCGACTTTACCCTATCTCTTTGCGTAAAGAAAGTTTTCAAAATGATATAGGGTAAAGTCACCAGTGGTCAGCCAGAGTCGGCCTCTGCCTATACTTTGTATGAGGGGGAAGAGTACGAAAGATATATTTTCCACTCTTCGCACTCATATAAGGTCGACTACTGGTCTCTGGCTGACCACTGGTAGCTTTACCCTAGTTCGTCAAATGATCATTTGGTAAAACATTAGTGAACCATCTACTCGATATAGGTATAGTCGATATTTTTCAACTGATCACTGGTATTATTTTCTAGTAATTAGGAAATGCAATTTAACCGGTTGTTCACCGTTTTTGTATGAAAATAACCGGTTAAAACCGGTTAAAACCGCTATGCTATGGAACGCTTTGCCTACAGAAGTAAGGCGTGCTCAGTCTATTTTTATTTTTAAAAGCAAGCTAAAGGACTATTTATCTATCGCTTCCGTAGTTTTTCTAAGATTTCCTGTACTTTTATTTTTACGATCCTACGACCTCGTGTGTTATCTTTGGCTGATTTGGCTGATTTCTAGAATGTATGTATACTTATATATTTTATAGTTGTATAATAGTATGTATTTAGCGTGTATTTAGTGTGTATTTATTAACTCTTTTACTTTGTTTATGTGTAGTTTATATTTTTGTAAGTAGTTTTTACAATAACAGAAGTGTTTCTTGTAGTTTAGTTTGAGCTCTGAATAATTTAGTTTACACCGCCTGCCATGTGTTTTTGTTTTTATGATTTCTCTGTCCAAGGTTGTCTGGAAGAGATCGCTATTTAGCGGTAAGACCGCCTGTTGTATACCTATAGTTAAAATTTACTGTTCCGTGTTTTGTTTTCTTTTGGTGTTCAATAAAGAGTATTTGTATTGTATTGTATTGTAAAACCGGTTAAACCTGGTTATTAATTTGCATTCCCGACTAGTAATTCAAAGCGAGAAAGCATTCCTCCGCTAGTCATTCCGCAGCAACCGATTGCATTAGCCGTGTGCAAATCTTCTAAGTGGGACGCTTCTGCAACACTGAATAGCTAATAAAGACTGATGTACGACTTGAAGTATTGGCGGTCGGCGCCGGCGGTTAGTGCAACTAACTTAAAAACAAATAGGTATTAACTGAATAGGTATTTGCTGATATGAAAAGCTTTATGAAGGCTCTGTCATCCCGGCTCATAGACGCTGTTCGAGGGTCCCAAAAATGAAACACTGATTTCTACTACCAACTATTTTTATTTTTTTTATGGCATAGAGAAGACAAACGAGCACACAGGCCACCTGATGGTAAGTGGAAACTGTGACCCATAGACATTCGCATTCACAAGACTGCAATGCAATCCTAAGACTGCAAATGCGTTGCCAACCCTGAGGACTAAGATGGAATGCCTCTATGCTAGTCATTTCACCGGCTGTCTTATCCCCAAACCGGAACACAACAATGCGAACATTGCTGTTTGGCGGTAGGTTAATGGATAAGATGGTGGTAGCGATCCGGACGGACCCTGCACAAGGTCCTACCACCCGCAATATATTACATATAAGTATTTATAGTACAATCCGAATGTTTGATTACTCGAACTAAACGACTTAGATCAGGTCATGAATGCTGGGGGACATATCGCTATCGAGTTAACTCGCGGGATAAGCGACATCTAATCGTCATTTTGGAACTAATTATTTGTGACAAAACGTGATCTTAGGAAACTAAAATTTTACAGACTTAACCAACATAATTTTGGTATACATTTCAGTAATGTTGTACCTTTCAAACATGAAGGATAACCTTTCCAAATGCGTACAACTAGCGCCATCTGTTATTATGAGTCTCTATAAAACTATGAAGTAAACAATGATTTGTTATAACGATTGAACAGACACCTCTGGAGATCCTAGAGTTGGTGCTTACCTCTCCCAAAGGATTGGGCTAGCTATCCAGAGAGGTACTGCAGCCAGTGTCATAGGGACCGCGAGCGGACCTGTTAGACGGGGTGTTATTTTTATAGTGGTGATTATAATAATTATTTACATCTTTAATATTTGAGTAGCTTAGTTTTATTTTAATTTGAGTAGCGTAGTTTAATTTTAATTAAATAAGTTTGGTATTAACTTGAGCTGAAAACTCCATGGTATCTATGTGACCTTTTAAACTGCCGCCAAATAGCAATGCTCGCATTGTTGTGTCCTGAGGGGTTATTATGACGTAGCAATGCAGTTCATTTTACGCTGAGAGAAAGGGACAGAGCTATATAACTGCCGTAGCTCTGTCCCTTTCTCACAGCGTAAACGGAACTGCATAGCTATATGTCATAAGAACCCCTCTGGTGTGTCTACGTCCAAGTCTTTCGGGTTGAAACGCATTTCCAGCCATTAGATTGTCATTGTATGATTACCATCTTGAGATTACAGCAATAGTGATAGTTTCATGGCTCTTAAGAACGCAACCGTAAGGGACTGAATAGTCAGAGGCTGTATCGGTTTTAATCTGAAAATATAAACATATTGAGTACAATACAATACAATACAATACAAATAATCTTTATTGAACACCAAAAAAAAAAACCAAACACGTAACAGTACATTTTAACTAAAGGTATACAACAGTTTGGTCTTACCGCTAAATAGCGATGTCTACCAGACCTTAGACAGAGGAATAATAAAGACAAAAATACATGGCAGGCGGTGTAAACTAAATTCTTCGGAACTTAAAGATAACTACAAGACACTAGAGTAGGTACTTGAGATCGCCCGCGATTTCGTACGCGCAGAATTATTTTCCCGATACTCCCGCTATGTAAGCCGTTAGTGGATGAATTTTCAAAAAAATCTTGTGCACCTCTAGCATGTCCAAGGAATATTCCATCCAAATATCAAGTTCCCTAGGTCCAGTTTCGGTTGTGCGCTGATCTATCAGTCAGCCAGTCTGTTTCTTTTATTATATAATATAGATTGAGTACATCCAAACTCCGTACAAACTTTCACATTTGTCATAATAATAATTGGATGTAGTAGTAATTCATACGGTAAGGCTGAGTAAGTGACCGATAAGCGTTTGTTTGGGCACGTCGGTTTCAAATCGCGGATGTTTATACAAACACTCTCCCCGCTTTCTGACAGTCAATAACATGCATTCAATGCCAGGTTGCTTAAGTCTATACGAAATGGACTCCAATATGACGCTGCGAGCACTGAACCATCAGTGTATACATACAATACATGTATGGTCTGGGGAAATTATGAACATTTACTAATTAGCCATTAAAAAGAAAGTGAAATAGGCTTAGGTAAGTTTTTATACGTTGACGGTGAAGTAAATTATTCTCAAATTAAATCAAATTGTTTATTTAGTAAAACAGGTTCCATTATATGAAATATCTGTCAGACTCCAAAATAGGCTGGGCCTGTATCTTGGACGTCTGCTAGTGCGATCAACAAACTGGGTTACCTACATAATTAAAATAAATTATCGAAAGTGCTTAATGAACTTAAACTTAAAAATCTGACAAAATAATATAAACAGAAATAATACATACATACATAAACTCACGCCTTCGTTCCCAGAGAGGGGTAGGCAGAGCTACAGAATTACCTACAACTCTAAAAACTTGTTGATAATTCTGTAACCACAATTTGCACAATTAGGCTAAGTTGTTTACCAGCGTATTAGTGACAGGTTGCAAGCCCATCGCCTAACAGTACTACAAGCTTTTATTCCCTTAGTCGCCTCTTACGACATCCACGGGAAGACATGGAGTGGCACTATTATAACCCAGCAACCACACGGGTAAATAAATAATACCAATTCTTAAAAAAATATGACAAGAGTGAAACAAACTAATTATGAAAATAAAACAAAACAAAAGAAAGCAAAATAGTACATTGTGTATTAAGGTCGGTAAGTAAGGAATTACGATCGAGGCTCTAGTAGAAGCCCGAAGTCGATGACTGAGGGCTTTCTGAGTCGAGGTTCGTAATTCCTGTACCGACCGTGAAACATACAATGTTTTTCATCACATTTGCGAGTAAATAAATAAAATTATAGGACAGAAAACACTTATAATACTTACACAAGTCAGCACAACTATTATTACGAATTACTTGAACTTTTTTTAAGCGGATGACGGGCGGACTCCACAGATTATACAAATGTTTCGTTCAGAAACGTTAAGGGCAAATACTTACGTAGGTATACATACAACCCTGAAGGAGTGTAAAAAAAAACGACGTTTTGATACAGAAAACTATTAAAATCGATTATTAAGAACATTAATTGAGTATTTAAGTAACATGTAGCGAGATTGCAATGAAAATCCTGTTTAAATAACATTTTAAGACAATTTTTCAATTGCGTGTAAACTCTTTGCTTGAACTTGCATGACCTGTGTGCTGTGCTATAAATTAAAAAAAAATTACTTACCGACCTTGGGTTTCATGGTAAATAAAAAGGTCGAGGGTTTTATATGGGGCATTGCGGCCAAGTTAACCTGTATGTTTTGATACTGTTTACGTGCAAGTGTGATGAAAAAAATATTTTCTATCAGTACCATTACTTATTCTGTGCTGCGTTTGTAAATGAAATAAAAGTTTTGAATGGTAATTACTTACCTTTAAAAAAAACGTGACTTTACGTAATCGTCTTAGATTAATTAAAATAACCATTCTTACATCTGAAAGTGTAAGCTACACCCTTGAAATTGATTTTTCATTACCAACTAAATTAAATGTATCGCTCAAGCTCTTTGAACGTGGAAGCGGTCCACGGTTCAAGAATCCCATAGATCTCGGTTCTGAACAGATACTTACGTTATAGATTATTATGAACGTTTAAGTTTAAGGCTGACCACAAGCCGTGTTGTAAACCGACACAGCCGTTTATTGCCGGCTAACAATGCACCAGCGTTTAACCGTTAGTTAGTTGTACGGGTAAAGTTAAACTAATGATTTCCTAGAGATAATCGTAGGACTTGGGTTAGCGTTATAATTGATCTATAGTCTATAGCGGGAGTGTAAATGTATGATGGGTGTATTTATTATGTGCAGAGAGATTTTATGTGATTAAAAGAAGTAGACCTAATTAAACATTTGACGTACGACATAATGATTTATTTATTCGTGAATGAAATTTAAGTAATAAATAATAAATAAATAAATATCAGGGGACAATGTCACACCAATTGACCTAGTCCCAAACTAAGCTCTAGGCTTGTATTATGGGTACTAGACAACGATATAAATACTTATATAGAGAAATATATACTTAAATACATAGTAAACATCCATGACTCAGGAACAAAATATTAGCGCTCATCACACAAATATCTGCCCTTACCGGGATTTGAACCCAGGACCGCTAGCTTCGTAGGCAGGGTCACTACCAACTAGGCCAGCGCATTTGCATTATAATTTCAATCATACCAGGTATAACTTTGTATATTTGGGTAACATTAAACCTTTAAAATAACTTTCGCAAAATGTTTTATCACTGATTTTTGTAATAGTTAATAAATAAATAAGTAAATAAATATCAGGGGACAATCTCACACATATTGAACTAGCCCCAAACTAAGCTCTAGGCTTGTACAATGGGTACTATAGGCAATGATAAACTTATGTATATGTATAGATAAATACATACTTAAATACATAGAAAACACCCAAGACTCGTACTCATCAGACAGATATTTGCTCGTATCGGGGATCGGACCCGGGACCGCTAGCTTCGTAGGAAGGGTCACTACCGACTAGGCTACCGCGTCGTCCAAGTTTATTAATCTCATTCCCCTTTTAACCTTTTCGCCTATTACAAATATATAAATGAGTAAAATTATTTTAAGGCTGTTTCACTATTTAGGAATCACATTATTTAAAGTTACCTGGGGTAATTGTACCAAATGCATATTCCGCGGATTATTTTTAATCAAATACGCTTCGGGAAATGAAAACGGATCATACGAAAAAAAATAAGTAGGTGACTATAGCTGTGGTTTCTGAACTGCCAACGCTAAAATACATATATCGGAATCAGCAAAATAATTCTATTACATCATTGCAATTTGCCAATAGTTCGTATCTTCGTAGATATAATTTGTGCAGACATAATCACGGTGCCTGTATTCCTTACGACACTAAACCGCACCGTATCAGTTTTCTCATTCCGTTTTATGTTTGCATTTCTTCACTGTCAATGGGATCTGGGTTCATAGGGTACCTATATGATAATTTATGTGAAAGGAATTTATGTGTAAAGTACGGTACTCAGGAGTATGGGAAGGGTTTTTGCTACTCGCATGTGTAGTCAAATTATTAACACCTATAGTTTCGCCATGTCCGTCCGTCCTCTGTCCGTCCGCAGCCTAGCTCAGAGACTCTTTGTACTAGAAAGCTGTAATTTGGCATAAATATACATATTAGTCACGCCAACAAAGTGGTAAAATAAAATTTGTTTTAGGGATGTATTTTTTCTTCGTCTACCCCATAGTGCGGACTGCGGAGTAAATATTGCGGATTTGTTCATAACGATTTTACAATTAAGGTATATGTTTATGAAATATTAAGCTTTAAAGCGCTAATTTAGACGGACAGAAGGACAGCGGAGTCTTAGTAATGCTTTTATTTACCCTTTGGGGACGGAACCTTAAAAAATTGAGAAATATTATCACTACATATTATAAAACAAAGTCGCTTGCGCTGTCTGTCCCTATGTATGCTTAAATCTTTAAAACTACGCAACGGATTTTGATGCGGTTTTTTTTAATATATAGAGTGATTCTTAAGGAAGGTTTATATGTATAATACATTCCACGCGGGCGAAGCCGCGGGCGGGTCGCTAGTTATAGATATAGCCCACATTCAATTGGAAGTTGTTTAAAACATTAAATGTTCAATTTGGTTCATAATTTAAAATTTCGCACTGCTAGATCAAAACAGTAGTAACTCAAAATACAAATGTATTTTAAAATCAACTTTATTACAACTTCTATGAACTTGAAACAAAACTAGCAAAGATTTCCAGTTGATACGGTATCGATCTAGTAGAGCGATTTTATTCTTAATTTATTTGGTTTTTAGATTTTATAGTATATAAGACATTAAAGTGTCCGAATTTGCAACATATTATCCTATATAATAAAAATGAATAGCTAAATGTGTTGCTAAGCGCAAAACTCGAGAACGGCGAACCGTTTTGGCTGATTTCTTTTTTGTTGTGTTTGTCAATGTCAGGTTTTTATGAAAATAATGAAAAATCTACCGGAAAAGCCAGGAATTTGTCGCGGGGCGAAGCCGCTGGCGGGCACTAGTTAGAAAATAAAAAATCTACGACTATATATTTTTTTAACATTTTTATACAGTGTGTAAATGGTATACGGGCGTTCCTTTTAACTATATTTAGTATAAACCCTACTAAGCACATTTAGGCAGCTTTTGTTAAAATTAAATTTAATAAAAATAACCATACAAAATAATTTAACACGCAATGTATAACAAAATATGCTTAATTAAACACGTAAGTAAACATTACGTACTTACCTGACAGATGGACTTCGATGTACATTGCGGGACGATAGTATGTTCAAAAATTAATTACGGTCTATACGTTAGCGTAATCAAAATAATTATTTCTGTTAATGATTAGTAGAGTCTTAATCTATGTCTAGTTTTAATTAACGCCCGTATACCATTTACACACTGTATATTTCACTGAAAATGTGTTTTTCAAAGGTGGTGATTAAACATTTATGTTTAAATTACAAACTCTAACCTGCTACGCTAACAAAGCCGCCTGCTTTCTCTATTTGACTAAATTTTTATACAAACCAGAACAAGACGAAGAGTTTTATATGTCAATAACATAGTTTCAAAATACATTAATGGAATTAGAAGAGACAAATGTCCGGTGTATTAACATTACATGACCTACATAAATATAGTCCATATTTACCTATGTAGGTCATCGTAGCATCATATAGATATGTAACAAAATACGAGCCCATGTATTTGTTAACTTGACCCTACCGTCTTGCTCGATCGGGCGCGTGTAAGGAAGCAGTAAGCTAGCCGCGCGGGAGTCGCCCTTCAGCAGCGGGCGCAGATCGGTTACCTATCGTGACACCTTTACCTGATAAATTGTAATCAATACTTTGTCGTTTTCTCGACAAAGTATTGACTAAAAATATACCATTCTGCCCTTATTATTCAAGAGTTGGTATCTGAAAGCAAATTAAATTAAATATTTTCCTTATAGAAGTGACATTGATATGGCTACAGGAGTTTAAGGGGTTATGAAACAAGACGCAACCTGCAGGTTCTGTCAGGCGACAGAGGAGACAGCAATGCACATCCTCTGTTCTTGCGGACCACTAATGCGCAACAGAAGTATCTACCTAGGGCGACATGTAATGCACCCACAAGAGATACAACTCCTCACTGCCCAAAGCATCTTGAAATTCCTGGACGGGCGTTTGCGGTGAGCTCTAAAACAAAGGGCTGCTACAAAAGATCAGCAATGGTCGAAGTGGCTCACAAGGCCTATCTCAATACCCCATTAATAATAATACAGGAGTTTTGTCTGACATATAGTACGAACCCCCAAGTCAAGTGTGAGAAGGGCTTGCGCTGATTCGATTCAAAATAGAATTCAAATCGGATTATAATCATATTTACCGTGCGACGGCACTCTCAGCGCGCGAGTCGTGCTCGTACTTGACTGACTTGACTGTAACAGCAGTAGGTATTTCATAATATGTAATAACAGATTACAAAACATTTTCGATAACGAGAGAATTTAAATCAAAACAATCCTCATGTGTTTGTTGCGTGATTCGAGGTCAAGTTGAAGTAAGCATAAACAATCGGAGTGCAGAGGTCACCATCACCACTTATTAATGGCCTAATTATAACGGAATGAATTGTACGAATAGCACCCGAGAGAGTGAAAATAATTAAATAATGAACGTTATTGCTACTATCTAGTTTAAAGTGGATTTAGGATATTTATCTGGAATATGAAGTTTTTGAATATTAATAATGTTGACGGTAGTAAAATAATGCTGAATAATGATGATGATGCTTATGAAGAAATAGTAACAATAGTATTGCTGTCAGCGTCATCAATATTAGACTTTTAATCTGCCTTACTACTTTACGTAATTCAATTCTTTCGTGTCTTTATTAACGACAAACGCCTATTTTGAACACATAAACATTAAAAACCTAATTAGCACAATCTACGTATAATCGACTGACGGGGCCGGGGTGCAGACTCGTCGTCACACCAGGTTGTCACACAAGGTTGCCACACCAGGTTGTCACACCAGGTTGCCACACCACGTTGTCACACCAGGTTGCCACACCGGGTTGTCACACTGGGTTGTCACACCGGGTCGTCACACCAGGTCGTCACACCAGGTCTTCACACCAGGTCATCACACCAGGTTGTCACACCGGGTTGTCACACCGGGTTTTCACACCGGGTTGTCACACCGGGTTGTCACACCAGGTCGTCACACCAGGTCGTCACACCAGGTCGTCACACCAGGTCGTCACACCAGGTCGTCACACCAGGTCGTCACACCAGGTCGTCACACCAGGTCGTCACACCAGGTCGTCACACCAGGTCATCACACCAGGTTGTCACACCACTGCTATTCGGCGGAGTAGGACTACTTTAAAGTTTGCAACAAAACAGCATACAGTTGGTAAAAACTTGTACCGATAGCCAGTCGGGATCAAAATATTTAGGATTAAGAGTTGTTTTACAATCACCATATTCAACAATTTACAGGAGTTTACAATCCATTTTCGAAGGGACAAAATCACACAAATTGACCTAGGCCCAAACTTAGCTCTATGCTCGAACTATGAGTACAACGAAAAATATACTTATACACAGAAACTAGCTGTCCATGCCCGGTGCCGCACGGTTGTATTTTTTTTTATACAAACCTTACGAAATATACCTTACGTCCTATTCTCCGACCATATTATACAAAATTTAATAAGAATCAGTCAAGCCGTTTTGGAGGAGTTTTATAAACACTAGAATTTTATATATGAGATGAATATTATATTACACAATATAAATATTGCCTGACCGGAAATGGAAATCGGGACCGCTAGTTGCTTAGGCAGGGTCACTACCAACTAGGCTAGCTGCGTCATTACTCTGTCCTTTTCTTTCGTATGTCAAAGAAATGGATGCGATAACTGTAATTATAAGATAGTATTTATCTGGGTCTGATAGCCTTAAGTGTAAATAATTTGCCTTGATTATCTTGGACTAACCGAGTTAAAGATTCAAAATAATTACAATTACAAATAAGTAAATGTATCTTTAACAGCCGCAAAATTGGATTTAGTTGTCATATCAATATTGTTTAGTTCCGTCGTGTTTGAAAAGGCGCCATTATAAAATCTGTAGGCAACAAGTGGCAATAAAGCTATATTACTTGTTTGGTCAACGCAGATTATTAGATAAGGAAAAGTAACGGTCTCAGTATCCCCCCCTGGGGAACGCTTTTGTGTTTATCACAGTTGAAGTACAAAGATGTTGCCATTTCTATAAGAACATGTAATTACACAATATCTTTATTGCGATTGGCCTATTCGTAATTTCATTGTTTGGAAATGTCAAAAATAACAAAAGCCTAGCCTAGTCAAAGCTTTTTAAGTTTCAAAGGTTTCAGATACCAAAAGAATCACTGGTGTTTGTGCAATTTTTAACTGTGTAAATTTGTACGTTTACAAATACTATTTATATTTGAATAGAATTTAACTAGTTATTTGATTTAATAGTTTAAAAATATCAAATACCAGCTAAGTAAAAAAAAAAGGATCAGTTAGAGGTAATAAGGAAGCTACTCTAAGGATAATGATGCTGGTAGTAGATTAACTTAAGGTCAAAGGAAATACGTGCGTAAGGCTAGACAAAAATTATCCTCCTTAGAGAACAAACTTTGCATTTGGCATTTTAGCAATGATCAATATTTGAGGTCAATTTTGGTAATGCGAAAAGATGGTTGCAAGCACCAAGGTTTTATTTAAATTTAGTATTCGTATCGTACGGAAGCTCGTGCTTGGAATGTTGAGTGCTGATGTAATTGCCTGGATTTAGTTCGTCGATTTGTATTGGAGACGCTGCGTTTGCAGCCTATTGCAATTTGTCAATGCGTCAGCGCGTTTGGGGACTAAGCCATATTTGGTAATGCAGTGTATGCAGTTAGTTACTTATTTATGTTTCTTAGAATTGTTTCGATGATATTGTTGACTGATACGTATTTATTAAGATGATGAACAAGTTAACTTTTCTGGTCTTATTGTTTCTACTAAACTCGCCACGGCATGACCAAAGTTGTTGAATGTCAGTTTCTTTCAGCATATTTTCACTACAAGTTCAAAAAAATAAACCCTAATGGATTATTTCTCTGTTTTCCAGTGACCGGCTACGAGTCCGACCGGGAGGAATGGAGGAGCAGCCGCTCCCAGTTCTCCACGACCGCCTTCGACAGCCTCGCCCGCCCCACCAAAATGGCCATGGCGCTCACCCTCAGGAAACCCCCAAGGCTGGACCCCGTACCCCAATACTACAGGCTAGCTAGCGACCCCAAACCAAAACTCACCCCATTGCCATTCAGACCCAACAACTTCCTCCAACGACCACCAAGGCTGCCGCGACCAGCTACAGAAATAAAGAGGAACGTAACAGACCATCGGAAATACACCTCTCTGCAGAACTTAGACCTGCCGATGAAGCTTAGCGAGCCTAAAAACAAAAGCGAACCGAAAAAGACGAACTATTCCAACATATCACACCGGATTACTGGTCTAACGAACAAGCTGAGAGACTTGGGCAATCCGAGCAATACTATTGGAAGATTCAAGGCGCAATCGCATAATGATGTGGCTAACTTGAAACCGGTTTTGAAGACGAGGGAGGGCCACGAAGGGTCGAAGAGGTCAGTCGTGAGGACATGCAGTGCTGAACCACCAAAGAAAGTTACCTTCAGCGCTTTTGCCACGGTCCAAGTGGTTTAATCCTTAATTTTAACTACTGTAGTTTCATAAGACAAGGCTAGGCCGGGATCTGTGTAAATAAAATTGTATAGAATCAAAATGATTGTGGTAAATCTTTAAATGTTAGTTTCTTAGTCAAAATTCGTGTGTTTGTAATTCTATTAGACGCGTCTTAATATAGTTATTTATTATAAACATATCATTTTACTATTTACTTATTACGCATCACATTTTTATTATGTTGCACTGCTAGTAAATGTTATTAACTGTGTGCTTTACATATTTTATATAATTTTATTATAAACGACACACCTACATAATAGGTACACATCACGTGCATGTTAGTACATGTATTTTGTTTTCATTTTATCTGACAGCAGACACTACACCCAAAAAACAAGAACAGCTACACTAACTGATAAAAAACTCATCTATAGAAATGGCCAAAGTTATAAACAGACTTCGAATATTTTAAACACAACCAGATATGGTCACCATTTTTTTTAAATTAAAATAAATAAGAACCTAATTAATCGGTATTTATTATTAACTTATACCGATAATGGAACGATGCAAGATTTTAAAAGCATGTGATTTTATGTTTATTATGTTTGCAAGTTTGGCCATTTCTAAGTCCAAATTAAAAATGATCTAATTGATATTATATTAAATCGATAATCATTAGACAATCAGTGAAATTTTTCAAAAGTAACTGATTATCAAGATGAATCCGTATATTAGATTCAGTATGATATTTCTCCTGTGGCTTATAAAACTGAAACACGCGTTGTGTACTTTGAAATGCCACCAATCTTTGCGAGAGAGATTGCTGTCGGACAGTTTCGGTTAAACATATAAAATGGAACGTTATTTATGTATTCTGTATGAATATTTATGATAAGTAGCCAGTATTTTTCAATTTTGATTGGTTTTAAATTGTTCGTGTGATTCCTAGTCGATATTGCCTTTCAAAATTTGGCGTGAGGCGTGAGAAAGTTGTTTTCGCTTGAATTGCACATTGCTTTTCCTGTCAAGGGATCTGTTTGTGAGTGCGAGCGTAATCCAAATAAATCATTCACATGTGTGTGGCTCAATGTTTATAGTAGACAATTATGACCCTTGATATGAATTTCTTATACATATTTCACGGTTTGTACTTACCTATATCGAAGAGATGTAACATGAGATGACATTTATGACTGATAAAATGAATTGTGAAATAGAATTAACATAATTTATAGCCTGATTAGAAAAAAAACCTTTAAATTGAGCGCCACTAATACTTTTTAATCTGTGTATGTGGTCACAATGAAAATATAGGTTTTTCATATTAAATTTCTGGTATTCGGATTACATACTTAATATACGAGTAGAAAGATTATAATGGATTTATGTGTGTTACTGTGATGGCACTGAAAGATTAGGGCTTGTTGTAAGAAAAAAGTCATATTATTTGCTATTCATAGAGCGGTAAAAACTATGAATTAGAATTTATATTAATATAAAGCTATAATTTTAGTGCAGATGAATATTTTCATAAGTGCGCATTATTCTTCATGTTTTACGATTATTGTTTGAGTTGTTAATTAATTTTACTATTTTCTTAGACCTGTTTGAAACAATAAAAGAGTTTTTGTTTATTTACTTGTTTCTTTTTTAATAAAATCCCATCACTAAACACATTCAATTTAGAGCATTGTTTATTTTCCTTACCAATTATTTCGAATGATGTTTTGGGAATATAATCTGGTGATGAGAGTAATTTAGTATTTTAATATTTTGGTATTTCGGTAATGAGTGATTTGGTTTAATTCATCAAAACGTTCAAGACCAGGTGACCTCCGAAATGAACATAATTATACCTATATTAAATTCATCCAGGCAATTCAAAACCAAGTAAATAGGTAATGCCATGATTTCTAATGACGGTCTTGGGTCACTACAACTTAAACAAGCGGTAGGTAAAATGATTAAAATAATCACATCATATTAATAAAAATTATACGGTTTGAGTTTCGATTTTTATAGTGTGTGTATGCACACCTACAGTGTTGAACTAATTAATTATTAGGTACTTAATTTTGGTACTGGGAAACATCTTAGCCTACTTGTGCAAAATGTGGTTACAGAATTATCAAAAAGTTTTAATACTTGTTGGTAATTCTGTCGCTCTGCCTACCCCACTCTGGGAATGAAGGCGTGAGTTTATGTATGTATGTGTATGTAATTTTAAAAATTTATGGTAGTTAGCTATAAAAAAAATTGTCCGAATGTAATTTTGTTCCTAATCATCGCAACTCCTAAAGAGCTTCTTACTGAAACGGTTTTTATTTCAGAGTTTTTATAAATCAAACCTAACCTAACCTTATCTACCAATTAGATACTTTAAAAATCCTGAAATAATAACGGTTTCAGTTTTCACACTTTAGGAGTTGCGATGATTAGGTAGGAATAAAATTACATTTGGACTAAAAAGAATTAGTTCAACTTTGGCGCAACCCTATCTCAAGTTTCCATTTTGAGGATGAAAGGGCATATACTTATCTAAATACATAGAAAATATTAGAGATGCAACGGACAGTTGTTTGGCCGGATACCGGATACCGGATATTCGGCCTGATCACCGGCCGAATATCCGGTATCCGGCCGCCGAATATTCAGCCGGCCAAACGATACCTACATTTTAGTTTGGCGGCGGGCGCGTCGTGCAGATTTCAACCTGTTACGTATTGTAGGTCGCGCGGAACGTTTTCTAGGCAAGAAACTAGTTTTATTAGGTCAGTGTACAGAACTATTTTGTATGCAGTACACGTGCGCCCGCCTATTTTGCTGAATAGTTTTTTTTTTTTGTTTAATGTGTATACCTAGTAGTGTGTACGTAATTGTGAACTCGTACTTCATTCTGCGTTTATTTTATTCGTCTAAAATAATGGCAAATAAACGATCTCCGTTGTGGAACTATTTCGAAATAGAAAAAGACGATGCAAAGTATGTAGTGTTTAATTTGCAAATTAAAATTATCTCGTTCTTTGTTGTTGTTTTCTTGTATACTAACCATTTTTCGAAGTTAAATACCAAACAGAATCACTATTCGGTATCCGGCCGGATAGTGCGCAACTATCCGGTATTCGGCCGGATAGTAAAATAATGGCCGGATAGGCCGGATACCGGATAGAAACCGGATATCCGTTGCATCTCTAGAAAATATCCAAGACTCAGAAACAAACACTCGCGCTTACGAATGACCGGGACTCGAACCCGGGACCGCTAGCTTCGTAGGCGGGGTTCTAACAAATCGGCTATTCAACGCGACTTCGTGTGTTTCTTGATCGTGACTACAATCAAAGCCTGAGAGCAGTTTTGAAGTAAGTATCTGTTTTTTTTACCAACTCAATGAAACTTGAAAAATTGGATGACGCATATAGCCTATAATAGTTGCTAGTGACTCTGCCTACGAAGCTAGCGGTCCCGGGTTCTCCCGGACAGGGCAATAAATGTGATGAGCGCGAGTATTTGATCCTGAGATTTGAGTGTTATTTTTTTTTGTAATAAAGTATGCTGAATTGTCAACAACTTTTTGAAGTTGTAATTCTGTAGCTCTGCCTACCCCACTCTGGGATAACAGGCGTGAAGATATGTATGTATGTAAGTATGCTTAATTTGGGACTAGGTCGATTTGTGTGAGATGTCCATCGATATTTCATATTTATGTACCTACTAGCTTCTGCCGCGTCTTCGTCTGCGACGAATTAGTTATTCGGTAGGCAAACCCCCCACGGGAAACAATGATATGTATATCTTGGTTACATAAATTAAATAAATGTTTGTATGTTGGGGTTGGCAGTGCATTTGCAGTCTTGTGAATGCGAATGTCTATGGGTAACAGTTTCCACTTACCATCAGGTAGCCTGTGCGCTCGTTTGCCTTCCAATGCCATAAAAAAAATGAAAAAAATGTTGGCCCTATATCTGCATTTAAAATATCTAAATATTTTAATTCATTTTAACGTAAAAGAGTTCCGACAAAATACACGTCGTATGATCATGCAGTTTAATAAAAAGTGTATAGAATTTCGATTGAAACCTTCACGTGAAATTTTACGAACGTTGCAAATTAAATAAACTCTGTGATAGCCGAAGTACTTGACCGATAACCTCCTTAAAATTAACATTATATGTACGTAAATACCGCATTTATCTGGAACCGCGAATGTGTTGGTTATCGGGAAACGTGCAACTGCTTCTATCACAAACGTATACCGTTCAGTGTTGTGTTAGAGATCGCACGAGAAACAGGTAGGCGAGTTTTTTTTCATAGCTTTAAAACTGATTTTGAAAAATATTCTTCCCTTCTCTTCTGTAACTAAGTTGTTTGTATATTTTTTATTGGACTTATGCTGGCGTTTACTAGTAAATTTCTACATAAATATCAGAATCATATTTACAAGTGCAAGCGATTTGAATTCTTTGCGCTGGTTTAATAGTTTTTCTATTACCTTGACGTGGCAATCTATGCATAATCTGTATATTTACCACGTAGCATAGCATTTCGGCGGTATAATAAGTGAAAGGATATCTGCTAGTTATTTATGCCATCCTGGGCGTCTATTCCACTTTGTCAAGAACCATATCGTCATTATAGTCACTATTGTAGCTTACCCTTGTGTATTATTTCACTTGACACTCTTGACAGTACATAAACAGCGGTATTGTAAAAAAAACCGGCCATGTTCGAGTGCTTTCGCGCACGAAGGGTTCTATCTATATCTATAAAAAAACACGTTTGTTGTATCGGAGCCCCCCTTAAATATTTATTTTATTCTGTTTTAAGTATGTGTTGTTATAGCGGTAACAGAAATACATAATCTGTGAAAATTTCAACAGTCTAGCTATCACGGTTCGTGGAATACAGCCAGGTGACAGACAGATAGACGTTTGTATCCTTTTGCGTACGGAATCCTAAAAAGTGATTTCGTTATAAAGGCAAGATGACTTTTAAAACAATCTGGAAAAGAAGCCCTTAAAAACTTCACCAATTCACTTCAAGAAATTGCCCCTACTCTAGCTATATTAACGTAGTTTTCGACAGTATTTTTAAATGTATATTTTTTTATTGCTTAGGTAATCATGTCTCTGGTATCAAGCGCCTTCGTGTCGAGCAAGATCGTTCCGGATGTCGTGCCTACAGCACCTACTGCCACCATTGGGGTGAGTTTTACTATACTAGACGCAATGGAGAGCCAAAATTACGGGTCGCTTTATATGGAGTTTGAGGTATAAAGCGACCCGTATCCTTTTACCACTATCATTTGGCACAAAAAAAAACCCAAACATGTTATATGGGCAAATGCTTTTTTTTTTATTGGTTGCTAAACTTCCATTCCCATTTTTCCCGATCTTAATTTTTTACAGTCGTGTTTTTTCACAGGTTTGTTTTTCCCTGTCGTATTTTTACCATTCCACAAATTTATTTGAAAGTGTCGTCGTAACATTTTTGCGCGGTTTGGCTACGCGGGCCTGCAGCAAAATTAACATGACCTAAACCTACCTTACTTTTTGACCTAATTATAAGTGGGATAATTTGTTATTGGGAGAAATTCGAATAGGATAATATGCGAATGGAAAAAATTCAGATCGGGAAAAAATTTAAATGGAAATTCTGCAACCAATAAAATGATATTCGAAAATTATAGGCAACTCTCCCTGTAGGTTAGGTTAGGTTAGTTTTTATAAAAAATCCTTAAATATTTTGTTTCAGAAAAAAAGCGTAGATTTAACGTGTAAAATTGCCTGTGCGGCGTATTTACTGAATAAACATATTTCATCCTTTTTAGGGTTCTGTAGTCTAACTAAGAAACCATATAGTTTCGCCATGTCCGTCCGTCCGTCCGTGCGCAGCCTAGCTCAGAGACTCTTAGTACTAGAATGCTGTAATTTGGCATAATTATACATATAAGTCACGCCAACAAAGTGGTAAAAATAACTAACATGGATCGTAACATCCGTCACTGATATTCAATCTCACACGAGTACCGTTGAACGTACGTCATTTTTGAACCGAATTTAAAAAATGAGGGTGTTTTTATGATACTTTTTTAAAACTACTTAACTAAAAACCCGTCAAAGTCAAGTGTGTGGGTCTTTACTTACTTTAATATTATAAACCAGCGTCTTAGGTTCGCCTCGGTTTTAATGATCGAAATAGAAAATATTCGAAATGTTAACTTAGTAATCTTGTTTTAATGTTTAAAATTGTTATAGAAATTCGTTCAGCAATTTTGGAACACACGTTCAAACGGACAGATTTTACAGACAAAATTCTAAAAACGGTAATTTATGATTAAGTAAGCATCATATAATTAGTGGTTTGCACTTATACGGGACTTATTTTGAAATCACAGAAAGGCACTTAAGTTTTTTATTTATTTTTATTTAGACAGATCAATTATAATAGAATTATCAACAAGGTTTTAGAGTTGCTGATAATTCTGTAGCTATGCCTACGAAGGCGTGAGTTTATGTATGTATGTATGTAATTATAATAAAAAAGGAAGAGACGACATGTAGCGCTAGTTTTGCGAAAACGGTCCCAACTCAGCATGTGCTGGCTGAGACGCATTCGCCGTTCGTCCGTTGGGACCGCTCGGAGAAAACACGGGATTAACAGACATTACAACGTACTTTTTAAACAAACGATGAAATAAAATTGTATAGTAAATATTATATTTATTTATTTAAACTTTATTGCACAATACATATGTAAAAAGTAAAAATGGCGGACTTAATGCCTAAAGGCATTCTCTCCAGTCAACCTCATGGTTAACAGAGAATACATGGTGCAAACAGTGTTGGAAATTAATTAAATACCTATTTGATACTAAAATATATAAATAATAATATGTTCATATAAAACGTAGGGTAAGCTGGGTACGGTTGTGACAATTTTGGTTTGATCGCCTATAATTTTGTAAATTTACCAGTTATCTGGGAGAAAAATCACTAATACTTAATTTGAATATTTATCTACCTAAAATTGTTAAAATATTGTCCCTAACTACGCTGTATTAGGCATAAGATCCAATTAAAAAAAAAAGGGAAAGTGTCACAACCGGCCACACCCCAAGGGCGGTTGTGACAGTGGTTGGAGTCGGTAGTGACAGGCATACAAAATACATCCAAATAGTTTGTAATGACTTTTATTGTTACAAATAATTAACTGAACACAACATAATCTTCTTCTGAACAAAGTTAACAATCACTTTATGGCAAAAAAGCGAAAATCTGTGATCACTTCTCTTCTTAAAATTAATAAGGCAAGGTGTAATATATTTTGACAGCTGCTGTTCTTGCTCGACAGAGAATACTTTATTATGAGCAACATACCCCATGCTGACGGTGCCTTCCTCTTGATTCTCGCCGGCTTTGTCGCGTTTGCGTAGGTATCGCAAGAGCGACATGCGATTAACTTCATGTATTTCCGCAGCTCTCCGTAATGAAGTACCGCGTTTCACCTCTTCGTAAGCATTTTCATATTTACTAATATCAGACAGGCCTCTCTCGGTCTTCCGCACGCGTTTTCTAGGTATCTAAAATAAAACAAAACAAAAAAAACAATGTCACAACCGTACCCACAAAATTTGTCACAACCGTACCCAACGCATACTTTTGAAAACAAAAAATGACCATGACTGAGCGAAAAGATCTGCATTAAAAGTAATTACTCGTAAGTAACTGCTAATGTTCAAGTTATAACAAAAAAAATTAAAAGGCAATCTATCTATGTACAAATAACCGTAATTACAAAAAGAAATCGAACAAAAAAACTTACTTTTGACTGTCGAAAATCAATGTGGGCTCCTGCTTACGTTACCGTCGCACGCCGCGCCGGCTGACGCAACACTGGGACACGCTTTTAGACTTGCATGCCGCTTGTCTTTCCCCTTGCACCCTCCCCGCGATCCGTATAGTTTCGCTGTTATAGCGACTGTCACTACCGTACCCTGGCACAATTGTACCCAGTCTACCCTACATATAATACCTACTCAAATACATACGAAAACAATATGTGATGAAGATTATGACACCTTACTCAAGTTCTTGCTTGTGTAGATGTTTATTTTATTTATTCGGAGATAAAAACAGAAACATACAAGTGAAGTAACAGTACAGGTAGAATATGCGTAACTCGTACAGAATAGTTTAGGATGTTCCCCTGAACATATCTCACTGAGAACATAGGAAAAAAAAAGAAAATACAACTTACAAATGCACATTTTTGACTACACTTTCATTAAGTAGTTCCCAAGCAGCACATTAGTGCATTTTGCAGCTTATCTTATAGCTTTACCCAAGTAGCACACTGGGTGGGAAATAGCTCGTATATCATATCTATTTAGATACTTAAGTGAAATATATAGCCATGACTAAGTTCTATATAGGTGGAAAGAACCCTTAGGCAACCAATATAGAACCACGGGGAGAAAAATTGCAGCTTATTTTTGGTTCTATATTGAATCCATAAGAGATCTCACGATTACCTTAAGTGGCAATTAGAAATTTAGAACTATGGGTGAAAGTTATGCGCAGTGAACGACGATTATTGAACGAATGAATAATAATATTTCAGTTCGGTCAATGAGTGATAAATGGGACGCCAAAGTTCCTTTGAGTGACAACAATTAAGTCGGTAAGTTTTTTAAAGTGAATGTGATCTGCCATTTTAATTTTGGATTTATACATCTGTTTGGTAATTGATTAAAATTCACGTTCAGGCATTGAAATAAGCACGAAATTCTTGCGAATGCTTTTTTACCGTGAAACTATAGTATGGTTTCTTCGTAAATTTCGATGCGCCTTTGATTAGATCAGGAATATTTAAAAAGAGAGTGTTAAATCATATAAGGAATTGATACTGATAAGAACTAAAACTGTAAAAACCTGACCTAATGATTGTAGGTTACGTACAATGTTAAAGTAACATCGTCACAACTATCAAAAGTCTATGATTATGCGTCAGTGTGATAAAATTCTGTTTAAAATAAATCATTTTCAAGGACTCCAATTTGTAAACATGGCGAAACAAAAAAGATCTTACAGTGTTTATTTTCACTTATTTGTTTTCTATTTGAAACTATCAGGTCTGAAAATCACTTATTTGTATCTTGCGAGTGGCACAGCAGTGAATGCTATGCCCTAGAGCTTTTGTGCTGTAACACTAGCGGCTTGCGTTAAAGCCTAAAACGGCACAGAGTTCGTGCTTCCTATAAATGCTATGGGAAACAGCCGGCCGTGGACGGAGTTCCGTTTTTGGTGTAATTAAAAACACCGGCCACAGCCGTAATGCCATATCACGAGGGTCTTAGTTTACGTCTCTCGACGTACTGTCCGTGAACGTGTTAACATTGTTTGACAACACTTATAGCTTTAAACACAACTCAAACTTGTATACGAGTTCATCCTGTCACTTATAGTTGCTTAGGAACGTTTTTTGTTTCTACTTTATTACTTATAGTTGGGTAAAGTCGATTTTGCTACTTAAAGTTGCATGCAGGTTGTAATTGTCACTGAATAAGAAGCAATAGTGATATATAAGGCCCTAAAGTAACTTATAAGCCACTTTTATATATAAGTGGCAACATACCCTTATTTGGAACTTTTAATTCCAAATGACTAGTATAATAGAGTAGTGTATCACCAATAGTGGCTAAAGAGATAATTTTACGACCTTTATAATCAAAGGCGCATCGAAATTTATAAAGAAACCATACTATAGTTTCACGGTAAAAAAGCATTCGCAAGAATTTCGTGCTTATTTCAATGCCTGAACGTGAATTTTAATCAATTACCAAACAGATGTATAAATCCAAAATTAAAATGGCAGATCACATTCACTTTAAAAAACTTACCGACTTAATTGTTGTCACTCAAAGGAACTTTGGCGTCCCATTTATCACTCATTGACCGAACTGAAATATTATTATTCATTCGTTCAATAATCGTCGTTCACTGCGCATAACTTTCACCCATAGTTCTAATTGCCACTTAAGGTAATCGTGAGATCTCTTATGGATTCAATATAGAACCAAAAATAAGCTGCAATTTTTCTCCCCGTGGTTCTATATTGGTTGCCTAAGGGTTCTTTCCACCTATATAGAACTTAGTCATGGCTATATATTTCACTTAAGTATCTAAATAGATATGATATACGAGCTATTTCCCACCCAGTGTGCTACTTGGGTTAGCATTAACAATAATTTATTATATCTTTTTTGTTTGTTGGCGAAGCTTACGCTTAAACACGAATTTGCTGGACGCTTGTTGTATATAGATACGTGCAAAATACTTTTATTTCGTGCCATCTACATTGTTTACTGCCTTAAGAGATCGATTTGATCCTTTCGACATAATAAGACAAATAGAAAAAACCAAGGGTTACGAGAATACGAGTAGCGTTAAACCGCTTCTACGTGAACGAAGACACGGGCAAAACATAATAAAATTATCACGGGTTATTACACGTAGGTTATCTTCTTTATATTTTTAAATATACAGATAGCGTACTTGTGGTTATGTGCCAGTGTTAAATATGCAATAAGTATTACGTAAGTTATTTTATCTGCGGACATAATATCATTAGTGCTCTAAAATGCGTTCAGAAACCGTAGGAAATGACCAGCATTATTACAACCAATTTTACTATGAGAACTTTCTTGTCTGTGGTAGTAGGAAAAATGTGTACTTTAATATTATTACAGTATCGATTTCTGTAAGGTTATGAGTAGGGTTAGGACTTTTGGTGGCATATCGTGGTTCTAGAATCCATGGTGTCGCTATTTCCTAATTATTAAAATACATACCACTTTGATTTTGACCTTCGGTTTTTAATATTTCAAACTTCATTTTTTTATTGAACCGCTAAGCCAATTTAAATTAATTTTGGTACGGAGGATATCTTTGCTCTGTGAAAGCCTTACAAACAAGCAAATATTAGTAGCTAAAAATATTTTTTTAGTTCATTTTGAAATATGCCCATGCTGAAGGTCAAAATCAAAGTGTCACGTGTTATAATAATTAGGAAATAGCGATTCCATGGATTCTAGAACCACGATATGCCACCAATAGTCCTAACCCTAGTTATGAGTTTAAATTTGGAACAGCTGAGGGTCTCTATTCTAGTATCCATAGATATTAAAACAGATATCGATACGAAACGTCAATTCAGCATTTTTTTTAATATAAGTAGCACGACATTTGATCTCAAGTGACATGAGAATAGGGACTTCATTCGTTTGTCTATGATTAAAAAAAAAACATTCATATTCGTGACACTAACACAGCACAAGTTTGTTTTGCCGCCATTTTTGTGGTCAAGTCGTCGGCTTCTGGACCCATCTGAGAGTACTTATGATACGTGTGTCGATAAAGGAGTGTATGCAAACATAATTAGGTCTTAAAACACTCGTGTGATCCTTTTATGAAACTCGCTGACGCTCATTTTATTGAGCCATACTCGTATTTTAAGGCCTCTCATTATGCATCAGTTGCATAAACTACTAATTGTGTGACAAATATAACAAAGTTATCGGGATCAAGATATACTTAATTACAATAATGTTGATTGATTGCTGGACTAATGATGATCAGCGTTGCATTCTTATCATAAATACTTAAAATTAATAAAACGATTATACCTACGTCGTGTCTGTGATATAAATAAATATGAACCATTTTATGATTAAAAAAAACCGGACATGAGCGAATCGGACTAGCCCGATGGGGTCCGTACAAATTTAAAATCTAAAAATGTATAGTGTTCAGATATTTCCGTATACTTGTAGTACAATAAGGTATTACTTGCCACATAGTTCTAGGTCAACGAAAAATACCCTGTAAATTTTGATTCCCTTGAGAGTGTCGAAATATAGGTTTTTTTATGTTAACTAAGAAGTTTAATTTTTCCCAGCTTCAAGTGACTGAAGATTTGGGAATATGGTTTTAATTTCATCTCGATACCTCCACGTGTTCCCAGGATAAAGAGTCTTGACAATCAGACGGACGGGCGGACGGACAGACAACTAAGTGATCCTATAACGATTCCTAAAAATAGACCAAATCAGAAAAAAACACACTTTTATACTTTTCCTTTTTTTGAGATAATTGAAAATGTATGAACAAACAAACATACATACGGGCAAACTGCCTGTATTTTTGTTTTGAAAATGTTGTCGTACTTCTTGTTGTTTTAACTATATTAAAAAAAACTAACCTTACTTAACTTAACTAAACTCAACATTCAATGTTCGTTAAATTCCGTAACTTCAACTTAAAAGGATGTTAATAGTTGGAAAGATTATAGACCAAACAATATTATGCTAGATCAAAGGTGTAGTAACTCAAAATACAACTTTACTTTAAACATACATACATACATACCTTCACGCCTGTAATCCCAGAGAGGGGTAGGCAGAGCTACAGAATTACCTAGAACTTTAAAAACTTGTTGATAATTCTGTAACCACATTTTGCACAAATAGGCTAAGATGTTTACCAGCGTATTAGTGACAGGTGGCAAGCCCATCGCCTAACAGTACTACAAGCCTATATTCCAACTCCAACTTTAATACAATGAATGAGCTTGAAACAAAATTAACAATGATTTTGAGTTGATACTGTCTTGATCTAGCAATGCGATATTAATTAGCACAACTATTTTTAACGTTACAAAGGGATACCTTTTAAATTACATACAAATGTGACCCAAATCGATAATGTCTTAATGGTGGGTAAATTACGGTCTACCAGAGTGTTTTGATTAAGTATACTTAAGGTCGTTATTACCTCAACTGTTTTAAACCTTATAATTTAAATATCACCAGGCGTTACCGGTCCCGTTTTGGTGGTATTATTTCCATATAGCGCTTAATTATAGCTCCGTCGAAAATAATTATCAGACATCGTCGATCGACGTGACCAGGTAAAGAAATTACAACAATTTTCACTCCCTTTTTTGACAAGTTTAACAGACAAGGTGATTTGTTACAGTTAACGTGTAATGTTCCATTTAATAATGAAGGGTTCCGTAATAAATGTATTCGCACTGCTTTGTTTCGAGGATAGAATATAGAGCCATTGCATTTTTGTCGTAAGAGTTGGCAACTACTGGTCTTTTAAGGCACATTGCAATATGCAAAAACATGCCTAGAAGTTTAGAAATCCTTTCAAGAAACTACTGTGTATTCTCGTAAACATTCATAAATTAAAAATATTCTTAGAAATCACCGAGTATTTACGTATCCTGAAAACATTTTTAAATTGGAGAAGCTTCTAGTCGGTACAATGCTAGTCCCGTATTACTTACCATCAGGCTGTGCGTTCGTTTTCTTTATTATTTTATGTAACAAAAAAACATCATAATTGGTTGCCAAGTCTACCGCTTGACATTGAGGAGACAAATGATGGACGCCCACAGCGATAAGTCCTGGGGGGTTATTATGACGTAACTATGCAGTTCATTTTACGGCGAGCGTAAAGGACAGAGCTATAGCAGTTATATAGCTTTGTCCCTTTCTCTCAGCGTAAAATTAATTGCATTGCTACATCATAGTAACCCCTCTGCGGCTTTAGGAAAGATAATTCATGATAGAATATTGTTACTAAAATTAAAAGTTAAAACTAAATTTATTTAAATTTAAAGTAAACTAAGCTACTCAAATATTAAAGATGTAAATAATAATCACCACTATAAAAAGAACACCCCTCTAACAGGTCCGCTCGCGGCATGGTCCCTATGACACTGGCTGCATTACCTCTAGAGCTAAGCACCGGCTCTAGAATCTCCGGAGGTGTCTATTTATAATAGAATATTGTTATAATGTCGTCAAAATAGGTTGTTTTTTTTTACATGTAATATCTCATAGCTTGGTTTGTAGCATTAGTCTTGGAATTCAAAATACAACGACGCTCGTAACATCTAATTCATTCCAGTTTAAGTCGACCACAAACAACCCTTTGTTCCTTACGAATGCGGTTACTATATTCGCGAAGAAACTGATAAACGTTCAATAGGAGATTGTCTTGATGTTAAACAATGCTTTTAGTGTTTAGAGATAGTAAACACTTCCATTGACAAATGGCCTAACATTTAAAAATAAGACAAACTGTGGTAATATGGGTGTATAATTCTACCTATTAATTATGAAAAAGTATAGTTGTGTTTTGGATCCAAGAATGAGGTTATCTTAGTTTCTGCCATGCTGTTGCGTTATTTTTGGCGCGTTGCAAAAATAGAGTTATTTATCAATCTTATAAACAGTTTATTTTTATGTTTCTTCTTGTATTAATCAGTAATACTAATAATTTAGACTTTATTGTTTCCAATAAGCACAAACCGTTAGCACTTCCTGTTACGGAACCCTAAATCTGTCCGTGTAGATCTGATTTACTTTCTCCCTCCTTCTAAGGCAGCATTAATTGGTGCAAAGTTAACGTTAACAAACGGAATATTTTAATTAGTACCCAAATTGTTAAATTAAACCAATTTCGGTGCCAAAGTCACGGATGTGGGGCGTAAAACAAGAGGAAAGTAGTTGGCGATTTATGGAGTAGAAAAAACAGCGCTAAGTAAATTAAAAGGAAATTATGTTAACATTGTAAGTAATGACTCGTGATTACCTTATGGAGACAGTATCTTTGTATTGCGGTCAGAGTATTATTCTTAATTTGCAATTAACTACTTCAACTTGTTCATTTGATCGCGTGAAATATTTCAAATTACGGTTAACTTGTTCCTTTTTCAAACATATCGCACATTCAGAACAATAGTGACATAATTCAGAAATTTTGAAATTCGAGGTAGGTCTCTATAATAATAAATTTATGACTTCAAGTTTAAAGGTTGACATTTTTAATTAGATCCCTTTTGTTCTAAAGGTGCGATTTGTATGTTAAACCGTCACTAAGGAACGACTTAAACGTCATTAAGTGACTTTGAGTGCGGCCAATAGTGTCACCTAAATAAATTAACGTGTTATCTGTCAGCAGTGCCAGCTATAAATGTTAAGGTTAAAAGTGCTGATATGTAATAATCTTATTTATAATTAATTTTATTTACTTAATTAAAAATTAAAATAACCTAAAGCCTTCTTTCCCAGTTGAAATATCCCAGTGGCGTGGAAGCCGCCCAGGGCAATGAACTGACACCCACTAAAGTGAAGGACCAGCCTACTGTCACCTACGAGGCCGACGCGAACGCTTACTACACGCTCGTGTTCACCGGTGAGTCCCATTATAGTAAAACACCCATTACAGGGTCTGAAGTACCCTAGTGGCGATGATCGAGTATAACAAACAACTGGGCACTTACCAACGTGAAGGACCAGCCCACTGTCACCTATGAGGCTGACGTGGACACTTACTACAAGCTCGTGTTCACTGGTGACTCCTATTTTAGTTACAAACTAGTATTAGTGGTGATGATTGGTTATAATAATCAATTGGTCCCCACTAGCCCAAAAGATCAGCTTACTGTCCCCTATGAGGCCGACGCGGATGCTGACTACACGCTCGTGTTCACTGGTGAATCCCACTTTCGCTAAAGACTAGTGTCTGAAGTACCCTAGTGGTGATGATTGGTTATAATAATCAATTGGTCCCCACTAGCCCAAAAGATCAGCTTACTGTCCCCTATGAGGCCGACGCGGATGCTGACTACACGCTCGTGTTCACTGGTGAGTCCCATTTTCGCTAAGGACTAGTGTCTGAAGTACCCTAGTGGTGATGATTGGTTATAATAATCAGTTGGTCCCCACTAGCCCAAAAGATCAGCCTACTGTCCCCTATGAGGCCGACGCGGATGCTGACTACACGCTCGTGTTCACTGGTGAGTCCCACTTTCGCTAAGGACTAGTGTCTGAAGTACCCTAGTGGTGATGATTGGTTATAATAATCAATTGGTCCCCACTAGCCCAAAAGATCAGCTTACTGTCCCCTATGAGGCCGACGCGGATGCTGACTACACGCTCGTGTTCACTGGTGAATCCCACTTTCGCTAAAGACTAGTGTCTGAAGTACCCTAGTGGTGATGATTGGTTATAATAATCAATTGGTCCCCACTAGCCCAAAAGATCAGCTTACTGTCCCCTATGAGGCCGACGCGGATGCTGACTACACGCTCGTGTTCACTGGTGAGTCCCATTTTCGCTAAGGACTAGTGTCTGAAGTACCCTAGTGGTGATGATTGGTTATAATAATCAGTTGGTCCCCACTAGCCCAAAAGATCAGCCTACTGTCCCCTATGAGGCCGACGCGGATGCTGACTACACGCTCGTGTTCACTGGTGAGTCCCACTTTCGCTAAGGACTAGTGTCTGAAGTACCCTAGTGGTGATGATTGGTTATAATAATCAATTGGTCCCCACTAGCCCAAAAGATCAGCTTACTGTCCCCTATGAGGCCGACGCGGATGCTGACTACACGCTCGTGTTCACTGGTGAGTCCCACTTTCGCTAAAGACTAGTGTCTGAAGTACACCTTAGTGGCGTGAATTGTGTAGAAGTGGACCAACCTGACCCACACTAACGTGAAGACCAGCCTATTAAGGCCTACGTGGACAGTTGGTACTGCTTATCCTTAAGTGGCAACCACCGCATTCAAGTAGCAGGTTTTGGGTGTAAATTTGATCATTTAACCAATTTAACTCGGAACAGTGCCCTAATTTTCCATCTCTTTTATTACTTACGATTAGTTACAAGTAAACAATCTAGTAGTCTTAAATAAGATTTGATTTTGAATGTAACTTTAATACAGTTAAGCCAGTAAGGTTACCAGAATACCCTTTCGGTAATCGTTTTCTGCACGAAACTATCGACCGTGAAAATAATGTGTGAGAAAATACAAAGCCGGCCGGTGCAAGGTAAAAACAATTTGTAAAGTCGCAAAGACATTAGAAAAATAATTACATACCTAAATAGATTATTATGTCAATTGCGTGTACCTAGCTTAAGATTCTTAAGTCACGTTACGTGATTCAGTAATTGTTGAACGATAAAGCTGATTAATAATGTTTAAAAATAGATTAATATTGTAGGTAGGAATGGAATATTTGAAGGTTACAATATTACTTGGTAGAAACTGTAAAATAACCAAAACTACGTATAGTGCATGCATTGATTTTTAGTTTACGCTAACAAAGCGTTAGAGAATAAAATTACATGACTCATGGCCAGTTTCACAATCGACAAGTTAATAATATTTGACTGATAAATTTAGCCCTTTCTCTTTCTTACACTGAAAAATAGAGAAGAACAGAGCCAACTTTAAATGACATAAATATCGTCATTACTTTGAAAAAACCTGGTAGGGTAAACTGACCTATTGTTAGCCACCTACCAATTACTGGCCCCATGAACTTTAAAATAATGTAATAGAGACGATAATTCAACAATCACTAGGTGCCAGTAACTGGTATTTTAGAGGCCAGTTACTAGGTGTTTTACCCTATCTCATATTCCGTGACGTACAATTTTAAACTTAAACCTGAAGATGATAAAGTCCAAACACGTACTTAGGTACATCTCGAAATATCAGATACGAGTTTTTTCTAAAGTAGTAATGATATTTAATCGTCGATTCTGAAACAGGTCCTTAAAGTTAAGTGTCCTCATTTGCCTCTTAGTTGTCATATAGGTACAGAAAGATCCGGATGTAGAAGTTTGCAATCTCGATTCACAATCAAGGAAACGAAACTCACTAAACGAC
Source organism: Acleris emargana (assembly GCA_927399475.2). Lineage (NCBI taxonomy): Eukaryota > Metazoa > Arthropoda > Insecta > Lepidoptera > Tortricidae > Acleris > Acleris emargana. The sequence goes on along the minus strand of OV656856.1, from coordinate 6,074,561 downwards.
TTAGGCCTTTTTAGGGTTCCGTACCCAAAGGGTAAAAATGGGACCCTATTACTAAGACTTCGCTGTTCGTCTGTCCGTCTGTCAGTCACCAAGCTGTATCTCACGAACCGTGATAGCTAGACAGATTAAATCTTCAAAGAAGATGTATTTTTGTTGCCGCTTTTACAACAAATACCAAAAACAGAAAAAATAATTTCAAATGCCCATATACAACAAACGTGATTTTTTTGCCCTTTTTAGTTAACATTGTATAGATTATGGTACTAAACCCTTCGTGCGCGACTCCAACTCGCACTTGGTCGGTTTTCTTTTTTTATATCTAGTGTAAGCCGTTCAAAACGTTAACTATTTAACTAATTCCATACATTATACGCCGTGTGGTTGCCGGCTTAGAATTGTGCCACTCCATGTCTTCCCGTGGAAGTCGTAAGAGGCGACTAAGGGAATAAAGGCTTGTAGTACTGTTAGGCGATGGGCTTGCTACCTGTCACTAATATACACTGTTAAACATCTTAGCCTAATTGTGCAAGTTGTGGTTACAGAGTTATCAACAAGTTTTTAGAGTTGTTGGTAATTCTGTAGCTCTGCCTACCCCACTCTGGGAATGAAAGAGTGAAGGTATGTATGTATGTATGATGCCAGTATCCCACCATATAACAAAAGTTAATAGAATATAATCCTATTACCAATAAAAAAAAAAAACTAAAAGTTTTAATTATATTTTACTTCCATGGCACTAGATCCTTATTTCAATGACCGTATTATGTACAAGGAGCCTTGGACTAATGAAAGTATAACGTTTTTCTGTTATTCCAGACCCTGACAACTATGAGGGCCCTGAGCTGGGGTGCCGCGAATGGCACCACTGGCTGGTCGGCAACATCCCCGGCAACAACGTGGCGGCCGGCCAGGTGCTGTCCCAGTACGTCGGCTCCGGCCCGCCAGAGGGCTCTGGCATCCACCGCTACGTGTACGTCCTGTACAAGCAGCCGGGGAAGCTGCAGTTTGATGAGAAAGTACTCACCAACACGTGAGTCAATGTTTTTTTTTTACTTGACTAACTCCTGCTCTTGCAGGACGAAGATTTTGTTTCGACGATGAAACGTGCTAACCCAGCAGATGCCTGTGCACCCTAAGGTTTAATTAGGTTCAGATTATAGGTACTTATGCACTTAGAAATACAAACGCCGGAAGCGCATTGGTAGTCCATATTGGAAAATATTAGTCTTGGTGGTTCATTTCCAAAAATCCTCCTCCTCCTCTGCCTATTTTAGCCCTTTAGGGGATGAATTTCCAAATATCCCTTCTTAGTTCACCCCTAGGACGAATATGACCTCCAGATTTCAACTCCCTAGGACCAGTGGTTTGGGCTGTGCGTTGATCGATCAAACGTCAGATCAGATTGACATACGCTGCCGGACGGTCGTGTTTAACACTTATGACAATTTCATACGTTTCATACGATGGCCGATGGGGTCAGAAGGTTCTTGAGTGGCGTCCGCGGACCGGGAGACGAGCTGTAGGTAGGCCTCCAACAAGATGGAGTGACGACCTTGTAAGGATCGCTGGAACGCGGTGGATGCGAAAAGCACAAGACCGGTCTGAGTGGAGAGCCTTGGGGGAGGCCTATGTCCAGCAGTGGACGTCTTTACGCTGACATGATGATGATGATACGTTTTGACAGCGTTATACATCTTGTCTGAGTCCCCTGACTTAACTCACAATAGATAGGTCCATCGCTTCACGAGTGTTTGAACGCCTATTCTGATTGTAACAGCAAACTCACTCTTTTAAATGACCAAGTTGAATGCTATTTTTAAACACTACAGACGACTAGTATATGACGCACCTTAATAATTTGTAGTAAGTAATATTCTTGGCAAGTGATATGATACACAAGTTGGGTTATTCGGAGTAGTTCCTTCAGCACCTTTTAGTATGAAAATAGTAGTCATATTTCCTTTAATAGGTACTGCAAAAAGAAATTACCGCGAACAATCCCAAACGTTAAGGAGCTATAGTGTTAAATTCTCTGATTTTTGATCACATACATAGGATAGTATCTGTATTGGAAGTGACCATGTCATCGTCGTTTTGTCTCCCGTGTGATTTAACCAATGTTGAATTGAACTCATCATCGTCTCGAGTAGATACATATTGGACATAACGTCGGTAATACTGCAAAACCGCGTAACTAACAATTTTTTGATAGAGCAAAATAAAACCTTATAATCTTATTAAAAAGGTGCATTTTGCTCCTTTTTTTTTTTTTTTTTTTTTTTTTTTTTTTTTTTTTTTTTTTTTTTTTTTTTTTTTTTTTTTTTTTTGATGGCATAGAGAAGACAAACGAGCACACAGGCCACCTGATGGTAAGTGGAATAAAATAAAAAAAATGTTACTTACGCGGTTTTGCAGTTTCACCCACGATATACCTCTCCTAGTTTCCTTCAATGATTCAAAGATCAAGTCTCACTCCTTTACTTCCTCCCAGCAGTTCCTGACTGGTCCCAGCTGTAAATTGCTACTAAGCAATGGATTTAGTTTATTTATTTTATTACCGACCTGCCTCGATGCCCTCGTTTCGCTTTATACTCGAAAATCTAATTAGATTCCAAAATCTGACAGTTCCCATCTTGATTATTTCTTTATTAAAATATTATTTCATAAACATATCAATGAGAACTCGTGTAACCAGTAATATTAGGGTCAGATTAATTGATAACAATACCTACACTTAAACCAAAATGCAGTAATCACAGCGAATGTGCGTCGGTTGAGGTTAGGATTTTGGAATCTAATTACAGTTTCGAGTATAGTTTATGTGAGTTTTCTATCACATTCCACATAAAAACCATCCTCTCGAATCACTCTAACTATTGATGAAAATTAATATTACACTCTCGGTCAAATAATACGGGTCAGAGTGCATTTTTCATACAAACGAGGCTATTTTGAAGCCTTGGTTCTAGGGCAGGGGTTGTTTTGAGTGAGGTTTAATAGTGGATACTCTGAGGTTCAATAGAGGAGGTCAAAAGTGCTTAAGATACCTAACTGATCGCACAATCAGGTAACACCACAGCGAGAGAGTTTGGCTCAGCATTCGGATTTCCTTACATTATATTGCCATTTTAGATGTTTTTCTGAACATGCACAATTCTGGCGTTAACCGCATATTCAATCAGTTGGGTATCATAGCCACTCTGAAAGTCTTGTATTGATGCTCGGGGTGTCCATCGTCAGATTTCACTAGAAGCATCCCCTTGCGAGGAACCAACGCTTCGAAATAGCCTCTTTAGTATGAAAAACGCACTCTGACCCGTATTATTTGACCGAGAGTGTATATCTGTTGCGTAATCTGAAAGATCTAAGCGTACATAGGTACAGTCAACAGCATAAATAAATGATCATTTATGTACCTTGTCACTTTAACGTTGTGTTTGTAATGTTATACAAAATTGTGAAACGATTGAAAGCGACAAGGTACATAAATGATCACTTATATATGCTGTTGACTGTACACAGGGACAGACAGCTTGAAGCGACTTTGCTATTTATACTACGATTATGTTAAGATGTAACTGATGTAGTTTCTTCCTAAAACTCTCTTTTTTAACATCGCATCATCATCATCATCATGTCAGCCGAAAGACGTCCACTGCTAGACATAGGCCTCCCCCAAGGCTCTCCACTCAGACCGGTCTTGTGTTTTTCGCATCCACCGCTTTCCCGCGACAAGGTCGTCACTCCATCTTGTTGGAGGCCTACCCACAGCTCGTCTCCCGGTTCGCGGACGCCACTAAAGAACCTTCTGACCACATCGGCCATCAGTCCTGCGTGCGATGTGCCCCGCCCACTGCCACTTCAGTTCAGCTATGTCGGTAACCTTAGTTCTCCTGCGGATATCATCATTTCATCATCTAACAACAACATCTAGGAACATCTAAGAAGTACTATATATTTTCCAGCTCGGTCGACGGACGCGCCGGCTTTTCGACGAAGAAGTTTGCCGAGAAGTACAACCTTGGCGCTCCAGTAGCTGGCAACTTCTACCGCGCGCAGTTCGACGACTACGTGCCTCTGCTGTACAAATCCTTGGGCGTCGTTTAAGATGTTGTCTGCTAGTTATGGCTCCAGAGGCGGCGGACTGGGGGCATTACCTAAAGATAATGCCCCCAGTCCGCCCCAAGAGAAACCCTTGGTTACCGTGATCCATGACTTTGCTAGCTTAGTTTAGTTTGACAAGTGTAAAGGACGTTAAGTAAACGATTTTCAAAAGTCGTCAGGATTGATGGAAGCGATGACGCCGATGACAGATCGCGTCAACCGCTGACGTCAACTCTGTGGGAACCTATCAATCTTTCGCAAAACTTTTGTCCGCTGTTTCGTTTCCCCGATATTTTAATTTGTTCAAAATGATTTTTCTCTAACCCATTACTTTTTCCAAAATGTTTAAAGAGATATACCTACAGAACCTGTAGGTTCGGTTAGGTAAGTTGTATAACAACGTTATGGAAAGTTCAGGCTTCAAAGAAAAATGATTTCCAGACAAACAAAACACCGGACAAACGTTTCTCGAGCTTAAGATAGGTATCCACTTTAAACTATTGCTATTTAATCAACCGTTTTACTTTGGATGTTATGGTATCCAAGGACTGTTAAGTGGATCCAAATTAAGTCAAAATTACGCTGGAGGTACAAGCCCTAAGAAATTGCCGCCAAAATTATGTTATAACTAGAACCACGACCGTTATTTATTAATAGAATTGGATAATATCTAGCAGTGAATGTGATAGCCACTTGAAAAACGAACTATGGCTGGTTAAATTTTCTGATTTATCGATTGCGATTGACAGTTTTAAATTATGTTTAGGATTGGATGAACTATTTATACAATAAGCTACTTGTTTATAGGTGCTAGTTGTTCTGCAGATGTGTTTGAGTAAATGATTTGTTATCGTAATTGAAGTTTTCATCTACCATTATTAATATTTTTTAATGAAATTCCTTTCTAATAATTAACTAAGTGCTCGGAGTATTTTGTTGCATGCTCGCCACAGCCCTACATTGAATATACTCGTAACATCATACAAACACAAAATTCAAAAGTACATGCTGAGTCTTTGGGTTTTAACTGCTGCCTGTTTTCGCTAGCTCTAGGCTGGTTCAAAATACATTAGTAATTTAGACGAGTACGAGCTAAATTTATGTACGGATTAGCATTTCGGCCTAGCCATAACTTAAGCCTGATAGAATTTTTGATTTGACCTACTTCCCGCTAACGAAATGGGCTGAAATTTGGACCACTTATGTAAACCCGATGACTGCAATATCTAAGAGCTGATCTGATGATGGAGACGGAAGGTGGTTTGGTTTTAATAAGCAGATAAAGATTTTGCAAAAATAAGTACAGTCGGTAAGAAAAGCTTGTTACGCTTGTACGATTCGGGTGGACTCTTGCTTGAACAATGTATTTTAATGATAAACATTGGGACTAATATAATAAAACACCAGATCTGCGTAAGCTGTTTAATAAAGCAGGTAAGTTAATATTTAATTTAGTTATTTAGTTTTTAACCAAAATGGTGATTTCTTCTAATAGATACACCCAGCTACAGTCGAGTTCATAAATATGTATACACTTTAGTACTTTTTCACTTTGATCGCTGTGATAATTCGTATATGGCAGTGGCTGTGACAAATAGGCAATAACAGAAGTGACACTCGTATCGAGAAACGGTTATACCTAAATATTGTATAAATTTTCTTTCTAATATCTTAACTCCGAACATAACTTGATTAGTAGTTCATATTTAAAAAGATTAGCTACGCAATCCTAACGTCAACCTCTTCAGTCACTTTTCATTCTTGTTTGATACGTTCAAAAAACATGCAATAATATATATATTTAAAAAGTTAAAAGTATTTTTGGAGAAAAAAATGGATTATATTAAATCCATTTTTTTCTCCAAAACTATATTCAAGCTGACACAAGCGTTTACTCAGTGTAAGACAAGTTTGATTGACCTTTTCCAGCGAAATCTTCGTGCTAGATATGAAGAACCTCTTAGAGGCTTAGAATGTATAGGCTGAATATTTCGTTTATACTTAACAGGCAATCTGTGATATGTGTCTTTAATAGATTTGTATTTGCTCCTGCGATAACGATGTTTGTTTTTGAACTAGACTGTACAATAAATAACGAAAGGAATACTGGCGGGTCATATCAGGGGATCTTAATGGGCATTGCCAAATTTAAAAAAAACAAACCCAAAAGCCGTTACACAAGCGATGACGAATAGTATAACACTAGGAATAAAATATAAAACGAAATAAATATGCTTTCGTTCGGATTTGGAAATAACATAAAACATATTTTTTCCTAAATAAAAAATATTATATTCCCGTTTTTTTTTTAAATATAGTAAATTATAGTCACTGCATGTTAACCTATATAACTCAACAGTAATCCAATTAAAGTGTTTCCAATCCACGAATTTATGCCCTACTAAGTAGGTAAGGTAGGTAGGTACTAGTTTTTTACCCGACTGCGTCAGAAGGAGGGTTATGTTTTTCGAGCATATGTATGTATGTATGTATGTATGTATGTATGTATGTATGTATGTATGTATGTATGTATGTATGTATGTATGTATGTATGTCTATTTCTGGGCACGCTCTGCAGCCTAAACGGCTTGACCGATTTTAACATACTAGGTGTCATTCGATTCGTCTTAATTGCCGAAGTGTCATAGGGTATATAATATTTCAAAATGGCGTCTGCAAAAACAAAGAGGGGGTTTTTAAAAAAAAAAATTGTTTATTATAGCAATATGGGTCTCAAATGAAAGCTAGTAAATAGCCCATTCCAAATATATATACATTATAATACTTTGATGCTACCATTTAGACAGGGAAATCAAAAAGGACGTTAATTGTTAAGTAATAAATATTTCTTGTTGAGCTGTAAACGCCTACAATATAAACCATTAAGAAAGTAGTGTATCTAATAATTAATAATTCACGAATACCTACTACATACTTGATTAATGCACATTGATGTTATAGTATAAATATAATAATGCGCCATCCTGCCTACGCATGGACAGTTTATTTAAGTAAAGATACACGGAATAGGTAACCTCAATGTAGGTGCTTAGTCTAGTACCCAGGTACACGTATGACGTACTGACCGTTGAGGAACTAAATTGTTAGAGATTAAGAGAAGTTTAGTTGATTTATACCTACTTCAATTTCTCGGCCTAAGTAGGTATCTACAATCTGTTCGATCGGCCTCCATCTAACCAAATGAACTAATCTTACGTTACTACTGGGGATCGATTTTTGAATGCACGATGCTTCTTTTGCTAAAAGGAGAGTTCCGCTTGTAATTTGTTACTTATAGCTTCGTGACATAAAAAAATCGAGCTCCAGAGCTCATTTAACGTTTGGTTATATTAATAAAACCACTATTTTATTAAAAAAACTAAAAAATGTGAAATAAACTAAATTATTTAAATAAAAACAAAAAACCCGACTGCAGTAAAAAAAACAACTGTAAAGCGAGAAACAAGCTATATAATCGATAGGTAAATACTTATAATGTACCATGCAATGATTTTTTGTTTGATACCTCGTTAACAAGTAATGCAATTTATACCAATATACATACAACTTGAATAGTGGAAAAGGTATTGCAGGCGGGGACAAGCAATGAATTATAAAATGTACTTAAGTATTTTCTTGAAACAAAAAACATTTGGATTAATAGCTTGTCCCCGCCTGGAAAACCTTTTCCACTATTCAAGTTGTATGTATATTGGTATAAATTGCATTACTTGTTAACGAGGTATCAAACAAAAAATCATTGCATGGTACATTATAAGTATTTACCTATCGATTATATAGCTTGTTTCTCGCTTTACAGTTGTTTTTTTTACTGCAGTCGGGTTTTTTGTTTTTATTTAAATAATTTAGTTTTTACACGTACATGACGCAACCGGGCAATTCGAATCGGTCAACTTGAATGGCAGAACCCACAGTCATGGATCAAAATACTTTATTAAAATAATTAAAACGAATTTTGAAAATGTCCGTTTCGCCAAAAAGACATCTAAGTTTGAGCTCCAAATAGTTCAACCAAATCATTTGAAGGAATTACTTTAATTCTCTAAAGTATCGTATAAATAAATAAATGTTGATAAAATTTTATTCAAATCCATACACCAAGTGTCCTATCCTGAATACTGTGCCAGGAAAAGATTGCCGGCGACAGGGTCACCCAGGCCGTACTTGTCGGCAAACATGGCGATGGAAAACCCTCCGCGATGCTCATCGGACCTAGAAGAGAGCGGAAGTTGGGTTTATACACATTCGGAACAGCGCCTCTGGATTAAATATGTTACTTTTTTATTATTGTATTAAAGGCCTGCAAATTTATGTGCCCCATTGAAAAAGTTAGGCGACCGCGGCACGATCCGTTGCGTTAACGTGACTGCGGCGATAATAGGGTTGGCACTTAAAGCCGTCATCATCATCATGTCAGCCGAAAGACGTCCACTGCTGGACATAGACCTCCCCCAAAGCTCTCCACTCAGACTTCTTACATCTCATATGATTACCTAGCAAATGTGACTCACCAAAATTGACAACCAATCTAGAATTGTAATACTGTTATTCAAATCGTTAGCTGATAAAATGTGGTTCAAAATGGTTTGTAACAAATGTTTGGACATATTGTAGTTTAAAAAAGTATTATATTTAAAAAAACATTGTTGACAAATCTCATAAATTTGGTATAAACGCGTCGGCAGTGGTTTTATACATACTACATACATACATACATAAACTCAGGCCTTCATTCCCAAAGTGGGGTAGGCAGAGCTAAAGAATTACCAACAACTTTTAAAACTTGTTGATAATTCTATAACCACACTGCACAATTAGGCTAAGATGTTTACCAGCGTATTAGTGACAGGATGCAAGCCCATCGCCTAACAGTAGGTACTACGAGCCTTTATTCCCTTAGTCGCCTCTTACGACATCCAGGGGAAGAAATGGAGTAGTAGGTACTATTCTAACCCGGCAACCACACGGCATTCACGCACGGCATTATAAATACTAAACTTTTTTAAACTATAAATCAATGCATTAATAATTGTTTTCAAAAATATAAGTAAGCCTCCTTTGCGTAGAATTTGCTATTTCCAATATTTAAGGTAGTTGCCGTCCATGTGGCGTTCGTTTTTTCCAAAAAAGAAAAACGCTAGGAGCATATTGGCATCTTAAGTAGCTACGGCCCATCATGTACGAGTAACTGCGTAAGCCGATGGCGTTTCGTCGACAGCTTGTATCCAAGTCTGCAATTCTTCGTTGGCTGAAATAATTAGTAAACTTACGTGTGAGGCAGTCTTGGCTCGTTGAACTGTAGACGGTCAGGCTGTTGAAAGACCAGGAACACATAGCGGTGCAGGCCGGTGCCCTTAGGCGGGCTGGGGCCGATGTAGGCCGACAGCGTGTCGCCGGCAGCCACGATGTTGCCTAGAATATTGCCCACCAGCCAGTGTTGCCACTCGCGGTTCTTGGGGTCCGAACGGGAAGGTACGTCCGGGTCTGCGACGAAAATACATACATACATTAAATCACGCCTGTTTACCAGAGGGGTAGGCAGAGACCACTTCTTTCCACTTGCTACGATCTTGACAAAATTTCGAGTCATGCTCGCACGTGGGTTTCGGTTACTTAAGATTCGGCCCTTTTCCAGTATTTCTCCGATTTGATTCGAAAAAGTACGCCTAGGGCGAAAATAAAATCATAATATCCTAAAAATTAGTGTGTGTTTAAAGATTTTGGTTCAGCCATAAAGAGAATTAGTAATTATGTACAGTCAAAGTCATAAAAATATACACACGTTCTCCAGACACCAAAAAAACTACGTGCCAGGATGCCACTAAAAATGAGGTCTATAATATTTGACGCAATTCAAGCATATGTAAATACCTAAACCATACTGAATAAGCATCCATATTTATAGTATGAATCTTCCCAGGTGAATTTTTCGCTCGAGCCCTAATCTTTCAAACAAAGGCCAGACATGAGTGCCGTATTGCATCGGGGTGGTCTATCGTCCTACACTACCAAAAATATCCAGAATATCAGTGACATTACATTTGAACCTTAATGCTATGACGATACCGTTTGTTTTTCAATATGAATGTTGTAGTGGCACGTGCTAACTCGGTAGCTAGCAGCTTTGGGATAATAGAGACAATGGGCTTTGTTTGAAAGATTAGGGCTCGAAGCGAAAATTCACCTGGGAAGATTCATACTATAACATGGCTTACCTTGTCACCCTTTGGGGTAAATTAGCCATCCCTTTGTGCTATGGAGGGGACCACTTACCGATCATGGCAAGTGTGTAGTGCTGGAGAGGGTTAGCATCCCACATAATGTTGGTGGGGACCTCGTTGACCATGGTTGGGGTCAGCTCGTTGCCCTCTTTCACTAAGGCTCCACTTGGATATTTGATCTGGTGAGGAAAAATATTTAAAAAATCATCCATCCATCCATCCAATCAAATTATATGTACACTGTTAGGTACGGCCCCGGACTCCTATGACGACGATTCCTATGTAATTTCTATCTCGTCACTTGACGCTGTCTTTATGGCAAGGTTCCATGGTGGATCAACATTTAAAGTCCTTGATAGTACAGTAGCCAAGGTGCAAACGCTGCTAGCATTTTTGTTTTCTATCGACTTGAAATATATGGAGTTCACATATGCGGTTGACGCAATCTTTCATCAGAATACGTCAATCGAATATTGTCGATTTTTGAAAATTGTTCACTTTACGTTGAACTTGGTTCGTTATAATATTCAATTTGAAATTATTATTTGTATTTACTATGGGTAGGTACTAGATGTACATATGTATACAGAAATAAAATACAGAAATACTCGTCGTGTTTTAAAAACGGTATATCGGAATTGATGTAGCCATAACAAATGAAAACCAATCATATCAAGCATTCTGTTATGAAAAGAGAGATCCTATTTAGCATGATAAGTGAACCTGAAACATGTTTTTAATTTTATAATCTATCAGTACACAAACTACCAAAGATAACAAAACATCTGTATACTTTATTGATCTAGTCTTCTTTTTCGAATACTTTTTACAGTTGCATACTGTTGGTTACTTATAGTAATTATATCGGTCGGTCTAAGGGCAGATTTTACCAAACGAGAATAAATTTTATTCTTAGAATAAATCGCGAGTTAATAGAGAGTAATCAATTTTATTTTTTACCAACGATAATTCTAAGAATAGTGAACCGATCCGGGAATAGTTACTATATCATACTATATATTTTTGCCTGGTAATGCATTACTTCATCATTCATTCTACTAATTCGAGGTAAGTAATCCCATGTATTAGATTGAGTGGAAAAAAGTCCGCTGGTTTACTAGATAATAAAATCATGGAATTTATAATATATATCCCTAGTATAGTTATTCGCGTATTGGTTCAAGTTTGGTCGAATAATGTTTGGTTGGTATAATGACATCAATAATACCACTATTGCACCTGCTTAAATATTAAATATTAAATTCAAGGTTGGTACTCACAAAAATAGGTGAAAATGGGGCTCTCTCGACAACATCGGGAACGCAGCCGTATTTTTCGAAAGCCTTGGCGATAGCAGGCAAGGTTCTCTTGGCAACGCTAAAATTGACCATACTGGCCGCTATGAAAAATACTAACACACATCGCAGTATCTGAAACATTTTTCTCCCTCAATTTAAAAAGTTAAATTTTAAAATGAGAATGCGTTTGCTCGGTTTGCTGGGTGATCGTGTAGTGCCACAGTCTGTGGCCGAAGTGGCTGTTGGTTGTGAACGATTGATAATATTATGGCAACCGGTTGACAGCTAGTAGTGTTATAGTAGTGTCGTGCAGTAAAATGCTAAGACGGGTTTACATTGAGCTAGTCGCTGGCGTCATTCCACCGCCATGTCAGTGCCGACTCGGTATTGTCATCGTGTTAACTGATTTGGAGTCAGTGCAGCGTTGTCGCATCATTGCTGAACCGTCTCCAAATCAAGTTACACTATGTCAGTATTGGGTCAGCACTGACTTGCCCCAAATTTGGAGTCAGTAATTGACTCTGTCGTAACCTGCCTTTCAATAAATATTCCCGAGTGATATTTTTTGGAAGTCAGCCCTCTCCCTCCCTCAACCCTCAGTCCCTCATTCTCGCGAGCGAACTGAACATGTGAAGGTAATCCTGTAGTTGTGGTCACTCACTAACGTTCTGTTGTAGGGTGACGCGGGTGACGCCATATTATGGTGTAGGGTGTTAAAAGTCTTTTAGTAACATTTTTGTCATCTCTTCCATTATAAGCAATCATCGGATATCCCGGTGCAACACGGGGTGAATGACCTCAAACATTATGATAATATGGATATGCCCCGGGATTCCAGGACTTATGTTGTTAAATATTATTCTGATTTTATTACTTCAAATAAATTTCAATACAATTTAAACGTGTAAAATAAATATTTTGACAAAAGTAATTTAGGTAAGTATGTAAAAAAATATAAAAAAGTTACTTTTTATTATACTCTGTTTAAAATTGATCTGCCAAATAGTATTTGGGTATGAATATAAATAAAATATATAATACGGTACGCATTATCAGTTCACCACACTACAACAGATATTATATTTTATTAGTTTGTATGAAATTGAAATAGCATACAATTATTTTCTCAATATTTTATACGTTTAATCGATTTCTTTACACGTCTAAAATCCTATCCTAATGCCTATTTATAAATATCCCAACAATCGCATTTTCTTTTCGAACCAGATCCCGGGATTTTAGTCATATCCATATTAAGATTTCTAGTCTATATCCCGCAGTGTTGCACCGTGAAATCCGATCCGATCCGAAAAAAAAAAAAAAATCCGAATCTTTATCTGAATTTATAAGATAGGTTCATTTTCTTTTTGATACCGTTGTCCAAAAAGTGCTTCTTTTGCGTGCGGAATTGTCATTTTCACTAGATCAGAGTATTATCGCTTGCAGCTCGGGGCAAGAAACCTCGTCGTTCGTGTAATACTTGTATGAATATGTACTATTTCTCAAACATGCATGGTAAGGATGGCTTTTATTTTAAAAAACGAAGGCATGAAGAACCTCATTTTCTTCCTAGTAGTAAAATAAATGTATGTAAGTAAACCCATTCCTATCCGCTGCGAACTTTTCATTAAATTGCTCTCCTTTGTTTACTCGTAGTTTATACCCGACTGTGGCAAAGGTCAAAGGGAGGGTTATGTGTTTGACCTGTATGTACTGTACGTCAGCCTCTATGTTCCCTCGTAACTACTAAACGGCTTCACCTTTTTTAATAAACTATACGTGGTTAGATTCGTCTTAACCACAAGAGTGTCATAGGAGTTGTCATTCGCGAAACATAATCGTTTGTCCTAAATTATTGATTGTCCTAAACTGGTTTTCAGTTGAAGCAGACAACTTTTTAAGGCTTCCAAAAATACCTAAGTGAGGTAATTAAACATCAGGCGGAAATGGCTTTAGGAAAAACGATGAATTAGGACAAATGACGATTATGACAAATGACTATTAGGGATTCCAATATAGACCTATTCATTTCTTTACATAGTATAAAGCAAATTCACTTCCCGCCGTCTGCCTCTGTGTATGTACAGTCAGCGTCATATTAATTGTATGGTGTAGCGAACTATGTGAGCACTTTGAATGTTACCTTATATATGGCGCCGAATGTACATACGCTTAGATCTTTCAAACTGCGCAACTGTCAATTCGGGTCACTGTTAATTTTCCGGAATTTTTACATTTTTTAACCTCCTGTACTAAAAATAGTACATAATACATCCATTGAAATAAAGATCTAGTGCAAAGGAAGTAAAGTAGATTTTCTTTTGTTTTTATGACCAATTCTCAAATTAGAAAATTAACTTTAATTCATTCACAATAGATTCATATTTCTTTGTCGAATTTCGTTGTATGGTGGGCCTTAGGAGGTTAAGACGAAAACGTTTTTAAAATGCCGGTCATTCATCCTATATTATTGAACGAGCAATGTTTGTTTAGATCATCATCATCATGTCAGCCGAAAGACGTCCACTGCTGGACATAGGCCTCCCCTAAGGCGCTCCACTCAGACCGGTCTTGTGCTTTTCGCATCCACTGCGTTCCCGCGATGATCTTCACAAGGTCGTCACTCCATCTTGTTGGAGGCCTACCTACAGCTCGTCTCCCGGTCCGCGGACGGCACTTTGTATACAGGGTGTAAGGGACGGCTCACCGAAAACCGAAACCATAGCTTCAGACCATTTTGTACTGAACTGAAATCCAGTGGAAATTTTCCCGGGAAAACGAAAATTTTCTCGTTGGTTTCAGTTTTCGGTGAGCCGGCCCTTACACCCTGTATAGGTTATATACAGGGTGTAAGGGACGACTCACCAAAAACTGAAACCATAGCTTCAGACCATTGTACTGAACTGAAATCCAGTGGAAATTTTCCCGGGAAAACGAAAATCTTCTCGTTTTTTACGTGAAAATGCCGTTTTCACAGTTTTTTTCACATAATGAGCTTCAGTATGTCATAATATGTTGTCCTAGATCGGTTTATATGCAAAAACATGGAAAAAAAAAACGAGATTTTTTTTGTTTTCCCTCGAAAATTTCCACTGGATTTCAGTTCAGTATAATGGTCTGAAGCTATGGTTTCAGTTTTCGGTGAGCCGTCCCTTACACCCTGTATATACCTATGTTTATTTGTAATCACGTCCTCAACGGTTGTAAAGATTTCATTGCAATAGATAACTATAGGGGTTTACGGTACGCGGGCGAGAAATCTTCGGGAAAATTCGTTTTTAACGCGAGTGACGCTCGGGTGCTTCTTATCTACTTACAAAACAAAGCAAGTACCGAAGGATACTCGTAGTCTTTACATAACATTTAATTGTTATGCATACCTATCTATCTTTGAATACTTATTTGGCGCGTTGTTTTTTTTTTAAATAAAAATACTCTAAGTTATTAAACTTTGGCGTGTTAGTGCTAATAACACCAGCATTGAATAGTGCAGAGGCCTGTGATAATATTATCCTATGTCACGTATGCTACTATGCTGCCTTAATACTGCCCTCATAATGTAGCAATATCAACCTTATTATAGTATGAATCTTCTCAAATGAACTTTTCGCTTCGAGCCCTAATCTTCCAAACAAAGGCCATTGTTTCTATTATCGCAAAACCGCTAGCTACCGAGTTAGCACGTGCTACTACAACATTGATATTGAAAAACAAACGGTATCGTCATAGTATTAAGGTTCAAATTGAATGTCACTGACATTCTAGATGTTACGTTTTGGTATTTGCCGTATTGCCTCGGGGCGGTATCGTCCTACACTACCAAAACGTAACATCTAGAATGTCAGTGACATTCAATTTGAACCTTAATACTATGACGATACCGTTTGTTTTTCAATATCAATGTTGTAGTAGCACGTGCTAACTCGGTAGCTAGCGGTTTTGCGATAATAGAAACAATGGCCTTTGTTTGGAAGATTAGGGCTCGAAGCGAAAAGTTCATTTGAGAAGATTCATACTATACTAAGAGAATCGAACCATTATACTAAGAGAATCGAACTAAAACTGCTTTAGTTATTGATTTTGGGATACTGTTTTTTTTTATGGCATGGGATGGCAAACAAGCACACAGGCCACCTGATGGTAAGTGGAAACTGTGACCCATAGACATTCGCATTCACAAGACTGCAAATGCACTGCCAACCCTGAGGACAAAGATGGTTTTTTTTTCTTCATTATTTTATTTAAGGTTTACCAACGAATGTTTACACCAATACTTAGATAACGATACTTACAAATACAAAGTTAACCTAGTGTAACACCCAAATGGAATGCCTCTATGCTAGTCATTTCACCGGCTGTCTTATCCCCAAACCGGAACACAACGATGCGAACACTGCTGCTTGGCGGTAGGTTAATGGACAAGATGGTGGTACCAACCCGGACGGACCCTGCACAAGGTCCTCCCACAAGTAAACAAGCTTATTTGCCTCGGAGGGCAGAACAGGTAGGTATAGTATGAATCTTCTCAAATGAACATTTCGCTTCGAGCCCTAATCTTCCAAACAAAGGCCATTGTTTCTATTATCGCAAAACCGCTAGCTACCGAGTTAGCACGTGCTACTACAACATTGATATTGAAAAACAAACGGTATCGTCATAGTATTAAGGTTCAAATTGAATGTCACTGACATTCCAGATGTTACGTTTTGGTAGTGTAGGACGATACCGCCCCGAGGCAATACGGCAAATACCAAAACGTAACATCTAGAATGTCAGTGACATTCAATTTGAACCTTAATACTATGACGATACCGTTTGTTTTTCAATATCAATGTTGTAGTAGCACGTGCTAACTCGGTAGCTAGCGGTTTTGCGATAATAGAAACAATGGCCTTTGTTTGGAAGATTAGGGCTCGAAGCGAAAAGTTCATTTGAGAAGATTTATACTATAACCTACTATTGGTCTAAGATCCGAATAGGAGACGACCTTCACCGGGCTGTTTATTCGATAAAAAGTATTTTATATCAAATTTTATATGTTAAGTAATATACATATAGTGAATAGGTGGCTGAAACAGTCCAGTGCTTACTTATATGTATAGTTAATGAAAATAAAAAAATCATCAAAGAAATATAAAAATACCGTAAAAGAGAAAAAAAGTGAAATTAAAATTAAAGTCGGCCAAGAAATACGGATGATACAAGCATTTTAAACTGCTAATAAGACATCGATGAGTTAGACTAAGAGAACCGACCGGCCGTGTGACGTCACGTAACATGTCGGCCATATAAACTCCATGTTAAATTCTGTTATGCTAGAAAGAGATAGAGTCAAATCTTTGTTGGTTATAAATAACTCGGTATATTTTAATAGCTATAAAAAAAAGATTATTCTCAACTGTTTGTTACATTTTATGAAGATGAGAAAAAAAAAAACAACATATATATTCCGTATTGGGTAAGTAAAGGTTTCGAAGAGGTGTATACTTGTTAAATTATTAATTGAGGTTAGCTCTCCACGTTTCTATAAAGTCTTCTTCTAATTCTAATTTCGACACTCTCATGAACTTATTAGAGGAATAAGTCCGTGGATATCACACGCGAGTCTAAATATATGGTGTTGACATAAGCGGTCGACGCGATCTGTCATCAGCTTACGTCAATCCTTTACATTTTGTTGTGTTTCGAAAAACGGATCGGTTCCGTACCATTCTAGTTTTTACCCGACTGCGTCAGATAGAGGGTTATGTTTTCCGAGCGCATGTAAGTAAGTATGAATGTATGAATGTATGCATGTATGTATGTCTATTGCTGGGCACGCTCTGCAGCCTAAACGGCCTGACGGATTTAAAAATATGAGGAGCCATTCCATTCGTCTTAATTGTCAAAGTGACACGGTGTATAATATTTCAAAATGGCGTCCGCGAAAAAAAATATGGAGGGTGCATAAAAAAACTATATTTATTATCATAACAATATGGGTCTCAAATTAAAGCTAGTATATAGCCCATTATCCACTTTGATGCTAGGTACCAGAGTAATAAATAAACTCCATTTGCTAGAAAGAGAGTTCCGCTTGTAATTTGTCACTTGTGGCTTCGTGACATTAAAAAATCGAGCTCCAGAGCTCATTAAGAGTAACTACAGCATTAAATAAAAACCCCAACTGCAAATAAACAAATCAACTGAAAATCAAAAAACAAGGTCTATAATCTATAAAATTGTAAGACCTATTGACTTACTTATTAATAAAATTTATACTATTATAGTATACATACATAAGTACCTTCACGCCTGTAATCCCGGAGTGGGCTAGGCAGAGCTACAGAATTACAACTTAAAAATTGGTTGATAATTCAGTAACCACAATTTGCACAAATAGGCTAAGAAGTTTACCAGCATATTAATTACAGGTTGCAAGCCCATCGCCTAACAGTACTACAAGCCTCTATTCTTTACGACATCTACGGGAAGACATGGAGTGGCACTATTCTAACCCGGCAACCACACGGGGGGGATAGTACCTATACATATAAATTAGAAAAGGTATTGTACAAGCAATGAATTACAAAACCTATTTCTTGAAAAAAATAAGCATTTGGACTACCTAGTATGTTCCCGCCTGGAATACCTTCTTCAATATTCAAGTTATACATGTTTAAACTTATACGTAACTATTATTAAGTAAGTAAATTGCTCTAATTGTAAATTAAATTGTCTATACTTAAGTACATTATAGAACTTGTTTTTTGCTTCTCAGTTGGTTTTTTTATTGCAGTCGGGTTTTTTATGTTTTTTTTTAAATAATTTTATATACTTAACTTTTATTATTTGACGTTAAAGCGGCAATAGAAATGCCTCGTGTATTCTTACGTTTTGAGACGGACTTTTACTTTAAACAATATAAAACAGAAATAACAAATAGGTAACTAAACTTTTCAGAATTTCTTAAATACCTAACGTGTAGACAAGGCTAGGTTAGTTGTCCAATTCTTTACCAATTTTGAATTTCGAATGTTTGTGTTCTATTTGTGTTTTTATCAGGATATAGATGGCTGTCATTTTTTTACCAGACCCAGTATTGGACAAGAACCAATTGATGGACACTTCATTCTTATTTTACAGAAGATAAGGGTTTTTCATTTGCTTTGCAACAATCAATTTAGGACCGTATGAAATAAGAATAAAGAGTGAAGTTTCTATTACTGGTGCCTGTCGGATAAGTGTCCATCGTTGGTGCCGTCACCCAATGGTTCTTTGCACCCTTGCAAAGGCTGAACAGATTGTCCGATCACGTCAAGCGAGGTGTCGTTAGCATAGCAGCTTTTTTTTTAAATGTGTCATTGGCGACATAAAATGCATAGTAGTTGTAATACACGATTACTAACATTATATTGACGACATTATCCAAACATGAGTCGGGTTTTGCAAGCTTGCTTTTTGTTATAATAGTTAGGGAGGCGAATAGGGGAATTTTCGGGAATACTCGAGCGTGGCAGTCTAAGATATGAGAGATACCTTAGACCTAATAGAACAACCTTGTAAAGTATTTAGCTCTATATGAAGTGACGCGCGCCTAGGATAGACGATCAGATTAGTAAAAAACAAAAAACCCGACTGCAGTAAAAAAAACAACTGTAAAGCGAGAAACAAGCTATATAATCGATAGGTAAATACTTATAATGTACCATGCAATGATTTTTTGTTTGATACCTCGTTAACAAGTAATGCAATTTATACCAATATACATACAACTTGAATAGTGGAAAAGGTTTTCCAGGCGGGGACAAGCTATTAATCCAAATGTTTTTTGTTTCAAGAAAATACTTAAGTACATTTTATAATTCATTGCTTGTCCCCGCCTGCAATACCTTTTCCACTATTCAAGTTGTATGTATATTGGTATAAATTGCATTACTTGTTAACGAGGTATCAAACAAAAAATCATTGCATGGTACATTATAAGTATTTACCTATCGATTATATAGCTTGTTTCTCGCTTTACAGTTGTTTTTTTTACTGCAGTCGGGTTTTTTGTTTTTATTTAAATAATTTAGTTTATTTCACATTTTTTAGTTTTTATTAATGAAATAGTGGTTTTATTAATATAACCAAACGTTAAATGAGCTCTGGAGCTCGATTTTTTAATGTCACGAAGCTATAAGTAACAAATTACAAGCGGAACTCTCCTTTTAGCAAAAGAAGCATCGTGCATTCAAAAATCGATCCCCAGTAGTAACTTAAGATTAGTTCATTTGGTTAGATGGAGGCCGATCGAACAGATTGTAGATACCTACTTAGGCCGAGAAATTGAAGTAGGTATAAATCAACTAAACTTCTCTTAATCTCTAACAATTTAGTTCCTCAACGGTCAGTACGTCATACGTGTACCTGGGTACTAGACTAAGCACCTACATTGAGGTTACCTATTCCGTGTATCTTTACTTAAATAAACTGTCCATGCGTAGGCAGGATGGCGCATTAGGTAGGTATTAGCCAGTAATTTATACTATAACATCAATGTGCATTAATCAAGTATGTAGTAGGTATTCGTGAATTATTAATTATTACACTAAGTACTTTCTTAATGGTTTATATTGTAGGCGTTTACAGCTCAACAAGAAATATTTATTACTTAACAATTAACGTCCTTTTTGATTTCCCTGTCTAAATGGTAGCATCAAAGTATTATAATGTATATATATTTGGAATGGGCTATTTACTAGCTTTCATTTGAGACCCATATTGCTATAATAAACATTTTTTTAAAACCCCCTCTTTGTTTTTGCAGACGCCATTTTGAAATATTATATACCCTATGTCACTTCGGCAATTAAGACGAATCGAATGACACCTAGTATGTTAAAATCGGTCAAGCCGTTTAGGCTGCAGAGCGTGCCCAGAAATAGACATACATACATACATACGTACATACATACATACATACATACATACATACATACATACGCTCGAAAAACATAACCCTCCTTCTGACGCAGTCGGGTAAAAAAAAACGATAGTCTGAAATACTCGAGCGCGTCAGATTAAGATATTGGGGGTTGATTTTAGTGTTTTAAGACTAAATTTAACTAATCTGACGATAAGTCCTTGACGCCGCCGAGATATAGGGTCGCGAACTTGTAAAAAAAAAAGTTAATCCGGCATTCTCGAGCGCGATATTGATTTTTTTTATTTTGAAGAATATAATCTAAAACTTACTAAAACTACGAAATCTGCCGGTTTCCGCATGACCGGAAGTGTGGAGGAGCCATTTCGTCTTCCGAAACATGCGTTGCGGCATATAAGTCGCGAACGATACATTTTACAAAAAAAAAGTTAAAATAAACAAAAAAGGGAATATCTATCGCTTTATTGTCATTCTTAAATTCCCCGTTTTATCATGAAGAAAGAAAGGAAAAAAAAGAAACCAAAAAACCTTTTTCGGTCAGATTAAGAGAACCCACCAACATTTTTGTCAGATTAAGAAAATATGCTATCAGGATACCGAGATAAACCTCCCCTATGAAAATCTGACGCGCTCGAGTATTTCAAAAAAACTTTTTTTTTTTGCATTTTCAAAAATTCATCGTAACTTATCGTCACGCCGAAATCGTCAGTTTTTTTAAAGGGAGCTTCCTTGGGGCCTATTTAACACCCCTTCCGAAAATCTGACGTGCTCGAGTAAATTTTTTTTTTTTGCATTTTTGACTACTTCATATGCCTACCCCCACCACGTAAACCGGCAGATTAGTATACCGTTGTTATCAAAGGCACTTGGGGCATACGTAGTATGAATATCTGACGCGCTCGAGAATGCCCAAGTACCTAACTGGTTTTTTTAACATTTTTGAAAAACCGTACACGGCAAACCCACCGCTAAAATGGTTTTTACCATACGAGCTTTTCTTTTCGAAATTATTTTATCTTTCGATTTTGATAGGTCTCGACGGCGCCGTTGAATTACGCCATTTAGCTACCTCGCCTCCCTAACTAAGACTTATTACTCCTGCCAAGAGGGAGCTCCATGATTAAGTCGTCAACTTAAAATTCGAACCGCTTGGCATCAAAAACCCGGCATACGTTCAGGGTCACCATAACATGCCTAAGCAGCTCAGTTAAGGATGGGTCGAAGGGACAGAGCTAAAGGATTAGTTCCGATTCGCTGGATTCTTGTTTCGTCGGATTAAGAGTTCTGACTGAAAACTAAATGTGTTAGGTTCGCTTTGCCTAATGTTAGACCGGTAGAATCTAGTATATTTCTTAATAATGAGAGATTGGAAATGGTAGATAAGGCGCTTTTCTTAGGGATAACTATAGATAAAAACTTGCAATGGAGTCCCCATATAGCAGTACTAGCAGGTAAATTAAGTTCGGCAGCTTATGCTGTTAGGAAAATCAGGCAACTTACTAATGTTGAGACAGCTCGCTTAGTTTATTATAGTTATTTTCATAGTGTTATGTCGTACGGTATTCTGGTTTGGGGAAAAGCTGCTGACATACAGACTATATTCGTGTTGCAAAAAAGAGCCATTCGTTCTATATATAATCTAAACTCCCGTGATTCCTTAAGAGTACTATTTAAAGAAATTAATATTTTTACAGTAGCATCACAATTTATTTATGAGAATATTATTTATGTCATTAAAAATCAAGACTCTTTTGTTAAGAATTGTGATGTACTTACATAATTTGAATACGAGAAATAAAAATAAAATTGGATTAAAAAAAATGCACCGTCACAGGTAAGTATAACTTGTATACTTTCTATATATATATTTTTTTTAAATTACTGTTGCTTATTAGTTTTGTGACAATTCTGAGTTTTGACACGTTTTCCTGCTCAACTACGCATGAATACATTTTTGGTGTTATGTGAGATTCATTGTTTTATATAATGCTAGGTTAAGTTTATTATTGTATAATATCATTAGCAATATTTAAAAAACGACTTACTGTTGAGTTTCTTGCGGCGTTTCTTCTCAGCAGTGGTCTCTTCCGAAGCGCTGGTAGATTTTTGAAGTGTAATAGTGCCCGTGCGGCCTACTTACTGAATAAACATCTTTTATCTTTTTATCTTTTTATCTTTTGACTGTCACATTTATAAGAAATTCCGGCGAAAACAGAATCCAGCGAATCGGGAACAAGTAAATTGGGATTGTTCATATCTTTACAATTACTCTAATTAGAAAACCATTACGAGGAATAGGGTTTTAAAGCCGTTCTGCTTTATTAAATTTTTGAAATATTTATCTAAGTATTTCGAATATTTTGATAAAAGTATATGTAACCTTAGCTTGACTGTCGTTTTCGGCTTGAAGCCCTCATAGGTGTATCCTACGGGTTCGACGAAAACCGCTTTAAATAGTAAGTTTGAACACACTATTTTAATCACTTCATAAGATATCATTTAATTGTTGTAATTTATTATCATCTCATCCATATAATGTTTGCTAAATAAATTATGATATTAAAACAAAAGTATTGGCTAAAATACAAAAGTAATTAAATCAGTATCATAAAGTTACCTATTCTTTCGATTTAGAATGTAAAAACCGTGAGTTATATTTTTTGGTCTATATATTAGTTGTAAAATGAATTAAATAGATTATTTCCTACTCTCAACCGGGGTTTCTCTCATCTACTAAAATTAGGTATAAAATTAGGGTTAATATGTAGGAAGAGAGGACAATAGAGAGATCTCTTTCCAGGCGGGTGTTATGCCTGGGGACCGAAGTCCATTGGGATAAAGTTGGAAGTGGTATATATATATATATCAATCAACTTTAGAAACTTCGTTAGCGCGTTGTAGGATCCTTAGTTCCGCTGTCTGACACTGGTGGCGCTAGCGAGTTGGTTGATACAAGTTTCCGTTAGATGTCGCTAGGTCGCCACATCAGCCCCCCTTTGAGACCGGAGGTTGATGGTGATTTGATGATGTGCAGTCTGTGCGTTGAATTGCCGCTTGCAAGTGCCAGTGCATGTCTCCAATAGTTTTGCTCAGAGCCGCGTTGGCGAGCGTAGCAGGAGAAGAGGAGTGAGTGGAGTACACAGTGAGTCTTGTACGGTCGCGAGCGTTAATTTGGGACCCATTTCAAGAAAAATATGCTTGAAGTTGTCAATGTCATTAGAGATGTCAAGTCATTTGTAACTTATAGGAAACTCAACCTTATTGTTGTAGAATGTCAGATTGAGTTTGGACCTAAGGTGGGTACTAAATTTAATCTCGTGACTGTACCTGCTCGTGAAGTACTCGTTGTAGGACGCAGTGAGTCGCGTTGTTGAGTGAGAGTAGGGTTGCACACTGTAGACACCAGGCATAGAGATATGACAGAATGCTAGTGGTGCACAGTGCGGGGTTGGTCTGGCTTGCTGTGAAACTGCGTCATGTCATGTGCTTGAAAAGGTCGTCAGGTTGCGTAATTGTTCATTGTCGAGGGTCACCAATGTGGGAAGAGAGGACAATAGAGAGATCTCTCTCCAGGCGGGTGTTATGCCTGGGGGCAATTGTTTAGTTTAGCCATATCATGATTATCCCTCAGCAGGCCTCGTATGGTTGCGTTCATCGCGTGACAAAATGTGGATAAAGCATCCGTCTTACTCACAGATCACAGAAACAAGGGAGATATGTTATGGGGGCGTGGTTCGTGTCGCCTCGATATGGTCAAATTGACCATATCGGCACGAGGCGTGTCAAGCGTTGACACAGGTACTCACTGAACGCTGTCAGTATAGAAGCTCCGTTTAAATGATAAAATGACTGTATGTAGCGTGAAAGTGTGCAAAAATCGAAATACAAACGTTAATATAAAATCAAAGGGCATAACTTACCACCGGTAAATTTTGTTTTTAAGCATTATTTATATTTTTAAATGAATATTTTATATTTGAATGGATTTCAGAGCGTAAGGTTGTGAAAGTTGTGTTGACGTGATTTCTATCGACTATCGATAAATGGCTTATTCTACAGCTATCAATAGAATTCAATGTGTTAATAGTTCTAGTTATTTATCACTACCACGACACGCTTAAAACAGAAGAAAAATAATTTTAACAAATTTTCACGTTATACAAAATTTAATTTTCTTTACAATATTAACGAACGACGAAGGACTCTAGCAATTCAAATATAAGTAGGCGAATCATACAATTAAGATAAAAATAAATTAACCAACCACAAAGGCAAAGGGCTCTGGCTCAGTATTGAGCTGTGCTTGTACACAGCGCTGATTGACAGCTCGCGCCGACTCACTCTTAAAAGGATTCAGGCCTAAAGGTTGGATGGTAGAGATTGCCCCAAGTATTAAGTCTATCTTTCTGTTTTAAGTAATTTGTACCATTTATGAAAAAAAGTTTACATAATCAAGTCGGTAAACTACTGGTTTGTCCCAAACTGAGATCTTGTGACGTGACACTCAACCGAACCCATTTTATTAGTATATTTGTATTAACATCATAAAGTCCAAGTTTACAATTTAGACTTTTATGTACTAATCAAAACGAAAATCTTTAACAGCTCCAGAAAATTTAACCAAAGAAATTCGGCCATTTTTTTGTTACGTTCTAATATAGGTATCGTTCCAAATTTAAAATCTTATGTATCAATTTTACGCAAACCGTATTCTTGCTAATAAAATATTATTCTATTCTAACAATAATATATTAAGTTTAAATGATGTAATTGTATTAACCTAGTAGTAAAATAATAAAAATAGTACTTATTGCCTGTAAATTGAATAGTACCTATATTAACGTTGCAAACAAGTTTGAATTGTTTATCGATATATTTTGAAACATTCCTCGTGGCACACAGTGTGGCTTTTGGCCAATCTAGGGGGACAAAATTAAATATTGTGTTTTCATGGATCAATTGCCCTAAAAATGTGAAAGAAGGATGTTTCTGATAAATAAAATAGTTATTGCAGTTTAAATCAATTTATTTTAATAACTGTAAATAGTCTTTATTGAATTTGGTTTTTTTTTTTTTTTGCAATTTACTTAATTGAGTTAAATATGGATCCGAGTACACCAACAAATATTTTAAAAGATCGAAATTTGATCTCACTCGAGAAATTTTACACGTGTGACCCAAGCGAACTTTTCTTATTTCTTTATTTTGAGCCTCAGAAGCTTCTTCGGACATTTGTCCAATTGGAATTATTGAATTTTTTATAATTTCCGCCCCATGAATCAGAATTTTGTGTAGGGTGACGGGCATAATATACCAGCTGTATAAATTCAGGTATAATATTCTTGTCTCATCACAATATTGCTGAAATTTTTGTGGATCGATTTCATATTCAGAGGAAAGTACTCTTAATATTATACTTAGACGATAAATCAGTGTTTCATCAAGTCCAGTAATGTCTGCTGTGGCACGGCAATCTTTAAAAAAATGACGAGCTGTATTGCCATCGTTACTTGTGCCAAATCCTGGCTTAACTTTGTCGATTATAAGACCAACAGCTTTGAATTTTCGTATAATATCTTCTTTTCTATTCTTAACAGCAACTTTCTTGTCATTTCCTCGTACCTGCCACGATTTGATATCCATGCGATAAGCAATATTAAGAAGGCACTCCATTGTGCGAAGGCGTGCATGTAAGGGTGAAATGCCAAACTTGTACATATCCGAGTCAGGTGTTTTCGTAACATTTATAGCGTTTAAATCTTTTCCGATTGCCTTGCAAATAAAACATTTCTGTGTCGATTTATTTCCAGAAATTGCATTACAGACCTTTCCGTCTATCATCGATAGTATTAAACTATGAGTCACACTCATGGGTTGGTCTTCAATTCTTATCTGTGTTGGTCTCAGATTTTCAATTTGTTTTTGTACTTCATCGCACTCATTTTGTATTAATTGTGTGGATTCTTTTTTGAATATGAATTTTATAATGCGGCAATAGCGTGGCGAAGAAGTTCGTGGGTTTTGCCATATTAATTTGTCACTTCCAGCTTCAATAAGCCTCAAAGGAACCATCGATATAATAAACATATACTCATCTGTATTCTCGGGATCTTCAAATATCTGTTTGTAGATACTGTGGCCAGAAGAACCATCACATCCCCACTTATATATCAAAGTATAGTTTTTGGCTTGTACGGCTGGCCTCAAAAACAGTTCTTTTAGAACATCATTGCACAATCGAGTTGCAGTATGATCTAATAATGCTTGAAGATTTACTTCAGCGGAGGTATCCGTCACAGTAATATGTTCCACAGATGGATGGCAGTTTTGCTTAGCCTTTAATAAACGTTTATATGTAGGATATAAAACAAATCCTCTTTCCTTGGCTTCCTGTTGGATCTTTGTATATTGTTGTACTGTTAAGTTGTTTGATATTAATAATGCCAAAGCCTCATCATTTGTGTAAGGACATAGCTTTGGATCCGATTCAATAGTCTGTAGCCGGGACTTATAGATCTTTACCCGCTTAGGCGAAGCTTCCACAATTTTTTTGATCAGAACTGCAGTATCACGCTTACCACTGGATCGCACGCTTGTTTGTACAGCTAATGTTAATTGATTTTGCTCATAAGATTCTGTTAAGCATCTCACTTTCCTTCTTTTTGACTTTATTGAACTTTCTTCAAATGTTTTTTTTGGTCGTCCAACTTTAAGTATGGGACGTCTTCTATTAGGTATTGAACACTTATTTTCAAAAACAATCTCCTCTTCGAGCCAATCTCCATAAAACTTGCGAAATAAGTCCAGACGTCTTCGTTTCTGTACCCATTTCTGCCGAATTTTTTCGCACTCTTTCTTAATAAAAGCACTAAATTGAATTTTTCCTTCTTCGTCCAAGAGTTCGTTGGTGTAGAATGGTTTCATGAAATCAATCGCATTTGCTATCTTATTCTTTGGCGAGGTGGAACGCCATAAGTCGAAAAGTTCTTTTCGCTTAGGTTTCACTCCTGCCGACAAAAAATAACATTTATCAATAATCGCAAAAAATCGCATCTAAAATTTGTACTAATTTAAAACTAGACAAGTTAAACTACAACCTAAAATAAATTTTAAGTGCTGACTTAGCCTGACAAATACGTGTATAAACATTTAAAAGTGAACATTTGTAAAATTTTCACTATAAATAAGGTCTACATTTCGAAGCTATGCAACATAACAATAAAACACAAAATCATAACAAATATACTGTAATAGAATAGTTACATACCTGCAGAAGACAAATCCATCATTAAAAACAACAACTTTTCACCATAACACAAAGCACATGCAAACACACTGACGATCGCGGCCGCACTGCACAAAAGGTTATTTACCTGGACCGGCCGCCGTTGGACGCCTGACCCTTTTTTAACTGCGGTAAAAAAAAAAAACTAATACCATTGTTTAGAACAGAGTATGAACAATAATTCGGATGAGTAAAATTAAGGTTTTCTGTATGTTTAAAAAATAGTTGTTTTATACCTATTGTCCCTCTAGATTGGTCAAAAGCAACACTGTGTGGCATCCCTAAGTGGACGACAGGAGAGAAACGCACACCTCTTGAAAAAAGTATAACTAGATGTCGCTGTGTGTGGGTAGTCCTTAACTTGCTGAACATAGGGACTACTATCTTGGCGCCATCTAGCTCTGAGGAACTAATTAATTACTCGTCGCATAGATGGCAGCTAAGTGACGAGTAAGCGCTACCTTACGTTCAGTGACTGAACTACGATGGAAAAAAAACGATCTTTCAGCATTTTTCAACCTTGAGAACTTAGTATAAAGCTTAATTTTCTGCTACTATCAAAACTATGTTACGGCGTTTTTAGTTCGTAAGCTGTAACCAATTATGAGGAGGTTGTTTTTGTAGTAGTTAATAGAGCGTAAGCGTAAGACGCACACATGTTTAAAAGTGGCGACACCGGGTCTTGTACGAATTGGCGTTCATGACATATCTCCCTTGTTTCTGTGATCTGTGGTCTTACTCATTGTATACGGGTCAGAAAGTCACGGATGTTTCATCCACATTTTTTCACGCGATGAACGCAGCGTCAGACGGCATTCGGAGAGCTCTTGCAGTTCCCTCACATGGACAGGGCACGCTCAGGCAAGGCATGCATGGGCAGGCTGCGTTCTCTGCTCTGTCCATGTTCGGCTTTTCCAAATTGTTACACCAATTTTCTTGATTGTTTTCTATTATGGCCGTGTTTATCAATTTGGAAGCGCGGATAAAACATGTCACTTTCTGGCCATGCAGGGTGTAAGTGCGAAAGTGACAGATGATTTAACCGCCGCAATAAAGGAGACCATAAGGCTGCGGCTCCACTGAGGCGGAGATGAGCGGAGTGGAGCGGAGCTGTACCAATATAAAGTCTGCACCGAGCAAACGTGGAGCGTCCAGTCATAGTATAAATAGAAAAGTAGCTCGACTCCGGCCCTTTAGGAGATTCTGATAACAATTGCCGCTCGGGTGTCAGGGTTGTCCAAACTTGTTTTTCAATTTAAGTCACCTACTTGGCCATACTTTCTATGATTTATAAGAATATTAATTTTCATAAATTACACAAACTTAAAGTAAGTAAGTATAAATATTGTTAGGTACAGTACCCCAACGAAAATGTTAAGCACTTTAGTGCGTTGTCATAGTAAATTTCAAACAGAACATCAAATGACACACATGACAATGACTATGACATTCACAATGACAAGGTTCTAAGTATGCTCAACATTTTTATTGGGTGACTGTACCTAAGTACCAAATTTAAATTATTTTACTTATATAATTTTATCTGTTGACACTAAATTATATATTTATAGGTATGTGATGGATGTGATATGTAAATTCCTTTTTGACCTTTTGATATTTATATTTATTTAACAATATTTACGTCTTTTCGGCAGCGACATTGTATTGTCGCTCGATAGCGATAGGTAAGTACGCGCACTACCAACAAAACGTAACCGAGCGCAAGGACGCCGCAGCCCCGACTATGTACACTCGTAGTATCCTGAGATTTAGTATAAAGTGGGAGTTTAGCCCCGCCCACCGCCGCGAGCCGCGCGATGTACCTTTGTTTGAAGACGTTCTACTGTTCTTATACTGTGGTCCAGTGGCGCCCTCAAACTAAAGAATTTCAATGGAATTGGACGATGCTTTTTTGTAGCACAAGTAAAAACGCAATTTATGGGATACGTAACAAACTTTGATAACAGTTACCTATTGAGAAGTCAGCTTAACGGGAAAAGGTGGATAACTCGAAGGTCAATTGTTAGTAAACTATGTGATATATCCTATAAGTTGTGTTTTCATTTGTAGCAAAAAAGCACCGTTCGATTTCGAGAAAATACTTTAGTTTATAAGAAAACTCAATAATAGTAATGAGGGCGCCACTGTACTATCAGCCTATCGGAACCCTGACCCACCATAGAACGTTGTCACCGTGACATTATAAAACGATTTGTTTGGCACTTCTTACGACTTGCATCATAACGTCACTATGACAGAGTTCTATGGTGGGTCAGGGTTCCGATGGGCTGATAGTACATCCGGCGTACGCTCGGCGCAGTCTTGATCAATAGAATCTAAACTAAAGTGCCCAAGGCGCGCTCGACGTGATCGCATGCGCATCCTATTGGTTCTTGGCAACACTTGGTCCAACTACCATTATATTCATTATACTTTCATACCCGTGTGGTTGCCGGGTTAGAATAGTGCCACTCCATGTCTTGCCGTGGATGTCGTAAGAGGCGACTAAGGGAATAAAGGCTTGTAGTACTGTTAGGCGATGGGCTTGCCACCTGTCACTAATACACTGGGAAACATCTTAGCCTACTTGTGCAAAATGTGGTTACAGAATTATCAAGAAGTTTTAAAACTTGTTGGTAATTCTTTAGCTCTGCCTACCCCACTCTGGGAATGAAGGCGTGAGTTTATAATGTATGTATGTACTTTCATTTATAGTCAATATATTTTCCGCTTCTGCCCTTCGCAGCGCGGCTTGAATCTTGAACGGTCAAGTATAAAAATAAAACACAAACTCTGCGTTACATATTTATTACCACAGTAGCTGACATTTAAACTTACAAATATATCGGGTAAACCAGTAAAACAAACCAACCCTGATACAAGAAGAGTAATGTATCACGAAAAAGTTGAGAGTTTGGAAAAAACATAGAACTATATTGGCTTTTATAAAGTAAAAATATCATTCCCTCATTCGTTACCAAGTCCATTTTAAATGGAAATAACTGTGCCTGGCACTTAAGTAAATCGAAGATAATCCGGTCCAAATTCGTCCTAGCGATTTTTACCATACAAATTAAAGATACTCCATCTCTCAATACGGCAGCAATAACACTACCGGAAGGTCCATAGGAGATTGAGTCTTATCTATATAAATTCAATATTTAATTTTACTTTACTTCAGAAATGCAGCATGTCGGTTAAATGCAAGCAGGCAAACTCAAACTATGTTCATGGTCTGGTAAGAAAAAAGGCACATCTGCGTCTGAATTAAAGAAAATTCAACATTAACATAGCATTGTTTAACACACTTATTTTAAGCTTTACTTGTAACTAACTATTAATAAATCTCGGACGTCCATTTTAATCCACTTCAAATTCTCGGATTGACTTGAAATTGGGAATATTTATGCAATTCCGATGACAATAGAATAATACGGTACCAATGAGCTATGATGATGGACACGGACGATGGCAAAAATAACTCAATGGCTCATACTGCCCTCCTTCGGAGATAAGGCGCATGTGCAATTAATTCATAGAAGCATATTAAACTCTCAAGGGTTATAATGAGGTTGGATTTTCATTACAGTTCATATAGTAGATACGCCTTTTCTCCTTAGGAGGGCAGCATAGTAAATCCGACGTTCGGACTTATTTGACTGGTATTTTGATAGCGAGTTTATTATCAGTGTTAGAGCAGTTACATAAGTGTGTTGTCTGACAGCAATGTTCTTAAGTTTACATCCAAACCCACAACTAGTGGCCTAGGCACCGAGTTGTTTGTACAGCAGTGGGACGTACTCATCGTACTGCGCCTGGTAGAGGTTGCCGGCGACGGGGTCGCCCAGGCCGTACTTGGAGGCGAACTTGGATATGGAGAACCCTCCGCGGTGTTCACCTGACCTGAAATATCAGAAGCTGGTTATTAATGCAATAGGCTACCGCAGGAAAAGGTCTATATACCACCAATTCTAGGTCAAAGACGATATGGTTTGTGCCGCCGCCTATAATAGTACATTACTACAGAGTCCGGGAAGTGGGGCGTTGCCGGCCGAGTGATATACACGGCCGAGCGAAGCGAGGCCGTATAGTTACGAGGCTGGCAACCCCTTTTCACGGCGAGGTATGTATAGTGCTTTTCTCAAACATATGCGATGAAATAAAAAAGTTATCACTCAAAAAACATTTGTGTCATAGGCAACGCGGATATTTTTGGTCCGATAACCATTCTGCCACTAATAAAAAATTTAAAAATATAATTTAGCTAATAATCCTGTTAATAAATACAACCGCCCAATTTACATTAACATTTAAAAAAAAATTACTTCCCGGCCTAGGCCTTCAATTTTGTATGAAATTCCTTTACAGTTCTCTCGAGTTGTTCCGTCGGGAACGTGGCACTTTGAAGCCTAAAATAACTAACATAACGCCGACATTACATAGCATGTTTGAGAAAATGTATTTTATAGGATGAACAAGGTAAGAAAGCACGTAGGGTAACTAATACATTTAAGATGCATTTTGCTCCTTATCAAATGTGATATTTACGAGGATTAGCAGTATCACCGACTATAGGTCACCTAGTGCCTCCAACACCCATGAACATATATAATAAATACAGCTAAGAGATTGAAAATGCTTTTGCAACCCTGGGGTACGAATATAGGGCTTCTATTGAAACAAACGTATATAGCGTATTTCGGCCAGAGGTGGGAGAGCATGCCTAGCAAAGAACTCTGAAAAAAAATTCTTAAACGCCATTCTGCCGTCCTTGGAAAAAATGGCGTATGTCTCATAGAACCGCGTATGCATTAGTGACCTTATTTCTTAACACAGAAGGTTACATTTACTTTGACTATCAAATTGCATATGCTTCCTTTTTATTTAGGAGGGCAGCATTGTGGTCTTTAAATTTTGCAAACGGCGACCGCAATCGCAATCGCAAGGTAATCGGCCGTATTTGGTGAGCGACAGATGCAAACGCTCAATTAGGTAACCGAAGTAGGTGGAGAGAAATGTGAAGACAACGTTCGTTCGCCGAAGTAGGGAAACAGGTTCGGCGACCACATTAGGTGAACGAAGTAGTGTAATTGCTGCTTCAGATGACTAAGGGTGTTATTAGACCAATCGATCGACTGGTCTAATAGCTTTTATTGATCGACGGATACCGTTCAACTAACCAATCGACCGATTACCGGTCGATGGCATTAGTCGACGTTGATCGTTTTGTGTTATTAGACCGATCGATGGATCGTCGATCGACAGCATCGATCAACGTCGATCGACTGGTCTAATACCGTCGACTAATCCATTCTACCATCGATCGATGCCGTCGATCGACGATCAATCGATTGGTGTAATAGAGACTATCGATCGACGTCGACTAATCCGTTCTGCCATCGATCGATGCCGTCGATCGACGATCAATCGATTGGTGTAATAGAAGCTATCGATCGACGTCGACTAATCCATTCTGCCATCGATCGATGCCGTCGATCGACAATCGATCGATTGGTGTGATAGAAACTATCGATCGACGTCGACTAATCCATTCTGCCATCGATCGATGCCGTCGATCGACGATGGATCTATTGGTTTAATAACACCCTTAGGCTGGCTGTCAGCAAGCACGTAACGCGATCTGTCCTCTGTGATTATACACTTACGTATTAGGAAGTCTCGGCTCGTCAAACTGCAGACGGCCGGGCTGTTTGAAGGCCAGGAACACGTAGCGATGCAGACCGGTGCCCTGGGGCGGGCCGGAGCCGACGTAGGCGGACAGCGTCTCGCCGGCAGCCACGTTGTTGCCAGGGATGTTGCCGACCAGCCAGTGGTGCCATTCGCGGAACTTGGGATCGGCGCGGGAAGGCGCGTCGGGGTCTGAGAATTGATCAAACTTCATAAGCGCATTTTTATGGTATAAAGATAAAGACATTTATTCAGTAAGTAGGCCGCACGGGCACTTTTACACGTCAAGAATCTACCAGCGTTTCACAAGACGAGACCACTGCTGAGAAGAAACGCCGCAAGAAACTCAGCAGTCAGTCATTTTATTAAATATATTTAATATTACAATGGTACTACTTAGTCTAGCATTGTAGCATTTTACAGGGTTATTGGTAAGTCGACCTTTTCCCGTTAGGAGGTGATAGGGGTGACTATTTACGATAATTTTGACCCTCATATGCATTATGCAAGTGAACCATTTTTGAGTTATCGCGTTTTTTAGTTTTTTTTTAAATTAGTCAGAAATTCAACTTGAAAAATTTATTACAAAAAAGTATCAATTTAAATCTTATTTTTTTTTCTGATTTATAAATACTATTAAACATTGGTTATTTCTCAATATTAAAACAATAATTATCGGTCCAAATTTAAAAAAGCGAGACGGAAAACGAAAATTTTTCAATATTTTTTTGCGATCGCTTTCCACTAAAATGCCTTAAAAACAAAAAAAACGTTATGAAACTTGGCCTGCAGATTATTTTAAAAACTTAACTGTTTTGTTAGCTCTCCAAAAATACATAACAACTAGGAACTTATTTAAAAAAAACTGAAAAAAAATCATCACAAAGGAAGCGGGCGGAAATTCGTCTTCGAAATAAACTAGTCAGAAATGAAACTTCAAAAAAAAAATTAAAAAAATGCCAAATTTAAATCAATTTTTTTTATTTGCTTTTGTACAAGATGAAATTGTTGTTCTTATGCAATATTAAAAAAATATTATCTGTACACGTTTGAGAATGCGAGGCCGAAAACTAAAAAATACATGTTAAATCCAAGATAAATTATACGAAAACAGAAAAATTTACCAATACATTTGGCGTGCAGATTACTCGTTGATAAAAAACATGTATTTTTTAGTTTTCGGCCTCGCATTCTCAAACGTGTAAAGATAATATTTTTTTTAAGTTTGCATAAGAACAGCGATTTCATTTTGTACAAAAGCAAATAAAAAAAGTTGATTTAAATTTGGTGTTTTTTTTAATTTTAATTTTTGAAGTTTCATTTCTGACTTTAGTTTAGTTCGAAGACGAATTTCCGCCCGCTTCCTTTGTGATGATTTTTTTTCAGTTTTTTTTTAAATAAGTTCCTAGTTGTTATGCATTTTTGGAGAGCTAACAAAACAGTTAAGTTTTTAAAATAATCTGCAGGCCAAGTTTCATAACGTTTTTTTTGTTTTTAAGGCATTTTAGTGGAAAGCGATCGCAAAAAAATATTGAAATATTTTCGTTTTCCGTCTCGCTTTTTTAAATTTGGTCCGATAATTATTGTTTTAATATTGAGAAATAACCAATGTTTAATAGTATTTATAAATCAGAAAAAAAAATAAGATTTAAATTGATACTTTTTTTGTAATAAATTTTTCAAGTTGAATTTCTGACTAATTTAAAAAAAAACTAAAAAACGCGATAACTCAAAAATGGTTCACTATTGCATAATGCATATGAGGGTCAAAATTATTGCAAATAGTCACCCCTATCACCTCCTAACGGGAATAGGTCGACTTACCAATAACCCTGTATAAATCTATAAATAGCAAATTAAAAAATATTTCAAATATCCTGCGTAGTTTCCGCAGGAAAACACACCAAAATCTTAAGAGAGAAAGAGAGAAAAGGAAAAAAGAACACCTACTTATGTGTATATAAGACGGTGCAAGATGACCACATAAGATTGATATGTTTTCCTACATCAACGGTGTCCCCCAGACAAGATAAAACTTTTGAATTTGAAAAAAATATATATTATTGATTAAGTTTCGGGTTTAGGCCAAGCATTTTTTGTCTATTATACAGTGTGGAAATTAAACTCAGGCCCTGGAGGGAAACTACTTTAAATCCTTAAGCTAGCTCATTTTACTTAAAGGAGACATTCCTTTATTTTTAAAAAGAAACAAATCTGCATTAAAAGATTTTTTTAAACTCGCTTGCTTCGCCCGGGACTAGAACCAACTAAAATTTAAAAAAATAAACACTCTTTATTTTATTATACTAATCGGTAGTATTAATATTCAGGATAAAGTTTCTCTAACAAACATTTGGTCTTAAAAATAAAAATAATCTAATAATTCTTGATACGCCATTATGAGATAATTTAATTACGTAAGTGCAGTGTTCACCAACAATTAAACGGACGGTTAGCGGTTTGACGGTTGTCAAATGTATTGACTAACGGTTGATTAAGACTTAACCGTCTGTTAAATTGGTTGGTGAACTCGGCCCTAAGGGAAGCAACACTACTTAAATAAAATCTGTTGATAAAAATCGTTCGAATTTTAAAATTATTGTCCCGCATTGCAAACAAAGTCAAACGTTCCATTTTTAAACTTCTCCACTGAACGCCTCAGATCATGTAAGAAGGAAATGTGCATAGAGGTATTACCACCATTGAACAATTTTCTTATCGAAGATTTCAACAAGGTACTTAACGATAAATTAGCAAGCGTGTACTTCATACGAAGTCTTTGAGTGTTGGAGAGATAACAGAACTGTTACGTGTCTTTTACTTGTTAAAAGTGAACAGTAACCAAATATTTTTTAGAGAAACTTTATCCTGAATATTAATACTACCGATTAGTATAATAAAATAAAGAGTGTTTATTTTTTTAAATTTTAGTTGGTTCGAGTCCCGGGCGAAGCAATCGAGTTTAAAAAAATCTTTTAATGCAGATTTGTTTCTTTTCAAAAATAAAGGAATGTCTCCTTTAAGTAAAATGAGCTAGCTTAAGGATTTAAAGTAGTTTTCCTCCAGGGCCTGAGTTTAATTTCCACACTGTATAGTCCTCGATCCTATAATACGCTTTAGACATTAACGACAGTATAGAGAAGGCAAAATATTATACAGGATCTGGTGTGTGTGGCAAGTGGTCATGTAGAGCCAAGGACATATCGTCGGTGAAACTGCAAAACCGCGTAAGTAACAAATTTATGATAGAGCAAAATAAATCTTAAACCTTGTTAAAAAGGTGCATTTTACTCCTTATCAAAATATGTGACTTACGCGGTTTTGCAGTTTCACCGACGATATGTCATTTTAAGCTGGCAAATGCGTTGCCAACCCTGAAGAGTGATGGAAAGCCTCTATGCAAGCAATATCTGTAGTAGAATCCGAACATGTTCCCAATTTTGCGTTTCTCATACTAACAGCTGAAGAGAAACCATCATTAAAAAAATAAACCATCTGAACACCTACGACCATCTTAAAATGTTATTTTACAATATTTAACCACCCTTGCCTTACAAAGAATAAGTAAAGAATCTGTATTAAAAGTACATTACTTTTCAAAACGTGAATAGATTAATTTTTTCGTGCACTAGGTGGTTTTTGACATGGCACATGAAAAAGCAAGAATGAAGTTGAGCATCGTATAAGAAAAAAGCAAGAAAATATTAAAATATCATTGTTGATACCAATCTAACTATTTAAAAATAACTTTTTCATCCCAACAGATAATATAAAGTAAGTGCCCAAGGATGAAGCGACTTAAAGTGAGTTTGGGTACAGACTCATCATCACTTCCCCTTTAAATTGCAAAATTTCATCTCCATTTCCGATTCCGACCTTGCCCTCCGCGCCATTACCCAATCAGGCCGATCCAGCGTCAACAGGTTATCTAATTTTCTCATTAAGCGGCCGCAGTGATACAGGTAACAGCAGGCGGTGGTCGGAACAAGAGAAGACACTTACTGATTCGCAAATGTGTGTAACTGGTTAAGAGTTAGGGCCATATTACACTGGTGTTTTGATAACGTATTATGTTATATTCTAGTTTGTAAATTGAGTGGAAGGGTCGGATGGGGCCACTCTAGAAATACTGGAAAACGGCCGAATCTTAAGTACCCGAAACCGACGTGCGTGCATGACTCGATGTATGAATGTGGAAGAAGCGAAATAAATTTGTCAAGATCGTAGCAAGTGGAAAGAAGTGGTCTCTGCCTACCCCTCTGGGAAACAGGCGTGATTAAAAGTATGTACAGTCTGTGAGCACTTAGAAGAGGCTTCGCTTTAGTAGGTACTTGTCTCTCACTCGCTCTTAATAAGATCGTATGAGAGCGAGTGAGAGAGAAGTACTAAACCGAACTGTATGTATGTATGGTAAAGCGTACCACGGGGTGCTCAACCATCCCCTTCCTCGACATGCTATTTTTTGGCATACAGTAGAGAAGGCAAAACGGGCACAAAGGCTGCCTGATGGTAAGTAGGATATGAGCATAGACATTCCAAGACTGCCATCCTATGGGCCTTATTACTGAGGTCATCTTGACTGAGATGTCCGTCCCAAAACACGTCAAACCATATTTGTAAACTGACAATTTTGATGCTTCCGAGAAGGCATGGGTCAGGAAGACAAGACGACAACATTGTATTAATAAAATAAATTGACATGTAGGTAATATTAATATTATATCAGTATTAATACGGCCAAAGACTGCCAATGCGTTGAACCTGAAGGGCTAAGATGCAATGCAACTTTATACTAGTAATTTCCCCGGCTGTCAATGTGGCCCAGTGGAAAACTTACCGGTCATCGCGAGTGTGTAGAACTGGTCCGGACTAGCATCCCAGGAGACGGCGGGAACATCCTTGACCAAAGTCGGGGTCAGCTCGTTGCCCTCTTTCACTGCGACTCCACTTGGATATTTTACCTGGTAATGCAAGAATAAGGCATCGATGAATGGTCTATATCTTCAAGTTCCAATTTTTACAGTTCATTTTTTTTTTATTAGTGCCAGTCATAATGTTGAAATTGAAAGTCAATATTGGTATAATTTAGAGTGGCGATTTTCACTGCTCACATTTGTCAAAGTAGAAATATTCATTACAGTTAAAGTTGGACATCAAAAAGTACCTAACGTTGGCAATAAAGTTTGCAGGAATATTAATTTCTGCTGGCATAAAAATAGGATGACTTTAAAAAAAAACCTGTAATCTTAAGTTATTAAAGTTACAATTATTAAGAGTTATGCCTAATGATTTGTACAACTATCGATAATTATGAGCATACTAATATGAAAATAAAACAAAATAAGTTGGATGACAAAGGCATCCCATTGATAGACGCAGAATTTTGAATAAAGAGTTTGGGACTGGGCATCACACTACGCACACTAATATTATAAATGCGAAAGTTTGTGTGTGTATGTGTGTGGTCCGTGTTGGTGCCGGCCGAGAATAGCACCACCCCATCTCTTCCCGTGGGTGTAGTAAGAGAAGGGATAAACCGGAGGATGGGCAACAGCGTCCTCCGCGGACTACATGGTATAACTGCGGTCGCCAACCCGCCTGCTAAGCGTGGCGACTACGGCGTTTTCCCCCCAACGGTTCTTAGGGGAGGCCTATGGCCAGCAGTGGACGTCTTTCGGCTGACAGATGGTGTGTGTGAATTAGTATTATTTGTTGCTTCTTCACGCTTAAACAGCTGGATTTGAATTGGAATTGGTTTTTGCGTAACAGTACATGCAGTGCTACCATTTTCTTAATAGCTATCGGCAATCTTCGTTTTTCTATGACACACGAGTGACAAATATACCTACTGTAAGTTGCGAGTGCAAGCGTGAAAACGATAGTCAGCCATAGGCTAGTAAGAAGCTGGAAATACTGCCCGTACCTTTACAGCCCGCACCTTTAAGTAAATCACTTTAAATAGCTGTCTTCCTCTATTGTTTTGTAATAGAATGAGACGTCCGTACTGTTGTGGGGCAATTATAGCCCAAGAAAATTGCCCGCGTATTTACATGACTCCTTTTTAACCTCGACGCACCTATTATCGTTTTAATTGTAAGAAAATAGTTTGGGCATCCATTTTCAATAAGGTAGCTTATTAGTCTTATTACAAACACTAAACTCTGTCACCTGAGATAGGTATAACCTTAAACTTCCCGGAACTGGTTGTTGCCATCATTAATATAATTATTAGGTACTTCCGATTTGTGATTTTTCGTAAAGTATGGTACTTAGTCTGAATTGCTCGTTTCTGTGTCAAAATGAGCATCGTTAGCCACTGAAAGTGCTAGTTTCCTAGTTATGGTCATTATTATTGTTACCTAGCTGACACTGCACTGTTCGAAATTACTCAGTAATTTGATGACGTGACGTCATAGTTTAGAGGTTCTATTCTACCTGGTAAAACTTATAGCTTTTGTCGTATTGTTAACGTTATGATAGCTCTTATTTCCTTTACATTAATGGTGGTCGAGTTAAAAACAATACAATAATATGGTTTTATCGAGTACTTTTTAATGTAGGGTACCTACAAGCTCACTCCATTCCAAATTTCATCCAAATCCGTCAGGCAATACAACGTGAACAAGTAACAACATTATAATGATAATGTAAGAGACTTTAATAAACATCTGATACTTCTGCCCCCGACTTAGTGCGAGCAAATAGAAAACTTGCTATCCCACAGATTTTTTATTTATTAGAATAACTTTTAACCTGTGATAATCAGTGATGGGAAATAGGTGAGCTAAAATACCTATTCTTCGCGAGAGGACATAATATAGAGTGGTTACAACCGGATAAAAGTACTTATATATTTTTTGGATTCCGGGTATTTGATATTTATCCGGGCACTGCGAATACTAGCCGTAATGTAGAACATACATTCATAGAACAACTCCATATTATGTCCTCTCGCAAAGAATAGGTATTTTAGCTCACCTATTTCCCATCACTGGTGATAATCCAGAATATAACCCATCTCCATTTCAAATCACTCTAACTAACCGTTTTATTGTGAATAAGTAATAAACATACCTACTAACTCACATACACTCTTTAGAATTGGGATACACCTGTATTTAACAATGTATGAAAATTTGACAACCATTTTGAGGAAGATAAAAAAATATGTTAAGTATGAGTTTCACTTGACTCTTTAAAGCAGTCCGGATTGAGCTATATTAACCTTTTTTGTAGTTTTATAGAAAATATATTTAAACCTCTTCAATATTTTACCTTAATTAAGTATACTATTCAGACAGGTACCTAGTTGACACTTTAGTTTGACAACAGCTGCTAAAAAAAAGTGTGGTGAGGTTATCCAAGAGGTACAACACGTCGCCACAAACATTTATTGTACTAAGTGTTGGATCCTTATCAATTAATTGAATGTGATGTGTTCACGAGATCTATTGCAGGGAGCAGGGGCAGGAAATGCTGCGTAAATTGAAGACTAGGTAATAATAAGCAATGGACAACCAATGTAAAAGTTTTTTAATAAATATTACTGTTAGTATCTAGTAAATAAATAAATAAAGGTTTAAAATTATGTACAATTTATCTCTGTCTGCTTTCATGTCAAAAGGAATTTAAAAAAACATTGGCGTTCATAAAAAGATGAAAATATTCTTATCTAACCCCCTAATTCATGACCGTACAAAAAAAACTTATTTTAATAAAAGTGTGCTTTGTCACTTTCTGTCAAATTAAAATATCAGCATTTAAGATAAGGACAAACTATACTTTAAGCATACTTTAGTTATTGTATGTTTATGAATAATAAGGTTACTTTTTAAGTCCCAATAAAATACAAGTTCCTTTTTCACAGAGGTTAATTGTAGGTACCTACATCAGTTTAGAACTTAGTTCATGATTTCAAGTTAATTTTAACTTGCAATAAAATTTTGTCAAATACTTTTTGATAGGTGGTTACAATAAATAAATAGTGTTTTTAATCATGAAACCTATGTATAATCATCCGTGCTCTGCTGGATTCATTAAAAAATCTTATATGTCATGATGACGACAACACACCTATTGCAATTTAAATCCACAAGTGCATGCAATGCCATACGTTAGGGCAATTTCAACCGTACACAAGATTAAGGCTATTTTAAGGGACTATTACGACGATGTCGATGATACACACTGTTGCCAGTAATCGCGGTTCGATAACCAGATAAGAGATCGATAAAATCATCGACCGGAGAAATATTTTTGTGAAATGAATGACAAGGCCACACTTAAAGAACAAATGTATGATCCGGTTTTAACATAGATAAAAGAAACATTCAACATTAGCTATATAGCGGGCAATATTTGGCATCATGGCTTTTTACTTATGACATGTATATTTATGTAGGGAACGCCTTAAAATTACGAATTATATTTTAGAATTTTTATTTTACTGAAAGCTATGCTGGAGCTAGTTTAGACTAAATGCATAATTAGTAATTACATAGGTTAGGCGAGGTTGGATTTTTAATTTATATCAAAAAATAAATTCTATCAAAACATTGCATTTGGAATTAAGTATGGGAATTCGGGATTTCATCAATTCGGAATTAGGTATACGTAGTGTATCCAATTATGTAGGTAAGTACTGTATTAAAGTTCTTATTTATTTATTTATTATACAATAATAACAAAATATATTTGAGATCCTCATAAGCTCTTGTTTTTGATATATAACACAGTAAGATTTGCAATTTTTTTTTAATTTCCGATACGTCCCCCGAAAATGACGGTTAAAAAAAAATACTTGCACATTTGTGTTTTGGTCATCAATTTACATACCTATGTATACCAAATTTCAACTCATTCGGTCCAGTAGTTTCGAGGCAAATTGGCTGTGACAGACGGACAGACAGACAGACGCACGACGATTGACCCTATACGGGTTCCGTTTTTCATGGTACGGAACCCTAAAAAGATATGTACCACTGCAAACACTTCCTATGCATGTCGTCGTGCACATGATAATTATGTCATAAGAAGCCGCAGATCAGACGACAAGGTTTTCTGAAAAAAATACACTATTTCATCTCATTAATCAAAGGTACTCACCGAAATCAGTGCAGATGGGGCCTTATTGACAACATCGGGCACGACGCCGTGTGTGATGAAAGACTTGGCGACTGTAGACATGGCTCTTGTGGCGACGACCCTAAAATTTACCATGCTGGCCGCTATCAAACAAATTAACACACATCTCAGAATCGGAAACATTTTTCAAAATTAAAAAGTTAAATTTTACGCGGGTGCCCTGGTGGCCGGTTGTTCGTGAAGTGCCGCAGTGGAGGTTGGTTATGAGCATTACTGTGTATATGGTAACCGGTTACCAGCCAGAAGTGTTTCGTGATGTAATGTCGGGCAAAAAAGTAGTTAGGAAATATTTGAGTTTGGAAGATGACCTATTCATAATTTGCATTGTAGACATAAAAAGGTGAGTACTTTACATGAGTGACCAAGGGCAATTTTTTTTTCAGACTTGGTTATCCATACAAATATATGAAAAATACGAAAGTGACTGTTTATTTGTAAGTTTGTTAGGTACGCTTTGCTTGAACTCCGGGAAAGAGATGGATAAACGAAATGGACGACTTCGCGGGCAAGATATATTTATTATTCGGGTGATTCCACGGGCGTTTTAACAGCTGTTAGTTCGTAGTCTTAGCACATTAAAGAAATCTGCCATAATATGGTTAAAATTCGATCAATTGTGACAAGACACACGGTTACAGTACATCTTAGTATGAAAGTCTGCTGCTTGGTGAGGGTCATTATTTCAACATTTATGACTAGGGCCTGACGTCGGTTGAAACGCCCGTGGAGTCACCCATTCATTATCATTAAAGTTTTGATGTTGACAAAATAAAAGAAAAAATGCATTCGGGAGAAACTCCGAGGCAATTATTTGATAAGGTGGCTTATCGTAGTTATCATGCTAAGTCTAGTAAAAACATTATAATCCATGAAATGAAGTCTTTGGACGATAAATTAGAAAACTTGATGTTACTTAAACGTGATAATACATCTCTAACGACCACACTCGAGTTGGTTAATGACTATTAAGTTGTTCCTTAGTGAGGATTTTTTCATAGACATGTTTGAAAAAGGAACGAGTTAAGAGTATTGTGAAGATAAAAAAAAAACAATACAAAATGCAATAAAGTTTCTCTCCCCTTAAATATAGTATGTTTTTTTTTATGAAATATTAGGGGCTGCACGAGTACATTTCAATTTCCATTTTTATTCCAGAAAAAAAAAAACAATTTATAAAAAAAAGGAAACGTACAAAACTAGTTTTTCATAACAATTTAACTACAACTAACTGAACTAAATTTGTATCGAAAAAAATTGACAGCTACGCTATTTAAGCTTCGGTTCACAATCTTCTTCCTTGTCTCCAAATGTCTCTGTGTATGGCAGTAAGTAAAGTAAGTACAGGAAACAACCAAGCAAAATAAGATACTGTTATCATAACTAAAAAACCCAGTTACTTTTCATGCAAAAACTAAAGCAATTCATAACAAATTATCATTCAAAGATTACAGCTACAAGGGTCAAATTTTACTAATAGTAAAAAAAACTCTGCTTACTAATGTTACTAAATACAATGAATATGACGGGTAAATAGTACGTCTTATCCCTCCAAGGAATGCTTCTAAACAA
Source organism: Acleris emargana (assembly GCA_927399475.2). Classification (NCBI taxonomy): domain Eukaryota; kingdom Metazoa; phylum Arthropoda; class Insecta; order Lepidoptera; family Tortricidae; genus Acleris; species Acleris emargana. The sequence continues at coordinate 6,030,323 of OV656856.1, read as the reverse complement.
TGAGCTACCCCTGAAAGGCCTGTCACAGACTTATCCCTAAGGAATTTCTCGTTGGTTTGATAACGTTAATGCCTTCAATGAACTAAATTATTTCGACTAAAAGGGAGTGCTTTTCTTGCTTACCGTGAATTTCTACATCCCATTTGCAGCTTCTAGAGGACTGGCCGGTAACATAAGAAATTTAATTAAAAACATGATAGTCTGACTTATAGGATCCCTATCCTTCTGTGCTTGTTTGACGGTTTGTTCCAACTCCACAATTAGGTACAGAGTTAATAGCTTGGAGACGGACACGCGCACGTTAAATCCAACAGTGACACTATACAAAAAGGGATTTAATACAATAGTACATTGTTGCCTAGGCGCGGAAAGTAAGGGTTTTCCTGACGAGGTGGTTAGCAGGCCGAGCAACAGCGAGGCCTGCTAAAATACGAGTCAGGAAATCCTCGTTTCCGCCGAGGCATACATAATGCTTTTCTCAAACATATTGTGAGGAAATAATACAAATACATTTCTAAAAAGTATTTCACACAACAAATAGTTTAATATTCGGTTTCACAATTATATTATGCAGAATGAACGAATGTTACCGACTGTCAATTGTTTTTAAATACTAACCATAGACATTGGAATGCAAATTCAAAAAGAACCTTGGCTGTTTGGAATTTTTGTCTTGGTCCTTTTGATTTTGTATGCAAATTGACAGCATTTTTAAGAAATATATGGACATGGACGGAAAGTGTTTTCATATGGTTTTTTTACTCCTAGGAGTAAAATGAGGCTCTTTCCGTCCTTGTGTTTCAATCGGAAACCCGTTTTTTCCGAGCATGTTTGAGAAAAAGTATTTTTCTTAACTGCCTTAATGTCACTATTCAGTTACGGCGACCGTGAAGGACGGAGCTATATTTTTTATATAGCTGTCCTTTTCTCTCAGCGTAAACTGAACTGCATAGTTATGTCATAATAACCCCACAGATAGACGGAAACTTTTTCGCCTGTGTTTACCTTTAGAAGTTCGGCTAATTAGGGTGACACACGGGCGAATAGTCGTATTTACTCGCAATTCTCTCTGGGACTTTCAAATTTTTTATAACAATATACATACAACTATAGTGGAAAAGGTATTGCTGGCGGGGACAAGCAATGAATTATAAAATGTAAGTATTTTCTTGAAACAAAAAACATTTGGATTATTAGCTTGTCCCCGCCTGGAAAACCTTTTCCACTATTCAAGTTGTATGTATATTGTTATAAATTGCATTACTTGTTAACGAGGTATCAAACAAAAAATCATTGCATGGTACATTATAAGTATTTACCTATGTATGTTTGAATGTAATCACTTTATTATACAAACGAAAAAGATAATATAGCTTGTTTCTCGCTTTTCAGTTGTTTTTTTACTGCAGTCGGGTTTTTTGTTTTTATTTATTAAAATAATGAATTAAAAACACCTTTTTGTAACTTACGACGTAAAAAGAGGGGAGTTATTAGACACCTGAATGAATTCTAACTGACTGTTGAATGGTAGTTCCAAACTGATGATCCAATTCCGACGTAGTTTTTTTAAAATAGAAAGCTAGTTTTACCGCGGTGGTTTTTGGGTAGGTTTTATGGAAATAGGTTGAGCCATTAAAAGATTTATCCGCTCTGAAAGCTTCATCGACTTATTGTTCAAAACTTCAAATTTATACAACGTGTCAAAGAGCTCTACAATTTAAAAAAATCGGATAAACACTTGTGCTCTGACATGTAGCTAAATAAGCCATTGTTATGATGGCTTAATTCCAACTGAATGGTGGGCGTCAATGACGTTCCATCAACTCGTTAAAAGCCAAGAACACCGACTCGACTCCAATTACCATTGAAATGAGAGACGTTGGTGTTGAATGCAATGTTCAATCCAGTTAATAGGTAGCCTTTTTTTCAGTGGAAAATGTTGGTATATCATCATAAGTCCGAGGTGCTAAGTGGATATGTAGGGCACCTGGCGACTATCAGGCTACCTAGGATACACCAGCGGTAGCTCTGCGACATTTTAGTGGGGTGAGTCTTTCTCTAAGGGCGCATACGCATGGGCGTCAGTTTTTGCGGGTTCCTTTTTAACGTATCTTGATATCTTCTTTTTTACTAGATCCGGAATACTGTATTGTGTGTGAACTCACTAATGCAACTACATACGCAATCAAATAACGGACCTGTAAAACGGATCGCTTTGTGTACGCGCCTTAAGGTATTCATATCCTATATATGTATTTCAATTATAGAATGAGTTTCGGTTTTAAATAAGTAGGTATATATAAATGGGCCTTGGTGCCGCTTCGACCTTTTCGACAGCTATTTGTTTAGAGCTCACCGCAAAGGCCTTGCGTCAAGGAATATCCGGATGCTATGGGCAGTGAGGAGTTGTATCTCTTATGGGCCCATGATTTGTCGCCCTAGGAAGATACTCCTGTTGCGCATTAGTGTTCCGCATGAGCAGAAGATATGTGTGGTACTATTAGGGAATGCAAATAACCGGTTATAACCGGTTATAACCGGTTTTAACCGGTTATTTTCATACAAAAACGGCCAATAACCGGTTAAATGTCATTCCCTTGTTATTATACATGTCTATTCTGTTGGCCCTCCTGTAGATCTGTGTTTATCACAGGAGTGTCATGGTTTTTTAATACTTTAGGAGTCGGAGGAGCATTCAGGTTCATTGCCCTTTAAAGTCGCCACTCCCCATTAGACCCTCAACCTGTCATTACTTTTGGGATACCCTACATTCATGATCATGACTGAAGTAAAGTGTTACAGAACAGAATTCAATTAAACCCACACCAAAACCATGGATAATTGTGTTTAACAAAACTTAGAACTAATTTATACCACGGATAATCCAGATAAGCTAAACATTAAACTAATCAGCAAAATTGTAAAACTATTTACTTAACAAAAATATAACTTGACTCTTTTGTTTTTAGTATATTTTTCACAAAATTATTTAGTATCTGGACACGGCTTGGTTGTGCGGGTCTTAATAATGATATTGAATGTTTAAAAAACAATGAACCGGCACCAAATTATTAAGGAGTTCCGAGTATGTTGAGTTTGTTATTCTCAAATAAGATAAGAGCCATTAAATGCAACAAATAGGTGGGTAAAAAAGTGTAAGAAAAAAAGACGTGTGGCACTCGGGGACTGCCGCGGTAAAGCTATTGCATGTCGTACAAACGCACACAACGCCGTGGCGAAGACTGCCGAACTGAAACGACGTTAGACGATGCACGGCCTTCAAGCCACACCTCCTTGCCCGTCGGAGTGGAGAGCGTGAGGTTTTTTCGTTACGGAATTTCTGGATTCGGTCCCCGCGCTCAAGGCCCGCGATAGAAGCTATGCAATAGCTTAAAAGCCAAATGATTGCGTCAGTTCTTTATCTTGTTCTTATCACTGCATAGGTATTATAAAACAAAGTCTGTGCTGTCTGTCTGTATATTCGCGGTGATCTTTCATGCGGCTTTTACCGTCAATTAGATTTTTTATTTCCGGTTTATGTACGGGGTGCAACAGAAACTCACATAAAGCAAAGCTCATCTAGGGCTGGTTGCTAGTAACAACAAAAGTTTTGCAATAAGTGTTTTCAAAAGTTCCACAATTCCTTTAAGTAGATAGTTTTTTAATAATATTGATTAAATTACCTACCTGTTTTTATATTTTATGTCAAAAAGGAAAAGTAGGATGTATTTACCTTATTTACTTTTACTAAACTTGTTTATTTGTAATTAAAAGTAGACGTAGATATTTTGAATTTATTTTGTATATCTTTGACTAGCTCACCAGCGTGATCCAGCTAACCGTCACTAGTGTGTGCACAACTTACCATGGTTTCAACACAATCGAATAAGTATATAAAAACATAAAGGACAAACAATGAAACATCTATTTTAGCTGATACAGTGATAGCCGTGTGTAAAACAGTGCTCATCTATTCTAAACAGATTAGGCATAAAGCGTAAACTATTTGAAAACCTAACTATAAGTCGTATACAGGCAAAAGATAATTGTGGCTTCATTTCAGAAAAGGCACCTATAGCACAGCTTGCATTTACTGTCAGCCCAATGGAACCCTGGCCCACGATATAACAGTGTCACAGTGACGTAATTTTTCAAGTTGTAAGAAGTGTCAAACTAAATTACTTTATAGTGAAACTGTGGGGTGCGCTGCAATCAGTTTACATTTTGTATAATTTCATTTAAATAATCACGAAAACATAATTAATGTTTAGCATAAAAAACAATTGTATAATTTTATCTGTCATACGACCGAATAACATAACCAGGGATCGGAAATTCGGATCGATATTTACCTAAAGTTGGCAAAATCCCAGAAAAAGATAGGCAAACATGGCACCGGCTTCTTAAAAATATTATTTTAATAATATAAGTTCCGGGATTCTGGGATTCTAAAAAATGTTAACATAACATCATCATGTTGTTTTAAAAATGTAGGATAAAACATTCATTTTTGCTCCTATAAATTCGTTAGGTTAATGAGTTACAGGTAAATTAAATAACATTTGGTAAATCTATACATGAAAAATAACTTCAAACAGTTAATATAAATAATTGATTTTGAATTAATGCCGGTGCAATTTATTTATTTTGAAATCCCAGAAATTTTAGTAATTAATTCTATGATTGAGTCCGCCTCCATACAAGTGAACAACAAAGCCGGTGCGAAAGTATAGGTAAATATCGATCCGAATTTCCGATCCCTGAACATAACACATAACACACATTTAGTATAACTGTAATTTTTTTGATATTATGCATTTTAAGTCATTTCTTCTAGGTTAGGTTAGAACTGTGACCACATTAATAGTAATGAAAGTTCTTGAAATTATGCATTTCATTTTATGCATCATGACTATTATATCAATGTTTTATTATACAGATTGAAATTATACAATTTGTGTTATGTGAAATGATCATTAGACCTTTTGTTTTTATGCTAAACATTAAGTACACACCCGTAACTGTGACTACGTTCTATGGTGAGTCAGGGTTACATTGGGCTGATAGTAAATGAGGGACTGGAGATGGCCCTGTTAAGCCAAATGGCAGTATCACATTTAAAATTCCTGGGGCAATTAAAACCGCATTACTAGTAAAAGAGGATTGAATCTGCTTTGGCTTATTGAATTTGAAATACTGTTTAATGGGTTATGAACAACATAGACTAACAGTCCACCAATACTGGTATGTCAGTTGATCATATAAGAGCAGAAGCAAAATATAACTTTATCATTCTTACACATTGTCTTGGCTTGTTAGTTTGATTTTTGTCTGTGGGACTCATTAGGAGGGCAGACTCTTGACAATATCGAGCAAACACCTTGAAAGTAACATCTTGAAATGTTCAATTTCTGTTTGAAAACTGAATTTTAACATATCAATATTATAGTACATTTAGTCTGCATTTCCACCAGAGCTGTGTGAGACATCTTAAGGAAAATCCACTAAAAGGATAACTGTAGTAAAGGACTGCTAGGGTTGATCTAAGATGATCCCTGTGACAGCTCATATAAACACGTATAACTTGACTACATACTATTCTTTTAATTTTAAAAGTTTATAATTCCAGAAGAGAAGAATTATACAATCCGTATCAGTTGTAGTTGTCTAGTAGTTTAGTTTGCCAGGGCGTTTTAGCGCTAGATGACATTTATTCTACTTCTAGAAGCGCTAAATTTTGCTAATCGTTCATTTAAACAGGCTTTTGATAACCTACCGGCAAGTTAAAACACTAACCTAACTAAAAAACTAACATACATTTTGCATGTTAACGGTTGCATGGTATGGATTGGTTAAATAATACTGTTGTTACGTAACATCATGTTTACTTCTTATTTTATATCTACTTCGATATTATGTTTTAAGTAAAGTTTCGGAACAGAAAGTACTTTTGTTGAGCGATTTGTAGCCTTACAAAGTAAACGATAAAAAAATAACTTACTTGCAACTGGAGAAAATAATAATTTACCAAATTGACCGGCTTTTGGTAAATAATGGGTAAAGCAAACTAGGTAGGTAATAACCCAATTCAATTATCTATAATAAAAAAAAACACGAAACATCAGCATTCTATTGACAGTACGTACGTTGACAATTCGTTGGTTTTTTTGTGTTCTTAGGCCGAGACAAAAACCATGCAGCCAAATCTATATTATTATATTATAATATATTTATACGTAATCATATTAATTAAATAGTAGCGTAATGATGTTTTTTTGCTGTTACCTACAAACCGATCTCCTAGATATTGAAAAACCAGCTTCATGAGTTTTAATCAATGAAAGATGCAAGCGTCGAGATTATACGTCCAAAACAATGTTCAACAAGGCTGTATGGTTTTAAAATCTAAGTCTGCTCGCAAAACAGGCTATGAAAAAATACTTGTTTATTCTGTCTGTCATAAAAACAGGAAGGTGCAAGTGCATTTTCTTTGCAATTAAGTTTATAGAATAGTTATTATAATAAGAAGTATTCCATAAATATCTTCATCTCCCTAATATAACTTCCATTAATGAACTTCAAAATGCTTGAAGCATGCTAGGTGACATCCAATTAACAAAGCGTTTAATAGTGATCGCTTTAGTTCTTGGCATTATTTTGATTTTGAAGGAGTTCGTGTTTATTTATCCGCTATGACTCAACAGAGGGTGGCTTATTTTTACAACGCGGATGTCGGGAACTTCCACTACGGGCCGGGGCACCCTATGAAGCCGCATAGGTTGTCTGTGACGCACAGTTTGGTTTTAAAATATGGGCTTCACAAAAAGATGCAGGTTTACAGGCCGTACCGAGCAAGTGCGCATGACATGTGCCGGTTCCACAGCGAGGATTACATCGAGTTTCTGCAGAACGTCACTCCACAGAATATTCAAAGTTAGTTACTATGTTTTTCAAGTTTATTTTTAATGTTAACAACATGGACAAGCAATAGGTAATGTAAATGAATATGACTATGACCATAGTTAAAAAGTAGCTCTAGTATTAGTGGTGGATTTCTTAGTGTATGATCAATATGAGGCATTCCATCATAGTCCTCAGTTGGCAACGCTTTTGGAGTCTGAAGATTGTTTTTTGAAAAATTCAAATGTCTATGGGTCTGGAATCACCCTCACTATCTCATTACCACCCTTAACTTCTCATAAGTTAAGATATTATAGATCTTATCAAAGATTTGTGGTTTTTCTGAAAATAAAAATCTGTTTAGTGTTCTAAAAGTCTGTGCCTCCTAGGGGTCAGTAAAGTTGTAGAGCATTGAAATTTATACCTTTATTTTAATTGAACTGTTCACCTGTTACCATCAATTTGGTACCACTGGCTAGCTGCTAGCAATACTTTTCCTTGCTCCACCTTTGGATGCATGGCTGCAGATCCTTCGGAGTTTTGAAAACTTCATTTTATACTAATATTATTGTAAATTGTTTTATTTTCCTTCCAGCATATTCTAAAGACCTTCTTCACTACAATGTTGGAGATGACTGTCCAGTGTTCGATGGACTGTTCGACTTCTGCTCGATGTACACGGGGGCATCGCTAGAGGGCGCCATGAAGCTTAATAATGATGCCTGCGATATTGCCATCAATTGGTCTGGAGGACTGCATCATGCTAAGAAGTTTGAACCTTCGGGTATGTGATTTTATGCCCTATTTTGTAGCATTTTATTAGAGGCAAGCAGCCTGAGAGCTGATACCTTATTTAATAGAGTTTATTTAAGTTTTTTTTTGTAAACATGTAAACTGGAAAATTATTCAGGTCTAATTATAACATATCACACACACACAACACATTGATCATATTATATTATTACTATAATTCTATTGCAGGCTTTTGCTATGTAAACGACATAGTAATAGCAATACTGGAGCTCCTCAAATACCATCCCAGAGTTCTCTACATAGACATTGATGTGCACCACGGGGATGGGGTCCAAGAAGCCTTCTACCTAACTGATCGGGTCATGACTGTGAGCTTCCATAAGTATGGGAATTACTTCTTCCCTGGGACCGGTGACATGTATGAGATTGGTGCTGAGAGTGGACGGTATTACTCAGTAAATGTGCCATTGAAAGAGGGCATTGATGATCAGAGTTACGTACAGGTGAGATGTTTTGGATCAATACATTATTAAATTAAATTAGTGTTTTATGGACAAGCTGACACAAAATGAATGTTTTATTGCCTGAATCAGTTATACACATCAAAGTATCACAGTATTCTAGCAATGGACAAAATATAAATAAATCATAACACTACTATGAATGCAAAAGACTCAGCTCTGCTGCCATAATACTAAGGCAAAGGCAAAGCAATGTAGTAGTCAAAGAATTCTATACTCTATTTATTGGTAAACACATTGAGCTTAACATTGCTTTTACGATAGGTTTACAAGTGCCTGAGGTTTACCTAAACTGTCCGGCCGTATCAGGCCGTATTTAGATTCTTAAAAATTTGACCGAAGTTGGCAAAACATCACTGTCACAAGTATCATTGTCATTCAGACATTCCAGATATAACCAACCCATGCACATTAATAAAAAATCTATCTCTAATATATAAAATTCTCGTGTCACCGTGTTTGTAATTAAACTCCTCCGAAATAGCTTGACCGATTTTCGTGAACATTCTCCACAATAATATTACCGAAGCGCTACTGAATGCTTGTATTTTGTATAGAATACTTTTTTTTTCCATTACTTAACCAGTTCATCAACCTTTGCAGGTGTTCAAGCCAGTGATCTCCAACGTGATGGAGTTTTACCGGCCGACGGCGATCGTGCTGCAGTGCGGCGCGGACTCGCTGGCCGGCGACCGGCTCGGCTGCTTCTCGCTGTCCACGCGGGGGCACGGCGAGTGCGTGCAGTTCGTCAAGAACCTGAACGTGCCCACGCTTGTTGTTGGTGGTGGGGGGTAAGTTGTACTCGGCTAGATTTGGTTTCCATACGGTTTACATTACATACATACATTAAATCACGCCTGTTTCCCAGAGGGGTGGCAGAGACCACTTCTTTCCACTTGCTTCTTCCACATTCATACATCGAGTCATGCACGCACGTCGGTTTCACTGCCTACCCCTCTGGGAAACAGGTGTAATTTAATGTATGTATGTAATTTCTATTATTGTGGTTGTCTATTGCTTAAATACATTTTAACCTCCAACGCAAAAAAAAGGAGTGTTATATAATATATAAGTTTAACGTGGTGTATCTGCGTCCGCGCGTCTAAAGGGGTGACGATTTGGATGCGGTTTTTTTATAAAGCAGGTTTTCTAGCTCTTGTTCCTAGCTAGGTTTCACGACAATTGGTTTGGCCGTTTAAGTGAGAGGTAATAACTCTGAAGAAGGAATCGCCATTATACCGGGGCACAGATAACAGAATACAAGTACAGATACCCAATCTCATAGAGCAAAAGCGTGCCGTCCTAATGTAGGCAATTCGGTAGGCAATTTTAGTCCCGTAGTTACACCAGTAGATGCCGTATCTGAGCCACCACTGGATGCTGGCAGCCTACCTAATAGTTTTAGTAACGTATCACCAGATGGCATTGACTTCAAGAATGAGACGTCAAGAAAATTGTTGATTTAAAATTAATATGTAATGGCTATAATCCTACCGGTGACATTGTGGTAGCGTTTTATTCATTCATAGGAACATCTGCCCTGATTAATGATGTCCAGGACAAAATAGGAATGTTTTAATGACATGTTCGGGAAGTTTTTTGCTGACAATAAATAAAAGCAATAGGTAAAAATAACTGGTTTTAATAAACCTAATGGTTTAAAGAATTTATTTTTTCATAAGCGTTTTACAATTCACTTACATGAGAATTAAGAATAAGTTAAAAATAGTTTGGTGAGCGTATTTAAGCGTGCGTATTTAGGTACATTCACGCAAAACAAATATAAAAGAAAAAAGAAAAATAGGTACCTTAAATGAATTACATACATTTTAACATATAAGATTTTAATTTTAATTTACTACTAAGACAATATGTATTATGTTTTTACGTGGTAGGTGGGTAGACTTAAATTAGTAGGTAACAAAGTCGAGGCTGAGCGCCCGCGTAGTTGCAGCGATAAGGTGGACACAGATTAAGGTTGAATGGATGTGGCTTAAAGCGCGTTGCGGATATCAGAGCGCACTTGCTCAGTTACCTACATAGAATTTAAGTAATCTTTTGAAATTTTGCATGGTCTTAGCATCTTTTATGCTTTCAGGAAGCTTATTTATTATATAAGTTTGCACCTTCATACAGATTTTTTTTCCGTAATTAGTACGAGGAGTACGAAGTACTAGATTATTACAATTTCTCAATTTTATTTATCGTAGGTACGACTTTTTCCTGTTTAAATGACTTAAAAAGAGGTATGACTTTACTGTGATTAAGCACCTCGATCATAACATCATAAACAACTGTCTACCAGGAATGTCTATGGACCACCTGATCTCACGCATCTCTGCAGACACATTTGATCGCGATACAACTTTAGTAGTGTTACTAGCAAACAGTTTGGCTTTTAGTAAACATGACTTCCTTAAATTGTCTGAGACCCTCACAGAAATTAGCAAAGGTGAAGTAGGTAAAATAATTATTTGTGCTTGTCTGTTTTCCCATAAATTAACAGATAAATGTAATAAAAATATTAATTATCTTAACTCAATATTATATAAAATGGCTTTATATAACCCTAAAATCTCTTATTTTGATACAAATAAATTTGTAAACAAGTTCGACTTGACGCGTAAATATTGTTATTTACCAAGTAGGTACTTAGATGATTGTGCTAAGTTATTAGCATATAATATTTTAGACCCCGTTATGACTAGCATAGCGAGTGATAACTGTAGGACGGAGCCTGCGCTGAGTTTTATTAGCGCCGGCTCTGCGCCGGAGCTGCCAGTTGATTTAAACTGACAGTTCCGACAACGGCCGCGGCTGCCGGCGTTCGCGGCAACAGTCGCGGCGGCCCCGTGCCTGCCCACAGGCCGACGAGCATTACAAATAAATTAGGTGGTAATGTAATAAATATTATTCATCAGAATATACAGGGATTTTCTAGTAAGGAACTTGAAATTGGTTTATTTATGGATAGTGCAAATATACACGTTCTATGTGTTACTGAGCATTGGCTTAAAGGTTATGAGTGCATGTTTAATTTTAATAATCATAAAATAGTTAGCATGTTTGCTAGGCAATCTTGCAGCCGGGGGGGGATCCTTGATAATTGTCAAAAATATCATTAAATGTAAGGAACGTAAAGATATTGTTATGAAGTCCATTGAACGTCACATTGAAATTGCGTGTATTGAAATGGAGCAATTTATTATTGTTTGCGTATACCGACCCCCTTCAGCGGATTATAAACTATTTGAGAGCGTTTTAGAGAATGTTCTTAGTTGTGTTTTTAATAGTAAAAAGTGTATAATTGTGTGTGGAGATTTTAATGTTAATTTACTCGACAAATCTCCCATGTCCATTAACTTACTGAGTGTATTTAGATCATTTAATTTAGTAAATCTGTTTTTTGAGCCAACCAGAATTACAGCAACCAGTGCAACTTGTATTGATAATATATTTAGTAATTTTGAACCTATTCGGAAATCAATAATTAATATGTTAAGTTCGGACCACTGCGGTCAACAAGCTTCTTTTAAGGGAAACACTAATAATGCTCCTCAAGATTTCATATTCAGGCCAATTTCTAAAAGTCGATTGGACTTGTTTAATGCTAAGGTCAGCAAACAATTAAATTATATGACGTGTACTCGGGATGATCCGGATAGTTTGTATTCTTCATTATTTCATTGTATTGTCAAGGAATTTGATGCCTGCTTCAGTTTGAGAAAGGTAAAAGGTCAGCAAGGTACGAAGTTTAGTGATTGGGCTACACCAGAAATTCACGCAAAAAGGTATAAATTATATGAGTTATATGCTACAAGAGCTATCGATCATAGGCCAGAGTTTCTAGATTACGTCAAAAACTACTCTAAAGAATTCAAACAGATTTGTGCCGCCGCGAAGTCTGAATATTTTTCTAACAAAATCCGTAATTCAGATAACAAAGTTAAAACTGTTTGGAATGTAATTAATACCGAAACTGGTAGAATTAGAGTTAGAGACCCGCACTACAGCCTGCACGTTGAAGGTACTGTGGTGAACTCGGACCTAGATGTAGCTAAAGAGTTTGAGCGATTCTTTACAAATATACCTTTAGATACCACTAAATCATTACAATCATCTCCTGATAAAGCTGAAATATTATTAAGATCCAATGTGAAGGAATGCACAGCGGTTTTTATTTTTTGTCATGTCTCTCCAAAAATTGTAATTAAAACTTTTAGGTCACTTAATCTAAAAAAGACTGAAGATCTCTGGGGCCTCTCCATCACAGTACTACAGTCTGTCATAGAATTAACTGCACCATATCTGGCTGCATTATTTAACAAGTGTGTCGACATTGGAGTGTTTCCCGATCTGATGAAACATAGTAAGATTATACCCTTGTTTAAGTCAGGGGCAAGAACAGACCCCACAAATTTTAGACCAATTTCTATACTGCCAGCACTGAGTAAAGTTTTTGAAAGAATAATTCTCAACCAAATATCCTCACATTTTAGTAAGAATAAGTTGTTTCATAATAGTCAATTTGGGTTTACCAAGGGACGGTCAACTACAGATGCCGGTTCGACCCTAATTAAATACGTCTTTGATGCCTGGGAAAAATCACTAGATGTCATTGGAGTTTTCTGTGATTTATCCAAGGCGTTCGACTGTGTTGATCACGTTACGTTAGTGCGGAAGCTAAGCTACTACGGTATCAAAAACGGTGCCCTTAATCTTATTATTTCTTACCTTGCTCACCGAACTCAGCGGGTGGACATAAACAGAACGCAATCCCCGGGATCAGCTGTTGCTATGGGAGTGCCTCAAGGCTCAATTCTGGGCCCATTCTTGTTTTTGATTTATATCAACGATCTCCCTTATGTTGTCCGCGACAAACATGAAATAGTTCTATTTGCCGACGACACTTCACTTTTATTTAAAGTAGATAGAAAACAGGCAAATTTTAATGACATAAATGACACGTTGTCAACAACTGTTGACTGGTTTACAGCCAACAACTTACTTTTAAATGCCAAGAAAACCAAGTGTATGAAATTTTCTTTATCAAATGTGATAGGAGTGAATGGGAATAATATAAGACTAAAGGATGAGACAATGGGATTCGAAGATAAAACAGTATTTTTAGGTATTACCTTGGACTCAAAACTGCAATGGAATTCGCATGTATCCACCCTTGCGGGTAAACTTAGTTCTGCAGCATATGCAGTAAAGCGTATCCGCCAACTTACAGACGTCGAGACAGCGAGACTGGTGTATTATAGTTATTTTCATAGTGTTATGAGTTATGGGATTTTGTTGTGGGGAAAAGCGGCTGACATCCAGGCCATATTTATATTACAAAAGCGGGCTATACGTTTTATTTATCAGCTGGGTTCACGGGTCTCGCTCAGAGATAAATTTAAAGAAATTAATATTCTTACTGTCGCGTCGCAGTACATCTTTGAAAATATCATGTATGTTCGCAAACACATACATGAATTTAGGCATAACCGTGACGTTCACAAGCTCAACACGCGAAATAAGGATAAACTCGTAGTCCCAGGTCACCGTCTTCGTAAAGTAAGCACATCATTCGTGGGGAACTGTATACGCTTCTACAATAAGATACCTACCGATATTGTCAATATGCCATTCACTAAATTTAAGTCTCGCATTAAGCGCTGCTTGCTGGGTAAGGCATATTATACTATAAATGACTTCGTAGATGATAAAGACGCTTTTAAGTAAATAGTATGAGCTATTACTGAAATTGTGGTTAATTTTAAGCATTTTGAGTAGAAATATATCTAATATGTAAGCACTGAGCAGCGCTTATTGTTAAATGCCTTTAAGCCAATGATGTAGACATTTAAGTTTACCTAATGTATCCTTTTTTGTTAGTTTTTTTTTTTTATTATTGGTTCTTGTGCACAAGACACTTAAGAAATGAGAACACATTGTGATGATTCTCGCCGGACAGTTCCCTTTTTTATTGATATATTTTGTCCGGCAGCATGGGCATGTCATGCTCACTCTAAGGTCTTTGCTTACGGCGGCGTCGTTGATCGGGTCGCCACCTTCCCGAACACATGGTTGAGGGAGGCGATGGCTGAGATACGCGTCATACTCGTGAACGGGTGCTGTCTGTGGGGTCCGGTCTGTTCACGCTTGCAAGGACCTGTTATTCAGTTAATTATTTTAATCATCGTTCCTGACGTAGAGACCTCGTCATGTTGTTCTCCTAGACATAAGGTATTTTATTGTCTTTACATTTGTAATGATTTTATTTGTGTTAGTTTTAAAAATAATTATTACTTTATTACCTTGTAATGTAATTTAGATACTTTTAAGTATTATTGTATTTAAACATTGAAAAAAAAAATGACCTTCTGCTGGAGTTTCTTGCGGCGCTTCTTCTCCGCAATGATGGTCTTGTCCGAAGCGCTAGTAGATTCACTCCATGTTACCGACGTGTAAAAGAGCCCTCATGTGGCCAATTTACTGAATAAATATTTTGTATTTGTATTTGTACTATATTTCATGAGATCTGGAAATATCCCTTCTGAAATGGAATTATTGTAAATGAATGCTAGATGGGGTGCAATTACATCTATGATATGAAAAAGTACACTAACTGATGTGCCCTACAAATCCTCAGTCTTTTTTAAACTAAGCGATTTAAATACTTTGACTATTGAATCTGAATTTACAGGGCTGAATTCAAAGTTTATATTACATTTACTGACATTAGTGCAAAGTAATGATTGAGCTTGCACCGCGGATGATTTAAGACATTTCGTGGTCTTAATGGCTGTGTTGGAAAAATAATATTCGAATGCTAAGGCAACTTCTTTATTTGACTTGATTTGTTTGTCACCTGTGTTTAGGGTGACCTGATTATCACGAGTTTTAGATTTTCCCGTTCTCTGTTTATAATATTCCATTCAGTTTTTACGCCGAGTGTAGTTTAAATGTTTGTACACAAACTGTCAGCGCGTTTTGATACTTCAATGGTTAAAGATAGCACGTTGTTCGTTCCGTGTTTGTACTAACATTTTAATACACCGAAACCGCCAAAACAGTATTTTGTAATATTCATTTATATTCGTCAAGGCATTATTTTCTCTATTGTTTTTTTGTTTTTAATATACAAGAAGTATTTTGAGTATTGATTTTACGCATCAAACAAGAATTTGTAAAAACGAAACGCTTGGGGCCTGTGAGTGCATAGTAGCACAGTATATAAATAAACCAGTAAAGAAGCTACGAACAAACGCTCGAAACGACGCACTCACACAGACGCACGCCTCTACGAGACCGCTAAGAGGATTTGGCGGTGCTGTCAGTCGCGTGTGTCGCGTCGAGACGAATGGGCTCCTTTGCATTTTACGCTTGTTCTTGAGAAAGATGCCACAAAAGTATTGCGTGGTATACGGTTGTTTGAATTCGGCTTCTTCAAACCCGGAACTATCATTTTTTAAACTCCCTGCTGGTGTTGAAAGGTAAGAATAAATAAAATATTTTTAAATAAAGAGCTTTTTATAATACGATGACGTGTTACAAAAGTAAAAATTTAAAAATTGTTTGCAAAATCGATATCTGGGGATGTGTATGGTCTTCGACAACTAATCTGTTGGCAGAATGAGAAAAAGTAACCGCCATCTTGAACTCTTTAGTTATTCAACCGATTGCTTCCAAAATCGATATCTGAGGATGTGTATGGTCTCCGACAACTAATCTGTTGGCAGAATGAGAAAAAGTAGCCGCCATCTTGAACTCTTTAGTTATTTAACCGATTGCTTCCAAAATCGATATCTGGGGATGTGTATGGTCTCCGACAATTAATCTGTTGGCAGAATGAGAAAAAGTAGCCGCCATCTTGAACTCTTTAGTTATTCAACCGATTGCTTCCAAAATCGATATCTGGGGATTTTTTACACAATAAAATTAAACAATAAAGCGTTCCGATCATGTCGTAGCAGACGAAAGTATTTTTCAGTGAGTAATTTGTAATAAAGGTTAAAAGCAGCCAATAAATAAATTAGGTTTGTTTATTCTTCAGTTTTATTTGATATTGTGGTAGTGCAGTCGCTAGTTAATCTGAAATGTATAACTAACGAAGAATAAAGACTTCTTGAAATGCTAAAGTTATGTTTATTACCTACCCAATTTTATCTGCAGGGGCTACTTTTACTGATTATGTTAACGGATTCGCTATCGGACATCACACAGATCTCCAGATATCGATTTTGGAAGCAGCCTGTCGAATAATAAAAAAGTTCAAGATGGCGGCAACTTTTTCTCATTCTGCCAAGAAATTCGTTGTCGGAAACCACGCACATCCCTAGATATCGATTTTGGAAGCAATCGGTTGAATAACTAAAAGATTAAAGATGGCGGCTACTTTTTCTCAATCTGCAACGGATTTGTTGTCGCAGGTCACACGTATCGATTTTGCACTAACTAGCTGAGATACAATAAACAAGATTTTTTTTCAATTTTACAAAATGTTAGTGGACAACCCTTACGCTCAATTGGAGCGTAGGTATTTATCTTGAAAAGTAGGCCTAGTTTCTTTACTGGTTTATTTATATACTGTGATAGTAGTTTCGCGATCCGTGATGGCACCATCTAGTGACAGTACCTAATAAGGCGTAGCAAGCTTGAAAGCTTATAAGTTTTTTATGAGTTAGATGGAGTTAATATAAAATTTATTGCATTTATTAAACTTATAAAATATACCCTACTTTATGTAGACAAGGATGTTTTTGATGTAATTAAGGTACGTTGAATTTATTAAGGTGCAAAAGTCATTCAATCTTCACGATTACTGATTCAAATGTTTCGCTCGATACCTGTGACGCCATCTATGAGTTTATTAAAGTAATAATTATACGTTGTTCGAGTTGGGAGGCCATGACCGGGGTTTTTATCTTATCCTTGATTGCAGTTACACGCTAAGAAACGTGGCGCGGTGCTGGACCTACGAGACGTCACTCCTCGTCGACGAAAACATATCGAACGAGCTTCCCCTGACGGAGTACTTGGAGCTGTTCGCCCCTGACTTCCAGTTACATCCTGAAATCAACAGGTAAGTCTAAATGGTTCTTGTACATTCTAGGTGCAATACCACTTGGTTACTGTAGGGAGAGAGGACAATAGGGATATCTCTCTCCAGGCGGGTGCTATGCCTGGGGACCGTTGTCCATTGAGATAAAGTTGGAAGTTGTATATCGTCGGTGATACTGCTAAACCGCGTAACTACCTAATTTATGATAGAGAAAAATAAACCTTACCATGGTATGAAAAACGTGCATTTTGCTCCTTATTAAAAATGTTACTTACGCGGTTTTCCAGTTTGCCCGACGATTTGTCTACTTACTGGGGAAACTTCGTTAGCGCGATGTAAAACACTTAACCTCGTAAGGCCCTGTGTGCAATAGGATGTAAGGCAAACCTTGGCTATTCGGTGATACGCAGTTATTCGGTGATAGTGTGTTATCGTCTCATAGCGGTGTTATCTAAACTTTTTATAGATGGTACTATTTTTCAGTAGATAGCGCGGCTTGCATTCATTATGATAGCTTAGGGCGAAAATCCGAACGAACACACAAAAATTAAAAAACCAAAATTAAATGGCAAATTAATTTGACCTGACCTACATTCTTAGATGAGTTGATGCGAGGTGTAATTGATGTTTTGTATGTATTTATAAAGCTGTAAAAAAGTGTTATATTCTTTGGAGAACTTTGGAAGCCTATAGCTGCCGCCATCATCATGAGGTTGCACTCCTTTACCATAACAGAGGATATTATAATTGTAATACACCACATCTTAACCTGATTGTATCACCAAACAACCTGAATATCACCGAATTACCTACTTTTTCACATGCCAAAATAAATGCTTAGTAAATTCATACAATAGGTTTTCCATAAAATAAGTATTTAAACAATGGTAGGTAAATTCATTTTCTTTTACATAATGATAATTCCAAAATAATTTGATACATACATAATATTACATTGTCAATAAACCTAACTATCACCAATTAGCCAAGGTTTGCCCTACATAATCAAGGCAATTTAATCAGAACTGTGTTTCAATAAGAATTAGGTTTATTTTCCTATCTTCATAAACTGAAAATGTCATTATCGAACAAACGTAATTGAACTTTATTGCCTTGATGGTAGATTCAAAGTCCCACTTACAAAAAACTTTTGTTTGATTACGAGGTTAAGTTGCGCTGTCTGACGCTAGTAGCGCTGGCGAGTTGGTTGATACACCAGGCCCCCTTTTGAGACTAGAGGTTGATGGTGATGACGTGCAGTCTGTGCGTTGAATTGGCGCTTGCAAGTGCTAATAGTGGATTTCTCCATTAGTGCTCTCTGCCTACCCCTCTGGGAAACAGGCTTGATTTAATGTATGTATGTATGCTCTCTATTGTCATCTTTTCCTACATTGCCATTAGGGAATGCAAATAACCGGTAATAACCGGTTTTAACCGGTTATTTTCATACAAAAACTGTTAATAACCGGTTAAATTGCACTCCCTAATTGCCATCTAGCTAGGGATAGGCCGCACCGGTGGTGTCGTTATCGCGGCAGTATATTCATATTCAGTAACCAAACATTGTTGTCATTTGGATGAACTTTTGAATGTATGTCACGAATAAATGATATTCTTTAAACTTACCTAAACGCACTATAAACCTATTTTAGTAAAAGTATGCATTGTCTCTTTCTGCAAATGCAAATGTCACATACATACATACATTAAATCACGCCTGTTTCCCAGAGGGGTAGGCAGAGACCACTTCTTTCCACTTGCTACGATCTTGACAATGACAGAAATAGGACAATATCGTGTTTTAGACATTTTGTAGCTGTTTTGCGTTTATGAATAAAAAGTTAGTCTGTGATACCCTTTAAGCGCTGGATAGACAAGCAATACAAATTGTAGTTGACTCATCTTTTACTTTAAGTTAGAAAAAGACGACAGAATTGGCCTTTTCTCCGCACAGCCGTAAATTGTCACTGTCTAATTTGTGATGCTATATCCTATACTATTAAACGAGCATTACTCGTATATGTATAATAAGATATGTATATTTAACAGTTCTAACGATTTCAATAAAATTTGCAATCTAGGGCTCTACAGAGACGAAAATCGCTCTGTCAAGTTCACATCTTCAGGAAAAACCGTTTTCAACCTACGCTCGGTCTTCCAGGTAGTCTAGAACTGAGCGGGTTAAGGTTATATTGTCATTTATTTCGGCAGTACAAACAACGCGAACAGCAAGCAGTATCTAGAAGCGATCACGAAGCACGTGTATGATAACCTCAAGATGTGTCAGCACTCGCCGGCTGTCCAAATGACCCACGTACCGGGTAAGGATATATCTACACTATCTACACTAATACTGTATGGGCCAATAATATCACCCTTATACTTACATCTCATACGATTACCAAAATTGACAACAAAACAAGATCGAATATTCTTTCATCTATCTTCCCAAACTTTTGTAGGACTTAAAATGTTAAATTAAATTTTACGCCTAGTATAAAACTTGGAACAAAGACATTGAATGTTAGGCAATTAATAATTCGACCAAAAAATATTATGGATTAGCCATAATTAAAATTTTAGACAGTACAATTTTTGTATGAAAAAAATCTTTATAATAAAAAAAGAGTAGGAACTATGCAATTCAATATTTTACCAAATATTTCCGACCAAAAAAATTTAGCGCAATAAATTTTAGATCAATCGAAGTGCACCCATTGTAACGTTATGTAACAGGGATCGATTTGAGAAAGCGCCATTTCTCCAAATGGTATTAAAATTTTCACACATTGGTAAAAAAGGATTATGGCATGACTAATTATTACAAAAATCTGAAACCCTTATTTATTATAGAAAAAACCAGACCAAACCATTCCATTTTGCAGGAGATTTCTTCCCCGAAGACTACAAGATACGCGATGATCCCGACCCCGACATTCGGATCAGCCAGGACGAAGCAGACAAGATGATTGAGCCCAAGAACGAGTTCTTCGACGACGAGAAAGACAACGACAAGGAAATGGTGATAAAGACTGAGGAGCCATAGCATCCGGCGGACTCCGGCGAGGCCGCCGAGAGTTGACAAGAGGAGTTCCGCTGGTTCAAGAAGAAGTTCATGTAGACGCATCTGTTCGAGCGCTAGGAGCACGATTAGCGCAGGGTTAAAGTTAGTGACAGTGCATTTATTTTGCGACTAAAATGAAATTGGTGTAGGATTTTTATATGCCGTGCGTAAATTAAATAGCAAATGATATTTAATAGTTATAGCATTATTTATTGTTAAGAGTGAGACTGTTTTAAATGGATAATATTATGGTGTGCTGTTGTGATCTGAAAACTGTTAAAATCTGGCGATTTACATCTTCCAATTTAGCTTTAGATAGATACCAATTTAAACTAAGTTTTACTGATAATTATGATGTAATGTGTTTAGTTAAGCTTAAGTTTACGATGGATTTCATTTTTATAGGTAACTTTGTATTAAATAGAGGTGTAGCAATTTTATAACAAAGTTAAAAGGCACAAGCGTTTAATGAAATATATTTATTTATCTTAAAATTAATAGAAATCCAACAACTTCCTGTAACTTTCACGAAGCGTTGAAGCTCTTTAACCCATTTCCAGGCATAGTACATTTCATTGAAGACATTCATGTCGCTCAAAATTGAACTTAACTACCTACATTTTACGACACACATTTAATTGAACTTTCCTGAAATATGACTTCATGGATCAGTATCCTTCAGGAAGTTAGGAATTCGTTCCATTCTATTTCTTGCTTGTGTCCTTACTTTAGAAAGGCCTGGAAAAGGGTTAAATTCATCACCTGTCCTGAAGCGATTGGAGGTCAGACCGTCGCAAGAGTAAGAGTAAAAATATATTTAACGTTGATGCAGACATAACCGCTCGACACCGGATCAGCTCAAAGTGAGAATTTAAGAATAATAATAAACTTTATTTACCAGAATGAGTTTTCATACAGTATGAGTTTAGCAGTGACCACCACACTAGGCATAGCTTGTCCTGTGAAAAGTGACCTTTGATACGTGTTAGTACGGTCTATTTTTCAGTGACCTAGCTAGCTTGTGCCGAGCCGAGGCGTTGCTGTTCCGATGCCGATAAGAGTTCGTTAGGGTCTCCCCTGACCTATCGACGCCGAGTCGGCTTGAGCCGGTAAGATTTTTTTTTATTTCCATGCAATAAGAGCGAAAACGACGTCGCTCGGCTCGATTCGGCGTTGCGAACGGAACGACGTCGTTTTCGCTCTTATTGCATGGACATAAAACTTGTTCTTACCGGCTCTAGCCGATTCGGCGTCGATAGTTCTGGGGAGACCCTTACAGTATGGAGTTTCGTACAAAGAATACTGAACGGCTCGAGTTGAGGTGGTACCGATCCGGTTTCGACCATGGACCGTTCGACCGGAACAACCTTTATTGTTAACGCTCCGTACATTTTGGATCGGCATGTGTGTGTGGATATTGATAAGCAATTTTATAAGAGAGCTTGGTTTTATCGTACTTTAATATTGTAAAATATCTGTTTTGGCCTGACCAAAACATATACAGATGTATGTATACAACGGGGTCCCCTTATGAATCACCGACACAAATTAGATCGAATGTATCTTTTCTTATTTCTACTGGAACCTATTTGTTTTTAGGTTATCTTAAGCATGAGTTACGTAAAATAGTTTAGATTCCGACCACCAATAGTACATTACTACAGAGGCCGGGAAGTAGGGGGTTGCCGGCTGAGTGATATAGACCGATAGTTACGAGGCTGGCCACCCCTTTTCACGGCGAGGTATGCATATCGCTTTTCTCAAACATGCAATGAAATAAATTAAAAACATCACTCTAAAAACACGTGTGTAATAGGCAGGGGTCGGAATTTCCGATCCCTGGTAATAGGCATTAACGCGGATATTTTTCGTCTGATAACCATACAGCCACTAAAAAATTTTTTTTTAGCTATTTAGACTGTTCATAAACACAGCCGACATGTTTACATTAAAATTAAAAAAAAATACTTCCTGGCCTAGGCCTTCCATTTTGTATGAAATTCCTTTATAGTTCTCTCGAGTTGTTCCGCCCGAAACGAGATGCTTTGAAGCCTAAAACAACCGTAATCACACCCATTGCATATAGCACGACACAATTAATATGGCGTGCGTCAAAGCTCTTACGCCGTTGCCCAAGAGTCTATTATTGCTTAATCCGCGCGCCATATTAATTGTGTCTTGCTGTACTTACACATTAAAATATCTATGGATTAAGTAGCGTCTTTGCACATGAAATGAACGTGGGCTGTATGTTACCGATAAGATTTACTCAGCTTCAAATTGCGCTCTACTGTCTGCGTTCCTGCCCAGTGAAACCATAATATATAGGGTCTGTTACACTGGCGATTTAATCCTGGTCCGGCGACGCAATGCGCGGACTAATTCAAACTAGGGAATGCAATTTAACCGGTTATTAACAGTTTGTGTATGACGATAACCGGTTAAACCCAGTTATTTGCATTCTATAAATCAAACATAATTGGCAACTTTATGAGAGCGTTCATGGAGAAGCTTTAGGTCCCTCTAAACAAGGCCTTAGGTAAACCCACGCCGTGTCGCGACATGTGACGCCTCACTGGAAACACGTTCGCAAATTCCTTGTGTAATCCGATGAGTAGAATACTACTGCTTAGGAAAACTTGCGTGGTTGACGTCGAGCATCGGCGATCGGATCATTTTCAAACTACCGCCATCTTTTTACCCTTGTTTTATAGACACTATCACTTCACAGAATTGTAGAACGCACAAACGGACGGAAAACAACATTAGATAGAAGCTGAATCAAATAGAATAGAAAACATATGTCGCCCTAATTAACGGAGGTATGTTGCGCAATTTTTCATTTATTTTCTAGTTTCAATCTAATGTTTGCTTTGCGTTCCTTGCCAACGACTGAACACCCATAATATACGTTCACATGTGCCCGAAATGTTCAAAATATTCAGCTGCCATTGACGTGACACACATTCAGTGCCGAAACCCCGACTATAGGGTATTTCATGATTTCGTTCCCAGGCCGGATGACCCTGTAGTCGGGATCGTGGTACTATAGCTATAGATGACTAAAGGCCACGCCGGAAGACTCGATATCGGGCACTGTTTTCGACGAGTAGGGTTGTCGCTAAAGGATATAATTTTTATTATTTTATGAATGGTAACAGAGGTACAGGGAAGAAAACATGATGAAATACTGCCAGCGATTAAATTAAGTACACGCCGCAAAAAACCAAACGTGTGCAATTGGCTTAAATTGTTCTAAAATTTGGTATAGATGTGTATTCTCTATCAATTGTTCTAAAATTAGGTATAGATGTGGATTCTCTATCAACATATAACATAATGAATGAGCGAACAAAGTAGTAAACAATGTTTTTAGCGCAACCCTATCTTGAACCCGATATCGGGATCTTGGCGTGCAACGTCGTTTCGTTCGATAAGTGTGCAACAGTACCCGACTATAGGGTATTGTGTAGGTTGGATTTGCAATACAATTCATATAGTAGATGCGCCTTTCTCCGTAAAAGGGCATCCTGACCACAACCTGTTTTTCAAAAATTATGTTAATTAAATTATTATACTACCTTCGCTCTCAAAGGCTCTATTTGACAGCTGTTTTAGAACGACGGAAGTATAATTTCAAATCCAGAGTAATTTAAGAGTTATAAAAAGGGTTAATTCATAATAGAGGTAATTTGACTCGTAGTGGTGTCATTTCTGTGGCTTATGTCACTGTGATACGTAGCTATAATCGTCTACCCTGTCTCTTAAGAAGTTTTCTCAGTTGAATGTTAATATTAATGAATTTTAAGGCGTATATAAAGGACTCCATAGTAGAAATTAAGACTAGTTGTAGATGACATGTTTACATAGTTTTAATGCAATTTTGCCTTATACATATCAAGGCTTAATTTATATGAATAAGATGAAATGAAAATATGTTTAGATTTAAGGAATTAAATTATCATTTTACAAAGGCTTCCTTTTATTTGTTGAGAGGAATGTAAATAATACTACAGTTTAATTAAAAGTAAGAATATATTTGTAAAATAAACTTACAAAGAAACCCTAATAGCTACCTAATTTCAAATCTAGATTGTTGTCGCTGATGTACCTGTGCACTTCGCCCATGTCTTCCGTAAAGTCGACGGTGAACATCTGAAGCCTGTCACAACTCAATATTATCTGCTTCACTACCGAATTAGATACTTCTAAAGTACAATCTAGCCATAAACTATGCAGATTCCGCAGCCTACCCTGCTTTAATAAATGCAGCATCGTCTGATCTATGTCAATTTTAGTTTGATACTTTAAAACTAATTTCTGCAAATTCTGAGTGCACTCTAGGAAGAAGGTTAGTATGTGGTCGATGTTGAAATTTTCGTTGCCTATAGTCAAATTACGTAGTTCAGCAAACATGTTATTTGGCCTCTGGAAATATCGTGGGATTACCAAACATTTTGACTGCGTCATTAAACAAAGAGAGTTAAGGTTTGGACAACAAGCGCCGATAGACAAGACGGCATCCAGAGTCAACGAATGGTCAATCTCCCAGAGGGAGAAATGCGTCAGATAAGCACCTTTAACATGTAAGAGCTGCTGCATGGCATCCGAGTAGGAGAAGAAAGACAAGTCTAACCGGTTTAACCTTAAATCACTCACTGAGATCTGCTCCAATATAGCATCTTTGTTGTGTTCGGACAAGTGAGTTACTGACAATTCTTTTAAGAAAGGACAGATTTTTATTAGCTTCTTGATACCTTGAGCTGATGCAAAATGACAGTTGATTTTTCTTAAACTTAAAGGACCAATTTCTACATGAGTTCCAATCATCGTTGACCCAATGTCACAAGATTCTATCCTTAACTCTTCTAAATACGGAAGCTCCCTAACTAACATTATGATACCAGCTTGGGACACGCATCGGCCCACCCTGTTGGCTCTCTCGTTGCGAGGGGGATCCATTGCAAGGATACGTAGCTGCTTCAGGTTGGCTATGGCACTTAGTCCTGCATTGGAAACATTTCTTATCAGAACAGAAGCATTGAAAAGTGACTTACAAATATCAACCCTAGAGACGATGTTAATTTCTTCAAGTAAAGGGCAACTGGCTCCTACAATCTGGAGGATTTCGTCCGTACAAATGAATTTAAGGTCAAGTACGACCAAGCGATTACAGTGGGGAAGACAATTTATCCAGTACTGCTGGGGGATGCCGTTATCAAGGTCACATTTGCGGAAGACGGTCATGTTGGGATGTGTGAGGATGTGAAGCTGAACCCTGGGATCACCGCGGTACTGGCAGCATGTTCTTTCCGAACAGAGGACATCAAATAACCTGAAAAGAAAATTATTGCATTAACACATAAAAAATAAAGATAGTTTGTATACACTCAATGATTGTAGGGAGGCGTAAGCAAAACATGCAATAGAATTAAATATATGTAGATGTTTTTTGCATTCGTTTTTAAAATGGGAGCCCATTGTTATTAATAACTATTTTGTTTATTTTTTCACATAAATAATAATTGAGTCTTGTGGCGGCTGCAGTGTGTTTTCCAAAGTAAGTGAGGGAAAATCAGTAAAACTGAATAAATAGTTTCTTAAAAACAAATTCATTATAACTTGTGATGACAGACAATATAGACACTTAAATACAATTACAATATACAGCATACCCTTTTTAATCTTAATCACTGCATCTTCTTTTATTCCACATTTCTCTCTGATTTTTCCATTTCTTACTCTATCGAGAAGAAGTTTCACACCACACATACTACGCAAAGAGCGCATTTCAACTGCATTTACATGACTTACATGCATATAAATATTAACATAATTATAACCCTTCCTTTTGGCTTTGCTTTATTATGTAACATAGCAACGTAGCCTTTAAGCAAACTGTGTATTCAAGCACTCAATTTTATGTATACTATTTTTATTTTATCTTTTCTAGTTCTTGTGTGTATAAGAAGCTTTTAAATGAGAACACACTGTGATGTTTCTCGCTGGGCTGATTGACACAATATTGCCTTTTTTATGATTTTTTTATCATTGTATGGTTGGTACGGTTGAGTTGAGTCGGGGAAGGACAAATGGTACCGTAAAATGTGCCTACTTTGCTCCCCCACGGGTAATCTTGCTCCATCGTTATATTGAGGTATTCTGTATTGTAAATCATTCTAGTGCTTTCATTCACTGCGCAGCTGGATGTATACATCAATTATTTTTAGAAAATTTGTCATCGGCCTTGTCTTATAAGTAACATACAAAAAAGTCACTATGGAGCATAGTTACCCATGGGGGAGCAAAGTAGGCACATTTTACTGTACTTGATTATTTTGAATTTTGAATTTTGCTAGTGAAGAATATGTAGTTAAACAAAAAGGTGCCACTCCACCGTGACTTGTACTCGAGTAATTTGCAGTTTAAAGTTCACGGAGTATTAAAAAAACCCTTAAACAATGATGGATTGATTTTAATCAAAATTAAAATATGAAGAAAATGAGTGTAAAATGCTTTTCTTTATTTGTAAAAAAGAAACAACTTTTCGAGATATTGGGACTTAAATGGATTGGATCTCTTTTGAGAAATAATAATATTATGGTTTTCTTTGACACTGGGTTTAGCTTGTTTCCAGCAGTAACAATACAAATCCCGGTAAGGGCAGATATTTGTGTGATGAGCGCGAATATTTGTTCCTGAGTCATGGATGTTTTCTATGTATTTAAGTATTTATTTCTCTATATAAGTATTTATATCGTTGTCTAGTACCCATAGTACAAGCCTAGAGCTTAGTTTGGGACTAGGTCAATTGGTGTGAGATCGTCCCCTGATATTTATTATTATTTATTTATTATTAATTATCCAGTATCCAAGTAGATTGGATCTTTTTTCTGATTTAAAATACCACCCCTACCATAGATGTGGGAAGGTTCCTGGTGTTATTTTTAAATAATGTACTGCAATGATGTTCCTGTTCTTTTTTGCTGATTGATACTCTAGACCCTAAGGACCATTGTGGCATACTTAACTCCACTTCTGATTGTTTTGTGGATTGAGTCCATTTCGTTTAACTACATCCAAATATTTAATTACAAACCAATTATTGAACAACTGAAGCTCACAAAGCTCTTCACTTATAAATAAATAAATATCAGGGGACAATGTCACACCAATTGACCTAGTCCCAATTTAAGCTCTAGGCTTGTATTATGGGTACTAGACAACGATATAAATACTTATATAGAGAAATATATACTTAAATACATAGTAAACATCCATGACTCAGGAACAAAATATTCGCGCTCATCACACAAATATATGCCGCTACCACTACCGGACCGCTAGTTTCATAGGCAGGGTCACTACCAACTAGGCCAGCGCGTCGTCCTTACTACGCCACTTACTTTTGGACTTTAAAAGTATTGAAGTACGAGTGGACTGGTGATTCATTTTCGGCAACTGTCAACATTTAACCAATAACAAAACTGACAATCAAATCAAATCAATTAAACCTCCAAAGGCACTTGCTTTATTAATTTACTGTGCTGGTAAGTGTGTTACACCAATCATAGACTTCCATCTATCAATGTGCTATTCCACGAAATCACGACAATTCGTTGTTGTTTTAATTTAACAAAATGCTCATAACGTAATAGCCTTGTCCCGTTACAAATATAGAAGCGTCGAAATAAATGTTCTTCCTTGACCTTGGAGTCAAATGCTTCCAATAAAATCACGTATTTTTAACGATTTGCTCTCGCGATAATTATAAAAAATGCTCCACTTACCTGACTGGAAGCATCGACATCAAGTGGCATTTGAGCGCGTATGCCTGTCTCTCGCATTCGTGGAAATTGTTCTCCGGGCAACTCTTTTCAATAACGTGACAAGCAGAATTTATAATACTAATACAACTTCTAACGCAGATTTTAAGCAAACTATTTGGCTGTTTACGAGGCGACATTGCTATACAATTAACACATGAAAAAAGATATTACTTAAGTGTTTATTACGACTCCGAGCTGTACTTATTATTATTCAAGGAAAGTGAAGAGGTCCTGCCACAAAATTTCAATTTACTTGTTTAATTTCTCTTGAAATAGGGAAAGTCAACTTTTCTAGACCATTGTTTGGTTTTATTCGTAAATTCATCTTATTGATTGATTGTATAAAAGAATGAATGAAACGAATGGTTAAATTTTGACATTGACAGACCCCAATTTCTTTTTTAAGCGATGGTATCAAAGATCGTGCAGCCACACCGTGAAACAAAAACAACGTTTTATTTTTAAACTGTCTGGAATTTTGAAATTAAACTTACATTTGTTTTGTTAATCAAAGTTATTAAAATAATAGGAAGTGAGTCGAAGTCATTCAGATTATTATATTTTAAACTATCAACTAACACCTTTGTCTCTAAGCATCGGAATCACATGACACAATTGACAACATTTCATTTTGGTGACACCTGCAAATTACTATACGAATCGAAAGGGTTTTGCCTCCTGAACACGGCAAAATATTTATTTACATTTATTTTTCTTTATTGACAAAATTACAAGTAAGTTAAAAAAAAAATGAGTTTTACCAATACTATGCCTGAATAGATATAATACCATTGCCTTTTTCACGAGAAAAAAGATGTCATACTTCAAGTTTCAAATCCCAAGTGGTCTCTGCCTACCCCTCTGGGAAACAGGCGTGATTTTTTTTTTTTTTTTTTTTTTTTTGCCCCCGCGGCGACTTGAAGTACTTGAACAGCTACTACCGCAGGGATATGGCTTCCACGTGAAGTGATTTCGCCAGTGTCAAGGTTTATATGAGTATAAAACACAATCCAATCTTCTCTAGGAAGATTGGGGGCAACGTTGTACGGTGATTTGTAGGTCAGAGGTCAAGATAGTTTTAACCTCTGCACCACTGCGAGTCCACTTGAAACGAGAAGAAAGATGCCAGATACACGAAATAAGTCCAAGTCTTCAATCACTGTGCGACACTAAGGCATAAAAAGTACAAATCACTATCAGAAAAGAACTTTGAACACCTAATTACCCAAAAATTAAAGTCTAAAACAAATTACACGTCCGCCATCTTTTAACGTTGCAAATGGCCTCAGGCGTGATTTAATGTATGTATGTACTTCAAGTTTGACATTGATACTATTGACAGATGGATAGATACTTGAGATCGCTTGACCGCCATTATTAAAAAGAAAATCTTTTCTTTTATACAGATTGGACTAACGTAATATGTCCATTGTGTCGTAGAAATGAAGTTACGCCCTTTTAGAATAAGAACATCTTAATAAATTTATAATAAAATAATTATACATCCTAGGGAAAAAATAAAACTATTAGTGTCTTCCTCCTTCCAAACAGTATCTATAAAACGAATAAAATTAAAGTCTTGAAAATATGAAATCTTGTCAATTGTTGTCCAAGATTGAGATACATATTTGAATTAAAAAATATGTTGCAAATACATTGCACAGCGCCCACATGACTCCTATCTACTTTTAGCCAAGCTAAAATCCGTCCTAACTGCTTTTATTTAGCCAAGCTGTATTAATGCTTCTTCTTCCTCTTGCATAATTAATTACTTGCTTGAAAAAATTGCCTGTTACACGGAGACGAATGAAAAATACTTTCATCCCAATATCCTACGAAGATTTTCATAAAATGGTATAATTTGGAAACACCAGCTACTCGACGACAGATGGCGCTTTCTTATTTTTTTACACATACATACATACATAAACTGACGCCCTCATTCCCAGAGTGGGGTTGGCAGAGCTACAGAACTACCAAGCACTCTTAAATAAATTGTTGATAATTCCGCAACCACGCTTTGCACAACCAGGCCAAGATGTTTACCAGTGTATTAGTGACAGGTTGCAAGCCCATCGCCTAAGAGTACTAGAAGCTTTTATTATTCCCTTATTTTTTTAGATAATTAGAAAATACAATTATAGTAATGGGGGCGCCACTGTGCAATGAGAGATGATACGACTATGTGTAGAGTCCATATGGATCGCTATCACCATCTCATTATTTAACCTACCGCAAAGCAGCAGTGTTCGCATTGTTCTGTTCCGGCGTGTGGATAAGAAAACTGGTGAAAATACTAGCACAGAGGCATCCGCGCAGTGGCAACGCATTTCCTGTCTTACGATTATACTCTTGAGAATCCAAGTTTCCATGTGTCTCAGTTCCAACTTACCATAGCGTGGCCTGTGCTTGGTTGCCTTCCTGAGGCCCTACTTTTAAAATCAAAGTTCAATGATACGTTAGTTCCCTTTCTCCCTCCATCCCTTTCCCTCGATTCAGTCCCGAGTGACGAGTGACAGGGACTGGGCATCTACCCTTACCATGACTTACAATTACCGTAGGTACTCGCTAGCGAGTCGAAAGCGAAATGCAAATACAGTATTCTTATAGAGTGCGTAGGACAGAGCATGTAGTCATGGTAAGGGTAAAAACATCAACATGGAGCAGTGATATTATGGCATAAATGCCATAAAAAACCGGCGAACTGGGTGAAATTGGGTAAATAGAGATTTGCAGGTTAAGTAAAAATACCTACACTGTAAAATAAATCATATTCTACTTATTATAACACTGAGATTTAAACGTAATTTTCCGTAATTAGTAACAAGTTATAAATATTTTAGATTATATTTCTATTCTCGCTGCGAATCTCTATTGACACGCTAGGCGCAGTCTGAAATCGATAACGAGTATTTGGAAATTTCACTCCAGCAAGAAAAACTAAAGCATTATTTTAAACGTATCTTTATTCTCATCGTTTTCAATTAGTTGCCTATTACTAATACATACAATATTAATTTAATTCTCTTCATAAATATCTATCTCACTAAGTGCTTTATTATCTTTACAATAAGAATATTTTTAATACATTAGTTCTCTATTTAATTAAAATCTATTTATCGTACCATGCCTTAAATTAATTGGGTTGTTTATAAACTTTAATACAGCCGTATAATTTCAAATTACCTAGGTTAACATTAGCTATAATCTAACATTACCTATACATTGTGCTACCTTACAAAATGATCATACCATGTAAGGTATTTAAATTAATGTAAGTACGTGTAAATTGTACCCAGTTACTCCTTATCTGTTACATATTTTGGATTATGTCATGTTTTGTTTCGAAATTCGGATTTTTGTTCAATGAAATGGCGTAAAATTTACTTAATCTAATCATAAAACAACGTCGCTCGCCGCCGTCTGTCCCTCTATACGCTTAGATTTGTCAAACTACGCATCAGATTTTAATGTTGTTTTTATCGATAGATGGAGTTGTAGAAAGAGAGGACAATAGAGAGATCTCTCTCCAGGCGGGTGTTATGAAGATAACCTTAAAACAACAAGGTTTCAGCAGAAATAAGCTTTCGATGAAATGGGAATTCAGCGAAGTAAAATATTATATGAAATGAGTGTCGTCGTTTAAAAGAGGTCCACTGTATTCACTTATGTGGACCCGGCCCATTACATGTTAAAAACAGTGTAAGACCCCTTACCAAGAGATAAAATTACCGTACTCTCTTGCGAGTCGGAAGCTCTGTCTCTCGCACTCTATAAGAATACTGTAAGGGAGAGCATTCGACTCGCTAGCGAGTACGGTAATTGTAACTCATGGTAGGGTCTTAAAGTCTTTCGGGTTGAGAATGAATTTGTTAGACTATCAGAAGAGCGTATGAGAGCGATCGAGAGAGAAGTACACACCAGAAGGCTGTTTAAAGGAGCTTTTCACTGTACCTACAATCGACCGCAATTATTGATAGACAAGCTTATAAAATGTGCGTTGCCATGGCAACAGTTTCCTTAGAGATATCACGAAAACTTGATGAAACAAATGCCTAAGGAAGGAGTAAAGTATTTTTTGTACTCGTCGATTAAAATGTTTGTATTACGATTTCATAGAGAATACTGTAACGTCACTCTTTTCATCGTTGAATAGTCTATGTTACTTCCGAAACAACCGAAATAACTATTTCGATACGCTCTAGACAACCGAAAAAAAATTGAAAATAGAACTTCGTATTTAAATAATATGTGCCCTTGTTTAAGGAGACTCGATGCGGTAAAAAATTTGCCAATATTGTATGGCGTTTTGGAACGTAGCAGCATCGCGTCATCTGTCAAAAATCTACTTAAACTTGCTGCTGTATCCAGGACATTAAAAAAAACCGGTGGTGTGATAATTTTTCTTTTAAAAGCCAAGAAGTTTACGTTTTCTCTGTGGAAATAAAAATCATCATTCATAAAGATTTCATAGAGAATACTGCAACGTCACTCTTTTCATCGTTGTTACTTCAGAAACAACCGAAATAACTATTTCGATACGCTCTAGACAACCGAAAAAAAATTGAAAATAGATCTTCGGATTTCCATATGTGTCCTTGTTTAAGGAGCCTCGATCCGATACAAAATTGCCAATCTGTGGCGTTTCGGAACGTAGCAGCGTCGCATCATCTGTCAAAAATCTACTTTTAGTTTTCTTATATACTCGTATTAATGACTTACATTTTTAATTTTAATGAACTCGTACAAAAAGTATTGTTCACAATAGTGTCATAATTAAGCTTTTTAATCTCGTACCTTACTTAGGCCACTCAGCAAGCTTCGTGGCCTAAACACGGTACTCGACTAAAAAGCTCTATTATAACACGATTACGAAAAATACTATTATAGATGGATAAAAACTTTATTTACACAAAATCAGGACTCTTAAGTGTAAGTAATTCTTATCATTATAAAAAGGAAAACGGATCATTCACTCTCCAATCGGGGTTTCCGATATCGATGTGATATTTTATTAGAATTAAAGGGCCGTTAGTAAGTACCTAACTACAATTTAGAATTCATCAAATCAAATTTAATAAAAATCATTTTAAGGAATTGAACAATTATTCGTATTATTTTCCTAGTTGATAATTTTACAAAGTTTCGGCGCGTTGATGTCTTTTCTATATCTTGTTATATTGAAATATAAATGTCAATAACGAATAACTAATAAAAATCACATGAAAAGCCTAATAGAGGGTCAGCATCTTTCATTTCAGAATTGTTTTTGAATAATTTACACATCACAACATTAATCCGTCCTTCTGATCGCAATTGTATCTTCTTAACACTTTTTTATATTTTATCAGACGGTAAAACAAGACAAAATGTGCACAAATTGCATTTTTCATTATTATTTATTTGGCACTTTATTTAAATAGTTTTTAGGTACGTTGACTCCATTTGATTATTTAATTTATACATTAATACGATAATATCAAATAATATTAATTCATAGTTTTCCGAACTATTTTATAAGACCGTTTCGACCTTAAAGTATAGTCGGTAGATATCAAATAACGTATATCGTATATTCTAGACGCCTATATCAGGAAACTTTTATAAAATATTTTAAGTCTGACTTAAAGAAGTTAAGTTCCATATTAATGTACCATAATATTATAAATATTATTTACAATTATGTAAATATAACATAATTACATCAATTATATGTAATTCTATAATTATTAAATAGGTAATAAATAGTTAATGTTTGGGGTATACCTAGAATTTTTGGCACTACATTTTTTAATGATAAAGTTATTTATGTCAGTACTAAAGTACATCTGTCTATCTAAATACACTATTAAAAATAAACAACAGTTTTATATTTTTAATAAAATATATGAGGGGAAAGTAAAAGTAACTAAAGTGAGTGATTTAAAAATAATATATGTACTTAACGATCGTTTAGTATCTAAATTGCAAAATAAATTTCTCTTACTAGGAACTTCATAACTTAACTAAAATAATTATAGTTTTTCTCATTTTAGATCTTAAAATACATTAATATTTTTGTGCAAGGAGTGTTATAAAAGAATTATATCGGGTAGGAATATAAAAAAACTAAGACCTACCTACCTAGTCTCAAGACCTACCTAATACAAATATATTAATTATTATAATTACATTTAGACATTGTATTAAAAAGAGAAAATTACAACAAATAATTACTATGCACAAATTTAACATAAAATATTGTAAATTCGTTTGCAACGTTCGATAACTGTAATTACCTAAAATAAATTACAAAGTGACAAAATTGTTATAAAACTGTGGTTAGGGATAGAATCGCTTATAGTTGAAAATTTTGAAATCCATCTTTTCGCAGCTATGGTCGCTATTATCGCTATAAATAAAAGTAAATTAATAACGCGTCACCGTCGCACTTTTCTGCTTATCAGAAAGTGACTGTTATTTTACCTTCATTAAATCGCTGTAGATAAATTTCTATCCACTGCGATAAAAGTTAACAGAGGCCTGCAGGGTAGGTTATTTTATTCCTATATACACATTTATTACCACAATGTTTAATAATAGGTAGCAAATTAGTAAACCTCAGAGGTTTTTATGCAACAAAACTATTTACAAATCGAACGGTACCGACAATGATTGACATTGACTTTTTGACATGAAGATTGCTATTATTTACACGCCAAAGTGTAAAGTAAAACTTCAATTTTGGTAACTACACAGTGGGAACCTTGGCTGTAGGGTAGCTTGGCAAAAAAGTTCAAGTAAAATGAAGGCGCTGTTCGTAGTAAAATTGGTAACATATCGGATTTTTGCCTATATATTATCCTGCTGTTGGTTAAGAAAATTTCTGTTTCACATGACACCACGTCAAACCCCTTTCTGCCAAACTATACAGATATAAAGGATGATTCACAAATCAAAATGAGGTTATGCCAAAGTCATGATGAGGAACTCTATGAAATAGCTGGGTACCTACCATTATTTTATCGAAACACTTGTCAACGAACGTATCATTTACGCAGAATTTTAATTTCCAACTAAAGGCATTTCTCACCGCATGCGTTTTTTTTGTTAATGATAATTCTAAACCAACCTAACCTACTAAATTAATGTTTAAGATATCCTGAAAACATCTTGGTTTCAGTACAAAATTGAAATTTAATGAAATGATACAATCGATGACGTGAAATTCTATAAAATTATGGATTACCGAAATAGCTACCTATAATTCGCGTCCATCGTCTCGATCA
The DNA here is from genome assembly GCA_927399475.2 of Acleris emargana. Lineage (NCBI taxonomy): Eukaryota > Metazoa > Arthropoda > Insecta > Lepidoptera > Tortricidae > Acleris > Acleris emargana. The sequence goes on along the minus strand of OV656856.1, from coordinate 5,994,933 downwards.
ATCAGAACTATAAGTACTATCAGCAACACAGTTACTGTAGTGTTACCTATAATCTTGTTACCTTACAATAATGCTCACTATTGGTTACTAAAGCACCGGATGGCGCTCTTGTCAGAGAACCCATTTTTTATCTTAAGGATCACGTAGAAGATTAGACCCAATGGTTGCATAATTAGTTCACAGTGATTTATTATTTTGGTTGTTCGAATAAACTATTCTATAACAAAAAACAAAACATAGTCAACATTTTCATAAAACAAAACAATCACCAGGAATAATTGACCGGCGACACCGCCGTTAATATTATCATTCTCTACACTAAGTTCGTTCTCTCGTTCGTTCCTAACTATGCCTCTCTCTGTATCACCTCCGTTACTACAAATTTGAGCTGCGTGGCTTGCACCATTCTTTTCGTGGGTAGCGTGGGCTGCGTGGGTGCTACCGGCGGGCCCTCGGTGGGGTCCGTGGGGCAAACCGGATCAGAGTCTTTTGTGCGAGTCGGTGCTGGAGCTCTTGAGCGAGCCGAAGCGGCGCGGCTGCGGCGCCGGGGCCGGCTCCCGGTCGAGGCTGGCCGCTCGCAGGATCAGCCCCCGCTGCCTGTGGGGAGACTCTGACCGAATCTGCAAAAAATGTTTCAGCGGTTCAGCAAAGGCAAGTGAAGTCGACTGACTAATTAAATTTGTCTTAGCTCTTTAGTCGCATTGTCCCTTGCTCATATTGAAGTCAAGCCGCCCTTATCATTTTAGTCGCGACGTCATCCAACTGCAAGAAGAATCAAATACCAAAAATACCAGCGATCAAAACGCTCGAAAATCGATTCAGCTCCAAGCGAGTGTTTGGGTCGTTCATCTTTTTTACCGACAATAAACCGTCGATTTTCAGTTTTTTAGATTTTTGAACTATCAATAACTATGGTTTCAGTGCTTGATTTCAAAAAAAAGTTGCATTTATTCTTTATTAAAACTAATTAATGCTTCCTGTCCTGCATTCTTTATTTATTCTTTTTAATATGGTTTACCAGAAACACTGACAGAGTGGCCGTTTTCAGCCGAGACCAAGTACCTATTAGATGACCACTCTGTCACGGCATTCTACGGAAAACAATATTATTAAAAAAAACCTGGGTAAAGAAAGAGCACAATTATTTGGTACTTTTAGATAAATAAAAGTATGGACGTATATTAAACACGAAAAAAATAATTATCTATACTCTAATGAGATGCTTAATACGATGAGAGACAGGCTATTGTCGGTAAAAAAGAAGAACGACCCGTTTACGAAAAACCTGGTTAATTAACCGGTAGGTATTTTTTTGCGCTAAGTAACAACGTGTTCAACGACCACTGCTTCGTGTGCGTCATGGTCTTTGACAGCAGTTTACAAGTCAGCATTCTCGTCTACGACTAGTTAGCGTGTTGTACGGTATCCTGCCTTTTGGCCGAAAAATGTTTGGCAAAATCAGAAGAAAAACCGTTTCATTTGCCAACCCGTTTTTTTTCTGTAATTGTAAATATTTCAGGATTTTTATAAAATGTAACCTACCCTATCCTACAGGGTTCTAACCAATAGGACCATTAAAAATCCAGGTTGGCAAATAAAAAGGTTGGGAAACGATGTATTTTGCCAAAAGGCCGTAAGGTGATGGAACCAGACAAGGCACCAATAATGGACATTGATTCTTATTTTACAGAAGATAAGGGTTATTCATTTGTTTTGAAACAATCAATTTAGTACCGTATCAAATTTGAATTAAGAGCGAACTGTCCATTACTGGTGCCTGTCAGCTAAAAGTGTCAATTATTGGTGCCGCCACCCTACCGTATTGTACTCTTACCGGCTCCCCGACCGACCCTCCCCGCTGCTGCCTCGGCCCTCGACTCCTGCGTTCAGTGAACGACGTCTCCAGCGACCGTTGCGACGTGTCGCTCATGGTCTGCGACAGCAGGTGCGTGGTGGACGACGAGTTTGAGTCCTCAATGTTGGAGTACTCGTCAAGGCTGTCTTCACGCTGCGGAGTATCGCACTCCTGGAAAAATAAAATAAAATCATCAAATTAGGTCTCAGGCTTATCCTTATGTGGAAAAGCTTAAAACAATAACTTGGCATTATGTAGTTAACATTTAAACGACTAGGTATATAGCGATTTCCGAAAATTGATAAATCGTATAGGATTGACGTAAGCTGATAACAAACCGTGTCGACCGCATAACGTCAATTCTATACGTTACCAGTCGATAGAATACAGAAACTTTAGCAGCAGTTTCATCTTGGCTAGACCTAGGATTTTTGGTCGAGGTCGTCTAATTGACAAGATTTCATATTTTCAAGACTAATTTTATTCGTTTTATAGAATCGTTTGGAAGGAGGAAGACACTAATAGTTTTATTTTTTCCCTAGGATGTATAATTATTTTATTATTAATTTATTAAGATGTTCTTATTCTAAAAGGGCGTAACTTCATTTTTACGACACAATGGACATATTACGTTAGTCCAATCTGTATAAAAAAAAAGTTTTTCTTTTTAATAATGGCGGTCAACCGATCTCTAGTATCTATCCATCTGTCAATAGTATCAATGTCAAACTTGAAGTATGACAGATTTTTTTCTCGTGAAAAAGGCAATGGTATTATATATATTCAGGCATAGTATTGGTAAAACTCGTTTTTTTTTAACTTACTTGTAATTTTGTCAATAAAGAAAAATAAATCTAAATAAATATTTTGCCGTGTTCAGGAGGCAAAACCCTTTCGATTCGTATAGTAATTTGCAGGTGTCACCAAAATGAAATGTTGTCAATTATAAACAGTTCGTTGACATTGAAACAACTCAAGGCGCCAACAAGGTGTAGCTCACCTCGTCTAACTGTCTAAGGGTGTTAGAGTAGTGGTGCCTTCGAATCTCTTCCCTCTCCTTCTCCCGCTCCCTCTTGCCCAGTTCTTCCGCCAGCATCATCACCTCCCAGTCACCTCCACTACCTGCGATTGCTGTCAAAAAATACGTTGAATTGAGTTTATTCGGTCTGACTTTTTCTTAAGTGGTTTAATCTATTTTATAACTTGTGGGAGGACCTTGTGCAGGGTCCGTCCGGGTTGGTACCACCATCTTATCCATTAACCTACCGCCAAGCAGCAGTGTTCGCATTGTTGTGTTCCGGTTTGGGGATAAGACAGCCAGTGAAATGACTAGCATAGAGGCATTCCATCTTCGGCCTCAGGGTTGGCAACGCATTTGCAGTCTTAGGATTGCGGTCTTGTGAATGCGAATGTCTATGGGTCACAGTTTCCACTTACCATCAGGTGGCCTGTGTGCTCGTTTGCCTTCCTATGATATAAAAAAAAAAAAAAAAAAACGAATTTACATACGAGTATATATAAAAAAACTCTAATTAATAAGTTAAAAATAATAAAGTGAATTAAGGAAAGCGGAACTAATCTCAGACCTCAGGGCATTCTCGCACCATATCCAAAAAATAAGGATTAAACAAAATTTGTAGCCGGTTCAAAAGTGATTGTATATTTATTTTGGAACATGAAGAAAATATTGGTTTTTTTTTTTCGAATCCGCATCAAACTCTGTGCGTAACCACACAAGACTACAATTCAAAGATTGCGTTCAATGCTAGTAATTTCGCCAGTTGTCTTTGCCCCACTGCCTTTACCTGTATTGCAGCTATTTTGGAGGATAATCGACTCTTAAATCTGACTGACAAATTTTGTTGCTATTTATATATATATATAAATTTAGCTCCGGGCGTTGTTTCTCACTCTAAAAACTAATCTACAACATGTTTGAAAATCGTAGAGATCGGACTAGGTTGAAAGGAGCGTCCTTACTGAGAGCATTCGCATGTAATGAGCATTCGGCGCGAACATCGAGTGGTGTGTAAGCTTTGTAACGCTCCGCTCAACGTCCACACCTCTTGAATATTCACGCAAATGCTCTCAGTGAGGACGCTCCTTAATAGGAGAGAAACATTATCGCACTTTGTATGGTTTTGTAAAGTTCACAATCTTTAAGGACTTACGTAAAGGAGACATGCTGCTGTGCCTGGAACTACTGGCGCGCTCACGCCGCGAGGTGCTCTCCACGAATTCTTCAAACACCGGCGTCCGCGGGATCGACTCTGAATCACTACTCGATGTTGATTGGCTGTAATAATAAATATTAGATAGACAAAAACCAAGTTATAATAACAACCACTTCTTTCAGAGCTGATATCTCTGCAACGGCTCAACCGAATTCTATAAAACTAAGCTAAAAACCACCGCAAGAAAACTTGTTTTCAAATAACAAAAGCACATACAAATCGGCTCACGCGTTTAAGAAATACGGTGCCATAGCCAGACACACAGCAGACACACAGACACACTCACAGACATGCACGCATCCTCGCACGCAAGCACGCACGCACACCGCACGCACGCACGCACACACACACGCACGCACGCACGCACGCACGTATTATTAACATTACAATTAACGAATTGAAAACCTTCTCCTTTTTTTAAACTCGGCTAAAATCCATATGGTTTAACTAAAAGTTATCTGGGAGGGAACTTACTCGCCACTCCAACTATGGTCGGTTCCGATGTCGAGCTCGACATCATTGCAGTTTTGTGCGGGCTTGTGACTTGCGTTTGCGCCGCGGTTGTACCCGAAAAACGACCCTAAGCTGAACTTGCGATGGTGGCGTTGGCGTCCTAGATCACCTGAAAACGAGAAATAGCTCCTATTACCATATCTTGGAATGGGGTTAGGGTCAGTTCTTTCATAGCCAAGTATGTCAACCAACTCTCCTAAATTCTTCTTTTTCTTCTCAATTGGCCTCTCCAACTAGCGAACATTGACAGTCAGCTTTGCAAATTTGTCCTAATCTCTCGCGAGGAGAAACAGATGCAGTCTTCATCAACTCATCATGACGGACAAACTCGCTGGCAAGAAACACTAAGGTCGCAGGAAATCATGGTTGAGGAATCTTCGAGAGTGATCTCGCATCGCGAGAGATATCGCAATTACCCCTAGTTAATTGCGGATCAAAAACCCACCACACGTAAAGTATTATATTCTTAGAAGGAACTTGATAAATACTTACTTTTCTCCTTTCTTCCCGTATGGTGCATCCCAGTATCTACAGAGAGTGTCTTCTTTATTTTCGACTTGGTATTGTCCAGATGAGTGCCGAAGAAGTGGAAAGGACGCATACCACGTTTGCTAGTTCGTAAACTGGACTGTTCTGGGCTGAGAAGGGAACGATTTTCAGAAGTCCCGTGAGGAGATAGGGGCCTAAGAAAATATAAAAATGACTTCATAGAGAAATATGTTTTAAACAACCTCATAGGATTGCCTTAAGATACGCCGAAGGGCGTCCTATGGCATTTATGATGCAGAGCAGGTAAAATAACTTTTATAAATTTATTGCATAAAAATTACCGTCTTAGATCTTGCATTTCCATGCTTTCTTGGTCACTCTGGTCCTCCCAAGACTGTCTATGTCTTAATTTTGCAGCTCGTTTTCTCGAATAAGTCCCAGCTTTACCATCAAGATTCAGGTCTAAACGCTTGGACTTGTTAACTGTCCACTGTTCCTTACTCGAGTAAGATTTGTCAGTTCTACTTGATATCGTTTCTGCTAAACTCTGGAGTTCTGAATATGATAATTTTCGTAATTCTATTCCTTCCGTAATTTGGACAAGCTTCTCTTCCGTGAGTTCATCAGAAGATAACTCTTCCTTGGGAGATGGTGGAGGTTCCGGTGCATTTCTTTCTTCGTCTTCGCCACTCATAGTTGGAGGTGATGTTGCAAAAACGGTATCAAGTGAATCACCTCGCTGTAAAGAAAACAAAACTCATTTTACGTTACATTACATTACTATGAATTTTAAGATTTCGGTGTCTTTATTACCATGAAACCCTCTTCAGCGCCAGATACGTCTTCGCTTCCGGAACTACCATTTTTGGAAAGAGCCCTTTTTATTAAATCAGCATCAGTTGGTTCTATTTCTGGCTCGTCACGTTCAGCTTCTTCTGCAGTAGGTATAGCGCCGGTTCTACCCACTCGCTCTAGCTCCTGGATGCGCTTCTGTAGTTGATTAATTATTTCATCTCGTTTCCTTACTTCATTCTCTAAACTATTGAATCTGGTAAATTGAATCTTGTGTTAGTACTTGCACGTATAAAACGTAATTAATCAAATAATAATCATGTTAAGAATATGTTTTGTAAATTAAAAAGTGAGGAACTGTGAAAAAACTAAAATCTTGGAACTTTGAATGGGGAGGTATTTTGGACAATTTAAAACTCTGGTCGTCAAGGAATCGTTTGGCAAAAGTTGTAATTCATTTATTGCTGGTTACCTGTCTTGAAATTTCCCTTGGACATCGTGTAAATGACCTTGAATTACTTGTTTGATTCCAAGGAGCACCTCACCAAAATATTCCTGTTCTTCAAGGGAGCCTGAAAGGGTAAACAAATCTTATTCGCTTATGACATACACGTAAACGATTAACCCATTTATTTGAAGCTAAAACTCACCTCTCAATAATTTTCTTTGATTGGCCACAGCAGATATGAGAGTAAGTTTTGGCTTCTCTGGAGGAACCTTTATTTCTTCAGGCCTCAGGGATTTAAAGCTGTACATAGGATCTAAATTTTCCTGTAATTCATATTCTGGTCTTATGTTTAAGCCTAAATCTTGCTTGGATTCAGTACTTGGGGGAATGATTTGGCCACTAGAAGGATCAATAGATTCAGATATTTGTTCAATTTCGGGTTCACCTTGTGCTTGTGATGTTTCTGTAATAACTTCATTTTGAACTTCCGGCATTACAAACACTGAATCATTTTTATCATCACTTGGGACACCAGCAGGTGGCGAAGGCAAGGTATGTCTGTGAAATGTAACACTTTTAGAAAACTTTGAATGTCTTGCTGCATAGCCCTCTAAGGTTGGCGCTCGGCGGATGAGACGCTTTAACTCATTACTCTTCTCGGGACTCTCAGCAGGAGTGACATCTTCTGACAATTTTTTGAGGATCGATTTCAGAGTCCGCCTTTCAAGAGTTTCATTAGATCCTTGACTTCCGAGAGAATCGATTGATTTTCGCTTATATTTTCTTTTATCCATAGTACTGCCTTCAGAAAGACTTCTCGTTAAAGTATCACCTAATAAGTCTTCTGAGGAACTGGTGTAATCTAAACTCGAACTGCGAAATTTAACTACGTTTTCTAATTCTGCTAACTTTTGCCGTTCGTTTAAAATTTTTAATTTCTTAACAAAAGGCAAACCTCCGTATTCTGGCGATAAGTCATCTATTGATCTATACTTCTTGGCTTTTGGTAAAAGCATACCCCCAGTTAAAGTGTGTGGATTAGGTTCCATAGCATCGCTTGCTTTTGCCACGTTGGTTTTCTTAGGAGAATAAGTTAATAAATCTACAGATTTTTCTTGGACGGGTTCCAAAGGGCCTGTTAAGCATATCTTAGGTTTATCTTGCCTAACATTATCATTATCAACGTCAACATTATTATTGTCTATTCTAACAAGCTCCGCTGTAACTATTGGTACAAATATATTAACAGCTGTCTCTACCTTACTTTCTCCTTTATCACCTTGACTCGTACATTCAACTTCTTTAGTATCGTCATTGGATATACTTTGACTCTTTGACTCTCCTAAAATTGCTGCTTTTTTGAGTTTCGTCCATGGTTTTTTAGGCTTAGGCTCCTCTTTGCTTTCGGATTGTTGGATAGGTGTAATCTCTACGGACGTTTTTTCTGGTAAAGCCATTTTAATTTTCTCACTTGTTAATTCCTTGGGCGAGCTCCCGCCGGATTCTTTTGGAGAACCTCCTCCTTGTAACATCTTCAATTTGTCCCGGAACGTTGATCCTACGGCTCTGGCTGGAGATTTGATTTTACTTACAACTGAATGAGGTATCAAAATCAAATTACTCTCAGTTTTAGGAGTTGGTTCAACCACCGCTGCAGGTTTCTCGCTCGCTTCTTTCATAAGAGGCTGAGAAACGGAGGTCCCGTCACCTTGTACTTGCAATATTTTATCTCTAAAACTTACTTTTGGACGCGATGCACCGTCACTTGAGCCTGATGAGTTTTTTCTAGAATGTTTAGCTGTAGGACTATGAAGTTTTCCGGGAGAGCTGGATTCGGAGCTTTTTCTTATTGGACTTAACGTTTTTATTGTAGGGCTTAAAGGACTTTTGATTGAACTAGGGCTAATTGTGTCTGAACTTGATGCCTGGTTGCTGTTTGTCGGCGTTAGTTGATTCTTTTCTCGTTCCTCTTTGGCTTTTAACAGTAAAAGCCTCTGGAGAAGAGGCAGCCCAGCGCCGATGACCTCGGATTCACCGTGAGCTGAACTTGTGGAAGGAGATGGTTGTGGCTGAGGTGACACAACAGAAGATGTTGAATTCCGTTGTTTGGCTGCTTTCTCCTCACGATCCTGTAAAGTTATTTGTTTACATACATTTTGATATTCGAGATTAAAAATTATTTTAACATTGTACCAGAAATGCTTATTAAGTCACACCTGTTTCTCTTTCAGTAATTTTAATCGAGAGAGTAAAGGTAATCCAGCTCCGATTGGTGATATGCTTTTATCTCCGTTTTTACTGCCTGATGCGGTTTCACAGCCGTCCTTTAAAATAAAATTAACGCTTACATTACCAGATCCAATTATTGTGTACGTATCTATAAAAAAAAAACAATCATACGTCACGTTTTCGAATCGTCTAACTTCTATTCAAAAACATGTTTTTAACCTATCCGTACACAAATCCCTTAAGTTAAAGACTACAGGTAAATTTTTATCATTACTCCTAGATGACGATACAAAAGTCAACGTCAGTATCTACTTGTTATTTAGTTGCGTTCAATCATCATCAAGTTAGTTTAAGCGAATCACAGCATCAAGCGAATCATCGGGCTCTTTTACCACACCCATAGTATTTTTATTATACGGATCAATGTGTGTGTGAACTCGTTGAAGTTATGCAGTAGGGTCGTTTTCCTATATTCCTATTTCTATGTCATCAACCAATCGTCTTACACCTTTCCTCGATGATGATACGACAGAACGTAAAATTTCGTCCTTGGGGTACAAATAGTTTTAACTTACATCTTGATTCATGTGTTGCGAGTCATCACTCTCAACTCTGGCCATTCGTTTTAGTGTCTTTCCATCGACAGATGATTTTTCTCCAGTCAATGCTTGGAGCTCCAGCGATTCACCGGAACGGCGACCAGCTCTAGACCTACTTCGAATAGCATTTCTAATTCCCTGCAAAATTTATATTTTACCATTGTGATATAATATCATTAACAGATGACTTATAGTATTTGTACCAATTTGAATATACAGGTGGGGTTGGTAGGGTATATAATTATATTTTAAATCTCTATAACTATCAGGTCTACAGAGTTATCAACAAGTTTTTAGGGTTGTTGGTAATTCTGTAGCTCTGCCTACCCCACTCTGGGAATGAAGGCGTGAAGGTATGTATGTATGTATGTATAACTATTAAACACCTTGTAGACATTAGATGAAGGGTGCCAGATGTCTACCAATGAATGACATTTCAGTAGAGTTATTGATGTTGTATGTTTTATAGATTATTAATCTTACTGAATAATTACCTAGTGTTTTAAGAAATAAAGAACACATTGTGTTTGAAAGAAATGTCTTTTAGCGTGCTTAACTAAAATTATAGTGGCTCCAAATACCTTTCCAACATCACTTCGGAGTTTGTGCACAATCCTTTTTGAAGTTTTATCGTCACCTGCCTTATCGGGACTTATGTCTCCTGTAGAAAAATACATTTCATCAATAACTAAATCAACATAATTAGAAAATTGTACTTTAGCCATTTTTTTATTGTTATATCGAGCAATTTTGCAAGTTTTTGCCAATTAGTTATATACCCGATAGTACCTTTACCTTTGGCCCTTTGTCTGGACATGCTCTTTACTTCTTGCAGTCTTTTCCTTCCCAAGGTCTGTAAAATATCTTGTGCTTCTGGATAATCCTTCATTGCAGCTAGAACATCTTCCCGGGACAGCGAAAACAGCTCCGAATATCCCACAGAACGAACATCTGCGGTTCGCCTAAAATTATCAGAGAAGTACAAATTTATTAGCAAGGCAAGACGCGAAAGCAGTAGATATTTAAGTAAAGTATAAATTTTAGTTTCTTACTTATTCAGTCCATCTAAATTAAGTATTCCTATTTCTCCGAAAAAGTCCCCTGCTTTCATCGCGGTAAGCACTCTCCCTGTTTCCGATATGACTTCTAATATGCCGTCTGCTATTATAAACATCTCTCTAGCGACCTCACCTGTCATTGAAAATTACAATAAAACGTTATTTAAAATGACACTTATTTGTAGCACCAGAGAAATTTCATTAAGAATTCGTTTACCTTTTCTGCAGATAGAGTCCCCAGGGGTAAAAATATAAGCTTTCATCTTCAATACAAGATCGTGTAGGAATTCAGGTTGGCACTCTTGGAAAATTGTGACCTAGAAAATGTATTAGTCTTTTATATCACGTTTTTGGAAATGTAGGTTTTGTCTATTGATTCAAACAATTTAATAGGCAATTGTTTTTAATTGGCTCGTAAACTAAATTATAAATTAACAAAATATACCTACATATTGTGTCAGTACACGATATAGAAAAAAAAAACATATTTCATTTTCAACACTTCAACTTATGCTCTTAATTAGAAATTATTGCTGAGCTTCACAATACTAGGCCCAGTTATGGTTCCACTAATTCAACTGTCTTAGGGACCATGCAGCCAGCGGACCTGCTTGAGGGGGTGTTCTTTTTGTAGTGGTGATTATTATTTATATCTAAAATATTTGAGTAGCTTAGTTTTATTTTAATTTTAATAAGTTTAGTTTTAAATTTTAATTGTAGTAGGTACCTATATTATACAAAAGCAAATGAAACTAATTGTTCATTGATAACTAAAAAGATGTTGAACAATGTTGATATTACCGTTGCTATAGTAACGACGATTGACGATCGCAAAAAAGGTAATCATTAATTACTGATTTTGAATGTCTTTACCTTTTTAAGCACGCTCAAGTTGACGTGCAAGGCAAGCTCTGTCTTCAGCTTGTCAGGTAGCAGTCCCAGGGCTGTGTTGATGTCACCACCGCCCTGTATCCTGCCGCGGGACCAGGAGTAGTCATACCAGCGGAGCACGCGGCGTTTCATCCCACCTGGGACCTGGAAGACGAGGATTTTGTGGTAATATGTATCAATTCTAGACAAATAACAGAGATTTGGGTAAGTAAAAATACAATCACGAGTGTTGCGCTGAATGTTAAAGTTATTAACAAACCAAACAATCTTGCCTCTAAGCTGGAAGCAACCGTTTGACAAATTCTACAATTTACGCAGCAATGGCAATGAGGTACAAAAAGTAAAATAGAATCATTCAAATCGATAAGACGTAAGTTACGTTCCGTATATAAGGTTTTGGCGCATAATAGGTATGTATCTGGTTAATCAAGCCTTCTTTTGAATTTGAAATGTATTTGAAACGTCCTCTGCTGATAACTTACTTTATGGTGCCTCATGTAAGTCTTGGCTCCATCCAGCAACCTCTCAAACTCCAGCCTGTTGGCGTTCCTGTTAGTGATGACATTGCCGACCTGTCCGACTATGGTGGCGAAAATGAACACCCCGATCAAGTAGCTTACAATAGTGAACACGTATCTGCAACAGAAATCGAAAATGTAGACATTGTAGACCTGAGACCCTACTTTGAAAATCGAAGTTCAAAGTTAGGTTAGCCACTCCATTTATGTCGATTTTGTCTCAAATGACCAGTGACAGGGGTGGGGATAACGTTACTTCGAACATGGATTTTCAAGGTAGGGCTCCTTGTTAGAGGCAAGGTTGAACTGCTACTTGGAACAAAACGGTGAAGAATAGAAAATAAAAGAATGAAAATTACGACGGATAAAAACAAAAGAAATCCATAACTATTCTACAAATAAAATAGATTTTGAACAGTGAAACAAAAAACAGTGCAAAGTTTTCGAACAGTTGCAATAATAAAAAACACCCCCAAGCAGATACATACAGTAAGCGATGCGATTACAATATGGCGGTTTCAATCAATGAAGGCTGTTCGAAAACTTTCAAAAACTTCGCGTCGATTCGATATCGATGAGTAAAGGAAAAGGAACAAATAAAAAGACAATTTCCACGAAAAGAACTAGTCACATTTATTGTCGTTACCCAAAGTTTGTCGCTGTCAAGCGAACAGCCTCCAAATTTCTGCCGCCGCCATTTTAAGTGTTATAATACTTCACATAGGCTGTTTTCTCTTAAAACATTTCCATTTTCCCTTAGAGCTTACTCGGTAAAAAACTTCGGAAGAACGGTGATAGCTGGCGAAAAGGTACGACGGTCATTCACATTTACGATGGTGACCAGGCAGTTCTAGTAGCAGTTTCTGAATCGCAACCTAATGTGACCTATTCAATATAATCATTATATTTCCCACCCTGTATAAAAGGCACTCAATCCTAAGATACGTACAGCATGGACGACTCATAAGAGAAAAAGAAAGTCCAACATTAATTCGAGTATATAGAGAAGTACAAAGTACCTAGTGGATTATATACATACAGGGAGTCTTTATCTGGATGCCACTGCTTGATTATTTTGTGTACCTGTTCGTAAACCGTGCTGGTAAATATTTTGTAATTAGGGATTTGTTTAAATAATGTATTTTTGTTTGCATAAAATATTATCGTTCTTAATCCGATTTATAAAACAGTGCAATAAAAAACAGCCGCTATGTGAAATATTATATTACAAGAGGAAAAACATATAAAATTCCTACGTAAGTGCGAAACGGACGATTAGTCAGATCATGTTCGTAAAAACAAATTCATTATGTTTATATCAATAACTAGATTCCTTTACTTAACTAACGTATTTAAACTGTCCAAGTTAGTTCAACATACTTAATTCAAAGCACAAAAAATACTTCATAAACCAAGTTGATTCTTTAAAATTCCTAAACAAACGCACCTGTTCAGAATTTAATTTTTCAATTAACTTATAGCTGTATTTGTGTATAACGAAACAGCAGAAAAGAAACATCTTTTGCTCGAACAAAATTATTCGTTTCCGTTTTGTTTTCGTTTCTAAATTAGACGCATAAAACAACAATATAAAGGCAATGTCTTAGATACGGGAGTCATTAAGGATGCAAGATAAATTCATTAAATGTAGCGGAAAATGGAAGAGGCCCTGCTTGTCAGTTTCCCCATTACCACGCTTAGGTATCCGGTGATTAAAATCATAATGGACATAATATAAGAAATGCTTTAACTGTATTTGGAAGTAGGTATACAGGGTGACCAAAACAGTGACGTTACAAAAGGAAATTCAGATGTCGCACTTTAATCTATCTAAAACACCTTGCATGCTCAAATGGTTGTCAGAAATATATTTTTTAGAACAGACTTTAAATACTCAAGCTGCAATCATGTTTATTATTTCTAGAAAAAGTCCGACATTGGATCTTAGTGTGGTATTTTATAATGAGTTTTTTTTCAGATTGAGTATTAAAAAAAAAAGCATTTAAATAAAAACCCATACAAGCCTGGAAGGGTTTAAAAAAATAAGTACCGTAAACTTTGAAACAATGATAAAAGAGGAAATACCTACCTAAGTAAGTTTTAGAAGCTGTGCCGTGTTACAGAGAAGAAACCGGACAAGTCTGAGTCGGACTCGCCCACCGAGGGTCCCGCACATGACACGGTAAAATTTGGACCGCCGTTCCTCGCATAAAGACCCTGTTTTTTTTGTGATTTAATTAAAAACGTATATAACGTACGCTTACCCTAAGCGCTCGCGATGGCCGATGGCGCGGCCATCTTTCGGTCGCCCTGACAACGAGCCCCGCGCGCGTCTCCCCCGCGGACGCCCAGCCGCGAGCCAGACGACTCACGCGCGCCGTCGCGATATACCACCGCTAACTCTTGCCTAATAATTTTATGTTACCAACCTATTGTGTCTGATGATTTTGTTAAATCCGTGTATACTTATACATCGTGTGTACTATTGTGTATTTTGTGAAGATTAAATGTCCTGAGAACTATGACTAAGATCTTTATACGTATAGTTTTTAGATTTTTCCTATCTTCTTCTTTTGCCCCCGCGGCGACTTGAACAGCTACTACCGCGGGGATAATAATATGGCGTTTCCACGTTAAGCGATTTCGCCAGTGTCAAGTATAAATAAGTATAAATCAATATAGCAATAAAACAATCCAATCTTCTCTAGGAAGATTGGGGGCAACGTTGTACGGTGATTTATAGGTCAGAGGTCAAGATAGTTTTAACCTCTGCACCACTGCGAGTCCACTTGAAACGAGAAGAAAGATGCCAGATACACGAAATAAGTCCAAGTCTTCAATCACTGTGCGACACAAAGGCATAAAAAGTACAAATCACTATCAGAAAAGAACTTTGAACACCTTATTACCCAAAAATTAAAGTCTAAAACAAATTACACGACCGCTATCTTTTAACGTTGCAAAAGGACGATTTTTCCTATACTCGTAGTATAAGACGGTATTACTTGCCAAATTTCATAATTCTTGGTCAACGGATAACAACACCCTATAATTTTATCATTTGCGAGTGTCAAAATATACGTATTTTGCGGCAACTTTTTTTTACGCTAATTTAGAAGTTTGATTTTTTAACAGCTTTAAGGGGTTGAAGATTTAAGTGTATGGTTTTAATTTCAACTCGATACATTTACGTGTTCCGGAGATACAGGGTCTTGACAGACAGACAGACGGACGGACGGACGGTTTCCTTTTGAGGTATGGAACTCTAAAAATGGACAATTGCAAAGCAAAACCGGGCAAATATTTAATTATTTTATAATAGCGTAACGATTTTCCCTATTAAACATGAACAAGCGTGAATAAAAAAACATTACCGCCGAGTGGAGACGGCATTAGACATAATATTTGTTCCCAAATTCCACCTTATTCCTTTAATCCCCAAGGGATAAAACGTGGGGAAAATAAAAAATAAACTAGGGCGACCCAGACACAGGTATTTCCATGGAAATTATATCACGAACAAAAGATCTGATATCAAGGGTCTGATAACATAACAGGCCATTAAGGATTCAAATTTCACCAAAGCCATTATCAGATAATGAGGGTACAAGTATTTCTGGGAGCAGGTGTAAACAAATACTTGAATGGAAATTGTAAAAATCTTTTAAAAGTAGGTGGAAATGCGTGTGTTTTTTTTCTGTTATAATAATGATAAAGGCTGTAATAAACGAGCACGATGTCGGTATTATTTATTTAGAACAAACTATTAAGGTATATAACAACCTTTAACTAAAAAGCAACCTTTTTGCGAAAACTTAAGGCACATTATACGGCAGGCCATTTAAAAAAAAAATGTTATCTGGAAGAAATCCCTTTAAAGGATAAGGTTGCCTTATTACTTGTTTTTTTTTGGTTTATTGCCTGTGTTTTGTATTTCTGTTTTATTCTTGTACAATAAAGATTATACATACATACTTGAATTAACTACCGAGAAATACGATTATATCGTTTGCCTCCTCTACCATTAAGAGATAACAAAGATTAGATTCTATTATTTATTCCAATTCGCTTCACGGGTGCTAATATTTTTTTTACAAATCCCGTGAGCACGTGAAAACTTCAAGTTTCCCTATTAAAGTGAATAATAACCCTATTTCAGTTCAAAATTAGGCTAAAGAAAGTTGTGAGAACTAAGTGTCGTAAGACAAGATGGCGATTTGATTGCTAAAGCGATTTAGGCCCTCTTCAGTTGGAAATAAAGTCTCATGCAGCCTTCCGCTAAGTAGGACAGCATCTGTCTCCCGTCCACCGTTTATTACAGAATTCACGCGGCACACTAACGATCTTTTAGGGTTTAATAAAATTTCCTGGCAGGTGATTCTTTTTTAACGCTGTCAATTTGTCGATGAATCTAACCAGCGAGGCTAAGTTGGAACAAGGTCAGAGCATTAGCGGATTCAGGCTTTGGTTTAGGAGGTCTTATTGACAACGCTGAGGGTAGGTTTTACCATGGCACTATCAGCCCAATGGAACCCTGACCCACCATAGAACGGTGTCACAGTGACATTATAAAACAGTTTGTCCGACACTTCTTACTTGCCGTGTGGTTGCCAGCTTAGAATTGAGCCACTCCATGTCTTCCCGTGGAAGTCGTAAGAGGCGTCTAAGGGAATAAAGGCTTGTAGTACTGTTAGGCGATGGGCTTGCTACCTGTCACTAATGTACACTGTTAAATATCTTAGCCTAATTGTGCAAACTGTGGTTACAGAGTTATCAACAAGTTTTTAGAGTTGTTGGTAATTCTGTAGCTCTGCCAACCCCACTCTGGGAATGGAGGCGTGAAGGTATGTATGTATGTATGTACTTCTTACTGCTTGAATCATAACGTCTGTGACACAGTTCTATGGTGGATCAAGGTTCCAATGGGCTGATAGTACAGTCAGCTGCAGAGAAAAGGATACCCCCCCTCCTGGTAAGGATAGTTTTTTTTCAAAAACCTGTGGTTAAATTTATATGATTTTTCGGTGAATTGAAGATTTTACTATTGTCTACACATAAACTCAAAATCATTTAAATCTAACCACAGGTTTTCGGAAAAAAACAATCCTTACCAAGTGGGGGGGTATCCTTTTCTCTGCAGCTGACTGTACATACATACATAAACTCACGCCTTCATTCCCAGAGTGGGGTAGGCAGAGCTAAACACAAAAAAATTGCGGGCAGTTCTTCTTTAGATTTGAAAAGTAACTTGCTTAAGAGGATATATAATACTGAAGGAATATACTCATTTCGTTTGCGTCTCAGCGGAAGCCCTAGGTTACAATTAGACCTTTGAGTTTCTATTACTTCGCGAGACGAGAGCCACGCTTTGTCATTTTAATAAACGCCAAATTCCAACATCCCGTATATAACCTATGACATCCCTAGAGTATTGCTTGAGAAGTGAGCGCTAAAATCCTTCACTTACTTTAGAAAAACCAATATTATGTGAAAGTTTTCAAATACTTTGAAAGTGCTTCCAAGAAATCTTTAGTTTTTTTTTCTACTGTGGTAAACTAATAGTAAATATTTTCAAAACGTGGTTACATGGTTTGTAGGTAAAGTACATACACTTTTTAATTTTTAGTTGGTATTACCCCTGCCTACGAAGCTACTAGTTCAGGATTCGATCCTGGATAAGTAAATATTCGTATGTTGAACAAACATTTGTTACGGAGTCTTGGATATCTTGCATGTACGTATTCAAGTATTTACTTTTAACTGTGTTACCGTGATGCTATGATCAAGGTCCCAAGTTAATTTAAATAGATTTTTCCTATGATAGAAATTAACTATTTTTTTGTTAGCGCCCACTTCAACAATGGGGCTCATAAGGAATCTCAAGGTCACTCAGAGGGCTATGCTCGGGGTTTCTCTGCGTGATAGAATCGGAAATGATGATATCCGCAGTAGAACTAAGGTTGCCGACATAGCCCGAATAATAGCTAAACTGAAGTGGCAGTGGGCGGAGCACATCGCACGCAGGACTGATGGCCAATGGGGCCAGAAGGTTCTTGAGTGGCGTCCGCGGACCGGGAGACGAGCGGTAGGCCTCCAACAAGATGGAGTGACGACCTTGTAAGGATCGCGGGAACGCGGTGGATGCGAAAAGTACAAGACCGGTCTGAGTGGAGAGCCTTGGGGGAGGCCTATGTCCAGCAAAGGACGTCTCTCGGCTGACATGATGAAATTAACTATTAAACGATGTTTGACTTTTCACTCGAATACTTTTTAGAACACTTAGAGGCACAAAGCACTTGCCTTAATGTTTGTGTCCCTAGTAATATAGAAAAAAATGAGCATCCTGTATAGAGTACACTATCGTTTATCACGTTCATACTGTCCCGTTTGCTCTGACTGTGTTAGATAGAGAAAAATACCCTCCTTCGAGACTCGACTATATGGCGCGCCTAACCGTTCCCCTGACGCTTTCGCGTCAAGGAAATTTTCCCCTCGTTCCGGTTTTCCTTATTATCTACAAACAAGTTTTTGTAAGCAAGTACTTATGCTCGCACTTGTTTGTAAACAGAACAAATTAATACTGGGTACAGATGTATTGAATAATCCAATCCTATCGTTTTTTATCGGATACGTTCTTATTTCTCTTGCTTTCTCAATTAGCTTCAGTACCCTTCAATAAGCCATCTGAGAAAGTTAGATAAATACGAACTTATCCATCGAAAAACGATTGGAAAGGATTATTCACTACATCTGTAGTATGTTCAGATTTTGTTGAAAATAAGTGACTACTGGTATCACCATATGCACAACTAGGGCCTTATTCCACTTCGGTTTATCTAATCTTGCTTCTAATATCATAAATAATCGCGGTCGTTATAGTAGCTCTTATTCTCTTGGCGCTAATGTGTACATACCTTAAATTCATAAATATCAATGATCAAACTCACACAGATTGACCTAGTCACAAACTAAGCTCTAGCCTTGTACTATAGGAACTACACAGAGATAAACCTACTTATAAAGAGAAAAACATAGGATACATCCAAGACAGCAACAAATACTCGCGTTCATCACACAAACATTTGCCCCACGAATTGAACCTAGGACCGCTAGCTTCTTAGGCAGGGTCACTAACAGCTAGGCTAAACTTATCGTCAAAGTAATAACCCAACAACATGATGACGTTAAAAAAGCAAGACGGCCCCAAACTAACTGAAATAGAGCCCGAACCCTGCCGTCAAGCAAGAGAGTTTGCTTTGTTATATTTTTATATGAACGGTAAAACACTTACTTAGTTAAATACACACACTTACACATGTAAGTGTGCCACGCCTTCATTCCCAGAGTGGGGTAGGCAGAGCTACATAATAACCAATCACTTTAAAAACTTGTTGTTAATTCTGTGACCAAATTTTGCACAAACGGCTAAGATATTTACTTAGTTAAATGAGCAGCATAAACACAAGCTACCTTAGTTTTGCTGGCAATGTATTTAGAATTTACTTTACAAACGAGTTTAGTAACTCATCTATCTCGTTCTTGAAGACATGACATTATTTTTATAACCATTAAAACTTTGTATTAAACGTGACATAGCAATTACTTTGTAACAAATTTGCCAATTCATAGCAACAGAGGCCGACCCTTATCAAAAACTATAAAACCATTGGAGCAATATTTCATAGGGGCTATGAAGCCCTATTTCTTACGCGGGGCAGTTCGGGAGGGCCTTTGACCTGCTGTTATTTATGATCTTAAAATGAGCCTCTTTCTATCTTAAAAAGATTTATAGCGTACGGACGCATGGACAGTTTCCTTGTCAGATTAGATAAATTTCAGGAGATTTGTAGAACCGTGTTTGTTGTTGTGATGTTTAATATTCTTTTTATCTTTTGTGATAGATTTATCATTTTCATAAAACAAACAAAATAATAAGAAGTGGGGTAAATAGCAAAGTTTTGTGACACTTTTTTATATTTTAAGACGTTTTTTTTATACACTTTCTCTAAAAATTGCCGAATCGAGTTTCGGTCTCAGTCCTAAACTAAGCTCTAGGCTTGTACGGTCAAGTACCCTTTAGTACCTTCTCTATTTAATGTCATGTTTATAACTGTAATGAATTGTCACAGCGATTAAAGTGACAACGTACTAAAGTGTACAAATAGTTATGAACTCGGCTGCACTATGCTACTGTGCTTAGCCAAAAAGGCCTATAGGCGTTTTGACGGTTTCGAGATAAACGCGCTTTTATGTTTTTTCAACGTTTCAATCTAAAACTCCATCTAAAACCGGACTTTTCTTATTTTTTTTTGTACTTATGGTTTAGTTAAAAAAAGAGTTATATTTTGAACTCAAAATTATATATATTTTTAACTTAAAACGGACTTACGACTTTTTTGCTAAGCACTTGAGTATATTATTTACGTGTTATACGACATTTTATCTTATTTTTATATGAAGGTTTCTATAGCAATGTAATAAAATATTTGAGTGGATGAAGTGTGGTAAAAAAAAAGAGAAAAATAATTAAATTGACTTTATTGCTCTTCAGAAACTCCTCTTTTTTAAATATTAAAACAAAAAAAAACAAAAAAAACAACTGGTTTCAACTTAAATTTAAGAAAATTATAGTTAGTCAATTCTTTAATTATCTCACTACAATTTAAAAAAAACATTCCTTTTTTTGGTTTGTATTAAGTAAGTAAATGTACATTGGTATGTACTAAACTTTTATTTAAGTACTCGTACTCCTTGAAAATACATACATTTATACATACAGTTCACGCCTTCATTCCCTTGAGTGGGGTAGGCAGGCAGAGCTACAGAATTACCAACAACTCTAAAAACTTGTTGAAAACTCTGTAACCACAATTAGCACAATTATATCAATCTCCTTGCAAATGTTATAAAAATAAACAAGTCATATAAATTGATGACTCATATTGAAGCAATCTACTTGTGTTTTGTAAGTTACATTTATTATGAAATGTAATCAATGCTTATGAAATGAGATCTCTATTTTTTCCCAATTATTAGTTATTTAATTAATAAATATCACAACATCGCTTATGAGTAAAATAGAACTTATTTAGAATAGAACTTATTTATTTAATTAGTTAATTGAGTATCTTTTTCAATAATTAACAACATATAAAATCAACAAATTAATGAACGAAATTAGTAGTACTAGTTAGTAGTGCCCTTATTTATTATACTTAAACGTGAAATAACCGTGGGGTAGCTAAACCATGCTTTGTCCTTATCTGCCAAATTCAAATGTCACAATGACAGATAAGTACAAAGCATGGTTTACGTCCAATTGGCTTAGGAATGCGTTAATGTTACTACAATGGACACCTCATCTATTAGTTCGTAACGGAACTATACGACCAAATCGTTAAGTATTTTATACATACGTAGATTTCCTTAGGAATTAAGGGAAAAACCAGTCTTACGTCTATTTTTTTAGTCGTTTTAAGGCACTTATAATAAAAATACGACTTTTTCGTTAACAGAATCTTATTCCTTGTAGCTTAAGGAATCCAACGCAAAAAAAAACAGAATTTGGCAATTTTCGGACATAGGCCTTTTTGGCTTAGCACGGCAGTATGGTACTAGAAAACGATTTTACTAATATGGAGAAATATAACACTTAAATACTTAGACAACATCCAAGCAAGACTCACAAACAAATACGCGCGCGCACCAAACAAATATCTGCCCTAACTGGGATTTGACCCCAGGCCCGCACTGCCAACATACTGCCAACCCTAAGGACTACATTTACAACACAACACAACAAAGCGAACAATCTTTTTTAACTGGATTAGATTATTCATAAAACAAGTCCGGTTCATAAAGTAGCGATATTGAAACTTAAAGGGTTTTATAAATCACAACGGCAAAATAAAACGGTGCATTACTCTTGCCGACGTATTAGGGCGGTTGTCCACGGCGACTTTTTGTAGCGACGCAGTCGCACGTTTTGTATCGCTGTCACTTTTACTCTCTAAAGTGTGAAAGAAACGGCATCGCTACCAAAAGTCCCACCAGAGTCCAACCAACTTTAAACGTAAGCAAGATTAAAATTAAAACTGAAGCGTTGCTTTTAAAATGTCTTAAAATTATGTTTTCAATTGAATGATCCACGATTGAAGAAGAGAAGACTTTTTATGAAGTGAAGTTTAATTATTTTCAGATGTTTAGAATTAATTATGATTTTATGTTCAAGTACCTAATATAAATTATAATAATAATCATATTTTGTAGATATTTTTGTTATTATAATTATATTAATCACTATCATATCAATAATCTCACACCAATTGATCCAGTCCCAAACTAAGCTCTGGGTTTCTATTGGGTAAACACTTACATTTATAAAGACTTGAAGGGTGTTCTAATTATTTAATTATTATATAGTACTCAAATATTTAATAAATATGAATTTTACGCTGAAAGATGATTCCTACGAGTTTTTATACAGTTGGTCCTTTACAGAGGCTTAGAGGATTTTGATTTCTCTATTAAATAATGTACACATACATACATACATAAACTCACGCCCTCATTCCCAGAGTGGGATAGGCAGAGCTACAGAATTACCAACAACTCCAAAAACTTGCTGAAAATTCTGTAACCACATTTTGCACAATTAGGCTAAGATGTTTACCAGCGTATTAGTGACAGGTGGCAAGCCCATCGCCTAACAGTACTACAAGCCCTTATTCCCTTAGTCGCCTCTTACGACATCCACAGGAAGACGTGGAGTGGCACTATTCTAACCCGGCAACCACACGGGGTTAAATAATGTTATTTGTATTAATACGTAGGATGTTCTAAAGGAAGTCGGTTACTTAATTAAGGATTCGAGTTAAAGCCAACGAGCGTGACTATTAAAATTTGGATTATATTCTGCAGCCCTTCAGAGACTCACGAGGCAGTGAAGATTAAAGGAAGAAAGAAGGAAAGATAAAATTAATGGAAATATATTTTAATACGATGCAAACATTAGGCTGAAATGTGCATTTTATTTAATATGTTTTAGTATAATATTTTATTTATTAATGAATATTATTTTTCTATTGTAAATCGAGTTATCGCTAAGTAAAGACAAAAATTGGTTAGGTTAATATAGTTATTGACTACCATGCCCATAACATAAGTTTTGATGAAGTTTAAGTTCTTATAACTCAATTAAAACTGAATGTAAATATATCAAATAATATATTATAATTATTCATATATTCATCTTTGATTGTGTTGAACAGAATTTAAAAAAAACCCATGTTTTTTTTTTTTTTTTAAACATGTCTATAAAAAGACAAAATTGGATATAACTTTTTCATCTTGGCGTGAATTTATATGGAATGGAAGGTATCACCGATTAAGCAAAATTACATTTCATTCTGTGAAATAGGATACAAGGATAAATAAAAATTAGCCACACAATTAATTATATGGCAAATTGTTGTCGCAATGAAAAAATAATTTGTGAATTATTACGTAACATTTTTGAACTTTTATCCTTTCCAACCTAGTTATTAGCTGATAAGAAAATATACAGGTTGATCAAAAAATAAAAAAGTTCTTTGATAAAAAAATGTTAACCACGAATCATTAGAAGGCCCGACATGTACCGGGGCTCGTTACGAGTCATCCATTTCCCCTTGTATTTTTTTAATGTATCACGACACATGATCTGACCAATCGCGTGTGGCTATTTTGGTAACATACCCTCGGTTCGACTTGAACTGCAGCAGACGGGACTTGAGTCCCCGACGCGGCAGAAATTTGGGGCCTCCATGTGTGCTAGCACATACAACCTTTGGGTTAATCGACCTTAGATAAGGGTAGGTTTGGTTTTTAAACTACGTTATCTCTGTTATGTATTCTTTGTTAAAGAAATTAACGTCTTTCAAATACAAAGTTGAAAAAAAAAACAACGCACGAGAAGATAAGTGTAAAAGAAATACAAAGTTATTTCTATTTTCTAACGATACATTTATTAAAAAAAATTAGAGGCGTATTTTGGCCCACAACCTTTCCTTTTCTAAAGTCAAAGAGTACTTTATTAGTTAATGAGTTTATTAGTAACAAACGAATGTTAATATGTAAGAACACGCTGTATTAGTAAAATTAATACATTTGGAGAAGAAAACCTAACGTCATTATACAATCGCTTAAAAAAAAATAGGGAAAAAGGAACTAAATTAGTATCTTCACCGTAAAATAAATTCTTGCACTTAATAAATACAGCCTATTTATGATCGTATTTATAGATGCGAATAAACGTCAATAAAGCATCCGTCGCATTCTAACCAATATGTAAGTGCGAGAGTGACAGATGCATATCTAATCATCCGCCTAGATTGGGTCCCACCGGGAACTCGTGAGTTGTAATTTACTTACGACAAATAAACTTTAACTTATTATTTTTATTACTTTATAATCAGACATAGAAGTTTTTGTGGCACGAATAAAATTGTCCTAGAGACTTCCGAACGATATTAATGTATCGATAAATTTGTACTTTCTTATGACAGTTATGACCACGGGGATAACGTATAATATGAGCATGCAACTTTCATACTTTTTATACCGTTTTTATAGAAAAAAAATGTAGATAATTCTGTAGCTCTGCCTACCCCACTCTGGGATTACAGGCGTGAAGGTATGTATGTATGTATGTATACCGTTTTTGTTTAAGAAACACGTTAATAATAAAAAATATGTATTAAAATTGACGTTAATTTGAATTTTACAAAATCCCTAAAAGGTATGTATGTATGTAAACTCTTTATTGCACAAAAAATAAACAAATTCATACATAAACTTAAGATGAACATGTACGATAGCAAACTTATCCCTATTAAGTATGCCTATGAATTGCTTAAATTAAATATTACTACGGGTAGTGATCAGCATTTTATTTAGTTAATTTCTTTTTTATCCGGTGAACTTAATACCTATCTACTATGAAATGTCACTTTGAACTAAGTATTTGAAACAGTTATCGATAAATTTTATATTGAAAGGAAATCCCTAGTTAATTGACGTTATTGCCACAATAACTTCTATGTGTGTTTATAATTATCCTCCGCGATAACCGCGACTTTAAAACGGGTGCAAGTATTAGATTTCAAATTGCGACAAGTTACCAGAAATTATTCATTCGCGAGACGCAATGTGAATTGCAGCGCATTGCATATATCTTTTATTCATTTTTGTACCACCTAGCAGAAATTGCACCGGCGGATATGCTGAAAGGGTGCATCGCTTATCATTTTAAGCATATTTTTTCTACCAGTCAAAACCAAAAAAGAGGGGTTATTTAATATGATTTTGACGAATTTTTGCGCTCCGTAGATAACAAACGGATAGAGTATTTTTATATTGAAAGTTTATTCTGGATGTTTTATGCTGAGTTAATCAGATAAAGATTTATCAGCACTGAAATGCATTTAATATACAGGCTATTACCATAACTGTGTGAGTGTTTTGGTATTATTAAATTAAAAATTAATAAATATTACTTTACAATTAAATTTATTATTATTTTACTGTCTCAATGTGTAACGAACTTGAGTAGGTTTATGACGATAAAGTTATCCTTTACAACAACAAAGTTTTTCTTTCCGGTACCATACTATATCGTAAAGCTATGTGAACTAGAAAACTTCAACATGTAGCAAAGAACAAGTTTCAAATTTTTAATTAGACTTCTTGAGGTAAGTAATATTAGTTTTGTTGAAATGTTTTCATAAAAAGTTCAACATGGAATTATGAACAGAAATATTTCAGGCATTTCAAACACAAATGTTCAAATAGATGTATTTAATCTCGTATCGTATTTGCATTTACGACGTATCTTTTCGGAAATTGTTGATCGCTTTACCCGTTGCTTCTGAATTTACTCACCGTATCAGAAAATGATTACGCCCGTAATCCCCCTTCAGTAAACTCGAAAACATGTTTAATAATACGAAAATACAAATCACGAGATGGAAACCTCGCAAGTATAGATGTTAATATAAATAAAACATGTCGCAATGGAAATCCTAAGTAATTTCAACCAAATTGACAACACGAATTTGTTTTAAAATTAAATATACATGCAATTTTAAAGTTTAAATATCTGTTTTGATTGCTGAAATTTTCATTAAAATCTGATGAGCCGTTCTGGAGCCTATTTAGAACAAATTTTAGACAGACAGACGCGTAACAAATCTAATAACGGTAATTTCTGATTAAGCATTGTGTAAATAACAGTTTTCACAAAAAAACATCACCATTTATCCTAAAATCACAGGCATACGCGTCAATTTTACTTAGTTGCCTAGATTTACAAGTACGAGTATCAATGCTAAGCGCGAACAAATCCATTAAGATTGTTAAATATACAATTGAATTGTTTAAGAAACTCTGTTGAATTTGAGAGTTTTTAACGAACCTCCAATAGCATTAATCGTTAAGGAAATCCAATTAAAATTGCCAAGTATTCCATAATCACCCTTGTTCGTGGCTGCGTTTTAATTCTGAATTCCAGCGACGCCATTTGTAAATTAATTTCGGCTTGTTAACAGATTCTTTGGAGTAAATAAATTCTAGCACAAAACTGAGACGTTATGAACTTTTTATTCTAACGAAGTTTTTGATTAGGAGCTCAGGTAACTGCTATATATTTTTACATTATTTATAAGAAAAAACATCTTTCTTTAATCATAAGAAAACTTACCTATTTGTCTACGCATACTATCACAGTAGTACGCTTAAGCAAAGGCTTAGAATTTTGAGTTCACATATTTCAAACACGTATCTTCATTCAGAAATAAAATGAGTTTACTTAAACTGTTTACGTGACAGGTGTTCCAAATTTGTTGAAATAATTATGCTTCTATTAATAAAACAGTGATAGGTATTAACGATGTATTAATTAATTTACCAAAAAAAAACCAAAACTGACATTATGAGACTAACACTTAACATATTTCTAGCCAGTAGGAACCTGAGATTCATAAGTAATACGATGCTTGATTTAATATTAATATTTATAATAATTTTTGAGCTCGTAAAAAATACATATCGACCATGGACTAAATCGGCTCACTGATCTTTCACCCTGCAGATACTATAGTCACGGACAAAATTAGAGGAACGGGATGAAGTAATAATTTTATAACAAAAAAGCATGATTTTTATTTATTTTTATTTTTTAATTAATTCGGAAGATTATTTTGTATCGTTACAGTAAACATAAAATGAACAAAAACAAATGACTATCCGTTTAAGTATGCTGTATTTTTTTTTGGATTATTGTTGTCGTTTTCTGCGACAATATTTTTTGTTTTATTTTCTTTAAAATGTGCATTTATAATAATTATAACAAAAAAATACTCGTTTATTTAAAAACATATAATTTATGTTGCACAAACTCAAAATTTCCAAAAAATCGAATAAAGTTAATGCAAAAGAAAAACAAATGAAGTATTAAAAAACAATTAAAAACATTAATTTTAAGGTAATCATAATAACCCTTATATTTACATGACCCAACCTTTTTTCATAATCTGACTTACAACGTATAAAATACGTTTTATTAGTCTAGTTGTATTTTTGCGTTCCTCTAAATTTGTCCATGAGTGTAGATATTTTAAAAAATAAGCCTCCCATACTCTAAATGAATAAAAGAACTTTCTCAGCATTTGCTAGATTTCATATTAATGTTTATTACCATTTATTAAACCTAATTATTTTTTTAACTCGTAAAAAACAATCGACCATAGACATCAACCTGTAGATTAGTGTTGATATAACACTACAAAAAATAAATGGTTTTATTACTCGATATAAATAAAAGTACTTACTCAGCATTAGTTTCCGGCGTGGGGAGGTCTCCAATGGTGGTGAGAGTCAGCGTGGACCAGTAGAGGGACCCGAGGTACTTCCGGGTTAGGGTTGCGTAGTCTCCCGGACGGTGGGGGTAAGCCCAGTCACCCTGGGACAAAACAATAGGTCAAAAACGTCGTAAAGGCATTACGATACGAGGGAGAAAGGACTTTTCAAAACTAACATGGTCGATTTTAAAGTTTGCCAGGTACGAATCTGAACTATTGCCGTGTGGTTGCCGGCTTAGAATTGTGCCACTCCATGTCTTCCCGTGGAAGTCGTAAGAGGCGACTAAGGGAATAAAGGCTTGTAGTACTGTTAGGCGATGGGCTTGTTACATGTCACTAATATACACTGTTAAACATCTTAGCCTAATTGTGCAAATTGTGGTTACAGAGTTATCAACAAGTTTTTAGAGTTGTTGGTAATTCTGTAGCTCTGCTTACTCCACTCTGGGAATGAAGGCGTGAAGGTATGTATGTATGTAATCTGAACTGTTTCGACTCGCTAAGGACAGACAACGATTCCAGAAGTTAGTAGCCAACCTTCACTAGTTGGAGAGGCACTTGAAGAAGAAGAAGGTAAGATGAATGAACTTTGCTCCTTATATCGGCAAATATTATGCAGGAAGTGATCCATAGGACCGGGAGACGAGCTATAGGCCTTCAACAAGATGGAGTGACGACCTTATATAGATCGCGGGAACGCGGTGGATGCGAAAAGCACAAGACCGGTCTGAGTGGAGAGCCTTTGGGGAGGCCTATGTCCAGCAGTGGACGTCTTTTGGTTGACATGATGATGATGAAGTGATTAAGTCCCGTTGAACAGGATACTTAGATACTTAGAATATTTAGTCAAATTTGCAGTTGTACCTTATAGTAGTTACAGAGCGACAGTGATTGTTAAGAGTTATTAAAAAAAAGTTACATGAAATTGACATCTATTTAATTATTTAAGTACGGGATGTTTAAGGATTATATTTTAAGAGTATTTAAGTTATAACATTATAGCTCTTATCCTTGATAAGAAAAGTAGATGTTTTGTAAGTTTTGCATTTTGAAAACAAAAATTGTCTTATCGGTGATTTTTTGCATTTTGCGTTATCAAGTTAATAATCATTGGATTTCAATTTCCTATTTATTAGGAATCAAAGTGCAATTTAGAAAGGTACCTACCTATAATAAAGGTACTATCTCTTCAACAGTAACGTCTAAAGAAAATACTAATCGTTCGCGTTTCAGAATAAGTCCAATTGAAATTAAAACTCATATAAAAGGGCAACACCATCAAGACTAATTTTATTCCAAGAAGTAATTACTCCGGCAATCAAGAAAGGCTTTCAAGATAAAATTAACGCTGCAGAAGTTAAATAGTGAGTTCACTTTGAATGCATAACTTGCAATAAATACCACCATTAGATGCATCGTAGTTGGCAATGAAATAAAAACTTTTTCACTTCTGATGCTCTTAATATGTTACTTTAGTCTCTGCACATCGGGACTAAAGCTCCTTATTAATCTCTAGGGATTAAAGTTTTTTTTTATTTACGTTGGAAACTCCTAAACAACCAATCACGGTGGTTGTGAATGGACGATTATCGCCATTGATTGTGTATAGACAATTTTTAGGGTGTGGAAATAACCTCAAAATTACAACTGTGCAAAAATATAAAAAAACTAATTAATTTCGTGAAACACAATTAATGATTACGAATATGAATCTATTTAATTATATTATGGATGAATTCATTTTATAATGCTTGATCCAATTATTTTTAAAATAGTTTTCAAGCTTGAATCTGTTGGTTAAATATGCAAGCATTTAAAGCGTTACTTTAGAAAAAAACACCGTGGTACAAATTTGTAAGAAATATTGTAATTTTGTATAAAATGTCGTATTTTTTCCACGCATTCAATCAAGAATATACTTGAAATAAATATTGAATTACATATTTATGTTCATACATAATTCCTTCTACGTTCAAGATAAAGCAAAACCTGTTAACATACTCAAGTAAGAAATCTTAAACAATATAATTTGTATTCATTCCGCGGAGCTAACTCTTAGCCTTATTTAGCCCTTAGTTCTACCGTTATAAAGCGCTTTACGCTGATAAACGTTAATTACGACGTAGCTTTGACCTATGACACAGCCATTAAATTCAGCGCTTTACGCTTTATAGTTCAATGACATGGTGCTATCTACGTACTTAAGTTTTGATGGGATAAGGATTACTTATCTTTCATTTTATTTCGGCTTAATTAACTAAAGTCTAACCAATATAATGTTAGGTTAAGCCACTTAATTATCATTTTAATTATGTCATGTAATGTTACTCGCAACGTTTTTTGCATTTAGTTTCTTTTTTTCGGCCAATAGTTTAATGTTCAACTGTTTAAAATACAGGGTAATTTTTTTATCAGTGCATACATTTTAACATTTGATTTTGTATCCTTAAAATAATATATTACAACGATAAAATCAGTTTTTCTTGCATTGTATCTAATTAGTACGTTCTCGCCGTAGGCACCAAGTAGTACTAGTTAGATAATCGCTTTTTAAATACCTCAACTGTAAAATATTTTTTACAGCACGCAGGAGAGCCTCGCACCCCTGCATTAGAGGGTCTCTATATCGTTAAGTTAGCGGAATCATTGAATCGGCAATATCTCTAATATTTTTTAAGCTAGACTAAAAAGAACACCACATGTGTTGTTAACAATATCGAAGCAAATATAAAAATTTGTGCACGTATTAAAAAAATACCCGGTATACATGGCAATCCTTTTCAATTTAACTAAGAATAAGAATAAAAATAAGAAAAAAACAACCCATGAAGAAAGTTGGTACCCCAAACTAGACTGAGCCCATGAGGCCTTGTTGACCCTGTGTAGCATGTCGGTTTACACTTTTTGAATAAAGGATGTAATACAATAAAAATATTTTTACAACTACAGAAAGGCAACTAATTGTCACTTCTTAATCGCCAAAGACAAGCAAACACGCAGATAGTCCATCTTATGGAAATAAGGTACAGTTGGCCAAGAAAGTGGTCTACCAGTTTCGACAAAAGTTTTTGTGAGATCTAACTATGGCTAAGGTTGAAACTTGTCACTGTCATAATATTATTGCGAGGTAAAATCGAACTTGTTGGCCGACTGTACCACCTATGAACATTAGAGTTATAACATCAAAGTTACACGTGATTTAGTAGGACGCCATTTTGAAATTGTTGCACTCTTATTAGCCAAGCATCCCTTTTTTTAAAGTCTAACTCTAAGCGAAGGGGGATCCAAAGAATCTCCGCGCAGTATAAGCCATTATTCCCTGATCCTATGTCGTTAACATTACTTACAAGCTAATATCGAGAATATCTGAGAATAAATGCCGGGGAAAAACTGGAGACTAAGAGAGTTAGGCCGGCTTCACACATGTTCGATTGGAACTTTCGGGCTGTGTTGCCAAACTAGAACACTTAGTGAACTTTAACTACCTTTTTATACGCTGCAGAACTGTGATTTTTGCTGAAACACACAAACACTAATGCTTAATACTATGGTTGCCACTTTAAAGTATTTATTTAGTTTCACCTTTGTCTATATTTACATTTTTTGAAGCCTATCTAACGATTGATGGTATCCATATGTTACATTTTTTTAATGTCAATTCACTCAAATATTTCAAATTTCAAATTTAGAATATTCTCAACAATGTTTTAACGACTGCAAAACCTAATGATTTAAAAAAATCTCTCACGAAATATTCGATTCTGTTCGCGTGAATCTAATAATATCGATCCAGTGTGTATCACGCTTTATCAGCTTCTCGCTATCTCTCCCTCGCATCGGGATTATCAATCTCGCGGCAAATGGATCTGCTGCCAATCATCTCTCGAGAGCCTGTTGTTGTAACATTTCACGATATATACACAGGTAGATTGATTTTACCTAACTACTACCTGTCACCTACGGGTCAGAGTGCGTTTTTCATACTAAAGAGGCTATTTCGAGGCCTTGGTTCCTCGCCAGGGGATGCTTTTAGTGAAATCTGATGATGGATACCCCGAGCATCGATAACAGGACTTCTAGAGTGCCTTGGATACCCAACTGATTGAATCTGCGGCTAACGCCGGAATTGATCATGTTCAGAAAAATATCTAAAATGGCAATAAAATGTAAGGAAATCCAAATGCTGACCCTAACTCTCTCGCTGTGGTGTTAACTGATTGTGCGATAAGTTAGGTATCTTAAGAACATTTTACCTACTCTATTGAACCACGTAGTATACACCATTAAACCTTACTCAAAAAACCCCTGGCCAGGAACCAAGGCTTCGAAATAGCCTCGTTTGTATGAAAAATGTCCCGTTTTTATTTGTCCCTGAGTGTATAATAAGTATCAGGGGCAAGCTCACACAAATTGACCTAGTCTACTATGGGTACTAGACAAAGACAAACATACATACTATAATGCATAGAGACGACGCGCTGGCCTAGTTGGTAGTGACCCTGCCTACGAAGCTAGCGGTCCTGGGTTCAAATCCCGGTAAGGGCAGATATTTGTGTGAAGAGCGCGAATATTTGTCAATGAGTCATGGTTGTTTACTATGTATTTAAGTATATATTTCTCTATATAAGTATTTATATCGTAGTCTAGTACCCATAATACAAGCCTAGAGCTTAAATTGGGACTAGGTCAATTGATGTGACATTGTCCCCTGATATTTATTATTTATAGTTTAAAATGTGGTTACAGAATTATCAAGAAGTTTTAAGACTTGTTGGTAATTCTTTAGCTCTGCCTACCCCACTCTGGGAATGAAGGCATGAGTTTATGTATGTATGTATGTATTATAGAGACATCTAAGACTCAGGAAGAAATTATTAGCGCTTGTCACATAAATATTTGCCCTTATCAATCGAACCTAGGACGCTGGCTTAACTTAAACGCATCGTCCAACTTAGTTGTAGACCTCGTGTTGAACCACACAAGTTGACTTAACTAAGTCATACTAAATCTAGTTAATACCGAGAAGAGCACGTAACCCGCGGCGGTAACCACTCGTTGGATAACTCGGTTTATTGAGCAGTTGACTTCGGTCTTCCGTTCAATGAAAGCTAGTAGAATCATAATTGTTATGAAGTCATGTATCTTTAAGACGATGCGCTGGACTAGTTGTTAGTCACCCTGCCTACGAAGCTAGCGGACCTGGGTTCAAATCCCGTTAAGTGCAGATATTTGTGTGATGAGCGCGAGTATTTGAAGGGTCCACGGAAAGAACATGTCTAGTCACTTTTTTTTGAAAATGAGTTTTGAATCTCAAAATGTAGAGGACGAAATGAACTATTACTTACCAGTACTCAGATTCAGATATAAATCTTCATATAACTTGTATCTTTTCACTCTTAAAAAAACCTCTACACGAAAATTACGTACAAAATGACATGGTTCCTAACTTTCAAATCGCGATATCTCAAAAAGTTACTAATGTGACTAGACATGTTCTTTCCGTGGACCCTTCATTTGTTCCTGAGTCATGAATGCTTTCTATGTATTTAAGTATGTATTTATCTATATAAGTATTTATATCTTTGTCTAGTATGGGTATAGAACAAGCCTAGAGCTTAGTTTGGGACTAGGTCAATTGGAGTGACATTGTCCCCTGATATTTATTTATTTACTATATAACGATGAAAATTAAACTTTCAAATTCTGCGGATGTGTGCAATTCAAATTTACTAATGCAACACAGGCACGAAAAAGGAGGAGATTCTAAACAGGGATTGCATAACAGGAAAATAAAGGTACCGTTTCTAAACGGTATGATGTCATACCGTTTCGTTTCGGTTAGTTTCGGTACCGGTACGGTTATTTTTTCGATACCGGTATTTTCATTAAGGTATACCGAAATAATACCAGTTGACTACCGTTTTAATAAAGGTTACATGTACAAGGTACATAATATTTTTCATATTATGAAAAATATCGGTACCGTTATTTTATACCGGTAGCGTACCTTTATATTTCAACCGGTATAGTTCTACCTTTATATTGAAGCGGTATCGATATCCAATACCGGTACCGTCATACCGTTAATACCGTAACGAAAACGGTCCCTGGTTGTCTAATTAGTCACAATTGGTTTTCGTTTTAAGGTCAGGATTGAGAGCTACGACTGTGCCGCTAAATATTTGTTCGAAACTAGCAATGCTAACAAACGAACTAACATCATGTGATTTGTGGAACAAAAAATCTACAATTCCTCACCGCGCATTATTCAATATTTCTAACCAAATCAGTTAATAGAACACTCTCACGAAAAAAGGTTTTGTAAAATAGCTGGCACGTTTAAAATTCAAGCAGCCTGTATAAACTTCAAATCGAAATGTTAAATAAACGATCAGAATAAATTATTTATTTATTTTTGTTTGGAAATAAAAACACATTAAATTAAATATTCACCTACATAATTCTTGCGTTAAAGTTCTCTATCTTGTAAAAAAAGTTTTTAACAACAAACTCCCCTTATTTTAATGTATGTTTTTTCTACTTCAACGTAGAAAACGTAGAATTGACCTTTTCTAGAGAAATACCGAGAAGTGAAACGCGTTTAGTTATGTTTATTTAGGACACTCTAAGGGTTTCCAGGAACTTATTACTTTTAGGGTTGGGACATTTTATCGTAGCAAAAGTTCCTTTTAATTTAATATAAATTTGGTATATTATTGAACACTTTTTTTACTTCTGTTATTTGTAATTCAAACTAACGTTTCTTCCCCATGTGGTACATTTTATCTTAAACTAGCGACCCGCCCGCGGCTTCGCCCGCGTGGAATGTATTATACATATAAACCTTCCTTAAGAATCACTCTATCTATTAAAAAAAACCGCATCAAAATCCGTTGCGTAGTTTTAAAGATTTAAGCATACATAGGGACAGACAGCGCAAGCGACTTTGTTTTATACTATGTAGTGATAAATTTGACTTAATACAGGATATTAAAAAACCTAGGGCAGACATCTAATTGTTTAATTATATTATACACACGATAATTGCATATTTTGGGAGCTTAGAGGTTAAACGTACAGAATATTATACTTTTTAACTCGGCTTTTTGATCAAAGAAAAAGTATAATAATGCCTACAATTTAAGACTGCCGAGTTCTTGAACGGAAACTGTCATAAGATATCAGCCATTAGGTTTCTTTAATTAAATAATAATTGGGCATGTTATAGCCTTTCTTGGGCATTGTACTCATGTTGAGCCAGTTTTGTAAAGAAATAACGAGGCCTGGCACTCAATGCGCTACTTGAGTGGACATTGTTTTCTCAAAAACAACTCACTCCATTAATATTTCTTGTTACTTAAAGTAAATGTTACTGAAGGGATCTGATTACTTGTTCCAGACGCGTCCCATTAAATTGATATCAGGTTTAATGGGCATTTTTTTTTATTGTGGTTGACGTGTTAGCACTTATAGTAGAGGTTTTAGATATCCTACTATATCTGAGAAAATTGTGAAACTACGGTGAATTAAATCCATCTGTTACCAGCGTTGCAGCGGAAAATGAAATACAAGGTGAAAGGATCTCGTCCCAGAAATGCGCAATAAATAGGTACTTACATTTTTAGTAAATATTTGCTAAATAAACCTAGGTTTAGTAGGTTTGACAGAAAAAAAAAACAGTTTCAATATACAGGTAGCCAGCTCCCCCGGAGCCCTTTAGCTTTAGACAGCAGGAAGTAGAAGCAGCCCAACCATTGCCCCAAGTTCAGCAGAATGTGGATAAGGTTGACGATGCACCAGAATTTATTCCAGGTGCAACCTGACTCAAGATAAACACTGGTATTTGGCTCATCTGGAACCCGTCAGTTTCAGATAGCAGGAAATAGATGCAACCAAAACAGTGAGCCAGGATCAACAAGATGTGTATGAGGTTGATGACGCGCCAGAAGCTATTCTAAGCGCAATCTGATAGAGAATTAACATGGGTATTCAGCTTACCTGGGACCCCTCAGCTTCAGATAGCAGGAAGTAGAAGCACCCAAACCAGCAGGCCAAGATGAGCATGATATGGATGAGGTTGATGACGCGCCAGAAACTATTCTAGGGGCAATCTGACACAGGATAAATACAATTTTTCTGCTCAGCTGGAACCTTTCAGCTTCAGATAGCAGGAAGTAGAA
Source organism: Acleris emargana (assembly GCA_927399475.2). Lineage (NCBI taxonomy): Eukaryota > Metazoa > Arthropoda > Insecta > Lepidoptera > Tortricidae > Acleris > Acleris emargana. Next base: position 5,959,231 of record OV656856.1, on the reverse strand, counting down.
GCAGCCAAACCAGTGAGCTAGGATCATCAGGATGTGGATGAGGTTAATGTCGCACCAGAAATTATTCTAAGCGCAACCTGACACAGGAAAACGTCAGTGTTCTGGTAACCTGGAACCCCTCAGCTTTAGAAAGCAGGAAGTAGAAGGAACTGAACCAGTAAATCAGGATGAGCAGGATGTATATGAGGTTTTTGACGCTTCAGAAGTTATTCTGGGTGAAACCTGACACAGGATAAACACGAGTATACCGCTTACCTGGAACCCTTCGGCTTCAGACAGCAGGAAGTAGAAGCAGCCGAACCAGTGAGCCAGGATGAGCAGGATGTGGATGAGGTTGATGACGCGCCAGAAGTTGGGGTACACCGTGCGGGACTCCACCGTGTAGTAGCAGCTCACTGCACGGTACACCTGGGAGGAGATGACAAGTTAAATAATTGTTCCCATATTGTTCACGAGAAAAACTGTGCATAAACATCTGTCACTCTCGTACTTATTGACGTGTCAGAAAGTGACGGATGTTTTATCCACATTTTATCACGCGAATAACGCTGTCATAATCAGGGACCGGAAAACCCCTTCATTTGATTAACCCTATCAATAGGCTTAGCCTATCATTCGGTTAGCCAATCGATGTGCTTAGCTATGATTGAGTCACCTTAACGTTAGGGCGAACCCCTTTGAGGTAGTTAACCGCATCCATAGAGCTTACCCGGATCATTAGGGTTTCGGTAGTTTAATATTTAAGCGCTTAGCATTGACTGGGTATTACCCCATTGATCGCCTATCTCTTTTTAGCGCATTCGGGCGAATTCTAGCCGTCTCGCTCAAGCGGCTACTGCCTGCCGCCACCCTATCAATTGTTAGTTAATTCAATAATAAGTCTAACCTCTTGCGCATAGAGATTAAACCAGCTTGAATCCGTTCGAATAAGCTTGAATAAGGTATTACAATAAAGACAATAGACAATAGGGTATTGGGATAGTCTTAGCGCTTAGTCGAGTTAACCGTATCGTTTGGTTGACCCTTTCTTTGAGCTAAGGCGACGATAAGCTTAGCGCATCCTTGGGGTTTGTAACAACAAGTCTATCAAAAAGCATATCGAAAACCCCTTTCGCGCTAAGCGGTTCCGGCCCCTGGTCATAATTAGGCCTTCTAAACCCGTCTTAAGGTCGCCTTTATCGCGGCGGATACCGCCTCGCTCACTCTCTCACGGTCTCACAGTCGCGGTACTCGCGGTCTCACGATTAGAAAATGACGAATATTTTATCCACGGCTTACAAATATACAAAATATGTGATGGTAACAGGCAATTAACCTTACAGGCTTGCCTTGGAATCCGTTTTATGACTTTTTTATTTGGTATTGCATTGTGAAAAGACTCCGACTTGTACCTCATTCAAGTTGCGTGGTGGCAACTACGGCTAAATTATAATGTAATTATCACTAAACTAACTGGCATCTGAAAAAAAAGGGTAAAAGTATGAAAACCACTTAGTTTTTACACGAGTAACCGGAATTGGAAGTTGTTTTAATATAGTAAAATACGATATTAAACTTTTTCCTAGGTATTATTTTATTCTTACCCTTTCAACGAGAAGAAATTAATATTCATAAAGTTTAATTGCTTTTGTCTATTATTTTTAAATGTACCCATCTTATTGTATCTTTTCTTTGACTTTTGTATCTTTTGAAATGGCTCTTATAATTCTGTAGTTAGTCAAATTAACCTACGAAATCATGACGACAAACACTATCACAATAATTCTAGCCGCCAATAACTCTATAAGAAATTATTATTCCAACACCAATCAAATCGATAGAAATTCAAATTCGACGACGCCTATTCGCCAGCCAGTTATTGAGTATAGACTTAAGAATGCTCAAGACAGGGCAATTTCGCGAACGGGCCAGATTTATTCCGGCCATTATGGCGATTCACGGCTCCCCCACTCTAAATCCCTGCTTATTGGTCACATTTGTGAAAATTCAGTAAGAAGTTGGTTTTGTGTTAAATTGAATTCTGTAGTTGCCTGGCTTTTAAGGTAATTTATATTTTTGGTTAATAAATAAATTATTTAAGCTAATAAAACTTGTGGAAAGAAGTGGTCTCTGCCTACCCCTCTGGGAAACAGGCGTGATTTAATGTATGTATGTATGTATGAATTCTGTAGTTGCCTGGCTTTTAAGGTAATTTATATTTTTGGTTAATAAATAAATTATTTAAGCTAATAAAACTTGTTTTTACCACTTCATAGATTGAATGTATGTTTATTAAACTAAGAACAAAGGAAACTTAATTAATTTTAAGTCAAGTCACATTAACGAATGGTGTAGACACGGTAGAATCCACTAATACTTGATATTTGACACGTATTTGCATTTTTGTATTTGTGTTCTGATGATGGAAATCTGAAGGTCATAAGTACCTCCTTCGTAAAAACAGATCTCCTGAGCTTATTAGTGCATTTTAGAAAGCACAGCCAACATTTTTTTTGAACTTTATTTCAAACATGACATTTAAAAAAAGCACTGCTAACTTACCTTAAAAAATCTAGGGAAACGAAGCATAGGGTTGACACCGATTTGGAGTTGCAGCAAGTCCAGGGGTGTCAGCGAAATGATGTCTAGAAGAAACGGACGCGAGGCCATGTAATGCTTTGCCAACTTTTTGGAGTCGTATACCTGAGAAAATTTAAAAAACCATGATTAGTGTAAAATAATTAAGTAGCCTTAGGGTGTGTTCTCATATTACGACGATTGGGACTGAGCATAGTTTTGAATCTTATTATAAAAATTTGCGCTTTTAAATACTTATTGAAGGATACTTAGAAATGAGTAAGTTTATTTTATTTTATTTTGTTATCAACCTCAAAACTGGAAATTAATTTGGTAGAATAGGCTCGGTACGAGTAGTCACTTGATTCATATTACCTATTCGTTTATTTTATAGCTTATTAATAGTGTCATAAAAACAAAAAATAAAAAGGTCATCCATAAAATAAAATACAAAGGCGAAACGAAATAAAGTAAATAAATCGCTCATCCGTTTTGTATTCAAAACGGACACATTCCAAAATATGCTCTTGCTTTGAAAACTTTATACGAACAGTCTCTAATTTTAACCCTTAATCAAATATTGGGACACTATTTCCCAATAAATTTTATATTTTCATTTATTTTATTATTCGGTTTTTGTTTGTGTCTTAATAAAGTTTATATTCCTTTATCTTCTAAAAATTGTCCCGTTTGATTAAGGGTTAAAATTCAACACTGACTGATTTTGGAATGTGTCGGTTTTGTATTCAATGAACGAAATGTGCAATTGAGAACAGTTAACCACGCGAAACTATAATACCGCTTGTATATCATAAATATAACATAACGTAAATAAGCGACAGTCAGTTAAAGTTGTTTTTAACGACATTCTGATATAATAATAAAATATGTTGTGTCAAAGTTGAAGGACCAACTTATTTAACCGGCTTTAAAACAATAATTTCGTCAGTGTCATAATTAAGCGGGCAATCTTGAGGTATATGTATACGTACTCAATACTCGTAACATTACCCACAGGGTTACGGTTCGTTAAGGTCTCATACGTATCGCCGTAGGTACTCGGAGATATTGAAGAGACAATTAGGGTGACGGAACCAGTAATGGACCAATGATGGACACTTGAATCTTATTTTACAGAAGATAAGGGTTATTCATTTGTTATGCAACAATCAATTTAGGACCATATGAAATTTGAATTAAGAGTGAAGTGTCCATTACTGGTGCCTGTCAGCTAAAAGTGTCCATCATTGGGGCCTGTAACAACCCCCCCTGAAATAGTGTCTCACGCCTACATAATCTTCTTTAACTTTAAACCTACCTAACTAACCTACACTCGTAATATCTACGTACTACTACATACTACATCTGATTTGGCCTCGTGATCGTCTAGTGTAATGCGAACCCTACTTTGTGAACCTGACTAGTAACCTAAGTACTGTAATGAGCAAGAGATTACTATTTACTATATTAATGATTAAGTACCTTCTTCCTACTGGTTAAACTTATTATTTAGAGATACTTGGGGAAAGGACTCTTTGTTATAACTTATGAAACTAAACTACCTCTTAAATTAATTGTAACCAAGTGAATGCCTAATTTATTCTTAAATTGAGCCATTAAATCCTCTAGGAAGATCTTGATTACTATTAAAATGATTTAGTCAAAATAGAACAATTACGTTACTTCACTAGACAAGATTAGTAATTACTTGTTTCACTACTGGAAAAGGATAAATATATATTAGCGGTAAAAAGGTCGGGCTCCTCCCCGCCCGTTCCGCTGCTCTCGGCCATTGCTATAGAGCTCGCCCGCTAATATTTCTATTATTACTTAGTATATCACTTTAATATATTAGTGTTAATACTTGTAGACTCGTTCCAGTCTATTTTATACTTTGACTCTACCAGCATTTCCTGAGGATCCCCATTGAGAAGAATATGCCGAAACAAACTCAAGGGTCAAGCTCCTTTAGAATAATTAATTAGCTTCAAATTCATCAACTGGAATTTGTATTAAGACAAAACATTATCATAAAGTTCAGTCCAGATCTCTAAATAAATTCTTTAACCACATCTCTAAGTTAAACTAGTATCTCATATTATTTCCTAATAATAAAGCTTAGGTGACTTTCTCTAAAATTCATAATCATAGCTATCAATGTTTAACAAAACACCAACAGTAACCCTAATGTAGCCCAAATTATGGGTATGCTAACCTTTAACTCTCAGGTCTAGAACATGAGTTATGAAATCACTTTCATAGCCATTTTTAGCACTATAACCATAGTACAAACTGTTAAATTTACAGCTATTATTAACCTTTCTCAGAAATGCCATCTCTCGACAAATAACTTTCTTATTATAGTTATAAATAAAATATGTAAAGTCCACATACATATGGGTACTGCTCCACAGTAATTCAATCACAACCTTTAACCAAGTAGGTAGTTTCAGTAGATGGCAAATGACCCTATAACCTGATATTGATTTATCGAGTTTAAGAATAACACACATAATCAGTGCAGTGAGCTTCCGAGTGGCTTGTTATATCAATAGACTGGTCTAGTCTAGTGGCCCTTTGGTCGCATCACTATCTGGAGTCCCTAATTATCATAGCATCCTCACAAGATGGAATGTACCCAAACTACACATCGCTTATTTATGTTAGAGGATCCGTGGAACCATCTAGCAAACATGTAAGTACAGTGACCCTCTGAACGGCCTTAACCAGTAACAGGAAAGCCTTAGCTTTGGTTTGTACTGTACATCCCTAACTGTTAACGATGAATTGAAAGAGAACAGACCAACCCGTAAGTACTACTCAGATCCTAGACCTAGCTAATGCAAAAGATAGTTTGTGTAAACCTCGTATTATTTGCTTTCCTAGTATCTTATAAATAAATATAACTATTTTCCGACCACAAATACAATTCCTATTGCCTAGTAATGTCTCAGTACGTATCTCAACGGCCCTATTTAGCTTCAACCTGGTGTGGACAAATTATGGCAATTTACTGTAACTTGAAGGGTACCAATTTCGACGTTTAGTTTATTACACACTCGGGCGGGCAACTAGCATCCCTTTATCAACTAGTGATCCACTAAACGTCCACTTAGATTTCCACTTGCTCTAACAGAGGTCTACCTTAACCTTTATAAATGATAAACACCGAAAGCACACCAGTAAAATTTAGCCGAATACAAACGCAACACTATTCAAACACTATTTCCTACCTAATTCTAATTTGACGTTTCTTAATTATAACCACTAAATATTTATAACTTATTTCTAAGAATCCGAAATTGAAATGCTAGTTTATATTTACCAACTTCAATAATCTTGATTGTTACGTCATCGACAGCGGCGATGTGAAACAAACCTTGTCAACATACGTCTAGCTACTCACGTTACGTGTTTATAAGTCTCTCACGGTGTGTAATGAAAGAACTTCTAACTACCTAATAACCCTAGCTTCCTATCGGTATATTGTTTTAGTGCAACTAAAAGTCCAATACCTACGACTTTTACGATTACGTTAAACGTGTGAGTGATGTATGGCTATTCAGGTGCAATAATAACCATCTAGACCAACTAAGACCTAACATAATAACGAGTTCGGAAAACCAAGTTTCCTGTGTGTAGTCCTAAGACCCAGCAGCCGGCTATTGCTAACCTTTAGTTGGCTTCCAGGTGGAAATAATACCTAACGTGGTCGATATATAAATATATAGATAAGGGGGCCAACGCAATGAGGTATTCCACGTACCACCTCCACTACCAAAAGTGGTTCGGATTCGTCTACGTGGATTCCTATGAAGAGAGTAAACGGAATACCACTAGCGTTGTCTGACTAACCGAATAAAGGCGTCAGAGACCTTGTAACACGAACCCTCTAGACCCACTCAGTTAATGAGATGAAACCATCCGTTTCCTGATTGTGGACACCTTCAGGTCTCATAACATAACCAAAATGTGAGCGTAGGTTTTTCCTTTCCGAATATTACGCTGCCTGGAGCTCTGTGTACTTGGCTACCAATAAAGGCGCCATTACAGAGTTCTGGAAAACAAAATAGAGTTAATAAACTTATAAAAACAAACCAAAAATACACAAACCCATATTATAACACATTCCCATAGTCACTGTTTAATACTAGGGCTAAACCATCTTCGTGCTAGCGATTCTCGTTAACTTGTAGCGATACCTGTACGCTACATAAAGAGACACACAAACATATCCACACCTATTAAACACAGAGCACAAAATAATTAAAATACAGGACAAAATGGACGATACAAATACCCCGTGACAATTTTCCACACTCACCCCCTCGACGTCTCTATAAAAAAGTGACGCTCCCATCCTCCGTCGGTCCTTATATAGATTTATCTCGTCATGCGTACTACGAGATTTTCGAGCCATCATAGACCAATGCTAAATCATTCGTATCACCTACTATTAGAGACCATTTCCGTTTGCATTCCATTTCCTAATTTTCGCGTTACCTGCGTGAGTCTCCAGGCGTCGGTGCGCTAACTTTCCCGCACTTATAGTTTTAACTCTTTCGGTACAAGGTTAAACCTAACGTAACGAGTAGTAAATAGTGCTCACTTTCCTTTGAATTTATCTCTATCCTTTTTATTTATTCGACTTCAGTTACCTGGACACTCTTTGTTAGGTTTTAGTAAATAATATTCCCTCACTACAAAAGAATTTGTGCAATCCTTTCTTAAATTTATTTTATGAAAATAAATGAATTAAATTTGTTTATTATCTGAATATTATTAAATCGTCAACAGATGTTTATCATGCGTTGTATGAATACATAAAACAGCGCCATCTAGGTGTCTTGAGGGGTACCCGTAACCTTCACTAGATGTCAATTTTAATAGTCTAGTCGCCAGATTAGTTTCTTAGATTCTCTCGAGAGGTCGCTATACTTAAATCGTATGAAGAAAATATTATCGATCGCTATTTATTTGTTGCCGAGATCAACATGAGTTTTAAACTTGGGATTTACACTTGTGTACCAGTACAGGCCGTCACCCTAACTCGTCCCTTTTTCAAACTTGAGTATGAAAAATTTACTTATACTCGTCAATAACTGAATCTTGGCTCGGCCGTGACTGTCATAGTATTTCTAAGCCACACCTATCTGAACAAGAGGAATCTTCTGATGAAATATGAAGTTGAAACAGTACAGATATATTTTGTTTTTTTTCTGTGTTAATTCGACCGAGAAACTTCTTAACCACTTTTGATTAACTTAAAGAGTAGTTTTGGTTAAAGGGCAGTATTTATTGAAGAACATTATCTAACAAATTAACAAATGAGTTTTATTAAGGCTCTGTCATCCCAGCTCATAGAGATCTCCGGAGATCCTAGAGCTGGTGCTCACCTCTCCCAAAGGATTGGGCTAGCTATTCAGAGAGGTAATGCAGACAGTGCCATAGGGACCATGCCGCGAGCGGACTTGCTAGAGGGGGTGTTTTTTTTATAGTGGTGATTATTATTTACATCTTTAATATTTGATTAAGGTAAGGTGGGGGAAGATTGAATGGTTTTTTGATGAGATGGATAGTGTTGTGTTAAAACCCTCGTAAAATAAAAAACTATTTACTTCCTTTCAATTGCATAAATTGGTAGGTATGGGCAAGGGCTATATTTTTGTAATCTGTCGATAAAACTCGGTTACGCCTATTCTAATATATAAAAATAATAAAATAAAATACAATTTTGTCTAAAAAATTGACGGGTTAAGATGGAATGGTCGAGGGGTAAGATTGACATAGTGTCTAAAGTCTTTTAAATGAATGCAAACGGTTACTGTTGCTCGTTATTGTATAGAATTCCTTACGCTTAACAGATACAGATGATTTTTGCGTAAATATTCCTGATAGGTAATAAGAAAAGTGCAGTTGAAAAAAAAAGTATTTTACTCTTACCCCGCTTCACAGGGAAAACGACAGTGATACTCAAACTTTTTATTGTATATTCTTCATATAAAAAAAACGTAAACACATTTTTTTAATATTAAGAAGTGCAGTTTGGAATTAAAATAACAGTTGCATGGAAACAATTATTTCTTTTATAAACGAAATGAATACAAAAAAGTAAGTATTTTCTTGCAGCATGACTAATTTTGTCACAAATTAAGCCACTTACATGTAAAATATTAGAAAATAAATATGAATCTGTGTAACAAATTAAGACACATTTAAAATACAAAAATATACCAAATACTTAGTAATCTGTGTAGAAAATTTAGTCACAGACTTACTTACATTTATAATATTAGAAATCCAAATAAACAGTAAACTTAAAGAGTTTTTTTTTCTCTCCAATCAGAAAAATACATATTTATTATTGATTTCACACAATAGTTTCACACAACACTTCTTAGTTACTATTTATCTTATCGTTATATTAGGTCAGAAAATAAACATTACGTTAATTATTTTTTTAAGTGCAAAGATTGAGAATATGTGTCTTTTTCTATGACTTTCAAAAACGGGGGGAAGATTGAAACATTACTATTTCAATGTTACCCCAGCGAAATTCGCTGGGTAAAGATGGAAACTTCTCGTAAATCTCAATATATGATTAATAGCTACACCTAGCAGAAGTAAATAAAAATAGAATCTCAAATAACACATAAATAGTCAGTCAGAACTTTTATACTCCCCTTATTAATCACACACACACGGGGTAAGATTGAAAATAGACGAATTCACCACGAAATGCCGACCTTTACAAAATAGCACATAACACACGTCTACTTACTCCGAGCGGTCACTGGCGAATGTGCGGCGGATCGTAACAAAATGGCGGCTTAATGGATGAAACCAGCACTAAAAAATTTAAACCAAATAGGGAGTTATGTGACACTTTTAATCTTTCCCCTTTTTTTATCTTCCCCCACCTTACCTTAGCTTAGTTTTATTTTAATGCAAAGAAGTTTAGTTTTAACTTTTAACTGTTAATGTAATGTAATATAACTTACCAATAAATTCTTACAATAAGTCTGAACAATTACATACAGGTTATTTGGTTTACTCGAAAATATTTTAGTGACATTGTTTTAAAGAACTACATCAAATCTGGAAATATTTCATCCGTCTTTAAAGTTATCCTATAACTCAAGCATCCTCCAATAAAATAGAAAGTTGCATTTTACGACCTTTCAAATTATTATTTTCGATCGAAGAAGTTTAGTGCCGTCGTTCATCCAAATCTGAGGTCATCAAAATTTTCATCTCTGCCTCAGTGTGCTTATATTGCAAAATGGGGACGAAACTAAACTTATTTCAATTTAACTTTATTTTGAAAGTGAAAGCCTATATGTAAGTAAAAAATTCTAAAATAGCGATAAAGTCTATTGAATGTTTTATACATAGTGGACATGACATATTTCTTAATTAAACTTATTTTACCTGTGCCTGGTATAAAATGAGTTTAAACTAGATTTAAATTAAAGAATGGGAAAAAGTGATTTCACATTTGTTTTCATAGGCATTGAGCGTTAAATTATGAAAACAAAGAACAAAATTATTATTATGATTACCTTAAAAAGCTGGTTTTACAAATCAAAAAGAAGTGTAAAAGGAAGAAAAAAGAATGGAGACATAAAAGGACGAGGAATTTGAGAAGAGTGAGAAGAAAAGAGACAGATCTAATAAGGGTGTTCAATTAAAGACGGATAAAGTAAAGGAAAAACAGATACAGAAGAGACAGGAGCATAAATGATAATGAAATTTTGAATATTCTGCTGTACTGCCAAAAGACGTTCACTGCTGTACGCAGGCCTCCCCAAGGATTTCTACAAGGACCAATCATGCGCCGCTAGCTTTAATCCATTTATTGAAGATCTACCGACGCTGCATCTTGTGGTTTGCAAATGCCTCTTGAGAACTCTAAGAACCGCTTCTGCGAGCGATGTTCCCCGCCCTTTGCCAACTAATACTGTTGTTAGTGTATGTTACTTAAATATAGCGGTATTGAATTTTGGTGTTAAGAAGAGGAAGAAAAGTAGGAAAGAGTGGGAAAGGAACGGAAGCAGGATAAGAAAGAGGAGAGAGAGAAGGAAGGAGAACTACTTTCGTGCTTAAGCTATACTAACCATGAGACCCTGCTCCAGGTACCCCGTGCGGAACTGCACCACTAGGTCGAGTGCGAACATGGTGTCGCTGATGCCGTCGCACGCCACCCAGAAGTAGTGGTACATTACCTGAGGAAAACAGTACCACTTAAAGGACTGGATATGGTATGATAGACAATACACACAATAATATCGTCGTTGGAAAGGCAAAACTACTAAAGCGCCTTTATGGTCAAAATGAGTTATACATACAGTTCGACTGCTTTTTTTTTCTGCATCGATTGGTCTGGGTCTCGTGGCAATCGGAGCATGTTTTTGGCGCTTTAGTAGTGAAAGTTGGGACAACATTTCAATAATTTCTAAGGATTTTTTACTAACATCCGACTCATTTAGACATATTTTTGAATAGATGGCGGTTAAGTATTGTGCTTGCTGTATCTAGCCATTTCAAGCTTTATTAGTAATTTTAGATACCTAACGTAACTGAGGATACTCGGTGGTGATTATGTAAATTTCGCTTCTATTAAATATTAAATGTAATGTCTCTTAGTCAATAACGTTTACACAATAACCGTCATTTGTAGTAATTTAGTATTTTTTCTCTATTGAAATCATATGAAGTCATGCTTGTTAGTAAATAATCTTATAACAGGAATCGACAATTGTGGCGCTTTAGTATTTTTGCCTTACTCAATAAACAAAGTAAAAGGATATTAGTAAATTTCAATGCGGGACCTCTATCTGTTACAACTGTTAAGAAACTTTGCACTATATACTTTAAGAATATTAAGATATATTAGTAATTATTAAGTTATAAAAGAAATTAGAAAACTATAGGTAAGGCGTCGTTATGCGATTCATAAAGTTGTTAAATATTCGACCTTTAGTCTATTTCTCAAGCTAAATTTCAAGGCAAGAAGCAGGGGAAAAAGCCCCCCAAAGGCGGAAACAGCGCGCTTGTGGTCGACGCTCCCTCAACTTCCTCCGCAATTGCTACCACCACCTCTACTGCCGCCGGTCCAGCTGCCACTAAAGCCGCGCCCCAGGCCACTATTGCCCCTGCACAAGGGCCTGGTCTGAGTGGTGCAAACTCAGGGAAGGCGGACACGGTCAAGGTGGCCCTGGAGATTCTCCAGGAGGTACTGATGGCCCTCCATACCGGCGCAGACATTGTCGCCATAGTCCTCAGAGGGATCACTCGGCTGGTTTAATGGACCCTCTGAGGATTATACACTGGAACGCCGCGAGCCTAAAAAAGAAGACTTCGCTCCTCATGGAAGTCCTCCGAGATCAGAGGATACACATAGCCCTGATCTCGGAGACCATGCTGTCTCCGGCCATCAAACTGAAGGTGCCTCACTACCACATCTACCGACAGGACGAGGAAGGGCCAAACAGGGCCTACCGAGGACTGGCCGTCCTGGTCCGTAGAGGAGTAATCCACCAACCGCTGCCGCAAATCCGCCTGGGCTCTTTACAAGCCCTAGGTGTGGAGATCCTGGTCGCCGCCGCCCGCATGCGAGTCTACGCCGTCTACAAGCCCCCGGACACCCGTCTCGACCTAAACGAGGTGAGGGCTCTGCTGGACTCGCCGCTGCCTACCCTAGCGGCCGGCGACTGGAACTGCAAAAACCCGGCCTGGAACTTCTCTACGTTCAACCAGAACGGACGCCGACTCCTCCTGGACGCTGAGGCCCACGGCTACCACGTGGACGGTCCGGAGACTCCGACGTACTATCCCAACAACAACGCGTTTACTCCGGACGTCCTGGACATAGCCGTGCACCGCGGACTCCAGGGACAGCTCCTCCAGGACCACCAGCCGGTACTCCTCGTCCTATCTGCGGCACCCGCAGTCTCCACCCCGAGAACTCCCAGACCCGTGACAGACTGGGAGGAGTTCTCGAGGCGCATGGATGCCCCAGTTCCTCAGCAGAAGCTCACTGATGCAGCGGACATCGACAGATTCTCGATGGACCTAACCTGTCGCATCCGAGAAGCTCTGTCCGCTGCATCACACACCAGGAAAACGACCAACAGGCTGCCTTCACGGCCAACGCACATCGCCAAATTGATAGGGGACAAAAGGCGTCTCCGAAAGCGTTGGCAGATCATTCGCTGTCCGGGGATGAAGACCCAGCTGAACACCCTGACAGCGAAGGTCAAGGCAGCCCTAGAGGACCACAGGACAGAGCAATGGGAAGAAACGCTAGCCGGCGCGGTGGACGATTGGAACTCCATCCATCGTCTATGCCGCCGACTTAGCGGAGCCCCCACACCTGTCCGACCCCTGCTACACACCGATGGTACCCCTAGGTACCGGGCCGAGGACCGGGCCGAAATATTCGCTGAGTGCCTGGAGCGTCAGTTCCAGCCGAAACCATCCGACGAGGCAGACCACATAGGCGCAGTTGAAGAGCACCTTCGAGTTTACTTCGAGGCGCCGATAGCTCCTGAAGAAGACCCCATCTTCTTTTCCCCGGGCAAAGTGAGGCACATGATCGCGAAAAAAAGCCCAGAAAGGCCCCCGGTGGGGATGGCATCACTAACGCCACCCTCCGCCACTTACCGCCTCGAGCGATCGCGGCGGTAACCCACCTCTTTAACGCCATCCTCCGCACCGGCCATTTCCCAGCCAACTGGAAATCCGGACATGTGATCATGTTGCCCAAACCGGAGAAAAACATCCTGAAGCCTGAGAGCTATCGGCCCATCACCCTCCTCCCGTGCATCTCGAAGGTGCTCGAAAAACTGATGCTGACGAAGCTGGTCCCGCACATCATGCCTCGTCAAGAACAATATGGGTTCCGCTCGGAACATAGCACCATGCTCCAGTTGTCCAGGGTGCTGCACCACATGGCGGTCGCCGCGAACAAGCGCGAGCGCACGGCCGCAGTACTCCTGGACATGGAGAACGCTTTCGACCGGGTCTGGCACTCAGGCCTGGTCTACAAGCTGTCACTGTCCTCGGCCCCCCGCAGACTGACGAAGGTGGTCCAGTCGTTTTTGACGGACCGCACCTTCAGAGTGGTTGTGGAAGACGCCATCTCCGAAGATCGCCCCATCGCAGCCGGAGTCCCCCAAGGCAGCTGCCTATCGCCGGTATGTTACGGCCTTTACACCGATGACATACCGGTTGTTGAGGGATCCCACCTGGCCCTGTACGCTGATGACGCGGCGTACTATGCCTCCTCTTACAAGCCAGAGTACGCCGTCATCAAGCTACAGCGACAACTAGATGCCCTACCAGCTTGGCTCTCCAGGTGGAGGCTATCCGTCAACGTTGCGAAAACCCAAGCGATCTTCGTGAGCAACTGCATACGCCGCCTTCCACAACTCACTCTTCTCGGACTCGACATCCAGTGGTCCCCGGTAGTTAAATACCTGGGAATCACCATCGACAAGAGACTAACCATGGGTCCCCACACAAAGACCGTCGTCGCCGCCGCGAGAACAGCAAGAGCATTGCTACGTCCAGTGCTCCAATCCAGCCTCCCTCTGCGTGTGAAGCTCGGGGTCTACAAGACATAATACGCCCCCGCCTCACGTACGCCGCACCATCATGATACGCCCTCCTGGCCGCAGGGCACAGAAAAAAGCTGAACTCTCAGCAAAATCTGTCCCTGCGAGCCGCCACAAATGCCCCCCGCTACGTGAGGAATACCACGATCCAGAGGGACCTCAAGATTGAGAGCCTGGACGACTTCATCGGACGCCTTGCCACGTCGATGTTCGCGCGAGCTGACGAGTCGCGCTTCCCCCACCTGAGGGATATCGTACCGCAGCACGCGCGACCCCCCGACGGCAAAGCCTACCCACGCGACCTCGACAAGGCGACGACGTCGACACCCACGGAAGACCCATGAAGACGCTGCTCAGCTCGTAGGTCGCTAGCTGGGCCTCCCCCAACGGGGTTTCACCTAGCTGGCTCGACCTCACGAGCAGCGTACACCCGGACATTGAAATTTCTATAAAGTATTTTTGACTTTTAGTATTTTCCGCTTATGATTAACATATTTTTTGATACATGTAAGTATTTTTTTCTCAAGAGAAAGTAAAAGGAGACAAATCGTACGTATTTATTGACTCCTTACCTAAAACTTTAATGTGGAGGTTAGTAATTTTGTCTTACCAGCATTTTTTTAGGATTGAGAGCATTACTGCTAAAGCGACACGTAACTCCGTAAATATTGAACACATGTACAATACGATAAATGATTCGTGCAGATAAAATAAGAACATGATATGTTACTCTTTACAGCTTCCGTTTTAATTCCAAAGAAAAAAAGTTATGACAGTGTAAAGACAAAAAAATCCATTAAAAATGCTTTTTCTCGAAATGACCCTTTTGGATGTTAGTAGTTTTGCTTTTCCAGTGACGATATGCTTATTTTTTAATAAAGATATTTTTGGATCACGGACGGATGTATTTAGCTACTAATGACAACGTCTACTAAGGGCCACTTGCACAGAAAATTTAACACTGGGTTAAGACACTAACTCGAGTTAGTCAACGTCAGATTCATACGAAAACTGTCATTTTAACTCGAGTTAGTGTCCTAACCCAGTGTTAAAATTTTGATGCAAGTGGCCCTAAAGGTGTAAACTTTGTTTTAGATAGCGTCGGAGAAAGTTCGATATCGCGTAACTAACAAATTTAATTAGGAACAAAATGCACCTTATATTATAAGTCAGTAAGATACATTTTACTCCTTTTTGAATTTGTTAGTTACACGCTTTTATACAGGGTGTTTGGTAGAGCGTTGTCTAAAAAAAAACAAGCGAATAGAAGAGGCCATTAGCTATCCATTTCAGGTACTTTAACCCTTTATTTGTCTAGGGGCTATTTAATACCGATTTATTTTTCATTTTATTAAAAGTTACCAAAATTCGACCTTGAAACCCCGACAAAAAAGGAACTATTTGGTGTATCCACAAAATTATAATTTTGTTAGAAAGTTAAATGTTGTACTGTTCGAATAAAAGTGTTACTGAAAGCGTACAACAACATTTAAAAAAAATGGGGGCTCTCAAAGTTTCAGAAATCAGTAAAGAAATTTTTCAAGATTAACTTCACAGTGAAATTAAAAAAAAAGGAAGTGATTACAACTCTTCCAATTTCCTAAAAACATCTCTAGTTTATGCCAATTTTAATGATGTGCCACATGTACTACAAAACTCTTAATAATTTGAGTTATTCGCTAATAACTTCCATCCGGCCGTGAACGTGGCGATTTTTGGGAGAATTAACTTCTCTATTCAGTTACCACGTCTTGCGCAGTTAGACGTTTTCTCGTTGTAATTCACATATCTAAGATGAAAATTACAACGAGAAAACGTCTAACTGCGTAAGATGCTCTAAAAATATATAATTTTGTGGATACACCAAATAGTTCCTTTTTTGTCGGGGTTTCAAGGTCAAATTTTGGTAACTTTTAATAAAATGAAAAAAAAATCGGTATTAAATAGCCCCTAGACAAATAAAGGGTTAAAGTACCTACCTGAAATGGATAGCTAATGGCCTCTTCTATTCGCCTGTTTTTTTAGACAACGCTCTACCAAACACCCTGTATTACGACCGACGTTAGGTTACTCTAGCATAGTATGTTTTGCGTAGTAAAGTTTATTGAATTCTGAAGACCGTAACAAAATAAAAAACTTCAGACAAAGTGCAGAATAAAGTTTAGATTTACCTTTGGATGCGCAGTTATTAGACCGTGTGATTAGAAGTTAGAGACGGTTGGTTTGTTTCCCGTTTGAGACCGACATTCTAATCATATTACAGACATAGCTACTTATATATTGTTGTTTATTTTATTAGTTAATAAAAAGAGAATTTAATTGTTTTACCGTGTATTGAACATAATAAACGTTATTATAAAAATGCTTGTCGTAACGAATACTTGTACTATGTTATATTATAAGTTACGAATATTT
This sequence comes from Acleris emargana, assembly GCA_927399475.2. Taxonomy (NCBI): domain Eukaryota; kingdom Metazoa; phylum Arthropoda; class Insecta; order Lepidoptera; family Tortricidae; genus Acleris; species Acleris emargana. Next base: position 5,942,642 of record OV656856.1, on the reverse strand, counting down.
GTTTAAATACTTTGTCGCACTATAAATGTAAATAAATATCAGGGGATAATGTCACACCAATGGACCTAGTCCCAAACTATGCTCTAGGCTTGTAAGCTAAGCTATGGGTACTAGACAACGATATAATTACTTATATAGAGAAATATATACTTTAATTCATAGAAAACATCGATGATTCGGAAACAAATATTGGCGCTCACACACAAATATCCGCTCCTAACGGGATTTGAAACCAGGACCGCTAGCTTCGAAGCCAGGGTCACTAAAAACTAGGCGAACTAAATCCCCAATGGATTTTTCTACCTATCAACCAGTTAGTCAAATAGGAAATAGAAAATTATACATAGATATACATCATACCTTCAAGCCTGTCTCCCAATGGAGTAGAGACTATGGAACGCCAGGTGCATCTGTCTTAACGTACAACTTTCGCTTCCTCTACAATTCTACATTCATTAACCTCTTCATGCACGTACGTTCGTCGGTTTCGGGTGTTTTCTTCGTCAAGCTGATCACTGTATGTGTGTCTAGCACGTCCCCTACCGTCATCTCTTCTTACTCTAGCTCGCCTTACCTCTTTCGTAACTTTTCTTTCATCCACCCTTTCTAAATGACCATACTATCTCAGCATTTCATTACCGATCTTTGTCACTACATCTTCTTTTAACTCACATCGCTCTCGGATCTTGAATTTCTTACTCAATCAACAAATATTTACACCAAATAAGTATCACAATTAAGAAAAAACTAAAGTATACATTCCTGTCGTGCCTAGCGGTTAACTAAGCAAAGCCAAAAATAATAGGTAAGTATGTCACGATTATAAATTCGTCTTCATAAACATTGAACACTATGATTTACAATTTTGCTCGATTTGCCAGACGTATCAATGAAATTCGCATATTGCTTTCGGCTGCCTGTTTATTATTTACCACCGTACTGTCGTTCTGAGTGCGATTTTACGAGAGGCTCAGATTTTAGAGTTCTCCGGGGGAGAGGCTGATATAACAATCATGGCGACGGTTTATTGGCTGCGGGCACCGGCGATTGCGTGCGACCCGGACACTCGCGGGAAAAGTAAAGGTGCTTTTCCACCGGCGAATCGAGTCAAGACGAGGCGTATTGAGAATTTAAATTTGTATTATAACTAAAGGGCGGTTGACGGATGCAATATGGTGACGAGAGCATAAGATGGATACGACTTTGATAAAATTCGAGTGCTATTTATGTATGATAATATATGAAGTTTTTGTTATAAATTACTTTCATTCACTATACGCCCCTCTTGCGTCTGTAGATGTATATAATAAGTTGATTGTTAACTATAAAAGGAATGAATGGACTGAAAATACCTACTTAATACATAAAAAAAATGTATTTACTTCAACAGTAAAATTCTATAACGTTTTTATTATGTCGTTCTCTTTTTTTAAATAATTTGTCGTCATATCCATATAACGGATATCGTTAGAAACTATTTTGACGTCATTTGCACCCGTCAGGCGCCCATTAATTATAACAACCACATCCATGAATATGAGAGAGGAAGGAATTGAAATTTGTAATACAATTTCAAATTCTAGTCCCCTTTAGGTATTTTAGATTGTAATAAGTAATAATACTATACTATTGTATAAATTCATTGAAGAGCGAAAATACATACATACATAAACTCACGCCTTCATTCCCAGAGTGGGGTAGGCAGAGCTAAAGAATTACCAACAAGTCTTAAAACTTCTTGATAATTCTGTAACCACATTTTGCACAAGTAGGCTAAAATGTTTCCCAGTGTATTTATGACAGGTGGCAAGCCCATCGCCTAACAGTTATTTAGTTAGTAGTTTTAGTTACAGCCTTTATTCCCTTAGTCGCCTCATACGACATCCACGGGAAGACATGGAGTGGCACTATTCTAACCCGGCAACCACACGGCAAAAAAATAGAGCGAAAATATTCAACAATAAGCGAGATACCAAAATTGGACATAATAAGTATTTTTGTATGAATACGAGCACTGGTTAAAGAGGTCAATCCACATTCGGTCCAGTTTTCGTCAGAGAATTTCGCCGGCAACCACGCGTAAGTAATCAGAGTTGTGATACTGTTAATTATATTTTGGCAACTCAATGCGGAAACGTATGAGGATAAAATGTATTGTTAAATAACAACAACCTCCAATGCTTCGTCCGTAACTGGATATATAATTTAGAATACCTACTATAAGTTTTGTTTTCTTATTTAGTACGGAACTGAATTTAGGTATTTGTAATGATATCTTGAGCTGCTTCTATCGTAATTATATCGTATTTCCTACCCTACTAATGTTTTAAATGTGATCGGTTAGATTTTTAGACGTTGATATACGGTAAAGTCACCAGTAGTCAGCCAGAGACCAGTAGTCGACCTTATAATGAGTGCAAAGAGGGAAATATATCTTTCGTACTCTTCCCACTCATACAAAGTACAGGCAGAGGCTGACTACAGGACTCTGGCTGACCTCTGGTGACTTTACCCTAGCCATAGACAGCAGACGTAGCCTTTGTATTTTTAAATTTGAATTTAGAGAATTGAACAAGACTTGAATGCCATGTGCATTTATAGCATATACAGTATCTGAAATAATACTGACTGAAGAAGAAAAAGAACCCAAAGAAAGAAGGATAAGTTTGCCTATGTACAATATCTAAATTGATGCTGTTTGCATTGCTAATGTATTGTAATTATTTATGTGTAATAAAGATTTCACATACATACATACATACTCAAATAGCAACCGTCAGGCCCTTTCTCACTTTAAATCGCCGACGGCTCATTAGATAACACGAATAGCAGCGAATATGGTTATATCAACAAAACCCAAAAATATTCCTGTCTGTCTCACACAAGGCTTGTAAGAAAGAGATGGGGTCGGTGAACGATCTGGGATGTTGTATATGATGGGTGTATATTTGTTGATCTGGGTCACACAGAGATGAACGGAGTTTACTCGATGAAATTACGAATATACTGTTTTATTTGCTGTCTCCGCTTTATGTGGTCACTACTGAAATAAAGTGGTCTCTGCATACCTCTCTGGAAAACAGGCGTGTTTTAATGTATATATGTAAGTATGTACTGAAGTGTCGTATTTAAATTAAATTGTTTCGGAATAAGCACATTTTGTAGGTTAACATTCGTAAAATTTCACACAAATTGACCTATACCAGTCCTAAACTAAGCTAAAATACGATATAAATGCTTTTTATTGTTTTTATTTTTCATGGCATAGGAAGGCAAACGTGCACACAGGCCACCTGATGGTAAGTGGAAACTGTGACCCATAGACATTCGCATTCACAAGACTGCAAATGCACTGTGAACCCTGAGGACTAAGATGGAATTCCTCTATGCTAGTCATTTCACCGGCTGTCTTATCCACAAATCCGTCAGCACAAATACGTTTTTGCAAAATGATAGTTTGTAAAATACGATTGTCAAATATTTATCGTAGTTTTGGTCAAATAAACGGACCCTGACTCAGGCGCATAATATTAGTGCCAATCAGAAACATATTTTTCTTTACCGACAATCGAACCTGAGACCACTAGCTTCATAATGTATTTTCAATAAACGATGGCGCCTGTAACACAAATTTACATAGTTATACGACAGTTGCCTCAGCGTAAGTAAAAATAAGTAGTGGGACGTGATTGAAAATACTTTACCTCTATAGTGAAATCAAAACGTGAGCTTAGGTTGAATAAATAAAGACAGTACTCGTAAATGTTTATTCTTATATACAGCGTGCCTCTACTTAACTGTTCTTTGCTTTGAATCTCGTCCAACGTGTGCTGAACGCAACGCCGAGCGCCCAATGTGTACCAGCTCTAATGACAACGGACGTCGAGCGAAAATACGATTATTCTTTTAGTTTTTAGGGTTCCGTACCTCAAAAGGAAAAAACGGAACCCTTATAGGATCACTTTGTTGTCCGTCTGTCTGTCTGTCAAGACCCTTTATCACGGGAACGCGAGGAGGTATCGAGTTGAAATTAAAACCATATACTCCGGTCTACAGCCCCGTGAAACTGTGAAAAAATCAAGCTCCTACGTTAACGTAAATAAAAAGATACGGCCGTTTATGCCGCAAAAAACGTGTATTTCGACACTGTCGAGGGAATCAAAATGTATAGGGTATTTCCCGATGACCTAGAACTATGAAATTTCGCAAGTAGCACCGTCTTATACTACAAGTATAGGAAAAAGTCTGAAATTTGTAAATTTTAATTAAATAACCAAAAAATCAGGGTGTTTCATAACTAGCCCAATCTATATCAACACAAAAAAGGCAAACATAGCAAACAAGCATGTAACTACAATCGATGTCAGCCATAATGTTCAGTACCCATAATGCTTAATTCCCATAATATATCGATAGTCCTAAAACATTTTAGTCATAATTGTGTTCGCTATAATCATTAATTTCCTAATTTTGTTAGTTTTGAATATTGTGACACCTAATAAATTAAGTCAAAAGCCGGAGGCGCAAAGGGAGGGCAGCCCTCGCCCGCTGTAAACAAACGCAGGCGTTCAATAAAAAAAAACTGGTTTAGGTTAGGTTACAGTTGTGTCCAGGCGCGTAGCGCCAAACTACGCGGAATAGGGGCTCCGCGAAGCGGAGCCCCGTCGACACTGCCACAGGATGCGTAACGCATATTGATAATTAGAAGCAAGAACGTTACGGCAAGTGAAATTAGGATTCGAAACATTACTGTCAAAATTAAAAAGCCGTAGTTAATCATTAGGCCAAACGATTATTAGGAACAAAAACATTTTTTCAAGAGAAAATATGTCGATAAAAATTATGTCAAGTAATCATTAGGAGAAACAATTATAATTACCACAAACATTATGGCAAGTGAAATTAGGATTACTAACGTTATGGGAAGACATAGGGAGCCGTTTTAACATAGATTTTAAAACCAATCCCCAAAATGCTATTTCATTATATTTTTCTTCTGCACAACAGCACAACCAAAAATAACACTATCATAGACAATGACAATGTTTTTTCAATTTTGATGTACAATGCGATAATATTCGTTATTTTTTCATTCACCACTTACAAATATGGACTAAATATGATATTTAATTAAATAATAAAAAAACAACTTTGATTAGATTTACTAACTAATTTATTAAGGTAAGAATTGTTTGTATTAACCAAAATTTCCTATAATGCCCGGTTCAAATTATTCCAGCAAAAGCATTCCAGTAGAAGTACATTGACGAGTTGGTTTTCACGTTTGCGGCGAGAGCGACGTTATAGACGCAATGTACTTGTACTGGAATGCTTTTGCTGGAATAATGTGAACCGGGCATAAGTAATTTCCTACACGATTTTTGATTCCTAAGGGGCTATTGCCTAACGCAATCGCAATAGCAATCGTTTTCATTTTGAAAATCGAAAGCTTGTCTGAATACAAAATGAGCACACTTGTTCCGCTTTAAAGTCGATTGCGACCGCGTGTGCGTCAGGCAATAGACCAGCTGAACTATTATATATGTACCTACGAATTTGTGCGGAACCCTCGGTGCGCGAGTCCGACTCGCACTTGACCGGTTTTTTTAAAGTTGTAAAACTAAGGGAGTTCCTTCATCATCATCATCCTTCATACCTTCACGCCTGTAATCCCAGAGTGGGGTAGACAGAGCAAAAAAACGAAACTTACATTTAAAGCGACGAGCTCAAATGCATCCTGTATATAAGGTCGTCGCCTCTACTAGCGTCTAAACAAAATCAGTATCAATTTGAAGAACAGGTAATTTCATTCCCTTTTTTACCTTTTACTCAAACTCTTCCACACGCCGTTCCCAAGATAGCTTTGCGTTCTGCAAAATAACTTCATATCTTTATTGCTTCTGTCGTAGGGTTCAAATTGGTGACCGAATTGTTTTACCAGATTATGTGAGAGTTTAGAGATGTCTCCAACCCAAGTGGCTCCCGAGGGATAGTTTAAGATCCCACTATCGTCTTGTGTTTACTTAGATGCTGTCTTGGGAAATAATGAAAGCTTGAGTCCTCTAGAAACCTTACACAAATGACTTAACCACCAATTAATAATAAAGTCAGTTTCAACCCTGCATCTCATTGTATAAGGTCTTTTAAGCAATGGTATTTGAGAATAGCTTGTGCCTTTTTCTTAAAATAGAAATTCTCAAAGCATTTGTGATTTTAAGTCGTGTATATTTAAATGTTCAGTGCTAGCATTTGTGTTGCTTTAAAGTTTGGATGAAATGTTAAATCAAAATGAACAGTAGTCTATTTTAATTTGAGATCATTGATCGAATATGAGTACTTAAAGTGATAAAACATTGGACTAAACGGGGACGAGACGTGAATGTGCCGTTAAAACTTGACCAGCCAGTATGTAAGACTTTATAGGCCTAGCCAAGATGCAAATTCTGGTAACGTTTCGGTTTTCTATCGAAAATCCCTTTTCAGAATGTGAACATTGAAGTTCCTCCGGAATACATACTTGGGTTGCATTTTATCGCAGCCCATCGTCAGTATTCTGCTTAGAACAACATTGTCTGCCTTTTTAGTGTGTCTGGTTCTAGGCGCTGCATCGTTCCACAGGCCCGTCTCTTTCAACCTGTGCAGCGACTTGCACACCTCAGACTGTATGGCGATATGCAATGGTGGGAGGTTTAATAGGAGCTCCATTACCACCGTCGGCGTCGTTCTGAACGCCACTAATATAGCCATGCAGGCCACCCTCTGCACCTCAGTTACAGAGTCCTTGCACGTCCTAAAAGTTGTACTTGGCTACCAGGCCGAGTTTTAGGTTAGTCGAAATTTTGCGTAGAAAATAAAGTTCATAACAAAACGAGTTTTTTTTTGCGATTGCAAAGCGTACATACATACATAAACTCACGCCTTCATTCCCAGAGTAGGGTAGGCAGAGCTAATGATTTACCAACAAGTCTTAAAACTTCTTGATAATTCTGTAACCACATTTTGCACAAGTAGGCTAAGATGTTTCCCAGTGTATTAGTGACAGGTGGCAAGCCCATCGCCTAATAGTACTACAAGCCTTTATTCCCTTAGTCGCCTCTTACGACATCCACGGGAAGACATGGAGTGGCACTATTCTAACCCGGGAACCACACCCATATTATCTTGAATATGGAATCCTCGTTGCGCGAGCCCGACTCGCATTTCACCAGTTTTTTCTAACTTCACTGTAAGTCTTTCTCTCCATAGTAACTATTTATCTTCTCTCCAATTCAGAAAAAGGTCACTGAGATTCAGATTGTAAATGTTTTCAGCAGCCAATGCCTTAAGCGCTAAAAAACAGTAAAAGTAAGGGATTCCGAATTGAAAGAACTCGTAGATGGATGGCAACTGAGCGGAATAAATTTTGTAAGACATAGTTATGTGTAGCTTTATTTGAATAATAATGATGGAGGATTCGCGAGGAATACCAATTCGGTTCTGTTTGCTCATACAACCCATACAGGTACCAATCAATACAATAAACAAACCGACGAATAGGATAGTTCTGACCAACGCAGTTTAGTTTCTAGCTCTGTCTCTGCTTGTATGACGTTTTTAGGGTTCCGAACCAAAATAGTAAAAAAGGAACCCTTATAGTGAGACTTCGTTGTCTGTCTGTATGTCACAGCAGGTTTTCTCAGTAAATGCTATCAACTTGAGGTATAGTTGTATAACTTGCTTGCCCGCATCTGTTTTCGTAAAAAAAATGAAATTAATGGGGGGTTAAAAAAATGGAATGTCATATGAAAAGGCTCAATATGTACATTTCAAAACTATTATTTTTTTATTTTCTGTGATATTCTTTTGGATTTATAGCCAATTTACAAAAAATGACGGCTCCCCCCTTGTTAGGTATCTCTGAAGTTTATAGATCAAAAAATCTGAAAACTTCATCTTTATTTTTTGTGCGTAAAATGAAATGAAGTGTTCATAATTAAGAAATAATCAAAAACTTATAAAAATGTAGGGTGCCGTGTGGGTGCCGGCTTAGAATTGTGCCACTCCATGTCTTCCCGTGGAAGTCGTAAGAGGCGACTAAGGGAATAAAGGCTTGTAGTACTGTTAGGCGATGGGCTTGCTACCTGTCACTAATATACACTGTTAAACATTTTACCCTAATTGTGCAAATTGTGGTTACAGAGTTATCAACAAGTTTTTAGAGTTGTTGGTAATTCTGTAGCTCTGCCTACCCCACTCTGGGAATGAAGGCGTGAAGGTATGTATGTATGTAAAAATGTAGGCTAGTCAAAATGGACCTTATTGCATAGAAAATAAAGTTCATAACAAAATGAGTACTTTTTTTGCATAGAGCAGGGAAGCACACAGGCCACCTGATGGTAAGTGGGATTTCAGACCCATGAATATTTTTATTCTTAAGACTGAAATCCAAAAACTTCGCAATTTTTTGACTAATGTTTATTCAGGGTGGTTCTTAGATGACGTTGATTTAAATCAGTTAAGCCGTTTATGAGTAGGTAATCAGTTTTGAAAACTGATGGAACTTTTTATTGTTGCTTCAATGAAAAAAAAACGTTTCGAACTAAACAAAAAAAAAACTGTTTATTTCTTACACAAAAAAAAACAAATACATTATTAATTTATCTTAACTTATAATCTTAAATTGTACGTTTTATTATAAACACTATTTTTAACTATTTAGCTGTTTGTGTCTACTTCACTTTACCCATCTAAACTCACATGAGATTTTTCAAAATGTAGTAGCATAAACGTTCATTAGAACAAAAATTCCATCAGGACATCTTCTGTCACTTTCTAATGAAAACGTAGAAAGTCACCGCACGGAACTTCGGGCGATATTTAATTTAACAAACTTCCGTGGAAAGCCATAAGTGGAATAAGCGCAAAGTTATAACTAAGTGATGGCAATCCCGCAAAACGGGATCACGCGTTCCCACGGGATCCTGCTGCTTTTGTTAATCTGCTGGATCCTGCATAAAAAAAATGTCGCTACAAAGGATCATGGGCATTTTTGTATGGAAATTGGGCGTGGCACCAACAGAATTGAAACCTTAATATTTAAAATAAACTTAGTGAAAACATCATTTCTTATTATGGCCGCAAATACCTAGCTCACCGGAGAACAAAAATTTGATCACTTCATAACAAGAAAGTTCATATGAAGGGTCCACGGAAAGAACATGACTGTCTAGTCACTTTTTTTGAAAATGAGTTTTCAATCTCAAAATGAACTATTACCGACCACTCAGATTCAGATACAAATCTTCATATAACTTGTATCTTTTCACTCTTAAAAAAACCTCTACACGAAAACTACGTACAAAATGACATGGTTCCTAACTTTCAAATCGCGATATCTCAAAAAGTTACTAAAGTGACTAGACATGTTCTTTTCGTGGACCCTTCATAATTATAAACTTTAGGTAATATACATTAACAAACTGAAGTATTTTCTTGAAATCGAGAGTTTATTTGTCGTGCAGATAAATACACCATAAGATACATTAAATACCTAAATAAAAAAATAATTCGTGTATTTTTTTTCAGTTAAGTAACTAAATCGAAGGTTATGTTGATGATAGAGTTCTACGAGATACTTTGTTATCTTGCGAGTAACGTGTTCTTACGAATATTTTTAAATATTATTTTTTAGACAAGTTCTGGAGAAGCACGAACACTACAGTTTACATATTTTAGTACATCAAATACCCTACACGCAGTTCTATAATAAACTGTAACAATTATACATTAATTAGCCGAAATTTCTAAGGACGATATATCTTGTTTTCAAGTGCCCATATTTTTGTTCTCCGGTGAGCTAGATATTTGCGGCAACATTAAGAAATGATGCTTTAACTAAGACCTTTTTAATGATATAGGTTTCAATTCTGTTGGTGGCACACCCAATTTGCCCATGAGCCTTTCACGTAAATCGCGAGTAGCGCGAGTATAGAAGTCGAGAGAGCGTATTCAGCATCAGGATATATCGTCGGTAAAACTGCAAAACCACGTAAGTACCATTTAAAATAAATGCAAAATGCACCTCTTGAATGATACAGTAAAGTTTATTTTGCTCTATCATAAATTTGTTAGTTACGCGTTGCATTATCCCTGACGATATGTGCAGTTCACTCATTTAAGTAGGCTTGAAGATGATACAATAAATGCCATTTATTTGCTTCTTAAGAGCGTATTTTCAAAATACTAACAAAAGAGAATTGAAACTGCTTTAGCTATTCCAGTTGAGATACCACCTATTGTTTCCTGAGGGGACCCACGGTATAACAATCTGGCAGTAAACAATATGTAAATCCGTCGTACAATTCGGTAGTTTGCCTTTTCACACCCAGATATCTATCATGCAAATCCACAGTAGAGTTGTTTTGTAAGGGCAACCCAATTTTCGCCAAGGCAAAAGCCGAATGACACGGGCTACCCTTTTAACTCGAATTCATGGAAGCCCTCTAATAAATTTGTTTAATATGGATGCGTTTATTTTTGGGTATGAATCAATATATCTAAAAAAAAAACTGGAGTTTGTTTCGTTTTTGCTGACAATTTTATGGACCTGCAACTTATGTACTATAAAGATGGGGCTAGGGAATGGGAGTGGTGACCAACATATCAAAATAACTGAACTTTCAAAATCATTTCAATAAAGCTTTTCAAGGGGTATCTTATAGCATGTCCGAGCTTTTGTTTCCCGATTCATTTGTTCAAGGTAGAAAATATTTTTTCTGTATCCATAAATTTTTCAAAATGCTTAAGGAGATATTATAAAAAACCATTTTTGTATGCATCTGCAATGTATGGTTAGTAAATAACTGGGTAGGTACTTAATAGCCTAATTAATGAATCAAAATGATTTAAGATACTTATTCTACCCTATCTATACATTCCAAGTCTATACACTGACTATAGCATTTAACACAGCCATACCTAAACCTTTGATATTACAGTTGATCTGAGTTAGTACAAAGGGGTATGTTTTGGTGACTTTTTTGCACAGAGATATACTTAAAACCACCCGCTCTACTTACCATCACTGCTACCGTTTACCGCTGACTTAAATGCCAGCATTACAATGAGTTAGGACTTTTTCGTAACTACATTCTTTTTCTTCGTTGTTTGTCACGAATAAATGTTTTTCTTTCTTTTCTTCCTAAAAGGCCAGAAAATTGCATACAGCATTGTATTCCATAGGCCTCAAACGAAGTGCCATGAAAACACTAGCATTCTCTTGTTTTGCCTTATTAAAGACAGAAAAGTCTAACTATTCTTCATTTAAATATCGAAAACATAGATAATTATAGTTTCTGGCTGAGGATAAGTGAATATTGAATACGAAATATGGCATTCAGTGAACGCAAAACAAACAATAATTAAGAGCCGGTATCAACCCACTGCCGAACAAGGAGCTCCTTTCATATTTTCCAGGTTCGTCTTTTTTTAAATAGTCTCTGACAAACTAAATGATAGAATTTGAACCTCACCTGTAACTCAGGAAAGCTCTGCCGCACAATGAGGGTCCACAGGTTGTAGAGTACTCCAGCCGTGATGACCCACAGCCAGTAGAAGTAGAAGTTCTCATCAGGATTGACGACGGTGCGGGAGGCGCGGATTTTCCTCCGCCGCTGCCGGTTGGTAGACCTGTGGTCGCCAGCTGCGCCTTCCGAACCTGTGTCTTCAACCTGGAGGTCAGAATAGTTTTAAGGATACTAAACAAAATATGTAGATGTATTTTTCTAGATGGTGCCTACCTTTATTTGTGATGTTACGAGAAGGTAGAAGATTTGTAATTTTAAATTTTACCAAACAAAAGAAATATAAAACAGTAGAAGATCGCTGAATATGCTTTGGGGTAAAGGGGTCTTGAGTCGTATATAGGACTAAATCATTTTAATGATATATTACGTTTTGGAATCGAATTTGCTATTCGAAAACATGTAGTATACAGTAACAGACCCACGTTTCCATAATTTACTTTTAGAATACTTTTTTACGACTCGATAGAGATGCCGAAACTTAATTCAAAGTAGATGCTAGGAAATTTTAGGACTTAATACAGACATGGGGGCGCTGTTTCAATTATCTATGGCGATAAGTTGAAGTTACTTACTCGATAAGTAAAGTTACTTACTGGGAAATAGGCGTGATTTAATATATGTATGTATGTATGTACTTACTCGATAAAAAAAAGTACGTGCTCAAGGTACTGCTTCGTCCAATTCATCCCTAGGTAGAATTTTCATTTATATTGTTCTTAACTATTTACTATACTTGTAAATGGAAATTCAACTCCAAGTTTGCGTAAATACTTCATTGTGGAGGCAGGAGCGTGTCACTACGATGAATGTGGAATAATAATGAGAAAAAAAACCACAATAATACAAATTATGTAACAAATGCAAATGAGCAAGGATTCATTGATAAATCAAAACTTGTCGTATCTCGTTTTGTATTAATGTCTGATAATGAGTACATTGATGATGTTGATCTGTAGGGTAAAATACAACTGGCATGACAGCAGCAGGATATTGTTACGTTACGACTTAAATCCACCCAAATTGGTGGAAACACAAGATTGTATTAATTATCAAGGACCGGTATTCTTCATAGCAAAAATCAAACTGTCAGAGGGAATGACCAAATTGTTTTATCGACAATTCCACTTATCGATGTTACGGAATATTATCGCATATCGACTTGTACGATTATTCTGTAACATTTGACCTCTTTGATAAGCAACCTGCATCTCCATATTAAAATACATTTGTGCACTTAATTGCCAGTTACACAACCTACTCAAAAGAGTGTGTATATATTATATTTAAAATCCCTTCAAATATTGGTGACTGGAATTAAGTGTTCGAGGTCCTCGTCACTGTCTTGAGTTGAGTGCGTATCCATGTTATAAAATGAATGGACTACGGCCACTTGTTCCTGGTTTTTGGAGTAAATCGGTTTCTTAATTTATTGAAGATCCATTTATGAGTGGAAAATGATACCAACGTCATGTTAATGACTCATTAAATGACATTTATTTATCGATAGTCGATAAAACACTTTGGTCAAACCCTCTGACAGTTTGATTTTTGCTATGAAGAATTCCGGTCCTTGTTAATTATACAGAGACGAAATCGCGACTGCAGAATATTAGAGAGTAGATCAAGGTCACCACTGTGAAGCATTCGTTCCGTCTCGCAATCGACAGAGAGAAGCATTAGAAGCTAACGGTAAAACTTTAGAACCAATATAAAGAGTAAGTTGGATCCAACTGCTGTCAAGATGATAAACGCAAGGGATCACAGCACATAAAATAGCTCCAGGAATGCTAATGCGGGGCAGAAATAGATAAGTCTCACAGTCTCCTGCGTTTCTGGTATCTGCCGAGTGGAGAACCTCTTGAGGAAGGAGTCTTCTCTCTTCAACGGGGGTTTCTTCTGGATCGCCGAGCTCAGCTGGACCGTCGTCCGCAACTTCATCCATCGCTGGTTCGACTTTGTTCTGCATTGTTACATCAACAAGTTAGAACATGTCATCAAAATCAAGACAGTACTAAGCTTTGTTTCATGCTATCGGAAAGTTATATTGAATTCAAGATAAATTTCAAGTTTTGCGTAAATTCAAGACTAACTCAGAGATAGATTAAATTTTGGTGGGAAATGAACACACAAATGCTAAGTGTTAAGTTATTCAAAATATTATTCTATGCTAACGTTAGAATTTTACATTAAGTGCTGGGCACTCTCTTTAATTTATACTGAAATGTACTTAATATACGTGCAACAAACATCTACCTGTACGAGTATCATCATGCGGCTATGCAGTATTCACACTAGATAAAGAAAATTGCATAAATATAAAAAGTATGTCTGTAGAGTAAGATATTAGTGAGTCTGTATCTATAAAACCACGTAAGTATCTAAAACTAGAACTAAACTGCATCTAAAGTTAGGAGCTTAAACACTAAGTTGTAATAAATCTATTCAAATATTAAACGTTCAGACAGATGCAATAAAACATTGAATACGAATTGATCTCCCAAGTGACAGTAGGAAAGTAGAATCGCTTTAAGGTGAACTAGTAAGACACAATATCCACAAGAAAACACACATATCCAGTGAGTAAGTCATTCCCGAAGGCCTAGACATAGACGAAGGTAGCACATTAGTGGGAAATCATAAACAAACAATGATAAACAATGGACAACGAGGCGGCGTTACCGTTGTCTCTCGAATCGAACCTTTTTATTTTCCTGAGAGCCTGGTAGTATGCCATGACAGCTTGGACGTGTCTCCATTTATGGCCGCGTTTGTCAGTGTCAGATCCCGGCTGCTCTGGGTCCTGCATGGACTTGTGAGAGCTTGACGAGCTCGATGCAATGATCGGTCGCCTACAAAGGGATGTTTCGTGTTACACGGAGGCAGCAGTGTACAGTGTTGTGACATGTTTGTGGAAAACCCTCCCCGCCGTGAGTTTCGAAAGCGACAAAGGCAAAGAAACAATTGTAATAAAAATAAATTTTGGAGCAATAACAGGAGTTCTTCAACCCTATGCACTTGGCTCGGCCAACCAGCCAATGCGTCAAAACCGAATGACAATTTGCTGCGCTTGCTTATCACTCACCAAAGCTGGCTCAAAACTCACGGCTTCCTTGACATACACTGTGGCAAAGACTCCACAAAAGAATAACATGCATACATAATAAAATAAATCAGCCTCTCACTAAATCGTTCACGGACAGTACAATTCTCAAATTACGTGTATGATTTAGCATTACGGTGACGGCTATTCGTCCAGCTGTGCAGGTCGTGAGCTAATCAATACTTTACTATGCAGTTTGCACATAATATAATTCAGTGATGCGATGCGGTATGGCACCAATTACGTAAGTATCAGTTGGTTGATGCGTATTATTGATTGGTGTGGCTTTCAAGTCGCAAACTCACAGTCAATTTCAGAAAAGTATCAACCATCTTTTGTTACTGGTTTTGGTCGCCGATTGTCAATTGTGCCCTCGATTGTCCTTTCAAAAGAAGCTGAGCACCGTATTTAGGTACGAGTAATAAACATGAGACATCTTGAGTGAGATGCAAGTCTCAAGAAACGTCACACGACAGAAATGTACGACTTGGCATTTCCTTTGACGTGACTCAAACTGGTAACTTATTCAAGATCAGTTTGTTGAGGACCGTATTGATAAAGGATTTATAATCTCAGCATAGATACGAGTATGACACGTAAGTTGCATTTGAACTTGTTTTTATGTTGTATTGCCTGTGCATTTTATTTTATTCTATTTTTGTATAATGAAGGCACTTTCTTTTTACCTGTGTTTTAGATTTATATTTCATTCTTGTACTATAAAGAGTACATACACGTCAGCAAATGTCAAGTCAAAGAAGACTTACATTTTTAATGTGTCTTCAGACCAGCAACTCAGCCAAGAAAATTTTATGGATACGGCCCTAACACGGCCCTGAGGCTTGAGTTCGTTCGTCTTTTATTTTATAATCGTTTTTCATTCCAAAAAGTGTTGTGTCACAACTCAAGAGCCACACCAATCGCTTGCTATGAGGCATTCGTAATCGGCAGTGGTCTGGATCGTGCTCGGCTAGGGGCTCGCTAAGCTCTCGATAAGCGAAGGGTGCCGATGGTGGCCACTTACATATCGTCTGGCTTCGCATTCGTGGTGAATGGCGATAACTTGCTCAACAATCTAGACAGGTTAGGAAAATAACATTTACTTTCTCGAAAATTACATAGACACAATCGAGGTTTTGTAAAATATTCCTATGGCATGGAGAATGCAAACAAGCACATGGTATACCTGATGGTAAGTGTCCGCTGAGACACATTTGAATTCTCAAGACTGCAATCTTAAACCTGCAACGATCCTTTTTGTTTCGTCGGATATTGCGACCTAATCTGTAAGCCGTGATGAAGATCACGGGAAGACTACGATCTAATAGAATGACGTATAAATAAAGTGTCAAAATCAATAACTGTCCAAGGAACCCCTATAAAAGCCCCCATAAACCTCTCACTCGCTTCCGTCTCCGGTAAAACGAGATATAGAAGCCATACGCATCTGAGCGGGTATTTTTGTAACGGGATCTGTCTACTGGTTTAAATGGGTTGATAGTTGACACTACAGGGTGTGCGGTAAAATGGACAAGTCTATTTATACGGGACGTTTTAAACATGGGTAAAACATTCAATGCCAAGCAGTTTGATTTCCATACAAAATGAACCCGACTAGTGTCGGTGGAGCTGAATGTGTAGTAGGGATTCCCGCTCAGCATTTCGTTAAATTAAACTGAATTTATGAGTGATCATTCCGAAAAAATCAGTCAATTTAGCAACCAACATCTGAAACCATAAAGTTATTGGTTTTTTAAATATGTAAAGGTTTCTTAATGAATTAAGAACATACTTGAAACTACATTAATTTCAATGCGAATAATGTAAAAATAAATACTTAACGGATAACGCAACAAAAAAAGTTCAATCTGAAAATGGATCAACTAGTTTCCATTTTACGAGTTAAGACTTAATAACGCTGCTGTAACGCTGTTATAGCGCGTTGATTAAAAGCATTTCAAATTACTTTCTAATAAAATTTATTTTGATAGGAATATAAGGTTGCCAACCTGGCAGAATCGTGCGGAATGGACGCTCTTTTAACTCATTATTCAACCCGTAATAATTTTGACATATACATTTATCTCATATGTAATAAGACTCAGCCATGTCTTCCGTTACATTACAAGAGCTCACCGAGCTATACTTCGGTATTACAAAAGTTTCCGAGTCATGATGATAGGTAAGCGTAATTTGCGCTGCGAATCAAGCATTTTATTTGAAAGCATTAAATTAAAATTATAATCATTCACGTTCTTACTTTGGCGATGTGACTTAAATGAATATGTTAAAGATGTTTTGGGACAATCGATCTTATTTATTATAAAAAACATAACATAATATAATCAGCATATACATACATACGCGTTCTTCTGCCTGGCGCAGGCCTTGGGACACGATAAAAATACATTTGCAAAAAGTTTTCAAAACAATTGGTTAGAATTTAAGCTTATAAAATATGTGCTCTTACATTTAATTCCGTTAATTATTCCAAATAGAATTATGCTAAATATTTTCAAAATTTTAATCCAATTTAATTGTTTAATAAACAATTCCTCTCCACATTAATCCATTAGTTTTACCCAGCCGGGAAAGTTTTGCGGGGGAATTAAATTACGGGATGAATCCAGATTTCGAAGAGGGTCGGCCAAGGCTAATTGGGATAGACCAAAATAAAAACTAACGGTTTTTACATTCTAATTCAATAGAATAGGTAATTTTAAGAGACCAATTTTATTAATTTCGTATTTGACAGAAGTTTTATGGATGACATGATAACTTTAAATTTGGGTTGGCATTTCGTAATAAATTACAACAATTAAATAGTATCGAATGTTAAAAAGTCATTGTAATAGTGTATTAAAACATACTATTTCAAGCGGTTTTTCGCCTGACCCGTAAGATACACCTAGGAGGGCTTCAAGCCGAAAACGAAAGTCAAACAAAATTTAAATATATTTTTGTCGAAATATACGAAATAGTTCAAAAAATTTATAATGCAGAACTTTAAAACCCTATTTATTCCCCGCAATGGTTTTCGAATTAGAGTAGTTGTCAAATTGTGAACAATCCCAATTAGATGTTGACATAAACACTACTTCTTCTGGCATGGGGAAACCAAACTAGATCACAGGCTACCTGATCGTAAGTCGTATCTATGACCCGTAGACGATTGCAATCTCAAGACTGCCGATACATTGCTAACCCCGAGAACTAAGGTGTAAATTCTCTATTCTGGTAATTTCACCAGTTGTTTTATCCCCACACTGGCGCTAGGTTAAAGATAAAATTTTAGCAATCCGGACGGACCTGCACAAATTCCACCACTGAGCATAACATGATTTAAGAGGAAGGTTTGATTTAGACGAGGCTTGTCAGTGTAACTCTGGAAACGTCTTTGCGACTATTTGTTAGGCCATGGCGAGCTGTATTGTCCATTTATCATGAATTTTGACGTTTTATGTGCTAAAGATCCAAGGAAAATAAGGGCCAGTTGCACAATAAATAAATATAGGAACCTACATTTTGTTTTAGTCCAAAAATTAGATTTAAGACCTAATCAGTAATTAAAACTTAATCTAGTTTTATCTATTTATTTATTAAAAGTAGTGGCGTATTGATCGATAGTTATTATCATTTCCCTGGACATCTCGTTACATTAAAATCCTCAATTAATTGGTTTCTAATTAAATAATCACGTGTTCCTATAGATAGTACTATCAATCCGATAGGTAGTGATTGCATTCACTAAAATTACTAATCATTTTAATGAAAATTCTATTAACTTCCCGCAGAAATTGATCTGTCAGGGTCTTTGGAAAAACTTGTTTTCCAATCACTACCTGCTAGTCCTCCTACTTTATACATATTAAATTATCATATTTATGCAGCAGAAAACCTCCAACGCGGATGGCTATTAAAAAATACTGCCAAAAACAGCAAGAACCAAAAAAACTCTTCTTTAAGGGTTCGTTCGTTCTTCGTAAACGTCAATCTTAACGTTCTTCCAAACACTTATATTTCTGGAATTCATCGTAGGCAACTAATAACTAGCTGTTTTGGTGGAATTATATAATAATATGTGAGAACAAAACGCACATTATATTGACGATTACTTGCATTAACCTCGTAAGGCCCTCGTCAAATTCGTCGAAAAAGAATCTTGTGTCAGTCGAGTAAAGTCCAAACTCACTTTGGCAAATGTCCTTAATTTAGGACGTTGGGTTACAATGTGGCTCGTCTAAGTATCTTTATATTTAGAATTCAATTTGCCGTCAGCATTTCAGCGTGATGCGCTGTTGTTTATTTCCTCCAGCTGCTGATTGCTTCCAGTCACGAAAGTTTCAGCATTCCCCTAATTAACTTGAGATGTCCGAAATATATCCACGTTGAAAGCAACTTTAGAGGTGAAATTCGTGTGTGAATTAATTAAAAATAAGGTTAATTAAAAATCGTATTTGTATCGTTCAATAAGTATACTTTAAGACAAACCTTATTTTATTTTATTAGTGAGTAAAAATGGAGAGGAGAGCCTTGGGGGAGGCCTATGTCCAGCAGTGGACGTCTTTCGGCTGACATGATGATGATGATGATGAGTAAAAATAGTGACAGCTTCATAATAGTACAATTTACCCTCATTATACTCGCAGGCATGACATAATCACTGTCTGACTGACTTATGTTATCCGAGAGGTATATTTATCACATGAAAGACGTAGATAATAATAATTATAGTGACTACGTTGTCGTAGTCTAGAAAATGTAACTGTCAAACTTTAATAAAAACAACCTCAGTATTTTAGTTTGAACTACCTATCACCGTAAAGTGAATATTCATCTTCGCACGTATTCAAGACAAATTCGATTCCTAAATCGGTGTCATAGCTATAGCCTCAGATAGCTAGCTGTCAAAAGAGACCAATTATGCTTCGAGCGATTTAGCTCGCTTTAGCACAAACAACAGGTCCTAAAAAAGATTGACAAGAATCGTTGCACTATAAATGTCAATGCCAGCCGAGAATACATTCGATCAATACCTAATCAGAAACAGGGTGTCTCGTCTATGCGCCACATTAAACATTCAGGGGCATAACTGAAAGAGCAACAGCCTTGTAAACTTTGTAGAAGTACGAGTATTAGGGTCGCTAATCCTCTTTGCATATTTTAGAGTTGTTGATTTGGATCTATAAGGTTACTGGAACGAACCTGGGTGTGGTAAAAAATAAAAGTGAGAAAGACGTCACGTCATCCAAAAAACGGAGAGACTAGACATCATCTAGGTCTTACTTCAACGTAGGTAAGGACATCCTGTAATTTGCTTGGGGATTTTAGTATTTAATCTGTCTTTTCCTGATCTCTTTCTTATCATTCTCAAGCAATTAATAATGGACGAAGAGCATTGCGAAATCAAAAATTTACCAAGGACATAGACTGACCAATTTTTTAGTCTATTTGTTTCCTTTCCCTAATAACGTACTTCCACTGAGACCTTACGATTTTCTTCCTCAATCCCCTAACTCCGTATCGTGACCAAGTTCGATCTTAAAAATAGTTTTTAACTCAATTACTCCAACTAAATTTCATAAAGATCAGCACAAACATACTTTTTATTATACAACGGGAAACAGTTGCTTTGTGTTGGTAAATAAAACATCATTTATTGCGGTCGCGACGTTTATTGGAAACCAAAATATTGCAATGAATAATTTTAATAAAAGTTTGAACTGGGGACGCGCCCGGCAGACACGATAAAGTTCGAACGGTTAACGGTTCATTTTTAAACTTCGGGTAACGACGAGGACTGACAACTTTATCGTTTATTGGAAATTCACTCTCCGGATACCGGTAACCAGTTATTATCACAAATTAAATATCCACGCTCTGGAAAAGTGACTGAAGCTTTCTAGTAAGTTTTAGAACACGATAGTAGCCAACTCAGCATGAAATAATATAGCTTAATTCGGTAAGCGTTAGTAGGTAACTAGCACATTACTGCAAAGATCGGGAATAACGCCGTTGCGGGACGGGTATGAGTTAGCGTGGTCATCCAATCATGGTTTTAATTAAACTATAAACGTGGGATTGGTAAATAATATGTTTTTTTTCCCTGTCCTTGAACGCAGAACCTCGCAGACCGAAGTTAACATTTCTGAGCATGTCGAAGAAAAGTATATTTATGAAGCGATTGTTCATAACTGATAAAAAATACAGTAAGAGAAATCTGAGTCGAGAACTGGAGTTGCGGTGAATGTATAATTGTAACACTAGCTTTCGAAGTAAAGGATTCACATAATCTCATACACATTGACCTAGTACCAAACTAAGCTCTAGGCTTGTAATATAGGTATTAGACAACGATATACATACATATATATAAATACATACTTAAATACATACGCGCTCAACACAAAAACATTTGCATCTCCGTAGACTGGGTACTAATACACTTAATGTGTCGTCAAACTGACATTAAATTCTCTTTGAACAACAATTGTAACCGCTTCGCAAGCAAATACATTGAATTTGGATTTGAATTTTGAATTATTCAGTTATTAACTACTAAACATTAATCTGACCGTTGTTTGTATTTGGTTTTTTAACATGACATTTATTTTGACAGCTATTTCTGTAGAAAGCATAAGCATAAAGAAAACAGTGTCTGTTTACGACTTAGAAATGGGTGCCTGTCGTATCGCATAACGTTTTTTGTCCTAAAAATGTTTGGCCGAGAATGTTTGGCATACTGTTGAATGGCATACTACTCGTTTGTCCTAATAATTTTTGCGCATACTCATTTAAAGTGCTAAAGCAAGTTTGTCCTAATATTGATAACTCTAAAATCTAATTACCTAAAGCATAATATTCCTAACATAAAATGTCCTAAGAATTATTTTGCTTATTATTAAATTGGCTACAATTACAGCACCTGAAGTAAACTATGGTAGGCGTGAAGTCAGAATCGTTGCGTATTCTACCTTCAGGCAGGTCAGATCTCGGTTAGGTTAAGTACGACGACGAGCGTAGCGAGGAGGAGTGTTAGGTAGAACTGTGGCCCTAACGAGCGAGCGAAACACCAGAGCCAACAAGGTTGACAAGGTTAGGTTTGTAAATATATTATTTTTTTAAATATATTATTCAGAAATAGGATTTTTCTAAAAATCATGAAATGATGCTTAATGACATGAAGTCATAACAATTTAAGCACATTAAATATTAGGAATATTACAATTATTAATTTCAATCATTCGACGGTTGAATCTTAGCCACATCAAATAATAGGACAAATAATATTTAGGACAAACGATAATAGGAGCAACAATTTTGGACAATCAAAAATATGCAGAACAAAGTGTATGCCGTACGTAATTAGGACAAAAGACGCTATGCGACACAACGATAGGACTAATAATTGTATGCCATCCGATATAGACCCCTTAGAAATCACCCTGTATGTGAATACAATTATAGAATGCCATTAACGTTAGCTGGTGTTCTTTTTAATAATTTAAATTTCCTCGTCTTTGCTACTTAAGTACCCATAAGTTAACGTCTTTGTGAAACATGTGCTGTCTGGGGAAAGGTATCATTTTTGCTTGCGAGTCAGCCTGAATACCTTTTGCCTTCAAATGGACTGAATATAGGTCACAGTGGCATTTGAATTATTCTCGTGATACGATCTAGGCCTAGACACGTCTGGCGTGGTACTTGGTAGGCAGTAGCAGCTAAATGTAGCTTCTATGTTTGGCCAAGCTAACTGACTTATTTAAATCAGTTTAAACTAAGTTACTGGAGTGTATAGAAGCTGACGATCATATTTAGCACATATTTTAAGAACGTAACATTCTAATGTAGTTCGGATGTTAGATTTTTTTAAGGCTAATAATAAATAAATGTATTTATCTTGCACCGTCTTATATACTTACACCTAGGTAGGTGTTCTCTTATTTTTTTTTTTTTTTTTTTCTTCTCCCTCTATCTCTCTCGCAAGATTTTGGTGTATTTTCCTGCTGAAACTACGCAGTTTATTTAATATATTTTTTAATTTAATATTTATAGATTTATATAATGCTAGACTAAGTATACCATTGTAAAATTAAATATATTTAAAAAATGACTGACTGCCGAGTTTCTTGCGGCGTTTCTTCTCAGCAGTGGTCTCCTCTTGTGAAGCGCTGGTAGATTCTTTGACGTGTAAAAGTGCCCGTGTGGCCTACTTACAGAATAAATGTCTTTTACCTTTTTTTTTTTTTTTTATCAACTTATGCATACATTTTGAACGGTAACGCACGGGGACAAGCAACCGAGTATTGTTAAAAAAATATGTTTAGTACTCTTGTATTACTTTAAGATTTCTCTTATGAACTGTTCCAACTCACAATCACTATCTTGGGTGTAGCTAGAAGTTGCACGCCTGCAAGGCTCAGTTAGATGATTGTTCGGTAACGCAGGAGACAAAAAATCGTTGGTAGAAAAGTTGATTAAGCAAATATTAGAGAACAAACTTCCACAAATTGACGTAGTCGTAAAACATAACTATAAATGGGCTAAATGTTTATTAAATATCAAACAATTAATAATAAATATTTTTGGGACGGACGACCCTTAACTTTGCACGCGCACTTAATGTGACATCAACCAAAGCCAACCCATAATAGAAGATGATAGTTGAATATTTATAGCCATTAACATTTATTTATTTATACTATGAGTATAAATAATTACACCAAATTTTATATCCAGAGCTTAAATTGTTACTTCCTATTTATAAGAATCCAGTCATTAAAACACGTATCGTTAGGTGAGCACTCCTCATTTTGTTACCGTATGAATAAATCTTTATTCATACAACAATATTACTTAATTATCGCATAGTTTCATGTACCCTATCTACCAGCCTTCTTTTAACTAGGGATGTCACTTTTGAGAAATGCTCAGGTAAAACCATTTTTTCCTTTTCTCACATACGCAGAATATCATCTCGCACAGTTTCCAGGTAATGAGCCGACCCACAAATAAGCCTATAACTAATGGCTGTATACAGGGTGCCTACAGGTTGACAGCAGCCATTGTTCACTGAACGAAGCCAGTCAATTATGTATCTGTCTATAACCAGTGGGGGGAATTACAGCTATTGTTAGGCGGGACCAGAACAAAGAAAGATATTTCGATTGTTGTGTCTGGCAGACTGAGTTTAATAATTTACTTTTCACGCCACTGCTCGGAAATATGGCCAAAGAAGGATCGAAATCAGAATAGAAAGTTGCTCTTAGTAGTACAACACAAAAACAGTCCAACAATGTTGAGTTGCAAAGTAAAATGGAGTGTTTTTAGACCAGTTTACTTTCTACTCTGCTATTGGTCGGTTATTTATGACTAGACTACAAATACGGTTCTATAATCAGAATTATTAAAAGTCGACGCCATTTTGAACTTTTTTGTTACTGGTCCAATTGCCCTGAAAATCGATATC
Organism: Acleris emargana; assembly: GCA_927399475.2. Classification (NCBI taxonomy): domain Eukaryota; kingdom Metazoa; phylum Arthropoda; class Insecta; order Lepidoptera; family Tortricidae; genus Acleris; species Acleris emargana. The sequence continues at coordinate 5,918,509 of OV656856.1, read as the reverse complement.
TGAGGGTCCCTGGGGACTAAACATACAATTCCAAAATTAGAATTGTTAAAAGTGGACGCCATTTTGAACTTTTTTGTTACTGGTCCGATTGCTCTGAAAATCGATATCTGAGGGTCCCTGGGGACTAAACATACAATTCTAAAATTAGAATTGTTAAAAGTGGACGCCATTTTGAACTTTTTTGTTACTGGTTCGATTGCTCTGAAAATCGATATCTGAGGGTCCCTAAAGACTACAAATACGGTTTCATAATCAGAATTGTTAAAAGTCGACGCCATTTTGAACTTTTTTGTTACTGGTCCGATTGCCCTGAAAATCGATATCTGAGGGTCCTTGGGGACTACAAATACGGTTCCATAATCAGAATTGTTAAAAGTGGATGCCATTTTGAACTTTTTTGTTTCTGGTCTGGTTCTGATTATCGAACCATAAGAACCATTGTAGTCCCCAGGGACCCTCAGATATCGATTTTCAGGGCAATCGGACCAGTAACAAAAAAGTTCAAAATGGCGTTGACTTTCAACCATTCTGATTATGGAACCGTATTTGTAGTCTTTAGGGACCCTCAGATATCGATTTTCAGAGCAATCGGATCAGTAACAAAAAAGTTCAAAATGGCGTCCACTTTTAACAATTCTGATTATGAAACCGTATTTGTAGTCTTTAGGGACCCTCGATATTTCAACATTTCCTTGTCATTCAGCAACTGTCCTAATGCTAATATCAATATTACTTTTAATTAAACTGTGTATTATGTCCTAACCTGTTTTATTTCCTTACATTAGGCGTGAAAAGCACATAGTATTGCCTCGGTAGAAAGTGCAATAGATGGACTCGTATCTTCGCGGTCCTCACCTGCGGCTCGGCCCGCGAACTAACTCGTCCATCTATTGCTTACTTTCTGTACCTGGGCTACAATGTACTAGAAATATCTCACGTTTTATTAAAGAACATATGATAGATAGCATATATCTAATTTCTGACTGGGATATGGGTTTGTTCTGTGATAGGTTATTAAAGTTATGTAACATCCCTGTGTAATAGAATAGAACCAATGGAATAGAAATGAATTTTCTCAATGTTTGATATGATTGGATAATTTTTAGTAAGAAGTGTCAATTATTATCAATTTTTAAAAGCTAGAGATAAAGGTCAAGAGTTCAATAATGTTCCTTTAGTTTTTTTGTACTTATTACTCTGCTCTTACTTGGTGAGGAAAAACATCGAATTAAACTAGGATTTTAGACCTTATTCTCGTTAGTCTGGTTTATAAACGGATATCGATGGTCTGTGCGTCCTCACATAATAAATTACGGATAGTAATATGAGTTACAATAACTAATAACATTAACGTTTAATTTGCTACACGATAAGTATCGTGATAAAATTATGTTTTTTCAACAACGTTAGGAGAACTAGCATTTTCATCATTAAAAAAGAATCACCCTAATTTACAAATTACTTTTACCCCTCAGATTTTAACATTTTATTTACGCCCATTTTGCTAATATGTCGGATTCGTATAACTGTCACTGTTAACAATATGAATACGATGATGCCAAGATGGGTTAGAATAAATTGGAATTCTAACCCATCTGTAGAGGCTGTATTATGAAGTATCCAATCTTGATAATTTTCAGACAGGGTCAGACTTCTTTTATAGATCTATCCCTTTCACTGAGTAAAACTTAGCCTAGCTTTTTACTGTGGCTCTATATTTTATCTGCCATATATTTTATAGTCATAATGTTTTTTGACATAATTATCGCCAGTCATAACGCATTTTTTAACAGTGTTACTTTTTCAGCCAATTTAAAAAAACGGAACATTTAAGGATGTATTAAAATATGACTCTCAATAATTATGCAAGTAAAGACATTATGATATATGGTGATAATAGGTAAAAATAATAATTAGCTTAGCCAGTTAAGTTTTTATACAAAGGGTGTTCACCTTTGGCCGGGACTCTTGCATTCGCTGGCATTGTTGCTCGAGTCATCATCCTCTTCTCTCGAGGTGGCAGCGGACAGCCCTCTAGAAGAGCCGGCGTTGTTCTCACTCCCATCGTTGTCTTCTCCTTCAGAGGTCCGAGAGTTGCCTTCTTCTGCCTGTGAACAATAAAAAAAGAGTTTGTTAAACACGCGTTAAGAGCGTTTTTTCCACGTGATTCTGTCAATCTGATAGCGTGTTGGTTGAAATTGATTTGTGTGCGTGTGTGGGAATATTTGTGTTTTTTAAATGTTGAAACAGTGTTGCAGCGTTATTTTGTTTACATTTTAAATCGGTACAGGGTGATCCCATTTTCAATAGAAAATTTACACACGCGTTATTTTAAATCAAACGCATTGAAAATAGTTGTAATAGTTGAAAATATTATTTTAATTTACATTGAAATACATGGACTATAATTAAAAAGGAATGTTTCAAAATGTGATTGTTCAGGCTTTACTAGCTTGACAGATTCATATGGATATAACAGAGATAACCGTGGAGTAGCCAAGCCATACTTTGTCTTTATCTGTCGAATCCAAAAGTCACAATGACAGAAAAAAATAAAGCATGGCTTAGCTACTCCACGGTTACTCCTCATATATAAATAAGGCTACCTTAGTTGTAAAAAAAGAATTATGTGCGCATTTTAAAATTTATTTACGCGCGACGTACATCACGAATTGACAACCTGATATAAAAAAAATGCAGAACCGTGTCGTCCAGCTCTTTACCAATACGACTTTAATTACTTTGAGTGTTTTCTCTTTGTGTTTGTGTTCGATCCGGTGCATTCTTATTAAGCTTTTATTCTGTCATGGAATATGGATGCATACATGCAACATTAAACATCTTTTTAATTGCATAAACATACCTTAACTATCAAATGTTTATAATTAATCTAAATCGGTTGTTAATTAAATGATATTAATTAAATTATTATTCATGCTTATTGAAAAAGGATAACAGAACGTGCAAATCCAGTCTTTTGTGTATAATTAAGATATTAGATATATATATATTACAAAGTGCGAAATCCTTACGATTATCTTCAAAGCGGAATTAATTCCGGTATCGCTTTGATGTTAGAAACATGATGCCTGAGGAGATGTCGATAAAATGTAATTAAAAACGCTGAGGCTAAAAGTGTTCAAAGTCGCACAATTTTTTAATTGAATTCCTACTTAATTTAAAACTAATTGGATCACTCAAAACTGAAACTTAATCAATAGAAAATGATTGATTAATTTTAATTAATTTTTTCTTTGTTTCGCCTATTATATTTTTTTTTTGGTCATATAATCTACATAATCAATTAGTTTATTTATTAACAAATAACTAGCTTCTACTTTAACTCACCTGAATGCGTATTAAAGGTATAGTTTCTTCAATATTTCTGCTGTACATTGCTTGAGTTCATAAACATCAATCATACGTCATTTTATCAACCCATCTAAGACTACGTAGTAAATTGACTATCGGAATCTATTGAGTAAATAATACCGGGGTTGCTTACAAGGAGCACAACAGGTAAGCTGATTGACTTGATTGCTCAATCTGGTGATCTTATTAACTGTAAATATGACGTTAGGGGATGATTCGTTAGATAAATCATTGTTAGCTTTGACCAGTGACTTACCTATTCTATCATTTAAACATTCAAATATGATCTCGAAGGCTAGAAATAATACAGAGTGGAAGATTTTTGTGAGTGGGAATTTGCATAAAGTGAATAATACTTGTGGGAGGACCTTGTGCAGGGTTCGTCCGGGTTGGTACCACCATCTTATCCATTAACCTACCGCCAAGCAGCAGTGTTTGCATTGTTGCGTTCCGGTTTGGGGATAAGACAGCCAGTGAAATGACTAGCATAGAGGCATTCCATCTTAGTCCTCGGGGTTGGCAACGCATTAGCAGTCTTACGATTGCGGTCTTGCAAATGCGAATGTCTATGGGTCACAGTTTCCACTTACCATCAGGTGGCCTGTGTGCTCGTTTGCCTTCCTATGCCATAAAAAAAAAGACAATTTAATTACCTTTGCGCTATAATATATATATATATAAACGAAGAAAAAATAATTTGTCTCGATAATGTACTGTCGAGTTTATAAATATGTATACGCTTTAGTACTTGGTCTATTTAATGTCATGTTAAAACTGCCATGATATGAATTATCACAACGATTAAAGTGACAAGCTTACGAAGTAATTCAAACAGTAATTAAACCTCACGTGTTAACGTCAGGTAAACGGCCCGACGTATTTCGGACTCATCACGAGTTCTTTATCAGGAAGTGCTTATACGTGAGTACTGAGTAAGCAACAGCAGAGTTTATTTTCTTCGCACAATGACTTACGTTAGTTTAAATTATATAATATTTTTATACTAGTATTGCACTGACAAAAAATCCTCGAATTATAAAACTCACAATTATTTAAATATCTTATTTTTTGGATGGAAGGATAACATTCCTAGCACTAAGATGATCTTGACAATGTTATCAAGAGTTTCTTAAGAATATTTCAAATTTTTGGGAACATTTTGCAACTTGCAGAGTGACATAAGATAATATACAGTGCAACAATTTCCTTAATAGCAATCGGCAATCTTCATTTTTCTATGACACACGAGTGACAAATATACTGTCAGTGGCGTGTGCAAGCGTGATAGCGATAGCCAGCCGAAACCAATCAAGAAGCTGGAACTGTAGTATAAATGTTGTCAATTACTGGGTATTTGATCATGTCGAACCGGTACGAAATCGAATATAGGATGTAAAAAACGAACATGGTGCATAAGCTGTAAGTATAACATTAAAGAAAAAAAACTCAAAAATGTAAATAATTCCGAATCATAAACGTACAATAAATCTATTTTAGCAAAGAAATGTTTTGTCACTTTCTGTCAAATTCAAATGTCACAATGAGGGATACCTAAGGCTAAAGCATACTTTAAGCATACTTTGGCTGTTGCGTGAGCTTATTATGAATAAGAGGGTAGCTCTTTAACACACTAAATAAATCATGGAAAAGTTACTCCCGAATTGATAAATTACTTATCGAAAACTCCGCAAAAGGCAAGAGAAAGGTCAAAATTTCGTTTATCCTTAATCTTATCGCGAATAGAATTTATGCGCCCCGCGACCCTTTCATTTCAATTCGGAGCTCAGTTTATTTCGAAGAGTATTTATTGTATCCTATCCTCCTTTTCGGTTTTCAAGAATGCTTTTGAACTATTTAACATTGTTTAAATGCCTTTTTTTATTTTTTTCTGTATGTTTTTGACTATTATCTGTTTTTTTGTCGAGTCAAAAGTTGTAATATTGACAAAGAAAACTATTAGACGATTATGTAATGATTTTTAAAAACAATTGTTTTATTTATTTTTAAGATCAGTTTTACCCATGTCCAAACAAGAAATTATTTGAATTTGATATCGTCGGCCTTAAGTGTTAACCTGCCAAATCCATTTTTAGGATTTAGCAGATTTGCATTCTAAATAGATGACATAAAGTGCAAATCTGCTAAATCCTAAAAATGGATTTGGCAGGTTAACACTTAAGGCCGACGATATGTTAAAATATTTTGGCCAATCGGCAGGAACCCATCTTAATTGGCACTGACGTGCTTATAATTAGTTGGTTACCAGATCTCATGTGCATTACGTATGCAAATTGTACGATGATTGCATTTCACTAAGTCTATTACGTGCACTTAACACTTAATAGACGGAGGAGTCAGGGCATGGCTGGTAACTTTACCCTGATCGAACCAGCAGAACCCATTTACAAACATACATACACTCAGGGGCAAAAAAAACGGGTCAGAATGCATTTTTCATACCAAAGAGGCTATTTCGCAGCCTTGATTCCTCGCCAGGGGATGTTTTTAGTGAAGTCTGATGATGGATACCAAGAGCATCGATACAGGACTTCTAGAGTGCCTAGGATACCCAACTGATTGAATTTGCGGCTCACGCCGCAATTGTGCATGTTCAGGAAAACATCTAAAATGGCGACAAAATGCAAGAAAATCCAAATGCTGACCCAAACTCGATTGAGCGATAAGGTATCTTAAGAACTTTTGACCTCCTCTATTGAACCCCAGAGTATTCGCTATTAAACTGCACCCAAATCAACCACTGGTAAGGAGCCAAAGCTGCGAAATAGCCTCGTTTGTAAGAACGCACTCTGACCCGTTATTTTTGCCCCTGAGTGTACATACAATCACGCCTTTTTCCTGTAAGGGTAGGCAGAGACCATTTCCTTTCATCTGCTACGATTCAGACAAACTTCTCTCACTTCCTTCACACTCTTCATGCACGTGCATCGGTTAAGTGTACATAAAGGTTACATAGAATGATCATTGGCAACACGCTTCGCCAAATACTACCAATACTAACAATACATACATACATACATAACTTCACGCCTGTCTCCCAATGGGGTAGGCAGAGACTATGGAAAGCCAGGTGCACCGATCTAAACATACAACTTTCGCTTCCTCTACATTCATCAATCTCTTCATGCACATACGTCGGTTTCGGGTGCTTTTTATACTAACCAAATACTAACAGTTCTAACAAAACCAAAATAAAAGTACCAATTGCCCTCTTGAACTTTACAACTCGTCGCCAGCGCTCGTGAGGGCCTCAGCGAAGTGGGTTCAATGTGATCACTTTCAGCCCTCAATATAATCTACCATACCGTGAGTGACAAGGATAGCCATATGTCAAGCGTATACGGCTGAGTGGAGTTTTATTACAAACGCTTCCGCCCGCTGTCAGTCTGTATTATTTCGGGGAAACGGAATAAGCGGACATCGATGAAATATTTTAGTATTTACTCTACTAGATGAACGTCAGCGGAGTCAATGGAGATTTGAGTGGTGGTACGAGTAGGACCTTGTGTAGGGTCCGCCCGGATTGCTCCCACAGTTTTACCTTCTAACGAACCGCTAAGGAGCAGTGTTCGCATTGATGTATAGGGTAGGACATTTTTTTTTTAAATTAGCTAGTGTAAAATCTAGTAAAAATGCAATTCTGGAGCAGCCTATATAAAACAACCGAAACAACAGGTGAAATTACTAGCATAGAAGCATTCTATCTTAGTCGTCAGGGTTCGCAGCGCATTTGGAGTCTGAGGATTGCAGTCTTAAGATTGATGTCTTGAGAATTCAAATGCCATTTTTTTTTGCCGTGTGTTTGCCGGGTTAGAATAGTGCCACTCCATGTCTTCCCGTTGATGTCGTATGAGGCGACTAAGGGAATAAAGGCTTGTAGTACTGTTAGGCGATGGGCTTGCCACCTGTCACTAATACACTGGGAAACATCTTAGCCTCCTTGTGCAAAATGTGGTTACAGAATTATCAAGAAGTTTTAAGACTTGTTGGTAATTCTTTAGCTCTGCCTACCCCACTCTGGGAATGAAGGCGTGAGTTTATGTATGTATGTATGTATTTTTTCGAAGATCCAACTTTCGAAAAACCGGGCAAGAGCATGTCTGACCATGCTCAGTGTAGGGTTCCGAAGCCGTTGCTTCACAGTAACTATCTTAAAAAACAACAAATATGTACTAATCCTCTATTTAAAGCTATTTGGTGCTATCTTAGGCGATTTTAGTAAGTATAAACATCAGCCTGTATCTCAGAAACCAATCATGACTACTTAGCCGTGATAGTAATCCTTTAAATTATTTATATGCGCTTTCGTTGAAGATACTTTTCAGATTCTTAGTATTTGAAGTTTTGGCTTCAGGGGTGTGGAAATTTGAATCCACTGCACGGACATAATGTTCAATTACTAAATGGAAATGTAATTAAATCTCAATTGCCTTGAGTCGATCAAGAAACTTCTTTACCACCTTTGGAATATAACACGCTGCTACCCACGAGGTTAAAATTTCAATTAAGTCTAGGGCAAAAACAATCATCCATCTGAAAATAGATCGCTCGATAACTGCATCGCCCTAAATCCACAATTTTTTACTAAAATAATACGTTCAGCCGCATTTGAAATCTTCGGTGAAACTGCAAATCCGCGTAAGTGACATTTAAAATAAGGAGCAAAATGCACTTTTTTAATAAGCCGGTAAGGTTTATTTTGCTCTGTCATAAATTTGTTAGTTACGCGGTTTGCAGTATCACCGACGATATGAGTTTTACTCAATATTTATTCACAATAATCATATTGGCTACCGGTTCGTCATTTTTTATTTTACTCTACTAGAACTTTAAGTTAACAAAATTCGATATTTCCCGTTAAAAGTCCGCAAATGCATATCGTAAATAATGCGCTTGCATTCTTTTTGTTGCAAACGGAGTTTTTTATGTCTATTTTATCCTTAAGTCGGTTTGTTTGACATTTTACAGTTAAGTAAAAGGTATGAACAATTATGTAAACTGTAGTTAGTTTTATATTTTGCTTGTTTTTTTTGGTATACCAGTGCAAAATTATGTACCTAAAGAATCCGTTCATAAATATGTTACGACGTTCTTATTACACTGGAACAAGGTATATTGGGACACATTTTTAAGATGCTGCGTTCTCCCATATTTTAACACTAAACTTTACCGTTCCATTTTAGTTGACAGCCCTAATAATGGACACTTTTTTTATCTCTTAATTTAAAAATCATACGGTTATAAATTGATTGTCTTTAACATAGAATCAAGTACCAACACTGGTTTTTTTCGATTACTGTTGCATCCTTATAAAATATTAAGTTTTCTAAACAAGAAAGTAAGAAATACTGTCCAATTAATCCCACCAGTTTTTTAGTAAACAAACAATGGATTCCGAATTCAAAATTGGGATCACTTTCGTAATTGCCCGGCAGTTCTCGTCCGTACGGGTAATCCGCGGTGATCCGTCTGAAGTGGCTTCCGTGCAGCGGCGACGAATTTAACGAGGAAAAAAATGCTGGCTGGTTGTGATTCCGGGGACACAGTTAGCATAGAGAAAAAAAGTGGAGGGGACTTGTCTGTGCTTACAGCTCAACGGACATAGCGTTCGTTGGGATTTAATTGTTTGAATTTCATGTTTGTGTACACTGACTAATTAGCTTGCAGCGTCAGTTTTGAAAACCGCATTGCCTAGTAACAGTAAAACCATGATTCGTTTTATTAACACAATCAAAAATGTAACAAATATTTTACGTCTTTGTTCTTTTATTTGCATCGATTGCTGTCTTCTGTAGGGGTGAAAATCGTTACACTCATTGCTATTAGGGCAGTTTGTAATTATAATACGCTTTAAAGTAAACGTCAAGTTATAGAATCCTCATCAACTGTGATTTTTAATGATCTTAAGACGGCAAATCACTCAAGATAAGGATTTAAATACGGCTCTTAGAAATACGTACATACTGTTAGTCGCTTGGCAGAGTATTATCGTGATTGACAGCCGAGAACTTTAAATAATTCAGACATCCTGTACATAATAGTTACTACGAAGAACTAAATTCGAAGTTTTGGATACTTTATCCTTGTCACCCTTCATCTTATATCTATTATTCTATACATATTAAACTTTTCTGTGACTGACAGACTAACTTATTGACCGATAGACAACGCATAGCTCTATGTATTATATGTATACCAACAAGGAATTTAAATATTGATCCACCATACAACTTTGTCATAATGACAGGGTCAAGTGACGTGATATAAATTACATAGGAATTACTCGTTGGTTTTATGCGACATGGTTCTATGGTTGTTCATTAATTAAAATCCGTGACTGTACCGTAAGAATGTACTATAAAATTTCGTAAATCACACTCAAATGGGGAGAAAAGGGGGTATAACGGAAAACAGATTTTGCGCGTACGAAGTCGCTGGTTTGCAATAAGTAGATGTCTATACAGAAGAGAGAAGAATAGAAAAGAGAAAAAGATTGTATTATAATAGTAGATTATACACCGAGGGAATAAAGCACTGTTTTATGTCACGGAGTCCTGAGGGCAGCTTCAAGCTCGCCCAAGACGAAAACAGCTTTATTCTAAAGGAGAATACTCTACTTTTCTCACTCTCTGAGAGACAATAAAAAGCAAGGCTACTTACAAAACTTAAAGAAATTTATTTAAAAAAAAACGAAAATATTTTAATTTTTCATAAGAAATCAAATCTCATTATTAACCGCAGCGGGATAATCAGATTCAGTACCATATTATAACCCGCCGGGTAATATTGTACTGAATCTCATTATAATCCGCTGGTTAGCCGATGACTATAATGACTTACTTTATGTGAGGTTTGTATGATTATAATTGGGCAATTTCGAGCATTTGGTGTGAAAAGGAATTTTAATGTTTAGCATTTTGACCCGTGTGGTTGCCGGGTTAGAATAGTGCCCCTCCATGTCTTCCCGTGGATGTTGAAAGAGGCGACTAAGGGATTAAAGGCTTAAAAACAGTTACGTGATGGTATTGCAATACTCTTAAACATTTTAACCAAAATGTTTAATAGTGTTGCAATACCATCACAAAATGCGCCTTTTCGTAAACTTTTTTGAGTTGTTGGTAATCTGCCGTCTAACAGCAAAACGCTGCAAGTCAAAAACCATAGTTCCAAGACAAACGCGTTTAAAGATTTTTAAATTTCCCGCTTCACATCACATCATCAAACACAAAACGTTGTAACTCGAGTTGCAGCGTTTTGCCGTTGGACGGCAGTAATGCAGTTCTGCCTACCCCGCACTGGGAATGAAGGAGTGAGTTTATGGATGTGTAGGATTTTGCCACAATACGTAAAATAGCCGTGTAAATTCCCGACGTGACACGACTAATGACCCGCGGAAAACTTACAACCCGTCAAACTTACGTGTGGTATCAACCCGTTCAACATTTAAATTCCACACGAATGAAAATTTAGGACACCTTTAAAAAAAAATGCTTGAAGTTGTCCATGTCATTAGCAGAAATCGGACAAATGGGTGTCATTACTCGCAATAATGTGGACCTGACTCCAAAGATTTTAATTAAATTACCTACATTATTTGATTTCTTACCTGAAACCTAATCTTGGTTCTTTTGCAAGACAGTAATAAATAATGAATACAAATACGTGAGGAGTGGCCATTTATGTTAATCTACATAAGTTTGCTCCATTAACATCCGTGGATGGCGAAAGAACCTTTTCACCTCATAAGTTTATTTTAACCGTGAAAAGGAATAAACTCAACACGGAAAAATTATGAAAAATACTGTTGATTTGCTAAATCTACACAATAACAAGAGTTTGTATTATTTATTTATTACCGTCTTTCAAAGGATCAAAGTATTTTGTATGGTAAGTAATCAATTAATGTACTCCATGTCTTCCCGTGGATGTCGTAAGAGGCGACTAAGGGAATAAAGGCTTGTAGTCCTATTAGGCGATGGGCTTGCAACCTGTCACTAATACACTGGTAAACATCTTAGCCTGATTGTGCAAAATGTGGTTACAGAATTATCAACAAGTTATTCGAGTTGTTTTTAATTCTGTAGCTCTGCCTACCCCACTCTGGGATTGAAGGCGTGAGTTTATGTATGTATGTATGTCATTAAAATCTTCGGAGTTATGTCCACATTATTGAGAGTATTGACACCCATATTCCGATCTCTGTCATGCAAAGTTATTTGTAACTTATAGGAAACTCAACCTTATTTCTATAGAATATCAGATTGACTTTGGACCTTAGGTGGGTCACAAATTCTCTACCCCTTTTAAATTCCTGCAGCATATTCTAAACAACGGAAACAAATCAGTGTTAAACGTGTTATGTGTCAGGGACTGTCTTGGCGTGTTCGAGCGCTGAGCACACACTCCACAGTTTAAGCGACGTGCCGACAGCGACCCAGTTTCCGTCCAATAATCTGCCTTATCTGTATCGGATTTTGCTGTCACTTGTGATGAGAAATGTCAATGGATGAACTGTGTAATGGCAGCGGAGATGGAATACTACAGGAATATCACCATATTGAGACACCTAAATTATAAGCCTTTTGTTCCATACAAAAGAGAAATAGATTTGGGCTAGTTCGGATCGTGTTTTCATATATACATACATACATTAAATCACGCCTGTTTTCCAGAGGGGTAGGCAGAGACCACTTCTTTCCACTTGCTACGATCTTGACAAAATTCTTTCGCTTCTTCAACATTCATACATCGAGTTATGCACGCACATCGTGTTTTCAAATTATTATTTTTGGCAACCGGTCGCTTTAGGTTAGCAACCATTACTGCCAATAACACCAGACAGCAGCATGGTGTATAGTGTGTATGACCAGTTTTTATTTTTAATTAGTTGTTGGTCCTGAATTACGGTTGCAGTTACGTATGTTTGTTGTGCACCTGGAATAGATAGACACAAAACCTAAAGACAAAACAAAACATTTAACGAAATACATTCTTTATTCATATTTTTTACTCGCCAATGTCGAGTTTTAAACAGTGACCATGGACTTAATAGGGAAACAAGTCCATGGATATCATACGCAAGGACAATTGTTTGGGTAAAGAGTATTTACCGCCTTTTTCACAATCGACAAGAAAACATATTAGACAGTTGACACATAAATTTAGCCCTTTCTCTTTCTTGAACTTGAAAATAGACAAGGAGCCATGTTTGAATAGCAGATGAATTTACTCGTCGATTGTGAAACAGACCCTTAGTCTTGTGGATAAGGCTGAAGCTTACATCCGTTTAAGGTTCTCGCTAGACTAGAATATTAAAATGTTTATAAATGTCTGTTTACAGACATATACACAATAAGAAAACACACACCCGAATTTATATAATTCGCTGCTTAAATACAAAAGCGCCACAAATAAAAATAAAAAATAGTTTGATTTGAAACTTAAAGTAAATAGCATTCCGAGTTTAAACGCAACACAAACACGTTTTGATTTGTGTCGATTTTGTATTTAAGCAACATTGTATAAATTAAAGTTTAGGTATCATTACAGTACAATTCGTTCATTCATTTGTAGCAATAAAATGTAAATACATTAAACACATCAAGAAATCTCCGTAGAATTTAATTACTAATCCAAAGTTTCTCACATATACGTCCAACAAAGTTTCACGCACACTCCCAAGAAACGGACGCTTCGTATAAACAAACTGATACAAACTAATAGATCACAAACTCCGAGCAAACAAGAAACAACAATAAAATATTAACACGTAAACAATTAGAGCATGCACCAACAACATGCAACTAACGTTACATGCTCAAATCACGAGTAAAATGAAAACTGGGCATGTCCTTTGAGAGAAGTTCTAATTGAAGATGATTTCGTAACAATATGTCTGTGTTGTTACATGCAGTTTGTACTAATTACAGAATAACATGCATATACAGGGTGCTGCACAGATATCAGTTAGAACATTGGTTAGTAAAGGTTGCTTGAGTTTTAAGTGATGGACACAAAACGTAAATACCTCTTTTCTTAAATTGAATGTGTTTTCCTCCAAATGGAAAAAAAAGAAAAACTAAAACTTAAATTTAAAAAAAGTTCAAGTTTAACCGAAACGCAAACGAAACGATGTTAAATTTGAATTTATTTTGAAATAAAAAGGGTATAAAAATTCAGTGAGTCCAAAAAACTGTAACCAAGGTGGAAACCACTCTCCTGTCCATCCGTCTGTCACATCCACTTCCCACGGAGACAAGATAAAGTAGGTAAGAGGTCGGAATCCTTTTAGTTACGGCCCAAAAAAGGGCCCATTATAAATATGTATTTATTTATACATCAGTTTCGCGGCGCGGTTACTATGCGCGCGCGGTATACACTTAAGGCACTACCGATTTGAATAAAAGTCATTGCAATAAAGTCAGTATGCAATAATTATTTAATTTTCAATGAGTGGCTGAGAAATGTCCTGTTTGTTACTATAATTTTGCTACTCAGTGGTGGTACACAGGATACAAAGTCAAAACAAATGCAAGTGTTAAATAGATTTGACATCATCCATCCGCTTGAATCTTGAATAAATAGTCTTTTTTTAGCAATGTTGCGTAACTTTTAAGCATGGCCATGTCATATGTTTTTTCCATTTTCCACTTTTATCGACTTAAAAACAACTTGAGGTTCCGATCTACTCGGTAAAAACTATTTACTTTTGACATTACTGTCAAGTAAATAAGAGTTATTATAACGTTGACGATACGATAACATGTCAACAGCAATTAAGTTTTACCGATGGACTACGGGGCCTATTATGGTCGATATCGATAAGCACATTATCGATGTGGATAAACGTGGATAAAATATTTGTCACCTTTTAACGATTACGTTAGTCCGACAGTGACGGATGTTTTATACATCACGATAAAGACTTCCATAATACAGGCTCCTAAGTTACACAAAATAATTAAAGATTAAATAAAATTCAATATGTTGAAGGATTTCCAAGTTATTCCGTATTGTATGCATAGGTGTCTAGGAAGATATAACTCCGTAACTTGTTAGATAGTCGTTTATTGAAAGATATATTTTATAATTATAGCCCATAACCTATGAGTACCTATGTATTGACGACGCGTTAGCTAAGTTAGTAGTGACCCTGAATTCGAAGCTGGCGATCCCGGGTTCCATTCCCGGTATGGGCAAATATTTTTGAGATGAGCGCGAGTATTTATTTCTGAGCCTTGGATACTTTCTACATATTTAATTACCTAATTTATGTCTCTATTTTAACTAATATCATTGTCTAGTATCTGGTACAAGCCTAGAGGAACTAAGGACTGGGTCAAATATTTGTGAGATTGTCCCCTGATATTTATTAGTCTATAATTTCCGAGCAAAATGAGTTAAGGCATCACGCTGTAGATGGCACTTACTTTGTTAAGCTGCCTGTCCACTGGAGCGGAGCGAGGCAGCAAAGCGGTGAGCTAGTAAAAAATCCACCAATAGTAGAGCTGCGCTGAGCGAGCCCAGGAAAATTAAGTATTCCTATTGGCGGTTTTTTTTTTGGCGCATCGCTCCGCTACCTCACTCTGCTCCAGTGGACAGACAGGCTTAAACAGGGACAGAGTTATGGCAGTTAAACGGCTCTATCTTTTTCACTAGTAGTACTTTATATTTTTGTGAGTGGTAGCATAGGAAGTGGGAGACAGGCAATTTAAATTAGACAATATCGTCCTAAAGTGCAAAATCGATAATGATCAATAGTCTAACATTTCAAATTAGGAAGTGTTATTGTCGGGTCGACCATATTTCCTATAAAATCAAGTGTCATAAAATTAGATGCTATAAATTCATTTCGTATAAAGCACTTGGTTTAGTCATTAATTTGCTTTAATAGCCATTTTCTATAAGGTGTACTTACTATAATTTAAAACGAACTAATGTTCGTCATGCATAACATTTAAAATCTATATAATTGTGTTTTATAATATTTATTATCTTAGCCTACTTGTGCAAAATGTGGTTACAGAATTATCAAGAAGTTTTAATACTTGTTGGTAATTCTTTAGCTCTGCCTACCCCACTCTGGGAATGAAGGCATGAGTTTATGTATGTATGTAATATTTATTTCATCATCATCATCATGTCAGCCGAAAGACGTCCACTGCTGGACATAGGCCTCCCCCAAGGCTCTCCACTCAGACCGGTCTTGTGATTTTCGCATCCACCGCTTTCCCGCGATCCTTACAAGGTCGTCACTCCATCTTGTTGGAGGCCTACCCACAGCTCGTGTCCCGGTCCGCGGACGCCACTCAAGAACCTTCTGACCCCATCGGCCATCAGTCCTGCGTGCGATGTGCCCCGCCCACTGCCACTTCAGTTTAGCTATTCTTCGGGCTATGTCGGTAACCTTAGTTCTCCTGCGGATATCATCATTTCTGATTCTATCACGCAGAGAAACCCCGAGCATAGCCCTCTCCATAGCCCTCTGAGTGACCTTGAGCTTTCTTATGAGGCCCATCGTTAGCGCCCACGTCTCGGATCCGTAAGTCATCACTGGCAACACACACTGGTCAAAGACTTTTGACTTCAAACATTGCGGTAATTTGGTCGAAAAGGTGCTGCGAAGCTTCCCGAACGCTGCCCAGCCGAGTCGGATTCGACGAGTGACCTCTTTCTCAAAGTTGGACCTACCTAAATGGACCGTTTGTCCCAGGTAAATATAGTCGTCAACAACTTCGAGCGCAGAGCCTCCGACTATCACGGGAGTTGACGCGACATGGACGTTGGACATGACTTTCGTCTTGTCCATGTTCATTCTCAAGCCAACTCGGTCGGAAACTCTACTTAGGTCAGCGAGCATTGCACTGAGGTCCTCCATGGTCTCAGCCATAACTACGATATCGTCAGCGAATCGAAGGTGATATTTATTTCCTATAAAGTTTATTTTAAAGGCGACTAAGGGAATAAAGGCTTGTAGACTAGTACTGTTAGGCGTTGGGCTTGCTACCTGTCACTAATATACGCTGTTAAACATCTTAGCCTAATTGTGCAAATTGTGGTTACAGAGTTATCAACAAGTTTTTAGAGTGGTTGGTAATTCTGTAGCTCTGCCTACCCCACTCTGGGAATGAAGGCGTGAAGGTATATATATATATATAAGTTTATTTTACCCACTATTCAATATCTAGAATATTATGTATGGACGTATCCTTTCCTTCCTTATTGATAACTCCCTTTATGTATTATCTCTCAAACTCTGTTTGTTAGGATGTAGGTTTTTAAGCAGATAAAAAAAAGCCCCTTGAACCGCCTTGACCTTCTAACCTAACCTATCCGAGTCCCTTCTGCCCTGATTCGGCTTGCCATGTTTTAGCTAGTGATGATTAGAGATTTCGAAGGTTAAAGTAAATAAATCTTATGTCATTTAAAGCTTATGGCTAATCATTATTAGAGTATCTAATATTTATAGAATTTGAAAGTATAGCAAATAATTTTATAGCATCTAAAACTTTTACATTTTTACTAGAGGGACATGGGTCTAAGACTACAGTAATATAAATCTGAAAAATATCTTAAATTGAAAGCACGTATATCGAATTTAAAAGAAAATCTATCACTATTAAGTAGACATAATCGTTTCCTTAAAATACAGGAGACTAAAGTGTTTATACCCACTTAAAAACATCTAAGACAGAGCATGATTTTATACTTGTTTTTTTTTTGATATTTTATTGTGTTTGTAGTTACGGCTTTGGAACCCGACACTGAGCATGTTCCGACATGCTCTTGCCGGGTTTTTTTGTTGTTATGCCACACTTCATGCTATTAAGGCTGGCCTTCACACGTTCCTTAAAAGATAATACGTTTCCAAACGACTAAACATGCACTTAACGACTGCAACTATAAATTGAATTTAAACTCGCTTAGAGTTCCAAGTATTTTATGTTTAGTGTTAAGGGGAACTGCTTGCCATTGCAATTTGATAGTTCAGCGCTCGTAAAGTGAATGCAAGTATAGTGCAATAGCTCTTGAAACGACGGGGCTTGTATGTCTCTCTCGCTCGTTCTCATAGGCGAATCTAACCGAGTTTACCCGAAACCGAAAGACTTTAAAAACCTCCTGTTCTCATATTTAGTATTATATTTAGACGACGCAGTTAGCCAATTTGGTAGTTTTTCTTTACCTCCCGATAAAAAAGGGGGTGTAAGTATGTACATGGGGGGGTTATTATGACATAGCTGAAGTTCATTTTACGGTGAGTGTAAAGCACAGAGCTATAGCAGTCATATAGCTCTGTCCTTTTCTATCAGCGTGAAGTGAACTGTATGGTTATATCATAATAACCCATCTGGTTGGAAAAAAGGAAGCCACATGGACGGCGACTACCTCAAATATTGGAAATAGCAAATTGTACGCAAAGGAGACTTACTTTTATTTTTGTAATTATTAAATACTGCATTAATGGATTTTTTGAAATTCGTTTGCCTTCCGAGAATGCTACAGTGGGGTATAAAGTAGGGTTTTTTACGGTCTTTATTTAAGTTAAAGGTATATGTGTTGCAGATATAAACAATCACTATCAAAGACGCTTTCAATCGTTATCATAAATTACGAATTTATTGTTATGCCATATTTGATATTTTTCAAAAATAAATAATGCATTATTTTTGTTGTTAGGTATTTCCAATATTATGTAGATGCGGTTCATGTGACATTCGTATTTTCCACCCTGTATCAGTGTAACAGAGCTGGTGCTTACCTCTCCCAAATTGGGCTAGCTATCCAGAGAGGTAATGCAGCCAGTGTCATAGGGACCATGCTGCGAGCGGACCTGTTAGAGGGGGTGTTCTTTTTATGGTGGTGATTATTATAAACATCTTTAATATTTGAGTAGCTTAGTTTTAGTTTAATTTGAGTAGCTTAGTTTAATTTTAATTTAAATTAGTTTAGTTTTAACTTTTAATTGTACTATTGAATGA
Organism: Acleris emargana; assembly: GCA_927399475.2. Taxonomy (NCBI): domain Eukaryota; kingdom Metazoa; phylum Arthropoda; class Insecta; order Lepidoptera; family Tortricidae; genus Acleris; species Acleris emargana. The sequence continues at coordinate 5,900,141 of OV656856.1, read as the reverse complement.
TTATTTGATTTTGGAATTTATTATTTCCGATTATATAAATTCGTCAAAGAGGTGTCGGAAAAACTGGTGCATGTCTGTGGCGATCCTCGGGCCGGTTCCTTTTTTGCCCAGAGGCTGAGTCTAGCGGTGCAGAGAGGAAACGCTGCGAGTGTCTTAGGCTCGATGCCACAAGTGAGTTCGTTGGAGGGGTTCGATTTGTTTTAATTTATTTTTATTTTAGTTAATATTTGTATTTTATGATATGTTATGATGTACATATGTTGTGTTGAAATAAATAATAAAGTTGCATTTTCCGATTTAAGATTGATATTTTAATACAAGTGTAACGTGTATATTTCTGAGCGTATGTGTATCTGTGTATATACTATAATATGTGTCTGCGTATCTATGCTTCTGTCTGTGACGTCATAACTCCTTAACGGATGGATCGTTTTAAAATACAAAGCTTACTTACTTAAGATTGTTTTTAGCAGGAATTTCACTTATCGGTTCAGCCGCTTAAGATATATTTTGGGGTTTTATCGAGTTAATATTTAATAAAAAGAAAGCTACAATCTGTTTGTCGGAAATACATAATGTAATTGCTATACGTACAGTCAGCGTCAGATAGATCGAACCGGACAGCGTGCCCATAAAAATGGGATGCATTGGATTTTCAAAAAAAACGAACCCGATAAAATTTCAGAAAAATGTGATGTGACGGGATGTTTTAAGTATCGGCTTGGATAAAATGTCAAGATGATGTAACTGTATAGATTACCTAAAAGATTGAAATGGTCAAAATTTCAGCCGTATCGAAGCATCTAAAATTCCAACAAGATGGGATGGGATAGAATGCCTAAAAGGTGTAACCATTTGAGAAAAATGAACTTAGTCCCAAGAAGTTAAGATTCCTAATGGTTTGCCACTTCAAACGCAATGAACAGCACAATATTTGCCAGGTATGACTCTTAAACCTTGGTAATAAGGGTTAATGTGAAACTACAGATAATGTAACGCGCGACTGAGAGGCCGTTCAGCAGCATGTTGTCCTGCTCTTCGCCGTCAGTCATTCTGAATAAAAATGTCTTATCTGTTGTCTGTTGAGTAAACGTATTAACCAGACATATCCAATCTATTATGTAAATACTATGCATTCCGATATCGAACGCTTAAAAATATTTATAGCTCAACTGTGTATTCCTAAATTAAAAGGACGACAGTACGGCAGCCAGTACACTAACGGAAATATTTAGAATTTGATGTTCATGCAAAAACCTATCGCGGCAGATTCAGCCATATTGAGAGGGCGTTTGTCATTTTCACCAGTAACTGATGGAGCTGATACTATATATAATATATATAATTGTTACTTTGGATTTAGGTGGAACATTGTAATATTAAGCGGTTTGTATTTTATTGTCGCTATATGCTTTGACTTTTTAAATACGAAGTTTAACAAGCTGAACTGAATTAATATAATTTTTGTAATAAATTATAAATGTCAAATAAGTATTGCTAACTCAAGGTCTTCATTAAAAATATGTAATTTCATAAAATTTGTACCAGACTCAACTGTTGAGTCATACTAATATTTACAATTGAATTGAACACCTTCGTTAAAGAACTTAGGGTACCTATAGAAGACTGCATGCCTGCATGTTTAAAAAAATATATACTTATCCAGGATAATTTCTAATCGTGTTATCTCTTTCACATGCTTCTTAAAGGTTTTCAGTATCGCTCTCTAATCAAGCTATCTCTTTCACTCTTATAGGAAAATTGCCATATACAGTATTCCCAGCTTCTTATTTTTCGGCTGGCTATCGCTATCACACTTGCACTCGTAACTGACAGTATATTTGTCACTTGTGTGTCATAGAAAAACGAAGATTGCCGATGCCTGTTAAGAAAATGATTGCACTGTACTATCAGCCCCATGGAATGGAATACAATCGGATTCCTCCTTTAACCAGCTAGTACGGTTCACTGTCCATTTCGTCTAGTCGCTATTTCTATGTTAATATCAAATTTAACAGTCTGCGGAGCTGCGTTTTTTTCTGTTGAAGAAGTAACATAACCTAAACCTACCTCTACCTATTTATGATACCAATTTTGGTAAATTAGTAATAGAGTAGCGAACAGTGGAAATGAACAGAGCACCTATCCCTACCGGTAGAAATAAATCTACAAAAACGTGCACTTAGAGACTGTTGTGTGATCATTAGTAAAAATAAGTAATCGTTAAAAAATCGTAACTAATAGTAAAATTCCAAGGAAATGTGTCAAATTTACATATTTTTTTCGAATTTTCACAATGAGTAGAGTTAACCCTTTGAACGCCTCTGACTTCTGTCCTCACACGCCAATGACAGCTAATGTCAACCGTACGTCACAAATACTCCGGGCTATTTTGCACTGTATCTGTGACCACTATATGAGTCGATGGCGTCATAGGGACGACAGTACACGACCACTTGTGGTTCTTGGCGTTCAAAGGGTTAACTACTGATCAAACAACAGGCTCTTACAGCAACAAAGTGTACCCGGATAGTTCAAGTTTATTCCCACTAGTTCAGTTGTCCAGTCCATTGAACTAGTGAGATTATTTTTGTCGTCTGTTCAGTTAACGTCGGTTTTTATTTTTGACAGACTTCAAAAAAGGACTTTAATTTTGCCTCTATTCCCACTAGTTCAGTTGTCCAGTTCAGCTGACTGAACTAGTGGGATTCTTTTTCTCGTTTGTTCAGTTAGAGAGGTAGGTTTAGGTTTTGGTATGTTAGATGTTCAGCAGGCCTGAAGGGCCAAAAACACCCAGAAATAGCTCAGCGGAGTTCCGTCGAAACGGATATACCCGCTACGTCCACGTTCGTGACTACGATTTCACAACTGAACAAACGAGAAATAGAATCCCACTAGTTCAGTCAACTGAACTGGACAACTGAACTAATGGGAATAGAGGCAAATTTAACGTCCTTTTTGAAATCTTGTCAAAAATAAAAACCGACGTGCGACGTCAATGCCGGTGTGGGTAGACAAGTTCAAACGTGTTTTGTATTGCCGGCTACTTACTCCAAAAATCTTCACACCACGTAGTCACACCACTGCTATTCGTTTTCATCGGAATCGGTCATTTTTATTCCGCAAAAGTAGGTAGGTTAGGTTCGTTAGGTATCTTTACGGGCTGACTCGTGATCACGGGCCCCGTTTTTTCGTGGTCCCATTATTTTGTCCCATTAATGGGACCATGAGGGAGAACTGTTTCTCATAGTCCCATTAGTATTTACGGTTGTGAAGATTTTCGTCTTGTATAATATATTACGAAGGTAGGCTTCCGTTATGTTAGTGTCGCAGCAGGCCCGGAGGGGCATACCACGCAGAAATAGGAGCTCCGCGGCAGCGTATCTCCGTCGTCTCTAATTGATTTGAAATTAAGAATGTTGGCGGAGCTCCGCAATCGCGTAGCTCTTATTTCTGAGTGGTTTAGCTCTCCGGGCCTGCTGCAAGACTAACATAACCGAAACCTATCTACGTATTTAGATTTTTAGCAAACCACGCATCATTATTTTAGTATACAGGAAGTAGATAAATAGTAATGGGACTACGAGAAACAGTTCCCCCTCATGATCCTATCAATGGGACAAAATAACGGGAACACGAAAAATTGGGGTCACGGGTGCAGACTCATTGTCACGCCAGGTTGTCACGCCAGGTTGTCACACCACTGCTTTTCACTTTGGTCGGAAGTTCGACAGAAATAATTTTTATTCCCCAAAAGTAGGTAGGTTAGGTTCGTTAGGTGTCTTTAGATGCCCGAAAGGGCAAATCACCCAGAAATAGGAGAGTTCCCCCAGGCACGGCTCCGTCAAATAGCAGTGGTATGACAACCTGGGTAAGCGTCAGAACCCCTGGACCAATGGAGATATTTGATGTTTAGAAACTACCAAAATTCAGTGCCTTATTGGTACTATTTGGTACCTAACTTCAAATAATTAGTACCTCTATTGACAGCGCAAAAACGAGTAAAGAAAGTGGCTAGACCATCTGACGTCAGGATGTCTCGGCCATTTTTTTTTACATCGTTTTAGACAACGAAACTAATTTATCTTTCAGCATTTGTACAGCAATTTTTGAGCTCTTTCCCTTTAGCTAGATCGATGGCCAGACTAGTCTGGTCAACGGATTTTTTTTTCGTTGGCCAGATCTACCCTAGGTAGGTTTAGGTTATGTTAGTTTTGCAGCAGGCCCGGTGGGCCAAACCGCCCAGAAATAGGAGCTCCGCTTGAGCGGAGCTCCGTCAACAATGTCTAAGATAAAAACATTGCGAACCTTTTTTACTTTCATTGTATTTTTATCCAGCTGTTAAATAAATCTGGCTCACGGGAAAAAAAACCCGGTGGCCAGACTACTCTGGCCATCAACCTAACCAATGGGAAAGACTGGATTTTTGCATGCACAGACATGACCTCGTAACCAGGCCTAACCATCAGAAACTTGGTATTAAATACGGTCAAATAACACCCGTAGATAAACTTTGGAAAAAGTTTGCTTTTATCCCTTATATTAATAGATTACACTTTTTAAACACCGATGCAGTGCTTCCTCATAGATACATTTTTGGGTACAGTTGATTATTGCCATACCCGTCGCCTTTAGATAACCCACCCAAATAAGTAACCTAATCGTATTTCTTAAATTAACAAAATGATAATGAGTTTTGATTATTAACGTGCGATTCTGGTAATAATGGTTGTTACGGTGCATTAAATGGTATCTGGTACGAGTATGTGGACAAAATACGACGAGATGTTCATGTATCATACTCCTCGCAATATAGAGATCTTTATAACCGGCATGTTTTGTTACAAAAAGTATATAATTTATTTAGGTTGAATTCATACACCATTATGCTAAGGCATTCTAAAAACAATTAAGTATCATTGACTCTAAGTATAATAAACTAATTAACCACATTATCATCATCTTCATTTTAAACAGCTTTTATACGACATTATACATTGACCCAGTTAAGTCGAAAACAATTAAGTTATAAAATAATTGAAAAAAACAATCATATACAAAACATTACACATATTATTACAAAACGATGGGTTTATCGTCGTGACTCGTATAAATATATCTATTGCTGAGCCTTTCCCAACAATTTCCACGACGCTCGGTTGGTTGGTGTAGCTACTCGCAACCAGCGCCTTCCCGCGATCTTTACCATATCCTCGGTCCACCTTACGGGAGGCCTACCAACCGAAAGCCACGCTGCACCGCGCCAGCAGCCTGCACGGGGACCAAGTGAGTACATCATCACCATCATCATAACCAGAAGCGTAGAGGCGTGGGGTGCGCGTGGCACCGCTGTTTGCCTGTTGGACGCCGCCACGCTGCAACGTGCCAGAAGCCAGCACGGGGACCACGTGAGTACATAATCACCATCATCATCATCATCATCATCATCACAATTAGAAGCCCAGAGGAGTGGGGTGCGCGTTGCACCACGTCAGTAGCCTGCACGGGGACCACGTGAGTACATCATCACCATCATCATAACCAGAAGCGTAGAGGCGTGGGGTGCGCGTGGCACCGCTGCTTGCCTGTTGGACGCCGCCACGCTGCAACGTGCCAGAAGCCTGCACGGGTACCACGTGAGTACATAATCACCATCATCATCATCATCATCATCATCATCACAATTAGAAGCCCAGAGGAGTGGGGTGCGCGCTGCACCACGTCAGTAGCCTGCACGGGGACCACGTGAGTACATCATCACCATCATCATAACCAGAAGCGTAGAGGCGTGGGGTGCGCGTGGCACCGCTGCTTGCCTGTTGGACGCCGCCACGCTGCAACGTGCCAGAAGCCTGCATGGGTACCACGTGAGTACATAATCACCATCATCATCATCATCATCATCATCATCACAATTAGAAGCCCAGAGGAGTGGGGTGCGCGCTGCACCACGTCAGTAGCCTGCACGGGGACCACGTGAGTACATCATCACCATCATCATAACCAGAAGCGTAGAGGCGTGGGGTGCGCGTGGCACCGCTGCTTGCCTGTTGGACGCCGCCACGCTGCAACGTGCCAGAAGCCTGCACGGGTACCACGTGAGTACATAATCACCATCATCATCATCATCATCATCATCATCACAATTAGAAGCCCAGAGGAGTGGGGTGCGCGCTGCACCACGTCAGTAGCCTGCACGGGGACCACGTGAGTACATCATCACCATCATCATAACCAGAAGCGTAGAGGCGTGGGGTGCGCGTGGCACCGCTGTTTGCCTGTTGGACGCCGCCACGCTGCACCGCGCCAGAAGCCTGTACGGGGACCACGTGAGAACACCATCACTATAACTATCGTCATCATCGCCATCATCATCATCATCATCATTATCATCTCAATAATCATCATCGTCACAATTAGTAGCCTAGAGGCGTGGGGTGCATGCGGCACCGCTGCCAGCCTGCTGGACGCCACCACGCTGCACAGCGCCAGTAACCTGCACTGCGTATATTATCATCAACATCATCATCATCACAACTAGAAGTCTGGAGGCGTGGGGTGCGCGCGGCACCGCCGCCTGCCACCCGGACGTCGCCGCGCATTAGAAGCATGGGGTGTGCGCTGCACCACGCCAGTAACCTGCACGGGGTCCACGTGAGTACATCACCACCATCACCATCTTCATCATCATCATCATCATCAAAATTAGAAGCCCAGAGGAGTGGGGTGCGCGCTGCACCACGTCAGTAGCCTGCACGGGGACCACGTGAGTACATCATCACCATCATCACAACTAGAAGCGTAGACGCGTGGGGTGCGCGTGGCACCGCTGCTTGCCTGTTGGACACCGCCACGCTGCACCGCGCCAGAAGCCTGTACGGGGACCACGTGAGAACACCATCACTATAACTATCGTCATCATCGCCATCATCATCATCATCATCATTATCATCTCAATCATCATCATCGTCACAATTAGTAGCCTAGAGGCGTGGGGTGCTTGCGGCACCGCCGCCTATCTGCTGGACGCCGCCGCGTTGCACCGCGCCAGTATCCTGCACGAGGACCACGTCAGTACACCATCACCACCATCATCATCATCATCATAACTAGCAGTCCGGACACGTGTGGCGGGCGTAGCGCTGCCGCCTGCCTGCTGGACGCCGTCACGCTGCACCGCGCCAGCAGCCTGCACGAGGACCACGTCAGTACACCATCACCACCATCATCATCATCATCATAACTAGCAGTCCGGACGTGTGTGGCGCGCGCAGCGCTGCCGCCTGCCTGCTGGACGCCACCGCGCTGCACCGCGCCAGCAGCCTGCACGATGACCACGTCAGTACACCATCACCACCATCATCATCATCATCATTATCATCTCAATCATCATCATCGTCACAATTAGTAGCCTAGAGGCGTGGGGTGCATGCGGCACCGCCGCCTATCTGCTGGACGCCGCCGCGTTGCACCGGGCCAGTATCCTGCACGAGGACCACGTCAGTACACCATCACCACCATCATCATCATCATAACTAGCAGTCCGGACGTGTGTGGCGCGCGCAGCGCTGCCGCCTGCCTGCTGGACGCCGCCGCGCTGCACCGCGCCAGCAGCCTGCACGAGGACCACGTCAGTACACCATCACCACCATCATCATCATCATAACTAGCAGTCCGGACGTGTGTGGCCCGCGCAGCAGTGCCGCCTGCCTGCTGGACGCCGCCGCGCTGCACCGCGCCAGCAGCCTGCACGAGGACCACGTCAGTACACCATCACAACCATCATCATCATCATAACTAGCAGTGCGGACGTGTGTGGCGCGCGCAGCGCTGCCGCCTGCCTGCTGGACGCCGCCGCGCTGCACCGCGCCAGCATCCTGCACGAGGACCACGGCAGTACACCATCACCACCATCATCATCATCATAACTAGCGGTCCGGACGTGTGTGGCCCGCGCAGCGCTGCCGCCTGCCTGCTGGACGCCGCCGCGCTCAGCCAATAGAAACAGAACACTGATACTTTTAAGTTCGAGTAAACAGTTTTGATTAGCTGTGTAACCGACGTGTGTGTGTCACGCGGTCTGATTTATTAACATTTAGTTACATGATTGGTGATTGCTCCATTGCAGCATTGCTACTTTGGGACGAGGGTTTAACAACAGACTGAAAAATTCACTTTCGCAGTAATGAGATAATAAACTAAATACATATGGTATGAAATCTTGCTGTAGTGACATTAGTGACAGTGCTGACTTCTTAATATGTCGGATGCCAAGGGGCACTTCGTGTCGCTGCATCAATGGAATAAGTACTGATCTGGGACTTTTACGAGACTAAATTACAACCAACACACCTAACCAAAAGAGTTTAAACCTGACCACCGTCTAACACCATCATCAGACCCTCCTCGTCACCAAGCAAAATACTACAACAACAACAACAGCAACTTGTGAAACTTACAGCATTTTTCTCCTTCTTTTCTTATTAATGGCCGTCCATTGCGGTATACCGTATTTATTATTTAATATTTCCATAACATATTTTGTAGGAATTATTCGGTACGACAACTAAGTGACATTTGTCATTTTAGATTTGCAAGCCGTCAATATCAAATACTACTTTTAAATGTATTGTCAATATCATTAGTAAACAAAAAGGTTTGTTACAAAAAGAACTTTTAGTTGCAGGTTCCGATTCAATTTATTTCTTAGAGCATACAATACCTGGACTGGCCTTATAGGTCGTATTCGAGTACAATTATGTCTACCGAGATTTACGGGGGGTGAAGAAATAACACATGCAAATGATTGAAGAAATGTAATATCTATCTCCACACAAGCACATTTTGACAGAAATCTAACACATAATATATTTTGGTTTATTTAAATAAAATTTGTTGTCTAAAATAAATAAATACAAAAAGAAATGCACGTGCATGGCGCGGAATCGATCCCAGAGCGCCATGCACCGTATTCACACCTTCGCCACTGAGACAGTTAATACATGTTTTGAATTAAGCCTATGCTTCTAGAAATGAAAGATTTAACCAAGGAAGTATCAAAGATGACCTGATGATCATAGATAACTTTTTTTTAAATCTGGACCCCTAGTCTCGTTCTCTCGTTTCTCGGCTTTCGAGATTAATAAACTAACATTCGAGATGAATATGTCAACTCCATATAAAATTGTAATTGCTTCGCCTTATCTCCCATGTAATTTTATCTTTAGTGGTTCGAGATTAGGGGCCAAGTTTGAATTACATAAAAAAAAGCAGTGACATAGTTTTTAGTCTGTGTATCTTTTAGCAAAAATACACCTAATATTTTACGAAACAAAATGGTGTGTTATGATTGGTCGGTTCCAAAAAAAAAAAACATGTTCTAAAATAGCGCCCCACATATAACCGATTTTACCAGAGTAGGTATCATTTTCAACTGAACATAGAAAGTCAAATAAAAATATCATAATAAAACAAGGACAAAGACGCAAAATGACAAATCAATATGTCAAAGCGAAATATTAATGAACTCGTTTTAAGCTTTTTGCGATGCGTTCCCTGTAAAATAACCACAGCGTCTAAATGTTTTTCACAAGCCATTTGGAAAGTTTGACAAAATATATAACAATGTATTTCATATAATGTAATTTTAACATAAAACACAAGCATGAAAAATTAAACAAAAAATTAAAGCTTTAAAACAAAATCTTGTATTAAGTTGTCATTCAAGTGTCAATTTCGAGAGTTAGGTAGGTAGGACACCACACAGATCCCCAAATATTTAATTCGGACCAAAATCTGGAAAGTTTAATATACTACTACTTTTTCCCATACTGTCAACGGATTCCATGTTGGAGACCACACGGATCCCCATAAATTGTTTTTTGAAGCAATCAGTCCAATTACTAAAAAGTTCAAGATGGCGGCTACTTTTTCTAAATCTGTCAAGAGATTTGTAGTCGGAGACCAGCCAAATCTCCAAATATCGATTTTGGAAACCATCCGTGGAATAGCTAAAAAGTTCAAGATGGCGGCGGCTACTTTTTCTAAATCTGTCAACAGATTTGTAGTCGGAGACCACCCAAATCTCCAGATATCGATTTTGGAAACCATCCGTGGAATAGCTAAAAAGTTCAAGATGGCGGCTAATTTTTCTAAATCTACTTACTAACCTACGAGAAATGAGCCCGTGTGAAGGTAAATCTTACGCGCCTCAGGTATGGTAAGTATGCTCTTGTTTTTGTGATCCGAGGGTATGCCCATAAATAACTATTGTTATACAAACATATCGGACTATTATTTTGTCGGCGGCTTGGTCGGTCTCTCTCTCGTACGTAATATCTATACGTAATATAAATTATGTAGCACCGACAGTAATTTCACATATTAAACAACACAAAGCACACATTTTTATCTATTTAGCGGGAAACTCAAACCTAATATTTAGTTATTATTATTATTAAAAAAGTTTTAGTTTCGAGTGCAAATCTCAAAAATATGGAATTTAGGAACATTCGAAATTAAATCGTGAAAGATTTTCGCATTCGAACATTTTCTACCGCTCGGTTTTGAAATCGAACACTAAAACGTCAAAAATATGTCCCCAGAACGCCGCGAAGGCTGCTTAGCATCCAAAGTAGCTAAAACTACGAGACACAAGAAAACTGAACCTTATTTACCAGTAAGTAACACGAAAACAGTACCATACTGTCATGGCATATGTCTGTCTCACGTTTTAATTTGTCACATTATTTATTGCATGGTTAACAGGTTTTGCAATATTGAAGCTGCCAACTTAAACCAGGTATCTATACGTTTCAATATTTCGTCTAGTCAGCTGTTAGTCACAATGGGCCAGTGGATTGGTAGTAAGACTTTAGAGTCATGTGTTCTGGGTTATAATTCTCGTGATAGGTTCTTTTTGTATTTTTATTTTATATTTTTTACAGTCCACCTTACAAGGTACAGTCACCAGCATAAATATATTACTATGGACAGCCGTGCAAAAACAAATGATGCTCCATTGGGCTCATAAGTATGTGATGATATTACTTTGGTAAAAATATGTGATGCTTTTTGGACGGCATAAACATCGTTACACTGCATCAGTATAAATATCGGGTCGGCTCGATCAAAACTATTTGATTACCTATAAAAATCAAAATTATGTGACCATCTCTCACCGGCATAAATATCTCCAGGTCGCCACACCGGTAACATCTATCTGGGGGTCCTCACGGTAACATTGTAATTGCAACCTTGTCGAATAACTATAGGGTGCCTTTTATGTTTAGTATTATGTCCTCGAGTGAGGACCGGGGGATGCTGGTCTAAAATAATTATTAACTTAAAACAAATAATAAGGCACAAAATAAAAATAAAAATTAAACCCGAAAAGAAAATAAAAAGTGTTTTCTCTATGTATTCGACTGAGATTTGAACCCGTGATCTCTGCTTAGAAAACCAACGAATGCTACTGAGACCACAACCGACCCCTGACAAATAGCTCTAAATTTGGCTTCACTTAGCTCTCGCTATGATGTGTCAGGCGTTTCGACGATTCTGTTGAAAAGAAAATAAGTTACAGTTGACCGAGAGGCACCTGTCAAATGATTGAAGAGAAAAACGTGAGATAGACATATGCAATGACAAGTCTGCACCGTTTTCGTGAATTGTCAAATCACTTTACACAATTTACGTCTCTATGCCAGCCAGGAAGGTAAGAATCGTTTTTGCAGATCGATTACATATTTTTGAACCTCTCAGATATTATTATGGGTACCCTCTATGACGTCGAATGTATAGTGACGCCGAATTTTGTTTTTGCATAATTTTTCTCCAGCTTAAAGGTAAAGTGTTTTTTTTGTGTAATATCCTTGTAGAATAGGTACAGTAGGTTAGGTAAGGTTTAATTTCAAACTTTCAAAAAGTCAACGGTATTAGTAGTATTAACGGTGCGGCGGTCCACCTGTCGTCCGATGCCTATGCTTTCACAGAGGGATAGATATTTATGCCGGTGAGAGATGGTCTCATAATTTTGATTTATATAGGTAATCAAATAGTTTTGATCGACCCGATCCGATATTTATGCTGATACAGTGTAACGATGTTTATGCCGTCCAAAAAGCATCACATATTTTTACCAAAGTAATATCATCACTTACTTATGAGCCCAATGGAACATCATTTATTTTTGATCGATCCGATCCTATATTTATGCTGTTACGGTGCAACGATGTTTATGCCGTACTAAAAGCATCACATATTTTTACCGAGGTAATGTCGTCACATACTTATAAGCCCAATGGAGCATCATTTGTTTTTGCACGGCTGTCCATAGTAATATATTTATGCTGGTGACTGTACCTTGTACACCTCAGAGATACACTTGACGTTATATTTATTTTTTTAATTTAAGCAAAATTTCTTTAGTTTCAATGGGTATCTCACCCGCTTTGGTAACCGCTTTAGGTAAACGACTCAGTGCTATCGCCGCTTTAGAAAAAAAATACAATTACACTGACATGTGTCTTGTCTGTTTCAATTTGATTCCATTCGCGCCCTTATTCACTTGACACTGCTAAATTTGTCTCCGCGACGACGGTTAACATAAATTAAACTAAATAGATTGATTGATTATTTTGCTAAAAGAAAATGACCTACCAGATAACTCCGGCCATGAGGCACAAGATAATTCAACTAAAAGAAGAAGGCGCGTCTGTAACAGACATATCCGGCGAACTGGGAATAACGGTAAGTCGTTTTGTAGGTTGTCGTCAGTCCAATAATGTGAAACTTGGGTACCATGGCAAGGTTCGCCGGAAAAAATCAAGACGCCAAAGAAGGTAAAATTTGGATATTTTGAGAAGTCAGTGTTCAAAAATCTCAACTGCCGGCCCCACGCAGTTGACGACTGACAATTCGCTTGCCAATTGCCAAACAAATTTATGTCCATCAGGTATAGGTCATAAAATTGTTTAAAATGTTGATCAGTTCATTAAAGATTCAGTTTTCTATGTATTCAAAACTAGCTTTCCGCCCGCGACTTCGTTCGCGGAGAATCATTATTTTGGTTATACGTAAAAAAGGACAGTTCTTTTCAAGTTTCAAATATTTTTTCGCACGGCTATTGAAGATGACTATGACTACCATCTAACGATATCTACTATCGACTATTGATTGAGCACTTCTTTGTATACCACGTTGGTGGTAGTACTGTCAGGCGCTAAAATAACCAGGCTGCTGCATGAACTAACTCTGGAACAGCCCACGTAAAACTGCCCGTGTGCGAAGCAATCCTCCCTTAAGTCGATGCCCGCCACCTTTAATGACTGACCTGAGATTTGTTTATAGTTATAGCAAAGCAGACTTTAAGGGGGAATTGCAGTCGCTTAAATTCAAATGCGTAATCAGAGGGTATAAGTGGTATTCGTGGTATGAATACCGATTCACCCCAAGCACATCCGGTAAATACAGTAGCCTCAATAACATTTTTGTGAAGTGCTTTTACTCGCAGTCTTGTTCCGTTGCAAAGCTTAGGGGGGTTAAGGTTACGCAATAGCATGACAGGGGTGCCAACTTTAAGGAGGAGTTTGTGAGAAGGGAGACCAGGTGGGTTGACACTATTAAGGAACTCAACAGGATAGTGAACAGCCTCATCGGTTTGTAAGACTGAATCTACCGACTTGTATTCCATTTCTGACCCTTCAAAGGACTTGAGGAGGATATCATTAATGGTGGCAGCAACATTGTTCTTGGGAGCCAGTATAGCGCGTTCACACAGCCAATCCATCGACTTCATTTGTAAATTAGAAATATCAGGATAAATTTTAGATATTAATTATTTTATTGTTGAAACTACTGTGGCCAGCTGAGTAGGGATACATATTTTTCCATTCGATTCGGGATAATCTCCGTTTCCTATTTTGAGTAGGAGTTCAGAAAACTCTCCAGCAAATACGTCGCCCCTTAACACGTTCGGCGGCGGTATCCAAATTATGGAATGTACTAGAATGACAGTAAATTTCTTCATACAAAATGAAACTACGGCTTAAGCAGTTCTGATTATATACATTGTTGGTTTGTCTCTACTCGAGTACAGTAACGGTTATAACCGTGCTACGGGAAGACAACTCAACGTCAGCGGCAAGCGCCGTACTGCGTGTGTGTGTAAGCGTTTGCATCTGTGTGAGTCAGGGTCAAACTCGTGTTCGAGAATTATACTTGGTTTTGGTGGTAGCCACATGGTTGTTGTACCCAACATGACAGTAAAAAAAAAATACATAGCAATGGTATGGATTTTCGTCGGGAAGAACCGTAGTGACTTTTAGGAAGTCGTAAATAAATACTGCATTGGCCGTACTGTCATATAACGTGCTACACGTTTTACGGTCATAGCCGGTACCGCCGCCGAACGTGTTAAATGAACTCTCATATTTCTCCTAAGGGAGAGTTTTTTGATATTGGGCCACAGATGTGAGGATTTTAAACATGATTTAACCTCGTCAGCCCGAGTTCCTCTAGCGACTACAGGAAGAGTCTGATGAAAATCCCCAGCCAACAACACAGTAACTCCACCCATCACTCCAACTGGATATGCATATAAAATTTCATAAGAATCGGTCAAGCCGTTTTGGAGGAGTACGGTAACTAACATTGTGACATGGAAATTTTATATATAGAGACTAGCTGACCCGGCAAACGTTCTTTTGCCATGAATGTAAAATTTTGGAGTGGACCACCCTTATCACTTAGGGGTATAAAAAATAGATAGTAGCCGATTCTCAGATCTACTGGATATGCATATAAAATTTCATAAGAATCGGTCAAGCCGTTTCGGAGGAGTACGGTAACTAACATTGTGACATGAAAATTTTATATATTAGAGAAGATTATCCTTTCTCATAAAATAATCATTGTTTTTGAATAATGTAAGAGCCAGGCAAAAGGATACCCCCAATTTGGTTTTGGTAGGTATCCCCAATTTTGCTTTGGGCTACCTCATTGTAAAGATAATAGTTGTTTTATTACAATTTTCATGCTACTTGCATATTCATACTATGCACCCAAACTGTAAGATATGTTAGATTATTTGCATTATAACGGTTCAGGATATCTTATCTTGGTCTACATAAAACAGGTATCTACTTAAAGTAACGTTAAGTTTGTTGATTAGTTGCATGATGCAAATCATTAATAATATGAAAAATATTCGACGTCATTTTATTACCTAGTTTTCAAAGCGCCTGGTTAAGTTTACGTTGCCTAGGTCCTTATGGGAATGGGTGGTCAACGTGACAAAATATTCAATTAATAAATTAAATTTTTCGATTTTAGCGTAATACCGTAAAGCGATGGCTGGAGAGGTGGCAGCAGGAAGGCCACCTCCTAAACCATGCATCGTATGGGCGCCCGCGCTGCACTTCGCAGCGCCAGGATCGAGATATTTTAAGAAAAGCACACGATCAGCGTTTCATCAACACTACCCTCTTTGCCGAGGAGTTTGCAGTGTCTTCTTCAACAATTCGTAGGAGACTCGATGAAGGTGGCCTACGGAACAGAGTCCCTGCGAAGAAGCCACTGCTCACGCCTCGGCACAAAATGCTGCGTCTGCAATTTGCAGTGCAGCATTTAAACACCAATTTCGAGAATGTTATTTTTATGGATGAGAAAGTATTTTGCTCAGCCGACAACGGGAGGTTAAGTTTATGGCGACCCGAAAACTCTCGTTACTCCGAGGACCACGTTATGCCCGACAGGCATAGTGGCCGGATCACGATTGGCTTTTGGGGGTGGATGTGTTCGGGCGGTCCTGGGGAGTTAGTAGAGATTTCGGGTCGCATGAATGCAACCCAGTACCGGGATATACTGGAAGATATTTTTATACCAACATCAAAGATTTTCTTCCCCGACGAGCCAGTAACGTTTGTACAAGATAACAGTCCGATCCACAATTCTAGGTTAGTCCAAGCGTGGATAACTGAGCAACCAAACATAACTTTACTAAAAATGCCCCCCCGTAGCCCTGACTTAAACCCCATCGAGAACCTCTGGGGAAAAATGGTCCAAGAGTGGGATTCAACCCAATGTAGAACGAAAGAAGCCTTAAGGAACCACGCCCACCAAGTGTGGGAATCCTTCAGAGGGCAAAATTTATGTAAAAAATTGATTGGATCAATGCGCAGGCGTCTGCAAGACGTGTTGAATGCTGAAGGGGGTTACACCAAATATTAAACATTATTTTGTAAGCGTCAGAACAAAATGTAAAAGTGGCAAAAAAAAAATGCTCGAAAGAGTAGGTACTTCCCTCGATTGACGCAGTCCACACATCCTTGAATATCTCCATTGGTCCTGGAGTTCTGACGCTTACTAAATAATGTTTAATATTTAAATATTATATTCATATTTTGTGTTTTTTTATAAATTTCGGGTCTTTACATATGAAATTGGCGTTTTATAATTGGTGTTTGGCAAAGAATTCTATATTCAAACTTATTTCAAATTTTAGCTCATAATAGGTATTTGTGCTTCGAATTTAGCGATTCATTTGTGAATTTAGCGATTCAAATGACGAGACACGTCATTTTTTTTTTTCGACATAATTCTGTTCACAATATGGAGAACTTAAAATATCGCGTTATTTAAGAATAAGAGTTACGGCCCGAAGGATAAATGATGTGTATGAGGCAGCTACTGTAAAAGAAAACAGGGTACGCTTTTGGTTCCAACATTTTCGTTCTGGAAATGTTGACCTACACAACAAGCCCCGTGGGTGGACGGCAGGAAACCCTAGTTAATAACGAAGAATTAAAAGTGATTGTGGAAGCGGATTTATCGCACCCTACGTCAGAGTTAGTGGCAGGCTTCGGTGTGAGTGATAAAACATGTTTTAATTCACCTAAAACAAATTTTAACGTTGAAAAGGCTCAAAATATGGATATATTATGGCTATATTTTCGCCATATATAACGCCAAGTTCATATTACCTAGGTATTCAAAATTCAAAATTTTCAAAATTTCTACATTGGTTTGCTTGCTCAGTCTTTCCGCCACCCCAAGTTCATCAAAATTCAAAATTCGAATTCATAATTTTCAAAATTTCTAAATTAGGTTTGGTTGCTCAGCCTTTCCACTGCCCAGAGTTCTTCAAAATTCTAAATTAGTCAAAATTCATATTTTTTAAATTGTTTGTTTGCTTAGTCTTTCCTCCTCCCCAAACCTTTTTCTCTTAAATATTACCGAATCAAAATTCAAAATTTTCTAAATTAAGTTGTGTTGCTCGGCCTTTCCACCGCCCCGAGTTCGTTGTCGGTTGAGCAATGATATGGCCGCCTAACGCCTGCGAGTGGACCGGACTATATAGCCAGTGAGTCAGCCAGCTCAATCATTACTTTGCACTAATGTCAGTAAATGTAATATAAACTTTGAATTCAGCCCTGTAAATTCAGATTCAATAGTCAAAGTATTTAAATCGCTTAGTTTGAAAAAGACTGAGGATTTGTGGGGCACATCAGTTACTTAGTGTACTTTTTCATATAATAGATGTAATTGCACCCCATCTAGCATTAATATACAATAATTGCATATCAGGGGGGATCTTTCCAGATCTAATGAAATATAGTAAAGTCATTCCTCTTTTTAAATCGGATGAGATGAGTGATATAACGAACTTCCGTCCCATTTCCATTCTGTCCGTTTTAAGTAAAGTCTTTGAGAAACTAATTTTGAATGATATGTTAGGTCACTTTATTAGAAATAAATTACTTAGCAATAAACAATTCGGCTTTACCAGAGGTCGATCAACTATTGATGCGGCATCTGTACTCATTAAATATATATATAACAGTTGGGAGAAATCTTGCGATGCAGTAGGAATATTTTGTGATCTTTCTAAAGCTTTTGACTGCGTTGTTCACACGACCCTTATTTTAAAATTAGAACATTATGGATTTTCCAATAAAGCTATAAGTTTTATGTCTTCTTATCTAAGTGATAGAACTCAAACAGTTGTTGTAAACAAAACGCAATCTGATGGAGCTACAGTAAAAATAGGTGTGCCTCAAGGCTCTATTTTAGGTCCTTTTCTATTTTTAGTTTACATAAATGATTTACCACCAACAGTAGATAAAAAATATTATTATTAATTATTATTCAAAAATTCCGCGTCCGCAAAGTACATAAATCATTTGTTGGTCAATGCATTCATTTCTATAATAAATTACCTGAGGTAGTTTTAAAGTTACCCTTTCCAGCACTCAAAAATTACTTGAAAAAGTCGTTAATGTCTAAAGCGTATTATAGGATCGAAGACTATATAATAGACAAAAATGCTTGGCCTAAACCCGAAACTTAATCAATAATAGGGTATAGTCACCAGTGGTCGGCCAGAGACATGTAGTCGGCCTCTGCCTATACTTTGTATGAGTGGGAAGAGTACGAAAGATATATTTCCCACTATTCTCACTCATACGAGGTCGACTACTGGTCTCTGACCACTGGTGACTATAGTATATTTCTATGGAACTTGCCAACCATGTAAACAAAAGACTTAACTTTGTTTCGTCACTGTTTCTCCTTGAATTTTCATACCACCGCATCAAACACCATTGAACCCATAAACTATTGAAACTGTCATTACTGTAAAATACTAAATCACCAAATATATAACTCTATCTTGGATATTTCATTACAAGTTTAAATGGTTTCAGAAGTTAGGTTATTAGGACCTGATGGAATTACGTTTTTGTTTCTTTTAAATTCTGCAATTGTCTATGATGGGTAGTGTTGTGGCTAAAGTTGGCGATATAATTAAGGCCCCTACACATTACCTAACTCACGCTGATCACACTCACATCATGATATAACGGCACCTTTTGTAATAAATACTGGTGATATATCATCTTCAAGTACCGATTTTTCTTCAGATCGTGATTAAACAAATTAGAAATAAGTAACTACTGGTTTTTTTTACTTTCGGTATTTTATTATTTGATATGGTTTGACATAAGTAAAGGAGTATTGCCCATCACTAGTAAATTCATCATTCAGAGACTATGTCAATATGGCGGTTTGTTTACATAGTTAGCAAGTTCCATAGAATTAGACTTTATACCCTATATCATTTTTTTTCAAATTCAAAAGCTTTATCTTGTCTGGGGGACACCGTTGTTGTAGGAAAACAATTATCAATCTTAAGTGGTCATCTTGCACCGTCTTATATACACATAAGTAGGAGTTCTTTTTTCCTTTTCTCTCTTTCTCTCTTAAGATTTTGGTGTGTTTTCCTGCGGAAACTACGCAGGATAATTGAAAGTGTGATATTGGTAATAAAAGCTTAAGTAAAAAACCGATTCAAGATCATTTTTTAATGTCTTAAATGGAAAGAAACTTATTAGTAACACTATCGGCCAGTATGTTGTGACTGTTGTTTGTTCTGGAACGATTAAGTTTTCTTTAATTTAAATGTAATACTGCCATTCATTACCATCGTTTTATGTTCATTACCATTCTTCATATAATGAATGGTAAAATATGGTAATGACGAGAATGGTAATGAATTTTCTTAACTTTTTTTAGATTTACTCTTTATAAACAAATGCAATCTCAGGTATACTCATTTAGTAAGGTTCCAAACTTCAACGTTAATTATTTAAGTGTCTACAGTACAATAAAACACTAAGCATTAATATCAGAACAGCATAAATGGTAATGAAAAAAAAACGTACCAAATCCAAAATTCCGCCACGAATTATTTTTTTACAATAATCTGGCACGCGTCCCATCTCTTCACTGTTCACTGAGACGACTGGAGCGGGATCGCAGGCAGGGGGAACGATGCCTACACTAATAATTCGCAGGACTTCAGTTTGATTTTGTTATTGCAAATTGAATTCATGGTAATGATTTTTTTTTTTGTACAAAAATATTTTGTTATACAGTGAAAGTAAATAACCACTACATGACGGTTTAAAGCTTCAGTTTTATTCCTTCGTAAGTATTTCAACATTATCAGAGGATAAATTTAATGTGGTATGTGTAATAAATTACTTATTTGCCCACAAATCTATTTATTTATGTTATGAACGATGATGGTAATGAATTTTTGGCATGTTAATAAAAAAAAAAGTACATTTGGATTGCAATAATATAGTAAATTTTAAATGCAAAATATACCTAACACAACATATAAAAAATATTTCAATTTAATTTAGCACTTAAATCATGGTTTTATTATAACGAACATGTGATTTGCACGAAATGGTAGAACTACCCTTACATAGTATTTAAAAGTGTACCAAATAGTTTGACGTTTTTTTATTGAAATTGTTTAGAAACAAAATAAATTGCCGAAATAATATAAATGACTAATAAATGTTATAATTTAAACTATATTTTATTTAAATTTAATTTATTATGTTTCAA
Source organism: Acleris emargana (assembly GCA_927399475.2). Lineage (NCBI taxonomy): Eukaryota > Metazoa > Arthropoda > Insecta > Lepidoptera > Tortricidae > Acleris > Acleris emargana. The sequence continues at coordinate 5,879,723 of OV656856.1, read as the reverse complement.
TGTTTGAGAAAAGCTTTATACAGGGTGTTCGGCACATGGACCGTCAATTTTTTTTTCATCTCACTAGCTCAGAAAGCCCTTTTTGCTTGTTCGATATCTATTGAGAAAATCGCTTTTTATCCACAAGTGAAGAAAGAGTTTAGACATTTGAAGGCAGCTTAAGTGATATTTGACAGCTAACTAAACGTAAAACCTTACAAGTGCTGAATTTTTAACATCACAATTAATAATTGCATCGAGTAAAAAACACTAAATACATTCTTACTACTTTATTTTAATTCATAAATATCAGCATTCAAAATTAACCTTCATTCTTGTTTTAAAAACGGATAAAATGTTCTGACAGTCCAAATAAGTCGATGTGCAAACAAAACGCATCCGAAATAATAAAAAAAAAGTTACGTCAAAACTTTTCTATTAAGCCGTCAACGTTGAATATTTGCATGTTTTTCTAGTTGGTTTTGTTATTAAAAATGAGTGATTCGAGTGATAAAGATGTATTAACACCCGTGGAATTACAGGAAACCGTGCGAAATGCGGAATTGAGCTTACAGTACAAACCATTTTCTTAGTTTCCTCGCTGTAGTCAACGTTAAATATTCGCATGTTTTTCTAGTTTGTTTTGTTATTAAAAATGAGTGATTCGAATGATAAAGACGTATTAACACCTGTGGAATTACAGGAAACCGTGCAAAATGCGGAACTGAGATTACAGTTCAAACCCTTTTCTTAGTTTCCTCGCTGTAGTGAGGTGAAAAGTTTTGTGTTATACACGGGTGGAAAGTTATTTTACGTCTCGTGTCTTGAAACACTTGCTACGCTCAGGATTCTATTTTTGAACCACTCGCTTCGCTCGTGGTCAATCATAGAATCCTTTCGCTAGCTCGTGTTTCAAATGAACACTCGCAGGTAAAATACAACTTTCCCCACTTGTATAACAAATAACTATTGGGATATTGTTGGGGTTATTTGCTGTCTTTTCGCCCTTGGACCTTGGGTCATAAGGGTTAAGCCGGAAATCCACTGCTGCGCACGCTACGCACGGACACTCTTTACACGCCACCCACGTGGGTCCATATGTCTAGCCACGTGTGTCAACATTTTCACAGCAACCAATGCACGCACACGTAAAACGTGTGGTCCACGTGGGTACATTGGTCTGCTGCGTGTATCCATATTCCCCACTGCGGGCCACGTCCACGCTTGCAAGGGGGGTGCGACGCGCCTTTCCATTGCAACTCACGGGCACGGGCACGCTCACTCAGTTCGAAACATTCTGTAGAAGCGATACCACGTATATTTCTGTTTTTATTACACTAAAATGGAGTTTGCGCTATCGTCAGACAGTTCTTCCGAAGACGATTACGAGAGTGAATGTGATGATTTATTATTATGTGCATTGACTGCAAAACGGAGACATCGTTTTTGGATTGATAAACATCGCCGCATGCATGGCCGGCGCACGACGCAACGCACGATTCTCGTCTCCTCCGCTCCCCGCTTCCCCTCCCTGTATATACCGCATTCGTTTGTAGCGTGAACAGCGTGGGTAGCAGTGGGGCTTTGCCGGGCACGCACGCTAGCGTGTGCGTGGCCGGCACTTCAGCGCAGCCACGTGTGTATAAATGACGTCATTTCATGCGTAGCGTGGCCGTGCGCGTCTGTGGAAGTGCCTCCATACATTTTCATTCAGACCGAATATGTGCCCACGTGCGTAGCTTAGCCGTGCGCCGCAGTGGATTTCCGGCTTTACGGTTTTGAAGATATGATTTTTTAAATGTTTTTTCTCAAATTTTCCGAAATTCCACCTTTGAACGTTTGTAACTTTTTTATTAATGAAAGTAAAAAAAAATATATATATATTTAATACTTGCTAATACATGCTTGTTCAGATAATAATAGTCTTTGTTTTAATTGATGGTCTCAAAGGGACGTACGAGGATTTTTGATGATGTACTCACTTGGTCACCGTGCAGGCTCCAGGCGTGGTACAGCGCGGCGGCGTCCGTGATGGTAGGCCTCCCATAACGTGGACCGAGGATCTGGTAAAGGTCGCGGAAAAGCACTGGTTGCGTGTAGCCACGCCGACCAACTGAGCGTCGTGGAAATCATTGGGGAAGGCTCAGCAATAGACTTTTGTACGAGTTAGGACGATAAACCCATAGTTTTGTAATAATATGTGTAAAGTTTTGTATTATGTTTTGTTTTTTTTAATTATTTTATGACTTCAATGTTTTCGACTTAACTGGGCCGATGTGTACCGTCGTATAAAAGCCGTTTAAAAAAAAGATGATGATTATATGAAGATACTTAATTGTTTTTAGAATGACTTAAATAATCAAAACTTATGTTCTCATTTGGTAAATATTTAAGAAATACGATAAGATTGCTTATTTGTGTGTCTTTCCATACTATCTTCATGCTAGTTTTTTTTTGTATTAGTTCAAAATTAATATGTCACGGATCATTTTATTACCGTAAAATGGGGTTAGATTGATTAATTTTAAAAATAAATCTTCTGTAACTCCCGTATTTAATCATAAAATAATTTATTAAAAATATCATATTAGCAACTTCTTATTTGGAGTAACTTAAAGCAGCTTGAGGCAGAATACGGTAGACAACTTAGTAGAAAAAAAACATTACGCAGCCTTATATCTCATTTCTGAAAATACTTTGATTATCCCTGTTTACATCACTATATCAAAGTCACACCTGAAGCATGTCAAAATATAGTGTTTTTCTGTTTCCAAGTTTTTAAATACAATTTTACTGAAAATACTTCAACTATAAATATTGTTCGCTCGCATATGAGACATATGAAAGTTATGTCGCGAAAGAGCTAAATAATGACTTTGACATTGCACAAAATCGACGATTCAAAAAGTTATCAAACTCGCCTCGCTTTGCTTTAGTCACCCCATTTTACTGTATCTATTTTATTAGTGCGTCTACCTGATTTCTTGATTTTAATATGTAAAATAAAACATAAAATTACATTAACGCACTTATGTAACCAAAAATCAAAGATCCTATGCACCTGCACAAAGTGAGCGTGGAAAGACGTTGCCCAACCCGTCACCTTAATTTCCAATATATAATTACGCTACTCATAAATTTGAATTAATAGGAAAAAAATTGTCCAGTACCCTTACCATGAGTTACATTAATTAACGTTCTAGCTAGCGACTTGAATGCTCTGTTGCTCGCAGACCTCGCAGTATTGTTATTATTATTAAGAGGTAATTTTCTCGTCTGGCCGAATGAGCAAGGTCCCGCCCCGTCGCCTTAACATCAATTAGTTATCTAAGTTTAAGTTATTTTTTAATGTTGCAGAACAAAAGTAGTTAAGTTTAGCGAGTAGAATCGATCGTTGCATTTAAAGCCCCAAGGTCAGAGACACACTGTATAATTACAAAGTCCAAGTATTTTTTCATTATTATAAGTAATTAATTAGAGCAACATGAGCCGCGGAAAACCAGTCACAGAAGAAGTCAGGAAAATTATAATTTCCAGTAGTGAGAGTGGAAAATCTACCAACCAAATCGCCAGAGATTTATTACTGGCAAGATCTACTGTCCATTCAATCATCCAGCATCGCAAGAAACGGCACAATTTCGTGTTTGAAGAAGTCGGGTCGACCGCGTATGACGAGTGCAGCTGAAAACCGGGTTTTAAAGAAAATTATCAAACAAAACCGCCGTGGTTGTTCCGGGGAACTTACCGTAAAATGGCGTGATATAATCCAGAGAGACGTTTCAGTGGATACCTGCAAAAGGGTTCTCAAAAGAATGGGATATGGTTTTTATACGGCCAAGGAAAAACCTTTACTAACGGAGTTACAGAAAAAGAAGATGCTGAAATTCGCTCGCGAGCACTCAAACTGGACTACTGATCAATGGCGTCAAATAATATGGAGTGATGAATCAAAATTCGAAGTAACTGTCGGCGATGACCGAAAAAAAAACATTCGAAAGAAAGACGAAGCATTCATCAAAGACTGCATTAAGAGAAAAGTGAATTTTCCTGGGTCTGTGATGATATGGGGTTGCATGTCGGCACAAGGGGTAGGCCGCCTTCATTTTGTAGAAGGGACAGTTAATGCAGTGAAATACCAGGAAATTTTAAAAACAAGTTTAATTCCATCTATTCCAAGCTTGAAATATGAAAATGTCTACACTTTTCTTGCCATACTGCGAAGACCACGAAGACTTGGCTCGAGTCTAAAGGAATCCCCACTATGGAGTGGCCGTCGAATAGTCCAGATTTGTAACCTATTGAAACACTGTGGTGGAAAATTAAAAAAAAATTACGCAAGTTTCCATCGAGGTCAAAAAGTGATTTAAAAGAAAAAATCGTCGCTGTCTGGGAGTCTATAACCCCAAAGGAGTGTGAAGAGTTGGTAGCGACGATGCCATTGAGAATCAAGGCTGTTCTTAAGAGTAAAGGCGAGACAACTAAGTGGTAGGCGAACTATTTTGCATACTCAAGATCGATAGCCGAACTAATTATGCGTGGTCGTTGATAGAAGTATTGTATTTTTTTTATTACAATACAGAGATATTTTTTGGTTGTATTATATAGGAAATAAACTTGATTAATTTTACAATACTTTTTTTTATTCCTTGCTCCCATGCTATTAAAATTACTAACTAGATTTGACTTTGAAAAAAAGTTACTTTCAATTTTAAATAGTAGCCGAACTCTTTTGCATTGGGGCTCGTATGAGGAAAGTGTACCTAAGCGAGATTATGGCGAAGTAGCGACACGTACATTTGCTATGGACGCCTATCCACCGCACGGGTGCAGACTCGTCGTCACACCACTGCTATTTGACGGAGCCATGCCTGGGGTAGGTCTCCTATTTCTGGGCGATTTACCCTTCGGGCATCTAAAGCCACCTAACTAACCTTACCTTCCTACTATTGCGGAATAAAAATGATTTCCGACGAAACCGAATAGCAGTGGTGTGACAACCTGGTGTGACCAAGAGTCAGCCCCTAAAGATAACTAACGAACCTAACCTACCTGCTTTTGCTGAATAAAAATGATTTATAATTTCCGATGAAAACGAATAGCAGTGGTGTGACTACGTGGTGTGACGATTTTTGGAGTAAGTAGCCGGCAATACAAAACACGTTTGAACTTGTCTACCCACACCGGCGTCAACGTCGCGCCGGGCCGATTTATTTTTGACAGACTTCAAAAAGGCCTGCTGCAAAACTTACATAACCTAGACCTACCTACGTATACTATTATAAAGGACGAACCTTTTCACATACTATAGGACTACGAGAAATAGGTCTCCTTCGTGGTCCTACTAACCTTTATACCATATTCTCAAAACACCAGATTCGGAATTTTGGGTAAGTACGATAAATTAATCCTTATTTTGAATCTGGTGTTTTGGAATTCTGGTATAAAGTGTAATCTGGTATTTTCAAATTATGGTATTTTGAGAATGAGCCATTTATTTCTACCGGTAGGGATAGGTGCTCTGTTCATTTCCACTATTCGCTATTCTATTACTAATTAACCTTTTGAACGCCACAGTCGGCTGTGGCCGGCAACGGAAGAGGCGTTGTCTCGTGGCCCTACTGATTTGTCCTATTTCTCGTAATCCTATTAGTATGTATGCTTGTGGAAATGTTCGTCCTTTATAATAGTATACGTAGGTAGGTCTAGGTTATGTTAGTTTTGCAGCAGGCCCAGAAGGCCAAACCATCCAGAAATAGGAGCTCCGTCGACACTGTCTTATTGATTTGAAATTAGGGGTACGAACTGAAGTAGGACAGACAGAAATAGGGTTCCCTCGTGGTCTTACTAATATGACAAATCAGTAGGACCACGAGAAAACGGGGAACGGAAGGCCGTGCCACTGACGCCACGTCGGCCACAGCCGACACAAATTTCAACGGCAGAATTAAGTTTAATAAAAAACTTTGCAACAGAATTAATGGAGTTTTATTATTGCTATGCTAGTCTATATATAGTCTAAACCTTAAATACATAGATTATAATAGCAGAAGTATGAATAAATCCACTTTGTGTCAGGCTGTGATTTAATGCAGTAATTGTCAATGCTCAATACGCCAATGATGGCCGTAGCCGACACGTAGTGATGTGACCGCCCGCTGCCTTTATCTTGGGAAAAGTGTAAGAATATTACAGGGTCATTTTATCCATGATAAATTAAAGATAATATCAAAGGACGAACTCACACAAATTGACCTAGTCCCAAACTAAGCTCCTAGGCTTGTATTATGGGTACTTGACAACGATATAAATACTTATTAATAGAGAAATATATACTTAAATACATAGAAAACATCCAAGACTCGGAAACAACTACTCGTACTCATCATACAAATATTGACCCATACCGGGAATCGACACCAGGGACCTCTAGCTTCGTAGACAGGGTCATTACCAACTAGGCTATCGCGTCGTCACACATTACATTACACATTATACACTTTCAGTTCATTCCAAGTAGTTCCGTGGAAAAAGTTCCGTGGCGGAACCAGTGAGCCTTGAAATAGGAGCCCTGCCGCGAGGCAGGGCTCCGTCAAAAAGAGCAGTGGGACGAAGTAGTGGGACCACGGGTAAGCGTTCGAAAATGTGTCACTAATTCCAACACGGAACGATTGGGATGAAAAAGTGTCACTAGTTCCGCCGCGGAACTTCTTCCACGGAACTACTGGGAATAAAGGACACTTTCGCATATTATACACTAATGAAAATTTTCAATTCCAGACCCAAGGCACCCCTTAGTGCCATAAATATGAGGTAGGTTTAGGTTATGTTAAAGTTTGGTCATTCTAAGAGGGCCGATTTGACACCTATCAACGCAGTATAAAATATAACCTCAAACACAGATTTTGTCTGTTTTTGTACTGAGTTGACAGCTGTCAAATCGGCCTTCTTACAACGACCAAATTGTAGTAATTCAGCTGGCCCGGAGGGCTAAACTACCCAGAAATAGGAGCTCTGCGATAGCAGAGCCCCGTCGACTTTCTGCGAAAGTGTATACAATGCGAATAAATCAATGTAGGTAGGTAATGTAATGAAGCAACATTTTTTGTATTTTTTAACATTGTTTTGTTTAGCCTATTAAAGCTAATATACCTGTAACTAACTACATAAGCAAATTTATACACTTTGAAAAGAAAACGATTTTTATTCAATTCCCATTTTCTTGAGTTTCTTTAGATTCTTGCTCAAAAATATCAATACCAAAAGGTAATGCATTTCAAGTTTCCCAACTCTAGTATTAAAATAATTTCCACTTCCTTCGACGCCCCTGACGGCCGGAGCTGTCAACGCGTGACGTCATCGCCCCACTAAATTAAAATACATATCGTGTGAACATTTGGGTGTTTTCATGTTTTATTGTGGGATTATAATGTTAAAAAAAAAGGAAATTAAATTACATTATAATTGTAATATTGTATCTGTTAAAGTTTTCAGATACTCAAATTCACTATTACATAGGGTCAATTATGGTATCGATATTTCTTTTTGGAATCACTACGGTTTTAGAGATCGACTTGTACGTTTTTGTTGTGGCGTCCGGGAAGCAGCGTTTTGTTTCGCAGCTTGGCGTTCAAAAGGTTAATCAAAATCAGTATCTTAAAGACGAGGTAGGTTTAGGTTATGCTAGGTCTTCAGCAGAAAAACACTCGGAAATAGAAGCTCAGCATGAGTGGAGCTCCGTCGACTCTGTTAAATTTTGATATTCAATTAGAAATTATGGGTAGAGTAGTAGCGAATATTGAAAAAGGACAGTGCATGCTGGTTGAAGGAGGAATCTATTCGATTGTCTTTCATTCCACGGGGCTGATAGTTCAGTGCAACCATTTTCTTAATAGGTATCGGCAATCTTCGTTTTTCTATCACACAAACTATGGTGTGATAAATAACGACTGTAATTTACGAGTGCAAGAGTGATGGCGATAGCCAGCCGACAGATATTAAAAAACTGGGAATACTGTATATGCCAATTCTGGGACTCGTAATTCGTAATAAAAAAGGTCATATACATGAACGAATTATACTATACTTAAACCCTTTTTCACTTGAGCTTCAGAAGTCTTATACTATTTTTCACTAGAACCCCAGAATTTTCGTCTAAGAGTGAAAGAGATAGCTTGAATAGGGAGCGATACTGATAACCTTTAACCCTTTGAACGCCAGGAACCACTAAAGTGGTCGTGTACTGTCGTGCCTACGACGCCATCGACCCATATATTGGTCACAGATACAGTGCAAAATAGCCCCGAGTATTTGTGACGTAAGATTGACATTAGCTGTGGTTTTCAGCTGTCATTAGCGTGTGAGGACAACGTTTGTATCAAGTCAGGGGCGTTCAAAAGGTTAACACGTTCCCTGTCTGGGTGCCCTGAATGTGTGGTCATGAAGCTTTTTTCAGGAGTCCGTGCTTCCACTATGGGTTCATCCCCATACTAAATGCAAGTTAGACTTGTGACATTGTCAGATCGTTTTGTATGAGGACAGTGAACGTGTAAAGAAGCATGTGAAAAAGATAACACGATTAGAAACAATTCTCGATATTTAAATAAATAGTTAAATTTTGTATTGAAAAAGTCAAAGCCTATAGCGACAATAAATACAAACTGCTTAATATTACAATGTTCCACCTACATCCAAAGTATCCACTGTAAGTTATTTTAGCTCATATCCAAAATACGAAGAAGCGAAGGATATTTGTCAGGATCGTAGCAAGTGGAAAGAAGTGGTATCTGCCTACCCCTCTGGGAAACAGGTATGATTTAATGTATGTATGTATGTATGAAAATACCGGATAACACTTTATACCAGATTGGGAATCACCAGCTTAGAAATTTTAGGTAAGTACAATAAATTAATTCTTATTTTGAATCTGGTGTTTTGGAATTCTGGTATAAAGTGTAATCTGGTATTTTCAAATTATGGTATTTTGGGAATGAGCGGTTATTTTCGATATGTTAGTAACAACCCCATCAGTTACTGATAAAAATGACATAAATGCCCTCTCAATATGGCTGAATCTGCTGCGATATAGAATATTTAGAATTCGATATCGGAATGCATAGTATTTACATAATAGGTTGGATATGTCTGGTTCATACGTTTACTCAACAGACAACAGATAAGACATTTTTATTCAGAATGACTGACGGCGAAGAGCAGGACAACATGCTGCTGAACGGCCTCTCAGTCGCGCGTTACATTATCTGTAGTTTCACATTAACCCTTATTACCAAGGTTTAAGAGTCATACCTGGCAAATATTGTGCTGTTCATTGCGTTTGAAGTGGCAAACCATTAGGAATCTTAACTTCTTGGGACTAAGTTCATTTTTCTCAAATGGTTACACCTTTTAGGCATTCTATCCCATCCCATCTTGTTGGAATTTTAGATGCTTCGATACGGCTGAAATTTTGACCATTTCAATCTTTTAGGTAATCTATACAGTTACATCATCTTGACATTTTATCCAAGCCGATACTTAAAACATCCCGTCACATCACATTTTTCTGAAATTTTATCGGGTTCGTTTTTTTTGAAAATCCAATGCATCCCATTTTTATGGGCACGCTGTCCGGTTCGATCTATCTGACGCTGACTGGACAATAATTGTGCCTAATCATTTCAGCCGGTAAAGCGTGATTGAGACAAACCTCTGAACATTTAAGTTTTCTTATGTACAATAAAAACGACATTTTTACTGTGAATCCGTCCACGGAAAAGTATCTCTTCTAAATTTATTGATTGTACAGTCAGCTGCAGAGAAAAGGATAAAAAAAAACTATCCTTACCAGGAGGGGGGGTATCCTTTTCTCTGCAGCTGACTGTACAAACTATAATTAAGTACTTAAGTACATTTCACATTAATCAGACCGTCTATTTTACTGCGTAAGCCTGTATTACCTTTGACGTATTATCGCGTTGTTTTACTAAACTCAGCCTACTTTCAAGTAAATAAGAGCTATCGTAGCATTTACAATAATACGATAACGTGTCATGATGAATATGGTTTAATATAGTGGAATACAGGCCGTTGAAGCTTTGAACAGGAAATAAGAAACAAGAATAAACTTTCTCATTTACAATATTAGTAAGGATAATATTTCACTTATTCCTGCCTACTTGTATAATGCTTAGGTTGCTTAAACTTTTAGGACATGACTTACGACACAGCAACAGCAGCTTTTTTATTCCAGGTTTAATTTATGTTTCCCGCGGGACATGTGGAATGGTTATTCCTAAATGTTATGGAATACGTATTCTTCATGAGCTACGAGTACCGCTATACAAATGGATAGTTCTACCATAGTAGATGTTTGGACTATTTATCAAGCTTTTATTAACTTGCAATGTATGTATGTTCGGATCAAATATGGCAAGGAAGATTTGAACCAATTCCTGTGACCGATAGAGCTGAAATTGGTATACCTACGTGACTTTGATGAATATTCAATAATATGGTATAGTGGCGACACGATCTCTGCTCTACTTAAC